>OZ012563.1:17566428-18827500 GCA_963935595.1 Schoenobius gigantellus | reverse complement strand
TATTTAAGAGATCTGCATTCAGGTCGAGATAGCACACATCGCTATAGTCGATTAACGGGAAAATCAAGGTCTGGAACGAGCATCGCCTTCGTTTTAGGTGGAAGTAAATTCTTAAGCCTATAGAGTGAACGTAATATACCTGTCACTTTCTTGCTGATATTGGTAACATGTATCTGCCAGGTCAGAGTTAAATCGATATGCAAGCCGAGGTCTTTTACGTCACTGCCTATAAGAATAACATTACCATCATAAATAATTTGATTAAAGTTAGCAATGTCAACTCTGGGTATAATTCGCGAACTTCCCACAATAAGGGCCTGACATTTAGACGGATTGACAGCAATACCAAACTGCTCAGACCATGTTTTTATTGCTTGCAAGTCCAAGTTTATATTGGCAACAATGGCATCATTCAGATCTTCAACATTAGCCTGACAGTAGAGTTGCAAGTCGTCAGCGTACAGATGATACGTACAACGAAGTTTGTGAGTGACAAAATTTTTATAATTGAAAATAAGAGAGGAGAGAGAATGCCGCCTTGGGGAACGCCAGAGCTTAGATTGCGCCAAGACGATGATGAATCATCGTTCACAACCGACTGCCGGCGTTCACGAAGATAAGATGAAAACCAGGCCACCGCCTCGCTAGAGACCATTAGGCTAGATAAAATAGTCAGAAGGATATCGTGATTAACAGCATTAAAAGCATTAGAAAAATCAATTAGCACTAAGACGGTGACATTCGTGGCTTACATTCCCATCCTGATATCACCGGTCACTTTCAGAAGGGCTGATGTAGTACTGTGCCCGGGCCTACCTAAATCCTGATTAATACTCGCTCAAAAGAGCACTATCATAAACGAATTTGGAGAACTGTTTATGGACACAGGCTTCGAGTACTTTTACACATTGAGTTGAGAAGGACTTGATGTTTTCGGGAGAGGACGTACATAAGCCTAACGCCATAGGGAAGGGAAGATACCAGACACGAGGGAGAAATTTACAATGTAAGTTATAATTGGTAAGACATGATTGAGGATAGGGATGATCATTTAGCTTTTCTAATATCCCATTTTCTGCTGAAATTTTCCGTTCCTTAAGAATGTAGCTGATTTTTTATAAGCACTTACCTACCGCTATAATCTATTGTCTTGGAAAAAGTTTAAAAGTGTGATTACTGTGAGTGTAATTATGGTAAATTTTTATAAGAAATAAAGGTTTTTTGAAGTATTATAAAACGCTTTCATTATAGTTTCACAAACAGTCTGATATTCCATTACTAAGGTGTTCCTTGAATTTCGAAATTTCGAAACAATTTTCTAAATTTCTAATTTCATAAGCCAATTTTGAAACTGAAAATCTATGAAACTGCATGCCCTAGGCTGGACCGATCTTGATAAAAAGTAGCCTATGTTTTACTTTATATAATTAGCTATCTATTAGTGAAAGTCCCATATATATGAATGTACGTAGGTATGTATGTATGATCATCTGTTGTCTGAATTCTAAACAACCTACTTGTTATTATTTAACAAATAAGATATCGTTAGACTAGAGGCGTTCCAGTTCTTCAGTTGTAGAAGAGGGTGAAGTTCGCTTCCAACTTACCGTGTAAAATGCAGATGTTTTAAATTCAGTTGCTGTATTATTACAAAGGAGAGTATAATTAAGTAAATCAAAATGTTGAAGAAAAATAAAAACAGCAAAAAAAACAAAAAATAGATTATAAGGGGACACCCGGGTTTGAACCGGGGACCTCTCGATCTGCAGTCGAATGCTCTACCACTGAGCTATATCCCCGATGACGTTAAAGTTCAAAATATGAATCACAAGGTCTCTTCAATATACACTACAGTCACGCTCACGACAGTACATACATGACGCCGACAGGTACAGTCACGAAGCAAAAACAAAGTCAATATTTTATTTAAGCCTATAACTACTTATGTATGTATTACACATACCACATACAAAGTTATTATATTAATTATTTAGACAAATAATATTACATTTAATTTGATTTATTTAGTTTATAACTTAGCGAATAAAATGAAATTATTAAATTTTATAGCTCTACTACTTTATTCAACTAGTAAATTAGAAAAATATAAATACATAGTTGAAACTAAAAAAAAGGCAAAAAGTCTCGCAAAAGCAATGCCGCCCCCGGGTGGGCTCGAACCACCAACCTTTCGGTTAACAGCCGAACGCGCTAGCCGATTGCGCCACGGAGGCGATGAATGCAGTGGTGAAATTATAAACCAACTATAGTTGCTACTTATACGAGTACAATATCTATTTATACATACGTAGGTTATTTACCTATAATAACAACATTTTAACTGTCCGTATTTATGCAAAATGGAACCACACCACAAATTTCGATTTTTACTTTTTTTGAAGAATACTGAATCAAAGCGCTCAAAATTTCTTATACAATAAAGAACCACATGATTTTTGCCTTGGAACCTTGGTATACTAAAAGCAGAACAGAACCAACAGCAACAATAAACTCTACATAATAAACAAAACCGAACCACAACACAATAGGACTCGATTATTCAAAAAAATAAATTATATTACTACCAGGGCATTTTATGCAAAACAGATCCACACCTACTTGGGACCATTATACATTACACTTATTTCTATTATTAACAATTACTTTTAATACGTTAAATGGAACCAAGTTTCTCTGGTTTCGTTACGCGTAAAATAAATAAATAATTAAAATGCTGATTTTTTTTGTAAAATGGAACCAAACGTCTGTGATTCTATTATGCATAACGTTTTAAAACCTATTTTGAAACCTATCATCGTTCAAAGGTACCAAATGATATGACTAGTTAGGTACAGTTTATTTTTTTGCGTGTATAGCTCAGTGTAGAAAAAACTTTAAGGGTTTTTTTTTACTAAATTAATTCTTCACAGACTCGTAGTCCGTGCTCTTTTCATTTATATTTTTTTCTTTTTGATCTATACTATTATTATATTAAGACTTACCACTAGGTACTTTTCACTCCTATTCTAAGGTAAGTTGTGCAACTGAATACATTTAGTCATCTATTCTTAGTTGAAATATTAAATATGTATCTAATATTGATCCTTTTTTTATATCTATGGACAATTTTCCACTAAAGTGCCGGTGTGTCGAGTTGCAGGAAGATCACGTGGCTCCTCAACAACTTCCATATGAAGGAAGACATGATCATCACTAGCAAACTCGAGACGGCAAAGGAACTGTCGGACAAAGTAACAACTCGATTCGGGGCGGTCGAGAATCATTGCCTCGGTCCTCATAAATGAGGTTGGAGCATCAAAGTGCCTTTTGGTGGATGAAGCTCCCCTAGTCCATTTTGGAGCTTGTAAGAAGTGAACTAAAGGAGAAGAGAATTGGTACTACTGACTGACACGAATCAGATACCCTCCATAGACAGAGAGCCTGTTCAAAATGCGTTACAGAAGTTCTGCTGCCATTACGTCTGTTACAGATCTACAGTCTGTGGCACACACAGAAGTTCGATGGATGTAGTGTACGCCCTCTCAAACATCTACGTACAAACATTCACACATCACGGTAAGTACTGTGGTGACCTCCTTGCATCTATGACACCGCATTCCACCTCATTGCGTAGATATGCACGATGGCAAGGAATGTCACCCCTTATAAATATAGATTATTCTGGAAGATTAAGGGACGAGCATTGATAGTAAGTTTTTAGACAGACGATCACCAAGAATTAAACGTGACACATTGTAATGAGAGTTGAGTAATATAACATATTGATATATACCTATATGGTTTAAATTAACGTCCCAAGTTCCCAACGATCCCGGAGCGCGCATAGGGCGCTACGGTACTGAGGTCCATGACATGCAGCATGGCATCGGAGGCGGTACTATGAAGGGGCGACGAAAATATTCTCTTCCTTACCTTAAGATAAGAAAAAAGCGTATGGGAGGGATGGGTTCGGCACCGACTGACGATCCATGAAACATTTAGTCCCTATGTTTCATGGATCGTCAGTCGGTGCTGAACCCACGTTGGTTGTATTCAGAGGAGCAGAAAGAAAGAACCCTGGCCACGATAGTGTCTCACACGCGGTGGTTGCCATAACCAAAAACACGGTATCCTGCACCTACTTCTACGGGAAGCTGAAAGAGGATGACGCAATTAGACTTCTCATTGCCCTTCCCAGCACAATAACAGATGAAGTGGTCACAAAGTACCTACAATGATAAAATAGTGCTCTAAGCACTATCAGGCGCAGCGACCTTGGTGTAAGTAAAAAAAGAGTCCCATCAAGTTTTAAAAATAAACAATAATCCTGGAACCCGAAGCGGACACGTTACATATATGTATATAAAGGTATAAACAGGAAAATGTTAGCACAAGTTACTTAGAAATACTAATATAATAATAGGTCTCTATATGTATTATTTTTTTGTGAATTAATGTTTTATTACCATACAATAAATACATAGTTTCATTTTAAGCTTCAATTGTGTTTCTTTTTTGTATAAGAGAAACCCATCAATTAGTAAATGTTAAAACGAACCACATTCACATTTTTTTAATTATCTAGAAAGTTTAAGAGTATTTAGAGCATATTTATATACATATATTTAAATAAGTAATGTATCAATAAATTCAGATAAAATAAATAGTAATTTTACTTCATCTAACAGAGCTGCACATATTTTTGTAAATCCTTCGATATTTCAGAAGCGTGTGTTTGCTGGGTGGTTCCTTTTTGCGTAAATACGGACAACTATACAGCAATAATAAAGAAACTCATTAATTTTATTATTATCTCTTTTTCTAACAAATATTTTGAGTGACATCAACATTTAGATTTTAAGCTTTTTTTTTATTAAAATTGACTTAAGTGATAATTATTTTATTTTTACGACACGTTAGTGGTGAAAGGTAGGTGGAGCCCAGGGGCTTATTTAATAAACGTGACAATCCGCCAATTTTTTCACTTTTTGACAAATAAGTCGAATTGGCTAGATGACAAAAATTTTTTTTTTGCTTTAATAGAAGCTCATTCATATAATAAACAGAAAGAATCGGTTTTTGAATAACTATAAAAACAACCAAGATATATGATATTAAAGATTTTTCTCCATCTCTTTCTAGCAAAACGGCATTTTACATGGAATTTATATGGCCGTGCTCAACGATGACGTCACGGTTGATGTCGGATCTTTCTGTCTAATCGCTTCAAAATTAATAGCTTAAAATGCTTGTATTTTATGTATTTCTAAGCCGATTTTAATTCTAATTTCACATGATTGCATCTTTTTCTACGCTTTTTTAATATTTTATGTCGAGATGTGAAAATTAGAATTCAGTCATCATCCCAATTGCCGCGACAAGTGCATGCGCGACAAGTTTAGTTAACATGACAATTAAGTATGTCCAAATGCGACAGGTAAATATTGACATAATTGTCAGGATAAAAATCCGTTGATTAAAGGCGACAATTGTCAATTTTTACCTGTCGAGTCAAAGGAAATATTCTCTGACTTATTTGTCATGTCATTGACAATTTAGTGTTTAATAAAACAAAGGAGATGTCCACAAGTGGGTTTTTATTAATTATGTTAACTAAAAGCAATAATTTATATACCATTGGAAAGAGGATCGAAACAGCATTTCAGTCATATTAAAAATATGCTTTTAAGTACCTCCGATTTGTATTAAACTGTGGTGAAAGTTTTGAAATCACATGCTTGAAATCTATCCAATTTACCCATATTAACTTCATATAATCTCCGAAATACAATGTATTACTAACATGTTAATGTATTTTCATATGAAAATCCATTTTATTCATGTTTTTAAGGAAAATCTACAAATCTTTTAATCAACTGGCAGTGATTGGCTAAAGTCTCTAGCTCAATGCTCAAAATTAAAAAAAAAGATTTGACAGTTTAGTTTGATAGTTTTGGCACTGACTTGACACTGTGGCACTTCATGATTTATTAATTAATTATTATGTTGGTCATTAATTAGATTTAATGAAAAATAGGCCCTAATAGGCAGATTGTCTAAGAAAAAAATCATCAAGGCGATCGGCCTTTATTTTGATAGTCAACTTCAACACAAACCATAACCACAGACTAGCATAAGTGTCATTGTATTTACAAATACAGATTACAAATAGATGTTTTTTGCAGATAATATAACACAGCTTTCGATCATTAAACAAAACTGTTGCCATAACTAAAATATACAAAAATTAAAATATATCCAAAACGGAGGGGTATAAAGTTTTCACGTTCTCACGGTTTTAGGACACTAAATATTAAACCTTTATAACAGGCATAGTTTCGTTTCATTTAGTTAGCAAAACCCAGCCTCCATACAAAAGGAGGACATCTCCTTTGACAAGTTTTTCCGGACAAATTGTCACCTGTGGGGCTAGCACGCAGGAGAATCGAAAATCGAATCGAAATCCGAATCGAGGAGTTTGTATGGCAATTTTATTAGCGCCACGGGGCGGTGAGTAGCAGAACTAATAAAATTGCCATACAAACTCCTCGATTCGGATTTCGATTCGATTTTCGATTCTCCTGCGTGGTAGCCCCACTGTCGCCTGTCAAGAGAAATTATTTATTAAACAAAAATATGTCAAATTGTCACGACAAGTCAACATATTTGTAGATTTTCCGCCGCCGTGACAAAGTCAGGTTCAGGTATAATCTTTATGAAACAAGAAATTGTCAAATTGTCCGATTGTCACCTGTCACTGTCATTGTCACGTTTATTAAACAGGCCCCATCAATAATAATACAACAGATAAAAATTGTATAAATAACCATGGTTCAATCAATGGTTCTGCCTTTTTTAACCGACTTCTAAATGTTAGACCAAACCTTTTTTTTTGTAATTATAGATTTTAATATATAACACTCTGGCTAGTCTTACTTTTGATACATGTTTGTATTTTGATAGTTCTTTTTATGTGACATTTTATTATTATCTTATTATTGGGGCACGTGGTACTGAATTTTCCATTATTTTAGCTTTATATCATCAACTTGAAGCACATAAGCCCATAACCTTTTAGTTGGTAATATTTAAATAAAAACTGCAGATTGCGTGTTGATAATATAATAGAAAAATAAGGGCATCGGCGATTCCATAGCTAATAAGTATAGTTCAGATTTTACACTTTTATCATCTTTTCATTCATTTACAGGCCATCATTCCCCTTCTTTATCCCAGGATTGGTACATTGACTGGAGCTACTAGTCACATGAGTTGTTATAAGGATTGGTTTGTGGACTTCACACCTCTCCGTAAGCCAATTACTGTTGCAAATAAAGAAGTTGTATATAGCGAAGGTAAAGGCTCTGTTCTTGTAAATATAGCTAATAGTGTAATAAAAATAAGTAATGTTTTATATGTACCTAAATTATCGACTAATTTACTATCAGTTAGGGATTTAGTTAAAAAAGGATTTTTAGTTCTCTTTAATTCTGATGGTGCTGCTATTTATAAAAAGGATGAGTGTTACATGTCTGGCACTATATTGGCAAAAGGCAAACTGTCAAAAAGGCCGTTTAAAAACTCTTTGAGTAGGTGTAATAGCAAATTAGAGTTGATACACACGGACCTGTGCGGACCAATGAGTACGCATTCATGGGGTGGATCTTTGTATCTACTAACTTTTACAGATGACTTCTTCTCACGAAAAACTTTTGGGTACTTATTAAAAAATAAAAGCGAAGTATTCACAAAGTTCGTTGAATTTAAGCATCTTGTTGAAAATCAAACAGGGTTAAAAATAAAAGCGATTAAATCTGACAATGGCACCGAATATGTAAATAGCAAAATGTCAACATTTCTCAAAGAGAATGGTATTATTCACCAAGTGACAGTACCTTATAACCCTCAGCAAAACGGCTTAGCAGAAAGGGTAAATAGAACTGTCATTGAAAAAACAAGATCAATGCTTGAAGATGCAAATCTCCCTAAAGCCTACTGGGGTGAAGCTGTTAGTACAGCGATATATTTAAAAAACCATCTACCTACTCAGGGCTTAAGTAACAGAATACCCGAGGAAGTTTGGTCTGGAAAACAAATTAATCTTTCTCATTTACGTGTATTTGGATGTACTGCTCATGCACTAGTACCGAAAGAAAAGCGTACTAAGCTAGAAACCAAAACACAAGAATGCATCTTCGTAGGATATTCTCAAAATTGCAAAAGATATCGGTTAGTTGATCCTCAGAATCCTAGAAAGATAATTTTAGCGAGAGACGTTGTGTTCATAGAGGATAAAAAATATGAAGACTGTGAGTTGATGAAATCATCAAACAACATAGATGAACCGTCAGTGACAACAATAGAGGTTCATCCAGCTGTTTCTGATTCTATTCCTATAGAAACCTGTGATTCTAACGATGATACTCCTAGTACTTCGTCTTCATTTTCTCCGTCTCCTAATTGTGAAACGCATATTATGACTCAATCTACTGAACCCACTTCTAGTGCAAATCCAGAGCCACAAGTCAGTGACAGTGAGCCTCACCGCTATCCTCGTCGGGAACATTGTTCTCCAGTAAGATATGAAGCGGGTGCTTATCTTGTATCTCCTGACTTTGAGCCAGAGACCTATAAACAAGCGTTAGAAGACGCGCACAGTGAAGACTGGCGAAATGCCATGAATAACGAATACAATTCATTAATATCTCATGGCACCTGGATTTTAGTGGACCAACCTAATGATCGGAAACCAATAAAATGTAAATGGGTCTATAAAATAAAGAGAAATACCAGCGGTGAAATTGTTAAATATAAAGCTAGGCTTGTAGCAAAAGGTTTCACTCAAGTGCATGGTGTCGATTACGGAGAAACTTTTTCTCCAGTGGCCAGGTTGTCATCCATTCGACTTCTTTTAGCATATGCTGTAAAGCTAGAGATGCAGATAGACCACTTAGATGTGGAAACAGCTTTTCTCAATGGTAACCTAGAGGAAGAAATCTATATGGAGCAACCCGAAGGTTTTGTCAAAGAGAGTAAAAAAGTGTGCCTACTCAAAAAAGCACTCTATGGTCTTAAACAAGCACCAAGGCAATGGAATAAAAAAGTCTGCGAAGCCATGGAGCAGTTGTCTCTGACTCGTGCAGAAACGGAACATTGCATATATTTTAAGAAAGAATGCGATAAACTCCTTGTAGTGGCTGTTTTTGTTGATGATTTTTTTATTGCTTGCAATTGTAGTAATATGAAAGAGTTGTTTAAGACAGGACTGAAACAGTATTTTACTGTAAAAGATTTAGGACCTGTCAAGGATTGCTTGGGAATGAGAGTTACAAAACATGAAGATGGCAGCATTAGTCTAGACCAAACCAAGTATATTGAAAAGTTGGTAGAAAAATTTAACCTCACTAATGCGATACCAGTTTCTACACCTTTAGAGCCAGGTCAAAAACTGACTTTGCCCGAAAAAGATAAGGAGGCACCAGACTTACCGTATCAGCAGCTTGTAGGGTCTTTAATGTACATCTCCATTGGCACAAGACCTGATCTAGCTCATGCAATATCGTCTTTAAGCCAATTCAATGCACATTACGGGGAGGTGCATTGGAGAGCTGCTAAACGTGTATTAAGGTACTTAAAGGCTACTAAGGATAAAAAGCTCAAGTACTCTCTATCCAGTGATGATGACATTATAGGTTATGCCGATGCAGATTACGGATCAAATCCAATTGACCGTAGGTCGTATACCGGATATGTATTTATCTCATGTGGCTCTGCTATATCCTGGGAGTCTAGAAAGCAACGCACAGTCGCACTATCAACCACAGAGGCTGAATATATGGCTCTTAGTGATGCTACTAAAGAGGCTATATATCTCAAGTCGTTAGTCACAGAAATATTTGGTAATATCAACCCAATCACCATTCATTGCGACAATCAAAGTGCACTTAAACTCACTACAAATAATACTCACCATTCTCGTACCAAACATATTGACGTAAGGTATCATTTCATACGGCATTCCATCAACAGTAATGAAATTATTTTTAAATACATACCTACTGGCTGTATGGTCGCCGATGTCCTTACCAAACCTTTACCTAATATAAAGCATTTAAAATGTGTTAAGTGTTTAGGTTTAGTATAGTTTCTGTAATGTTAAAGTTTCGTGATAATTATTATTTGTATAGTGTGCTTTGTTAATTTTAATGCGTTGGAGTATATAAAATACACATGTACAGGGTGTTGATATTACGGGGAGGTGTTAGACCAAACCTTTTTTTTTGTAATTATAGATTTTAATATACAACACTCTGGCTAGTCTTACTTTTGACACATGTTTGTATTTTGATAGTTCTTTTTATGTGACATTTTATTATTATCCTATATATGATTTTCTATTATATTATCAACACGCAATCTGCAGTTTTTATTATAATATTACCAACTAAAACTAAAAAAGGAGGTTTCTCAATTCGACCGTATATAAATGCTGTACGAGGTAGCAACGTACATTTTGCCCGATCATCAGTTTCGCGGTGACCTCATTACCGCAGTTATTGTAAGTATTCAGTCGGTTAGTAACAGCTATCAAGTACGCCGCGCATTTATCATCCATCTTTCATCCCACAGTTTTTAATACACTTTTAGAATTTTATCAGTTCTATTATTCTATCATCATCATAGTGTCGGGGCAACCCGAACATTGGTCCTTCGAGCCGGATGGTTTTTTTATGTTTGTTCGCGTACAACTTCGTAGTTTTTGAACAGAATTTGGTGATTCTTTTTGTATTCGATAGAGGATACTCCAAGGGTGGTCCCATTGTCACCAAAGTTATGATCTGATGATGGGATCCCATAAAAATCGAGGGAAACCCCTAAAGTTTTAGGTGTGTCCAACGTGTTTTGTGTGTACGAGTATGTTACGCGATTACTCCGCCAATTGACCGATTGACCCAAAAGACCGATTTTCAAAATTTCTTTTGTATTCGATAGAGTATACTCCTGGGGTGGTCCCAAGATCACTAAAGTCGGGATCTGATGATGGGATCTCAGGAAATTCGAGGGAAACCCTATTTTAATACCAGCTAAGTCGGTGACAAAAAGACTAGGGGATCATCGTTTGGCACCGATTTCAATATAGAAGTGTGATGTTGTCTGTACCTATTCTTATATTATTTTAAACTTTTCAGTGTTTTTTATTTTTTGTAAAATATTTTTACAAGCTTTTATTTACTTTCACCTGCTTTCACATATCCGGTGTTTGTAAAAAAAATTTGCAAGTTAAATTTGTTTGACCCACTTCTTGCATGCATATGTATATCGCGTGACAATGCAATATTATAATGATATAATAAAAGCTTGTATTTAAAAAAGTTTTTTTAAAAATAATTTTTACTTGTTATACAAAGAGGAGCCATTGGCAGAGAATAGATAATACATTTGAATACACTAGCGCCATCTATTGAGGTTCTAATGCTATTACTTTAGCATGAAAGAGTAGACGACGTGCGTCAGTTCTTGCTCTCTTGTTTGCTCGCTTTCAGTATTAACTTTGATAGCAGCCTACGAGAGGACGTTAAAATAGGATGTGTTTTTAATAATGTTTCATTTAAGTTATCGAATATAGTTTTGTGCATACTCTATTAGACATATGACATTCGTAAGTGAAAATAAGAAGTTTGAATAAAGTAAAAATTAAGAGACGTTAAAGTTGGTACATTTTGTGCAGTGCTCTGCGTCTTGTTAATTACAAACATAATAATACTTATGTCCCGCTCCCTTTCAAGGCAGACAAAGGGAGTTACCAAGACTCAGAAGAATAACTAAATGCTTTTTAGTTATTCTTCTGAGTACCAAGATTACACTTGAAATAAATCCTTCACAGACCCAATAAAATGCGTTCACCGAGAATGATACTTACTTTGTTCGAAAAACAATTGAAATAATATTATTTATTTATAGTAAGTACCTACCTACTTAATCGAAAAAAAGCAAATGAAGAGAAATTACCTATATAAAAAGAGAATTTTTGATGATTATTGTGTAGGGATTTTTTCTTAATTTCAACAGAGTACCTACATTTGTTTTTTTTATCTATCTGTTTTAAAAAGACTCGATCGTCGACCGACACGGAATGAGGTACCATGTCATCGTTGAGCTATGGTTGAGCGTAAAGAAGGTATTAAAACATGGGACAAATGAAATTTGGGTACAGGCAACAGGTTCTTTTTTGACGCTAACATCTATATCTATACAAATAAAAAAAATTTAAGTGTCTGTTTGTAATAAATAACAAGTTTTTACTAAATGGGTATGAATGTATATCGGATACCAAACAGTAGCAATAACAAAATCACAATTAATTTTTTTTTGTCTGTCTGTCTGTTTGTTCCCCCTAATCTCCGGAACGGCTGAACCGATTTTGACGGGACTTTCACTGATAGATAGGTAGCTAATTATATAAGGTATAATATAGGCTACAAGATCTTAAAAAATTGCCTACAAAAATCAAAATGCTGCCAAAAGTTACTATTCCACGCGGACGAAGTCGCGGGCACAGCTAGTTCACTATAAAAGGATTTTGGGAAATTAAACCTCTAAGCGCGAACGCACACAACCGACTATCGGTGACCGACTTTTCGACGGTGAAAAATGAAACATTATCATTTGACATTATGGAGTTCTACGTTGCAACCAAGCAAAGATGATTAAAGAAATTATTTATTTTTTGTCTATGGTTGCAACGAACGCATGCGAACTACAAAAATTCTGTCAAAAAATATCGGTGTATCCCACCCGGCCCGAAAATGGACAAAAAGCAGTTACGTAGTAACTATTACTTAACCTAATCTGTGGTTGCTATTGATTTACTACCAAACGTTTGGTAGTAAATCAATGGTGGTAGCCTTGTAGTAGCAGCACAGACTACTTTCGAATAATTTGATAATAACAACAAATAAAATTAATTCGACAAAGCCGACATGTCCCGTATGGTCTAGTGGCTAGGATACCTGGCTTTCACCCAGGAGGCTCGGGTTCGATTCCCGGTACGGGAAGCTTTTTTTTTTGGTCCGTGAATTACTATGAGAAGTACAAATAATTGCCTTTTTATATTACAATTACTGCCAAATTATTTAACGTCGAGCTGAACTACTTATTTTAATATTTTGTTGGTAACTTTTTGTTTTTTTAAAGGTTATTTTATTATTAATTTTAATGTTAGTTTATTAATCTATACAAATAAATAAAATTGAAGTGTCGGTTTGTAATGTCAAAATAACAAGTTTTTACTAAATGGGTATGAATGTATATCGGGTACCAATAACGAAAACACAATTTAATTTTTTTTGTCTATCTATCTGTCTGTTTGTTCCCGCTAATCTCCGGAACGGCTGGACCGATTTTGACGGGACTTTCACTAATAAATAGTTAATTATATAAGGTATAACATAGGCTACTTTTTATCAACCTAAACAAAAGTTACTTTTTCACGCGGACGAAGTCGCGGGCACAGCTAGTACATTGATATTTTTAAAATTAAATGATAACATTTATTTTTTTACCCACAAAAAGCTCATTTATTTATACAAGGTATTTGGTCAAATACCCTTTGAAGCCGAAACCTACCCATGTTAACATAGTCATAATAAAAGATTATGGCGTCATTAAAAATTCGAAATTGTAATATTAATTTTCTAATTCCCCTTATATTGTTTGAGTGATTTAAAAATTAATATTACAATTTCGAATTATTAACTTTCATATGACAATTTTAACATTGGGTAGGTTTCTGTTTAATAAGGTAGAAGTATACTTGTTTATTCTTATGGTATAACTTAAAATTCATTCATTATTTATTAATGTATTCACCATCTATCTTATTAGGCTGAAAAGTGATAAAATTTTTCGATAGTATCAAATATTTAAATAAAAAAAAGAAAAAAAAGAGTTTGTCAGAAGTGGGATTCGAACCCACGCCCTCAGAGAGGACCAGAATAGCTCAAACCTACGTTCAGTAGGCAAGGGAAATCCTTGAGTCTGGCGCCTTAGACCGCTCGGCCATCCTGACATTGTGGCGACTAGGCTGAAATAGGCATACAATTTCGAAATAAGGTTTCTAACAAGGACTTCCTCACTTCTCGTGGGGATTCGTAACTCTTAATTTTCCGTTGACAGATCTATTAGAAAACGGATTTAACAGATTTAGGGCTTGTTTCACAATCGAAAAGTAAGGGTATTGAATAGCTTACTTGACAGATGATTTGACGGTTGTTATATGAAATATTTGTCAAAGAATCTGTAAAAGTAAGCTATTCAAAACTTACTTATTGATTGTGAAACAGACCCTTAAAATAAAACAGCACAATAATAAAAATATTGTACCAAAAAATACCTATCTAGTTTTTTTCTGGGGTTGGTGGGTAATTTTTGTTTCAAGCTACCTATCACTGTTTGACGTCAATCATAGAATTTTGAAACGGTAGCATCTTTGGATGGGCACTAAGCCATTCTGGCTTGGGCACCTCCGATTTAATAGTGGTAGAGCTTATGAATAAGAATCTTAATAAAATTATATTCATAAGCTGCACGGTATTTATTATTCTTATAAATATTATATTATTTTTACTGTTGTTATTTATATAAATTGAATATCCCAATTACATATTTCATTTATTGTAAACACCCAAGTTTAAATATTTTCTCACGGAATACCTATAATATTATATTATCTGTGCCTATAATAATTTCTTGATTTTATGACGCTCTCAGTTTAAGCGCCATCTGTAATAGAGACATGAAAACAAATACCTACCTAGTCATTTCGAGTCACATCTACGAAAATTTTCGAAAACACAGATCAAACATTTAAAAGTTAATTTAAAATCAATAAGCGAGAACAGCATTATGTTATTTTTAAAAACAAAAGATAAATTATCCATTTATTTTCGTATAATTAGGTATTTTGCCTAGTGGTTTTCACGAGGTTCATAGCATTTGTTTCCGCTACTAGTCACTAGAGGGCAGTAAAATATGCTACATAATTTGGTTTGGCAGCCATACCTACCATACCACGAACCAAACAAATGACCCTGATATTTAGGTTTCAGACGTGTTCATCAACGTTATAAAAATGGCTAATGAATCATTTATGCTATTATGTTAAAGAATGCACAGTAGTGCACATTACATTAGTTTTATCGAGCTCTACTCGATCGTACGCATCGAACGCGTTAACGCGAAATTGTATGGAATTAGAGCAGCGCCATCTAGTAGCTGCTATGGAATGAGACAGTTTCACTATTGATTACTAGATGGCACTGCTCCAATTCCATAAAAATTCGTTTTTACGCGTTCGATGCGTGTGATCGAGTAATTCACGATAAAATTCGCACTCCGCACCTAAACCACTGTGCCTAAACATAATATTATCAATATTGTTGTCGAAATTGTAACGTTGCAATGAATAAGCAAACACTGTACATACACCTAAAGAATCTATTTATAAAAAACTTTATGACTTACCTAACAAAGTGAAACAAGCCCTACAGGTACAGTTTCATTCAATGAAAATTCTATTGAAGAGGTCAATCACATTACACGATAAACACAATGTTGACACACAAAAAGCCCATCTTCTGCATTACAAAAATATCTTCTTCGATGATTTTAATTGAAAAATAGCACATAAGTTGTTAAAAATGAATTCAATCGCAGCTTTCTCGTTTACTCCAATTCAAAAACTTTGGTTCGTCGTAGAGTAGGTAGAGTAGTAGTAGAGCACAGATAACACTGATTAAGAGAGAATAATAATATGTTGCCACCTGCGTTGGCGCCAATCTCGTACCTACACACGTACGAGATTTTCATCAATGTTCACCGACTGTGCCATATATCCTTGCCACTACCAACGTGCCAATACAATATCAATAAACTAAATGACCACGCTCAGCATATCACTAAATTGACCATAAAATTGCCTTAGTTTTTGACTGGGGAATCTCATTCTTGTGTATTATTTGTTGTTGTCCTTATTCTAACCCTTAAGCACTGTGATATTGTTTTACATCATTGATATTGATATAGGTATCTGAGACTGCCATATAGGAAAATGGGAAAATTGTACAAAAAACTACCATATACATATATATTCAATTTTTTTTAATAAACTATTATATTAATCCTAAAGCAATATTTTAATACATAATTTTAAAACATTTTAATAATGACAAACAGTTTTTTTACTACTAACTACTTTTAATAAGAACATCACTTTCAGGCCCATAATTACTTTGAAAACTATGAAAACAAAAAAAAAAGCTGAAATAATCTCCCATAACATACCTACCAAAACATATTCTTCTATAACTAATATTTAATAATTAGTCTTTTTATTGTATTTATAAGTAATTCTAGAAATTACAAAAAATTTCATATGACGAACTTCGCTTAATTTTCTGGCAATTATACCACGACGTTGCATCCTCGAGATTTTTATATTAACCAGGTAGTCCACTTTCCAATGTACCGGGCACCAAGCACAATTTTAGAGCGAAAACATAAAAATAAAAAGATGGTAGGTAGTTATAGTATTATTCACCCGCTTGCGCGATGTTACGTCGTTTGACTCATTCGCTTTCTTTGTGCGGGCATCACAGCATCGGAATATTAAAGATCAAAGTTTTATTATTTTATAACTTTATTTTTAGTGTGTTGTGTAGTTGTTATAGATATCAATATGTGTAAATGAAAACGTAAGTATTCTAAGCAATATATTAAGGAAAAGATTCGTAAACCAGAGAAACGTTTGCGTCACCGCCGCCGCCGCTGCGAGCATTTTGATGGTGCTGGAAATACCTATGTAAGTTTAAATTATAAGTGTTTATTGTTTATTATATTGTACTATTTTTTCGACACGTTCTCGTCTTTGCATTTCGTTCGTTTAAAGCAAAACTTTATTTCGTGTTTGTTCGAATCAGTAGATTATATTTAGCTCACTAATTAATTTCATTTTGAAATTTATTGAGCAACAAAAAGAGCCTTGCTATTTGCGCATTGCCTAACGTTACTGTTTAATTAGAAAATATTCTGTATACAGTGTTAAATAAAATGGTATCCGCAGAATACCAGCGTCAAAGCACTCTGTGCCTCTGCATGCGGGGCCTATTTGGCCTAAAATCTATCTGAATATATATTTATATTTTTTTGTTACATTGTGTGTTGTATTTTTTGTACCAAATAAACGTCTATTCAAGCAATAATTCATAATTACTAAAGAACCGTGAATCGGCACTTTGAAACACGCCTTGTACACGTGTTTAAGTGTTATTATTTCTTTATATTTATAGAACAGTGTGCCTTGGAACTATGATGCGATTATAGTCACGCACAGTACTACGATGCGATTGTAGTCATGTTTTTTGGTCAGATTTATTGGTACCGTGACGCGATCACGGTCTCGATCACAACACTTCGTGTCATGATGCGATAATGACCTAGCTTATTTTTTTAACAGAATGTTATTATTTCTTTATATTTTATAGAACTGTGTGCCTTGGAACTATGATGCGATTATAGACACACACAGTACTACAATGCGATTGTAGTCATGGTTTTTGGTCATATTTATTAGTACCGTGACGCGATTACGGTCTCGATCACAGCACTTCCTGTCATGATGCGATCATGACCTAGCTTATTTTTTGAAAGAATGTTATTATTTCTTTATATTTTATAGAACAGTGTGCCTTGGTACTATGACGAGATTATAGTCACGCACAGTACTACGACGCGATTGTAGTCATGTTTTTTGGTCATATTTATTAGTACCGTGACGCGATTACTGTCTCGACCACAGCACTTCCTGTCATGGTGTGAGCATGACCTAGCTTATTTATTCAACGGAATGTTATTATTTCTTTATTTTTTAATAGAACAGTGTGCCTTTGTACTATGATGCGATCATAGTCGCGCACAGTACTACCACAATATAGAGAATGGTACCACGATGCGATTGTAGTCATGTTTTTTGTTCATATATATTAGTACACAGGCTGAGGATAGCCTCACAGAATATGACTCGCCTCGCAGAATATTACTAATGTTACTCGCCGACAAACTACTTCGTAGTTTTGTGTTTATGTTTATAATAGTACATTTTGTTAAATAAAATAAAATAAAAATCTATGGAGAGGATGAATTGGCTTCAGTGTGTTATCATACATCCCATATGTTCAGTCAGTGGTTCATGTGACTGAAACTTGTAATGAGTGACAACCTAGTAATGTACAGGTGATGATATCAGCAGCATCAGCCAAGTGTCCCATACCACCCACTAGCTCTCAGGTACGTGTAAATGATGTTAACCCTCCAGCAACCAATTTATTTGAGAATATTTTAGAGGTCTTAGGGACCTCAAAAGGGAAACACGAGCTTTTCGGAACAAAAATCCAGGATGAAATCTCTGAACGTTGGGGTCATATATTGTGCGGAGGCTTAAATAAGGATTAAAAGAAAGAGTTAGAGGGCAACATCTTCATACCTGAAAACTTTCAATTAGTTAAAACACCCAAATCGAATCCTGAAATCACTGCTGTGTTACTCAAAGAAATCAGCTTATATTGGACCTTCATTATAAAAACACGCTTAATCGAAGGAAATTAATAATGTATTCATTAGATTATAAGTTTAAAAAGATATTGCACGTGTACGAAGTGATTCATTTCTCTTTGGCGGGAATCTCACTAATAAAATTAAAGCATCGAAGTTGGCAGAAATATCGACTCCAAATCAAGAAAGTTCCAGCGGCGAGTACTTCTTCTTCTAATAGGCCTTCAGTCAGCCAGCAGGGAAACTGCAAAGCTCCACCGCGTCAAATGCCACGCACGCAGAGACGTGGTTAGGCGAGGAGTCACTCGTACCATTAGTCTGCGAGGAAAGCACCTGTAGTAGATCGATATCAGACAACGAAGTCTCGACCAAAGGCGCCGATCAAAACATAATAAAAAAAATAAAAAATATATATTTTGGTACTTAAATGAAAATATTTTATTCACACCTGAAAAAAAATACAATCGATCCAGTTCTCTTATGAGTTGTAACGGGTAAAACGGATTACAAATTTATTTTTAAGAAACCGAATCTCAAAGATGTTTACCTATAAGTTCACGTTTTTCACAGTCAAATATTGTGACATTACGTTATGAAATTAAGAAGTTATACTAAATGAGAGCAGTAAGATGATGCAATGATGAATTAGATCAATTTATATATAAACTAACTAACATAATATTTCCCACCTGTAATGCTATTTTCTTGCTAATTGTCAAAATTTGGGAAAAGAAAATAAATTTAATCCTTGACTTATTGAAATAATAAGTTTTATATGTTTACATACAGTTTCCTTATGCATAAGCATAAGAGAACAATACAATCATAAGCCAGCCATCATAATAATAGCCAGATACAATCATATCCTTAGAGTTGTAAGTTAAATTAAAGAGAATCAGGTACCTATATTATAATAGATACAGAAATCTAGGGCAGAATGGTTCGGGATTTTTTATCAATCTCGGTATCAAACTAATATAGCTAAAAATTGGGTACAAATCTGGGTAATGGAATACACCAAATGAAAATGTTTTGTTTCTTTTTTTAAGATTAGCCTTCCCCGTAACGGTGGTTAGTGGATCGTACCTTCGACTTTAAGTTCTTTCGATCACGGGTCAATGATACTGTACTCCAATTCCTTAGATTTTATATGTTTTAGATATGTAATTCCACAGAATTCTTCCTTGTTATACTAGTTGTTTCTTAGTTCCTCCACTGAAAAACCAGACAGCCAAGCCTTAAGGGAACTGCCCTGGAGATTCATAGTACAGTGTTGGGTTAAATATATGTAACATGTCTATGATCATATGGCCCGGGGCTCTCACACTGGTATTTACAAACATATTTTTTAATAAATTGTTCATCATCACAGCCCATATACGTCCCCACCGAGGGGCTCGAGCCTACCCTATATTAGGGTGATTAGGCCTTAGTCAACCACGCTGGCCCAGTGCGGATTGGTCGACTTCACATACATCATTGAATTTCTTCGCAGATGTATGCAGGTTGCCTCACGATGTTTTCCTTCACCGTAGGAGCGTCAGACATATGTACATATGAAATTCGAAACGAAAAACACATTGGTACATGGCGGGTCTCGAACCCCGACCCCCCGATTGGAAGGCAAGTGCCCAGTCCACTGCGCCACCGACGCACCAATAAATTGTTATATTTTGTTATTTGTTGGATTATAAAAATAACATATGGAGGAGAGAGCACCTATTTTGTGTACAACTACTACCATTAATTCAAAGAAAATAGCCTTTGTGAGTTATTTGCCAAGGAGTGATCTGAAACTTTCTATGGTGAAAATCTAGAATATTTATAACATGAAATCTGTAAATATTGTTCATTAATCCACCAAGATGCCGCTTACTATCAGTTTTTTTTTTTATGAAATAGGGGATGTAAAAGACGGATTTTGGGAATATAATGTGTTTGAAAAAAAAAAAATCCTACCTACCAAAAAACTTAATAAAATCTGTTCTAAATCAAAAAGAAAATTCAAGTAATTAAGATATACCTAAGGTACCTTGGTAATTAGCGTAAGTACTTAAATTATTATAACAAATTGATTAATCATTCGGAGAATCCTTATTATTTATAGCTAAATATGTATTGCGTGTCCTGAGCCTTGATCTCGAGCTGGAAACGGAACCTCGAAGGTCGCGTGCACTTGATATGTTCCAACGAAACTATTTCGTAATTTTTCTTGAATAAAATGAAAAGCAGGAGAAATGATACACTTCGATTATAACTAGGGATTGATTTTTCTAAGGTCAAGGTATTGGTAAAGGAATCACACCCATAATACCCCAACCAGTTACACCACCTATGAAACTCTTGTTATGAACTATCAATTTAGATGTCTATTTTTTAGCCACTATGCATTAATCGTCGAAACATTATCTTAGATTTAAATTTGAGCAAATAACTTAAGAATTTCAATGTCTTCCCTTTGCACTTCCTTCAGCTTCATACATTTTCACTAAGCTTTTGAAACCCATATTATCTTATCTTAGAAGTCTAGTTTACTATTATAAATTATTTAGGTGATTTTCTGTGCCTTGGAAATTCTTATCAAGATTCTATCAAGTGTCTATCATGCGTAATAAAACTCTTATTCACTGATTTAGATTTTGTTATAAAAAAAAGTCAACATATACCGAATTAACGACAAGCTTCCTTTTTTCTCTCTCTTCTAATCAAAAATTTCTCAAAATACTCTAAACATCCTACCTGGTTAATATAAAAATCTCGAGGATGCAACGTCGTGGTATAATTAATGGTTAAACAAACTTACCTTTGTGATGTTTGACCATAATTATGCGAGACGTTGCATCCGAAGAGATTTATACTCCCTCCCTACCCATTATTTGCTGTGTTGCAAATAAATACCCAATGTTTTTGAGAAATTTTGCTCTAAAGGAATGAGTCAAACGACGTAACATCGCGCAAGCGGGTGAATAATACTATAACTACCTACCATCTTTTTATTTTTATGTTTTCGCTCTAAAATTGTGCTTGGTGCCCGGTACATTGGAAAGTGGACTACCTGGTTAATATAAAAATCTCTTCGGATGCAACGTCTCGCATAATTATGGTCAAACATCACAAAGGTAAGTTTGTTTAACCATTAATTGTACTGCAATATTTTTCAGTTTCCGGGTTAAAGTTTTCGACCTTTTGAGGTTTTTTTGCGAAATAATGATTTTGATGTTTTCCGGCATGCGAGAATTAGATATAAATGTTCAAGAAATAATCCTTTTGTAATTTGTTTTATGAATTCTGATCTGTTGTATGTTTATCCTGAAAAAATACACGCATTCGCTTAAGCTATATCCAAAAATACCATAAAATATAGTGCAGGGCCAACATCTTGATCTTCTTCGAAAAGTCTCGATTGACTAGCACCAGCATCAGATAAGCCAGCATCATGACGTTGGTCCTCGAAATCATCCGAGGCACTTTTCAGCTCCGTGTCTTACAAACTGCATTCGGAATCGAACTGGGACTTTATGACTTGCATAACAAAATTTTCTTCAAAATCTGTATCGCTGCTCAAATCGCTATCACCCTCATTCAAAATCCATTTTTCTAATATGGAAGTTGAAGCAAGGTCTGACACATATAATACATGAAGTTGCAGTGATAGCGAAGTACGTTTTTGTTCGAAATTCAGCCTAAAACCACAACATGACTTGTAGAAAGAAAAATCACACGTAGGTAGTCATTGATATAGGTCTGTGAGACCTACAAAAAATTTCAAACATTGATAGTGACCTGAAAAGTGCGCAAAGCGGCTTCCCTTTACGGCTCGCAACGCACTTACAAACTCGAAGGTAGAAAAAATTACAGCAGAACGAAATAATAAGTATTTCTTTTCGCTATGGGAGTCTGTCTGACCTGTCTGTCAGACCTATAACAGTACTTAAGGGCTAATATCTCATCTCTTCACAAACAAAAACGTGTAATGCGATAAGTAAAATCAACTGCGTTTCAACATTTTACTCGAATTATTGAATGTTGTTATAATTTTGTATAGGAATTAATTGAATTGACTTCAATCAAAATATCTGTGGTAAAAGTATAAAAACTTAGGAAAATAAAAAATCTCACCATGTTGCGAAAAACAATTTGATTACCAGCTATGGGTAACCATCTTATGGATAGGTAATGGAATTGTTTTTCGCAACATATTAAATTCATTATTATTTTTTTACTTTAATACGAGGGCTGCTACTTATGTATCCGGAATATGAAATAAAAAACCAGATATGTATTTTTTTATGTTTTTATTGTTTTTCAAAGTACTCTCCCTGATAGTCAATACATTTTTGCATCCGTTCAAACCAATTTTTGTAACACTTTTTCCACTCTGTTTGGGGTATCTTCGAAACGTGCATTTTGAATGCATCGACGGCCTCTTCACGTGTCGAAAAACGTAAACCTCGTAATTTATTCTTCACAAAAGGGAATAAATAGAAGTCGTTGGGAGCTAAATCGGGGCTGTATGGCGGATGACCGGTCAATTCAATCTTTTGAGCTTCTAAAAACTGTGTTGTTTCGACTGACGTGTGGCAGCTCGCGTTGTCGTGATGCAGGATAATTCTTCGTTGTGGGTTATTTTTTCGAATATTATCAAAAACTTCTGCCAAACAAATGGTTGTATACCATTCAGAATTCACAGTTCTACGATTTTCTAATGGCACTGTAGCAACATGTCCATTGATTCCAAAAAAACAAGCAACCATCTGTTTTAAAGTGCTTTTTGCACGAACAACTTTTGTTGGCCTCCGCTCATCTTGGAACACCCATACCGTCGACTGCTGTTTTGTTTCTGGGTCATACGCATATATCCACGATTCGTCACCTGTATAGATATTATAAACAGCTTTTGAAGCACCTCGGTCATATTTTTGTAACATTTCTTTGCACCAATCGATACGGGCCTGTTTTTGTATAGAAATCCAAATTGTGAGGAATCCAACGCGAACAAATTTTTTTTACGGCTAAATGTTCATGTAATATTTTGTGAATGCTTGTCATACTGATGCCCAAAGACGCCTCTATCTCACGATATGTGGCATGACGGTCTTTCATAATTAGTTCACACACAGCATCGATGTTTTGTGGCACAACGACTGATTTTGGCCGACCTTCCTTAAATTCGTCCGAGAGCAAAGACCGTCCACGTTTGAACTCACTAAACCATTGATATACGGTGGTTTTTGATGGTGCTTCATCACCAAAAGTAGAAACCATTTGATCGATGCACTGTTTTTGACTGAGCCCACGCCGAAAATCGTAGTAAATCATCGCACGAAAATGTTCTCGACTTAATTCCATAATTACGGTGACGCGCAATTATCAAAATGGCGGCAAAGTTGTCAAACAATAGAGAGAATAATAAAACAAGCTGAATTCTACGACTAAAGAGTTCTATTTTCAAATGTAATTGTTCTTTTTTAAATATTTTTTTGTGTGTGGCCAGTTCCGGATACATAAGTAGCAGCCTATGTAGGTACTTATAATTCTTATTTGAGAGTAGGTTGGATCTATTCCAATTCATTAATAATGATAGTCACACTTGGTCACACCAACACATAAAAATATTACTATAAACGTTACTGCATTTCATTCACGTACTCGTGCAAATACTATACTAAGTACTTAATAGTTTTTATTTAAGGCGCTACTTTCCTATTTTATACAATTTTCCAAAAATCGAATAAAACATGTAAAAAGTATCGTTTTCGTTCGGTCACGGGCGCGTAAGCGACATTAGAAGCTATACGATTATCAACTATATTACCTCGCAATAAAGGAATCGCCGTGCACGCGTAGATTTCCAGGAAAACCTCGCCTTAAGGTGCATAGTAACGTAAATCATAAAAAATCAATGCAGAAAAAACCGGTTCTCTTCATAAATATTGAATAAAAAATCTTTAAAAAAGATATGTTATTATTCAACGCATTCTTTAGAGGATGGTCTTTTTAATTTTTTGATAAATTAATTAAAACTTGGTTAAAATGTGACCCAAACATGCCTCGATTTTAAAACTAAAAACCTAATCGCTTCGTAAATATTAGGTTAAATTACATACTTTCGATTTCAATAAATAAAGTGAACAATATTCTAGGGGATGGTCTTTTTAGATTTTTCTTATTCGCCTTTATTAATTTTTTATTTAAATAATTCATCTTACGCGTAAAGGTTTGCTTGAATATTCCCCTCACTCTCACCACTCACTCACTCCTATGTAATCAGTGCGGGACGATCGACGCAAGGTCATTGGGAGCACTATGCGCCTTAATCAAAATCGAACCAGGCTTTCCAAAGCGTTGTAATGTAGTTTCACCGTGGGGGGCATGAAAAGACAACAACATTGAACATGAAAGCAACGAATTCGTAATAAACTTTATGGATGTTTTATACAAAAATTATTATTTTCAGCATATACACGGTATTTCATAATAACCAATAAATAATCAATGCATTATCTAAAACTAATTATTAAATTGTGTTTACCCGTAATGTCATTCAACCCAAAATTTTCATGTAAATCATAGACATGATGATGATACTATAAGTACATGAAAATTTTGGGTTGAATGACATTACGTGTAAACATATTTTCATAATTAGTTTTAAATAACGCATTGATTATTTATTGGTTATTATGAAACACCGTGTATAACAAACAAAATCTCATAAAACTTACTTTTTTAAAGAAAGTTGTACGCGACTGTACAGTACTTTATATAGATAGACAAGGAGATCAGATGCCAAATGTTGCTTAAATAATACATTCAAAAAATATCAATCACTCATCGAGGATTTACATAAATTTAAATATTAACGGTTACTGTTTCATCACTGAATTCAATTAACTATTTAACATTAACTTCTTATTGTAAGTAAGTACATAAAACATAAAAAATAACGAAACCTCGCACATTTGGGACTCCAGGCTCCTAGACTATTTACCCAAATAAAGAATTCTTTCGTTCTTTGGATTGAGGCGTCGACAAACTCTGAATCTTTGAAGAATTTATCGACAAACTACCACCTATCTTTGTCAGTAAGCAGTTTTTTGCTAGGTCGTTTCGTTTTCGAGATCCAGGTGGCCCGGCTGGGGTAACGTTTCTTCAGCCGGGCCACACATCTCGGAAATGCGTATGTCTCAAACTGTGGAATTTGTTCGACAAACTACCGCTTCACTATTCCAGCAAACAGTTTTTCTCTACGTCGCGTCGCTTTGTTTTCGAGATCCAGCTAGCTCAGTTGCAGCAACATTGCTGCAGGTGAGCTCTGAAATGGTGGATCGACAAACTCTGACAAACTGCCGCCTATCTAGCATAAGAATAACTAATAATACGAGTATAGAAGCGAAACTCCCGGCCGTCGAGCGCTCAAGGCCACGTTATTTACCTACCGTTTGATTTCCGTTGAACGGAATCGCCAGTCAAGGCGCGCACCGTGTGTTTCAGGTACCTTGTGAATGTTTTCCTATTGATTACCTGATTAAGCTTTTTATAAGAATGCGTATTTACTACGCGCTGAAGTTTAATAACAGAAACTTCAAATCATCTACAAAAACGCCATCTTTTATAAATATCAGACATTTGTAAATATTTCTGTTGAATTGAAACCTTTTAAATAAAAATGATTGAATACTTTAAATTTATTTTTATTATACCTACCCTAGATACAGATACAGTTTTATTCGTAATATTCATTACCTGTCAAAGCTAATACAATATAATGTATCGAGTTTCTAAAGCTGTCATTGTAATGCAATTTTGAAACTCTTTAAGTACTTATGGGATTTTTTTTGTCAAGTCGGGAATAATTTGAATTATGAGAAACTTTGGTACTGCTATATATATTTTTATCGACCTTTGTCACTGTTCCATTTAAATACAATCAATACTTGATTGAAATTATGCAACAACAGATTTTTTTTTTCAAGTGAAAATGTTGGTCTGATAGTAAAAAGTGAGCTTAGGTTTTATCCATTAGTACATTCATAACTTCAGCTCTTGGACTATAAACGTAGGTACGATACCTAAATTACAAACCATTTTTGTACATCGAAATTCGAAACATTTTAATGATTTTGTTCTCGAAGTGTAGGGATTAAGCTCAATTAATCAAAAATAGGCAGGTTCTTATAACTACGGAATCAAAAAACTAAAAATGTGCGTACTATTGCTAAAGATAGTCGCTCGCTCGCTACACTTGAAGTAGGTACAAAATCAAGACTCGGTGTATGCTCAGTTTCTCATTTAATGTAAAATATGGAGGTACCTATATAAAAAATATTGTAGTGGTAACCATACGTCCATGTGGTGACCCTAGCGGCGTCCGCAGACTACTGCGGGGCGTTACAGGGGGAAGGGCGCTGTAGGTATGCAAATAGCGGCATTTGGCGCACCCACAAAGGAGATTCGCTTCTATACTCGTATTATTAGTTATTCTTATGTATCTAGGTATATCAGCAAACAGATTTTGCTATGGTCGTTTGGTTTTGGAGATCTGTGTGGCCCGGCTGAGGTAACGTTACCCCAGCCGGGCCACACAGCCCCCTTAAACGCGAGCCCGATGAAAACTCAAACTTGTCTGACAAACTGCCGCCTATCTATATCAGCAAACAGATTTTCACTAGGTCGTTTCGTTTTCGAGATCTGTGTGGCCCGGCTGGGGTAACGTATCCCCAGCCGGGCCACACAGATCTCTGAAACGCGCAGGCGACAAACTCTGACAAACTCTAGACATTACAGCGACATACTCAAACAATCTATTTTTCACACTTTTTTTTTGTGGCCCGGCTGGGGTCAGCCACACCCCCGTCATTGTGTGCGCGAACTTTATACTACTGTTACAAAGGGTTACTTAGGTAATTATAGGCGTAGGACAAAAAACATCAATTTACAAACGATTCATTAAAATAAAACCCAGTATGTATTTATAAAAAATATTTATTCTATTAAATAAACTATTGAGTGCACATTAAAAAAAACTTAAATTTACTATAATTCCTACGTAAACTCCAGTTTACTGTTTCAATGTTTGGTAGATCTGTCAGAATTAAAATGTCAATGTGAACACTGTTATGAAGACTTTTTTTTAACACTTAACTTATCATTGCATAACATACCTTACCTTACCTTATAACTGCCCAGAATTCATAACAGTTTTCAAGTTAAGATGCTAGCTTTGGCTTATTATCCTAGCTGGAAAAGTAGCCTCACATACCCATTTTGGGGATTATAGTAAGGCATTAAATAATCTGCATAATATACCTTAAAGAAGTCTTAGCTGTTATACCTGCTCAGGATTCATCATAGTTTTCAAGTTAAGATGCTAGCATTCGCTTGCTATCCTAGCTGGAAAAGTAGCCGCATGTATCCTGGGCATTAGATAATCTATAAATTAGTAGGTAATTTTTCTTATATTTTTAATATTGGAACATTAATAGATGTCTCAGGCTAAGCATTCTCATCTTAATATGAGATATTGTGGGCAAATTTTCAATTGTCTAATATTGTCCGGTCAGGTGTGGAGACTGGCAATCTGTCATACAGGTCTCCTAGTACAGTCGCCAGTCTCTCACATAGATGTTTCCTTCTGTAAGCTTAATAAATAACATTTAAGTAATTTGTTCTGTGTGAGAGAAGAAATAAAAATATGGTGGTTTGAAAGATTTTCTACATAAAAGCTATTAAACTGCCATATTTATTATTTGGATAAAAATTACCTGACTATTGAAAAATTGACCATCAAACATTTAAGAAAAATACTTTTTCACCAGTTTCAAGTGAAAAAGAAAGATAAATGTCATCCATTGACAATCGTGAGCGAGTTTTTATTCTCAATTCACAGCTACGAGTAAAATTGTGGTGAAAGAATTGCTCAGCTTTAGATCCTGAATGCGGCATATGGATACCTGGCTTTCTGAAGAACCTGGGTTGCAATTCCAGGAAGGTATGGGATTATTTATTCCTCCTACATATAACAATGAAAAATGGCTTCAACACATTCACTGCCAGGCAAGTTTATCGCCTTAAACGAGGAGGAACTGGCCTACTACTTTACACTGGCCAGTTACATTCCAAGTTTTCACTGCAGAGTAAACTTGTGGTAAGCTCTCTTAGTCTATTCTTACAAAATTCTTAGGCAGAAAAGGAGCGGGTGAGCAGTGGTATCTTTCATTACCTGGACACCTAATTAAATAATCATTTCACCTTCACGATACTGATGCGGTAGCATATGGTCTAGTGGTGAGGTTCCCTAGTTTATGTTGAGAAAGCTACAGTTCGAGTCCTTGTATGGAATCGCTTTCTTTATATAATTTTATATTTTTTATGTAATACAACTCAAAATTTCATGATCTCAGAATATTCCTTACGATGACGACAGTATCACATGTGCTTTGACAAAAGCTGCAGACATCTTTATCTTTCTTGCATTGATTGTTCACAAAGTGCTGCTGAAGTGATTAAACTCTCTTAAATAAATGTGTAAAGAAAATTCTATTAAATACACTGCCAGTTTCAGTGGCAGATATAGGGGTTATCCATTTAAAATTTTGTAGCAATTTACCCCACTATTTCACTTATTATATGTTACTAACAAAATAGTAAAGTTGAGAACATTTCTCGACTATAGTTCCCATAAAGCTTCCACACAAGAAGCCAGTTTCAATTGACATCATGGTATATTTCTCTCTTAAAATTTTTTATTAAAAGAAACTAGAAGAAATAATAAAAGAAATATCTTATATGAAGTATCGTATTATAGGCTTTTAACTAGTTTTGACATAGGTATTTTATTGGTGTTATTATTATTGAACACTTATACAAATATGTATTATAGTTTTTCTTCACTTCATCCTTAAACATTTCTCTTCAATGGTGTCGATACACATCTTTATAGCAAATGTTACAAATATGATTGTTAAAGCATTGCTATAGCTTGAAGACACTTTCAACTTCGATTGCCGAAAGGTTTCTTTACAAAATAATTTGCCACCAGTTTCATGTGCTCAAAATAATTCTCACCTGTAATCTGTATGTTAATTATTATGTTCAAAACATTGCACTAATTCTTTCATACAAAACTGACCCAGAACTATGGCATCAGCTACTAGATCTGAGTTACAGAAATGTTTGTATTGTAATTCAGGAAGTATTGGTTTGTTTGATACAGTAATAAAAATTATGATGATGCGGCCACTCTACAATTAAAGCTCAAAACATTTTGGTGGCAGTATTTGATTGATTTTAAGTATGATGTGACAAAGCAAAAATAATTATTATCCTTTCGTTATAAAGGAATTTGTGTTTGCATTCAAAGGTGGGGTCAAACCTTGCTGTATGTAAGCCTTCAATCCAACACTGTGCAGTCGTCATCATCATCTACATAGCCGCCGTTCATTGCATCGTTCATTATATCATTTTTAGTACGTTTAAGCTTATTATTAATGAAATGTCTGCGTTCTTCTTTTCTTCTAACTTCCGATATTCTATCCGGAGGTGGCCTTTCAACCAAACCTTTAGTGAACGTGTAAATGACAGTGCTCGAGTCCCCTTCTATAAATGCGAGGTTTACAGTTGGCCCAGTCTCTACAGTGCATAGATTTTCTTGAATATTGTTGATAAACTCCATATTAATATCGTCGTATGTGGAAATCGGCACGTAAATGTTCATTTTACTATTTTTATTAGGTCTAGCTGTGATATAAAGTGTATTTATGTCTTTGTTGTAACAATATTCAGTGTCATACATCAATTTTTCATCTACAAGGTAAATGTACAAATGGTAGGCCAGCGTGATCTTCAAGTCCGAATCACAGCCAAGTAATTTCATATCTTGCTTGACTTTGCTTTCAATATCCATTTTTACGTTAGCTTATATTTTTGCTAGGAAACTCGCAAATTAAAACTGATCGATAATTGCACGATTTCTGCAGTTTGTTTGTTTGTTTCACAAATTGTTTGAGGTTATTTTTTTTGATTTTGGTCACACTTTGGTCTTGTTCACATCACAGACTAAGGCGTAGTATTACTATCCTATTTGGACTAAGGTGAGATCTTAGACTATAGATACCAATAGACATGAAATAACTACGAAAAAAGCGTGCCAACATTTGGGTTGGTGCTCTAAGATGGCGGAAAAAAACTAGGGACGCCGCATCCAAGATTCCACACTTTTTATGTTTTTCTTTATAGAATTCATTAAAAAAATCAATAAAAAACGTATAACACTCACAAATAATGCTCACCGACTGATATTTTAGCACAACAACAAACACGGTGCTTTGTAATGGCGGACTGAACTGCCCCCTTATTCTGTAACTTCGGTTGCTAACTAGAACTGTCATTTTTGAAAGGAACTTAACATCCATTACTGCTATCATGAACGCTGCCGTAACACATAAGATCACTAAACCAGTAATGGATATAAAGTGTCTTTCAAAAATGATAGTTCTAGTTACCAACCGTAGTTAGCGAATAGACCTGCTGGACGTAAATTTATTTGAGACATCTAATAACATTGCGAATCCATTGGTTTAGTTAATCTGAGGGTGAGAATGGTGAGATCTCAGAAGAATAACTAAAGCATAGAAACCTAGCAAAAATAGCTACTGAACTTAATATATTTGACTAACTTTGACATTAGGCGCTGCTAATAGAAGTTAGACAGAGACACGTATATGCAAGATGTTTCGAAATTTTGTAGGTCGTCATAATTCTCGCTTGTCAGTTCTTCTATGTCGTGCTCATCACTCACCTAGTTTCAACGTCGATAATTATATTATGTAGGTATTTAATAGATCCCTAATACTAAAATGTCTTTATTACGAGAAAAATAACATAAATAATTAAGGGTAGATTTTCTTATGTAACTTATCCAGCTAATAGCTGCTGTGTCTCTTTGGTATGGTCAGGCTGGCCGTTCATGAGACTAAAAACGGGAAGTGCGAGTCGGACTCGCCCACCAAGGGTCCCGTATAAAATTGTAGGTTATACTTTAAATAGAGACAAAAATTTTTATGATTTAATTACAAATGTGGAGTTTGAGATTTTCCCTGACTTGTAGTGTAAGACTATAATAACTTCACAAATTTCATAGTTCTAGCTAGATCAACGAAAAGTACCCTATACACTTTGATGCCCGTGAGAATATCGAAATATACGTTTTTGGCGACATAAACGGCCGTACCTTTTTTGTTAACTTAGAAGTTTGATTTTTTCACATCTTCAAGGGACTAGAACTTGTTAGTGTAGAACTGAGTAATTATATGGTTTTAATTTCAACTCGATACCTTAACGCGTTTCCAAGATAGTCTTGACAGACAAACGGACAATAAAGTGATCCTATAAAGGTTCAGTGTTTCGTTTGAGGTACGGAACCCTAAAATTTGGACTATTAAAGTGACGGGTATTTCCCGTTATCTAAAATGTTGGAATTTTTCTATTGCAGAGATTCACAAATTCTATGGGAAGTAAATCGAAGACACACTGCTTTTATTTCATCGCTTAGATTTAATTCATATTTTATCGCATCGCTTAGAGGTACTTGAGGTTAATCTCATATTTAATTTACTTACCCGAAAAGGACAATGCCAGAAAATGTATGGAGCTATGCCCCACTTATAAATATGCACGCCCACAATTGATACTTATACTCACGTATGCGTCATTGTAATGGCTTTTTATATATATAAACAATAGTTTAAAACACCGTGCGAATATAAAGATATTAGACTTAAAAAATAAGCGCCTGCTATTATTGATCAGCAAAGTTGCGAAAAGACGATTTGCATTGAATTCTAAAAACATGGATTATTTTCTATAAAATAATTTTTTTTGACGGATATAAGTCATTAATTACAATCACAATACTTCTATGGTGTTAACCATAGAAGAAGTATTGTGATATTGATATTTTACCTTTTTGACTCTTTCAAGTTCTTTTCTTGATCTAATATTTTAATTCTTAGAAAAAAATCACCTGAACTGGTTGTTCTTGGCATCCGTGTCAAGGATTCCTTAAAGAAATAGTTAAGAAATTAAATACGTTTTTATTTTCATAAATAATATTTTAGTTTAAAGATTTCCTTTCATTAAATAACTTGACTTACGTCATGACGTCTCCATTTCATAGTTTTACTACTAAGTACATACAAAATTAATCTGATCGAAAATATCTGGAGCAAATTTGATTATGCTTTCTTGGACTCTTTCGTCTGACAATACACTTCATCCATATGTTTTTTATACATTGTCTTTAGGAAATCTGTAAAATAAAAATATCGACAAAATTTTACAACACTACGCATGATCAAGAAAACCTCAAAGTAATTTTCTAAAAATCGCTAAAACATAAAAGTGAAGTTAATATTACGTATTGTTTTTCTACAAAATGATTCCGCGATATTTCATATGTATATAAGTGTACTTATTAGCTCACATTCAAGTAACAATATGAGAAAACATGCCAATTTAAGGTCAATAAATTTTGATTATTTTCCTTTCGCGACGAATGAGACTTGCAGCCCCAAACTACACAAGACATTGTGTTACGGAGTGCACAAACACACACTATTTGTAAATACCTAAAGAATTCTTGCTTTCTGATCACTTAAATATTAATAAAATATCATCAAAATATTACTAGCCACGGGACGCACAAACAAATATTATACGAACAATTCAAATAGTTCAAACTCGGATGGTTTATCTTCGATACAAGGTACTATGGAATTTAGTCGTGTTATATATTTTTAACCAATTTTAATTTTTAACCAAAATGACAATTCTATCAATTCATCTAGTGACCACCTTGTGATATGCCAAAAGATACATATTACTCATCTCTTACATTTACACAGTTTTGTGCCGTATGTTAGAAAGAGACAAATAGCACACAATTAATTCTTGTTTTAATCTTCCATGCAATCACTACAGCATAGAATGCTGTAGTGATTGCATGGAATTATTACTCAAACAGGAATGAGCTCTTGCTTAAAAAAGTGTCCCGAGCGAGAGATAAATAACTGTACCGTTTGTCTCTTTCGTAAGTTTGTTGGCCACAAATTCTACAAAATAGGGATTTTTTCTTAAAAACGATGACATTTAACCTGAAAGATGCTTTGGAAAATCATAATATGCTTAATAATCACGATTTTTAAGGAAGAGATCGCTTTTAGCGACAAGGTTGCCCTATGTACAATTAGTGTTAAGTGTATTTTTTATACGTTGACTTTAAGCTGGTTGGTGTTGTACAACAAAGAAATATTATATTCTATTATTTCAAAATGGGTTGCGCAATATAATTTTATATTTGCTTTTCAATACAAGATAGGTTTTATTAATATAATAATTATTTAAAAAATAATGAATGTCAATGATTGTCTTTCAATAGATGGGTCTTTCCAATCAGTATATTATGTTGAACCCACCGCCACATAACAGATAATCAAATATGTCAACTTGTCAAAATATTGAGTCCTTGGCTAACAGACTTAGTTGTGCAGCATATGCAGTTAAAAAAATAAGACAACTTACTGATGTTGAAACGGCAAGATTGATTTACTTTAGTTATTTTCATAGCGTCATGTCATATGGAATACTACTGTGGGGATCGGCTGCTAGTATTGAAAGTATTTTTGTACTTCAAAAAAGAGCGGTTCGCGCTATTTATAATTTACGAGCAAGAGATTCTTTAAGGGACTTATTTAGAGAAATTAATATATTGACTTTAGCAGGACAGTACATTTATGAAAATTTGATTTATGTCTATAAGAATTATAATACATTTGAAACCAATTTCCAAATTCATCATCTAAACACAAGATACAAAAATAAACTTGCCGTTCCAACATTCAGGCTTCAAAAAACTAGAGGCTCGTTTATGGGGAAATGTATAACCTTTTATAATAAGCTTCCACAAAGTGTTACCGACTTGCCTTTTCATAAGTTTAAAGCGCATGTAAAAAAGACTCTTATGAGTAAAGGATATTATAAAGTCAACGATTATTTGAATGATGCCAATGCCTGGTGTTAATTTTTCAGATAATGAATCGTGTTGTTATGTATAACCATTTGTATAAACAAATATTATTATTTTTGGTAATAACTAGTAAGAAGAGAACTGACACATCTAATCTTGTAATGGAAGTTGAGCTCAAACTTCTGCTGTGAGGTCAGCTTCCAATTGACGACTCTGTAACAATACAGGGAGAAAAAAATAGCCCTTGCTGGTTTTCTTACTGGTTCACCAATGGCGTAGCTGCTTTGACGTTCAAAAGAGATTGTAACAATCCAATTTGAATAAAAGATATTGAATTTGAATTTGAAAAATGAGTCAACACTAAAATCTCTCTGTGATATTTAAATACATACGTAGTAAAAGAATGAGTAATATTTTAAGAAGAAAAGAATTAAAAACATCAGTGTGAGTCGAATTGTTTCAACAATATTTAAAACTTTTGTAGTTTCGCCAATATCTTGAACATAATGTTAGTGCCAATTCTTTTTTCTAATAATTTACATCACATCGTGTAAGCTAAACAATAAATAACTAATATTACTTTTATTGAAAAATGTTAAATATTGCGATAATATTATTACCATGTGGTCACCCTACTACAATGACAACGAAAATTACTGACATTGACAAGGAATCGTTGTTGCAATATAACATTTTTTGAATACTACCACTAGAATATTTCCTGGACGTAAAATCATAGTGTTAAAATTATTAATAGTAGGCTAATATGATAATTTAATTTATTTTATGTTATAGTTATTTTTAAAAAAAACCAATTTAGGTATTTTGGGCGTTAAAAGTAATTAAAATAAACAATAATAAAAAATCTTCATCTACCAATAGTTGTTTCATAACTACTAAATTATAAAATATACAACAGTAGCAACACTGTGGGAAAGGGATAAAAGGTACAGTTATTGCTACCTCTCTCGGCACACTTTTTCACATTCAAGTGTTTAGTCTTTATTCATATAGAAATAAAATCCAAATTTGAACAACAATATTTTGAATAGCTCATTCCTGTTTGAGTAATAATTCCACGAGTGATTGTTCTGAGGGTGAGATACTACGTGCACAGACTAATAGAGATACAACGTGACCACGTGACTTGTTGTCATGTAATAGGGGAGCGTTCAAAAATGTACGTTTTTTACCCACTGTGTCTATTCTCGTTGACTTTGACATTTGTATTTGTGACGTCTGTGCGGCGAAGTTTGACACTTGTCACATTTAGACACCTTTTGTCACATCTGACTTTGGCAGGTGGACTGACGTTGACGTGTTTGACGTTTGTGACGTCTGTGACGTCTGACAGGTGGGGAGCCGTCACTTGTCACATTTGACATTGACAGGTGGCCTGACGTCCCCCCGGGAACCCAGGTACACACGTGCGAGTTTGGTGCGACAATTTTTACGTCAATTTTTTTTTGGGCCTTAGCCGCTTTACACGTTTCGACGTCAATATGTATTTGGTTGGCGGAGTGTTCCATACAACCCCTAGGACTTAGAAAATTTTCGACGAAAATAAAAATTTTTAGAGTACCAATTTTTTGTGTTGTGGTCTCTAAGTGTATATCTCTAAGAGCAGTGTGATGAGTGGGTCAGAAGGGGGGGACCCCCCCCCCATTGGTCCTCCGAGCGACATTTTTCGACCGTGTAGCTGTATGACACTCAATGTCAGCAAGTGTTTCCATATAAGGTACTCTAGAAAGAGAAAGCCACTTGTGACTACTTATGAACTCAATGGTGTAACTTTGGAAAAGGTAAGAGTGGTTCGGGATCTTGGTGTTAATATCGATAGCAGACTAAAGTTTGACATACATACGGACGCAGTGGTTACAAAGGCTGCTAAAATGCTCGGGTTTATCAAGCGCAACACCAAAAATTTTAAGAATATTAGCACCAAGATTTTACTATATAACGTCCTGGTGCGTAGCCACCTAGAGTTCGCTTCTGCTGTGTGGAGTCCTTTTTATAGTGTTCACTCTCAGAGGATTGAGAGTGTTCAAAGGGCATTTACTAGACATCTTGCTTTCATTTGTAGTGGGTTTTCTCATCGACAGCCCTATAGTGAGCGTCTAGCCAAGTTCAATATGTTCATTCTCCGAAATCGAAGAATATTTTTGGATATGTGCTTTCTCCATAAAATTGTAAATGGGCAAATTCAGTCAAATGACATATTGTCAAGGGTATCTTTAGCGGTACCACACAGGTATCCGAGACACTATATCGCAAAAATATTTGCTATACCGTTTGCCAGAACAAATCTTGGACTTCAGTCCCCTTTGGCACGAATTTGTAGGGAATACAACACTCTTCCTAACAATATCTCGGATTTAGATATATTTAACGATAGTTTCCAAAAGTATAAACTCAAAATTTTAAGGTACCTGCAACAACTTTAGTTGATTTATAATGTTTATTGTTTAAAAGTAACAGTTTAAATTTGATGTCGTGTGTGATCGTCTTGACTAAATATAAGCATTATTTAATGTTAATACGCTGAGTGCTATGTACGCCGTTTTTTGATGCATATCCGAATTGTAATTTACTGTGAAAATGTTTTTGTGAATATCTTAATATGTATCATGTGGCAGTACTATACTTAAATAAATAAAAGATAAGAAAGTTTCGGTGACAGGTCGAATTCTTCCGTTTCATGCATAGTAGAGTCTGGTTAGCGAAAAATGATACTGACAAATATTTAGTTTTCTTTAGATGGCCACACTTAATTTCTATTAAATGTCAATACAGGACTTGTTCGCTTGGGAAACATCGTTATTGTTTTTGTCAATAGAAACGATTGAAAATTAAGAATCCTATTAAAATTGCACCTAGGAAGCTAATATTTAACGCAATTGATAAATATAAACTGAAAAAATAGCAAATTGATAAAAATCTCAGAAAAACAACAATTACATGCTTTTTCAGAGGCCAATGGTTAGTATGTACAACAAATTATGTGAAGATATGGACACATGGTCTTAGACTCTATGGTGCTATGTAATGTGGACACCGTAGTGGACACATACCCTAGAAAGTTACATAGCAACCGTTGTTTAGTCATATTAATGTCAACTGTGTTGTAAATATTAATTTTCTTGCGCTAAATTTACTATTTCAAAAACGATTTTCATACAAATCGATACTAGAGGAAAATAGGTTTATTCTTATTGTTGCCAGTTGTAAGAACAGATTTTCTTTTACTGCTTTAGTTTTTTTTGGAATAATCGTTCTTCCTTACCTTGTTTGGCAGAATGTCACGAAACACAAACTAAAACGACTAAAACTCCAAAAAAACTCCAAGAAATTTACTAAAATAAAATCACAAGATATGAGAAATATATTTTTGTTGCCAGTTGGAAAGACGCTTTTCTTATTAAGCGTCCCATTTATTAAAAAAAAATATTTGAAGTTTACAAGTTTTTACGAAATATGATGATGAAGAATGATGACACTTTAACGTTCATTTTAGAATTGTTAAAACTATATTTACAATTAAAAAGCTCAGTCGCGCTGTACAGCGCAAAGTGAGTACACGCGTCCGCTCTTACGCGACGATGTGTAACTTTATTCGCGATTACCTTCAGTTAGCATAATGAGTGATATCCTGTTAAGTGATAACAGTGATGGAGAGTCGATTCGGGAGTGTGAGCAACAAGTCCATGAAGAGTATGAGTGGGACCATTCCGACTTTGAGCCGCCCAGGTTAGCAGAGAAAAGAACAAGACAAGAAAGTGGAGAGAGTGGAGAAATCGAAACAGAGGGAGAAGATTTTGTCACTGTGCGCAGGAAATCAAAAAGATTAGCGAGGAGTTTTTCACAAAGTGGGCCAGTACAAAATAAACATTAACTATAAACATTATGTGTCACGGGTAAAGAGGTCTTACCTAAACAATTTGGTCTTGCGAAATTATTAAAATCTGAAAATATTATGAATGTGATTAATATCAAATACAAAAGTCCCTACAGAGTTTTGCTATTATTCGATAACAGAAATGACGCTGAGAAATTAATTTCTAATAAAAAGTTCAAAGAGTTGCAGTACAAATGCCAGTTAACATATGAAAATACCTTTACGTACGGAGTTATTAAAAATGTTGATTTAGAACTAGATGAACAAGAAATTCAAAACGCTCTGGAATGTAATTTTGAAATAGTTTCTGTGAAAAGATTAAAAAGATTGGCTGAGGGCGAATGGGTTTTAAGTGAAATAGTACGTCTTTGCTTTAAAAGTCCCACTTTAACCTCCATACGTCACTGGGTATGGTTGTAGGTTTAAGGTGGGACAATATAAGTTTCCAGTGTCCCAGTGTTCTGGTTGCTGAAGATTCGGACACTTAATACGATTTTGTCCTACAAAAAAAAATAAGATGTCCAAAATGCGGGGATAATCATACAAACTGTGAAGCTGCGCATTACACTTGTGTTAACTGTAAAGGCCCCCATATCGCATTAGACAAATCTTGCCCAATGTTCATAAAATAAAAAAATATTCGAGAAATAATGTATAATGATAATTGCACATATAAACAAGCCCTAATGAAATATATAAGCCAAAATGAAGCCGAAAAAAAGAACCAGAGTAATACGTTAAAGACCAAAACATTTATATGTGTGAATCTCACATCCAAAACAAACAAACATAATCAAAGTAAAACGCCAGGTAAAACCCTATATAAAGATGCACTGGTATCGGAGCCTACAAATACTTACGCAGAGAGTCCAGGATTAGATGGTGAATGTGATAATGAGCTTAGACTTTGCGACACTACTTTGGATAACAAGAGTAACGGTAAAAAAGTAAAGAAAAATAAGACATCAACATCAACATGTGATAATATTACTTGTGTGGAAAACTCATATCAATGTTCAGAACCAGAACAGAACAAAAAACAGAAGAATAAGTATAATTTTCAGACATTATTTAGTAAATCTAAACAAATAGTGTTGTCAAATATTAATTTAGAAGAAAATATATTATTAGTGGTAAAACTTGTGGTAGAAGAATTTAACATTATTATTGTTAGTTTATTTAAAGAGTGTGGTTTGTTAGAGACTTTAATTAATTATCTTCTAAAATTACTTCTAAAGTTACTATAAGGACAACGTTTTAAATATCGTTCAATGGAACTCTCAGAGCTTAAAACCTAAATTAGTGGACTTTGAATGTTATCTCAACCAACAAAAAATTCACGTCGCGATACTTAGTGAAACATGGCTTAAGCGTCAATCAAAATTAAATGTAAGTCACTTTAATATATTTAGGCAGGATGGACTCATATGGAGGTGTTGCAATTTTAACCCATAAATCACTTAAATGCATAGCTTATCCGGTTGTAATTCGTAACTCAGGTATTGAAATACTACATGTCAAGGTTACAAATTACAGTGACGTAAAAAATATAATATCCATTTATTGCCCTTCAACGATACGTACGTCTCAATCCGACTGGGATGACATTTTTAGCAAATTTCCTCATAAAACACTCATAGCAGGTGATTTTAATGGCCATCACACAAATTGGTCGTATAAAACAGATACAAGGGGTGTACAACTTTTTGACTGTTCGCTTGAATTTGGGTATTTTACGTTAAATAATGGCAATCCAACTAGGATTAGGCTTGTCGATGGAAATGTACAGAGCCGTAAAAAAAAAATTAAAAAAAAAAAAATCTTCTCCAGGGGCCCTACCATGATCGCTTAAAGCAAGGTTAAAACAATATTAAAACAGAGACACCGCTCTTGTTGCGTATAGCGCCATCCTGTTCTCAGCGCGGTTTTAATATTGTTTTAAGCGATCATGGTTAGGGGGCTGATATTTCTTTTATTACGTCTGATGTGACATTGAAATGTCAATGGACTATCACAAATGAAAGCTTTGGAAGTGGCCATCTTGTTATTTTTTTATTAGTATAAAACTTAATTACTCCGATAGAAAAGCTACAAAAACAAAACTTAATTTTAAATTAGCGGATTGGGATAAGTACAAACAGCGGCTAGAAATACCATTAGAAAACTATACTCATGATCTGGAAACAAGATATAATGCCTTTGTTAGACATATATTCGACGCGGCCTCCAATTCAATTCCAGTAATAAAAACATGTAATAACCCAGCTGTTCATTTTAGTCCAAAACCGTACTGGAATTCGTCTATATCCAAAGCTATAGCACAGCGAAGACGAGCATTGAGTCAGTTTAGACGAAATCCTACTCCGAATAACCTTAATATATTAAATAAACAAATTGAGGAGACGAGGCGTCTTATAAAAGATGCTAAAAATCTTAGTTGGAAAACAGTTTTGTGATACAATAGATAGTGCAACATCTACTTCCGAAATGTGGAGACGGATGCGTTGGTTGAAGGGCTATAAAGGGGGCAATTGTGCTGTGGATGAAGAAAAGATAGAAGGTCTACTCCACGACCTAACGCCTGATTTTGTATCTAACAAACCTCTTTCATTCACTTCTGTAAATCCCCAACTGGAATCGTTATTCTCTATGCAAGAGCTACAAAATTGCTTAAAGAAGTCTGATACTACCCCAGGTGACGATAATATTTCATATTCAATGATTTATAACTTTACTAACCTTACAATTGTAAACAATACCTTCTAGATTTATACAATGAAATATATGTAACAGGCAATATTCCCTCCCAATGGCGTGATATTCTTATTCTACCAATACCAAAAAATAATAACGTTAATAATACTGAACAGAAGCTTAGACCTATATCTCTAATGTCTTGTATTTGCAAAATATTTCATTTAATGCTTACGAAACGTTTGGAGTGGTATGTTGAGAGAAATAATATTATTTCAAAAAACACACTGGGATTCAGACGTGGTATATCGTGTTTAGATGCCCTTGCCCGATTAGTCATGCAAATACAAGTGGGATTCTCAAAAACCTTACCAACAATAGCTTGTTTTTTGGATATTGAAAACGCTTATAATAATGTTATAGTCGACAAACTTGGCATTGCATTGGACGAAATTTGCGTTGGTAACAGATGTTGTAAATATATTTATTCTTTCCTTAGGCAGAGGCACCGAAAAATTAGGTTACAGTCTGAGGAGCTATGTAGATGGACTAACAAAGGGATAGCGCAAGGAGACCCAATCTCACCTTTATTATTCAATATCGTAACCCATAAAATCTGTAAAGAAATCCAAAATATCATGATTTTGCAATACGCGGACGACTTTGTCTTTTATTCAACCGATAAACTCGATTGCAGTGAAACACGATTGCAAATAGCTCTAGATTCCCTTTTAATACTTCTCAAAGACATCGGTTTGGAGTTGTCAGCAGTCAAAAATTTGTGTGTTTAGTAGGACTCATAAAAAACAAGTAGCAAAACTTTCAGTTAATGAAAAATTTTTAGAATGTACAGACAATTACAAATATCTAGGATTATGTTACGCTGTTCGTCGTCGTTACGCTGGTCCAAACATATAAATGAGATCTGTGAAAAAGTTCAAAAATTCAAATTAAGGTACTAGGTAGCTCAGCATGGGTTGTACATCCGATGCATCTCCGTCGATTGTACATTTCCCTTTATTTTTTTTTTATTTTTTTTATTGCAGAAAGTTGGCAAACAAGCAAACAGCCCACCTGATGGTAAGTGGTAACAGTTACCTATAATACATGTGGCTTTTGTGAGATTCGCAGCAAAACTGCAACCCCCACAAGAACCACAGTGTACGTTGCCAACTTGTGACACAAGATGTAAAGTCACAGTACCCAGTAATTTTACTGTCATATCTTACCCTTCAAACCGGAACACAGCAATGCAAGCACTGCTGCTTTGCGGCAGAAATAGGTAAGACGGAGGTACCTAAGCAGACGACCCTGGTACAGAGTCTCCCTCCAGTCCCTTATTAGAAGTCGAATAGACTACGGGTCATTTTTATACGACAATAGCGCTAAGGTTCATCTCGTTAAACTTGATAGAGTACAAAATCAGGCGTTAAGAGTTGTGAGTGGATTTATAAGAAGTACTCCCATCCAAGCCATGGGATGTGAGCTTTGTATCCCTCCATTACAAATAAGGAGGAAATATCTATCTTTCAAATATTGTTTTTCAAATATTGTAAGAGCGTCGGTGGCGCAGTGGACTCGGCACTTGCCTTCCAATCGGGGGGTCGGGGTTCGAGACCCGCCATGTACCAATGTGTTTTTCGTTTCGAATTTCATATGTACATTTGTCTGACGCTCCTACGGTGAAGGAAAACATCGTGAGGCAACCTGCATACATCTGCGAAGAAATTCAATGATGTATGTGAAGTCAACCAATCCGCACTGGGCCAGCGTGGTTGACTAAGGCCTAATCACCCTAATATAGGGTAGGTTCGAGCCCCTCAGTGGGGACGTATATGGGCTGTGATGATGATGATGATGAAATATTGTTTAAAAATCAAATCTTGGGCTAATAACCCAATATCAACATTGTTAGAGTCTCTGAGCACCCTTTGCTCCAACAGATACTGGCAAAATAAGAAAATCCCGTTGATTATTTCAAGTTATAATAAAACAAAAGAAGAAAACATATACTCTAGTTATCCGTTTAAAATGTTTACTCTGTCAACGTGGACCTCAAATTTTGAAGTAGATAAAATTATAAGCCCAACCTCGATTGTGTTAAAGTGTCAAAAACTAGAAACGATTTCAACATCCTAAAAAGTAATGTCTTACAAGAAATTGGAACAAAATATAAAAATTGTCATAAAGTGTATACTGATGGATCAAAGTGTGTTCAGGGTTCGGGGGCAGCCTTTTTCGATGCTACTGGTAAATATGGAAGAAGTTTTAATGTAATATCTTCAGTTTCAATTATGACTGTTGAACTAACAGCAATAATAGAAGCACTTGACTATATAAAGAAGCTTCCATATGATAATGTAGTTATCCTAACAGATAGCAAAAGTGCATTACAGCATGTTGCTAGGTGCGCCTCTGGCTGCAGAGGCACCCCCTCAGCATATTCAATACTCGAACAGGCTGTGATGCTGAACCAAGGAAATAAGAAACTGAGATTGCAATGGATTACATCTCATATTGGTCTTTCTGGAAATGAGGAGGCTGATAGATTGGCAAAACTTGGTACATCCCAAGGACTTCCGCTGCACATAACACCTAGCTATGAAGAATATTTACATAAGAATAAAAATATCACTTATATCCAGTGGAAAACTGAATTTGACGAAAGATCTAAAGTCACAGGGATATGGTATCGAGTTATCCAATCTGAGCCTCCACACATTCCTTGGTTCCGCAATATAAAATTAAGTCGAGGCCTTTTAGTGATTGCCTACAGACTTCGGTCTGGACACGTCCCGCTGAACAAATTTGGACATTTTATGAAAAAAGTCACTTCTCCTAATTGTACCATATGTGGAAAAATTGAAGATGTCCAACATTTGTTGGCGGAATGTACCAAAAATCGAACATTGCGAGAAGACTTGGTCGCGAAGCTGAAGGTCATTGCCGCGTTGCAAACCATTTTGTCAGAGCCCACATCAGAAGCAAACTTATCGATCTACAGTTTCGCGGCAAAAAGCTTAAAATTAAGATTACTTAACTCTAGTTAATTAAAATTAATTCTAAGGTCACGATGGGGCTGATATGTAATGTTTTTACGAAAGCTCCGTAAACAATAAAGATTAAAAAAATAATAATTAAAAATCTATGTCAAAATAATCTATGTTCTTCAACCAATTGAACGGTGTAATTTTTAAAATAAATAGATAATTAATAATTTTTTTATTACACCTCAAACGTCGGCCGTAAATGCAATAAATTGTATGGTAAAAACTCGCGTCAATCAGTCGAGCGCGAGAGCTCATCGAGGTAGGACCTGTGTCAGTTTGCGCCGCACAAGGCTGTTTTACGTAATAGTCGTAATTCTTGAAATATAAATAAAAAATTTGGACAAGGACCTATACTAGGAACCGCAGGAGTTGATCGTTTTCAAGCAGAAATTATTTTTCGCTATCTTACAAGAAAATATAAGGAACGTCTTGAAAATCTGACTGGGATGGAATTTCGCAAAAATGTTTGTCTGGTAACCCTACTATACAATATGAATGAGTGTTTTTTGAGTAGGTACTACTACTTGATACTTTTAAGTAGTGTCACCTCTATAAATTAAAATGGCCAACATTAAAAAAATGTTGGATCATATTTTGTCACCCCATCAATATGGGTATCAAATTAAAGGGCTTTGAGAGTAAAATACGACACAGTATGTGACATTGCTCTAAATTCAATATGGCCGCCGTTCCAGAATGATGGATCACTTTCCTTTTGGAACCGCTGTCGTCAGTTTTGCTCCCACTTCTTTTTCTAGTTTTTCTTAAACCAACAAACATAAGCTTGCGCTGCCCGTGCAAGGTCAATTTCCTAGTTATATTTCTTTCGAGAAGATTAGTTCTCCTGATTGGCCCATGAAAGCCAATCAGGAGAACTAACCATCGCGCGAAATCGGACTGAACCAATCCCAACGCACATTCACACAGAAACTCACTGCCGTGAAGTATGCAACGTGTACAAATTACATTAGTTTAGTGATTGATATCGATGAATAGTTATCGATATTAAATATTGACAGCAATTTTAAATTTGTTGAAAACTTATAAATAATTATTACATTCATTAAACCTATTAGTACGGTACAATGAATAGTACCGCACTAATAGGTACGAATATTGATTGAATCACTCTGCTTATTAATATGGCAAAAGAAATATAACTAGGAGATTGAAATTTGCATGTATTGCATGTATTTAGTCTGAATTCTATATTGCTTTGAAACTTCAATCTCCTAATGATTCAATCAATATAAGCCAAATGATTCAATCAATATTCGTAACTATTAGTATGGTACTATTCATTGTATCAAAAGTGGTAGAAATCTACGGTACTAATAGTACTAATACTCGTACTGTACGATTACGGTTCAAACCCAATAATGTACGAATAAGGACAAGACTGACCACTTCCATGGCGGCGGCGTCCTAATGGCGTGTTTAGTACAGGGCAGGATATAACAAGCTGGCACCTACCCATGTTAAAATAGTCATATAAATATTATGGTGATATTAAAAATTCTTAAGTGCAAAATTAGTTTAGAATTTGTCCATACATTTTTTTACTAATTGTATGAACTATTTGTATAAAGAAAATTGAATTTTATTTTATAATTTTGAATCAGATGTCACACTTATATGCATATCGCAGCTTTCCTGCTATAGGGGCACAACTCAAAATTTAATGATTTCGAGCTTTTATCATATATGGGCACATAAACAACACGCCTACATGATGCTTTTGACAGAAAGAGTCGGAACGTACCGTGGAGCCGCGAAAACTATTTGTGTCTCTTTCACATTTCCGAGTGAAGCGTCTCGGTTTCCGCGTTACAAGGAGCAATTTAGTGTCGTGTCTGTAGTTGAGGAAGGAGGACCGCTCATGCTGTTATTCAATTGTGTTTGTGCCGGTCTATTACGGAAATTATTGGTAAGTATTGATTTTTGTCTTCCAATTAGAGGGAAACTTTCATAGTTAGTTCCTTATATTAGGAAGAAATACTATAAAAAGAGATATAATTCAAAAAGTGCCCGTATACTGAAAAAATATTAGAATATTATTTTGAATAACTCAAATTTAATCTATATATTACAATAACGAATATCAACTTCACAATTCTGGTTGAATCTGTATATTACATAAACGTTGTTCGTTACCACGTTTCATTGGGATATAGCTCCATTTAAATTATGAAATCAAATTTAATTTTGGTACATGGTGTTCTTATTTTACAGAAATTATGGAGTTACGAGCACAAAAAATGATTAAGCTTTTGGCGCTTTCTGAAAGTCATAATGCACAGGTAAACAATCGTAAGGTAGGTACCTATTTTGTAAACAAAGTTCCCTTATTAGGAAGTTACACAAAATAATGTAGCACTTTATTGTAAAGGTAACTATAATTATTATTTTGTGTTCAACTTTAACTTTGTACAAAATCAAACTTAACTAGGTACCTTTTCAAGTCAATAAACTATTTTTAATATTTAAATTCATTTATAGATCGAGTCAGAGAATGCGGGTTCTACGTCAGATATAAAACAACAAAATGGCTGTTCCTGTAATATGTCTTCAACTTGTTTAGCTATAAGCTAAACAAGTTGAAGACATACAGGATCACATCACATATCTCTTAAAAATGTAGGTACCTACTTATTGAACTAAATACATCTTTACAGTGTTACAGAGTAGAATTACAGTTGCCATTTATAATAAAATATTAGTAGGTATGTACATCGTTTTATAGTTTTTATGAGTATATCATATCACAGATTAATTCAGAGCCAGCAGAAATTCTAAATCAAGCTGACCCAAACCAGGACAGCAATGTTTCACAACCAAAAGCGAAATGAATGCTCCAATCTTAAATTCTTCTAGTAGTTCTAGTGATTCTTCAAGTTCAAGTTCTAGTGGTTCTTCGAGTTCAAGTTCATCCCGTCGAAGTAGCTCTTCAGGAGGGCAATCGCACTAACTACGAACGTTTTAACCAAAACCAAATCGTTACCGTTCCCATATAATTTGACATCTAACTTTTGTCAAGGTGTTGTCAAAATGTATGGGAACGGTAACGTTTTTGATTTGGTTGAAACGCTGTAAATAGTGCGATTGCCCCTCTGTTAAGCCAATAGAACAAAATCGTTCTCAAAATAGTCCACCTTCAATTATCAATATTGAAGGTCCAAAAGCTCAGTCCCAAACTGAACCTACATTATCTTCACTTCAGGGATCACTAGTATCTTATCAAGGTACAAAAGCTCAGTCCCAAACTGAACCTACATTATCTTCACTTCGTACCTACTTTAAATATACACAGGGTATTAATATTCTAGGTTCCTACTTAATGTAAAAGTATTGTTTTATAATAGGCATTTTCTTTAATGTTTTGAAAGGTTAATTGAGACTGATTTATGGTGATAATTATTAGGTAATAAGTTAAGTAGACACATCCAAATTTACAAGTATATGTAACAGTTTATGTAGTTGAATTGTAAGTAAGTACCACTATACTTTTAAGTCAATTTGATTTTTTTAAGTACTCAATTGTCTATGTTGCCATAGTTACCAGTGTTTTGTAGTTAGCTAGGAAATTACTTAAATTGTATGACTGACTGACTGACTTGAATTGTTGTGACTGAAAAATTTAAATTCTATTGATTAGTGCAGAGGAAAACATACTAAGCTTATTTTTTTTATTTATCAATGTGATATTTTATTATTATGTATAATAGGTATGTTCGAGTTGTCTATGTTGCGGGTTGTCATACCTGGATATTTTGTAGTTGATTAAGAGAGAACTAATTTAAGTTATATTGATTAGTGAGTAGTAAAAATACTATAACTGTGTTATTTTTGTTGCATTTTTAAAAATTACCTACACGAGCAAACGCCTTTAATAGCACTATTTCAGGGGCATTTTCTGTTTATATAATATATTTTTGCGTTTATTGATTAGAGTAATTACTTGTTGTCTCCATACAATAATTAAGAATATTTTGCTACTGTTTTGACTACCCACTACCTAGCCAGCGTGTTTTTTTATTATTGCAGAAAGATAGCAAACAAGCAAACTGCCCACCTGATGGTAAGTGGTAACAGTCACCTATAAAACATGTGGCTCTTGTGAGATTCGCAGCAAAACTGCAACCCCCACAAGAACCACAGTGTACGTTGCCAACCTGTGACACAAGATGTAAAGTCACAGTACCCAGTAATTTCACTGCCATATCTTACCCTTCAAACCGGAACACAGCAATGCAAGCACTGCTGCTTTGCGGCAGGAATAGGTAAGACGGAGGTACCTAAGCAGACCCTGGTACAGAGTCTCCCTCCAGTAAGTGTGGAGGCACCAATACTATAAAAATTTGTCAATTACTCTTGTTACATACCTGTTAAGAAAACAGTAAATTTATTTCTTGTAATACATACTTTTGAATACATTTTGATGTGTATTATTTAATTGGAAAGATATAATTTAAGAAAGTAATAATTATTTTATTTCAAGGTTTACTAATACAGAGATCTATTTCTCAATAGATTAATTAAGTACTTCCATCAGTTGGGAATATATAGGCTCAAGTCTAAATAATGTTCATAAGGGGCATAGTTTATTTTATGATATAAGGGCACAACTAAATAAGGTTGATTAAAAAACGCTTTTATATTAATTTTAATAGTGCTGCGATAAATTTAATATGCGATAAATATTCCATGCTTAATGGACATACTCTTATGATGTTTTATGATTCTGCTATTAATAAATTAATTTATTTATGACCGATTTTGTGAAAATACAGGGGCTCAAAAATCTTTAAACGCGTTTTCCCAACAATCGTGTTTTTCGAATTGTGCCCCTATAGTAGGAAAGCTGCGATATGTTAGAAAGAATAGGTGATCCTTTCGCCATACAACATGTATTAGTGATAAGCAATAATGCTTAACATGGCATTTTAACTGACAAATAAAATTTTATTCTTACTTTATACAAATATTAAACAATATATAATTATCGATAAAATGCAATGCGTGCGTTTTTTGATAAGCACGGCACTATTGCTTGTACTGCGTTAATGCTCATTAAACCGAATGCGTTACTACAGAAAACAGTGTACTACATTACGCGCTCTGAGTAATATGGTAAAAATTGCGTGCGTACATTGCCGGTAATGTATATTTTTTAGAAAAATATTATGGGACTTATCGTTATGATCAAGTTTTGGTGGATTATGACTGAAAATAGTTATTTTAAACAAGTTTACTACTTACTGATGTTGGAGGTACCTATAAAATTTAAGCGTTTTCTTCGATTTTCATGGGATCCCATAATCAGATCCTGACTTTAGTGACAAAGGGACCAGCCCAAAAAAATATACTCTATCGAATACGAAAAGAATTTCGAATACACAAAAAAAGACAAAAAACATAGGTATGCATCGAATTGAGAACCTCCTCCTTTTTTGAAGTTGGTTTAAAAGAAAAGAAAAATAAATAAACAAATTACCTTTTATAAAGAAATATCTTCTAATAAATCTTTTTCGTCACTTACTAATATTCGGTAAAAATATAAAATAAAATAATAAATTCTGGCTGACTAGTCACACTATATTGGCGCGTCGCGTTCTCTCGCTCGAACACCTCGCTGTCGGCACCTTACGTCCGCATTTACCTAAACTTGAGCAGCGAAATTTTGTGAAATGGCTCTTAACTGTAATATTTTTCCTAATATATCTACTATCCAAGTCCATCGCCTTCTAACTCATTTGTTATCTTTAATATGGTAGCAGAGCGGTGAGTGTGGATTATTGTTCATTTAATATAAAACATTATTTTGAAAAAAAAAGACTTCAAAAATTGAATCATTATCGAAAGATAATTATGATACATGGGCGATACAAGCTAGAGCCATCCTAATTAAAAATTAACTATGGAAATATGTCGATAAATCTCTAGTGCTAAATACAGAAACGCTAAAAGATGAGGATGAATTAGCTCAATCAGAATTTGATTGATTTCGCACAACGAAAAAAAAAACAAATAAAGAACTGTAAAACCGCATATGAGATAAGGACAAAACTTAAAGATACGTATGCAAGCACAGGTCCTGCATGTAAAGCCTGTTTGCTAAAACAATTAATACTAACAAAAGAATGCGGTGACGTACGAGATCATTTGAATTATTTTATGGACACGGTAGCCCAGATAGCAATGACTTGTCTTGCAAGTTTGAATCAAACTTTCTAGTTTCCCATTGACAAACTTGCAAAATGTTTGTTTTTTTTTCGGCAGTATACAATGTTGCAATTACATACATACAATATTGCCCCAACAAACTTTAAAAAGCGTCTAGTTTGTTGGGGCAATATTGTATACACTGCGTTATTGAAAAAACAAACATCATGCAAGCTTAAAATAAACATGATGCAAGCTTGTTGTTGGGTAACTAGAAAGTTTGATTCAAACTTGCCTCAAGCTTGGCAAGTTTGCATGCTATCTGGGAGATAAGCTAGCCGACATGGACATAATAATAAATTATGATTTATTGCCTATTATAATGTTATATAGTTTATCCGCTGACTTCGAGAAATTCAGAGTAGCGATTGAGTCAAGGGACACATTGCTTAATCCCGAAACTCTCAAAATAAAAATTATAGAAGAATATGACTCTAGAAAACACGCCGATCACAATGACCTTTTATGCATTAAACAAAAAATTGCTGGAATAGGAATAAGTCTTATAAAAATAAGTCTGATAATTACAAAACTGGCGATAGACAAGAATGTAGTACTAGCAAAAACAAAAATAAATATAGAATTTTCAAAAAACTGTCCACCTTCTCTGAAAAAAAATGTCCTTATGGTTAAACTGTGAAAATTATTACAAAGACATTAATTCTTTCGATTTTTAAGCATTAAAATTAAAAGCTAACACACAACATTTATCGTTATATATGAAAACTATGCAACCAACTACATCTATGCGTGTAATACATTATTCTTAAAATAAGTAAATATTTCGTTTCATACAATTTTTTAGTGTCCGCGCCGTGCTTTGTAAAGTTTAATGCTCTGTATTTCATGCTCCGTATTGTAATTATGAAATGGTTAGTGTTTTTCTATTAATAAATATATTAATAAATACTTAAAATTTGAAATTTATGAAAGTCCGCAGGTTTTTTCGATTTCGTGACAAATAACTTTCATGACGAAAATGTTCTACTGTGTGTAGTTTTCTACCACACTACCATTTAATTTTAAATATGGCAACCCAGTAGTAACCCATAGACAAGACTCAAACTTATCTGCCATTTTAAATTTGCTGTCAGTGAGAAAAACTAGCTTGGATAGATTGCCTGTGTCAAGAGATTACTTTCTTTCCTGACTGCTTTTTGGAAACTAAAGTACTGATCGTATGGAGTATTAATTATTGCTTACAATTAGTTAAATACACATCACACAGCGTTTGTAATTCGAATAAGTGCGACAATTTTACAATAAATTAAAGTTTGAGGTTATTTCGTGATGTTTTCTTGACACAATTTCATGACATTTCCTGACGTTAAGATATTGTTACCCTGATTTGAATGGGTTTATGCACTATAACCAACTTTATTAGTTTATCCTTTGATTTTAGTATGTGTGACTAGTAAAGCTTATACCTTGGTTCGATTCCTTTTTCTGGGAGTTTGTTTAAGTTCTTGCTTTAATATTTTGAATGTTTGTAAAGTGTTTTTTATATACATACATCTAGCTCTATACCTACAAATCGCTCTTAGTGTCAGTCTGCTTTACGCTTTACTATTGGTGAATGAATGAAGCGGGGCGTGGTCTGACGCGATTGTCATCGTGCAATGTGCAAGCGACTTTCGACGTAGGACTGGTAAGGTGCCAGTGTCCTCGATAGTACTAAAGAAAGGTCCCAAAGGACATACATTTGCATCAAAAGCACTTATAGGCATAAATATCCTGCAATTATCAGAGCATTCCAAAGCATTTAGAATATATATTCCAATTAAAAAAAACGATAATATCAAGAGATGTTCGAATTCTGAATAAAAATTACTACGAAAGTAAATTAACAATGAAGTAGTGAAAACATGTTTTAGTTTATTTTGACAATGAAAGAAATTCTGAAGAAGGTCATAAATCTAGAACTAATGAGCAAATTGAGTATGATAATGATCAATCTAACACTGAAAATGTAAATAATCTTCTTTTAATGAGTCCGAAATTTTGCCTACTGATACAATTAATAATGAATCACAAGAGGCACCTTTTGAATACGGTGATATTATGGATATGGAGCGTAGTAATAAAAATGAAAATGTAAATAACGACATACGGTCTCTTAGAGATAGATCTAAAATTATACCACCACAAAGACTCAACGACTATGTACTAGCAGCAATAAATGTACTCTCTGATAAGCCTGAAGAACCCCAATCTTACAGGGAAGCACTACAAAGTCGACATAGAGAAAAATGGCTCGAGGCTATGCTTACGGAGATAACGTCCCTTCATGAAAATATGACATGAGAATTAGTTGATTTACCAAAAGGACGACGAGCTCTACCTAGTAAATGGGTTTATAAGGTCAAAATGAATCCTGATGGAACCATATAGTAGAGAGATATAAAGCTAGACTAGTTGTTAAAGGATTCTCACAAGAACCAGGTATTGATTTTGATAAAACTTTTAGTCCGGTTGTTAGATTAGCCACAATAAGAGCACTGTTGGGTACACCCAACAGTGCTCTTACAGCTACAGCTGTTAATGAACAACAATATTACAACCCTGAACAATATAACAACCCTAATTTTTCTTTGGTTATTTGGAAACGATTAAAAATCCTTTTTAATTTTTAAGAAAATACGCCGACTTAGACCCTATAACCATAGATTGTTTTATATACAATAATATAAATTGCTGCCATATATTGTCGGACCTTTCAACTTTTATGACGCGGTCAACTAATAAACCAAACTATAACAATGTTCACGTTGATTTCTCATAAGAGATTACTTACCCCTAAAAATATAAAGCGCCCAAAAAATCGCATTCCACTTACCTATTTACCCTCTTAATTTGGGAAACCTCTAAGTTGGCAGCTTATTTGATGAATGGTTCCTATAATACTATAATATAGCTTTACAAAAAGGAGGAGGTTCTCAATTCTACTGTATGTTTTTTATGTTTGTTACCATAACTCCGATATTTATTAACCGAATCGGACAAATCTTTTTTTGTTATTGTCACCAAGACAGATTCTGCTTTAGTTTGGATTCCAGGAAAATCGAGAAAACCTTTCAAATTTTATAGCCTACCTACTTATAAAATTCGAGAGATTCCCTCGATTTTTTTCACATTAGGTAAGTACCTATATCATAAGCTATTCGGATATTTGGTAGTCTTCGTCTCATGATGCTGATGTTGCTTTAGGATCAGAATTTAGGCGATGATTGCTTGCAATCCCGTGCCTGCGTGAGCTGGTTTCACTTATAAAATAAAAATGATCGATGATCTCCCGACAAAACACCAACTCAAAACATGGCACCGATTTTGAAATAAAAGTGTCATTTTGTGTGCATTATTCTATTATTTTTGATTTTTCAGTGTTTTTCAAGTTGTTTGTTTTTTTTGTAATCTCACAAAGGAAGGCCGCGGAGAGGGTGCAGGGAGGGGATCGCATCTTGTCGCACCGCTCCGCTGCAGGCGGCGGGGTCACGGGGTGGAACGAGTCGTGCCTACGAAGCGGCGCTCCAACTATCCTAAGCAGCCGGGTGGTAGTAGTACTAGTAGTGGGACTCCATCTCTATTAACATATCATCCTATATCCTTATTTCTTTGTCGCACAATCAAGAAATGGAATTCCTTGCCAGCACACTTCCCTCTTACAATCCCGGGTCCTATAAAAGAGGCGTGAAGAAGCACCTTGCAAGTCGGCAAGGTGAGGGCGGCTAGTGCAGCGTGTATTCTCTCTCCTGCACTAGCTATCTTCGCATTTGCACTCCACTTCCACTTACCATCAGGTGGAATGGGGTTATTTGCTAGGCCCACTATAAAAAAAAAATGAAATCCCACGGGCCTGAATGCGTCGGGCAAATGGGACTTTCAGGCACTAGTCTCATTTAATAGGTTGTGGCAGAAGGGATATATTTTGCCCTTAAAATGCGACGTGGAAGTGGTAATAAAGATCAATGACGTGATCTTTAGAATGACCTCTAAGTTTAAAGCATCAATTCTGTTCTTCTTCAATACAGTGGTTTTCATGCCGTGAGCTGTTGGCATAAATATCACTGCTTCATCATCATCATTTCAGCCAAGAGACGCCCACTGTTGGACATAGGCTTCCCCCCAAGGATCTCCATACCGATCAGTCCTGCGCCTCCCGCATCCAGCAGCTTCCCGCGACCTTCACCAGATCGTCGGTCTACCTTGTGGGGGGCCTGCCAACACTGCGTCTCCCGGTACGCGGCCGCCACTCGAGGACCTTTCCGCCCCAACGGCCGTCAGTCTTACGAGCGATGTGTCCTGCCTGCCCACTGCCACTTAAAAGGTTTGCAATTCTTTGGGCTATGTCGGTAACTCTCTAGTTCTTCTACGGATCTCATCATTTCTGATGTGATCACTGCTTACCTTAGGTTAAATAAATGAGAAAACACATGAAAACATTTTCAATATCTTTTATTACAAATTAACTCGCTTTAAGAATTAATTTCGGGTTATAGACAAATCAGAAGCGAATATAATGCTGGTACATAACCAGTTAGTTATTACAATATATTATTATTTGGCTTTGGGTGGGGTGCTTCGTTGATGATTCTACCGAATACCTATAGAATGCCTTCGTCTGATTCGAAAATAAATTAAGATTTTTAAATTAAATAAAAATTAAATAGAGTTCGATTAAATTAGAGAAACATTAAGGCTACAACGAGTAGTCAGTCTAAATGATTAATGAATTGTTGACACATCAGCCTCACAAAGCCACGTATTTAATTCCGCATATGTTTCGCAGAAAATGTGCATGGGAATCGCATTAGCTAGTGACCGGAGCAGGGGTGCTATCGCTTAGCAGGGGCACGGTAATAGAGTATTCGTAACAGCCCTTGTAGCTATGCGATCCAAGTGCGATCCAGATCGAGGCGCGTAGGCATAGCGCGTGTTTCGACCTTTTCTATGAAGTCATTCTACTGTATATACTATTACCATGGCAGGGGTGGCCAAACGGTCGATTGATATCGACAGGTCCATCGCGGCTATTAGTCCAGTCGATTGTAGCAGTACAAAAAACGTATAAGTTTAATATTAAATAGTAAAAAATACGTAGAATAGACTGTGCAGCGTAATCACTAATGGACAGATTTAAATTTTTAACAAGCTAGGTAGGTACATAAAATCGAAAACCATTTCGAGGTATTCAATTTTTAATGTCTTAATTATATTTTCCAGGTGTTTGAAATAGCTATTTAATGAGATATTTGAAAATATATTTCAGATATCAAGATGAAAGATTTCCACCCAGGAGTTACTTTGCGTTGCTTATAAGAAATTATAAGAAAAAAACATTAATGTCACTTTGACACTAGCTTGTGAGCTTGCGTGAAATCCACAGATAATAAACGTTAATATTACATTTTTAAATCATTTCATCTTCAGAAGAATAACTAAAGTAATTATTGTTCTGAGATTTCATCAAAGGCATACCGCCGTTAATCCTTTAAACGGCGTATAAGCTCTTTTAAAATGACCAACTTTTCAAATTAGTTTTAAGAGGACAGAATAATTGTAAAAACATAAAAAATATACCTACGTGTCTGTTATTCTTATATCTTACTAGCTGTGCCCGCGAACTACGTTTCGCTTCATTAAATCACAACACGCAATAATTTTTGGAGAGGGCCACCCTTATCATCTAAGGTTATAAAAAATTGCCTACGACCTATTCTCAGACCTACCAAATAAACCGAAAAAAAAGGGGTTCGATAACTAACACTGTGTCACGAGATTTTAATGTATATTAAAAGATTTCAAAATATGAAATAATATTATACGACATTACTATGAAATCTTGTCCATCGCTGCGCTCATCATCTTGTGTTATTTATTTAGTTGTGGTTTAGAGCAAAGAGCAAGGTTAAAACAATATAAAAAAGACATCGCTATTCCAGCGTAAAGCGGTATCTCTCACTGTGTAAATACTGTTTTAGGAGATCATGGTACAGGGACTGAAGGCGATTTTACGATATTTTCTCCGCAGCTAATGTCATTGCCAAACATTTACTACAAAATGCCCGCGAAAAAATTAGCGTGTGGATTTAGTTTAAGGAGGGCAGTACCTACCTACTCGATATCGAAGTTTCTTAAATCAGTCGTCTTATTCTAAAGTTTGGAAACATATCATTCAAGTCACTTATTATCGTACAGTATACACAAATTCGGTGGAATCAAGTAAAGAGTGAAACTATTTACAAGATTCCACCGTGGACCCCTTAACATTAACAATTAATTATAATTATACATATATAAATATACTTCTAAACAGGTATAATGAAGTGAGTATGATTTACAATTAATAACGTAGTTAGTTTCAATAACTATAGTAAGCTTCAGACTACATGCTTAACGTAAGCGATCACAAAGTAGTCAAATGAACTCTAGAAGACCGACATAAAGTAAGATTCCTTCATTCCTGTTGATAAAAATAAAAACAAATTGCCTGTTGCCTCTTGGCTGTATGAATGGAATCTTACTTTGTCTAATACCTCTTTTACTAGCTATTAATTTCGTTTATATAGCTCTAACATGGTTTCCGCACATAACACCAGTTTCACAGGCACACTCATTAGGCTAATATTTTCGGACTATGTTAATTTTATTCACAGAGTTTCAAACTTAAAAATTAGTTTTCTTCACTACTTTGAACACAAGTCTTTAGCACCATTATGACGTTTCATTTCTCTTTATAAGACGTCTTTGTTAGTCTTAATACATTTACCTCTAAAGCATATTTCTGTTTCATGTGATACTTCTGTGGACATAGATGTGCTCATAATATTAGCTGGGTTCATAAAACTGGATTCCGATGTTGTAATTGCAAGTGGTTCTACTGTTTTATCAGTTGAATTATCTTTTCTCAAATCCCTGTAATCGGTGGTCGTTCCAACGTTATCTTCAGATGTAACTGCTGTAATTTCTTCAGGTATGTAATTAGTTTCTGTGGTGGTGACATTGGATATATTTCTTTCTGTTGTAAGTTCTAAATTAGTTGTTGGTGTGCTGTTATTAATTTTATTTGTATTGTTTACTGTCTCTGATGGGTTGTTTTCCGTAGATGAAGTTCCGAAGAAATAATCCATAAAACTGAAACCATCCGATCGATCGAGTAGAGATAACACACTTTCGCTTGAAGTGGGTTCTGTAGGTGTGCTAAAATACATGCTGTCCATAATAGTGGGGTCAGGTGATCCAGTACCCAAATCTATTTCTCCAGGACTAGAATTATTCTCCGTCACAGCTTCTTGTTTTATCTCAGTCTGCTCTTTAATGCTAGCATCGGCTGTGTTATCAAGTTTTACAATTTTCGGAATATCTACGGTTGGAACAATGTCTTCGGGGAACTCTTCATTTCTTTCGAAATAGTCCTTAACGAATTGGAAACTGGGTTTGTATGTAGTTACAGAATGTTTCGGCTTGTCTTGCCTATTAAGCTTATCGTAATTTTTTTTTGAGGACAACACAGATTCACCAAGCTGGTTTACTGTATTAGCATAGTACTGCGATTCGGCGGTTTCAATGGCCTCGGAAGAAACTGGACGAACTTTGACCTTTTTCCAATAGCCACGACGATGACTTTTTCGATTTATGCTATCCTGAAAGAATAAAAATAATACAATGTGACACAAATTATTAAGTATTTAATATAAAAAGTGATGAAAAGATTCTCATTCAAATATAGGAACTGTCAGGTCAGCACTCTTGAACTGACAGTTATACCCTTGAATGAGCTATGCAATCTTGTGCTGACGGGTTATAGGGCAAGTAATTCTGGTCGCAAACATAAATATTTAACGGTAATTATTAAAATTAATCTGCCACCGATGTTGTTTAAAAATTCAATTAGGTATTAATATTGAAAATTTACCTTATCAAATTTCGTTGACTCTTGTGTAGGTGTAACGAGTGTAGTGATAGTCTGTTCACTGGTAGTTGCTCTTGAAATATATTCATCACCAGAAGAGATTACTTTTTCCGGGGGTATTTCGCCAATTTCACCACCTTTGTGTTTCATTACCTTAGTACTGTATTCATCTTCATCTTGTTCTTCCAAACTTTTCATTACTTGTTCTAGCATAGTTTCAAAAGTAGACATGGAGTCTGTTGTATCAGTTTTAGTAGTCTTGGTTTGTTCAACCAGGGCTTCAAGAGTTGGGGGGATATCTGGTATTTTTTTGACACTTCTATTGTTAGTAGTGGGAGTAACAGATATAAGAATATCATCGTAGTCGTTCCTGGCGGTTATAATATCAAGATCACCATCATTTGTTTTCTGATCAACTACGGAAAGCTTTGAATCGTCTAGAATATCATTAGGGTTGTATGGTTTGAATGAATCACCCGTAAACTTTGGTGACCATTCGTCGTTTTCTGGTGCAGCATATTTAGGTATGTTAATTGAGTGATGTGGGTCCTGATCTTCACTTTCTTGGCCTTGATCTTCTGATTTTTTATTAAAGCGCTCTGAAAGTCTAGTTCTTTGGCTGTACCTACTATGATGTACTTTTAATGTAGGAACAGAAGTTGTTTCAACGTGACTGTCATGTCTTTCTGTTGTTTTGTCTGTTGGTCTTCTGCCTCTAAACCTGCTTTTAACCTCATATGAGCTTTTCTTTGTACTAGATGGTTCTGTTGATGTTGTTGTATATACTGGACGCCTTCGACGAAAATGTCCGCGTTTCGTTGTAGATTCGAAGGTGCTTGAAGTTGTGACAGCTGGCTCAGTAGTAGGGTCTGGTTTATAAATAGGATGCTTATAGTCTTGGAAATCAGGACGTGAATGAATTTGTTTTGTTTTTAAGTCAGCTTCGATTTCTTCAATTCTCATTGTTGTTCTACGTCTATCGAAGGCAGGTCGATAAGTTACTGCTTGCACTTTCTTCCTATCAGATTTGGTTCTAGAGCTTTCCGTAGATGAAGCTTGATGGTACTGTTTGACAACACCAGGACGTACTCGGACTCTATTATATGACGGCGTTGTTTGTACAACATTATCAGATGTTTCTGTTCCATATGTTTCTTGACTTCCAACCTTGGTTATTTCAATGTCTTTAAGAGTTGGCGTTTCCTCTTGTTTCTCTGTAATGTACTCTTGCTGAAGTGAGTAATTTGGCAAACTTTGCTCTGTGGCATACAATATAGCTTCTGGTGTAATTTGTCTTAATTTATTTTCCTGTTTCTCATTGTTTTCTTCATACGAAGATATGAATTCTTCATTATGAGCTGATGGAAATTTTGTCGCAGAGGTATTTTCATTTGGAGCATTGGTCTCCGTCTGTTGTTCTTTTAAGGAGGTATTTTCAAGGAAACTTATGGACTCATGAGCATAGGCATTTTCAGTATCATATGTTTCTTCTACATGATCTGCAGCTTTGGCTGTAGGTTCGGTCATAGCTTCTATATCAACTGTACTCATTCTCTCCATTAGCGTTACAGGATAGTTTTGGTGTAAAACATCTCGTTGGTATGCTAGATCTCCTTCTTTGCTCCCAGATAATTTATTTCTTTTATTATAGATTTCATCATTTTCAGATGGTTTGTAGTGAATACGGCCTCTAGTGCCTACCTGACCTCTACTTTTTGAAGATTTTGTTGTACTCTCACTGGAGTCCAAGGGTTTTCTGGTGGGTTTTTCGGTTGTTATTTTATTTTGTTCGTACCGCGATCTATGAGCATTAGGTAAGGGTCGTCGCTCTCGTAATGGTCTACGGGTTATTGATACGCGTGATGTTGTGGATTCCGCCGAATCAGGTCTTAGTGTTGTAGTGTATTTCGGACGGCCTCTGCTTCTGACTGGAGAGCGACGAGTAGTGGTTGTGGTACTTGTAGTTGAACTTGTATAATGACTGTCTTCGTAGCTTGTCTCATACTGGTCATAGTTTGGTCTTAATTCTACGTTATTTTCAGCGCCACTCGTTATTTTGTTGATTATAGTTTCAGTCAAATTTTCAACAGGCTCTGGGTTGTATTCGATTGTTTCTTGTAAAAATACATGTTTATTGGGGTTGTATACAGGACGATAGTTATCTGTCTGAATGGGCTCAGAATGACCAACAACTTTGTTATTTTCTGATGTTACTTCAGTTTTAGCGTTGTAGTTGTTTGTATCGTAAATTGGATATCTGGGATTAGTTACTTCAGATTCGTAATGTATTTCTGGGGTATAGCTTTGCAAGTAATTAGGCGATGACTGTTGCTGATATATCTGTTTTTCTGTGACCTGTTCTTCTGGTTTTGGTGAATTGTTGGCAGTAATCGTTGCTGGGGTGGGTGAGGTCTTTAGTGTCGAAACAGGTGTAGCAAATGGGTCCTTGTACTCATCGTAGTAACTGTGATAGTCAAGAGGTGTGCTGAAATGGAAGGCTTGATTAATCGAATAAGGGTTATGCGTCTCTAGTAATTGACTAGAGTATGTCGATGGTCTGCTAGTCGTTGATGTCACGGTCGTTTTAGGAGTTGTCGTTGTTTCTGGTCTAGCAAAGTATTGATTTATTGGTTGTTGCTTCGCTGGAGTTTGCAAGTTCACATACTTTGTTGGGTTATATTGAGTCCCGACATTAGTTAAGAAATAAGATCCAGTTTTAGAGGGAACAGCATTAACATTAGTATTGGGTTCTTTTTGAGTTGGAATTGCAGTCACAGTTTGTGGCTCAATTGAATAATAGCTTAAACGTTGACGCTCACTTTCAAGATTGTTGGTGCTGGGAGCAGAAGTACTGTAATAAGAGAAGTTAGGTTTCTGCGTCACAATTTTTTGCTCTCTAGGCATAGCCGAATATGAATTTGGTATGACGTTGGTGGTCGGCGTTGATTGAGTTGGATATGATGAATGAGCCGCGGAAGCTGTTTCCCTAATTAATGAGTTAATAACTACTGAACCCACATGAGGTGAAGGGAATGGAATTTTAGCAAACCCATTTGGAGTTTTGTAGCTAAGAGGAGCGACGAAGAATGGTAGTTGTCGAAGTTTCTTGTCACTGTTTTCAATATTTGATAAATATGGCAATTCAAATTTCACAAAATTATCTGAAGATTTTAGGGACGATGGTCCTATGAATACTTTTGGTGCATTTACTGGATTTACTGTATCAAGGACAGCTATAGTATTAGCATTCTTCAGAGTAGTCAAAACATCTCCAACTTTTAGTTGGTGACCTTTTCGCGCATCTTGTGTCATGAATATAGCTAGAGGTGGCTGATGAGGCTTGAGCTTCTTTGGTTTTGGTGTGGTTGGAGGCGCTGTAGCAAAAGGCGGTGAAATTATTGAGTATTTAGGTACTTGATCATCCTTAACAACTTCAATGTTAGAGTAATAGTTTTGATTACTGTTTAAGGAATCTATTGGTTTTGCTTGAGGTTTTTGCACATCGTTCGAAAATACATGTTTCGAAGTATTCGGTTTTGGCAGACTTTGAGAGTACAGTTCTGTATTTACAACCTGTGGTTGAGCTATAGGAGTTCTAAAATTAAATTGACCACGGTTTAAGGATTCCAAAGGCACATAAAGCAGCTGCACCTCTTCCCTCTCCACTTTAGGTTTTGAATGTACTGTTTCCAATTTGGGAATCTTGTCGTAATTTTCAAATTTAATTTTTTGCGATGATTGTACTTTCCTTTTTTGATTGGAAGTGAAATCATTGGTAATATTTTCCACTCTATAACCATCGACGAATTTGGGTAGTTCTGGTTTGGTTCTAATTGGTTGACTAACAAAAGGTTTGGCTTGTGCAGAAGGAAGGCTTTGCTTTACAAAGCCGTCAAACTTTGTTGGGCTTGCTGGCTGTGCAGGCTGCGGTCTCGGTTTGATTTGCGGTGGGCCGGCGGGAATTGTTTCATACCCAAATTGTGGTGGTGCTATGAATCCTTGGCTTAAAGGGAAGTTGGGCTGTGAAAGACCAAAGCGAATGCTTTGACCAAATCCTTGTTCTGTCAAATAGTTCTGAGGGGCTGATGGCACGGATTGCAAATACAGTTGCCTGTTTGCTGGTGAATTGAAAAAGTTTCTGGGCGGGAACGCGTCTTGACTAAATCCTGAAGGTCTAGTGAATCCTGGGAATGGCTCAGTCAGTATTCTTGGTTCTGCGACGGCTTGCCTCTTGATTGGTGGTAGAGGTTGAGGGATAGGCTCTCTTTCTATTGGTCCAGTCAGAGGAACCCAGTCGCTGATATCAGAAGTGTAGGAACTAATTTGTCGGGACCATCTTGATTGTTCCTTTTCGGATGTTGCTACCGCCAGCAGTGCCCAGAGGCACGCTAGGAGCACGGATGTGTGCGCCATCTGAAATGAACACAACATTTTTTTAAAGTAATTGTTATAATATATAGGAATAAGCAGGACAATTTTTTATAGGGAATTGACTGTTTCTCTTTAGGCTCAAGAATAACCACGATGATTTTGATAGGTAACTTAAATTACTTAATTGAGTCATCACTTATTATCTATTCAACGCATACAAATAATACAACACAATAAATCCCGAGGCACGAGTCTATCCGAAAACGAGAAGAAATTGGCCTTTTACACCACGCTGGTTGCTGGGTTTTGTTTTCAGTTTTTTGTCTTTTTCATCGGTTCTTATAACATGTATAAGAATGGGACACACTGCGACACAGTACCGCTTGACGGACGGACCTGGAACGGAATTAAATATAAAATTTCAGACTGGGGACTCATGGCATTTTGCCGATATGCCTCCAAAAAATTCATAATTCAAAAATCTTATGTCAACATAGGCCTTTACAGGCACTTATTGACGTCAAATGCTGTATATGACGTCAAATACTATAGTTACTCCTGCTTGTATGTCGAAGGTGTTACTTCGCTTTCTGTTAATTAGTTTTCAACTGTGAAGAGTGTATAATAGGGATTCTCTGACAAATTCTCGTTTCAATGCACTTTGATTGAGTCCTCAGTCAAGGACTCAGCCACTATACAGCAGTCACTGTGTAAGGACGGCAAAGATGAAAGGCCCAAACATTACCAAATCATTAAAATGTCCTAAGCACGCCCGTAAACGACGATTTGTTATTCAAATGTAAAAGTAATGCCCAGTACGTGATGCTAGGCTAGGATCGCAACACTTCACACGACACAATGAGGTACAGACACAGAGGTCAGATTAGATTCTGAATTCTGAAGTCGTCATAAACACAGTACCTTAATGCAGCTGTCGTAAGGAAGGATGCGGTTGCTAAAGAAGCGTGGAATACTACTACATGTTGTGTCAAGGGTGTCGGCTAGGTGAAGGTAATTAATTACTTGTGATTTCGATTCAAACAGTAACTTGTAAAATGCTTTAATGCCACGAAGCAAAAACGTAGTCAACTCAAACTCAAAAATCTTTATACAATATAGACCTTTACAGGCACTTATTGACGTCAAACAAAACATAAAAATCTTATTAAACAAGAATCTAATTTACTAATTATTTAATCCTTGTACGTACATACACCCCAACCATAATTACGATGTATGCAAATACAAGTAAAATGAAAAAAAATTGACTCTACACCTGTTCGGAAATTGGGAGAGCCTTCTCGAGAAGAACAGGCAAGAAACTCGGAAGGTCTTATATTTTTTTTTCTCCTCTTTTAAATTGCCAACATTACAAAGATTATATTTCACAAACAGTTTTATTTCATAAAAATAATTTAGAAATGCCTGTCGCAGTGAGTGGAACAGTTACTCAAGTGAATGATATTTATCCCAATAATTATCACAAAGTGTTAATACACATTGATCGTCAATTATCACATTGTTTGTCAATTCCAAGCAGTTTTGTCTGTCATGTAATCAGACACTTTATAATGTGCTTTTTTCATAAGTACGCCCTTGATTGTAACTTTGAATTTATTCAAGCTAAGTGCTTTAATATTATTTGGTATTTTATTGTAGAAACTTAGCTTAGTAGTACTTAGCCGAATACCACATCTATATTTATGTTTATTGTAATCTTATTTAATTGCGGTAGAGTCTATCCATTATACAGTTCGGTTAAGCGGTCGTTAGGTTGAACGAGTTCAAATATAATTGACGTACAGTATTTTGATTTGTTAAGTTAAAAATAACCTTTCTTTTCGGCCTATCCATTTATAGCGCTTAGTGGGATCAATCATAGAAAATCACTCCAAAAGAAATATTAATATTTTTCAGTACATGTTTAAAGTTGTATCGTAATCTTAAAGGTTCAACTTTTTCGTAGAAGTGTCAAATTCTTAAATTTTAAGATGAAACGAGAACGATCGGTGACATTTGAGTATAACATTTTATTTCATTTGCCTTAAGGGGCTATGTGGAAAAAATTTGTTATTTTTAAAGTAATGTCATAGGTCACTGAGAGATCTTACAGATCTGAAACTTAAATATGTGTTTCTTTATATCTTTAGCAAGAAACGCCAAAAACCGGAAACGCGATTTAAAGATTTTGCCTCGATACATTTTATTTTTTAAATTACCTCTTAAAAATAAGAAAATTCAGTATTACTAGTAAACGGTATTAGGTATTCATTAAAAAGTTCCATAAATAAGTAGATATCATCATTATTTAGAATCGTGTAAAAGCAGTTTTTTCTAATCATTATAGTTATTTTTTTATAAAAAGGTTAAAAAAGTTTAGGACTCGGTGGTTGCGGAATATCCACACCTTCTGTTATTCTATCCTTTCTTGAGGCGGGGGAATCTGTTACGATACCAAGAGAAAGATTTGACTAGACCACCCAATTGGGTATGTTGGGACCTGGAGATCTACTCTGTTTCTCCGGAACGAACTTTCGTCAACTAACGAAGATCAAACGAAATTTCGCAAGTTTCTCTACTCTATTTCATTTTCGAATACACACAATAATTTCGTTTCCGTAAACAACTTTCGTGAACGAATGAGGAACGAATGGAATGAGACCATTGCCGTTAAGTGGGGTGAATAGAGTGAAACAAGTAAGTTTCCGGGTTCAATAGAGTAATACGAAAACTTTTTTCTTTTCTTCGATATACTCGTATATGCGATTTTCTCGTTAATTTATTAAAAAAGATTAAATTATTTATGGATAATCCTAAACATTTTTGTCCAAATGAAAACAATCACAATTTCTTGGATTTTGAGCTTCTAAAAAATAGATTGAAGGTGAATAGAAGTTCCATTTAAGTGGTTTAGAAATGTTTTCGAGTGATTTTTTTAATGGTCCGCTATCGCGATACATTTCATAGAAAGGAATGTTTCAGTCACAGTTCTGTTACATTTTGTGTTGTGATGTTTGTTTTCAACGATGTAAGTAAGAATCTTATTGCTATCGATAGGTATATTTTGAGCTTTTAGGTAAATATTATTGATGATTACTGATTTTACCATAAAATGACAAGCTCCGTTACCTTATAGCAAATTGATGCTCTTCTTTTAATTATAATTTTCAAATAATATTCAACTGAGTGCAATTTTGTATAAAATCCCAAGTCGGAAATTAAATTATTCCCGAGTCGGGTCTTTCTACGCTTTTTACACTCCTCACGCAAAGTGGCTTCACGCAAAAGTATTCCAGCAGCAATTTCACATTAACTTACTTAAACACTCACAATTACGAATATCAAAGGTAACACTTTTGTCACAGATTAGTTAATAGTTACTACGTCTTTTGTGTTCGTTAACTTGAGGTTAAATATCCGAAAAACAAACTATCAAATTCAATTCTTCGTTTGGAACTTTCGTAAACTAAAGTAGATTTGGAGAATATATCTGTCAAACTATTTTCGGTCCAACGAATATTCGAATCGAAGATGGTATGGTAGGAAACATGCGAAATTTCGTTCGAAATTTCATCTTTCGTAGAAATACGAGTAGACCCCTGTTTTTAGTGTTCTATGGCCCCAGAGCTTATGTCAACATACACGCTCCTTTAATAGCCCTAGCCAGCACATGACGCAGTATGCCGCTAAATTTTTTACCGTGTGAATATTCACGCATTTATGTAATGTTACGTACTGGTTAGTTTCCTGATGCCGCAACTGTCCTTATTCGTGTGGGCACTGGTTTTTTATCTATTATAGGAAAAGTCAAGCTGAACGATATCGCATACCGCTGATGCTTCGAGATACGATGTTCTTTAAAATGAGTAAAAAAGGTTACTATGACTACTGCAATCATCATAACAGATCATATACGTCCCCAACGCGAGGCCCGAGCCTACCCTAAGTTAGGGTGTTTAGGCCTTATTCAACCACGATGGCCCAATGCGGATTGGTCGACTTCACATACACCTTTGAGCTTCCTCGCAAATGTATGCAGGTTGACTCACGATGTTTTCCTTCACCTTTGCCGTAAAACAATTTGCTCTGTGTCCAAAATACCCCTGTATGTATTGGTGCTCTAAAGGCCATACGTGTGGGCTTTTATACCAGTAACGATCTTATTTTTTTTCTTGATATGAGCGGCTATGGTTTGTCACTGCGACCTATAAGATCTATTGTGACCGCCAGTTCCTATTACAGTTCTCCCACAAGCCCTGCATCTTCTAAGAAGTGCAGTATTTTCTTGGGGGAGAGGTGCTTGACCTCATCTGGTAACAGTAAGTGTTTGCCCAGACGTAGGCTGCGTTTACGCATCAGGTGGTCCACAGTTTGTGAGCAAGTGCATAGGCGTCTCTTCTGCTTCGTGGCAGACCCTGCACTCTCTGCACTCGCTCATCCCCATGATGGACATGTGCTTATTAAAACGATCTTATACGAGTATAATTAATAATCATAACTGAAAATAATAAACTTAATTATTGATTTTGAAAATGTTTGATTTTCTACTCGACTGCCTATACAAAAATGAAGTTAAAATAAATACTTAAACCTACTAGTGTTGAATTTAGCACAGGGACTCCTGCCCCCGTAGCACGTCCATCAAAACACGATATGATAAAGCGATTTATCGCTGTGAACTGTCAAAATACGACGAAACCCTATTGTATTTTGAGAGTTCGCCGCGATAAACCGCTTTATCATATCGTGTTTTGGTGCACGTGCTAGGGGGGCTGATTTATAAAATATCTGCACCGGTTTATATTTTCCAATAATGGGTTCCGCCCGGACTGCTGAGTCCCTATGTTAAATTATTATTCTAGCTAGACTATAGACTAAGTGAAACATGGTCACAGTTTTTCGTTTCATTGCCATTCTAGACAATAATATTTTATCATTATTATTATTAATAACGTCAATAGTGTCTATCATAATTGCCAATATTATTAATTTCATCGTTCTTGCCAACTTAGGTGTCGGCAAGTGTAGATACTGGGCTTGTTTTTACCGGTGAAAGACTCTGTACCAGGGTCGTCTGCATGGGCACCTCCATCTTAACTATTTCTGCCGCAAAGCAGCAGTGCTTGCTTTGTTGCGTTCCGGTTTGAAGGGTAAGACATGGCAGTGAAATTACTGGGTACCGTGACTTTACATTTTATGTCACAAATTGGCAACGTACACTGTAGTTCTTGTGGGGGTTGCAATTTTGCTGCGAATCTCACAGGAGCCACATGTATTATAGGTGACTGTTACCACTTACCATCAGGTGGGCAGTTTACTTGTTTGCCAACGCAGTTGTAATAAATAAATTGTTTGTTTTATTTTAAGCCATTAACTTAGTTTTTATGCAGTCTTTTTTAATTATCAAAGTTAACTTTTTTATAGTTTTAATCGGCTCCCTGACCTTACCGGCGCACGAGCAAGCACCCGTTAGTTCCGCCCCAAATAACAGACGTTATCGCTCGAGCTCTGTACTTGTACCGCGCCGATGTCCAAACATAATTGGCATTATATTACTTTCATTGTCTGTAATTTAGCTTCTACACGTAGGAGAAAGTAGCTTGTTAGATGTATATCTTAACAAGTAAATCATATATTACAGTGTGAGGTTTGATATTACTGACCTGACGTTTCGATAGTAGGTTTACGCTTACCTTCCACGCCTAGTTCAGTCCCCTTCGACAAAAGCCACACGCTTATTTTTTCCGCAATCGTTCCGCAAAAAATATGTATGGAGATGACATTAGCTGCGGAAAAAATATCGTGAGGTTGTTACGGGCTAATGTAATTTCCATACATTTATCTGCGGAAAGATAAGCGTGTCGCTTATGTCTAGGCCCACAGGTGTATCTTGAGTGGCCTGTATGGGTGTAGGTGGGGTATTTTTTCCGTCCAGTTTGTCTATAACTGTAACATGTGCAGTTTACACCTCTGACGCGTTCACAGCTTGACTGAATCTAGAGACCTCTCATAGAGACAACACCCCTTTCGCTTACTGTTTACTTCTTCTAAGTTTTTGATTAGTTAAATAAAGAAAAATGTATCCATCTATTTTAATAGGTAATCTAAAGCAAAATTTGGCATCAACTCCCTAGTAATCACGATAAAAGTTGAGTTTAATAAGGAGACATATCTACCAATATAGCTCTGTAGATATGTATGTACGTTCTGTGTGTTCCGTCTATGGCGGTGTGAGATAGATAATTGATCTGTAGCGCTAGAAAAGCGCGCTTCTTTAGCTTCATGTATCACACACCGTCATAGACGGAACACAGTGACACCACATATTCTTAAGTCCACGAACACGTAACAAATTGGCAGAAGCCATGACTGATGTCGTCCAGTGCATGTTGTGTGATACGATGATGTAACGCTATTACGAGCCTATGACAAAATGGTTTTTTTATACAACTAAGTTGGCAAGCAAGCAGGCTGCCCACCTGATGGTAAGTGGCTACAGTCCTCTATAGTACACGTGGCTCCTGTAACACATGCTAACCTACAACCCCTGCAACGACGCCATGTACGTTGCCAACTTGTAACGTAAGATGTCAAGTCACGGTACCCAATAATTTCATTGCCTGTCCCACCCTTCAAACCAGGACACAGCGATGTCTGCACCGCTGTTTGGCAGCAGAAATAGGTACCCACGCAGACAACTCTGGAACAGAGTCTCCCTATTGACTGATGCCGTCCTTTGCATGCTATAATATGATGCAATGCTTCCTCGAGTCTATGACAATAACGTTGTATTGAGAAGAGCCATTGGATTGTAGGTACAGATTGGCTGAAAGAAAATTGTTTATAAGTCCGCCTTTAGGCATACATGTTGCATGTCCCAAGGCGGACTTATCTTTGAACAATGATGTTCAATAAGGAATTTATTATTCACTACGTAATGTCATAATAAATTCCTTATTGAAGTCTCGTACTTAAGACGAGATAGTATGCATACAATTTGCATTTAAAGATGGAACTATAACAACACAAAAAAGGAGGAAGCGAACAAATCCTATTATTCGCTCCAGCAGCAACCTAAAATCTCGCGTTTATCACCTGTATTTGTGAACTTACGAGCTCCTAACCTCAGAGACAGCAAAAAGAATTGCAGACCTTTTTTTCTAATCAATTATTTGAAAATCGAACGATCGAACCCAAAAAATCGTTGCCCACGTTACAGAATGTATCGCGATCGCGTTCCGTTCCACGCAGCTGATCGGCCGAGATACGCACAATACCGTGGCACTGGCACATCGCGCTTTTGCCGGTTCCCTTTTTTTATGACGACAAAAAGTGGGTAATTAATGCAACAAGCTGCACGAATTAACGTGCATGCTTCAGCTTAGATCAACAAATGTTTTCGATTTAATTGATAATGGAGTTTATCGCTACATCTTGGTTTGTTGTTGTGTCGCTATTGTTTGTTTAATATTTATTTAGAGACTCCAAAAAAAAATAATGTTTCAATTGAAAGTTTGGAACGTTACTCAAGCTAATATTCTAAACATATATAAGTACTACCGTACTACATGTACCTGTGGGAGCCTGTACCAGGATCGCCTGCTTGGATACCTCCGTCTTACCTATTTCTGCTGCAAAGCAGCAGTGTTTGCATTGCTGTGTTCCGGTTTAAAGGGTGAGATATGGCAGAGAAATTACTGGGTACCGTGACTTACACCTTATGTCACAGGTTGGCGACGTACACTGTGGTCCTTGTGGGGGTTGCAGATTTGTTGCGAATCCCACAAGAACCACATGCATATCGGTGACTGTTACTTACCATCAGCCCCCTTACCATGATCGCTCAAAATAATATTAAAACCGCGCTGAGAGCGGGATGCCGCTATACGCAGCAAGAGCGGTGTCTCTGTTTCAATATCGATTTAACCTCGCTATAAGCGATCACGGTAGGGCCCCAGGTGGGCAGTATGCTTGTTTGCTAACTTCGCTGTATAACAAAAACTAGCTAAGGTACTAAATCAGATAGGACTAAAAAATGATGACATTTGGCTCCGCACTTCTGTGAGATGGAGGGGGAGATTGGGGAGGTACCCCAATCGGAGGTACCTCCCCAATCGAGCTAACTAGTGGAGGTATATGTGATATGATCTTTCTGAAGTGGGCGATATGAATCGGATCGTATTTTTGAAGCTTTAGGTCATAGCAATAACGCAAATCAAATATGCGGCTAAAAATTGACATATTTTCAATACACATATACATACATAGTTTAAAAATATCGCCTATATCAGCGACGTGTATCGCATTAAATTCGTATCGATATTGAATTCAGCCCTAATACGTTATCTGGACAGGAGTGAATCATCATAACTATAACTTTGAATACGTCTACATTGATTATAAGTTTTTTATTTAAAAGCTTATATTCCAGATTTACATCCATATAAATAAATTAGTATTAAATTATTATAATAAAAGTAAATAAAATTGTATGTACTGTAAAAAATAATTTATTTAATTATTTAATCTAAAAATGGAACTTAATAAAGAATTTCAACGATTTAGCAACAACTATTTTATTTATACAGGTAAATTAATACAGTCAGTCCTGAGCATGGTTATAAAATCATACGCAGTGAATCATGTCGAATCGTCAAAGTATCCCAACAGTATGCTGTTTCGAAAAATATATAGTTTCAGGAAATCTTGTTTCAAAATCCGATATCGAATATCGGTAGGTATTTAGTTTCCAATGGATATGCTACAAACCGAGCACCGACTTTTTTTCTCGGGGGAAAATGCGTAACCGCACTATACCGTACCCGTACTATACCTATGAGCGTCGGTGGTGCTGTGGACTCGGCACTTGCCTTCTAATCGGGAGGTCGGGGTTCGAGACCCGCCATGTACCAATGTGTTTTTCGTTTCGAATTTCATATGTACATTTGTCTGACGCTCCTACGGTGAAGGAAAACATCGTGAGGCAACCTGCATACATCTGCGAAGAAATTCAATGGTGTATGTGAAGTCGACCAATCCGCACTGGGCCAGCGTGGTTGACTAAGGCCTATAATCACCCTAACATAGGGTAGGCTCGAACCCCTCGGTGGGGACGTATATGAGCTGTGATGATGATGATGATGACTATACCGTACCCGGGCGCGATGGGCGACCGACCGAACTACCGACCTCTAGTATACTCTCTTGAAATTCAAACACTGAGCCTTATTAGCCTATCATCACGTTAGCAGTAAATCTCTTACAGTTTCTTGTGGTGTATCAAAGAATAAATCTTGTACTTAATGGCTACAGCAATAACAACTCAATTATGGTCGTAGAATAGTCCTTTTATCTCCGTAATTGGCTTCAGTGAAAGTCTATGCCGTAACATCGCGAAAACTTAGGGCTCCTAGTCAATGTTCGATGACAGTTTAAATTGAATTATTAAAGTACAATGGCGGTGGAAACTGGCAATTTTTCAAAGTTCATTTTAAACTCTAGCACAGAATACGTGAAGTTCAGATTTGATTAAACTTCATGCTGTATTGCTTTACCTAAGTAAGGTATACGACCTCCATGCAGAATCCGTTTTGCAGTATTTATGGTGTTCCAAAGTAGAATTAGAGCATTTAACGAGGTCGTCTGTTAAGACCATTAAACTGAACAGCATCCACTATGGGATCAGTCTTAAAATCACGAAAACAAATCATCTGCCCCATACATTTGTGAGTGAGTTCTTGTACTTGTGTATCAATTTAGTCAGGTATATGGGAAACCTACCACGATCGCTTATAGCAAGGTTAAAACAATATTGAAGCAGAGACACCTCTTGCTGCGTATAGCCATCCCGCTCTTAGCGCGGTTTTGATATTGTTTTAAGCGATCATGGTTAGGGGGCAGGTGGTTAGGGTACGAAATAAGAGGGTACCGGAGCTCTACCTACGGTATACTCAAGCAGTCGTTCCGTCAAGTAAGCCCTTGCTATTGTAATACATCTCACTTTAAAAAATATCCTCGATTTTAAACGTATTTGTTAACTTCGGAATTATGAATTGATATGCAGTTTTTCTATCACCTATTTTAAATCGCCATATAATTTTTTCCCGTTTTTGCAACATTTTTCATTGATGCTCAGCTCCTATTAGTCGTAGAGTGATGTTATATAGCCTATAGCCTTCCTCGATAAATAGACTTTTCAATTTGAATTTGTAGTTCCTGAGATTAGCGCGTTCAACCAAACAAACAAACAAACAATCAAGCAAACTCTTCAGCTGTATAATCTTAGTATGTATAGATTCGATTACGAGCACACAACAAAACCCAAGAGAAAGGGACCACGCAACAAAAATGCAATTTACAAAGAATTTGAATAAGATACCGTACAAATTAACAGCACCAGCTAGGACCTAGGACACACTTGAACGGGTTACCGACTCATTTTCGAGAAGGCTTTTAATTCATACAAACACAAACATTATTGACAAAATTCTTTAATAAGTAGATGTTTGTAAATAAGTTTAAATGGAACCTCCTGAAAACCTTTATTGTAAGAGAGACATGCACGGTACAAAAACATAATTTTCGAGGGAATCTTGTGCATATTTGGCTATGGTGGTGGATACATAAAATATATGTATAATACTGTTTGGCATTTTCATTGACAATTTTGATGTTTAATACGACTAACTCAATAAGATTATAATTAAAATAAGAAACAAAATTTTAAATCTGTTTACTAAAACAGGCCACACGTAAACCACATTCTCATCCCGTTTCTTTCAAATCTAACAACAGGCTTTGAAAACACATTGTTCGCTTATGTTTTTCCAATAGATCGAAAGATGTTTGCTCTGTTTGTTTGTGCTGGTGTCCGGTGTCTCATTGTGAGGACAGCCAGTGGTGTCAGCCACAGATGTCATTCGATACTATCTTTACGTAAATCGTTGAGAGACGGGTTGCTCAAGAAGACATAATTAGACTTGTCAATTCTGTAACTCTGAATGTCGATCGAAGAAGTTGATATTATAATAATTATTATGTTTTATTTGTACCGTTATTCCTAACAGATATAATACTTAGACATATTTAATAATTTACTTAAACTATAGTTTACCCGTGTAACGTTGAGTACTGAAAGGATCGTACGGTGGTTCCCAAGTTTTTAAGTTTGTCATGACTCAATATTCAACGGCCGTCTTTTCACTACCACGGCAAGGCTAGCAGATTTACCTTGTGTCAGCAACAGTTCTAAGTTTAGTCTTGGTTCAAACCTGACGCTGTCTCCATTCACCCTTATTAACACAAGTGAAAGAGCATCAGATTTAAATCAACTCTCAGTTTACGTTGAGTCAATTGACGAGTCCGCGCTCTAACGACCGCACGTACTGCGCTAACTGGACGTACTACTTAGACGTTACACATTAGCATTCTTACTTTGAACTTACTGACGTAATCATGCCCAAAGGACTGCTCGACTCGTCCTTACCTGAAACAGCAGACAAAAAATAGTTAGTCAACCAATCAAAGCCACTGACCGAATAAACGAGATCGGCTCTGTCGGCCGTTGCGTGCGTGTTAAGCGCAATTATTTTTTAACGCTATAATAATGCTATTGACCCGATATTAGCAGTTACATGACGAATGCATAATTACTGTCTAAGTGTCTATTACTAGTTAAACAGTTATTATGACTTGAATTCTTTCGTTTGATTCCGGGCTTCGCATAGGTGGATGGTTCTGTCACATACTGGCGATACATATTAGATTTTCAATGCTATGGTCGTGTTCATTGGTCCTTTCACAATCTCGGATACCTCACCTTATGTATTATTGCATTTTTTTTTGTGTTTACGGTCGGGGTACATTCTTTTTGGCAGATTAGTAGTTAATTTAGGTATAAGATTGTTAACTTAGGTCTATGATTAGTATTATTATTATGATTCTAGGTAGAGGCAGTCGTCACCACTCATCGTAATTATTATTGTTTTATACTAGCTAATATTTTTCTTATACTGTATTTTTTTTTCTCTTCATAATTAGTTTTAAGTCCAGCATTCAAATTTATTTCAAATGTTTAGTTAGTGTCTAGGCGTCTAAATAAAGTTTAATGTTCTATCGATGTGGAAGGCCTCGTCGGAAGAACAGCGCTACGGTAGCGAAATGCCATCGTAGCATATGCTGAGAGGGGGATCTTTTTGGCCCAATACTGTTTTTTTTCTCATTTTGTATTGTCTCCTTTTATGTTGTTAATACTGTACTATATATTAATCTTAGCTCGTAAGTTTTTGTGGCCAAATAAATACTTATTCATTCATTCATTCACCTTAACACAGGTAACTTACTTAAATGTTGGCTTAAACAAATAGGCCTTTGGCTTGCAAGAACTGCTTACTCATAGCGTTAATAAAAGCGCTATCACTATTAGTGGCATTAATAAATTTCATTGAACATTTTAAAACAAGGTAACTTGAAGACTCTGGAGTGTCAATTGACAGTAGATTCTGGGAAGAGTATGTTATTTATGGAACATTTCAAAATAATAATGTTTTGAAGAAGTAACAATAGTCAGTATAGGTTTGTACAGAACATTCTAGGACAATTTTTTCACAGAATCTATTGTCAAACGGCTCTCCAGAAGTAAAGTTTTTATGTTACCCGCATTGTCCATATTTAACATTCATGTGCTACAATTGTATTTTGAAGTGAATTATTTCATCTCATTTCTAAAAGCAATTGAAATCCGTTCACACAATTGCTAGTATTGCTACACACATAATTCATTATCGCTTATGAATTCTAAGAAGAATTTACACGAATTTGGTAGCTCTTGATTTAGATGTTTCAAATTTTAGACATGTCATCGAACGATACGCTTTCTTAAATCAACAAAAAAGCATATATGGTAACCCCAACGCGAAAAGTATTTCCAATTATTGATTGACAGATCCCTTTAATTCTTAACATATCTTAAATTTACCGAAGTACAGTCACCATTTAGTATAGTCTTATGTTGTGAACACGCTTGTAGGTACAAGCGTCAGACTGTTACAAAGTAAGTAGGTATAATGAAAGTATTCAAGATTGCGAAATTGCATCCGACTCTAGCGGATACCGATAATTATTCGATTCGTTTGCGTATGTTAAATCTAGTGAGCACAGTGCCTATACTATTTTCTCGATATCTATTTTCTACTCTCATTACTGGCTAATCCACTCACTACATTGTAGGACTCCAGCGGCGCGGACCCAAACATAGAAATGATCAAATATTGATAATAAATATAAGCATTATTCAACAATTAGTTCAAATCCCAAAAGATCATAACAATGTGCTATTGGATTCATTTATACTTGTTAGTTAAAAGCATCCGTTAAACCTTCAATCTTTTCTCATTCTTATTCACGATTTCAATCATCGGGAGTAACGTGAATAGGTACTTAACAAAGTTATTCTAAAATAGTTTTTTTTACTTTATCTGTCAAATGAGTTTGAGTGCTTCGTATTTGTATAGAATCTATTATCATTTATTCCCTGTGTCATGTCATTGACGTATAATAATCTGTGTGCGATATTTAATGGCTATATGTCAATGTCATCTTATTTTAAGGGTAAAATTGCTTTAGTTATTGTTCTGAGAGTAAAATAAATAGGCTTTGTAAATACAAACATATGCATCCGTTATAATAAGTATTTTTTTTTCAATTCATAATCGGCTCTTGTCTTCAATTCACTTGGATTCTTCTACTACAAAAGGCGTAGCAACTTTCGTCCTTACTGTCTCTGGGTATATGACGGATGATAGCAACTTTCATGTTATTCGCCATAACTCTTACGTTATGAGTATCAAGAAAGTGTCTTGAAAACCAGTACGTCATTTCATTGGTACCAAGGAAGAAATTAAATCGTCGACTACGAGTCAAAGCGGCATAACTCACAGGCGATTCTTGCGACACGTATTGAAAATGGGATCTAATAGTTTTGAGGCTGAAGAACGCTTTCCGTGTGTCAGTGACGTAATAAGACTTAGTCTTGCTGCTATGTCTCGTAGAAAAAGTCTGAAATGACAGGAAGAGTGGCCTGTCCAGTTTGGGCCGAAACTTGTTTGGCTTTAATAGGCCATAGACCTTTTTCGGCGGTAGTTGAACTGTAGGGCGAGGCACAACTGACAGGTGACGACATCATTCGACAAAGTTTGAAGAAAGCGAAAACTATTTGTTAATTGCGTAGCGAAAGTCGATGAAAAGCATGTTTTGGGTTAGTTATTATGACATTATTTATCAAAACTTCTGATGGTATTTACATTTCAATGTCTATCGATTAATAACATGAATACCTACCTGTCTACTTTGGATTTTTTTCGGATAGTTAGTTAGATTGTTAGAAATTTTGCTACTTTGATTCTGTTATTCTCTGACGCATTGCATTATTGTTATATGCCAGCAAAAAAGAAGAAACGACTCTCGATCAAGGTTATCTTTTAGGGCAAATCAGCATCCAGGCCTGAACGGATGAGTTTCCACTTTTACCGGAAACGAGAGTTGATGCTATCTCAATATGTATGTTTGTATGTCTTCGCCTAGACAGGTGTGTCTAGACGGTCGGTGTTAGGGATGTAATAGTTTATCTGAACTGGGTTTTCCACTTTCGATAGCAGCGATATGATCGGGCGTAGCGGTGTGGAACGTGATGCACACTTTTAAAAAATTGTTTGTATTATTAAAGAAGACGTTGTAAAAGAGAATTTAATTTCAAGGCGATTAATTGCTAAAAATTGTGATAAATAACTCCCCCTAGCATGACGATCAAAACACGATAAAAATGCGATAAAATCGTGTTGTATTTTGACAGTTCACCGCGATAAGCCGCTTTATCATATTGTGTTTTGATGGTCATGCTAGGGGGCTGGTTAGTATTGCAAAATATGTCCTAATTACAAATATGATATAGTAGAGTACCAGTCAATATTTGATGCTAATTTCAAAGTTATTTAAATTTTATTTTTTATAAATTAAAGTTTTCAATTGTGTTATTTTGCTATAAAGTAAGGTTAGCGCTAAAACGTTTGATCGATAAACGATTAAAACGTTTTAACATCAAAAAACGCGAGTCAAATGCCAAACGTTGTTTCATTTGAAAGTTTGATCAAATTTATTTTGAAGATTTAATAATTTGAAATATTCAATTGGAATCATTTATGTTATTTTCGGAAATTTCATTTCATTGTTCTTAGAGATAAGCAGTTTTCCTGGGTAAGCATGTCAATGACCCGCCCCGCGCTTGGCATTCAAAGGTCGTGTCATTGTACCCAAGATGTTACATTACGTAAATAGAAGAGCGATTGTTTCTGACAAGAGCGAGATAGTATGCATACAATTTGCATTTAAAGATGGAACTATAAACTAAGTATAGGCGCCGGCAAACATCTTGAAAAATTTCACAGATGAAAAATACATGCGCAGTTGCAGTATTTAGTACAAAAGCTTTTACTGCGCATGTATTTTTTATCTGTGACATTGTTCAAGATGTTTGCCGGCACCTATACCTACATTTATTAACTGCAGACTTAATAACCTTCTACTAAGTTAAGCTTTATTAAATGCTACAAGGTATAAGGTTTAGTCGCATCGGGAGGCTGTCCGTATCTCCCAGCTCCCAGCCAATGGGGAAGCCTAAAGGTTAAAAATATTAAGAGGAAACACTAGGATCGAGAGAATTCAAAAAATGCTATTTGTAAAATGTATGTCGCAGCTGTACCTGTGCGATAAAGATAGAGTAGAGACAACTCCAGCTCGGACCGAAGTTACCCATGAAAAGCTCAATAAATAGACGTTTTGTAATCCCTTGTTTTCTTCTCCAAAACTATACCAATTTAATTACTTAATTGCATTAAAAATTAAAGAAAGCTTTTGCTATGCTCCTATTCTTGCTTTTAATATAATCTCATCAAATTTGTTTGATGGATGTTTGAATTGAACAGAAAATCTGGCAAATCTCATTTAATAATTAACTTAATAAAAAATGGTAACATAGACATGTCAATGTGGCCATTGAAGTTTTTTTGGAAAAAAATAAAGCAACTATTGCCACTATCCAGGAAGGAAACAGGAGATGACGCTTGTATCGAAAAACGGCCCATCTGATTTCCTCCAAATAGCTGAGAGGAGGAAACAGAATTATTATAACCACACAAAGCAATAACGGAACTGAATTCAGATTTCATAAGTTGAGGCTGTGGACGGGCTTTGGCTTGAACTTTTATGATATGACGAAGGTGAAGAAAAATGTGAGTGAAACTGGAGCTGCGTTCCTCGTGGCTCTCTCGTATGACGTAATAAATAAGCAGTTTAACGGTGGACATACGCGACCAATTCACGTCGCGGCGAACGATAGTGAAGTTGAACCAGTTCATATGGGACTAGTTCGCGCGAGAGTGAAAATGCATTGCAATGGCATATGTTTAAGTCTGGGTCGAACGAAAACGTCATATTTTTTTTATACAACCAAGTTGGAAAACAAGCATACTGCCCAACTGATGGTAAGTGGTAACAGTCACCTATAGTATTGTGGTTCTTGTGCGATTCGCAGCAAATCTGCAGCCCCCGTAAGAACCACAGTGTACTTACGTCACAAGTTGGGCACGGTACCCAGTCATTTCACTGCCATATCTTACCCTTCAAACCGGAACACAGCAATGCAAGCACTGCTGCTTTGCAGAAAAATAGTTAGACGGAGGTACCCAAGCAGCCGACCCTGGTACAGAGTCTCCCAACGGTAAAGTATAATTAAATACAGAGTATTGCGCATAGAATCAAAATTTTATCAACATCAAAAGAGGAGACAAATAGTGTATAGAGGTGGTAAGTGATGGAAGCGAGCTGCACCCTCAGCAACCGAGGAACTGGTTATCCTCTATTTGTCCGAACACAACAATGGCATTAAAGTTGTCATTATGGCGACAAACTTTGGTGATATAGTGGTAGCTAGCCAGGCGGGCTCAGAAGCCCTAAGATTAAGCAAACCGATTCAGAAAATGTTTACCCCCTGAGGAATCAGGCACCGGGCCTTCAGACCAATACCGGGTGGCTCAACCATAAGCCCCAATCATGTGTCTACATTCAGTGCATGGCGGTATGATACGCCCTTTTATTCAGGTTAAAGCTGTAACAGAGCCTGAACAAGACTTTCTCCGTGATGGCGAACGCCGTGCCATAAGTAAAACAGAGCGATTAACTTTCAATTTTACGCAATTTCGTGTGATTATCTACTATCAAGAGTATAAGTGCGGTCTGCTTGAAATTTTAAAATATAACGGATTGTTAATAGACGTATTGGGAGCGTCGGTGGCGCTGTGGACTCAGTACTGGCCTTTTAATCGGAAGGTGCGCAGGTCGATACAGGATACTGCCATTACCAATATGTTTTTCGTATTTCGAATTTCATATGTACATTTATTCGACTCTCCTACGGTAAAGGATAAAATTGTGAGGCAACCTGCATACATCTGCGAAGAAGTTCAAAGGTGTATGTGAAATGGACCAAGCCGCACTGGGCCAGCGTAGTTGAATAATGCCTAAAACACCCTATCTTAGGGGTGGCTCGAGCCCTTCGGTGGGGACGTATATGAATAAGAAGAAGAAGAAGAAACTACTAGTAGTGAGTTTACCTCTGGTACCTGGAGCAGGTTGAAGAAACAAGCTGGCTGCCCACCGGATGAGTGGCTACAGTTGCATATAGTACATGTAAGACTTCTGTAAGACTTGCAAATCTACAACCTCTACAAGGACCCAACGTACGTTGCCGATTGAGACATAAAATCCCAAGTTACAGTACCCAGTAACTTCACTGCCTGTACCTTAGAACCGGAACAAAGCGATGCAAGCACCAATGCTTCCCTCTGATAGCTGCAGAGTCACTTTAGTATCCACACTGACGATACATAATTCTCCAGCGGAAAGTATACGATTGCATTAAAATCATTGTAAAGACGACCTTGATTTCTCGGGACTTGAGGCCGACAACTGTGACTGTTATGGCTCATAAATATTAATGGTACGCCGACGGAGTCATTAAATCGTATCTCGTGCGGTAATTGCACGAACTCTAAATTAGAGTTTGTCCTGGTTGCGAGGTCGCGAGGAGAATGAATATACGGCCCACCTGAGTTTAGGAGTTTATCGAAGTTTATGGTTCTTGCAATCAAAGTCAGCATAAGAGTACTTACCAATATTGACTCATTGCGGAGTTCTTCATTCAGTTTCAAAAGTTCCTTGCAACGCTAAATTAAGGTTTAGCGTTAGGTATACTGTTGTTGCGAGTAGTAAGCTTCTCTGTGACAAATATACAAGGATTAGCTGTGCTCGCGGACTACGTTCCGCTTTAAAGAAGCTGAAAACTGTAGTTTCCTTATTTTCTGGATGGAGATTTCTCATCTACCTGTGGAAATTTTTGAAAAATCCTCCCTTATTGGTGCCTACATAAGCCCACGAACCCCTGTACCGAATTTCATGCTTCTAGCTCCGTTTGGGCTCTACGTTGATACCTCAGCCAGTCACCTAAGCGATAAATACGAGGATATGGTCCAAGAACTCGATGCTGATCGGCGAAGCAACGATCAAAGAATCTATAAAGTCACTGTTTTGAAATAAAGCGAACTGCCTTGCCATCTGATAGTAAATGACAACAGTCGGCTACAGTCACATGTACTTATAGGTATACATGTGATTTTTGTTAGATTTGCAAATCTGCAACTTCTCCAGCAACACAGAGTACGTTGCCATCGGGTGCCTTTAGACGTCCAGCCAAGAGACAATCAGTGTCACCAGTAATTTCACTGCCCATTTCTCCAATCACTGCAACAAGTACCGCTGTTTTGAGGGAGATACAGGGGTAGGATAGCGGTATCAGCGCGGACGACTACAGTACTAAGTCTCCCTTTAAGGATCTTAGCCTATCTATCACAATGACAAATGTCAAACAATAGCCTTGGGATTTTCACATTGTACTTTTTCGGGATGAGACCTTAAAGGTATCTTGACCTATCTATCACGACGACAAAGGTTCAAACGACAGGCGTGGAATTTGCACATTGCACCTTTTGGGATGAGGCAGGAAATAGCCGACTTGCGATTAGCCAGGTACACACGAGTTGCACAAACTGGCACATCGACGTTACAAAACGCAGGAAATTACAGTTAAAGCCTGCGTCGTTCCGTCCGTCCGTCGGTATGTTATTGGCAATGTTACCAATCTCTCTGCTTGCGACAGATGCGTTTATTGACCCTTTAGCGATACACTAACATGTTTCAGTTCAAGAGCTTGTTGGTAAAATAATGAGGGACCATGCCGTAGTAAGTTTGGAATATTCCTAATTTCGGTCTTCTGCGGTCGATAGAACCACGACGATGGGTAAACAGGATGAGCTACATAGCTTTCGCAGTCAAGGTCGCCGAATACCCAGCTAACCTTGTGCAAACAAATCCCACACTATTACATGAGTCTCGGCAACAATTGCTTTCCACTTACATCACTTTAATGAATAAAACATCGCCGTCCATTATTCCATCGGCACAGAGCTTCATTGAAAGTAAATCATGTGAGAATTCACTGTGGTTGGATCGAGGCTAGCACCGAAGCTTAGAAAGCTGATGAGCGCATTAGAATTATCTAATATGCGATCCGAGTTGAATTTCGATTAAAACGACGCGACGTCCGACTTACATAGAATGGTGAGTTTTAAGAGCTATTTGTTTTTGAAATGTTATTGCGTTCTAGAATTATAGGATTATTCTACATTCAGCTCCTTTGTTGTAAGAGTTTTATAAAGTAAAATTTATGTTGAAAAAGAATTTCGGCTCGAGCAGGATTCTAGCCTGGAGGCTCAGATAAAGTAACAATTCAAAAAAGAGACCTGCAGGCCTATTCGCTAACTACGGTTGGTAACTAGAACTGTCATTTTCGAAAGACACTTTGTATCCATTACCGGTTTAGTGATCGTATGTGTTATGGCAGCGTTCATGATAGCAGTAATGGAAGTTAAGTTCCTTTAAAAAATGATAGTTCTAGTTAGCAACCGAAATTACAGAATAGGCCTGCTGGTGAAGTTAACGTTAATAAAGTTAGAAAAGGAAAAGAATGTGGTGGAAACAAACGCGAAAGTTACTTTATCTAGGCCCCCTGCCTCCTCAACTTTCTCTAGGGATCCCATAACTCTAAAATGCGACAGAGCGGGACATTTCGAAAAAAACAACATTATCGCAAGGTTTATATAAACAGAAATTAAGTGGCAGTGGGCAGGACACATCGCTCGTAGGACTTACGGCCGTTGGGGCGGAAAGACGCAGTGTTGGTAGGCCCCCCACAAGGTGGACCGACGATCTGGTGAAGGTCCCGGGAAGCCGCTGGATGCGGGAGGCGCAGGACCGATCGGTATGGAAATCCTTGGGGGAGGCCTATATCCAACAGTGGGCGTCTCTTGGCTGAAATGATGACGATGATGATGGTAGTAGTTAGTGTTCTGCCTTTTAGAAGGCTCAAAGTCACGCAAAGGGCAATGGAGAAATACTACCAACTTAAAACTAATAGTGAAATTTGTGATCGGTGGCGTGCCTCAAATATTGTATCGCGTGCCATCAATGGCACGCGCGCCATTGGTTCTTCATGCCTATCCTCTCAGCACCGTAACAGAATCCTCCGTCTTAAAAAAAGGATGATTTCGTAGACAAGATTTGTACTATAACATTAAATACTAACACAACAAAAGCCAATCATGCGAACTAATCAAGTTTTTAATAAAATCATCACGGTATAATACACAACAATAGAAAGAACGTAATAACTACGCTATTAAGAATCATTACGAGGATGACGAGTAAAAATAAATGGAATATTATTCGTAAAGTTGCGTAATTTGGTCCATCAACAATAGATCACCAAAACCGTGGTAACGCTTATGCTTTTTCACAAAATTGTAGTAAGACGTTTATTGCTTTCGAAGCTATAGCCTTCGATGATAATAAAAAACTTGCGAAGGCGTAACATCAAAAATATTACTGGTTCATTTCAAATTATATGGCATTCTAACGATAAAAAATAATGAATAAGCGCTTTATGGATTATGCACAACAAGATTACGTATGAAAAGTTTTCAGTTATTTTCTATATTGAGTTTGTCGAATTTGGTAGCATCCTCATTTAAGATTCATGTATAAGAGCCATAGCAGACATTAGTTCATGAACCTCCTGTAGGCCTTTATTCGGGTCTTTCGGATTATTGACGGTTCCTAGTATTTATATTTATGAAATCTGTATATTTGTTAGAATGCATAATTAATTATTCTCTACAAACTAGTATAATATTATCTGTGCTACAAATAAGCAGTGCTTTACGTTTAATACTAGATATCCTAATAGGCTGTGCAATCCTAACTCAAGAACCGTAATTTGTAGTAGAAACAGTATGGCAATATGTGTCAGAATATAATATAAAAAACTACCGGAACGGACTGTTCCATTACCTGTATTTAAAACGACGCCTGCATAAATTGTTAGTAGAAAAATCATATTATTCAGTTGACGAGTATTTTAATGACAAAGTATTCATTAAGTGTGAATGTATATGCTATATTAGAATAATTTAATTTAATGATTATTTAATGTTATTAATATAGGTATTGCGAATCCTAATGGTTGTTTATCTAAACATTATTGAATTTTATTTGACAGAAGTTATTAAATTTATATTTGTACTTTTACAATTGACTTAAAAATTAATTGTTAAATGGTATTGTCACAAAATTTTGCATACTGCAGAACAGTAAAATATGTGTTGAACTTAAAATTTTATGAACCACCTATTTCTAACCATATTTGGTGCAATAAAGTTAGTTACAGAATTTTTAATGAAAGCTTTATTGCTATGCGTGGTCTAATGTTTGTCTTGTTTATGTTGATGTTGTTGCACTTTTATCAAATAACTAATAATTAACTAACAACTTAAAGCCCAAATAAATTACTATAACGCGCACTTATTGACTAAGCATCAGTTAGAAATTAATTAAATTACTAGAAACTAACTAAAATTTATGGCTGTATAGCTATGCCTTTGCCTGTCTCAGTTATGAGACGAAAATACACAAAAAGAAAAAAACTAGGTACTTTTTGGCTTATGGCTTTTGTGGGGCCACGGACCACGTTGGGAATCATACAGCTCTAGGTGTCCCAGCCCAGCGACCGAAATCTCGATGGAACAGACAGATTGACGGACAGGCAGACGGACGGACGGAAAGATGAGCAACATAAGCGTTACCACACACGGTTTGGGTCACGATAAATGTATTAGACTATACACCGCCATGTTTGTTTAATAAATTAGCGTTAATAAGTTTAAACTTTCGACAACAGAGACACGATTTCTCGATGCCCATTATGTGTTATTACAGTATCTCAAACAAACCAACCTTACGGAACATACTTTCACCTGAAACTATCGCCAGATGACAACTGCTTTATAACAAAGGCACAGAGTCTGAATTCGCACCGAATGCTCATCGAGTTCGATGACTGTTCGCCTTGACAATGAATTGTGTTCCTTTTGACAGTCTGTCGGGTTCAAACTACAAAGATTGAATAATATTTAAGCATAGAAGGTTTTTTAACAAATTGAACAGCGATAGGGTTTACTAAGAGCTCGGTAGAGTCTGGGAAGAGAGAGAGAAAAAATTAAATAGTGAACTAGATAACGTACGATTTTCAGATCGAGTTCTACAATAGTGATAACATTTTAGTACTTATAACAAGAAAATCTAAAAATCGCCACAGATACCTAGAACAACGAAAATAGTGAATCTATTCAGTCCGATAATACTGCGATAGCTTGACCTTAATATAGCAATATGATAACGATTGCCGGAGATATTAGCTTTCTAGTTAGACAAATATACGTTGTAACTAGATAAGAATGCATTTCCAATCTGAATCACAATCAGAAAATTTTTTAATGAGATTGTTAAGTTAGAATTCTGGTTCTGACTTTAATCAATTTAACTCGTTAAGCAAGTATAGTCTGTTGATTAAATCTGTTTATATGGCATTTTTTTTTGTATTTTTTGAAATCGTATACTGGTCTGTGGTACACTAGCTGTCAGTGACGTTACTTGACGCAAATATTTTCGATTTTCAGTATTCTAAGGCCATATTTCACAATGTATAAGTAAGCTTCAAGTAAGCTTATTCATTGATTAAAGTGACGTTTTTTCAATGTCATTTCTTCAAAATACGTCACTTTAATCGATGGGTAGCTTACTTGAGACTTTACTTGTATATTGTGAAATAGGCCCTAAGTGGTGGGGTTAAGAGGATTGTGAAGCTGTAAATTTCCATTCAAAAAGCGATAACGCTTTTCGCCCTCTTTACATACTGCGATTTTCATAATTTTTGAAAATGTAGATATAATGAAGATCTATGTTTGTACGTTTTGATTTTGAAGTAATATGGCTTGGGATATAAATTATTAGCACCTAAATATCTATATTTAAACTTAAAAACTACCTCGAGCATTTTTACCTTTTTTTGACTTAATTATACTGAACTACAAAAAAGCAAAACGTACAAACATAGATGAGGGTATACTGAATCTAATGAGACCGAAAATGTCTAATTTCTTAAAGGTTTAGGGGGGTAAAACCGTTATCGCCCGAAACAATATTTCAATAAGAAATGCAGGCACTTGCCTCGGACTTTCAACTCTAGCGGTGTGCAACAAACTGCATTTTTGAAAGTGCATACTCGAGCCACGAATCAGCACTTCGCTGTCCTATTAAGTAGGGTTTTTGTAAGTCCTTATTATTTTCCCATGTAAACACACATTTAATCGACAAGCTATAACAAAGTAATAAGAGTAAAGTTTTTCCAATTTAGTATACTCGTTTCGAGCGAGATACATAAATAACTTATTTAAAAATAATTAACATTCTACTGCTATACTTACTATCAATGTAGAAATACAAGAATCACGCTTCTTAAAATTGACATAATAACTCCTATCTATCGATAAAATTTTATAAAAATCATTAGACAATTAACGTTAAAAAAATATGCAACACGTGGAACGGAATTTTATTTGAACTAAGGATTCGACAATGTTTCGATCAAAGAATATAAAAAATCGAAAATAATATTTTTATTATTACCTAATAAGAATCGTTTGGGTTTCATTATACTGGGTGATCAATCTAAATGGGTCAGTATGTAGAAATCAGAAACTATGAGAGAGAGCGAAATTTGTTCTTAGGAACCATGGCCACCCATGGCGTCGATTTACGATTTAATAACAATAGCATTCAAATTTTTTATACATTCATACATACATACCGTTAATCGAACCTGATCAAAATCTCTGTACAAAATGTTATAAATTCTGCAAGTTTTTTCGTAGTTATTGTTGATGGTGGATTCAATCGAATAATTTATCTGAAGAGACCACTTATGCCTATCTTGTCTGCATCGATATTATGCATTACAAATGGCGTTTATTTAAAATTAGAACATATTCGTTCAGCGGGCGGGCCGATGTATGTAATACTAGCTGTGCCAGCGAACTACGTTTCGCCGTATATTTTTTACCCGTTTTTGCAACATTTGAATTTGATGCTCAGCTCCTATTAGTCGTAGCGTGATGTTATATAGCCTAAAGCCTTCCTCGATAAATGGACTATCCAACACAAAAAGAATTTTTCAATTTGAATCAGTAGTTCCTGAGATTAGCGCGTTCAAGCAAACAAATAAACAAACAAACTCTTCAGCTTTATAATATTAGTAAGTATAGATTTAAAAATATTTAAATGAAATAATTACCTTATTTATGAGTTTTTTACAATTATTTACACAAGGTTCCATTAAAAATGTGTTCGTTGTGACTTATGATGCACATCATCAACAATAACAACGAAAAAATTTGCAGAATTTATAACATTTTTTCGCAGAGATTTTAACAGGTTCAATTCCCGGTTATGTATGACAGTTAAAAAAAATTGAATGCCATTATATTTATTAAATCTAAAATCGACACCATAGTTCCTAAGAACAGATTTCGCTATCTCTCATAGTTTCTATGATTTCTTCCCACTGACCCATTTAGATTGATCACCCTGTATAGAGGCCTCACTACAACTATTCAACAGTCACCGGAATCATAATATGTGAAAAGGAGTGTACCTAGTATTTTTTCAATTAAATTGTACACTAAATAAAATTAAAAATACAAAAAAAAAATTAAAATATTATTTATTTTATTAGACACTAAAAAGATAATTTACCGCCAAAATCACTTCAAAATAATATACACGGTTATTTTTTATCACCCTGGAAAATTTAAGGGACGTTTCACGACATGGTATTAGAATGATTTATATATAAATAAAAAAATAACCCACTTACTTAATTTTATGTTAATTTTCTAAAATATCTAAAAAATGCTGCAGCTTTTCCAGAGTTTTTTTTTTAATTTTTATTTCTTTTTTTAATTTTTTTATATAATAATGGATGTGTCCTGAAGCGTCCCTAAAATTTTCCAGGGTGATAAAAATAACCGTGTATATTAATGCGTATAATACAATGCGTATTGCGTACTCAATATTTTGATTTTTCACCAGAAAGATATATAAAAACTTAATTAGACTCAGTTAGTCAAAAAGTGGTTGCAACTAAGTTAATACTAAGCAAGATTAAACATAAGCTAAAATTATTTTTTTAGTTTGCTAAAAGCTATAATATAAAAACTGCTGCTATCCAACAAAAGATGAACGGAGAGAGATGTAAAAATTTCTCCAAACCGTAATAAATCGACGTGTCCAATCTGACCACAATTAATTTATTGACAGTGACCGCAGTATTTGTGTGGGAAAGTGATTTCGGAAGGTTAAGGTAATAGAGTTGCGTCACGGATGAACAGCCAGTCGCTTAATTCTACCAATTAAACTTACACTAATAAGTTTCAGCCGAATGGAAACTAAGTCGTCGCTATCGGTCAATCGGAGTGCATATATTGCCTTACGATTGCTCAATGACGTGATAATATGAGGTTCTGATTGGTCGAGAACAACGGTCTAGCTTCGGGTCATGGGCGGCTCATTAGCAGAATTGGAGCTTAAGGGCAGGGGCAGATCTACCTAAGGCTTTTTTGGGTTGCAGTCCAGAGCCTCGTGGACACAGAGGGTCCCCAGCCCACATTAAAAACAATAGACTAACGATAAGTAAAGAAATGTGTAAAAAAAAGAATTCATAAGTTTGACAACCCTGGCCCTGGGCCTCTATTTTTGAGTCATTCGTCTGACGTCGAGCGCTTGTCCATTTCTTTTAAATTTCGATTCGTTTTCGAAATAACACAATAGGATATTACGACAAAAATCAATATAATTTCAGTTTGAATATCTACGAGTCTCAGCGCCATGTTGAGCTAGCGTTCAAGTTAAGCTTGAAAAAATCTGGAAAGATCGCAAAATTTCCGTAAAAACTAAAACCAAACTGGTACGGTCTCTAGTCTTCTCGATTTTATCGTATGGCGCTGAGACTTGGACTCTGAAAGCTGCAGACCGCAAGCGCATTGACGCCTTTGAGATGTGGTGCTGGAGAAAGATGCTCCGTCTCCCGTGGACAGCATTTCGGACTAAGGCCTCCATATTGCGAGAGCTCAAAATCTCCTCGCGGCTGTCATCCGAGTGTCTACGCAGAATCCTAGAATACCTCGGTCACATTGCAAGGAAAAACGGTGACAACCTCGAGAAGCTCATCGCGACCGGCAAAGTTGATGGGATAAGGCCTCGTGGACGCAGCCCAATGTGTTGGTCTGACCAGATCCGCACCGCTCTTGACTCCACAATCCACAACGCCCTCCACACAGCCGGAGACAGAAACAGATGGAGAAAGACTGTACATGAGAAAGTGATACAGAAGGGAGGTCACGATCCTTAACACTGAGGAATACGACGCAAGGAGGAGGAGGATTTTTATGAGTTCTCGAGAAAAGGCGTCTTGCTTGACAGACATACAGACGGATAGACGGACAACGCAGTGATTCTACAAGGGTTTCATTTTGTGGTACGGAACCATAAAAATACCGATTAGGTGTATTTCAAGAAGCGAGCCTGCGTAGATGCCACGAAAAATAGCAATTTGGTGCATGACATGAAGCGAGCCTGCGTAGATGCCACGAAAAATAGCAATTAAGTGCATGACATGAAGCGAGCCTGCGTAGATGCCACGAAAAATAGCAATTAGGTGCATGACATGAAGCGAGCCTGCGTAGATGCCACGAACTATTCGGAATTCGGATCTTTTCGTTCATAAGCAGAGTTAGCAATTGTTTCATTGACTCGTTGAATTGATTGCAAATACGATTGCTTGAGGTTATTAAAATAGGTCCTTCACGTTTATTTAAATACTTTTAAGTTCTTACTTGGTAAAGTTGACAGCCCAGATTGTAATACTTGCGGAGTGAATGATGATTTATGTTACATATTCCTAGATTGTTTCCAGAACGGCCGGCTGGTGTTGAACTTTTGAAGGATACATACAAGCCTCTAGGCGAGACTAGCCTAGACGAGATATACTGTTTTTATTTCATAACTGTTTTAGTTCAGCTTTTAAAGTTCAAATAGTGACAGAGTATTAAGTTTCTTAATATGTTCCTAAGTTAAGAAGATATTTAGAATCTTATTACACTTTTATGTATATATGTCTATATATTTATGAAAGTGGACGTAATCTGTATGGTGTATGGCATAATAAAGAGTACAACAAAGTTCTTTTGTTATCTCAAATGTTGAAACTTAGAGTATAAATATGCAAGCAAGCTTGCTTATACATACTCTAAGTGTTGAAAAGATATATGTAATTCTTTTAATCCCGATAGAGGCTTCCTTAGGGATAGGGTGTACGAAGTCGAAGGCGGGAATATTTGTATGATTGTTTTATATCCGATATCCGGAACGACACTAATTTTAAGCCGGATAAAGAAGATACCTGACAGTTACCGGATGTCCATTTCATATCTAGCAATAATGTTACATTGTATGAGAAGATTTCATCAATTGGCCCGGCGTTAAATTGACTACGGCGAACTTTATTGATCTATTAAATTAATAATTCACTATTTATATGCTTTATTAGACTTTAATACGAACATTAACACGTAAATAGATTATGGGCACATTAGAAAATATAGTTAAAATGTTCGGATCGCAAGTCATTCGTTTCACTTGAAAAGCTAGTCTGCCTCGGTAGAGCTTTCCAAACTTTATGCGAAGGTAGACCGTTAGTGTTATAAAATGTGAAGTCAAATCCTTTTTAACTGATTACTGCCTATAATTTTAATGTCGAATAAATTTTAATTTAAATATTAAATACGAAAGCCTCGAACATCGGCGTAAAGTGGCCTGTCTGTACACTGTGGACATTCCATTTTGCCGAACTAAACGATTCGGCAATTCTTTCCTTATTCGTGTCGCCAAGGAATGGAACTCTTTACCTTTATCGGTGTTCCCAGACCATTATAACCTGGGTCTGTTTAAAAAAAGGGTGAATGGGCATTTACTAGGTAAGCGCGCTCCATCACAGACCCAGTCTCGCTTACCATCAGGTGATTCTGGGTCAAGCGCAAACCTATTAACAAAAAAAAACCGAATATATGTCAGTTTTTGTATGGAAAACACGCCATACCACTGTATTTATTATGTCAGCAGAAGATATCCCCCAATTTTTGCAAAAATTTCAAGAATAAGCATTCTACCGATTACACCGATTGTTTTAGAATGTGTCTTTGTAAGTTCAAAGGCTGTTAGAACTGCGACCACTTTCGAGCTCAAGTGTAGGTAGGTAGTGTTATTTATGTAGGTGTAGGTAGGTAGTGTTATTTATGTAGGTAGTGTTATTTATTAGGTAGTGTTAGGTAGTGTGTTATTGTTAGGTAGTGTTACTTATGTAGGTGTAGGTAGGTAGTGTTATTTATTGTTTTCTTGCTGGCATCTTGATTATGCGTGGGATGTATGAACATACAAGTCAATTATGTTTCTGAAGTCAATTAACGCCTGCATGTATGGCATAATTTGGTGAATAAAGATTTTTAAAATCAAAATAATTTTCTAATTGAAATAAAAACGTACATAAAAAGAAAAAGGTTCCGAATTTTAATAATTAAATCATATCTAAAAATTTCTTACAATGGAATGAAGCATAGAAATGTTGTGTACTTTTTTTGGGGTTAGTACCCATAGTAACTATTATCTAATCTGTGCCCGTGGTCCCTCTGGTAGTCCCTTGGAGGGACCATGGGAACTAAAAGTGCCCGTAGTCCCTCTATCAGATATAACACCACCAAATGAAATATCAATTTGTTAACCATAACAAAATATACAGGGTGTAACTGAACACCCCAATAACATTTAAGGGTATGTATCCATCAGAAGTAGAGATTCTGTAGGAAAAATATTAGCGCTAACAAACCTTCTTTTTTTTCCCATACAAACTAAATAAATTATTTTTTGGTATTAAGTGCCGACAACCCTACGTAGGCGTACGAGGAATACTACGCTCACGTTATTAAAACTAAATTAATTATTTTTTGGTATTAAGTGCCGACAGCCCTACGTATACGTAGGAGGAATACTACGCTCACGTCTGTCACGTGGCATTTTGTGTTTAAATTTCTTTTGAGTTAAGAGCTGATTATGGTTGTCACTTGAAAGTTTTTGCTTTCAGTTTAAAATCAAATAACTCTGAAAGTATTAGGGTTCCAGGTCTCAGACAAGCACCGAAGGTCCATTTAGTATCTAACTTATATGCCCCTTAAATGTTATTGGGGTGTTCAGTTACACCCGGTATATGCACCTTCTTAGCGTATTTTAATCCATTTTACCTGTTAAATATAAATAAAGGCATTTGCACAGTAAAAGAAATACAAAGGGCTAAAGAGACAAAACGGTCTCAAAAACTTTCCCTTACTGATGATTTCATTCGGCAGGTGTTGTTAGAATTAGACACGGACGAAATAACACTGGGACATGCACTTGAAAAATTACGTTAGTGCCTGCTAAATGAAATCATCATTTACCTTCCTTAGTAGGTATGTACTTAATTTTTTTTCCGACAAAAAGTCATCATTTTGGATAGGTACCAATTCAGTCTATTTTTTTGTTTGTTTATATTATTTTTGTGTATATTTGGTAAGATACACCTACCTTAAAATAAGTTAAGAAGGTGCATAATACAGTTGTATGTATTTTTAATGATATTTCATTTGGTGGTGTTATATCTGATAGAGGGATTACGGGCACTTTTAGTTCCCGTGGTCCCTCCAAGGTACTACCAGATGGACCACGGGTACTAACCCGTTTTTTGTAAACGACTATAAATAAATATATTAAATATTAAGTATTAAATTATCAAAATTGGTGACCAAAAATCTTGTAGTACCTACTCAATTATTATAACATGAAATAGTGCTTGTTTTAACAGTTCAAATAAATATAGGAATCGCTATTGTTCAAGTTCTCTGATCAATCATTTGCTGTGTTTGAAGTGTTGTGGTATTGTGGTCAACGGAATAAAATTGTTTTCTGTTACCAACCGTAATGGATAGAAAGTTGTCGTAGTTATTTTTATGAAGAAAATAATATTGAAAGTGTCGTATTGTGGAGACATTTAAGTATTGGCGTAGATAAGGGTGGGGGCTTGGGGTCCGAATACCCCCCATTGAAATATCAACATAATAGATATAATGAAATTTTCCTCCAAGTAAAATGAAGTAGGTAAAAGATACATAGAAGCAGAAAAATAATTAAAAAAGAAAAAATAGAAGCGAAAAGCAAAAAAAAAAAACGGAATACCGACGATAAGATTTGAAGGAATTGATTTCAAAGAGGAAAAAGATTTAATTTGCTTAATGTTTTTTAATTTCAATATAAAATTAGTAAGAAGTTGCAAAAAATTTGTTGAGCGTCGCCAATCGAATATTGTTTTGAGCGATCATGGTTTGGGGGGCAGGACTAAGTTTTTTTTTGTTACAACTGAGGTGGCTAACAAGCAAACTGCCCACCTGATTGTAAGTGGTAACAGTGACCTACAATACATGTGGCTCCTGCGAGATTCGCAGTAAAATTGCAACCCCTACAGGAACCACAGTGTACGTTGCCAACTTGTGACTTAGGATGTAAGGTCACGCTACCCAATAATTTCAATGCAATATCTTTACTTTTCAAACCGGAACACAGCATTGCAAGTACTGCTGCTTTGCAGAAATAGGTAAGACGGAGGTACCCAAGCACACGAATAAGATCGATTAACGTCCATCTCCTTCAATCATCCTGTGACCACGCTAAAGGGTTCGTGATTTAGGGCTAAATAATTTAAACATTTAGTATCAAATATGAGTGTGTGTGCCAATAACTAGAAAAGCTACTTACTTATTCATGTAGTTTCCTAATAAGTCCAGCAAAAATAATCAATAGAACTCGCACGTACCTGTAAATAAATACAAATATTATGAATTAAAGAAAAAAAAAAGAAAAATATTTCAACTATTTTTTCAAGTTAGTTCTTCAATAATTGAGGAACTAGCATGAAAAATATATTATTATAAATGTTATTTTGGCAACAAACTTAGGTAAGACGGTGGGAGCTAGCTAACACTAACCAAACCAAGGGGTAAAACTTCTGCTTCCAGGAGGAATCGAAGCACAGACCTCCAGATCAATTCCAATATAAGTAACTGATCAACCAATTTATTATACGGATATATAAATATTTGTGTCCGACCGAAATAAGATTTTTGGCCGAAACAGAATCTTCGTTTCTGATCATAGTTTAGACCGAAACCGAAACTTATATAATTTTAATTATAACTTTTATAAATGTTTAAATTTAATTCATGCTATAATACGACCTACAGACATCTATAAAAAAACTAACCAACTTATTAATTTAGTTGGTTAGTTTACACACACCCGAAGTTAGACGAAGGCCGCACGACAACGACGACCACTTAGGTAGTTTCGGGCCGAAAGTTCGGTAAGTCTCTGGCCGATACCGAAACTTCTTTTGGGACCGAAACTGGCCGAAACCGAAACAGAATCTTTGGTCGGTCTTAAATAATTATCATTTAAAGAGTTATATGGCTTCACTTTATCATCACTTTATCTGCAATCATTCCGCAATAAACACTTCGTCAATAAATAAGCCGTCCAACTTTGCTTTCCTCGGCCTGTGAAATTAGCTTCATGTATAAGTATTTGCTGTGTACCTAATATTAGTAGTGCTATTTTCAAGGGAAAATCTAGGCCAGCTCGATCTCCCAAGAAACTGTTAAAGCGATGCAGAATGGCTTGCAGCGGCCGGCAAATTGCATTTGGACGGGCTGATAAAGTTGTGCCCACGCTGCAAGAGATTGCGGATAGATAGACAGCGCTGTGAACCAGTCTGCGAATTGCAAGCTTATGGCGGAATTCTAGAGATAAATTATGAAGAGATTCTGTGAGATGTAAAAACTTAACTTATTGTACTACTGGTACGGTTACGGTTGATACATAAGTTGAACAAAGATATATTGCATCTGTTATAATAATAAATAAAAAAATGTTTGTCATCCGCGCAGGTGCTTTAGCAAAAATAAGTGTAATGTCAATTTTAAACTAGGAATTTTAAATTGCTTCTGGTAAATATGCTTTGTTGCTATGGGTTTTAGATCTAAAACGAAGAGCCGTACGAAACGAACACAAAAAGTCAAACATGCATTTCGCTAGAATTCGCAACTCATTACTCATTACGCAACTCGTCAAAAACGTAGCCTGTCATCAAACGCAATTCGTCAGATTACACGCTTTAGGTACGTTTTTACTCAAAATGTACTTTTGTTTAAAAAAAAAACAATAAGTGCCTTGTTTACACTATTTCTTATATTTATTATCACTACCAAGGATGATTGAAGAAATTTTTTGTCTATGTCACTACTTTTCTATGTCGAGTTTAAAGGGCTTATCAGCTTTGGATGGGATAACCGGCTTAGATTATTGTGTATCCCAATATCTATACCTGCTATATTTAAAAATTATATACGTCACTTGATCACTAGTCTTGTATTGATGCCGTATTAACATTCAAATTAAAAACCTTTTCAGCGAAATATTGCAAAATATGGTTCCGGGTCTAAAATTGGTTACTTTCGCTCAGGTTTTACGCACCGGTAAGTGCTATACGAAGCTTATCATCACTTATGATCAGATGCGATAAGAAAAAATCAACCTTATGTAATATGTAATTTAAGACACAACAGTAACGCAATGCTATTTCCACGCTACATCTTTTATCTCAAACCAACTGCAATTATTTCGCAAGCTTACGTAGCAATTATGAAACAGTGTGCTTGGTCCTCAGACGCCAAATTTGGTGTCCAACCAGTTGCTCGTATCTACATCTCGCAGGCAGCAATGCATCATCTGTTTCGACATGAATGCTTCAGATAAATTCATCTGTTGTTTTAGAAGAGCTTTTTTAGTAGGCGGGGAAGTTTTCTATGGCCATTGTGATGGTGCGAAAATAAAATAACCTTTAATGCTAATGAGGCAGTGGCTACGATGCACGGTGATGTGTAGGTGGAAGTGGAAGATTGAGCCTTGAGTGATGCATAAGTGTGTCAGCAGGTTGGTTCAATGCATCGTACATTCGTTTTGTGCGTGCGTTGACGGATGTTAAAGTACATGTCGCTACTCCCTTCTTCCCTGAATTATTTATGCCATTTTTTTATATAACTAAGTTGGCAAACAAGTAGGCTGTTCACCTGGTGGTGAGTGGCTACAGTCGCCTATATAGTACACTTGGCTCCTGTAACACTTGCAATCCTACAACCTCACAAGGACGCCAATGTACGTTGCCAACTTGTGACATAAGATGCCAAGACACAGTACCCAGTAATTTCACTGCCTGTCTTACCCTTCACACCGGAACACAGCAATGCAAGCACCGCTGTTGGCAGCAGGAATTGTCAAGATTGAGGTACTCATGTAGATGGCTCTGGTATAGTCTCTCTCTCTCTCTCTCTCTCTCTGATCTCTCTTTATTCAAACATCTTCATTTTTATCTACCAGCCACCCAGCGGGCCTAGCACGGCGCCTGGACTTTTGAAGAGAAAGTGGCCAACCCCCGTCCTATCTCGCGTCAGTGTTTTAAGAGAAAACGATAAGAATCATGTTATTTGTCTCTTGTCTCGATTTGTCCACGGTCCGTGCTACAGCTGCAGGTCGTCTTACAACCAGAAGACTACCTCTTGTTAACCAACAATTACCCATGCCGATTACCTTTGGGTACCTCCGTCTGCTTGGGTACCTCCGTCTTACCTATCTCTGGCGCAAAGCAGCAGTGCTTGCATTGCTGACGTCACAAGTTGGCAACGAACACTGTGGTTCAATCAATCCCACAATCCCACCTGACGAGCATGGTCGTGGCCATGCTTCGCGGCGAGTCGGAATGGGGGGCTGTCGCCTCCTTCTGCGAGGACGTCATCTTGCAGAAGGAGGCCGCGGAGAGGGAGCGGGAGAATGATCCTCAAGCCGCTCCCATCCGCCGCAGACGGACAGGCAGGCGAAGGCGGGCATTCGCACAAGCGATGCCCGCCTAATGACCCTGCCGTGGAGGCCTGCGTGCACGGTTGGCCCCGTGCACGTCGCCGTAAGGCCCTCCGTCTGGGGATTGCCCTAGTGTTCTCGGGCAATCCCCCCTTGGCGATAGCCCGACCAGTTAGGTCGGGCTAGCCCGGGCACGTCGGTAGTGGTAGTCGCAGTGTGGACCCTATCACGCGCGCCCATAAGGGCAGGGAGAACACCGGGGGATTTAGTGGGTAGGCCCGGCTCTCTGCCGGGAGAGCCCCACACACGCTCGTCGTCTAGCCAACGGCGAGTACGGTGCGGTAACGCATTCCCCTCGAAAAAAAAAGGAGCCATGTATTATAATACATGACTGTGGCTCCTTTTTTTTTCACCTGTTTCAGTGGTAACAGTCACCTATAGGTGACTGTTACCACTTACCATCAGGCGGGCAGCTTGCTTGTTGTCAACTAATTGTATGAAAAAATCAATAAATACCAGTTTATAAGTGTAGGTACTAGCTTTTGCCGCAGTTTCGCTAGCGTTAAATTCGGGGTACAGAACACGGAAGATTTCCAAAAAAAAAAATAAGGCAGGTATTTTTCGTTGGCAACAAAGAGTCTGTGTAACGATTTTTAGCTTCTTACCTTGAAAACTGCGAAAAGCCCCATATAAAATTTCACCCCCTATTTTAAGGGGTTAGGGGCAGATTTCCAAAAAAAAATGATTCACGATTTTTTTGTTAGTCACAAATAGCCCGCATACCAATTTTTAGCTTTCTACCTTGCAAATTGCGGGATGCTCCATACAAACTTCCGCCCCCAAGTTAGAAAAAAACAAAAGGTAGCCTATGTCACTCTCCATCCCTTCAAATATCTCCACTTACAAAATCACGTCAATTCGTCGCTCCGTTTTGCCGTGAAAGACGGACAAACAAACAGACACACACATACACTTGCCCATTTATAATATTAGTATGGATATATTGCATTTATCAAAGTTGCATTGTAATGACTTATTTACATTAGAAGAAAAGAGGTTTGTGAATACACTTGAACAGCTATGTAAATATAAGGCTGGATTTCTCTGTTTGTTTTCGAAGCCTACGCGAAATTACCGGGCCATTATTCTTAGAATCTAGGTACGCCTACAGAGAAAATATCTCTCATAGTAGAAGCGGTATTGGAGCTTTTGTTGTTTTGGTATTAATGTTATTGATTTATTTGTTTTGGAAAACTGGAGTTCAAAATAAGAAAAATGTATTTTTCGCAATTTTCTAGACAATAAAAATGCACATCTATTGGTAAAATTTTTATGTCATTCACAGCTGTTTTAAAATATTGAATCTGAACTTTGTTTTTTTTTCATATCGAGTGAAATATTTTTATTAATCATGTTTCTGTATTTAAGAATCATCATCATCATCATTTCAGTCAAGATCTCCATTCCGATCGGTCCTGCGCCTCCCGCATCCAGCGGCTTCCCGCGACCTTCACCAGATCATCGGTTCACCTGTTACAACGTTAGTCCAGCGAGCGATGTGCCCTGCCCTCTGCCACTTAAGGTTCGCAATTCTTTGGGCTATGTCGGTAACTCTAGTTATTCTTCGGATATCGCCATTTCTGATGCGATCGCGTAGAGAAACTCAGAGCACAGCCCTCTCCATTGCGATTAGAGTGACTTCTTATGAGACCCATTTGTAAACCAACCGCCGCCGTTGCGTACAATCTATACTAATATTATAAAGCTGAAGAGTTTGTTTGTTTGTTTGTTTGCTTGAACGCGCTAATCTCAGGAACTATTGATTCAAATTGAAAAATTCTTTTTGGATGGATAGTCCATTTATGGAGGAAGGTTTTAGGCTATATAACATCACGCTACGACTAATAGGAGCTGAGCATCAATGACAAATGTTGCAAAAACGGGTAAAAAATATACGGCGAAACGTAGTTCGCTGGCACAGCTAGTGTTAGATAAAATGTTCAACATATTATAAATGAATATAAGTACTGTATGTATATTTTATATTTGTGGAGGTACAGTAAATAGAACTTGCTTGTAAACGGGAAAGTAGCGCTATAAAAGCTTGTTTGTAAACTTTGTTGTCTATAGTTCCATATGTATACTTATATTATAAAGAGGAAAGATTTGATTGTTTGTTTGTATTGAATAGGCTTCGAAACTACTGAACTGATTTTGATGAAAGTTGGTATAGGCACAGATAATATAATACTACAGTAGTATAGGGATAGTTCGAGAACAGGGGAAGGACATAGGGTAATTTTCCTACGGAAAAAAATAACGCGGGCGAAGTCGCGAGCGGAAAGCTAGTATAAAATAAATCTAAAAAGAACCAACACCCAATTAAACCTGTTTAACAATTTAGTTATTAGTACCTATACCGCAGATAACATAATCCTATACCTAATGATCTCCCACGTAAACTCATTCATCACTTGACACTTGTTCTACATAAAGTCGGAAGCAATCACTATAATTATACGCCTGTGATCGCAATTAAATCAAACTAATTTATAAATTATGACTTCTGGGTGTGTTTTTATTGACAGTACGGAAGTAGACAAGATAATAATAATGATTACTTAGTTCCCTTACCAAACATGGTTTGTTTATGGGCAAGTTTTAAAATTAAAACTTAGAGAGGTAGGTATGAAATACAAAATGAATGAGTGACAAAAATATCTGTTAAAATCTTATTTTGTCGTTGAGTGCGCTTTTGTGTAATTTTTAATTTGGTTTATATTTTAAATTTTATTGCATAACCAAATTAAAAATTGTAAAATAAATGAAATTTCAATAATAATATTTATTGAAATTTTATAATAGTAAGTATAGGTACAATTAAATATATGTATAGTATTTCAGAATTATAAATAAGATTTAATACCTACCAATGAATGTCAAATAACATGAAATGTAAATTTATAATGAAAATTAATATGAAATTATAATTTATTTATAATAATAATAAAAAATAACAATAAAAAAAGAATGTATATGTAGGTATATAATGAATAAATAAAAATGAAATGTTGAAAAATTCGGACTGATGAGCAAATGAGAAGGTTTTTTTTAAATAAATAAAAGAAAGTTCTTATGTACGACAAAAGAAAGGACTTTTAGTTGTAACATGGACTTAATATTGATTATTAAATCCATTTGTTGTAACTGGGTCCATATTGGCTCACATAATATTCTAAATCCTATTCTTTGTCTTACTACCGATTTGTGTTCATAATAATCACTCTTCATAATTTTATTTTTTATACTTTTTTTATTCATACATTTTTATTACTACCAACGGAGCTCATAACAGTTAGTGATCATAATTTTTTTATTAATACTGTTACTACCAAGAACCATTTTGAACACATATATTTTTTCAGATCTTTTTCTTCATAACATTCAATGATCATATTGCTTTAATTAATAATGTTGTTACTAAGAACGTTTCCACGAGCATGCCACCACAATAAGTATGCATAAAGTCGAGAATACACATAAAGTCGTCTCTGGCGCTTCGCCGGCCGCTGCCGCGGCACGCTCGCTTCGCTCGCTCGGCTCGCGCGCTTGGTTCATTTTCAAACCTACGCTCGTCGCTTCGCTCCTCGCTACCTATTTTTGACCCGCCTACAGTTTCTACATCGCCAAAATATTCTGTATTGTTATGTGAATATTATAGTTATTTATTCGAATGATTATGAGTTGCGATCATTAGTAAGTATAGAAAAATATATGAAAACAAATCTTAGTAAAAACTAAGTGTATGATTTATGATATTATGAATTTCAATGATTATGTTTTTAAATATGTAGTTTTTTAATTTTTTATGAAGAATGATCATTATGGTTTTAAATGGTATGAGAAATATTTTCGGACCTCGAATGATAGGAATTGAAAAGTTATGTAAGAAAATGCGCACCCGTTGTAACTACATCATAATTTGTCTTTCAAGCTATATAGGTACCTGTCAGCAGAAACCTACCTATCACACTGTTTGGTATAATGTCAATATTGATGACCCATAGACCCCACCGATGAGTAAGTTACTTTAGTTAGTATCTTAGTAAGTAGGTCACCGAAGTACACAAGTAATTATCTATTGCGTGCATTGCTTTGGATTGTCAAAATAAACAATAGCAGACCTTCACGGTGGAGACTGATCTACATACAATGACGTGGAAGGAAGGTATGGTTGGTGCAATATAAGGGCAGTATGATTAAGTGTTTGCATGGAGTTTGCAATGAAAATAATTATTATGTTTAGTTAGGGAGCGTTCAGAAACGCGCGTTTTTACCCTACGCCGGCGCCGCCGTTCAGAAACTAATCCGAGTGAAACTGACACTGAGGGGTGCTGATGGGTTCTTCTGAGGCTGAGGGCGATCGAATACTTCACCCAGCCCGTTCAGAAACAATCTGTCAAGTGACCTTTCATATTGACAGGGTGCCATACAGGTGCTAATTTCAACCCCTGCTGGAGAGCCGATATCCTTGACCTGCACTCTATGTCCTCCAGAAACATATTCTCTTTCTCTATCGGGCGAATATTACTGATTCTTTCATTTAAATAATAAAAAAATAATTTATTTTCAGACCTGTAGATCAGTAGAGTGTTAGTAACAATTTGACTTAAAGACTATGTTAGTAAGTATACACGAGAATAACAAATAAATAAAATAAAATAAGAGTGACCTGGCACCCCCAATGGGGCGGAAACATATTGTGATTCATATTGTGTCGTAATTTTCTTTCTTCCAGTGGATGTGTTAAGGGCCGACTGAGGACTTTACCGCAATCATTCATCTGTGAAGAGGCCAGCGTGATGTAGAAAGCCAATTCCACTTTTTACTGCCAAACGGACCTTTGCCTACCATCATAATCTCCACTACAATGTGCTTGGAATTGATGCTCAATAAAGGCGGAGTTCGTCGGTGGCGCTATGGACTCGGCACTGACCCTCTGATAGGTCTTGGGTCCGATCCTGCCATGTATCAATGGATTTTTGGTTTAGTTTGGTTGGAATATCGTGACAACCTGCAAACATCTTTGAAGAAAATCAAAGGTGTATGTGAAGTCGACCAATCTGCACTGGACCAGCGTGGTTGAGAAAGGCCTAAGCACCCGGCTCGAGCCCCTCGGTGGGGGGAGGGGGGGGGGACGTATGTGAGCTGTGACGATTAAGGCGGAGTTTGGTTCGTCTACAAACACGTAGAGGAAAATTCCCATTCTTCAAAATGAAAACGACCGAATTGGAAAACAAGGGAGAAACCGCCAACCGTTGGCCGGTAGCTTTCGAAACCATAAATATTCAACTGATTGTGATTAAAGGATGTTGTTTTATTTATTCAATTAGCAATTCACGAGGTCTACTAAATTGTTCGGTCGATTATGCTGTCAGGCTCTTGCGGAATATTCGGATACTTCTGTCAGTCAAATCGATTTTTTTTTGTAGGTATGCCACTTAGATGACCTATAGTTACAACGTATTGAGGAAATTGGGCAAAATCTGAAATAAGTTTGGTCAGAATAGAGTGTAGAATCGATTCTACTAATAAAAAATATGTCTCAGATTGTATCCAAAAAAAAAATCTATCACACCGCTTTTTAAAGTTATTTTATTACTCTATCTTCTTCTTATTTAAGTAGTGGCAATTGGTCGTAGAGGATAACAACAATTACTGCCAGTGTCAAGTCGAGTGTATTAATATGATTAGTGTCTTGAATATTAAGATAACATTATTTTATTGTCGTCAAGTCAGTCACTCATGTCCGTCAAGTCAAGTCCCTCTACCACCTTTATGGGATGGTGCGACAGCTCCTATCGTAGTTGCGCGTGACCACAGAGTTTTAAATCTGCAAGATATGCAACTACACAAAAAGAAGCAATAGATATATTTAAGGAGCTCGACAATTATCCAGTATCGTCTGATTAGCCGAGTCTTGACTGCCACTCGAGAAAAAAATTTATTTGAACTTTTTTCGAACCCGTGTGTATGAGCCGCCATTCCCATTAGCATGATCGCTTAAAACAGTATTAAAACCGTAGTACAAGCAGATAGTGCTACGTTTCAACATTGTATTAGCCTTGCTCTATTTCCTGCTAGAGTCGTCAGCATGAGTATCTTACGTTTCTGCTGAAAATGAGCGGTAGGTACTAATGTACACAGTCAATGTGCAACCACCACTGCCTTAAAAAAGACAGTATCCTGTATTGACGTTGCATTTTCTAAGAAGTCACTATAATTTGGAACAAAAAGTAGCAAAAAGTTCCTCAGAGCTTAAGCCAAAAAATTGCTTCAGTGGACGTCGGTGGCGCTATGGACTCGGCACTGGCCTTCTAATCGGTAAGTCCGGGATAAGATCCTGCCGTGTACTAATGTGTTTTTCGTTTTTCGAATTTCATATGTACATTTATCCGAAGCTCCTCTGGTGAACATCATGAGGCAACCTGAGTACATCTGCGAAGAAATTCAAAGGTGTATGTGAAGCTGACCAATTCGCACTGGGTCAGCGTGGTCAACTAAGGTCAAAACACCCTAACATAGGGTAGAATAGAACCCCTTGGTGGGGACGTATATGAGCTGTGATGATGATGATGATGGTTCAGCGGCTTAGACGTGAAAGCGTAACAGACAGACTGTCTGTCTGTTTTCCTATACTTTCGCATTTAAAATATTAGTAGGTGCTATTATTAGTCATCCATTGATGTCCTGAACCGGCCAGTTTCTTAAGTCCCAACTTTCAGAATGAGGTAAATCGACGGATCTAACTCGGCTGGGGAGCGTTCGGGACGCTACGTAGCATATTCTTGGCCTATCTACCGCATTGTCTCAGGACAAAAGTCTGCGTGTTGCTGGTGATGACGTAAGGAACTGAAAGTGGCCGCTTAAGGAAGAACGAAGAAGAAGGCTTAAGGCTACGCAAAGGGATATGCGCGGGGTTTAGTATATGCGCGATCGTGTCAGAAATGAGATCCGTAGAAGAACTAGAGTTACCGACATAGCCTAAACAATTGCAAACTTTAAGTGGCAGTGGGCAGGACACATCGCTGCCAGGACGGACGGCCGTTGAGGCGGGAAGGTCCTCGAGGGGCGGCCGCGTACTGAAAGACTCACAAGTTGGACCGACGATTTGGCGAAGGTCACGGGAAGCCGCTTCATGCGTTTGTAAATACCTGAGGCAGGCTTATGTCACTTGGCTTAAGTGACGATGATGTTACCGGTCATCCATTACGAGCTTAAGCAATCGCAGAGCACGCCGCCCGAGCACCTCGCTCACAAAAACACTTGTACAAAGCAGCCGAGCAAACAGGTCGAATTCTTTTTTCTACACTCATAACTTTCCCCGCGGACCGGTCTTGCTTTCGTCGTTACGTGCCGGCCGGCCGTCTTTTGTTTTTCGTCACACCCAATCACGGCTTGCGCAAGGTGTGACGCAATTCGCACCTTTTTCGCGGTCCAATTTCAGCGATGGTTTTCCCGAGTTCGATTTGGACGTCTGTTTTGTTCGATTGTCAGTCATTTTGTTTATTTCCGTTCAACTGAGCCACCTTATTTCCGCTGCAAAAGATTTTTTGTGTCAAACGCCGCGCCCGCGAATTATGTTTCGCCTCAATAAAATTTTACACTGTATTGGCCCCAATCGAACTGTCAAACACTCGAAGTTTAAATAGTCCCTTAGTTTTCTGAAATTATAAAATTTTCTGCGCAATATTCTTTATATATCTTTCTGTAAGAACCTTATATGAAGTAATAGAAAACTTTAAAAATTAATGACGATGATGTACAGTAAGCTCCCATTCAAGCTTTACATTTACACTACGAAAAACACCACTATTACGAGCGACAAAACAACGGTCCAAATGTCAAACAGTATATCTTGTTATGGAGCTTACTGTACAAAACATAAATTGAGTAGTAAATAGACAGACATAAGTAGATATAGAAAGATATACGCTTTTTAAAATCCTATTTGAGCCATCACAAATTGCTATTTCAGTTGCATTGGAAGACAAGACAATGAAAACACAAAACAACCGGAACAGCTGTGGAACGAGAATTATTGAAAATGCAACATCCGGTGGCGAATCCACAGCCACAGCGGTGATTAAATCACAATTGGACCAAATACCATCGGCTTCGGATAGGCGAGTGAAACCGCTCCAGTTATTAAGATGGCGGTCGATGTACCTGAGGAATGTCTTCGTCTCCATTGTAACACGTTCAACAATAATTCGATTTTTTGCTACTGTGGGCCTGTTTGGAGACATGCGGTATATGAATAAATGGTCGTATGCCGTAGGAACTGAAGAGGTGGTCACAATGGATCTGCAGTTACCTGGAACCCCACTTTTGAAACATTTGTTATGTTTTGCTAGATTTGTTCAATGTCCCAGATTCTCTAGTTTTCAAACGATCGAGTGCAACGAGCAGGCCCTACCACTAACACGTCTAGTTCTTGAAACATATACGAATACTTAGATATTTAACAGAGTTAGTTACCGTTTACCTATATAAATTTAAATGGCAGTTATATTTGAGCAGCAATTTAAACTTGATATAATATATCGACCATTCAAAGTACACCATGGTTACTATGTAAAGAAATCAAATTGCTTGCGATGTATATACACGGTGTTTCATAATAACCAATCAATAAACAATGCGTAAATAAACTATAACTAAACAATAAACAATCTAAAACTAATTATTTAATTGTGTTTACCCGTAATGTCATTCAACCCAAAATTTTCATGTAAATCATTCTATGACATACATGAAAATTTTGGGTTGAATGACATTACGTGTAAACACATTTTAATAATTAGTTTTAGATAACGCATTGATTATTTATTGGTTATTATGAAACACCGTGTATAGGTTGAATATTGGGAAAAAAATCATTTCCCGACATACAAATTTTATCTGGGTATTCGATGAATTTATAAACATCAAAAACTGAGTCTCGTCCGCCATTTTAGCCGGACTACAATGGACACAGACGGCCCACTGCACTACATAGCCGCGAGCGCATCGCACGCGACTGCAACAATTCGCAATGCTCTTGCGCATGTCGGAAATTTTATTTATATCACGACACGTGCTACAGGACAATGAACTCTATTGTGTTGTCAGAAGATGTAATGACCTGTGGCTTTATTTATTTAGTATATCTATACTAATATTATAAAGAGGAAAGATTTGATTGTTTGTTTGTTTGTATTGAATAGGCTTCGAAACTACTGAACCGATCTTGATGACAGTTGGTATAGGGATAGTTCGACACCAGGGGAATAATTTTCCTACGGGAAAAATTGGACGGGAAAAGTTTTTCAACGGGATAAGTTAGTTATAATGCAAACAAAGTTGCATACGGTCAGCTAGTATAGAATATAATCGTAACCTACGGAATTGCTCTGTAGTGTTTTGAGATTACTAAATATTGCCATTTTATGATTGTGATTCAAACTTTTACACAATTTTTAGGACATTTATTAGTCGTATTAAACATACTGGCAACATTTATAATCATAATAAAGTAATAAGTTTCTGCTGTACCTACTCACCTGTTATGATTAATTAACCTATGAGTATTAGTTAAATACGAGTATAATTTACTTAAAGGCAAATCAAGATGAAGTACAGGAACTGCGATTGAATCTCTTAGTTGTCGCATTAGGCTACAACAGTCAATTATTATATTTAGTACACTTGTTCTCCCAAAAGGTTAGGTAAGTGTTACAAAAAATTTTTTTACAAAAAAAAACCGACTTCACTAACACCAATAAGTCACAAATAATATAAGAATACATACAACATCACAGTTTTATAATATTGAAGTTGGTGCCAAATCTAGAGTAACTATACCTATTAATTGTTCTTAATCTTATTAGACTGGTGGTGGTAAGGTGACCATTGCTTGGCACTGACTTCAATATAAAACTGTGACATTGTAGGTATGTATTCTTATATTACTTATGACTTTTTGGTGTTTTTGAAGTTGGGTTTATTTTATCGCAAATTTTTTTTTTCAATCTTTTTAGTTTATAATAACTACATGCGTTCTAGAATTTGGGGGTTTCCCTCGATTTTCATGGGATCCCGTCATAAGATCATGACATGATGACAATAGGACCACCTCGGGAGTATACTCTTTCGATTACAAAAAGAATTTTTAAAATCGGTCCACAATTAGCTGCGTAATCGCATAATATACACACAAAATAAAACATACGCATCGAATTGAGAACCTCCTCCTTTTTTGAAGTCGGTTAAAAAATGTAAGAAAAACCTTTTTAAAAACAAGCTTTTATTTAAATGCGCAAAAAAGAATTAATAAACTTTTACACTAAATCTTTGACTTATAACGTCATTTCACATTTTACACAATTTATATGATATAAAAGCTTGTCGCGAGATTTACTTGTGTGTAGTAACTTAAAAGTACTTAAAAGAGTACTTTTAAGTACCTACTCGTATTTACTTTGAAAATTGTAATGTATAAAATTATTCACATCAAATTATTTAATTTACTTGTTTATCTACAAAAGTAAATCTCGCGACAAGCTTTTATATCATATAAATTGTGTCAAATGTGAAATGACGTTATAAGTCAAAGATTTAGTGTAAAAGTTTATTAATTCTTTTTTGCGCATTTAAATAAAAGCTTGTTTTTAAAAAGGTTTTTTTACATTTAATTTATTTTTTACTTTTTAGTTATCACTGGACACGTTTCTCAGTCTGTTCATCTCATTCAACGCATCATTGTTGCAAGGTCGTTTGCCGGAACGTCTATACAGAATTTCAGCTCAATCGGTTTAAGATATCTACTTCAAAATTGATTTTTAGCTTTAGAAGTACGACATATTGGATTAATAGTGACATCACTTAATTTTTCAAGTTATTCTTAGCAAGACCTTTTATTTGATACCCATATTGTAGGAGTGCATTAAAAATAATTGGTCCGCCATCTTGGGTATGCAGCCATCTTGGATTTAGAATGACTTCACACAGTCAACCATGCATTGTCATCCAAACTGAACGTGTATACAAAATTTCACCTCAATCGGTTAAAGATATCTGCTTCAAAATTGAGTTGCAAGATTTCACCCGAACATACATACATACTTACATACATTGCAAGTTAAATAAAAGCTTGTAAAATAGATACTGCCGAGCAGGTTCTATTCCTCCTTTTTCGAAGTCGGTCAAAAACGACACTTAATTATATTGATATTTTTTTAGGTTCCACGTAACAGCTGCTTTTAGTTTTGACAATTTATCAAACCAAACAATACTCAACACACTTTTGCCTGACCCGGGGATCGAATTCGGTACCTGAGGATTAGCAGTAGCACTTGACTACACCAACGAGGAAGCCATTAGGAAAGAAACTAACTTATTTAGGTACTATAATATTCGAAGTAAATATGCATAAAACATACACAAAACCTTTCAAATTCAAAATTCAAAAATCTTTATTCAACATATAGGCCTTTATAGGCACTTATTGACGTCAATACTAAGCAAAACATTCTAATTTAAAGGGAACATATTTAACCTTGTATATGCAAATGCATACATTTCGAATATACTTACTCAAGATGTCTGCAAATACAAGTAGGAATGAAAAGCTTTGTTGCTAATACTGAAGATTTTCGTATTTTAGGGCAACTGGCGTGTCCGTTCCGGTTTTCACCGGTTTCGTCATTTTACCGGTTATAATTGAGTTAGTGTTGACAACTTTCTTTCGTCATCTTCCATCATCCAGCGAAAGTTGTGAAGTGATATATGGACGCTAATAGGGCTGACTACGCGTCTATTTGGTGAACGGAAAGCTGACAAAAACCGTAAAACGTATATTTTTATGAGATAGGTATTAGTGTTTTTTTTGAAGATATTATGTTTTATGTCATGGTTTTTCTTCGTGTCGGGCATCGCTGACATGGAGGTAATTGTATGTACCAACGACACATAATACAACATATGTTTGCTTCCATGGTAACGGCATTGGCAATGCCTGAAAATCAGCGCTTTTTGTGTTTTTAACGCAAAACCAATTAGCTGACTCAATTTCCTTTTTGGACTACACTATTTGGAAAATTCTTGCTTATATATTTGTGTGTGTGTGTGCGTCCAAATAAAGCATTCTTTCTTTTTCTATATTACTCTGAACCGCAAAGAAAACGTGCCAGTAATAAAATCCTCAATATCCTTTGAAATGAATGGTATTGAATGGGAATGTATAAAATACCTAGTAATACCCAATCTAAATATGTTACTGAATAAACCTTAACTTATTGTTTATTTCTTTGAGCTAGATGTAATCCTTTGGAAGACTTTCGAGGTTTTTGTTGAAATAAATAAGAGCATGATATTAAAAATGTATTACAAGGTGCAGATGAATTGAAGACGGGAACATTAAAACGAACATTAGGTTTAAAATATGACAAAAAACTTGCAACTATCAACTATATTAATTTCATAACCATTCTTATCTCTAGACTAAGTACACCAATGAACTCGCAATGTATTAACTATGGCACGAATAAATTTGCGTCCAGTCCGCTATTACAAAGCACCGTATTGTTGTGCTAAAATATCAGTCAGTGAGGGTTATTTGTGAGTGCATTTTACAGTTCTATGTTTTTCACTGCTTTTTTTAATGAATTGTATAAAGAAAAACATAATAAGCGTGGAATCTTGTATTCCCTAGTTTTATCCGCTATCGGAGTCCCTAGTTTTATCCGCCATCTTAGAGCACCAACACAAATTTTGGCCCGCTTTTTTCGTAGGTATTTCATGTCCTTTGGTATCCATAGTCTAAGATTCTTATCAAGAAAGACGATGTCATTGTCAAAGATAAAGGCAAGAGCGTCGAAGATTTTTTTAAATATCACGTATAAGCAAATAAGAAGTATTATGTGACGTTGATCGGCTGAAAATATTTGTAAGCTGAATGTATCTATTTCTCCAAATAGACAGTTTTGTCACAAAAGTTTGCAGTATACATTAGGCATCAAAGAATTCTTTTCATTGCGGCCGAAGATCGTCGAGTTGACTCAGTAAATAACGTGTTATGTGACAGCCCTATCGCTAAGTGGTCATTGTCACCCTGTTACACCGGTCGCGGCGATGCGACGACGCGGATTGTTGTTGTAAGAAAGCTGAGAATGTCGTTAAGTCAACACTTGTAAATGCGGCAATTAAAGCTAAGTGCTCGTCAACGTGTTTGCGTAATGTTTGCGACTGTCCTTTGTTAGAGTCTCAAAAGATATGTTTATTATGAATTATGTAAACTGAGGAAGTTCGCGAAAGGTATTAGGGTCACACATTACCTAATTAAACTCTTGTTATAGTCAATTGTATTAGGCGTTTTTCTTTGTTTTGTGATACGGTTACGGATGTTCTTGTTATGTAATAAAGGTAATCCTTGTTCTCTGCAATAATCGAAAGAGAAGTGACATGGTTTTTAGACATGTCACGAGTGAGACAGTGCTAATTTTGGTAGCATAGGAAACTCAATAAATTAAGATTCAAAAACAGCCGAATTTCAATAGAGATAATGGTTGGAGTATTCCAACTGCTTGGGAGCCTATTATAAAAATAATCAAATCCCAAGTCCGTCCACAGACTGCTAAAACAATAGATACCGTGAGTTCTGTTTGCGTGAAACGGACCACATAAGTATTTATGAGATGACGGTAGTAAAATAATAAATCTGATGTTATTTTATGACACCCATAATTTCAGTTATCCCGTGACCACGAATGGTGCAAAGCGTTCGAAACGTCGAGCTAAATAATTAAAATGTTTTGAACCTAAATACACGCGAGTATAAATCCGAAAAGTTTAACCTTATCCCTCCCTCTCCATTTCTTAACAGAAACACGCGTAAGGGCCTTCGGAGTCATCCGTACACTGTGTCCTCACACCGTACCAAGAAATTCCAAGATTCCTTCTTCTGTCGTTCATCCCACACTTGGAATTCTCTACCTGCGCACGTGTTTCCTCCATCCTACAACATGGGTTCCTTCAAAAGAGGCGTGAAAAAGCATCTTTTGGGCCGGCAAGGGGCGGGCAGGTAGGATAGTCGATGTCGTCCCTACTCTATCTGTCAACTCATTTGGTTCTCTTTCGCCGCTTAGCATCGAGCGGGAGGAGGTCATTTGCCGGGTCCTACATAAAAAAAAAGTGTAGATTTATTGAAATGTGTTGTTACTCGTGCATAAAAGACAATCTTCCCTACAAGTTACTTAAGAGGAAATCGTTCAGTTCGTTTTTTCATACAATCATAGTCCCTTTTCCTTCCAGTCCTGGATAATGGCACTAGTTGCATTATTTTTTCCAATAAAATCAATGGCCACTATAAGCGTGTTCCTATGTTTTCCTTTTTTAGGGCTCCGTAGTAAACAAGGAACCCTTATAGTTTCGCTTTTACTCAGAGAGAGACTATTAGTACTAGAAAGTTGTAACTTGGTATGGATATGTATATTAATCATGCCGAAAAAGTGGTGGAAAAAACATTGAAAATAATTTTTTTAGTGTAGCTCCCATACAAGTAAAGTGGGAATATTTTTTTTTTCTCAACTAACCCATCGTGTGGGGTATTATTGAATAGGCCTTTAAAAAATAATGTACCACCAAGCAGGAAAACTTCTGCCCCTATGGGGAATCAAACCCCGGACCTCCCTGCCAATACCCGGTGGTCTCGACTACGGAGGTGATTAAATGATAAAATGATCGGATGACTAAAGAAGAGCATGAATTTCGTTAACTCCGTGCCCCAAGCGCTCTATAACTTTCTAACACACAAAAATGTGTATATTTTATTATAATAATGCCAGCGCATAACCGGATATATTTATTAATACATAGCTTTCGACTCCTTTCTTCTGAATATTATGTTTTTTGCGGACGTGCTCGTGTTGCACACGTGATTGTATTTAGAGATAAAGAAATTAAGGCATATTTCTCGAGAACGAAAAGATATTCTCCTATATCCATGGAGCTAAAATCGTAATAAGGCAATGAGAAATAAAAACATAAAGGTATAAAATATAATTAATGAAACAAAAAGTCTATAGAACTGTCCTTGGCTCTACACTATTTTGTGAAATCACATTCTTCTATTCTCTTAATATAAAATTTTACTCCTTGGATCATCCTCGGATTTAGTTACTCTGTGTTTGTCTTGTTTTGACATATGACAGCCGACATGTGCGGAAAAGGACAAAACACGGAGTAACTAATTCAAAGATAATCCAAGGAGTAAAATTTTTATTAATAAGGCCGTTAGGTATAAATGTAGCCATCGCAGTAAATAGCTGTCATCTACATTTAGACACTGTGTTGTGGTGCAGATTCTGGTGGTGAAAAAATATAATTATGGGCAGTGGAGACCTCAAGCAAGAGCGCTCAGTCTCTAAACCCTTTCCGTATAGACTCTATTCAAGTTAAACTTAGGGCTTTCACAAACTCATTTAGAACAGCAATGTGTCAAAATGACATAAAGTCTCATGATCTCGCTATGGCGAGATTTGTGCATAACAGTATTTAGTATTTCCTTAACATTTATGTCATTTATTTCAGCCGCAAAGCAGCAGTGCTTGCATTGCTGTGTCCAGTTTGAATGGTAAGAGTTACTTTACATCTTATGTCACAAGTTAGCAACCCTACACTGTGGTTCTTGTGGGGGTTGCAGATTTGCTGCGAATCTCATAAGAGCCACATGTACTAAAGGTAACTGTTACCACTTATTGGGCAGTTTGCTTGATTGATGCCAACTTAGTTGTATAAAAAACATGGAGAAACAAACAAAACATAACAAATACAGAAATATTAGCACAAAACTGCTACTACTTCGGGTGAAATCCCTTCTAGCAGCCCTAGTATTCTATTTCAAAAATAGAACTCCCCATCGTTATAACATCTCCATACAGTTCTGTTCTATTCATATAGGTACATGAGGATTCCGCATGTTACTTTGGCTATCTCAAAGTAGAGCCACCACAGAGTAAATAAAGCCGGCCAAGTTCCGTTTCGCAAAACCGCTTGCAACGCGTTACTCGCGTGTTGTAAACACGTAATATTCATATTCATATATCATCGTTGTTTTGAAACGTTTTGTTATTAAAATGCTCTGTTTACCGGAGTCGTGAAAGGCGGTGGCGCAAACGTGCGCTCATCAAATGGATAGTCATACTTTTGAAACTGCTTACCGAAAATTAATTGGCCCTGATTATGTGTTTTTAACATGGGCAAACTATGGAGTCATTTGCGTTATTTTTATTGCTTTAGAAGGCAGACGAGCAAACGGCCCACGCCCACCTGATGGTAAGTGGTAACCGCAGCCCATGGACTTTGCCAATATCAGGGACATAGCTAAGCCGCTGCCTACTTTGAATGCAATACTCTTCTTTAACCTCGCTTGAAAATAGACATGTTATAGCGCTCGGGAAACACAACAGCAGTAAGTTAATTCCAGAGCCGGACCGTACGTGTTAAGAAAGAGCGCTGACAGCGAAACGTGCTAGACGATATTGCTTCCAGGTAGTAAGTATGAACTGTACTGCGGTGCCGAGTGGTACGGTGATAAAAAGGTGACGTTGGTACCAAGTCGAACAGTTCCTCGGGGCACTCACCGTTGAAAATTCGATAGAAGACACAGAGAGAAAAGAGCGTATTTCTACCTTAAAGGCCGGCAACGCACTTGTAACTCCTCTGGGGTTGCGGGTGTCCATGGGCGACGGTAATCACTTACCATCAGGTGATACGTTTGCTCGTTTGCCATAAAAAAAAGAGACCCGAAGTCTCTCCGTAACTCCAGCGACTCTAATGAGTCCAGCATATCAAAATCACCGATGATTCGAGCCGGCCAGCCCAAAACTCCAACTGTACGATCGGCGTCAGAAGCAGATGGCTATTTTAGTACCGTGTCGCACCAACTATTCCTTTTATTTACTATGAAATTTTAACAACGCAATATAGGTGTAGCCAACTAGCCACCTATATTGCATTGTTAAATAGTTTGTGTGTCATGTTACTAAAACGCTCATCTACTTTTGAACTCGACTGTACCAGCACAACATATTTTTTATACGACGAAGATGCAAAACAAGCAGGCTGCATATGCCCAATTCTGCTAATTTAAACGTTGTTATTGCGTCTTGATAGTGTTTCAATTATATCTTATACCTTTTATCAGTTTTGTACGCTTTTCGTAGAGGAGTTTCTTGATAAGTCAATAGTGCAAATGTATATGTTACTTATTGGTTCATCATCATCATCGTTATCACAGCTCATATACCCATCGTGGGGATCGAGTCTACCCTAAGTTAGGGTGTTTAGGTCTAAGTCAACCACGCTGGCGCAGTGCGGGTTGGTCGACTTCACATACACCTTTGAATTTCTTCGCAGACGTAGTCAGGTTGCCTCATGATGATTTCCTTTGCCGTAGGAGCGTCGGGCAAATGTACATATGAAATTCGAAATACGAAAAACATAGTATTCGCCTAATTACCGCCCGATTATAATATAAATTTGCAAACGCATGATAAAATACAAGTAAAATAAAAAAGCGGACTCTACACTTATTCGGAAATCGGGAGAGCCTTCTCGAGAAGAACGGGCAAGAATATTAGGAAGGTCTAATTTCTTGTCTCCTCTTTCAGATTGCCAACGTTGAACTAATAGTCAAATCAATCAAATCAAATCAAATTCTTTTATTCAGTTTAGGCACATGAAGAGCACAATATGTCATATGAATGTCAAAAAGCAATACAAATTAAATATAAAACTATATGAATCATTGATTTACTACCAAACGTTTGGTAGTAAATCAATGATATGAATATATCAAACATCAAGTAATTAAAAAACAGTTTGTACTGGTTTTTTTTTTGCGGTCGCGTAGATTAGACAGACCATGCATTCCTATCAGTAAGATAATCGTTAACCTTGTAATTGCCTTTCTGCATTAAATGTTTTTCTACTTCGGCTTTGAATAGTATTCTAGTATTACACAAACATAATTTTGTCGCAGACGCGGGCGGGCGACAGTTAGTAATAAAAGCTCTCAGACATCCTTTTCACAATCGAGTTTTGTCCTTGAACTACGGTGAAAGTGAGATCCGACCAGCGACTTATGACCTCTCTCGAATGTACGAATTTTACGCGCATACTTTCGATTTCATAACGACAACAGATTTGGCGATACAGGAGAAATCTCGCGCGGAATCATCAATTAAAGATGAGCACCGAATTCTTTGTGGCGACTGTGTGGTTGAGCGTCTGTGGCGCTGTGGCCTCGGCACTGGACTGTGCTCCGAGTAGAATCGGGAGGCCCGCGATCGATCCTGCGATGTACCAATATGTTTTTCGTCTCACGAATTTCATATGTACATTTATCTGACGCTCCTACGGTGAAGGAAAACATCGTGAGGAAACCTGCATACACCTGCGAAGTAATTCAAAGGTGTATGTGAAGCCAACCAATCCGCACTGGGCCAGCGTGGTTTGACTAAGGCCTAATCGCCCTAACTAGTTAGAGTAGGCTCGTGCCCCTCCGTGGGGACGTATATGAGCTATGATGATGATGTTGAGACTGTGTGGTCTGGTGGGAGACTCTGTACCAGAGTCGCCTGCTTGGGTACCTCCGTCTTACCTATTTCTGCCGTAAAGCAACAGTGCTTGCATTGCTGTGTTCCGGTGTGAAGGGTAAGATATGTCAGTGAAATGGGTACCGTGACTTTACATCACAAGATGTCACAAGTTGGCAGCGTACACTGTGATTCTTGTGGGGGTTGCAGATTTGTTACGAATCCCACAAGAATCACATGTAATAGGTGACTGCTACCACTTACCATCAGGTGGGCAGTTTGCTTGTTTGCCAATTTAGTTGTATAAGGAAATCTATACGATTGCCGATGAGATACAACATTCCATCTTCGCCGCAGTAAAGAATGATATAAAATTGCCGAGGGTTAACTAGAGGTGAAAGTTTTTATTTCTGATGAAGAAACGCGTTAGGTTTGCGGTTGTCTGAACATAATACCTCTTTAATTGGCTGTCAATAAACTTCTATTGAAGTAGATATTTCTGCGCGTTGAAACATCGTTAATTCATTTATCATGATTGCAACATTCAACACTAAAAGCACCTAATGGGCATCAAGAATTTAGTTTCTATTTCTAAGTATTCTTTAGGACTTGGTACATAACCAAATCCCTTGAATTCCCTCAAGCCAAATAATAAGATTAAATGTCATCTAGTTTAGGATTCACCATAAGTAATTATACATATATGTATGCATAGGTACATGGTGATTTTTTTCCAAGTGTACCTGGATGGCCAAATCCGAAACTAAGAGAAAAATATTCAGAGACCTATGACCCATTTTGATAAAAACTAAAACAGCGTCATTAGATTGGAATCGAATTCGATTTAAAGAAAAAACATTAAAAATATTTGAAGAAAAAATAAATAAATAAATTATACTAACAGCTTACATAAAGATCAAATTCTGGGAAGTGATGATATATTGCAAACTAAAAGAAAGGGTTCGTTTTTGACTACTAATATTAAACTAACTTAATACTAATTATTAAACTCTTGCGAATAATATAAGTACAGAGATGACGTATGATAGAGGCGAATGAAAGAAGCAACACGCCAAATTACGCACGATTCCACAAGCGTGGAATAAGGGTAGGACTAACATAATATTGATAAAGACTACAGTTGCAGTCTTCATTACTTTTGTAGACACAAAATAACTATTCTCGCGCACTAAAAATAGACAACGCTAGGGCTCCGACTATGATTGTATTTCATTAGGTGATTTGTTATAATTAAAATTAATGTCGTCTCTTTCTATCGTTACTGATTTGCTATTTGTTGGAAGAAGAAAAACGAACAATTCACAAATTTACTAACTTAAGTACGAGTATCCATAAATAATTAGTACAATGAAAAGTAAAATAGGAGAGCCGAGAGACTCGGCAAAGCCCGTTACTGAAAATTGTTACTTTCTAAGGGCGCTTTCAGTGTCGTGCGGATTTGCTCACGCACGCGGGATTAGCCCGCATGCGTGAAATTTTACGCTGCGGGTCACACGCAGTTTGAGTATCAGTTTTTTGCGGGTTGCATAATGGTATAGACGTGTTCATTCGTGTTTATATTTTAATTAAAAATAATAATTATCAAAATCAGAAGATTGTGTCGCGTACATACTTTACAAAAGACGAAACAAGAAGACAAGAGTACATGTTGACTCCTTTCTTGAGAACAGGAGTCCCGCACCGGGGTGTTGCCCGCATACCCATACTCGTACGTCCCGCGTGCGTATTTCAAGATTTACAATAAATATACATAAGAAATGGTTCTTTGCGGATGCTACGCATGCGTACCAAATCCGCGTGCGTGAGCAAATCCGCATGACACTAAAAGCGCCCTTAGTCCGTAATCAAATAGTCCGCCTATGTCACTTTGTTTTGTAACCGCAATAAGAGAAGTAAATGCTCTCTTTTCCCGTTACAGGTTACGAACTAGTAAATATTTAAATGGAGTATCAATGTCGCTGGTCATTTCTGCGTGCTAATACTAGACCAAAATGGAACAATTAAACACCTTTTTAGTCTTGTAGACTGTGATTATCGTCTAATTTTGAGGCGGCGCCAACCGACAAACTAATTAGATATAGCGTAGGCTTATGTAGGTAATCAATGTTATAAGCTTAATTCTTGAGACAAAAAGGTGTTTTATATTTTTGCCTTTGAGTTCCCTTTGCTTTGGTTTAATTTTGCTGTAAAGAAAAGCGACAGTTCCGGATTAATGCCATTTTATATTCTCTCTCTTTTTCTCCCTTGCAACTATTCATTCCGTAATTCCGCTCAACAAAAAAAAAACTTATGTCTAAAGTCTCCGGGTCTACTTTTTTTTTAAAGGTGGCAGCCCTAGTCTCCGCGCCCTTGAACTACAGTGAAAGCGAATTAATCATATCCGATCCGCAGCAAGCACTCTATGGAGATTTCAACGATCTCTGAATAAGCATTAAATCAGAGATTAAAAGTTTAATAGGCAAAACAGAAAATGTGAAATTTATATTTGAACATGTTTTTTCTACAACAAAACCTATAGAGTGTTTTGAGATACTTTCACTAAATACGTTTAACGTTTAAATGTGTTTAAGCAGTCATTTGGTCCTTTGTTTGAAATTGATAGAATTAATTGATTACATAGCATGAACAGCGAAATACGATATGATAAAACGATAAATCGATATGAACTGTAAAAATATATTGGATAGGTATAATGGCTACCTTGAAATTTTATCGACTTTAATATATTTAATATTGCCCAAAATAACAATACCAATATCCAAAGCATATACTCAAAACTTGACGATAGCCAAAAAATCTAACTTTTTCAACAACTTTTTTAACAGCTCTCGTAAAATCAAATAATTCAATCGAATAATTCTGTACCATATTTGTGTAGCTGTTTGATTCAAAGTCGGTCAACGCCATAAACATATCGCCTTTATAATATCATTGAACCATATTAATAAAACTTTTAAACTTTGGATCATCTTCGGAATAACTCTTCTGTGTTTTGTATTATTAGGTACATGGACAGTCGACATGTGTGAGAGAAAAACAAGTAAAACAAAGTAAGTTTTATTATTGGAACTGCTATTTTCTTCAATATTTTTAAAAAAATAATAAAATATGGGCTATTTAAATATAAAAAATGAAATTTAATATTAATTTCATTAACATTCACATAGCTGGATGTTTTTTTTTAAATTCTATCTTGATGAAATGTAAAACAAGTTTATTAATAAAACGTACACTTATGTATCCGAGGGACATACGAATGTACCTACATACATTGGGCCGGTTAAATTGATATTTGAGAAACTCACCTCAATATTGTGAACGCCACTAAATTCCAATTAACTTCCCAATAGTCCAATCACAAATATCCCGAACGAAATATATACTCAAAAAATAAAAGTCAATAAAAAATCGATCGTTCGACAGCGAAAACTACGCGAAGATTGACTGAATCACATTTTCCGTCGTACAAAAATGGTTCATCTTTACACTTAAACCTCAAAGTTAAGTTGGAGTTAAGTTACTTTTAAGTCGCGTGCTTTCCCGCTCAGCGCCGCGTAGAGACTGCACAGAACTTCGAGCCAAAGTAATGGTTAACTATCACCTGAACCGGTTTAACTTAATGCAACCATGTTAATTCACTTATTACGCATTCCGACCATATTTCAAAGAACAGGTACCCAATAAATTAATTACTAGCAAACTTAGAATATTTGGAACCGAATCCTAATTCTGCGAGTTTTAATCATGACTGGTGGTTGGTGACATAAATAGAAAGTTTTTGAAATATTCAATTGGACAATATAATCATAGTAATTTCTTAATTATTGTAATGAATGTGATGAGTTATTAATTATTGAATGATATAACTGTGTTATGTTGGGTGATATAATGATGTGTGAAATTTGTTCGATTGTATTCGTATTAAATGTAAATATAGCTTAAGAAAAAACTTTATTTGCTTTCGTAAGTGACTAACTGAGGTATCAACGTAGAGATCAAGCTTATGTAGGCGATTTTTCACGATCTTCTATAGGAAGCTGAGAATCCCAATTCAAAAAATAAGGAAACTATACGAGTAATGTAGAGCTTTCTTAAAGAGATACGCAGTTCGTGTAGTAAAATACTTAAGATGAATCTCTCAAATTTAACGAGAGACAGGTATACGGAGAGATTGACATAGAGCTACTTTTATAATACTAAGGCAAAGGCCACACCGGAGGTGGCAGGCTTAGAGGTTGACTAGGAGGCAGATAGTGGCCACACTGGCAGCGCGCGCCTGGCGATCTAAAAGAAGCAATTTTTTGGAAAAATTTAAAAGATAGACATAAGTATATTTTGCTATAGTATAATGTCTATCTTTTGAATTTTTCCAAAAAATTGCTTCTTAATTTCGAAGTACGAGTAATCGAACATTTTGAGTACGTGATATTGATATGTCGACGTCTACTAAATGAGACTTTGAAATTTTATACAAAAAAAGAAAAACATAATAATAATAATATCACTGTAAAACAATTGTAAAATATCGGTTACTTCTTGTCACAATTTTTTAACACACTTATATTGTTTATGTAATGTGTGGGAAGGAGTTCACAATGGCTCGTTTTTATAAACAGAGGGCTATTTTCAATCAATTCCTCCACAATGTATCCTAGTTAATCTAAGCAAATAACCGACGCGTCCGTTCGCCTCGCTAACCGCTAAGCCGCTATCGCTATCGAGGCGCAAAGCGTCCCACCAAGCGAGCAGTGGGGCCGCACGCATAGCGTGCAGTGCGTTGGTTCACTGGGATGAGTCATCGAAGGCCGAAGCGACCAACTAATCTCTTGCCGCTAAGCGTGCCGCCTGCGGTGTTGCTGTGGCCTAATAGGTGTGACCTGCGCGCTAAGGTGACTCTTGGACCTCCTTTTAGGCCTCCCCGCCTGGGGACTACCTCTAAGGCCAGGGTAATCCCCCTCAGGCGCTAAGGCCTGGCCCGTTGCTGGCCGGGTCGTCTAGGGATGATCCGGAGAAACTGGATTTCCCAGCCCCTGGGTTGCCTCGGCTAAAGGATAATGACGTCGAGGTGGTTTAAGGGGTAAACCTCGCACTGTGTCCCACACACGCCTGTGGACTAAATGTCGGCAGGTAAGTTGGACAACGGCATTCCACCTCGTTAAAAACACCGGCCAAGTGCGAGTCGGACTCACCTATGAAGGGTTCCGTACGATTTATGACGTATTAAAAAAACTACCTACTAGATCTCGTTCAAACCAATTTTCGGTGGAAGTTTGCATGGTAATGTACATCATATATTTTTTAAGTTTTATCATTCTCTTATTTTAGAAGTTACAGGGGGGGGGGGGGGGGGGCACACATTTTACCACTTTGGAAGTGTCTCTCGCGCAGACTATTCAGTTTAGAAAAAAATGATATTAGAAACCTCAATATCATTTTTGAAGATCTATCCATAGATAGATACACCGCAGGAAGTATGGGTGTGATGAAAAAAAAATTTTGAGTTTCAGTTCTATGTATGGGGAACCTCCAAAATTTATTGCTAACAGTACCTATAGTTCTTATAGTTTCGGAAAAAGTGGCTGTGACATACGGACGGACAGACAGACAGACATGACGAATCTATAAGGGTTCCGTTTTTTGCCATTTGGCTACGGAACCCTAAAAATGGGATTACAGTTCCTAGTTGACACGAAGGTTTTTTTATACAACAAAGTTGGCAAACAAGCAAACTGCCCACCTGATGGTAAGTGGTAACAGTCATAATACATGTGGCTCCTGTGAGATTCGCAGCAGATCTGCGACCCCCACAAGAACCACGCTGTACGTTGCCAACTTGTGATATAACATATATGTAGAGTCACGGTACTCAGTAATTTCACTGTCATAACTTACCCTTCAAACCGGAACACAGCAATGCAAGCACTGCTACTTTGCGGTAATAGGTACGACGAAGGTAGTCAAGCAGGCGACCCTGGTACAGAGTCTACCTCCGGTAGCAGGTGTCAGGAGGCGATGCACAATGCTGATTAATAGACGAGGCTCTGTCTGATGCAAAGGGGCCTAGTCACTAGTCCCGCAGGAAATTATAGTCCGTTTTTAGGGTTTCGTACCCAAAGGGTAAAAACGGGACCCTATTACTGAGACTTCGCTGTCTGTCCGTCCGTCCGTCTGTCCGTCTGCCTGTCTGTCACTAAGCTGTATTTCAAGAACCGCGATAGCTAGACAGTTGTAATTTTCACAAATTATGTATTTCTGTTGCCTCTCATTTGAAGTCAAGTCATGTGAAGTCAAGAATAAGATTGGGAATTAAAATTTGATACCAAAACGAAGTCATGGACTAACATTTATAAAAACCAGACAAAGAAATATTGTGTCCTTTTTATCATCGCCACACAAAAACCACGCGGGCATTATTATTAGAGCGGTACAGTAAAAAATACCTGAGGCCCAATTCTGTTGATAAATTACCGCCGAATCGAAACTAAACCGCTGCGATCGACCAATCGTAGCGCATATATTGCCATGCAACTGTTCGATGACGTGATAATCTGGCGTTCTGATTGGTCGATCGCCACTGTTTAGTTTTGATTCAGCTGTAACTTATTAGCAGAACTGGGCCTCTGTTCACCGTGAGAAATTGTGTATTTGGCTGCTTTTTTGTTCACGCGACCTAAATAAACCCTTTTTGGGATATCCGCTTTCTATACAGAAAATATTCCAAGGTATAAAGATTAAAAAATGCATATTAGGGTTAAAACTGTGATCAAGCCCGCAGTTAGCATGGGGCCATGTGGGCCCGAGCCAGTAGCGGCCAGTAGCAATTTCATTGGGCCTATAGGCTTAAAATATGTAAATCTGGCTCTTACAATGATATTATACCTACTTTAAAAATTAGCAGATACACCAAAGCACGTACTCAGTGTAAACATGAAAACGTGTTATGAAATTTAGAATTTAAAAAATACCAGAATTTTATATTGACAAGAACATTTTTATATTGAAGTTGGTGCCAAATTTTAACATACTACATTAATATTGTTCTTATATTTTTTATGTCTTTCCAGGTGATTATTGCTTGGCACCAACTTCAATATTAAACTGTGAAGTTGCATGTATTCTTATTTTTTTTTGATGTTTTTGAGGTTGGTTTTATTTTTTGTAAAGCAATTTTTATTCAATCGTTTTACTAAATTTAATACATCTACTACGCAGAACAGTATTTGGCTCAAACTCCCCAATTTGCAGAATGTGCAAAGTAGTCAATGAAAATAGTGTCGTAATCGACATCTTTGCTGATTCACTCAACAGGCTCCGTTACGTGGTCTTGGACCTTTTGTCGAAACAAGTGTTTTTTTTTAACTTTTATATTTTTTTTTTAGTTATAATCTTATAACTTTGCTAAGGTTGTGGCTAATGGGACTACCTCTAGAGGGATTCGGGTTGAGGCGGTTCATTTTCCGCACCTATGTCGCTGCGCGTGTCTGGGCTCTGACAGCCATTTTCATGTTATAATCGACGACCTCGTGATCCATTGCCGTTCTGGAAAAGGCAATGAGGCGTCTAATGGCATCATCCTCCTTCAGCTCCCGGTAGTAATAGGTGCAAGTCACCGTGTGCCTTGTTATGGCGACCACCGCGTGAGGGACACTGTCGTGGACTGGGTTCTTTGGTTCTGCTCCTCTGAGCACAACCACGTGGTCGTACATTAGCCCCTGTACTTCATGGATCGTGAGCAATCTAGACTTTGCTCCAGTGCCGAATCCATCCCTCCTATGTACTTCTTTCTCATCTTGAGAGAAAGTCAGGAAGAGAGTATTGGAGTCACACCTTCGCAGTCTCGCTCCCGAAGTCATTCCGCAAGTCAAGGACCTCAGTACTTGCCGGGATGTGTAAATGCCCTCGTAGATGTCTTGGAGAGCGTACACCACATCCATCGGACTTCGGTGTGTACAGAGGAGCTTTTCGGTAATGGACGCAATGGCAGCAGGACTTTCGTAACACATTTCGAATAGGTCGTTTCTGTCGATGAAGGGGATCTGGTTAGTGTCTGCCATCAGAACCAGTTCCTTTGCTCCGGTCAGCCTTGATGCCATAACTATGGCTCCAAAATGGACCAAGAGAGCCTCGTCCACTAAAAGGCGCTTTGAAGCTCTCGCCCCATTGATCAGGACCGAGGAAATTGTTCTTATTTTCCCCTTCGCGACCGCCCCTAGACGACTCGTCACTTCGTCCGACAGCTCTTTTGCCGTTTCGAGTGTACTGGTGATGATCAAGTCTTCCTTTATTCGGAAGTTCTTGAGGAGCCATGTGGTCTTCCCACACCCCGGCACCCCATCCACCCACCTGATTGCCAACTTACCCCATGGCTCTACGATCCAGGTTCCGGTCACGTTTTTTGCCGTTTCCAGAATCCGGCTCTCCAGCATGAAGCGAGTGCACTTAGCAATCACCACTATTGGGTCATCGATCGGTGCATAGAATGTGAGGGCTCCTCTTTCTTCTGTCGCTTCTTGATCCACCCGCACCATTCCCGTCGTGCCACTGTATGCCGCCATCTGTCCCTCAGTTATGGGGTGATTCCCCGCCACCACCGTCCCGGAGTTGTTGTCATAGACCACAGCCCTCGCCTCGTCTAGAAGCTCCCGCAGCAACACTCGGGAGTTTATTTGAAATGCTTCAAGTATCTTGCTGCAGGTGATGTGTTTTACCTGCAGCGTCGCCCGTAATGTTTCCACGTACTCCAGGTAGGCGTTGACTAGGTCGTCTCCGTCTCGGTCTGATGATAGTCTTGGCGGCGGCCTCACCCTTCCCATGTCGGCCAGTGTGGTCTTAGTGGGTTTGAGTATCGAGGGTGCTCTATTTTTGGGGTCCGTGGTCGTTGCTGTCACGCTCCTTGGTCCCCGAGGATGGGCGTGGCCCAAGGCAGCACATATTCCCCTAACGAGGTCGTCTGTCGGGGATGGCCTTTGAGGCTGGAGACGTCGCCTATCATTTTCCTCCTGTACTGCCTCCTCATGCTGCCTTTGAGCTCTTGCTGAGCCACATTCCATCTGGCAGTCGCGTGGACTCTGCTCTCGATGTTTTAGCAAATAGTCGAGGTTTTCGCCTCTCCCTTCGTACATAATTATTTCGTGTTTTCGGGCGGCCTCCAGTAAGGGAGTGTAATCCGACACTTTCCCTTTCTCGAACATCACTTTCATGACGTCCACGCTGATGACCCTCGGATCTCCGTCGAGGCATGACAACAATTCCCCGGCTTTTGTGAAGGGCGACTTATCGTCCATGTCCCAGTTCAAGAGTAGGATGGACTTATTCCTGGAACGCACTATCCTGCATTTCTGTCCGGCCAGCTTTACCTCCGGCATTGAATCAAAAACTTTCTTCTTGATGGTCGCCCTGGTGGTGCTGCCTTTTAGCAGGACTGCTAAGCCAGGTGATATGGCTATGTGCTTCCTCGTTCCCGACATGCAGAAACTGATGCCAATCCTCTCTCTCGCGCTGTCCATGAAGAGCGCCACACCCCTTTTGATAAGGCCTATTTTCCCCCTTTCCCCACCACTCAACCAGCGATCTCGCGGTATTGTTGGCGCCACACGGGGAACTCTGTTTGACTCCGCGTTTACCCTAGTTACCTCAGTTCCATGCGCTGGTGGTGTACAATTCTTGTTCCTTCTTGTGGCTACTTCTGCCACTGTTTCCAGGAACTTTAGGGTGGTGTCCTTGGTCTTATCGTCCAGCAGTAGTACATGGATGGTGTCCTTTCTTAACGCTAACCCACCCAGTCTATTTTCTAATTCAAAGCGGGCTGTGGCGAATCTGGGACAGTCCAGAATCAGATGCCAGACCGATTCAGTTTCCGCAGGATCGCATTCACAATGCGGGTGATCCTTGAGTCTGAATCGGTGCAGATACTTTTATATTTACATAAGTTAAGTTTAATATTTTTTTAATCTGTTTTAAGTGCATGTTGATTTACCTCAAATTCAAATTCATTTATTTGTAAACATAGGTGGTACACCTATAGGTGTTGCATTTTATCATAGTTTGTCCTTGTATTGTTTGTCATTACTTTAAGCAATGTAAGCAAACGTTGGTAAATCTTTAAGAATAAATAAAATAAATAAATACATGCCTATTAGAATTTGACTCTAAGCAGTCACCAGAATAACTCGAAAAGAAAGGTCTTTCACTCTAAACAGTATTGAAAAAATTATTCCCGAACTTCTTACTACCTAATCGTTTATGAGTAATACTTCACCAACAGTACGCACCTGAATCATTTGAAATAAACAACGCACTATCGTCACGTAGCTCCCATCTTCTTAAAAGAACTACCCCCTAACTCCTAGCCTACCAGAAACCTTCCATCATCAGCTCAGTATCATAATATGATGACTACGATGTCTATTACGTCTCTTGGCTGAATGATTATGGTAACTGCATTCAAACTGCAATTTGGTAGGCGAAGTACGAAATGCAGTTCTTCATCCTTAGCGATCCTGGCCTGAAGCTTTTATGGGCTGCGGAAACCATTTACAATAAGATGGGCCGTTTTTCATTTGTATTTCATATGTACCTTTGTCTGACGCTCCTACGGTGAAGGAAAACATCGTGAGGCAACCTGCATACATCAGCGAAGAAATTCAAAGGTGTATGTGAAATCGACCAATCCGCACTGGGCCAGCGTGGTTGACTAAGGCGTAATCACCCTAACATAGGGTAGGCTCGAGCCCCTCGGTGGGGACGTATAAGAACTGTGATGATGATGATAATGGGCCGTATGTTTTGTGGCTATTAAGATAAAATAATAAAACATTTTGGTTTGTTTTGGTGCTGGCCAACCGGCTGCTAGAGAGTTAATGCGCGCGCGCAGGAAAGTTGACCGTAAAAAACCGACAAGCCTTTTACGACTACGCCGAGTTAAACTCACAATGATGTTGCTTGTTCTTGACAAGATGTATGGTCATTATGTTTCGGGGAATGCTGACATAATGTATGAATGCATGTGCAAAAAATTACGCGATGATTTATTTCTTAAAGAAATACGTTATATAAAATCTCTTCTAAAGCTCAGATTCATGCTTGATACAATCAATGGCGCGTCTATTGATATGCAGGAACTTGGCGTAGAGGCGTGTGCTCTTGGCTAACGATTGCTAAAGTAGAGCAACGTTGGCCGTGGCCAAGCCTGTGATGGGTGACCAAAAGTGTAAAACATCTCGAGGTGCTACGTGCTTCGGAAGGAATATTAAATTAGAGCGTCCTTTGCCTGATGTCGTTTCGATCGTGTCGGCAAATAAGACAACGGGGTTCCATCGGACTATGGGAGTAAAGAAACGCAGTGCCCCAAGCACGAACCACTATACTTACGAGTATGGTTATCGTAATCGTATTATTTGTATGAAAACTATAGCAGCGCCGCTACGGTCGTTTATGGAACTAAATGGTATCGTGATGGATTAAAGCTCAGTTATGCAAAAAGCTTATTACAGTGTTAAAGATTTTTTGAATGATAAGGCAGCGTGGCTGTAAAAGAAATGAATTGCTCGTTCTCTGAATAGTTTTGTAATATTCACAATTTGTAAGATATTTGGCGATTTTGAAAGAGTTTTGGCACTTGAGTTTCTTGCCCGATTCTTCTCTTGTTAGCCCCTACATTCGGAATCGGGTCGCTCTTGGCGATTACATGCGCGGCGCCAACTCCGCGGATGTACTTGCCACTAGCGCACGGGTTATCTTGATTTTAGTAGAATATTTTTTATGTTTCATTAGTTTTGTAAAATTGACGATTTTAAGTGCCCGCAAGGGCCTATGAAATAAAGGACTTTTGATTTTGATGATTTTTTAATTTTGATGGTAATGGTATAGTTGACGAGAGCTAAAGTATGAGAATCGTCAGCACGAACTCACTTTTGACATGTCGTGTCGTTTCATTCGACAGCTAGCATTCGTAATATCTCTCACTGAGTATTTTACAGTCAGAGAACTATCGTTACGTTACGATCTCACCATAGTCTTAGGATAGTGTTTCTAGCTGCCCATTTAATATCTCAATCGTTATCGGATAGTAAGTAAATGTGATTACTATACCATAAAGAGAGTGGTTCGTGCTAAGGGGTACAGAGAGTTCACTTGTGTTTGCGCAGACACATTATAGGCTTATCTATACATCTTCTATACAAATAAATAAAATTGAAGTGTCTGTAATGTCAAAATAACAAGTTTTTACTAAATGGGTATGAATGTATATCGGGTACCAATAACAAAAACACAATTTTATTTTTTTTGTCTGTCTGTCTGTTTGTTCCCGCTAATCTCCGGAACGGCTGGACCGATTTTGACGCTTTCACATTCACTAAAAGATAGCTAATTATATAAGGTATAATATAGGCTACTTTTTGCCAAAAGGTACTATTCCACGCGGACGAAGTCGCGGGCACAGCTAGTACGACATAAGAGTGAACCCTTATATTATAGGATCACTTCGTTGCTCGTCTGTCCATCTGCCTGTCTGTCAATATCCCTTTCCTCGTGAAGGCGTAGAGATATAAAACTGAAATTTATATCAAATACTCGGGTCTACGGTCTCTTGCAGCTGCGAAGCTCATATTTCTTCAGTTGTACACATCTACTGTATTTATTGGTGAGAAATAAACTTTAGGTACTTTATTTTCGATTTCACGAGGAAATCAAAACCTCCGTTGATCTTGAACCAGTAACTGACGATGTATGAAGGCCAAAAATTTCAATAGATATGTTAAATGATGCCTAGTTACTTGTAAACAATGATGCAAAGTCGTCATAGCAATATTTGTATCTATGGTGCCATGATGCTTTACGATATTCAACCTTATGGATGGGTCGCAAAATAAATTCCTTGACTGTACATCTACATTTTTTGACTGCATCACCCAAAGGTTGACTGAAGATAATGCCTTTAGCATTAAGTCGACCTCTGTACACAAATGTACTGGAAGTATGAATTAATAAAAATAAACAAATAACTTCCTAATCCAATGGCTGTTATGGGAAACAATCATTTCGTCACCGCGGACATGGTCAATGGTCACTGCCACTTGGGGCACATCAGTCCCCTTACTGTGATCGCTTAAAACAGTATCGAAACCGGCGAGAGAGCGAGACGGCGCTATACGCCGGTATAGCGGTGTCTCTGTTTCAATGTCGTTTAACCCTGGCCCTAAGCGATCATGGTAGGGAGCTGCTGGAACGCGCGGACATTCCGAGTTCACTTTCATTGGCCCGCGGGTAAGAAAGCTCAGCGATTGCGGACCGAAGGCCGCGGCTTGACTGATAGCGGGAACAAACGCTTGTGGCAAGAGCGATTACTGTCCACAACACATCAAGCTTTACACTTATTAACGAGAACCGCGATTATTGCAAGCGGATACAGGTCAAATTAGAGTCTAAACGAGAAACTAAGTAGCTCATTTCGAATAAACTGTTTTCATCACATCTTTTCAGAAAGAGCTACTCATTTTGTCGTAAGTAGGGACTTAAATAGCTTTTTTCCTTAGGGAATATAAGTAAATTGGAATGTGGATATTGTCAGTAAAAGTTATAATCGAAAAAGAGAGTTTAATATATTCATGACGTTTGCTTTTTCCTTCTCTTGTTTGATTATCCCGATCTGAATTTAAGTAAACAAACAAACTTGTATTCTAAAGTATAAGTTTCACGTATTTTTTCATAGAGGGTGACGAAGAATACGGGGGTACGAAGAATATTTTATCTTTGTATATCGCTGGTTATGTAACTCGGTTATGTACGAGTAACGAGGGGATAAAAATAGTGTCCACCTTGGAAACAATAATAATAATAATACTTGCCGTTTAGTGCGAAAATTTTTGTCCTTAGACTGAATTTACTGTTCCTTTCTTCTTTTTGCTTGGCCAAAAGCCTGCATTAAGATGTATACCCCAGCAATGGGAGACCCATTTTTTTAATATTAATAATAATAAAAATAATAGGCGGATGGATCAAGGGTCTGATAAAGAAGGCGGTAATCCTTGGCACGGCACGAATTGTCAGGAGGTTCCTCACCCTGCAGCCCTAACCACCGGTAATTTAGGCACAGTCTCGCTGCCGATGGACCCGCTAAGTGTAGGTTTTTTTATAATATTTATATTTTTGGTATTTATTTTGTAACTTTGTTTAATTTAAGAACTAATAATAATAATATTTATTTGCTAAAAACACGGTATATACATATGTTGCACATAAAAATCCAAACATGTTTAGCTTACGTTAAGCATGCAAATATTAATTTGGGTTAATAGACCCAGTCATTTCCTGTTTGAACAGACACTGTTTGAATCTCGAATGACGTACTTTGAATCCCTCGCTAAACTCAGGATTCTACTCTAGAATCCTGCACTCTGCTCTGGATTCAAAAAACACTCTCGCCTTAAACTTAATTGTTTGGTGAAGGATCTACAATTTTTTCGCATCGTTACCATATTCCACTTACTTATTATACCACTTTCATTTCCCGCTATAACTAACACCACAGCCCACCACCTGTAACACGACGCGTGATGTAAGTATCGAATAGCTTCAAGAATAAGATTTTGTAATCACACGAACTTATTACTATCATCACAATTATTTATAGCGTAATGAGATCGGTTGGGTAACTGATACCAGTGCTCGGAATTATACCAACTTTCGCTCGGAGCTTGCTGGTTAATCAACTCCGAGAAGATGTTAAGTGATAATAAAAATTTATTGAACTAACCGGCTTTCATTTGATCAGAGATTCAGTAGAGTCCTCTGTGCCTCTGTCCTGGGTACCTCTATTTTACCTATTCTGCCATTAAGCACAAGCGTGGATCCGCCTAAACACCTGCTTGGTCTAGTGGCTGAGACCACCGGGTGTTGATCGGGAGGTCCGGAGTTCGATTCTAATGGGGGCAGAAATTTTTCTGCGTGGTTTGGTTGGCGGTAGGGCTTCTGAGCCCACCTGGCTAGCTACCACCGTCTTACCTAAGTTTGTCGCCATAATAACAATGTTAATAGCATTGTTGTGTTCCGACAATTAGAGGTGAGATAGCCAGTTCCTCATTTGTTGAGGAGTCCAAGGTAAAGCTCGTTTTCACCTTCGGCCTAACTGTCACTTACCACCAGGTGAGATGAAGGCCAAGGCTTCCCTGTCGTATGTAAAATAAAACCTTTGTGGGAAAAATGGGCATGCCCACGGCCCCAATAACCTTGTGACGTTACACTTCCACGTACATTATTATATCCAATGTCATATTGAAAAAAAAAACAATGAATCATGCGTAACAGTGAAAACATTTCATCAAAATCGGTTGAATAAGTTTGTTTCACACAATTGTGCTGTGAAAACAAACACACAACTCTACTTTTGCAATTTCCGCGTACAAACGAAAATTTTATAGCTTTATTAATTTACTAGTGTTTACCCCACGGCTTTGCCTACACAAAATCTTAGTGAGGACGTCATATATTTTGCAAACATCTTAGTAGGAATGCATTATATCGACTACGAGCGAGCTCATACTTTGATTCGCATTTGGTTGATTTTTGGATGGCCGGATACGGACACGTACTTTGTGCGTCATTTTAAAAGAAAGAGCCCCTCGTGAAGAAGTCCTGTTCACCTTACTCGCCGAGGCGGAAAGTATCGTCAACTCTCGGCCGCTACCGCATGTCTCCGTGGACTCGTGGAGGTGGATGATGCACCAGCCTTGACACCAAACCATTTTTTAATCTTGTTATTAAAACACTAATTTCACAAGTTCCACTTGAATCTTTATTATATTTAAATTATTGCGACCGGTTGCGATACATCATCGTCAGGCAATCATCGTCAGGTCTGCCTGACGATGATGTATCGAAACCGGTCGCAATAATTGAAATATAATAAAGATTCAAGTAGAACTTGTGAAATTAGTGTTTTAATAACAAGATACCATGGAGTTCCATCAAGAAATTACAACACAAAGCTTTAACCATTTTTTAATCGGCCAGTCTTCATCTTTGCCGGGGCTCCTTTGCTTAGATGATGATAACCTCCTCAGACGGACAAGCTGGAAGAAAGTGGTTCCGCTTGCGGATCGTTTTTGGGATCGTTGGGTGCGGGAGTACCTACCAATTTTGAATCCTCATCGAGATGCAAGCTCTCCTACGTCAAATCTTCTGGTTGGTGATATAGTTATCATCTGTGACTCCAACTTGCCTGCCCCGCGGTGTCTGGCCCAAAGGGAGAATTTCCAAAGTGTACCCAGAGCGAGACGGTGTCGTGAGAGTGGCGGATGTTATAACGGCAGGTGGAAATTTGAAACGCCCTGTTCGTAAACTAGTTACTTCAAACGTGGCTTCATATATTTCGCAAACATCTTAGTAGAAATGCATTATATCGACCAGGAGCGAGCAAATACATTGATTCGCATTTGGGCCGATGTTCGGATGGCCGGAACGTGACCACAACCTCTTTGAGGGCTGGATCCGCGCCTGATTAAGCTTAATGGTGCTTGAATTGCTGTGTTCCGGTTAATTATGAAAGGTAAGACAGGCAGTGACATTTATTAATTCTTTATGTACATTGGTGTACTCGTAGAATAGCAGACTTAATGCCTGAGGCATTCTCTGCCAGTCAACCTTCAGGTGGTGCAGAGAGCAAATGTGGTAGATGTACCCATTAAACAAAATTAATAACGGAACAAGTAGATTTTTTAAATCCTAAAGCATAAATATATCTAATTATATAAACTAATACATATTTTATAGACACCAAACAAACAAGTGGCGATACTAACAAGACCAACAAATAAGCGACGATACAAAATATAGTTCTTTTACACATGTTTCCTTAGTTTATTTTTAAAACTTAGTTTACTAGTCGATTTCTTAAGATCCAGCGGCAAAGCGTTTCAGAGAAGACATTACTGATATTACTCCTCCTTGCGTCTATGACACCGCATTCCACCTCATTGCGTAAATGTGCTCAGTGGCAAGGAATGTCACCCTTTTAAATGTAGAATGAGAATATTCTAGAATACTAGACATATAAAAGACGATCACCAGGAGTATCTGACACATTGTAACATTGTAACCCGAGAGATTGTAAAGAGAGTTGAGTAATAGAACAGATTGAAATATATCTAAATGGTTTAAATTAACGTCCCAAAATCCCAACGATCCCGAAGCGCGCGTAGGGCGCTACAGTACTGTGACTTGACATCTTATATCACAAGTTGGCAACGTACATGGCGTCCTGTAGAGTAGATGGGTTGTAGATTTTCACGTGTTACGGGATCCAAATGTACTATAGACGACAGTAGCCACTTACCAACAGGTGGGCAGCCTGCTTGTTTGCCAATTTAGTCCTATAAATAGTAGATTGTATGACAAGGGGATAAAATGACCCATTATATACGAGGTAGTTTAGATAAATAGAAACCGAGTTATAATGGGTTTCTAAGCGCCATACTTTTCAGTACGATTGCGAGAAAATGGAAAAATCTAATACCGCTTTTAGTTCTATTTTCAAAAATGTTATTTTTCATGAAACAGCAATAAGTCGATTCGTTATTGATGATTATTCTATAAATGAATTAATAATGTTTCGTTTTAAGTAAATAGAAAGAGCCTACTTTGTTAACAGACAAAAATAAAAAAAAACTACTTTCTATGAGTTACTTTCAGCATAGACGAAGCTTTCAGTTAAACTCGTATTCCTAAGTCTTTGGTAGGTACTATACTATTACCGTGTCCTTGGTGAAATAATTTCGAATCTTAAACAAACCAAAATAATTTATATAAATGTGATACTCGTAGTTATAATAAATAACAAATAAAATTATAAAACTTTTAAGTGAAGAAATTGAATAAATTACCAATGACTGAGATGCTTGGACAATGTCCAATGGACATGTATCCTTTGTCTTCCTTTAAACAGGGAGAGTGAAAAGAAACAAAAAAATGTTTCCTAGCACTAAAATTGCTATTTTAGCCCCGCTCTGGTACGGTACAATGACGGACTTATTGAGCAAGAGAAGTGATAAATTATTATTAAATTTGAGAATATCATAATATTATGTTTCATTGTTTTACCCAAAAATAATGATAGTTACGCAACAATTATGGATCTAAATAGGTAGATGTAATTAAGTGAGACGTGGGAACGCACGGCCCAGAGATAATGAAACGCACCATTTTTGGCTGCAAGTAGGTGTAGGTCGCCGCAGATTCTATCATTGGGTAAATAAAAACTGTTCCCATTTTGGTAGTAAGCACTCCATACTGTAGGCGGGATAGTAGTGATTTTAATGAGCGCTTATTTGCTAATCACGAAATAGTACTAATTACAGAGCAAGTGTCGCGAAGTGTGTACGCGAACATTACTGTGGGCACTATCGCCAAGTTCTCATTCAAAAACTATTCAATATTAAGCTTTATGGAAAAATTTCGTCTGATTTCACGTATTTTAGGGTTCCGTGTCTCAAGAGGAAAAAACCTACTTCAGGCGCTATATTTTTCCGTTTTCAAGCAATTTCTATTAACTGTACCGCTACAAACATAAAACATACAGTTCTCAAATTCATATATGATATTGTTGAACATAATATCTAAATATTCTTAAAGGCAGAAACATGATTAATAATATTTCACATGATAGAAAGAAAATCTAAAGATCACCCTGGGCGTGTATTATGACATCTTAATTCCAGCCAGTTTTCTGAACTGCTATCAGTGCCTGTCTTTTAATCATTATACAAAGAGAAAGAAATGGCATTATAACAATTCAGACAACTGCCTGGAATTAAGACGTCATAATACACCTCGTTCAATATTTTAAAACAGTTGTGAATCAGGAAATACAATAATAAATGTCATAAAAGTTTTTTCAATAATTATTCAAAAATGTAAATTCCAAAAAATAAATAAGATATTATCTTATTTTGTACTGCAGTTTTTTAAAAATCGATTAAAAGGTGTAAAACAAACCGACTTCAAAAACACCAAAAAGTCATAAATAATAACGAAATAATATAAGAAATACATAAGTACAACATGAAATTTTATTTTAAGTAAGTAACTATAACCTTAAGAGTTAAAAAAAGGAGTAAAAAAAAACTTATAACTTATATTTTTTAGACTCTCAAGAACATCATTGCTTGGCACCGACTTCAATATTTAAAACTGTGATGTTATATGTTTCTTATATTGATTTATAGATTGATTATATATAAATCAATATAAGATAGATAGATTGATTTATAGGTATTCTTATATTATTTAATTTTATGACTTTTGGTGTTTTGAAGTCGTTTTTTTATTTTTCTTTTCAATCTTTTAAGTTAAGCAAGGTAAACACTAGAATAACTTAAAACGTCTCTAGCTCTTAGCAGTTTTGAAAGAATTATTCCCGAACTCCTAATCTACCAGAGATCTTCCATTATCAGCTCAGTAACATGAAAACATGATGACTACCAGACGCAAATACCTGAATATCTTAAGAAAAGTGAGAAAACACGTTGGATGTGCCTTTGAAATTTAACGGTTTCCCTCGGTTTGCCTGGGATTCCATCATCAGATCATGACATGGTGACAATGGGACCACCTCGAGAGTGTATTCTTTCGATTACAAGAATAATTTTTAAAATCGGCTCACAAACAAATTAAAGCAACCAACCAAACAAACAAACAATCAAACTCTTCAGCTTTATAATATTAATAAAAATAGCATGTTGTATAAGTAACAAGATTAAACGTGTTTAAGCGACATCTATGAGCAAATAGAACTAACACTTAATAGTTTTCTGTGGTTTGTAAGCTATCTCTGTATGAAAGGAAAAGAATAAACTTTCTCTTAGAATCAATAGATGGCAGAAATATCGCTTAACTTTGTAACAAAAAGTTGTTAATGGCATTTAATTAAATCAATATTGAATAAGGGGTTACATTAAATAAATATATTTTGTTAATGATATTTTGAAGTTACTGTGCAGCGACATCTATCGTTGAATAGCAATATTTCTTACTTGATGGTTGTAGCGCCATCTATTGCATTATTTATAAAATAGCCTAAGACGTCTGGTTATTCGATTTACTCTTCAACAATAGATGGCGCTACTTGTTAAGTATAATTCTGGGGTTATCAAATACTCTCAACTCTCATATAAATAGGTAAGGCAAGTAGGTAGGTACTGAGACACGGTAATAGCATAAGAATAACTAATAATACTACTCGTATTATTAGTTATTCTTATGGTAATAGCTACCGTGACTGAGAGTTGAATAGCACCTCATTTAGCAGGCATTCAATTGTGCGATTATGGATATTTCAACTTTTTGGAGTAGTGCAATATTATTGCTTTTAAACGCAGAGAAGCAATTTGAATAATTTTATGATCTGAATTCTGGCAAAAAAAAAAAAAAAAAAGTACATTCTGTTTGCTAAAGCATAAAAATCGTGTCTTTACCTATCAATCTGGAGGTGCCACCTTTTTTTGAACCAAATAACGTACATTGTGGATTTTAAAGGTTGAAAAAAAGAATTTTGTGTCAGGATAAAGTACTATTAATTATTATGCTTAAAAATATTTTTCGTTACTTCTAGCAACTTTATTGCACTTTGTATTATTTTTAAGGCACTCAATAAATCAACAAAACAGAGATTTTTTTTATGAAGGCCTTGACATGACAACAATTTTGGCATTTCAGGAATGAGCTTCTGGCTGACTCTACTTAATCTGTCGATCCGTATTACGCAAATATTCTTACAATAAACTTTTTTGTATCTTTAATTTAAATGAATCCTAGAAAAATCAGATCACGCAAAATAAAGTATTTTCGCGTACTTTATCGTTGGCATAAAGTATAGAGTACAATTACCCGAAATAACGTACAATACTTTATAATAAAGTACGGGTGGCAACCCTAGTGGAGACCCATGATATACAAATATGTATGTACCTACCGTACCTTGCGAGTTAAATTTAACCCATTTGCCAAGTTGCCAGTGTCCCATTGAGCTGAAATTCGGTACAAATGAAGGGGCTAGCCCTGTAGAATACAGTACACTATGAAAAAAATATTACATCCAAGATGACCGCCATCACAAATTGGCAGATTAAATGATTTTTAACCGACTTCAAAAAAGGAGGGGTTCTCAATTCGATGCGTATGTTTTTTTTTGTGTGTATGTTACGCGATTACCTACTCCGCCAATTGTGGACCGATTTTCAAAATTCTTTTTGTATTCGATAGAGTATACTCCTAGGGGGGTCTCAAGGTCACCAAAGTCAGGATCTGATGATGGGATCCCATGAAAATCAAGGGACAGTAGAGGCATAATTAGGGTTTTTTTTACTAAAAAGATTTTATACACTAAAAAGTTAAAAATAAAAAATATTTTACAAAAAACTAAAAACCGACTTCAAAAACACTGAAAAGTTAAAAATAATATAATAAAAGGTACAGACAACATCACACTTCTATATTGAAGTCGGTGACAAATTTTCCGATTTTCTAGGAGATCATCGTTTGGCACCGACTTCAATATAGAAGTGTGATGTTGTCTATACCTATTCTTATATTATTTTTAACTTTTCAGTGTTTTGAAGTTGGTTTTTATTTTTTGTAAAATATTTTTTATTTTTAACTTTTTAGTGTATAAAATCTTTTTAGTCAAAAAACCCTAATTATGCCTCTACTGTCCCTTGATTTTCATGGGATCCCATCATTAGATCCTGACTTTGGTGACCTTGAGACCCCCCAAGGTCACTAAAGTCAGGTTATAAATGATGGGATCTTATGAAAATCGAGGGAAACCCTTAAATTTTATAGGTACGTCGAACGTGTTTCATGTTTTTTCCGTCGTTATTCACGTATTTGCATCTGGTAGTCATAAACCGAGCTGATGATGGAAGGATTCTTAACTTTTGGATTTGACCTGACCTGACCTAACCTTGGACCTGAATTCAATACAAGCTCACCTTTGGTGAGCTTGTATTTAATTAACGTTTCCCTCGATATTCATAGGATCTCATCAACAGATCCTGACTTTGGTGACCATGGGACCACCCTAGGAGTGTACTCTATTGAATACAAAAAGAATTTTGAAAATCGCTAAACAATTGGCGGAGTAATCGCGTAACATACACACAAAACACGTTGGACACACCTTAAAATTTAAGGGTTTTCTTCCATTTTCATAGAATCCAATCATCAGATCCTGACTTTTGTAACCATGAAACCACCCTTGGAGTATACTCTATCGAATACAAAGAATTTTGAAAATCGGTTCACAATTGGCGGCGTAATCGCGTCACATACACATAAAAAAAACATACGCATCGAATTGAGAACCTTCTCCGTTTTTGAAGTCGGTTAAAAAGTAAAAACCGTCTTAAAAAACATTGGAAGGTTAAAAATAATATAAGAATAGGTACAGACGAAATCACACTATATTGAAGGCGGTGACAAATTTTAAGACTTTCTAGGAGATCATCGTTTGGCACCGACTTCAATATAGAAGTGTGATGTTGTCTGTACTTATTCTTATATTATTTTTAACTTTTCAGTGTTTACGAAGTCAGTTTTTATTTTTTTGTAAAATATTTTTTTAAAAACAAGCTTTTATGCTCTATAAAGAGGAAAACAAACTATATAAAAGCTTAACTCTACCGACGCATTGGAGGATGTTTTCACGCTTCTGGATTGGAAAGGATACGCATTTACATTAATGGAGAGTACCTAATACACTTTCGTTTTGCCGATGATGTACCTATTTCCAATGGCTGAGACTTTAGACGACGTGAACACCATGCTCGGAGATTTCAGTAGTGGAACACTTCACTTGAAGTTGTTGACCGTTATGTATACGTAGGACAGATAGTCTAGTTAGGCACGTCCATCTTTGAGAAAGAAATCTCTCGTCGAATCCAGCTCGGACCTGCAGCGTTCGGAAAGTTACGTAAAAAAAAATTACGTAAATCTTCGCGAACAAATTACCTCAGTTTCTTAAAACAAATGTCAATAACTCTTGACTATCAAACGCAAGTACCTGAATAGCGTCAGAAAAAAACATGAAACACGTTGGACTTGTCTATAAAATTTAAGGGGTTCTCTCGAATTACTCTGCCAAATTAAAAAAAAAAACAAATCAGTTAATAAATGAAGATGTTATGAGGTAACAAACATTAGTGTTGCCGGATTTTTTTTCAACCTATAAGGGACAAATGCTTAAATGAAACAAAAAACGGTATTTCAGTTCTTTACCCGCGTCAAATAAGAAATAAATTGTTTATAGTGACTATTTTGATATTTTACCGAGGATAAGAGTCAGTTAGGGCACGGGTGACCAACTTGTATGTATCAATGATCTACTGTTTACTAACAAAACCTTGTGCGATTTAAACTTAAAAAATGGAGCAAGGTTCAAATACGGGACTGAGTTAGTCCCGCCGGTACATTTCATACTGTACTATATACTGTAGTATTATATTATCTGTGTTTCAAACTATGCCTAAAATACGGGACGTCCCGGATATACGGGACGTCTGGCAACGCTATCACAGTGAACTTCAAAGTGCTATCCGATCTACTGGTGGATCGAGATGGTGGATCCTAGTGGACAGAGGGTATAAAAAACATACAATTCAATTGACAACATCCTCTTAGAAGGAGATAAAAAACATACAATCCAATTGACAACCTCCTCTATTTAATCGATTTCACAAAAAGTAGGAGGTTATCAATTTGACTCTATTTTTAATGTTCGTTTAAAAAATATTTCAAATTGCACAGCCGACATCTCAATAGAGGTTTAAGTTTTATACGGTGATATCAGTACAGAGATGCTATGCTATTAATTTATCACACGTTGGACAGTCCCCGCGGGGGAACATACACGGCTAGCCCATTACGGCCCGCCGCCATGATGGCGCAGTGAGCCAAGAATGATTCGGGCGTTGTAAGCTATTAATATTGTCATGTCAGTGAGATGAAGAGAACGTAATGGCTCTTAGTTCTCGTGGCAAAGCGCTGACCTTTGAGTTGTATTCAAATATGATTTGATTAAACTCTTCAGAAACTCTCTTTCTGTATTTTCAATTCGCGCATATTTTCTTAACACTTTGTTTTGTCCCAGTTTTATTTATCCTTTCTACCTTTCCACTTCCGACGATCTGCTGCCATACGCATCGAGTTTGTACCAGCTTGCATCATACAGCACTCTTCTGCCGCGAGAATCGGTGGGGGTCTTCATTCAAGAAATTTTGGAGAGGGGTTTGGACTCGCGCACTGAGGGTTCCGCAAAAAAGTTATTTTAGTACATAAGTTCCTAAATATTATTATGTTCATTTTTTATACAACTATGTTGTCAAACAAGCAAACTGACTACCTGATGGTAAGGAGTAAAAGTCACCAAGTATTATACCACAGTGTATTTTGAATTGATTTGGGGATTTGATTAAAAATTTGTTTTGGAGACATGGATATTCTCAAAAATATTTTCAAGAGTAACATATATTTTTTTACTACGGTATATTAAACAAGTTGTGCTAAAAAAAGTTTTAAGTAGGACTCGATGATCTCAGCTCAGCGTTGTCAGCCTCTAGGGTTAATTGTTTATCACTCCGGAAAACTCAAGGGACGCTTAAGGACACGATAGTAGAATGATTTAATTATTTATAAAAAATAACCATCCTTTTTAATTTTACGTACATTTTCTAAAATATCCAAAAAATACTGCACTAGTTTGGTGCAGTATTTTTTTATTCATTTTTAATTTTTTGTTATATAATAATGGATGTGTCCTGAAGTGTCCCTTAGTTTTCCGGGGTGATAAAAAAGTTACCCTATAGAACCTCAAAATGTTTTAAAAGGGGCGCATTCTATGCCTTCCTGAAATAATTCAGAAACGTTTGGCCAGTTGTTTACAGAGCTCGGCGGCATCTCCGGCACCGTTTCCATAACAGGAGTTCCTTATAAATCGGGGATGGATGCACTAATGAAGTTTCCGTGTTCGCCGTCCGGAGTCCGGGACAATGAAGAGAGGTCCCCAGGGACACGGGCAACGAGGGGACCTGCACTTTGAGATCCACGCCACCGTCCACAATGTTTACGTAATAGTATCTAGAAGTAAATAGATTTTTTTAAGGATTTCGTTGATTCACATTAAAACTTAAAAGATGGAGATACAATATTTTATGAACTTTGAGTTTATTATTAAAAGATTTCAATGCAGGAGGAAGTCCTCGATACGTATGGCTTTTGTGTGAGTATGTTTCACGATTACGCCACCAATTGTAGCCCGATTTTCAAAATTCTTTTTTGTATTCGATAGAATATAATCCTGTAGTAGTCCCAAGGTCACCAAATTCAGGATGTGATGATGGTGTTTCCAACGTGTTTTGTATGTATGTTTCGCGATTACTCCGCTAATTGTGGACCGATTTTAAACATTCTTTTTGTATTCGATAGAGTATACTCCTGCGGTGGTCTCATCACCAAAGTCAGGAACTAATCATGGAATCCCAGGAAAATTGAGGAAAACCTTTAAATTTTATAGGTACGTTCAACGTTGTCATGTTTTTGCCGAAGCTATTCAGGTATTTGCGTCTGATAGTCGTGAGCTGATGATGGCAGGATCCTTGACTATTATGTAAGTAGACAATAAGGCCAATGATACAAGCGAGCGTCACCTGGACTCCTCAACAAACGAGGAACTGGTTACCTGACCTCTAATTTTCTGAGCATAGCAATGTTTTTGACATTGTTTCTTGGAGACAAACTTAGGTAAGACGGTGGTTGCTACGCGGGCTTAGAAGCCATGCTATCAACCAAAGCAAGTGGAAAATTGTCTGCACCTTGGGGAATCAAGCCTCAGACCTCCAGATGTCATCATCACATCTCCGTCCCCACCGAGGGGCTTGAGCTTACCCTCAGTCAGGGTGTTTAGTAGGCTGTCCCGTCCATATATGGGGATTTTTTTGAGCTATGGCTACGCAAGAGGTACCAAAAGTTGCGTTTTGACACAGAGATTACGATTATCATTAAATTTAATTAAATATCCCTCATACAATCCGGAAATCTTCAAAGCAAGGGTGAATAGGCACTTTCTGGGCAAACTCGTCCCACCGTAGATCTCATCCTTGCCTCAAGGCTGGATTGGGATCAAGAGTAAGCCCATTCATAGTAAAACAAAAATTGTCATCGAGGAACAGATTAAAATCTCGCGCGGAAATACCTAATTTTGGACACAAAAACCAGTTCCGTTTGTCATGTAGGTACTCATTGATTATTGTAAGCCTTGCATTGACTGATTGCTGTACCCTAAATTTAATAAAAATCATTTAAACGTATTTTTTGTATGATTTACAGTACCCCTAAAAATTGCAAATTTTAAAAACTTCAAGGGCCGGTAGAGGCCTCAAGATGATAAATATTCAATTAAATTTAATGACAATCGTAATCTCTGTCTCTGTCAAAACGCAACTTCTGATACTTCTTGCGTAGCCATAGCTCAAAAAAATCCCCATACATGGACGGGTCAGCCTAGTGTTTTTTTTTTAAATGTCGCTCCACATTAGGATTTTCTCCTGTGTCGTGGGTGCAGTTACAAACATAGAATATCACATGCACAATCGTATTTTCTTACTATGAGATATTAAATGGACAGCTAGAAACACTATCGTAAGACTATCGTGAGCTCGTAACGTAACGATAGTTATCTCGCTGTAAAATACTCGGTGAGAGATATTACGATAGCTAGCTGTTGAATAAAACGATACGACATGTCAAAAGTGCAAAGTGCAAAAAAGCAAACGTGCTTGTTCAGACAAGCAAACTGAACAACTTTCACTATGGGACCAACTTTGAAATCGCAAAAAAATCAGCTGTTCCATACAAATGTTTATTCACTGAACCTAAATGTATGGAACAGCTGATTTTTTTTGCGATTTCAAAGTTGGTCCCATAGTGAAAGTTGTTCAGTTTGCTTGTCTGAACAAGCACACACAATTTTTTTAGTAACTAAAAAATAACCTTGTATGGTTCGTGCTTGGGGCACAGGTTGCCGCTTAATGTTTTCCTTCACTGTAGGAGCTGTGGACAAATTTGGTATATATGAATTTCGAAAAACGAAAAACATTGGTACATTGCAGGATCGAATCCCGAACCTCCCGATTTGAAAGACAGTGCCGAATCCACAGCGCCACCGACGCGCCGACCCTCCAGATATACACCGGCTATAACCAAATAGTTTTAAAATGACGATGGTATAAAAATACGAAAAAAGACAGTAAGTTATAAATTTATTTTTAAGAAAGCAGTTCGCCTTAAAGTACTTAAAGGCGAATTCCTAATTTTCCATTAAAAATATTTGTAAATCATCATCATCCATTGGACTTTATGTATCAACTAATCATCATCACAGCTCATATACGTCTCCACCGAGGTGCAAGAGCCTACCCTAACTAGTTGTAGTTATGTTAGGGCTCTTAGGCCTTAGTCAAACCACGCTGGCCCAGCGCGGATTGGTTGACTTCACATACATCTTTGAATTTCTTCGCAGGTGTATGCAGGTTTCCTCACGATGTTTCCTTTACCATAGGAGCATCAGATAAATGTACATATGAAATTCGTGAAACGAAAAACACATTGTACATGGCAGGATGGCACTCGGGGCACAGTCCAGTGCCGAGGCCACAGCGCCATATATTTATTTGAATGGCATGGTATGAACGTATATATATTTATTGAAATGGGATATTTTTTAAATAATGCATGTAATAAAATGAGTCACTTTGTAATCATACTTTACGTGATTACATTGTTAAACCAAATGGTTGACTAGTAGAAAATGCAATAATTATGGCATTTGTACCGTTTGCCCATCGTTTTATACCATACATATATACTTACATACTTGTTTAAAATGTGTAATAAAGATAAATAAATATATATCCAAAGCTATTCTACAAGCACCCAGGTACGTAAAAAGGCTGTTTTCAACTCGGAAGTTTCTAAGTCTCCAGTGCTCTAGTTGTTAGGGGGATAGCTTTTTATTTGTCCCCCTCTTCACACCTCGCGCGATAGAGGCAAGTGCTAAAAGCCGTCAATGGCTCGCTGCACGAATGTAACAAATATATTATGCCCACATGTCGACATGTCCGTCCGTCCTACCGTTCGGGGAATTTTGTTTGATCTGTTCCACGCCGATAGCTGTTTCACTATTCCCTTTTTAAAGTTTTTAGAGTTTAAGGCGCATAGTAAGGTCAAACATAAAAAATCACTGCAGAAAAAACCGGTTCTCCTCATAAATATTAACTAAAAAAATCTTTAAAAAAGATATGTTATTATTCAACGCATTCTTTAGAGGATGGTCTTTTTAATTTTTTGATAAATTAATTAAAACTTGGTTAAAATGTGACCCAAACATGCCTCGATTTTAAAACTATATACCTAATCGCGTCGTTAATATTAGGTTAAATCGTATACTTTCGATTTCAATAAATAAAGTGAACAATATTCTAGGGGATGGTCTTTTTAGATTTTTCTTATTCGCCTTAATTAATGTTTTATTGAAATAATTCATCTTACGCGTAAAGGTTTGCTTAAATATTCCCCTCAGCCTCACTCACTCACTCCTATGTAATCAGTGCGGGACGATCGACGCAAGGTCATTGGGACCACTATGCGCCTTAAAAGGTGACGCAATCACAGCATGGGATTTGAAGTCGGTGTTGACTCACAGGTGGATTTTGTTTAAAGGAGCCGAATTTTTTTTTGTTTGATGTAAGAAAATCAGAATCAAAAAGTCATCTAGCAATTTGAATTCAACAAAATCAAATTACTGAGGCTGTGTCATGAGAATTCCTTATTTATTACTCGCATACTTATGATCTATTGAACCTGAACATTCCGCTTGGCTAGTTCCTCATATTTGGCTTATCAACTCGCCTTTATTTTATACGCAAGTTATTGCTTTCTTTATTGTTAGGTTCTATTCTTCTTTAAGTATTTGATTTGCTAGTGAAACTAGGCAGGTCGTATTTTGAGGTTCAATATATCATAAGTTATTTGCGTTGTGTAAATAATTCTTCTAAATGGATTTCGTTTCGAGACTGCATGTCTACAGAACACGGCACTCATTTAGATTTCAATTCTTCTGTCGGTGAACTCGACAGCCACATATCATTATATTGAACTTGGCTCCTATTTTAACATTTATGGTTTTGCTTGGAGCTTTATAGCACAAACAAAGTCAGTTTACACATAGACCGCAGCAAATGTCGAGCAGAAAACAAACGATATTGTATTGATGGTCAGTCATCTAAAACTGATTCAAAAGTGATTTGAGACATCTCAAAAGTGACAAATTGGCTTAACAATAAAAAAAATATTTATTTATTTTCAATATAATTTATAAAAATTTATTAAGTCTATATTTCTATATAATTAATTATAGACTAAATAATATCACGTTTCAAAATACAGTGAGCTCCGCTTCAAGCTACTCTGTTTGGACTTTTTGGACCTTGGACCGCCCTTATGTTGCTCACAGTAGGTTTATTTTCATAGTGCAAATGTAAAGCTTAAGGTGGCGCCTACTGTACAATTTATTGAACATTACCTTAATTCACATTGTTAAATCGGATTAGTAAAATTAAATATAATATCCTACCTTCTGTATTCTTATTTGATTGCAACACATTAACAAGTTAATATGTAAATCTATCGGACACTTGCATTAAATGAATAAATAATGATTCTAAAATTTTATTTTGTTTAAATAAAAAAACATGAAAGAAAATATTTTTTTTCAAACTAATTCGAATTATAAAAGTCACTCGTATATTAATAGCGGATGTGAATGCGATTACCAATATTCGTAGCATCACTACGCGTGCGAAATCAAGATGGAGTGCACAAGCGACACGGTTAGCGGGTAAGCGAGCGCGTGATGAGACAGCCTTAAAAAAGCGTCCCCAGCAAGACGCAGCCAATTTGGCAGCTTATTAGCAATAAACAAAAACTGGGCTCACGCCGCGCCGCAAGCCGCACTTTCTTTTGCCGCGGCGCGAGGCAAAGGAGCTAGCGGTAAACTGTCAGTTTAACACCATAGCTGTCACGTGATTTGGGTCAAGACACGTACGTCTTTAATAAGTTTTAATATTACACATTACCCAATTTACATTTTGCAATTTAAACATTTACTATTGTTCGAGGCTAATGTACAAGCCAGTTTTTAATAATGCGTTTTGTATACTTAAGAGTTGACATTTAATACTTTTTGTCATATTTCTATGTTTATTCTTACGTAATTAGTATAACAATAAATTGTACTAATCCCATCGTATGCTCGTACGATCGTAGCTAACTAGGAGGACACCTTATGCCCACGGGCATATGAATCTTTGCGGGCATGATGATCGATGATCGAGTATATGCGTTGTGCATGCACTCTTCAGAGGAAGATTCTGTACCAGAGTCGACTGAATGGGTATCTCTATCTTACCTATTTCTTCCGATAAGTAGCGGTGTTTGCATCGCTGTGTGCCGGTGTGAAGGGTAAGATAGGCAATGACATTACTGAGTATTGTGACTTGACGTCTTATGTCACAAGTTGGCAACGTACATTGGCGCCCTTGCAGGAGTTGTAGGTTTGCAAGTGTTACAGGAACCACGTGTACTATGGGCGACTATAACCATCAGGGTGGACAGCTTGCTTGTTTGCCAATTAAGCTGATAAAAAACTCAAAAATCGAATTATGACTTATCTGTAAAAATCCGCCAACCACGCTGTCTCTCGCCACTTGCGCCGCATGAAATAAATCACTAAGGTTAAAACATCATTAATATTAAATCACGGCGGGGTGATTTACAGCCGGGGGCGCCACCCTCGCTTAAGCTCGGCTTGACTTATATGAGCCACACGGTAAACAGATAGTGTGCTGGTGATTTGTTTATTCCTATTATACTATTTGATATTCGCGTTTGAATTGCTGATTTTCTTTTAACTGACTCTATATTTTTTTCTACAGTTTTTGTTGATGTCAATAATTAGTGAGACGGGAATGAACTCAAATTTTAATTATTTGCAAAATCTCAAACTTTATATTACAGTATTAACTTTAAATAATACATTTGTCCGACGCTCCTACAGTAAAGGAAAACATCGTGAGGCAACCTGCATACATCTGCGAAGAAATTGAAAGGTGTATAATTATGAAGTTGACCAATCCGCACTGGGCCAACGTGGTTGACTAAGACTTAAAGCCCCTTGGTGGAGACATATGTAAGCTGTGATGATGATGATGATGAGTAACGTTAAATTACAATAAAGTTATTAACTCAAAAGTGACTTTCTTCACTGAATTGATATCACTAATAATCTTTTTTGAATGTCTCATAAATTGTACTATGAATCCTGCGATTGAATACTTTCATAGTTGCCTCTGAACTATTAGTATAAGTTTTATATTTCAGACTAATTGTATTTTTTTAGAAATAATAAATAAAATGAATTACAACAAAATAAAAGGAGCCAAAAATAATATAAAAATACACGCAACATCTTATTTTATTGAACTCAGTGCCAAATTTTAACTATTTAACTGCATTCGCTATTTCTTACATTTTTCAAGCTTGTCACCGACTTCAAAATAAAATAACGTGTGTTCTTATATTATTTTTTAATCTTCGCGTTCTTATTTAAGTCGGTTTTTATTTCTTTGCAATATACTTTTATTTAATATTTTAAGTGAGTTTAATGCATCCGTATTAGAATTGGACAATATGCGAACACAAAATAACTTAAAACGTCTTTCGCTTGAAACAGTATCGGGGTTACTACAAAACGCTGTTAAACAGTTATTAAGTTAGTCGTGGCATAAACATAAGGCTGTGTCTATCTTACTTATTAACGAAAAAAAGAAATTTTTTACATAAAATAGAACCGACTTTAAAAACACGGAAACTTAAAAATAATCTTCTTCTATATTAAAGTCGGCGCCAAACGATGATCTCCTAGAAAGTGTTAAAATTTATCACCGACTTCAATATAGAAGAAGATTATTTTAAAGATTTCAGTGTTTTTGAAGTCGGTTCGATTTTTTTGTAAAAAAAAAATATTTTTTACTTTTTAGTGAATGAAATCTTTTTAGTGAAAGAAATTAGTGTTTTCCTCGATTTTCTGTGGGATCCCATCATCCGATCCTGACTTTGGTGACCATGGGACCATCCTTGCAGTATACTCTATCAAATACAAAAACAAACATAAAAAAAATACAACCGAATTGATAACCTCCTCCTTTTTTGAAGTCGGTTAATGAAACAGCATTATACTTAAACTATGACTAACATAAGACAAAGTGCCTTAGTAAGATCATAGGTATTTAAAGAATATGCTCGAACTCACAATGACCTATTGGTAAGGAGTTGTAATTTCCACTATCACTCTGAATCATTTGAGCGAATAAAAATTACTCGTCGATACGTTCCCCTTATATTTGAAGAACTATCCTCTAACTCACTACCCACAAGAAACCTTCGATCGTCAGCTCAATAACATGAGATAATGACTACCAGACTCAAATACCGGAATAGATACAGAATGCGAATCGCGTCGGTCGGCTGGCCGTGCCTATAAAATTTAAGGGTTTCCTTCGATCAGAGGAATGATTTTATAGCTCATCAACAATCGGCCATCCTAGAGACTTGATAGAACTATCAAGTCTCTAGGATGGCCGATGGCCGATTGTTTGATTGAAAACGCTTAGCACTTTATCGCTGTCCGATCGGTCTTAGCATATCTATACTAATATAAAGAGGAAAGATTTGATTGATTGTTTGTTTGTATTGAATAGGCTTCGAAACTACTGGACCGATTTTGATGACAGTTGGTATAGGGATAGTTCGAGACCAGGGAAAGGACATAGGGTAGGTAATTTTCCTACGGAAAAAAATTTTCCCACGGGAAAACAAAATTAACGCGGGCGAAGTCGCGAGCGGGAAGCTAGTGTCAAATAAATATAGCAAACCTATAGCCGATGTACCATTGTCTCGTTTTACTTCATCACATCATCCAATTAGATTTTGAGTGCCGATCGACAAGTTACAGAATCCACACTCTGTAACAGAGGGCAGAGGACAGACAGACACACCTTCGCATTTATAATATTAATTAGTATAGATTGTATCGTGACAACTGCCAAAGCCATACTGCCAGTTGCTACTTTTAAGTCGCATAGTCGCCGGTAGCTCTGGAGGTAACGGAGCCTGCGTTGGCGGCCGTGTTAGGCTCGTTCGCAACGGTCGGCGTATACAGCCGATTGTTTCACTGGCCGCCCGCACTATACAGAGTGTTTCATTCTCACCTCAGTAACATTTTTATGTAGCTGCTAGATTTTGACCAGCGAGTCCCCTCACCCCTTCGTGGACTATTCCGGCTCGGATATCGTATATTTTCCAATTTAATATTACCAAATCATACAAAGGTCATATTTCTTAGCTCTACCTATACAAGTTAATTTTTTTAATTACCAAAAAAATTGTGTGCTTGTTCAGACAAGCAAACTGAACAACTTTCACTATGGGACCAACATTGAAATCGCAAAAAAAATCGTCTGTTCCATACAAATGTTCAACATTCACTGAACCTAGATGTATGTATGGAACAGCTGATTTCAAAGTTGGTCCCATAGTGAAAGTTGTTCAGTTTGCTTGTCTGAACAAGCACACAAAATTTTTTTAGTAATTAAAAATAACCTTGTATGGATCCAAAATGTCGTATTTCTCATACAAATTTCGATCTACCGTCCTCACAAACATCCATCAATCCCAAAAATTTGACACAAAAATTAATTGGATTTTATTTGAGGTTTAATATTATTAAGCGTTAAAAAACGTATCAATGACAATGAATGACAATAGCTTTTTTAAACTACTTATAGCAGTAGGAAGTACCTAGCTACTGACTATTTAATTAAAAATAACTGTCTCCATAGACTTTAGAGCTTAGAGACTATGTGCATAGGTTTTTTTTTCACAACAAAATTGGTTTACAAGCAGGCCGCCCACTGGATAGTAAGTAAGTCGCCTATTTTATATGCAGTTCCTGGGAATCCATCATTTTATCGCAATTCCTTTCAACGATTTTCATTACCCATAAAACGAATCGCAGAACTTTTTTTTCAATATTTAACAAACCCTAGAATTAGGTTACATCGCATTTTCGTTTCCTCGAATATTCATTATCCACAAACACAGAACATCGTTATTCCTTTTCATGTTTTATACATTTTATCGAAATAATGTTACATCGAAGTTTTATGACCCATATTTTTGTTTAATCGTAAGTTTCAGTTTGCAAAATAATGGAAACATCAATTTTTACTTCAAAAAAAGTGATTGTATATGTATATGTAGAAACTATAGGCGGGTCAAAAATAGGTAGCGAGGAGCGAAGCGACGAGCCTAGGTTTGAACATGAACCAAGCGCGCGAGCCGAGCGAGCGAAGCGAGCGCGCCGCGGCAGCGGCCGGCGAAGCGCCAGAAACGACTTTATGTGTATTCTCGACTTTATGCATACTTATTGCTTGTGGAAACTGCTAATATTGAGGTAAATTTTTTTTGAGGTAAATTTCAAATGGTCATATCTCTGGAAGTATGTACTTCCTCACCCTGTACTGCGATAAAAAGTTGTTATGTGAAAAAGTATTATGGGTTTCGATCATGTTTTTACGAATAGTTTCATCGATAACTTAATACTTTTACGAAATGTAAGTTCGATATACCGTTTTTCTGGTAATCAAAACAACTTTAAATGATTTTTTTTAAGAAACGTTTTTCGATGATATAAAACAGCGATGATTAAAAATTCGATGAATTGAAAAATATATATATTTAAAATCGTGGAATAGTTTTCGGTAAAATGAAAATCGATATCAAAAAAATCTGTATTCTGATAGTTCCTGTAAGATTTGCAAATATAGAACCTCTACATGGACACAATGTACGTTGTCAACTTGTATCATAGGAATGATAGGGGTATTCATGCAGACGACTCTGGAACAGAGTCTCCCTCCGGCAGTTTGGACCACGAAGAACGAAGCTTCTCTTTAGTAATCTCACCACAAAGCACAGTTGTAATAAGGAACTATATCATCATTCGATATAGCTCTTTGCAATGCCGCCTAACCTGATTGAATTTGAATATTTAGTTGGGCATGATTTTCATTCTTTTTCCCATCACTGAACTGCCGACTTAATCTTTAATGGATTAAGCAATATAGTGTAGTCGACGTGTTCTAATATCCTTGTTAAAATATAGGCACTAAAGTGTAAGTTTTTATATTTGTATTCCATATAATTGTTTTTATTACATGTAAGTTGGCAAACAAGCAAACTGCCCACCTGAAGGTAAGTGGTATATATGGTTCCTGTGAGATTCGCAGCAAAACTGCAACCTCCACAAGAACCACAGTGTACGTTGCCAACTTGTGACATCAGATGTAAAGTCACGCCGGTATCCAGTAATTTTACTGTCATATCTTACCCTTCAAACCGGAACACAGCAATGCAAGCACTGCTGCTTTGCGGTAGAAGTAGGTAAGACGGAGATACCCAAGCAGACGGACCTGGTACAGAGTCTCCCTGGTACAGACCCTGGTAAAATAGTCATTCTTTTTGTTACAGCGTGCCTTTTTATTATAAATACAATAACGATTGTAACGTGTAATTATAAAATCAGCGACAGAATCTTTCGTGCTTCATTTACGGCCCTACAGTCACACAGTAAACACGCTGTATGTGAGACGCGGAGCAGTTCACACAGAATTCTCGCGTGTGTCCGCTAATTGGTGTATCAGTTCCATGCTACCGTGCGCACGCAGCTTCCGGCCGCCATTACGCGTATACACCTCTTATTTTTCAGAGATCCCAAATGAATAGGCTGGAGGATTGTTTTGAGAAATACTTGTTGTCGTTTTAAGCAGAACGTATTATTCGAATGCCTACATTCGATTTATTTTGTTTTTCTTTTGTAGGATTCTTTCCGAAGTGAGTTGAAGATACTTTTGTAATATAATACCTACACACAACAAGTTTTAAATCAACCTGAAGCTACGTCAGTTAACGGGCAAACTACTATCAATGTTCTTGGACTATTTGTCCTGCACTAATGAGTAAAATATTTAGATTCCAGTAGTGTGATTCTGTAAAACCTCACTTTAAACTTCGAATCTGATTCCGCAGTGAGTTCTTAGATTGGCATTCTCAAAATTCGAATGTAGATTCGAAGTTACTAGAAACTATTAAGTAATCTGTGCTACAGCGCTACACTTGCGAGCGTGGTAGCGAGTGGAACTAGAGTGACCGTGAGATTTTGACATTATAAGTATGGGATGACGTATGAAGTGGCATTCCGTAAAGTTCCGTTAATTCCTTTATCACTTCGAAGCTCACTTCGCACACGAACTCTAAACAAAGTGTCAAATAAAACGTTGCTATTTTGTGAGTGAAAACAGGCAAAGTTTATTATCATAGTTTAAAAATACATTTAAAATTATTTCTGAAGGTGATAAAAACTAGTTCTGAGGTATTTATTAGAATTTTATCGCTACTAACTCGTGATAATGACTATGTAAGGGTATCTTGTTTATGCGAAGTGAGCGTGAATATCGAAGTGAGGTGCGAGCTATTGTTCGAATTTTACAGAATCGACATCCAGATGCGCTATGGATTCAAGCTTAAACCGGCTCATATTTTACTAAAATTTTCATGGAGTTAAAACGAGCTTCACAGAAAATTATTACACTCACGATACCAAATATGTCTTGTAGAACAATTAATACAAAAACAATTTTTAGATCTTTTGATTATAACCAAAACGATTACTGTGGTATGATCAATCTTAGCTCGTTGGCGTTAGTAAGTCACTTAAACATGAAAGGAAATATTATGTAATTATAAATAATTGTAAGGGACCTCCAATACGTACTCGCGTACGGTCTTGACGCCAATCAATATATCAAACCCACGATGGAAGTGTGGTGGGAGGTCTGATCAAACTACCTGTGATGAAGCTGATGTATCTTTAGAAATGTTGACTGGAACCTCACTAGTAGACGGAATATTTCACAAGATAAATAAACATTTTAATATTAACTTCTATTCGAGCTCGTTAGAAGCATGTACGTGAATAAATCAACGTAATAAAAACAATTCAAATGAAATATTATATAGGTGTACTTTCAGTAATTTTGCTGAATCTCGATTTAACTAAAAACTAGGATTTATAATTAGCCCATACGAAAATGGCAAATTTTTAAATCTAGATTTAGCAATTTGACATTTTTGTATGGGTTTAATCTTGTTTTAGTTAAATTTTTCAAACAACCAGATATATTTTGTCATATCAGAAATTCCTTGTGTCACATTCATATCAAGTCACATGTTAGGCAACTTAAATGTTGTTTTACCTGCTAGCTGTGTAATGAAAAATTACTTAAGTTTACCTAAACTTAAGTAATTTTTCATTACACAGCAGGTAAACCTGATGGTAAGTGACGATAAAGCCGTAGGTAGAACTTCACCTGGACCCTTCAACAATTGATGAACTGGCAATCTTACCTCTATTTGTCGGAACACATTCTTATTATGGCGACACATTTAGGCAAGACGCTGGTAGCCACGCGGAGTCAGACCACCAATTGAACCAAGCAGAAAAACAACTGCTGTCATTAGGAATATTAGACCAAACGCAGATTATCAGATCAGTGCCGGGCGGTCTTAACTACTAGACCACGTAGGAGGCTACACTTTTGTTTGTTAAACACTAACCCTAACTAACTAAAATTACATTTCCATAGAAAATGCCATTTAAAACAAGTGTTCAAGGGGGTGTAACTTTTATTAGTAAGGGGGTTAATAATGAAACTCTATTTTTTGTCAAATGTTTGATACACTTTACACTTGATTTATTCGAGTGTGTTAAAGTTTACCGATAGTAGCGCTAAAACTCTGCTCCGATGACACAAAAAGTAGATAGATATGTAATTGCAACGAGTGAATGAATTTTTTTATTGTAAAGGCAAACGAGCAGACGGCACACCTGATCGTAAGGTAATCGCCGCCCATGGACTTCGCCAATATCAGTGACACAGCTAGGTCGCATCCTGCTTTCTGTTCTTATAAATAAAAAAGTCAAGATATTAACTTTATATTATTATTTTATTAACTTTATTATATATTTATTAAATATAAATTTTACAGAGTAGTTATTGATACCAAACAAATTTGTAAGTAGTTGACTTTGGAATCGGAGAGTCTTCTCGAGAAGAACAGGCAAGAAACTAAGAAAGGCCGAATATTTTTCTTCGCTTTTAAAGTGCCAACGTTACAAAAATAGTTTTTCGACACACAAGATTTTTATTTTATTAAACTGCACAAAAATGCCAATCCTGGAATTAACTTAAGATGCATCAGCAGGACGCTTAAATCGCCTATAGTAAACAGAAAATCTTCCCACACCTCCGCAAAGCAAATATTTTAATAACTGTGCACATCAATCAACGTTACCTTGACTAATAAAAACTAAATCCATAAAGCCCGGGGCACACTCTCTAACTACCGGCACGTGGCGGTCACGTGGTGCGCCACAGTGCATTGTATTTTCAAATATCGCAGATAACATGCTACGGGGAGAGTCTTTCATCTTATTGCTAAGCTTAACTAAATTATTATTATGTTAGAGTTTCACCTGTGTTAATGTTAATGCTTACGGATTTCAAAAATAACGCCAGAGAAGATGTCTACACACATTTGTAGAGTTTATTACATAAATCTACTCGTATTAACGTCTACAGTCACTACTAATGTCACATACCAATCAATGTGTTAAGCTGATTGCCAGATAATATGTGTGATGTCAAGACTATTTATTTATTTTAACATTCTATTGAACAACAAAAATATACAATTGGCGCACTTAACCGCTGAAGGCATTTTCTACCAAACGTGAAGGTAGGGCAGAAACATTTGGGGCTGTGCAAGAATCATATATAAAAAAAAATAAAAAAAATCAAACTTCTGACTTGCTTATTTTGACAAAAGAAAACATTAAGCAATAATATCAAAAATTAATGATTATTTCAATAATATTTAAAAAACAATGGTTAAATAATGATATTCATTTGATTGTCCTATACATTTTGTATGCACGCATCAGTTTGGAATGGCTAGATTTTTTTAAAGAGATAAGCCCACTTTTATTTTGTTTTTGTAAGTAATGTTACCATGTAAAATTTTTCTGTGTTCAATTAAGATTTTATTCAAAATGCTTTGAATTTCGAAAAGTTTTGAATCTTACCTAAAACTTCTTAGCAGGTGTATTAGTATCATTTACGTTTTAGATATATTTAACTATCCATTTATATATTTTTTCCAAAGGTATTTAAAGGGGTTTTGGGTAAAAGTGGCATGATTTTGGGAGTCCAGGGTCAGTGATGACAATTTTGTAGTGGTTGTAAAATTTAAGATATAATATTTTCTACATTTATGTCCAAGGCGCATCGAATCGAAGCAGACATCGAAGCAAAATCATTTCATATCACCCTGTCATTTAGGATTTTTCTGTGTAAAATACTATTTAAAACATGCAATTAACAATCAAAACGGCTAGATAAATGCAAAATGAACTCATCCGTACATCATAGATGATGATTAATGAATGTGATGGCAGATTTTTGCATATTTCAATGACACACTAGTCGATCATTTAATGTCAGTGATCATTATTGTATTGTTTTTAGAACATGTACTATAATACCAATTAAAGGACTACCTAGTCGTTATAATTATTTGAGTGGCCGCTGTTAATCTAAATCAAGCCAAAGGGCAATGGCAGAATAATATCTGAAAGAATCATTTGGTGTCTACAAATTCCATCATTACAAATGTGCTTAAAATAATATCTTATGATATTTCTAAAATACACAAAAACGTGATAAAGTTTGGAAAAAAGTAACATTTATATTATGTTCGACAAATGACTAAAAGTTAGTTATCAGTTCCTTCGATAATCACCGCGGTCCGATTTCACCTGGCAATGTCGGTTCGAATTAATATTGCGTTGAGAGTAATTAGAACCGCAAATCTCTCATGTCAGTGCAAATACAGCGATTTCGCGTTGCAGCAATATCACTGTACGTGGAAAATTTATTATATGATAGCGATAACTTAGTCACAGCTAGCGTCAGCGCGCTCACACACACCTGATACGAGACGCGTAAAATAAATTCGGACGCATTGTCTATTTGACATTATGACATCGTTCTCGCTTGTTCCGTCTGAATGTGGTCCGAATTTCGCTGTTTTGTTTTGATTGTGCGTTGCTTTGCATCTTCGAGTTTGTTGTTGATTTTCGTACCTTTAAGTAACCCTGGACTGCTACTGAACTACTGATATCTCATATCATGACTGCTGAGTACTGCTAGCCAAAGGATTCCGATTTCTCTTAAAATTTATGCGTCTATAGCTTTTTGTCCAGACTTCGTAGAATATTCATTCTACTATCATTTTACTTAAGAATTAAATCTCTAGTTTGGCATATTGTTCATGTTTAGACATAAAAAAAATATATCAACAAAAATTTGTTAGTGAGTTTGCCATTCTCCTTTCACACTAATTTTCCAAACCGCTTCGGTGTGTTAAAATCTTTTAACTTTCAGAAAAACAATTGAATATTGAAGTTCTTTGCTATCAACTATCGTCAAAATCAACGTTAGAATTTACTTTAATAAAACAATACAAATTTAGATAAGTACCTACTCAAATAAACAATGCTGAATTATTGCTGTTCTGCATTGTGTCGTTGTATTTTTATGCGATTCCTTGCGTCTGTGAAACATTAAATCCTCCTTGCGTCGTTATGCTGAGGGTCGTGATCTCATTGTAGTAGCACTTTTCTGCGAACTATATTCCGCCATTTAGCTCGGTTTTCAGCAGACCGGATGGCGTCGCTAACACTGAAGTCGAGTGCTAAGCGAATCTGGTCGGACCAACGCATAGAGCTCCGTCCCCGAGGCCTTTTTCCTTCCACCATGCCAGTCACAAGTAGCTTCTCCAGGTTATCACCGCGCTTCCTAGCAAAGTGTCCGAAGTACTCGAGTATCCTGCGGAGACAGGTGGTGGAGAGTCTGGTCTTAATATTGAGCTCATTAAGTATAGATGCGTTCGTCCGGTGTGCTTAACATTAAATAAAATCACTTTTAAATTAGATTGGGTTTGTCTTATGATTGCAAGTTGTATGCCAAATGACGTAAACATATGAGCTTCTGAAAATGCACAAACAAAACTGTCGTCTGCAAAAATAATTATACTGACGCGATTAAACTATGCGCCCCCCGTTCGTCGTGTAATCCGCGCTCGTATTAATCGCCTAATATCTATTTATTTTCGCTGTTTGCAAGGTCATTAACGCGGCGGGCGGCCGCGTGTGTAGACGCACCCTAATGTTAGCCTGGAACCGTAGCGTCATGCGAGGTGGTAAACACATATTTAAAGTTTAATTGAAAATAAAAATAGCTTACGTCAATATCTTGCAATAATGTAATAATAACTTTTATGCGTTTGATTTACTTATAACATTGAGTTATTATTTTTGTGAAACAATCTTAGTTAGGACATGTTTGAATTAACGAGTTACCTTTTGCTGTAAATTTGCTTTTTAAACTTCTTTTTCATAAATTTTATGAATGATTCTTTAAGATCATCTGAAATGGATTTGATTTTCAAAAAGAAATAAGCTCTTATTCTACTTATTGTACTGTTTTCGTTCGGTATAATCTTACTATTCTAACATCTTCTTCAAATTCATTGCAATTGGTCATTTAGTTGCCGGCTAGACAAACGGATTTGTTGTCCAGCTAGTTATTATTGTCAGAACGCCTATTCTTTTGTTCTATTGTCTTTTTCTTTATAACAATAGTTTAGATAGGTCCTGAAAATTGCATTTTTACTATAAATACCCGTGCGAAGCCGGGGCGGGCAACTACTTATAAAAATAAAGAAACAAAGTAGCTCAACTTACTGTGTAAGTTTCGGTCGGGTTGGATAAGTCCTCGGTGCATGGCCTAAGTGAGCGTGCCTCGTGGCTTCATCGAGGTATTTTTAAGACGCAGGTTTGAATTCTGGCCTAGGTATTTTTTTAATCTTGTACTGATTTATTTACTTATCAATTTATTTAGCATTTTTTAAGGAAATGCAGTCTCAAATATTAGAAAACAACTGTGGTATCTATCTGCGTTTCGATATGCCAGTTAACGGGAAAAGCGTTTTTATTTTTGTCATTTTTATTTGGGACTTTGTATTTTCTGTGGTGTGGTGTGGTGGTAGGGCTTCTGAGCCATCGTCTTACCTTAGTTTGTCGCTATAATACGAGTAGGTAACAAATGTTCCAAATTAAAGGTATGAGAGCCAGGGGGGTTATTGTCTAAGAAAAAATCTATGGCGATCGCTTACAATTTGACAGTCGCCGTCCATCCATCGCTCCTTTATAAAAGGAAGTCGGCGCAAAGTCTTGTGTTCACGGCGCAATGGACCTTAGTTGGTCCTCAGTTGTTGAGGAGTGAAGTAAGCGATGTAAAACTCTTTTCTAACTTCGGCCTTATCCTCACTTACCATCAGGTCAGATGAAAGCTAAGAGTTTTTCTGTTTTGTGTGAAAATAAATATTTAAATGAACTCATTTGCTTCACTTGTACATATTCTTATTTGTAAATCTTCTTTCTCGTGTCACAGTGTTTGTAACTAAACTCCTCCGAAATGGCCGGACCGATTTTTATGAATTTTTTTGTTCTGAGAATAGGTCGTTAACTATTTTTTATACCCCTAAGTGTTAAGGGTTTTAAAAAAAAAATATTATGACGATACGTAGTTCGTAAGCACAGAGGGCTATAGTTATAGTAAATAAAAAAATGAATCTTCGAGTTGTATGTACGCGCATAGCTTCAAAACGACTGCAAATTGTAATAAATTAGTAAAACACTGAAAAGTAAAAAATAATATAAGAATAGGTACAGACAACATCACACTTTTATATTGAAGTCGGTGCCAAACGTGTGTGTTTATATTGAAGTGTGATGTTGTCTGTACCTATTCTTATATTATTTTTAACTTTTCTGTGTTTTTGAAGTCGGTTTTTATTTTTTGTAAAATATTTTTTATTTTTAACTTATTAGTCAATTAAATCTTTATAGTGAAAGAAACCCTAATTAAATACCTTAAGGTTTTTAGTTTCTCAATTTTCATGGGATCCCATCATCAGATCCTGACTTCGGTGACCTTGTGACCACCCTAGGAGTATACTCTATCGAATACAAAAAGAATTTTGAAAATCGATCCACAATTGGCGGATTAATCGCGTAACATGCACACAAAACACGTTGGAAACACCTTAAAATTTAGGGGTTTTCCTCGATTTTCATGGGATCCCATCATCAGATCCTGACTTTGGTGACCATGGGACCACCCTTGGAGTATACTCTATCGAATACAAAAAGAATTTTGAAAATCGGTTCACAACTTTAATGGTTTTCCTAGATTTTCATGGGATCCCATCATCAGATCCTGACTTTGGTGACCATGGGACCACCCTTGGAGTATACTTTATCGAATACAAAAAGAATTTTGGAAATCGGTCCACAACTGGCGGCGTAATCGCGTACCATTCACACAAAAAATAAAACATACGCATCGAATTGAGAACCTCCTCCTTTTTTGAAGTCGGTTAAAAAGTAATTCAAAATTTATTCAATAAAATGCTATTTCTGAACATTACACAACTGCCTTTATTGTACACAACATAAATACATGAGACATTACATTTATAAAAAGTATTTTATAAGATGTACAAAGGCGAGCTTAGCTCTTTAAGAGATCTCTTCCAGGCCACCTCTAGATATTGTGAAATTTTTCAAATGCGCAATTATGTACAATCACTCAATCAATCTATTAGGTAGGTGAAGCATTTAGTACATTGTGAAACTGCAGTTGCTTAGCGAGCGAAGGCACGAGCATTAAGTCACATTTTATGCATAGTTCGGTGTAATCCACGTTTATTTGACAATTTAATTAGTCGACAACTACACATATTAAACATTTTGTGGAGCGAACGCACGTGATATATGAGCACAAAGACTCGTCAACAGCCGACATCGAGCGACGCAATATTCCTCAATTAACGGAGGAATTCTCACGAGAACACGTCGATACGAGCAGACAGACCGACAAACTATATACGTATCATCAGGCCACATTTCGTTTGCAATCGCATTGACTTCTACCACGCGAATCTCGATCGTATCACTCGAGCATAAGGTAGTTGGTAACATTTTTTGACTGAGGAGTTGTGTTGGTTCTAATAGGTCAAATTGAATAGTCCCCTTGACTAATAAACATCAATCAGTATACTATTAAATGCACCTTTGCCGCGCGATATTGTATATTGCTCCTTTTGTGACTATTGCATTGAACCCTATTTCGAAGAAATTAAAAATATTTTTGTATTTTAATTGAATTAGAAAATTAGGTTTTGTACTAGTTTGAATGAGTGTACTTGTACCAAATTTTTATTTAAGCATGATTAGGATTTCTTCGGTGGGGTGACTGAATTAGAATAAATTCCTCGCCGCTCTTCCCTTTCCGGGGATATCTTAGGAGCCGACTAGAGGAATTAATACTATTTATGCATAAACATCCATCCTCATCTTGGCGCCCTAAGCCGTAATGGAAATACTTAGAACTGTAATAAGCGCATTAATTAAACCTCTTTGCGTCGTGTATGTCAATATGTTCTATATACGAGTATATGTCAAATTGTTGCAAAACTTCCGCTATCGGCACTTTGAATCATAATTACTATAGGTTAACCACATTAACTATAGGTAACTATCACCAGTTACCCTGGTACAGAGTCTACTGGAGGGAGACTCTGTACCAGGGTCGTCTGCGTGGGTACCTCCGTCTTACTTATTTCTACCGCAAAGCAGCAGTGCTTGCATTGCTGTGTTCCGGTTTGAAGGGTAAGATATGGCAGTGAAATTACTAGGTAGGCACCGTGACTTTACATCTGATGTCACAAGTTGGCCACGTACACTGTGGTTCTTGTGGGGTTTGCAGTTTTGCTGCGAATCTCACGGGAGCCGCATGTATAATAGGTGACTGTTACCACTTACCATGAGGTGGGCAGTTTGCTTGTTTGCCAACTTAGTTGTATAAAAAAAGCGTAGTCTGTCCATTATGTATTATAGAGGCTAGTGGCCCGGGCCATCGGCTCGCTCGACAACTTTTCAAAACTTGTGCGTTGAACTAGTAATTGAAAAAAGGGCCGATACAAAGTTCCATGTGGAACACGCCATGTTCCGTGCACGCGTCACCTGCCGCTGCCGGCACGCGGCGCGCATATAGCGTTGTTGCATTGTTGCCTGCAAACAATTATCGTTGTCGGATTGTTCCTGCAATAACAGGCCTTTGATGGGGCTCGCGTAATGCGTGCTGACGAGTTGAAAAATTCGAGCGATTCACCCTGACAACGAGGAATATGAATAAAGGGAGGGTTTGATCTTTGTTTTATATTAAAGAGGGTTCACGTAACGTTACGTTACGTAGGATTATAGTTTCTCTTTTTTATTTAATTTCATTAATTTTATTTGATCTTGTCTATTTCGTAACACACAACATATGATCATGAGCGTTTTTAGAGAAAAAAAATCTTTGTCGTTTCGCTCTTGACAGAGCGGTGGTGGTCACGTTGAGGCGTCCACATCGGTGGTAGAAACGGACACAGCTCTCCGTACGATCTCCCTCCATCTTTGTCTATTGGCAGATCGTCTGGCGCAATCAGATACGCGATTTCCTAATGTGGATTTCATTTGGTCAGTCCAGCGCATAGGTGATCTGCCGCGTGATCTACGGCATCTACGTATTCACCCCCCCCCATTCCGCTTCCCAAGCTCAAATCTCCCAGAGCACTTGCCTTACCCAGCTGGTGAGCGTTTTCTCCGATCTTTGCGTTTAAGTCTCCTAGGATGACCAATAACTCTCTATTGGGTATCTTCGCTATTGTGGATTGTAATTTGGGAGTAAAAGATCTCGATTGCCTCTTCACTACTGGTAAATAGACTTGAACAATGTTGAGATTCATTGGTGAAGCTTTCAATTCGATACTGATTATTCGATCGCTTACTGGCTCGTACCCCATTACGCAATTTTTCTGATGTCAAGGTATTAAAAAGGCCACACCATTGCCGCTGCTAATGTCGTTGCTAGAAGAGTAGATGACGTGCTGGTCTGTCAATAAATGTCCACTGCCCTTCCAGTGTTTCGCTTAGACCACAGATGTCCACACCGACTCTTACCACTGCGCGTTCCAATACAGTCAGCTTCCCATGTTGATTTAAGCCGCGCACATTCCATGTTCCTATCGTCTGGAGGCGCCGTAACTTGATAACGTTTCCAGTAGCAGAATTTCCATGGAGGGCCTGGCCTCCGACCCCGTTAGGGCCGGTAGCCAACTTATCATTGCGCGCCCCGGACGCAGCGAGCGCCGGTCGCTAATCGGTTTGCAGGGTGATCGTGTCTCAATTACTTGTGCTCTCATGTGACTCTTTCTTGGGAATGTAGACGCAGTGGTTTCCCCTTGCCTTAGACATTTTTGTAATTATTTGGATGCCAAGGCCGCTAAAGCCTCTTCCGCCCGGTTACCCGAATAGGTGAGTAGTTATCCAGCAGGGGGCACTATGAAAATTGGAGGGCTATCGTACCTGGGTTCGTTTATAAACGTCTGGATCGTGCAGGTGAGGTTGATATTTGGGGCTAACTTGTCATTCTCCCTCTTACCCCCGAGTATGTATAGAAAAACTTAAATTTATCTAGAAAAAGACAGGTGTACGGTAGATTGGCGCCCAACGTGGGACACTTAAGTCCTTAAAATTTAATATAAACAAGATAAAGAGTTTCACATACATACATTATTTTTACAAAAGTTGCTGAACATGTTTAAGTACATAATTAGCCTGATCTGTAAAATATCAAAATTTGCTGAACAAGTCTGACTACATAAATCCACTGATATGTACTACTCAAAACTTGCTGGACATATTTAATTACACAATTAGCCTGATCTGTTAAATAACAAAATTTGCTGAACATGACTGACTATTTAAATCCGCTGATATGTGTATAAATTTGTCGCCGGACCGGGGTCCAAAAGAAACGTTCTGAGAAACTTAAACAGGAGGTCGAGTTAATGTTTAAGTATTTCTGTTTTTTTCTATAGAACAAAAAAAAAGCCATCCATCCGAGCGGGTGCTGATAGAATATGAATGTGTAGAGGATACATCCGTAGAGACCATACGGAAGTACAAAATCCAAGACCCACAAACATACACAGATGGCAGGAAAATTGATGAGTGGGTTGGAGCCGCCGTCTCGTGGTGGGTAGAGGGAAAAAAAACCGCCAGTTACACATTTAGTCTCGATCCCGCCTGTACTGTCTTCCAGTCTGAACTGTATGCTCTGCATAGGGCGATAGAGATGGTCCGGAGAGAGGGTGTCACCTCAGCAACAATACTGAGTGACTCCAGATCCTCATTGGAGACCATCAAGAACCCCAAAGCAGGCCATCAGCTAGTTCAGAGGATACATGAAGACATCAGAAGTATCAAAAGGAAGGTCAAACTGTTCTGGCTGAGAGCACACGTAGGCCCAGCGGGAAACGAAACAGCAGATGAATTAGACAAAAAAGCAGCGCGGGTGGTAGACGGAACGCGGGACTACTGTGAGATCCCCGTGTCGTTCGTGATGAATAAGATAAGGGAGGAGACGATCCGAAAATGGCAGGATAGGTACGTTACCTCCTCTACAGGAGAAGTGACCAAATGGTTCTTTCCAGATCAGGCGAAAGCCTATAGCTGGGTCAGAAAAGAAAAACCATCACCTCGTCTGATACAAGTCTTCACGGGGCACGGGGGGTTCGCAGAATATCTGTACCGATTCAAATTCAAGGACAATCCATATTGTGAATGTGACCCCGGGGAGATAGAATCGGTATTGCACGTGATCCTGGACTGTCCCAGATTTGCCAGTGCCCGCCATGACTTAGAACATAGACTAGGCAAAATAGTGATAAGAAAAGAGAATATCCATGCGCTACTGATGGATAAAAAGGCAAAACCACCCTTAGTGAAGTTTATAGAAATAGCAGCCGATCTGGCGACACAGCGTAACAAGAACTGTACTCCACCAGCGCAGGGGGGTGATGATGAGTCGGTAAATATGGCACCACGAACGCGGGAACCTTAAGTGGCCCCAACGATAACGCAAATGCAGTGGTTGAGCGACGGAGAAAAAGGAATAGTAGGTCTCCTCACAAGGGCTGTGGCGTTGTTCATGGACAGTGCAGGAGAAAGGATTGGCATTAGTTTCTGTATGTCGCACGTAGAACAAGAAAGCACGTTGCCATATCACCTGGCTTAGCAGTCCTGCTAAAAGGCAGCACTAACAGGGCGACCATTAAAAGAAAAGTGTTTGATGCAATGCCTGAGTTGATGCTCGCAGGGCAAAAATGCCGGATTATACGTACGTTTCAGGAATAAGTCGATCCTACTCCTGGACTGGCACATTGACAAGTCGTCCTTTACTATAGCGGGGAAACTGCTATTAAACATGGACGGAGACCAAGGAGTCATCAGCGTGGATGTCATAAAGGTAGATCTCGAGAAAGGGAAAGTGTCCGATTACACTCCCTTATTGGAGGCCTCCCGAAAACACACAATTATCGTGTACGAGGAAAGAGGCCAAAACCTCGACTTTCTGCTCAAAGACCATGCAAGCAGACTCCACGCAATGAACCAGCAGAAAGTGGCTCAGCCCGGGCACAAAGGCAACACGAGGAGGCGATGCAAGAAGCAAACGAAAGAAGACGCCTCCAATCACAAAGACAATCCCCGACAGACGACCTCGTCAGGGGCATATCTGTTGCCCTGGGCCAAGCTCGTCCTCGTAGAATAGGCAGTGAGACAGTACCGGACGTGGTCCCCAAATATAGAACGATCTCCTCACCCAAAACCACACTGACAGACATGGGCAGGGTGAGACCGCCATCGAGAATAGTCACTGACCGGGACGGAGATGACCTAGTCAATGCCTATCTAGAGTACCTGGAGACACTGCGAGCGACGCCGCAGGTAAAACACACCACCCGCAGCAAGATACTTGAGGCATTTCAGATAAAAGCCCGCATGTTACTACGAGAATTCCTGGACGGGGCGAGGGCGGTGGTGGTCTATAACAACGACACCGGGACTGTGGTGGCGGTACTCGCCCTATAGATAAAAAGCAGATGGCGGCGTACAGTGGCACGTCAGGCATGGTGCTGGTGGGTCATGAAGCAACTGAGGAAAGGGGAGCACTCACAATCTGCGCACCGATCGAGGACCCAATAGTGGTAATTGCCAAGTGCACCCGCTTCATGCTGGAGGACCGAATTCTAAAAACGGCGGAATCCGTGAGTGGAACTTGGATCTCCGATCCATGCGGTAAACTAGCAATCAGAGGGGTTGACGGTGTGCCGGGGTGCGGGAAGACCACGTGGCTCCTCAACAACTTCCAAATGAAGGAAGATATGATCATCACTAGCACACTCGAGACGGCAAAAGAACTGTCGGACAAAGTGACGACTCGATTCGGGGCGGTCGTGAGGGGGAAAATAAGAACCATTGCCTCAGTCCTCATCAATGGTGTGGAAGCATCAAAACGCCTTTTGGTGGACGAAGCTCTCGTAGTCCATTTTGGAGCTATCATCATGGCAGCAAGGCTGACCGGGGCAAGAGAATTGGTACTCATGACCGACACAAATGAGATCCCCTTCATAGACAGAGACAACCTGTTCGAGATGCGTTACGGAAGAGCAGAAAGGAAGAACCCTGTCCACGATAGTGTCCACGTAATACCAGACACACGGTATCCTGCACCTACGAGTACTTCTACCGGGAGTTGAAGGAGGACGACGCAATTAGACGTCTCATTGCCCTTCCCAGCATAGCAACAGATGAAGTGGTCATGGAGTACAATAAAAATGGTGCTCAGGGCCCTATCAAGCGACCTTGGTGTAACTAAAAAAAAATTATAAAAAAACAGACGTAACATATGCAAAATATATTAACTGACCAAATCTTATTAGGAGTACTGGCATAATAATTATAATGATGCAAAAATTGTGAAATAGTCCATAGATAAAGAGAAATGTATAATATTATTAAGATATACACGGTGTTTCATAATAACCAATAAATAATAAAATCAATGCGTTATCTAAAACTAATTATTAAATTGTGTTTACCCGTAATGTCATTCAACCCAAAATTTTCATGTAAATCACAGACATGATGATGATACTAAGATGATGATGATATGGATACGTATTTCTGAGAACACGATATCTAAGAAATAAATTTAAAAAAATAATTTTGAAATTATGTTATAGACGTAAGTAGGTTGAATGATTGCATTCAGTCATGTTGTTATCAAATATTTCAGTGATTGTCATCAGTCTTAATTCGAAAATTAGTCCAGTCATGATCTAACAAATCACTTTTAAACGATACTACGTCCAGCAACTTTTGGAAGTTTACTGTCCAGCTACTTTTGAAAATATAATGTCCGGTCACTTTTGGAAATATACTGTCCAGCAACTTTTGGAAGTTTACTGTCCAGCCACTTTTGAAAATATAATGTCCGGTCACTTTTGGAAATATACTGTCCAGCAACTTTTGGAAGAGTACTATCCAGCCACTTTTGGAAATATACTGTATAGCTACTTTTGGTAATTTATAATGTAAATGGAATTTTGTTTGTAACTATGATCAGTAACTTATGTACAATTCATGTGTCTAGTATCTTTTGTAACGTTATTTTGTTCGGCAAGTTTCGTTGCTGACTGTACCCAATACCTCAAATTCTGGAGGAAATTTTATAACAATATTCAATTGAAACATACCCATTTTAGCTTTGTCTTACAAATTGTTACGATTATAATTATAAGAGGAAAGACGCAATGCATATCAATGCAAAAATAACAAAAATAATATCAGCAAACTGCTAACTAATGTATGGATTATAGTTTGAGAAAATATAGATAAACTTACTATTACTTCATGGGGAAACTGTTGATTGACATTAAAATTGTTAGTCGGTATTTGGCGCCCAACGTGGGGCGTTAAATGGGTTGTTACTTTTAGGGGACGCCGCCATTACTCTTGCGCTGGCCGAAGTAGCTCCATTTTTGCATCATTTGTCGGTTTCGTTTTCGAAATGAAAATCAGTGGAAATCGAGCGTTCATTGTGCTAGACGCCAGAAAAATAATTCAAAGTAGGGTCCTGGTCGTAAGTGTTCATAAGTTGAGTAGCCGCATAATCTGATATTGGTTTATTTCTTTTGAAAAACTTCCCGTATAAACAAATAAACGCTAACGTTTTCTTGGCTACTGTCAGCGTAAAAGCCAGAAAATCAACTCTTTTGCTTTAAAACGTAAATTTTAATGTCAATCTTAGGGCTGTAAACTACATTTCATCATCACAACCACAGCTCCTATACGTCCCCAACGAAGAGCTCGAGCCTACCCTATGTTAGGGTGATAAGGCCTTGTGGAGGCCTGCGTGCACGGTTGGCCCCGTGCACGCCGCCGTAAGGCCCTCCGTCTGGGGATTGCCCTGGTGTTCTCGGGCAATCCCCCCTTGGCGATAACCCGACCAGTTGGTCGGGCTTGCCCGGGCGCTTGGGTAGTGGAGTCGCAGTGTGTACCTTACCTAGCGCGCCCATAAGGGCAGGGAGAACACCGGGGGGTTTTAGTGGGTAGGCCTGGTATTCTGCCAGGAGAGCCCCACACACGCCCGCCGTCTAGCCCACGGCGGGTACGGTGCGGTTACGCATTTCCCTCCGAGAATAAAAAAAAGGGTGATAAGGCCTTAGTCAACCACGCTGGCCCAGTGCGAATTGTTCGACTACACATACACCTATGAATTTCATCGCAGATGTATGCAGGTTACCTCACGATGTTTTCCTTCACCGTAGAAGCGCCAGACAAATGTACATATGAAATTCGAAAAACGAAAAACACATTAGTACATTGCGGTCTCGAATCTGGGCCTCCTGATTGTAAGGCAAGTGCCGAGTCCACAGCGCCACCGACGACGCTCTAAACATAACATATAAACTACATTTATCGTCGATCAAACTACTGATAAATACAATTACAACTATCATATCACAAACAGACAACAATGTACCTTCATGGAATTCAATTATACCAACGCAACGACAACTGTCAATCACCGGGTGACTAATCACTGGAACAGTCGTCGCTACCTGCGCGCGGCGCGACACGTGCCGACGCCATATTAAATGTCGTCACAACAAGCGGATGATTCGATTGGTGCACGCCCTTTTAAACATTGCGATTGACAGAAACAGACAGGACAGAACTCAGTGAAGCAATGAGTTCATACGGATTCATCAAATTGGGCATTCTCAAACGGACTTATTACAAAATCTGGTCTAAACTTAGTCTTGGTTTAAGCCTAGTGCGCTTTCAATTGTGTTAATATACATAGATAGAGACAGCGTCAGATTTAAACCAGGACGTAGTTTAGACCACGTTTTGTAATAAGACGGAAACGGTCTTAGTACAAAACCTGGTTTAAACCTGGTCTCTAAGCTTAGTTTTGTCTGTTTAAACCTGATGCGCTTTTACTTGTGTTAACACACACGGCGGAGACAAAACGAAACGTAGTCTATACGTAACGAAACGAAACGTAGTCTTGGTTTAATTAAACCTAATGCTCTTTCACTTGTGTTAATACGAGTAGACAGAGATGATGATGTTAGGCTGTCTGTCTCAGCTCTTTAAGCCTTATGATCTTTCATTTGTGTTAATAAGATTAGATAGAGATAACTTTAGGCTTAAGCCGAGACCAAGCTTAGAAGATGTTTTGTAATAAGATAATTGTCCGTCTTAAATATTTATTTTTATTATTATTTTTATTTATTAAGAAACTTATTTTGTTTAACAAATTTTGCAATTTCGAATATGTATGTATAGGCAAGGAAGGGGTAGTAAATTAAGTTTTCTGAATTGTGGTTTACACGATTTACAAGGAGCAGCTTCACAGATAGCAAGTAATAGGTATTCCTTTTGTGAAATAAAAGCTTTTTTAAACTCAATGCTGTTTCACTATCTTAGAACTGGTTCGGCATAAGCATACTAAGCAGTTAGTGCATTACGAAACGCAAAAGTTTGTAGATTACACAAAGGATATTTGGTAAACCAACGCACCTAGGAGCTCTATTAAAACATGATCATCCCATAACACCACATTATCCCGGGCTCGTGAATTTTTCCCGCTGGCCGCCCGTTTTATAAATCAGTCGCTAATGCGGTTTGAAATATGTCCGGGCGCAGCTAGTTAAGGCAGTTTGTATGCTGCCCGTGTTTACGGGTCGTATGGCTTTGTTGTATTATGTGCTGGTATAAGTCGCGTTTACATGTTCCGCTTGTGCAAGATGGTGGTTGTCAGTTTTACAATATGTTGGCCTTAAATTCAAAGTCGATAAACACGATAGTCGATATAAATGTAATCGATGAATTAATAAATACTTATTTTTTTTTACAAAAGACGCTTATGCGTAATTAAGTACATGTGGAAAAAAATACAAAAGGCGACCTTATTGCCTAGGCGGCAATCTCTGCCAGGCAAACTATATGTAGAGGTAAGTTGATTTACAAAATACGTGCTAATAATGGAATGTGACGAGTATTTGAAATAATTGCCTAAATAAAGTGACAATAAATCACAGAGTGAGGAAAGTACACTTCTAGATGTAAAAAACCCTATCTTACCATCCAACGTTTCCAGTTGTCTTCAGAAGAACTCCTCTATTCAGCCAACCTCAAAGGCGACTACTTAACTCAAAAGTGACAAAAACTGTAAATTAATAATAAGCGCCTATCCTTATGTAACTAACCTGACATGGGAACAAAATAGTCATATATATGATTTAAATTTACTTATGTATAATATAACAAATTATCATAGTGACAAGATTTTATTCTTTGACATTAATAAGTTTGCTCATACTTCAGATAAGATATATCTTAATAAAAAATTAAAATGTGAAATTGCTCACTTGTTAGCTTTTAATTTGCAAGGTACTATTAACAGTGGCAATTGTAATATTACAAACAATGTAACATGTTTAGCATCCTCAACCAATTACAGTAGTCCTAACAATAAGAATTCGAATTACACTTTAAACTGAAGAATAAGACAAATGTCAAGTCCCAATCTCTTAATATTATATGTCAAAACATTCAGGGCTTGACTGGCAAAATATTAGAATTAGAATTATATATCCAAAAACATAATACTGATATTATTTGTATTACAGAACACTGGCTTAAGGGGCATGAAATGTCAATCAACTTAAACAATTTTCTCTTGGCCAGTAAATATATACGCTGCCATGCAATTCATGGGGGCTCATTAATATTTGTAAAAATTGCCTAAAATATACAGAACGCAAAGATATTGTAAAGCTTTCAGTGGAGCGTACCATAGAGTTATCTTTTGTGGAGCTAGAAAATTTCGTTATTTTGTGTGTATACCGGCCTCCACAGGAAAACTATTCAACTTTCGAATCTGTGATGGAGGACGCACTTAAATTATTAAAATCAAAAAATAAATATATCATAGTGTGTGGAGATTTTAATGTAAATCTTTTAGAAAGTAACCAAACAAATACCCGCCTTATATCATTGTTCAAAAGTTATAACTTGTCCAAACAGTTCTTGGAACCAACACGGGTAACTTTATATTCAGCCACTTGTCTTGACAATGTGTTTTCAGATTGTGAAACCGCAGATAAACATGTTATAAACTGTTAACCCTCTGATCATTATGGGTTATATGTTAGTTATCAGCATCAGATACCAGATAACACAAAAACCATTAAATGCAGGCCAATAACTAAAAAGCGCCTAATAGCCTTCAAGGAAAAAATTGATTATGAAATCTTTTCAATGTCATATCCTGGTGACGATCCAGATTTGCTTTTTGTTAATCTTTTTGAACTTATAAAAAAAGAATTTGACCAAATATTTCCCGAAAAAATAATAACATGTAACTCTAAATTAAAGTTCTGCGATTGGGCTACAAAAGGTATTTATAAAAGTCGAAATCGGCTCTATGAACTGTATTGTCTTAAGCAATACAATCAGAACCCCACATTTACGGAGTATGTTCGAAATTATTCGAAAACATTCAAAAAAGGCTTATTAGCTAAAGCAAATCATTTGAAGGGAAAAATAAACAATTCTAGTAATAAAATTAAAACGACATGGAAGAAACTGGAAATGGAACTGGAAACCAAGAAACTGGAAAATACAAGCAGAGAGATACGGCTTATCCCATTAAGGTCAACAATGTCGCCATAAATGATGCCGCACAGGTTGCTAGTGTTTTTGAGGAGTTTTTTACACAAATACCTATAATTACCACTAAGAGCCAGAAATCGTCCCCCACCACAGCAGCTTCTATCCTGAAAAGACATGTGCCCGAAAGCCCAACTTTCAAATTTAGTCACATTTCTACTATTGATATTATTACAGCTTTCAAGCTACTGAAATGTAAAAACAATAATGACTTATGGGGTATATCTGTTAAAGTTATTCAATCAATTGTGAGTACCATAACCTTGCATATATTTTTAATACATGTGTTGATCAAGGAGTTTTTCCTGATCTTATGAAATGGAGTAATTACGCCATTGTTTAAGTCTGGCGACAAAGAAGAAATAGGCAATTATAGACCAATTTCTATTCTACCCACATTAAGTAAAATTTTTGAGAAAATCGCTTTAAACCAATTAATAATTCATTTTCAAAATAATAATATTCTACACAAAAAGCAATATGGCTTTACAAGAGGGCGTTCAACTACTGATGCTGGCGCGGCCTTACTGGAATACATCTATGATGCCTGGGAGCAATCACAGAACGCTCTCGGGGTATTTTGTGATCTCTCAAAGGCATTTCACTGTGTTGACCATGAAACTTTGGCTCATAAGTTAAGTCATTATGGTGTCAAGGAACAGGCTTTAAAGTTACTCTCTTCATACCTCAGTTCGAGAATACAGACAGTTGACATTAATGGGGTTAAGTCCTCTGGATCTCACGTAAAAATGGGAGTGCCACAAGGCTCCATCCTTGGTCCATTACTTTTCTTAATATATATAAATGATTTGCCGTTTTTTACGAAAGACTTCTGTGATGTGGTGTTGTTTGCTGATGATACGTCTTTAGTCTTTAAGGTAAATAGAAATAAAACTAATTATGACGATGTTAGTAATGCATTATCAGAAGTACTAAATTGGTTCACTATAAATAACTTACAGCTTAATGCTAAGAAAACCAAGTGTATTTTATTTACACTTCCAAATGTAAGAAAGGTCGCAACCAAAATTACAGTAAATGATGAGCGTCTGGATGTAGTAGATTCAACTGTATTTTTAGGGCTATCGTTAGACTCGAGATTACAATGGGGTTGCCATATTTCAACTTTAGTTATTTTCATAGTTTGATGTCCTACGGCATACTTTTGTGGGGCAATGCGGCTGATATTGAAACAATTTTTATTTTACATAAACGTGCAGTAAGAGCAATTTATAAGCTAAGTTCATGCACTTCTCTCAGAGACAGGTTTAAAGAGATTGGTATTATGCCTACTGCCTCTCAGTATATTTTTAATTGTTTAATGTATGTACGTGGTAATATTGAATCGTTTTGCAAGTATAGTGATGTACATAATCTAAATACGAGACGCAAAGACCGGCTTTTATTACCTAAAACGAGACTCCAAAAAGTTCTCAGATCCTTTAAGGGGCAAGGTACAAAATATTATAATAAATTGCCGAAAAAAGTAATAGACCTACCAATTCATAAATTAAAAAATCACATCAAATCGACACTACTCAAGAAAGGGTACTATACAGTTAAAGATTATTTGGATGATAAAACTGTTTGGACATGAGGTTAGCACCACACATTATAATTCTTTTGATTGATATATAAATACAGTCTGATGTTACCTAAATGTATAATGTAAACTGACACATCTATTTGTAATGGAAGTTGAGCTCAAAAGTTTGCTTTGAGGTTAGCTTCCAGCTGACGACTCTGTAATAATACAGGGAGAAAAAAAACTGCCCTTGCTGGTTTTCTTGCTGGTTCTTTCCAGTACAAGGTCTCCCGCCGTAGACTTGTGAACCATTGGCGTAGCTTCTTTGACGTGCAAAAGTGATTATGTAATAATCCAATTTGAATAAATGATATTGAATTTGAATTTGCACATAATAAATAAATATTTATTATTTTGTAGTCATTTTTCATTTTTTTTTGCATTTAAGAAATGTCAAGAAATCTGTTAAGATTTCATAGCACGCAACAGCATTATGAAGATTTTTTTGGGACAATATTTACAGAATATTATCTATCTTTTTTTTACATTCACCCGCTGCTACCATCTCATCACACTTGCTGGGGTTGGCTGGCAGAGATTTCTTGTAGAAATAAGGCCGCCCTTGTACACGTTATTTATATTGTAAATTTTTCATATTTGTTTTTGTACAATAAAGAATCTATAAAAATATCGCAATCAAAAGTAATTATTATAAAGACAATAATTTACATTGACCCCGAGATAATCTCAATATCTTGGTTATAATGTTATTGTGTTATCAGTCATCACACACATTTAATAACTATGTCATAAAGATTGAGCATTGCGCTCTTTATGATTCAAGCGCTTAAAGCAGTGCGCTGAATAGCTTCGTAGGTTTAAAGAATAGATAGTATTTCACAGTAGGTATTTCAGTAACAAATAACAATATATTAGCTCCCTGGGGAGAGCGAACAGGGCTTAGCTTTTACGCTAGCATAACGATAGTGCTGTAGCAGCAGTCGATGAAAAGCGATCGATAAATATAAAAAGTGACATAAAAGTGTCTGTCAAATATTCAAACAGTATAATTCAGACTATGAAAGTAACAAAAATTTACTATTGCATTAATTCTGAAATCGTGAAAGGATTCAGCTACTACAAACAATAAGTTTGTGAAGCACTTTTGTATGAAATAGCAATTTTTTTTCATTATTTCTGAGTTTGTGAGATTTCAAACTAGAGTAGTAAAGTTATTCAATTTGATAGTTTAAACCAGTGATTCTTAACCTTTTAGTGACAAGGGACCATTTTACAAATATCAGTGTAGCCACAGACCACCAACTCTAGACCAATATAGCGTATATGACTGAAGGTTTGTTTGTTATATCTATATTATCTTTTCGGCTTGGCTTCGCGGACTGTTTCGACTGCTTCCAGGGACCACCGGTTAAGAACCACTGGTTTGAACAAACGTATATAAATATCGTCACGATTTTTAGAACATCTAATATAGTCTTTAGCAAATTTAAAATACAATAATAAGATATCCGCCTCGGGCCGGATTCGAACTTGTATCTTCAACCTACGTCGTTGAGGCCATTAAATAGAACACTGCGAGGACTTATCCTGCCACAACAAAACTTTGATTGTTTTGATTTCTTTTAACCTTCTTATGGCAAAGTAGATCTTATTCACTGTTCATAATTACGTCTCAATTTATGAATGACCCAGAAGTATATGCTGAAGCAACACTCTTTAACATAACAACATTAACATAATTCTATTTTTATGTTTCGTTACTCTGTTTTGTCTATTTCTGTTATTGTTTTGTTTTATCAAATTATTGTTTTTATTTGTGTGCATTTAATATATGTTACTTTCTTCTTTCAATTTCTAATTTAAATATTTTTAAAGATATCGTGAAAGTTCGTCATGCCTCTTAAAGAAAAACGCGTAAATTGAGAATATTCAAATCAACTAAAAGCTAAATGCTTACAATAACTATCGATACGTTGTGCGGCGCCGGGATACATAGCAGCACTAGTTCGGGCGAACTTTATCCCGCCAAGCAACGGTTTAAGCGGGCGGAAGAATCATTCATTTTGCAATGAAATATTCCAGGGACGGAGACTGCGCCCCGGTTCTTTTAATTATATTCCCGTTATTTACAAAGGCCGCTCTTGGAAGCGAGGCAATAACGTTTCAAAATTGAAATTGTTTCCGCCTCCAAACGCCCGGTGTCAAAGGAATCTGGAGATGGACTTGTATACAGGTATTTTTCATAAACAATCGTATTTGGACGTGAAAATTCCAGGGAAGAATGACCCGCTTCATGAAAAACTATTAAAATTAATTACTTTTATTTATGAAAGTAATTACTTTGTCTTATGATTTCGAATAAACCGGAGTCATTTGCGGCTTTAGTCAAGAAACGATGAGAACCATTGGTAGTGTCTATCGCCGTCAAACCGTATTCGATTGGTTATTCGAAAGGCGAGCGCCCCGCGCTCCTTTGCACAATACCCCTACTATTTGATATTTCATTCTGATATTTCATTCACATTACCAATATTTATTATACTTTGCCAATTTTTTATTATGTGAGATATAATACATTCCTATTCTGGCAGCCGCTGCTAAGTCGCGGTTACCTTGAGTTGCTATTGAATTATACTTTTTAACTTAAACCACCTGTCCACGAATTATACATATTATGAAGCATTGTTTTATTATTATGTGTTATATTTTTTAAAGTTCTTTTCTTTTTGTGTTTTTATTGATTATATAAGTTAATCATATTCTAACCTCCAATCCACCAACTAAGACATGCGTATTTGTCCTGCCTGAAGGTTGGCTTACAGAAATTGCCTACAGCGACAAGATCAGGTATTTTGCTATTTGCATACCTATTGTGTTCTAGTATCTGTAATTTACTGTACAAAACAAAGTGGTAAAATCTGTCTCTTTTTGGCAAACCAGCTTAAAACTTACGCGTTGAATTGAGAACCTCCTCTTATTTTGAAGTCGGTAAAAAAAAACGTGTTCAAAACTGTTTTATCATTACTATCTCTGCCCGCGCCTTACGTATCGCTTTAATAATGTTCAATAGTTATTAATGATTTCTTAGATTCCTGTGGGAATTTTGACAAATCCTTCCTTAGTAGGAGCCTACATCAACGAACCCCTGTACCGGATTTCATGCTTCTATCTCCAGTAGTTTTGGCTCTATGTTGATACCTCCGTCAGTCACTTACCATTGCCTTTTATTTATTGACTATTGTCATCATTTCTATTTCTATGCCTGTCTTGCTCTACAAAACGGAACACTGCGATGCAAGTTCTGCTGTTTGCTCATTAAAGAGTCTCCGGTAAAAGAGCCTAGGCTACCATGATAACTAGTAGTCTAAATATATATATTTTTTGATTGCAACTAAGTTGGCAAACAAGCAAACTGTCCACCTGATGGTAAGTGGTAACAGTCACCTATAATACATGTGGCTCCTGTAAGATTCGCAGCAAAACTGCAACCCCCACAAGAACCATAGTGTACGTTGCCATCTTGTGGCATCAAACTCAAACTCAAACTCAAAAATCTTTATTCAATATAGACCTTTACAGGCACTTATTGACGTCAAAATAAAAACATAAAAATATTCAACCAAGAATCTAATTAACTAAATTATTTAATCCTTGTATGTACACACACCCCAACCATTATTAAGATGTGTGCAAATACAAGTCAAAAGAAAAAAAAAAAAAATTGACTCTACACCTGTTCGGAAATTGGGAGAGCCTTCTCAAGAAGAACAGGCAAGAAACTCGGAAGGTCTTGTATTTTTTTTGTCTCCTCTTTTAAAATGCCAACATTACAATATTATATTTCACAAACATTTTTTTAAATAATATAGAAATGCCTGTCGGTGTGAGTGGAACAGTTACTCGAATGAAATTTATCCCACTATCACAAAGTGTTAACACCTTTTAAACGTCAATTATCACATTATTTGTCAATCCCAAGCAGTTTTATCTGTCATATAATCAGACACTTTATAATATGCTTTTTTCATAAGTGCGCCCTTGATAGCGACTTTAAATTTATTCAAGTTAAGTGCTTTAATATTATTTGGGATTTTATTGTAGAAACGTACACAAAGACCTTTGAAAGAATTATTAATTTTTTTAAGCCTAGTATTTGGTAACGCTAACATATTCTTTTGCCTAGTATTTACTGAATGAATATCACTGTTTTTACAAAACGAATGTATATTTTTATGAACATATACTATATTCTCGTAAATATATTGCGACGCGACGGTCATAATACCAATTTCTTTAAATTTTTCTCTCAAAGAGTCTCTTATTTTAAGGTTATAAATAGCACGAATAGCCCTTTTTTGCAGCACAAAAACAGTCTGAATGTCGGCAGCATTTCCCCACAGCAAAATGCCATACGACATCACACTATGAAAATAGGCAAAGTATACAAGTCTTGCTGTATCAACATCAGTCAGCTGACGTATTTTCCATACAGCGTAGGCTGCAGAACTAAGTCTCTTCGACAATTTATCAATATGTGGGCCCCACTGAAGCTTTGAATCTAAAGTAATACCAAGAAATACTACGGTATCCACAAGGTCCACATTTTTATGCTTTATGTTAACAGTGGTGTGAACCTCTTTAACATTGGGTAAAACAAATTTTATACATTTAGTTTTCCCTTCATTGAGGCACAAGTTATTCGCATTAAACCAGTAAACTATTCTTGAGATAGAACTATTTACATCGTCATAAATTTGCAATCGTCTTTTAATTTTAAACATAAGTGAAGTATCATCTGCAAATAATACAATCTCATGCCTGTCTTGTACAAAAGCAGGCAAGTCATTTATATATATTAAAAATAGAAAAGGACCAAGAATTGAACCCTGCGGAACTCCCATTTTAACCGAGGCGCCCCGGGACCTCTCCCGTTGACGTCTACTTTCTGAATCCTCTCAGTCAAATAGGAGACGAGTAAATCCAGAACAGTGTCGCGAAATCCATAGTAGTGTAATTTCCTGATCAGGGTGTCATGATGAACGCAATCAAACGCCTTGGACAAGTCACAAAAAACGCCCAGCGCATCATGTGAGTCCTCCCAGGCCTCATATATATTTTGTATTAACTCAACACCAGCATCAGTTGTTGAGCGACCCTTTCTAAAACCAAATTGTTTACAGTGTAGAAGATTATTTCTGTTAAAAAAGCTTTGCATTTGTTCCAACATTATTTTTTCAAAGATTTTGCTAAAAGTAGGTAGCACAGAGATAGGTCTAAAATTATTGGGGTCTGATGTGCTACCAGATTTGTGTAATGGAATAATTTTACTCAGTTTCATTAGATCAGGAAACACACCACAGTCAATGCAATCATTAAAAATACTAGCAAGTATTGGAGCTATTGTTTCTATTACAGATTGGGAAACATCTACAGAGTTGCCCCACAGATCCACGGTTTTCTTTTTATTCAGCGTTTTAAATGACTTTATTAAATCATTTGCACAAATATGGGCAAATTTAAATTTATCATCACAAGTTTTAACATAATCTTTTAGAATAGATTCGGCTACAGTGGGGGAGGAATCAAAGATTTTGTGATTGAAACTGGAATGTCAGTAAAGAATTTTTCAAATTCTGTAGCTACCTCAATATCTACTGTAACTTTCTTATTTTCAATATTTAAACAAAAATTGTTGTTATTAGTTTTTACTCTTCCGGTTTCATTATTAATAATGTTCCATGTCGTTTTAATTGTGTCACTACTATTTTTTATTTTAGAGCTTAAATAATTGGACTTTGCAAATTTACAAACTTTTTTAAATACTTTGGAATACGTTTTTACATACAATTTAAATTGATCACTAGTATTTAATGAACGCTCATTGTAAAGTTCATAAAGTTTTATTCTGCTTTTGTGAATACCTGGTGTGGCCCATTCACTAAAAGCTAATCTACCATTGACTGAGATGGTTTTTGGAACAAAGATATTTTTAAATTCACAACAAAATGTGTTAAAAAAGTTTTCATACAATTTATTTGGGTCTTCGTCATAATCAATATACTTTAAATTAATACCAAGATTATTATTGAAACGCTCCAAGTGGCCAGCAGTCTTTGGTACAACAGTGATATTCTTTTTCGCCATAAGCTTACATTTGTAAGGTATAGTAACAAATTGACCAGAGTGGTCAGATTCTAAGTTATTAAAAACATTTTGTGCTAATGGTTCTATGTCAGTATAAATATTATCAATGCATGTGGCAGAAAACTCAGTAATTCGTGTTGGCTCCAGAAATAAGTTTTTAAGATTATATGACTGAAACAAATTTTTAATTCTCATACATAAACTAGAGTTTTCTAATAAGTTAATATTAAAATCTCCACAGACTAATATTTGTTTGCCTTGCTTACAGACTTTATTTAAAACTTCATCCATTATATTTTCAAAGTGGTCATACAATCCCGAAGGAGGCCTGTATACGCTCACTACAATAATCTGGTCCAACTCTACACAAGCAATTTCTATTGTTCGTTCAACTGAGAGGTTCACAATATCTTTACGATCTTTATATTTAAGCTTTTTATTTAATATGATTAATGAGCCACCGCGAATTGCATTTTCTCGACTGAACGAACTACCAACCTGGTGGTTGCTAAAATTAAACATGAACTGGTAGCTTTTAAGCCAATGTTCGGTTATACAAAAAATGTCTACTTTACTACTGTTCATGAATAACTCAACTTCCAGATCTTTGCCCATAATTCCTTGCATGTTCTGGTGCACCAGGTTGATAAAATTTACATGTTTATTATATTCAAATGGGTCTTCCAGTACATTATCTAATAAACAATTTTCATTTTGTTCTTTATTTAACATTATGCAAGAGGATTTCTCTATTGTCTCAATACCTAATTTAAAGACTTACTAACTAATACATCAGTAATATTACTGACAGTCATCCTACTTCTACGTTGCTCAATAGGAGCAATTTTTGTAGCCAAGTTCTTGGCTGAGATATAAAAATAATATGATAGCGATTTTGCTATTAGTCTCTTATAATAATTTGATAGACAATATCTATTATCTTTAGTCAAATACAATCTATTTACATAATTATTGATGTCAATTAAATGAAATTTATTATTATGACATAAGGTACTTAACTTTAAATTCAATTTATATCTTACACTATTTTCCTCTTGTGACAAGTTGTTGTAATAAGGTAATGTGAACAAAATAATTTTTTGTACATTTAAATTATTTAATTTATTTAAATAATGAGTCAGGACTTTTTTGTTCATATTACCTCTATTTGCAATAAATAACAACAATGTAGTAGACTGGTTAAATTCACATTCGATCACTTTTTTTAGTATGTCACAGTACGAAGCACCAGGCATGCAATAGTTCATTATTGAATGTCCCATGTTTGTTAGAAGTTGGCCCATACCTATGCCAATGTCATCACTAAACATAACAATATTGTCACTTGTGACCACTGAAGTCTGCAGTAATTGTGCATAGTCAGCTGCTGGTGGCTGAGATACCATGTTGAGAGCAGGACACGCATGATCAGGTACAACATTATAAATTATTTGGCTATCCAATGTTAAGCTATCGTTAGTGGAACTTAAGGAGTGTTTGTCCAGTAAGGCCTGATATCTGTCTTCATTAAATTGACAAAGTGTGGCTAGCTCTGTGACTGATTGGATATGCTCCTTAATTTCATTTTGAGCATTGTAATAATTTTTTGTCATGTTTGCTAAAGAATTTTGCAAGTTATTAATGACATTATTTAATTCTTGTATGTCCCTTTCATACATGTTTCTGCTCTCTCTCAATTTTGAGTCAAAAATGTCCAACGAATCTATTAAGCAAGCACGCTGCTTTCGTAATTTAATATTACTTTTAAAAGAGTTATGATTCTTAATTAATTTTTGTTTCTTCTTAATTAATTTATTAATTTTAACATATTTTTTGAGTTTATTTTTACTACTAAAATGTAAAGGTATGGACTTAACTGATGTACCTGAATACTGCTGTGTGAGATTTTGTCCACCAGGAGATTGCATTAGCTCCTCAAAAAGACTATGGGTATGTATAATTTCACTATTTTGCATCTGATGTAGAGTCACGGCACCCAATAATTTCATTGCCATATGTTCCCCTTCAAACCGGAACACAGCAATGCAAGCACTGTTGCTTTGCGGCAGAAATAGGTAAGACGGAGGTACCCAAGCAGACGACCCTGCTACACAGTCTCCTTCCGAAAAGATATAAATTATAATTCACCACTCCGCTGTGTTTGAAATGTTGAAAGATAATTACTGTTTTTTAGTCGCTGCTGCGCGACTTCACCCAGTATGGTCTTACAGCGGCGTGTGCAGCGAGGAAGCCAATATTTCACATTGCCTCGTGGAAGGAAGATTTTATTGCGGTAAGCATACCTCCACTATTTAATTTAAAAATCATATCAACTGGGGCCTAATTCTGCTAGCGTTGACGCATTTGTGGCGTGTCAATAACGCTTCAATAGCATTGCTGTTTGAGACTGTTATTGTTGGTTAACCGATAACTAGCTAAAACATTTGTCACCAATGACTTATCAAGAAACTGTAGTACAAATAAATTGCGACACGAAAAGCGTATAAGTGACAAAAACAGTTTTATTGAAACGCTATCAAGTTCAAGACACGATAACAACGTAAAGAGGATCGTGAAGTTCCAAATCATTAATCGAGTCCCGATGTCTCATTTGCACCATTGGCCTACACCATCAATGGTGCAAACGAAAGTACTATGTTTCGTTTGCACCATTAATGGTGCAAATGCATCAGGAATCGAGTGAGCATTTTTAAAAATGCAGTTTGTTGAAATTCCGAGACAAGTGCACATTTCTTACTGAAATATTGTTTTGGGTGATAACGTTTTCACCCCCCTTAACCTTTGCAAAAGAAGATAACTTTGATCTCATTAGATTCAATGCACCTTAATCTAGGTCTGTGCGTCTTTCTATTTTAGTATTTCTGTTTAGTTTATTCGAGGAAATTTTAACTGAAAAATACAAGTAATAACTTTTATTTAAAGTAATATTTACTTGAAATAAAAACGTGCAGACCTAGTTTTGCATTATATCTACAACACCTCCAAAAATTACGGAAATCGGACTATGTTTAGAGGGAGGAAAACGTTATCGCTTCTTGTGTGAAAACTAACAGCTTCACAATCTTCTAAAGATTAGCAGAATTGGGCCCCTGGTCACGTAAAACAAGGTCTCCTTAAAGTAAATTCAACATCTGTCACGATCGGTCCTCGATAGTCAATGTACAGTTGAAGCGGGATCAACTTAAAGTCTGGGTTAACACATTCAAAAGCACTAATCGAACCATACTCCCGTGAGCACACTGACGAGCTATTGAAGCTCAACAGGGGTAACCTGAGCGTGATGATAAGATAATCAATATGAGACTCAAAGAAACTGATGCTGGCAGATTCTGTGAACCCCTTATTCAGAAAAGAAACCAACAACTGGGGAGACACATTCTCGACCGAGACGATATAAAAACAATCCAAGCTTGGAATATCTTATCATTCCTAGACAGTGCCCAGCTAAAAGAGCACATAGGCCTAATAAGTCTTACTTGGAGGCTAGTCACACTAGATCTTTGCACGTCGCAGTGACGCAAATAGCCCCGAATTAATGAAATAATAATAATCAACTTAAAGTCGTAGGTAGGTATGATGAAAATGCAGGTAAGAATCCTGCCCGGATACTGTAGTATTATAATATATGTCTCACTTATGATATTTATATATTCTACATCCTTCATCACATTAGTTTATTCCTTATACATTGTTTATTTTAATGTCTTTATCTAATTTCTATTACCATCAAAAAAATGAGCACTATTTCACCTCTCTGCTGTTTTTCAATCTTTTATTATCCCTTTTCTATGGTTGCCTGGAACAGATTGCTGTACAGCAATTAGGCTGCCTATTGCTTTTGTTTCTTTGTTATGTTTTTTCTATGTTTTGTAATTATGTGCTATGCAATAAAGTCTTTGTATGTAGGTATGTATAACAATCTGTGACAAAATTGAATTTTTCTTGTGGTACCTACCGTCTCAAAATGTCTGATTCAAGTCTTTATGCTTACTTTTTGAATCTATGGAAATGAATCGTTTATTTGGCCGTAAAGGCACAATACTGTAACCCCGGAAAGTGTACAGAATAAAGTTTAAAAGCGTGTAAGTTTATTACGATTGGGACTAAACTGGGGCCCGCGTACACTGTGGGCCACTATTAAGGTGGCGTTCGCGGGATGTATATTTTGTTTGCGAACAGACTACTTGGTTAACAAAATTTTTATGTATTCAAATAAATTAATCTATTATACTAATCTAATCTATTATACTAACTAATCTAATAATATTATAAAGAGGAAAGATTTGATTGGTTGTTTGTTCCTATTGAAAAGGCTCCGAAACTAACTGGACCGATTTGAAAAATTCTTTCATATTGAGAATCCTACATTATCCCTGATGAACATAGGCTATAAAAAAATTCCTACGGGAAATTATAAAATTCCCGCGGGAAAACAAAAATAACGCGGGCGAAGTATATTATAAAGCTGAGGAGTTTATTTAATTGTTTGTTTGTTTGGTTGAACGCGCTAATCTCGGGAACTACTAATTCAAATTGTAAAATATTTTTGTGTTGAATAGTCCATTTATCGAGGAAGGCTACACGCTATATAACATTACGCTTCGACTAATAGCAGCTGAGGATCAGAGAAACATGTTGCAAAAATAGGAAAAAAATATTTGGTGGAATATTTTCCTTACACACAATTTCTGCTGCCTCAGGGATACCTGTAAAAATTGCATTTAGCGAACCTGATATCTCGTAAAAAATGAAATGTTTTATGTACACTGTTATTATAAAGAGGAAAGATTTGTATGTATGTATGTAACAAATAAACTCAAAAACTACTGGACCGATTTCAAAAATTCTTTCACCATTAGAATGCTACTTTATCCCTGATTAAGATACGCTACAAAATTATTTTTCCTACGGGATAATATAAAATTCCCACGGGAAAACAAAAACAACGCAGGCGAAGCTGCGTTAAGTAAAGCTAGTGTGCAATAAAGTTTTCACGCCCTTAAAGAAAAATATCAATTTTATGGCCAACAGTGTAATCGGAGTCAGCCGACTAAAGGCGGGTGCGGGCGTATTAACTTATAATAAACTGTGCGCGGTTTTACTGTTGCGATGCGTTACCCCACACGTTTGTACGCTTCGCCTTAACCACCAATTCGGTGGACGCTAAAATGCACTTTAACAAACAAGCATAGAGGTTGTTTCCGAATGCAGTTTACAGCTCCAGATATCATTCCAAAGAAGGAAAACTCTTTACACTAATTAAAGCTTTAAGCTGACGTACAGAAGTGCGAAATTTCTTTGTTACCTTTAAGTTAGTTACGGCGTTAAAGTAGTACCCAAGAAGGGGTCAAACCAGACCCTTAGCATAACCGATATTAAAACTCGGGTGTATTTTTTTATTAAAAAATCATCGCTTAGGCCCAAGTTCGTATTAATAGGATTTCGTTGTTTATTTATATTGTTTGTTTGGCTTATGTTTTGTGGTTTTTGACGCAAACTTGCTAAGGGCGAATCGGATGTCACACGTAACGATAAACATTTATTCTTTGAATATATTTTGAAAGGTTTCTAATGAAAAATTGAAAAATAAAATCAATACAGGAAAAATTTCGTCTCGGGAGTGATTTGAGATCGCGTCTCCAACATACCGTGTTGACGCCTTGACCAACCAGCAGCCGTAGCACGGGCTGCCAAGACTGGATTCGAGTCACGCATTATCTCACAATTTCAGTGACATAATCTCTGTCTTAAAGAGTAGCACGGTGGCGCGTATCAAGGGACTGACGTGATAAAAATTTGTTGAAGCTCGTCAAGGGACACGTGTGACTGAGTTTTATCACAAACTTTTTGCTCTCCGGCTGCTGCTACTCGTACATCTTCTAAACTATTAAAGCCCTTGCTGCAACTGCAGCAGTCGGCGCACAGGTACGTCAAGAAATTTGTGATAAAACTCAGTCACATGTGTTTTACGAGCGCCAAGAAAATTTGTCACACTTAATACGCGCCACCCGGTGTGCTACTCTTTGAGGCATAGAAATTATGTCACTGAAATTGTAAAATAATGCGTGACTCGAGTCCAGTTTTGGCAGCCCGTGCTACGCCTGCTGGTGGGTTATTGTCTAAGAAAAAATCTATCACGATCGCTTATAATTTGACAACCATTGCGCCGTGAACATAAGACTCTGCGCCGACTTCCTTTTATAAAGGAGCGATGGATGAACTGCGACTGTCAAATTGTAAGCGATCGCCATAGATTTTGTCTTAGACAATAGGCCACCGAGCTCTTACCAGCCCCGACGAAATTCTTAGCGTTATTGGTCTCCTTTATGGTACAATTCAATTCAATTGGTACAATTCACAGCCACACTTTACTCTAAATCTCACTACCACAAACATATTACATACACACATAACTCTAAATAACATTACCCCTCAAAATTCATACACTTACCTCATAATATCACATTCAAAACACGTAAAACATTTGAATATAATTAATCCTCGAGTTCGTATAACTTACAAAAAAATTTCAATACCTCTAGTCCAGAGAAACAAATCACAGCTAGTCGTAAATGGTAACATGATATCAAACTACTCTTTAACTTTTACTTTTATAGCCAGTTATGGCCACTTTATAAGACCCACAGGAGTGCACTCCAAGAATTGGAGTGAACTCCGTCGAATATGCCCATAAGAAATATTGTTGACGATAATATATAGACGACTCGCTCAACATTGAATGTACTCTACTTAATCAGATTAGAGGCTGTACATCCTTTATCAAAACATCTAAGTGGAACTTCTGTTTAATGACATATAACATTAGGAGCCTCAACAAAAATTTAATCATCAGCTCTAGTCCCCAAGAGACAGGATTAGGTACCTAGTTTGGGGACTTTCGGTATCGGTATCGAAGTTGTAAACTTTTTTGGAAACAAATGATTTATTTATTATTTATTTATTTTTTATTTATACTTTGTTAAGCCAAAGTCTAAGGCTATGGTCTTTGTTAAGTCAAAGTCTAAGGCCGCGTACAGCGTCACGCCGTACGCTGCGTTACGATGCTTACTATAGAAATGTACTGTTGTGGTCTCTTTCGTACGCTGACGTGGGCGTGTGGACGCCGTAGGCGACATTGGAACGCTTTGCGCCGCGTCTCTAGTTATTTCGAACCATTGGCATTGCAGCGTAAACGTCTTATTTGGCGTCAGTACAAAATGTCGAAATTTGATAAAGAAAAAGACAAATTATTGATTGAATCAGTCGAATGTTATAGTGCATTATACAATAAAAGTGATCAGGAACATGAAAATAATATTTATAAACAAATGTTTACAGCAACTTTTTCGTCAGGTGATATGGGATGGGATGCATTTTTGATGGCAGTTTTATTGCAAAAGTTCTAATATATGTTTGAATTGTTCTTAATTGATACAAAAATATTCCATAAATTTAGTATTGTTGTCTTTGAGTTGTTTAATTATTATAATCTGGACACATCCTTCTTTCTTTCTCTTTATAAATAATCGGTGCCTTGTTGCCCTGAGTTTTCTTCGTATGCGGTTGTTTTATACCTCCTCTTCAAGTAACACAAACGCTGCCAAAAGTGTCGAATTTATATCCATTTTTTATAACACGACTACTACGCGCGAGCGCTGTTTTTCGTCGTTCGCGTATGAGATGTATTGACCGCCGACGCTGTGCCTGGCGTTCAGACGTCGATCGAAACGTTTACGCTGAAGTCAGACGCTGCATATAGTATTTAATAGGAGACCGAGGCCTTAGAGCATTTCTCAGGTTAAATGATCTAAGGCCAAAGTGGACTTCATTCACTGTTAATAACTTCGTATCAACATCCAATTTGGAAATCTTTACAGATTTCTTAAGAATTGGTTAAGAATAAAGCAAACAAGCAAACTTATAAATTTTATATAAGTGGAATTTCGCATTTTCCTTAAAAATGCAAACAAAATTTAATAAAAAAATATTTTAAGAAAAAATAAAAACCGACTTCAAAAACACTGAAAAGTTAAAAATAATATAAGAATAGGCGCAGACAACATCACACTTCTATATTGAAGTCGGTGCCAAACGATGATCTCCTAGAAAGTGTTAAAATTTGTCACCGATGAAAATTTGCCAAACGATGATCTCCTAGAAAGTGTTAAAATTTGTCACCGACTTCAATATAGAAGTGTGATGTTGTCTGCGCCTATTCTTATATTATTTTTAACTTTTCAGTGTTTTTGAAGTCGGTTTTTATTTTTTCTTAAAATATTTTTTTATTAAATTTTGTTTGCATTTTTAAGGAAAATGCAAAATTCCACTTTTCAGTGTATTTGAAATCGGTTTTTATTTTTATCATTTTAGTGAATGAAATCTTTTTAGTGAAAGAAACCCTAATTTAATACCAGCTCACCTTCGTTGAGCTGGTGTTAAATTAGCGTTTCCTTCGATTTTCATGGGATCCCATCAACAGATCCTGACTTTGGTGACCATGAGACCACCCTTGGAGCGTAGCGTAATCGCGTAGCATAGGGGAGAGTTGGTTATATCGTACTGCCATTTTAATCGTACCACTTCTAAATTTCCCACTTAATGGGTAATTTTTTCTACACTGGCAGCACCAAATCGTGGCCCTGCGCAATCCCCCGCCACCAGCCATTTGCAATTGATGTGAGTTGACAACTGTGCGCGTGAGTGAAAAAAACATTTTTTTGTGGAAGTTAATGCAAATATTGTCGTAAATTCGTAAGGATATGACTCGTTAACAAAGTAAGCTATAGAAACACAGTTTTCTTTATTGTATTACAATTTTATACTAGTCGACGACTAGTCGGCTAAATTGTACCGATGGCAGTCCTTTATAAAAAAAACATTTTTAAGGATGTTAGAGTAAACGTATGGAACTGATTTCTCTGTCTTAGCAAGGCAAAATATGAAACTTTATTTTGCATATCCATTAATTATTGTAAGTCTTGTCATAGCCGAAATATTTAAGTTAAAGTAAAAAGTGGTACGATATAACCGACTCTCCCCTACACACAAAAAAAACATACGCATCGAATTAAGAAATTCCTTTTTTGAAGTCGGGTAACACGAGGTTTCCCAGAAAATCTACTCGTGCACGGCGATTGCTTTATTGCAAAGTAATAAAGTTGCTTAATGCGTAGCTTCCTATTTTTGGAAAACTGGGGTACAAAATAAAAATTGTACTTTTGCAATTTTCTAGATAATAAAAATGCACGTCTATTAGTAAAACATTTATGTCATTTATTATTGTATTTTCTGATTACAAGCAGTTTTAAAATATTGAACAAAGTGATATTTGGATTTTATTTTTATCGAGTGAAATATTATTTTAATGATGTTTCTGTCTTTAAGAATGTTTAGTTGAAATGTTCAAAAATGTCACATATGAATTTTGGAACTGTATGTTTAATATGTGTGGCGGTACAGTCAATCGAAATTGTTCGAAAACGGGAAGTAACGTATTTTTTGTGCTATTTTTGTGCAAATTTTCGTAAATGTGTAAAGATTTTTTTATAAGTATAATTGAACGCGCTAATCTAATTATTATGAATGTTTGTATAGGTATATCTATGTATGTGTAGACCTGTATGATTAATGATTATGTATGTATATTTAAATTTATATGCTCTACTTACCCTCGTCCCGAATCCACTTAATCTTACTTCTTCTAGGGTTGACTAGGAGAGATTTTTCTACGAGAATAGTTCGCCCTTCCGTATGTTTGTTTTAAATTATGCTTAAACTCAAAACTCGAAAATCTTTATTCAATATAGACCTTTACAGGCACTCGTTGACGTCAAACAAAACATTAAAAATCTTCAAACAAGAATCTAATTAACTAATTCTTTAATCCTTGTATGTACACAAGTAAAAGTAAATTGAAAAAAAAGTTAACTCTACACCTGTTCGGAAGTTGGGAGAGCCTTCTCGAGAAGAACAGGCAAGAAACTCGGAAGGTCTTGTATTTTTTTGTCTCCTCTTTTAAATTGTCAACATTACAAATATTATATTTCACAAACATTTTAATTGAAAAAAAAATATAGACATGCCTGTCGGAGTGAGTGAAACAGTTACTCAAATGAATGGCATCTATCCCATTATCACAAAGTGTTAATGTCCATCCCATCTTATGTGAACGGTCTACAATAAAGAAAATACAAAACAATTAAATATTACATTGCCAAAGTGCAGTTTCAATAGGTGAACGACGGGATGCGTAAAATGTAATTCCATTTACTTCAAATCCAGACAAATATCTCTGTCCCGCTTACGCTCGTCCCTCCGTCCCACTCTGCTGTAATTGTATTAGTTTGGAGTAAGGAGCCGCTTGAGGTAATCTTAGGCACATCACGCTAACTGCAGTACACTTAGGTGACGATTGAGTGCGCACGCCACAACGTCTGGCGATAGCCTAACTAAAAATTAATATAAAAAAATTGAAAAACGTAAGCTCTAAAAATTTCTACAATTTTTTGAATACACGCTTGCACTTGATTATATCAGAGTCAAAATCAATAATCTTTATTAAATACTAGCTGTGCCCGCGAACTACGTTTCGCCATATATTTTTTCCCGTTTTTACAACATTTTTCATTGATGCTCAGCTCCTATTAGTCGTAGCGTGATGTTGTATAGCCTATAGCCTTCCTTGATCAAAGGACTATCCAACACAAAAATAATTTTTCAACTTGAATCAGTATTTTCTGAGATTAGCGCGTTCAACCAAACAAACAAACAAACTCTTCAGCTTTATAATATAGTAGGTATTTAATTATATAGATAGGCAATAACAAGCAGTTTTAATAAAAAAAAACTGGCAGTGCGAGTTGGACTCGCACGGTTTTTAGATGTTTTTCTTAACATGTGCTATAAGAAATACTTATTTTTGCCAAATTTCATGATTCTAGGTCAACGAAAGTACCTTTATATAAGCACAGTTTAACAATGCATAATTGTTAAACTGTGATATGTGTTGATTCCCTTGTGAAATCGCAAAACTTGGAAAATATGCGACAAAAACGGTCATATCATTTGAACGGGTTGACTTACAAATGTGATTTTTTTTTCACAGGCGAAATAATGTTTGTAAAAACACGTGAAAGAAAAATAGAGTCGACTCTGCATCTGTCCGGGATTCGGCAGTCTTCACGAGAAAGGCAAGCATGAAACTCTCAATGTATTTTAATTTGGTTGTTTACTTGCTGTAAATAAATAAAGTCATATTAATAACTAGCTGCCCGTCCCGGTCTCGCTCGGGTATACTAAAAACCTTTTGACAGTACAACAATGTAAGAAACCATAGATTTGAAATAACCTGAATGTTAATCTGTCAATTTCCTCACTTTTTATGTTACCATTTTTAAATTCATAATTTTACTTTCTGTATATTTTTTAAATATTTTCTATTATACAAACCTTGTCCTGACAATTACGAACACAACAAAATAAATACTAACCAATTTGGTGCAGTCGTTTTGAAGTTATGCGTGTACATACATTTCGACAATTCATTTTTATATATATATATATATATATATAAATATACACAAGCTGACCCGGCGTACTCTGTATCGCCATGTTTTTAACAAAATTACTGAAATTTATGTTTAAATTATTGTAATTTTTATATTACACAAAACTTGTCCTAGCAATAACGAACACATAAAACCATGAATCATCCAATTTGGTGCAGTCGTTCGAAAGTTATGGGCGTACATACATATCGAAGATCCATTTTTATTTATATAGATAAATAATAATAAAAGATAATCAATTTACAAAAGCATTTAATTGCGTTTGTAAGCGATGCTATTATTCCAGATATTATAATATATTTTGTTCAGATATTATTATAGTTTTTGAATATACACATAATATAGGTATGTCTGTTATCCCTTCAAAATGTCCAACGAAATATAGTTTCCCCCTCAAAAAAAAATAAATGAAGGGCCCTTTTGCCTTAAAATTCTTACATAGTTGTCCCCGCAAACTACGTTTCTCTATCATAAAGCGTAACACTGAAGTTCTCTTATTTTTTGTATGGGGACTTCTCAGCTTCGGGGATTTTGAAAAATTCTTCCTTAGTGGGCGCCTACATGAGCCAACGAACTCCTGTACTGAATTTCATGCTTCCAGCTCCAGTAGTTTGGACTCTACATTGATGCCTCAGCCAGTCACTCATCAAAGCCTCTTATAAATAAAGACTAGCTTTACTTTACGCCGCTTCGTCCGTGTTGTTTTGTTTTCCCGTGGGAATTTCATATTTTCCTGTAGGAAAAATAATTTTGTAACCTATGTTAATCAGGGATAATGTAGCATTCTAATGGTGAAAGAATTTTTGTAATCGGTCCAGTAGTTTTTGAGTTTATTCGTTACATACATACACACAAATCTTTCCTCTTTATAATACTCATAATAGTGTAGAAGACAATATACTCAATATACTCTTGCTCTTTTTCTCGCTGGTCGAACTGAAAAGTTGGAAACATGGGAGCATTTTTTAACCGACTTCAAAAAAGGAGGAGGTTATCAATTCGATGCGTTTTTTTTTGTGTATGTTACGCGATTAAGCCGCCAATTGTGGACCGATTTTCAAAATTCTTCTGGTATTAGAATTTTGAAAATCGGTCCCATGTTTCCAACTGAAAAGTTGGAAACATGGGAGCATTTTTTAACCGACTTCAAAAAAGGAGGAGGTTCTCAATTCGATGCGTTTTTTTGTGTATGTTACGCGATTAAGCCGCCAATTGTGGACCGATTTTCAAAATTCTTCTGGTATTCGATAGAGTATACTCCAAGGGCGGTCCCATGGTCACCAAAGATAGGATCTAATGATGGGATCCCATGAAAATCGAGGAGAACCCTTTAATTTTAAGGCGTGTCCAACGTGTTTTGTGTGTGTGTATGTTACGCGATTACTCCGCCAATTGTGGACTGATTTTCAAAATTCTTTTTATACTTGATAGAGTATACTCCTGGTAGTCCCAAAGTCAGGATCTGACGATGGGATCCTACGAAAATTGAGGGAAACGCTAGTTTAATAGCAGCTCACCGTTGAGCTGAGGACCTAAAGAGGCTGCATCGCAGAATCATAATACGGATCATATTATGAATTGAGTGCAATTCATCATAAGCAAATTCTATTTTACAGCTTTGTATGAATATTCGTAAAATGGTCACAAATGACACTTTAGCAATGCCCAATTTGTGAACCATTTTACGAATATTCATACAAAGCTGTCAAATAGAAAAATTGCTCATGATGAATTGCAGAACTTAAGCTTTATCGGTAGGTATATTATTAAATAGCGAAGCCATGAAAAACCTTCACATAGCCGAAACAGCAATAACAGTGGAATGGCACCGAAGAAAACTAAAGAGGAATGAATATAGAGCAAAAACGCCACTCGAGAGGGAGTCCCGGTAATTTCCAACAATCCAGTTCGTACCAACGTTTCTCATAACCGGTAACCGGGGCGACGCGACGGGCCCTCAGCATTCCTGCTTTGTGGCCCCTCCCATGCCCCCGGCTGAAATGTCAGGAATTTCATATTGAATTTTCATGGCTAACCTACCTATACGGGTAAGTAGTTGGAAATTAGTTGTAGACAGTCAAGTGGTCTTGTTTATTGTACACGGCTTATATTGATGTTATCTCCTGCTTTAATATGCGCGGCGGTTTCTTCATGCGACACGTGAATAGTTCAAATTCTAACATCTCTCAAATAGGCTATATAGGTTAAATTACAAGAAATGTACGCAGTACACTAACGGCCGGTTGCACCAAGTTTCACGTTTTACGATTTTGTAAAAAGTAACAGTAAAAATAAAAACCGACTTCAAAAACACTGAAAAGTTAAAAATAATATAAGAATAGGTACAGATATCACACTTCTATATTGAAGTCGGTGCCAAACGATGATCTCCTAGAAAGTCTTAAAATTTGGCACCGACTTCAATATAGAAGTGTGACGTCTGTACCTATTCTTATATTATTTTTAACTTCTCAGTGTTTTTGAAGTCGGTTTTTATTTTTTGTAAAATATTTTTTATTTTTAAATTTTTAGTGAATGAAATCTTTTTAGTGAAAGAAACCCTAATTTATTAAATTAGCGTTTCCCTCGATTTTCATGGGATCCCATCAAAAAATCCTGACTTTGGTGACCTTGGGACCACCCTAGGACCTTGGGACCCTCTATCGAATATAAAAAAAAATTGAAAATTGGTCCACAATTGGCGGAGTAATCGCGTTACATACACACAAAACACGTTGGAAACACCTTAAAATTTATGGGTTTTCCTCGATTTTCACGGGATCCCATCATCAGATCCTGACTTTGGTGACCATGGGACCATCCTTGGAGTATACTCTATCGAACACAAAAAGAATTTTGAAAATCGGTCCACAACTGGCTAGTTGTTACTTTTTACGAAATCGTACAACGTATAACTTACTGCAACGCTGTAAGGCTACCACGCACAGATACGACACGACTCAGATTAACACCTTAAAATCGCAGTAACACTGACAGATTATGTAATAAATTGCTCACTAAAAGATGTCTGCTAACGCAAATGTGCTGTTAAACAAATAGATATTTAATTTTAATCTATTCGACAATGCGTTGAAATTGTCGGCCGCCCGCCAGAGATATACAGGATGTAATTGAACACCCCAATAGCATTTAAGGGTATGTATTCATCAGAAGTAGAGATTCTGTTGGAAAAATATTAGGGCTAACAAACCTATATTTTTTCCCATACAAACTAAATAAAATATTTATTGGTATTAAGTGCCGACAGCCCTACGTAAGCGTACGAGGTTAAGAGGTTTCTTTTGTGTTAAGAGCTGGTTATGGTTGTCACTTGAAAGTTTTTACTTTCAGCTTAAAATCAAATACCTAACTCTGAAAGTATTGGGGCTCCAGGTCTCAGACAAGCACCGAAGGTCCATTTATTATCTATCTTATATGCCCCTTAAATATTATTGGGGTGTTCAGTTACACCCAGTATAGTGGTGGCACCTAACTTGGCAAGATTTTGACGTCGATTTAGTGATTTTGCGCATGTACCTTAGTGTGCAACAAAAATGATTACTGCTTTTCATTTTATTGCCATTCGAGCCAATATTATACATAATATCCCCCGTTCTTAGCAACTTAGAATTCAGCTGCCGGTACCAAGTTTGTAGAAACACAGGGAACAGTGTAGCGAAGGCAACACCTTTCTAACGCCTTATACTTCATTATCACAGCTCATTATATGTCCCCACCGAGGGGCTAGAGCCTACCATATGTTAGGGTGATTAGGCCTTAGTAAAACCACGCTGGCCCAGTGCGGATTGGTCGACTTCACATACACCATTGAAATTCTTCGCAGATAAATGCAGGTTGTCTCACGATGTTTTCCTTCACCGTAGGAGCGTCAGACAAACGGACATATGAAATTCGAACGAAAAACACATTGGTACATGGCGGTCTCGAACCCCGGACCTCCCGATTGGAAGGCAAGTGCGGAGTCTACAGCGCCTTATACTATCACCTTTATTTCTATTTGAAATAATAGACAGCTAGAGATAATTCTAGATATGATTGTGTTGCAGAAATAAAGAGTGATGTGAATTTTACTAGATTTTAATAACCGTTCTACTAATAAGCAGCCTATTCCTTAATGTTATTGTAGTTACTCAGATGTAGAGACATTGCATAAATTGCCATTGAAAATAAAATGTCTAGAGAGTCATGACGTTTTCTTATTGAAAAGGTTCGAAAAATTCCCGTCCATTCAAGTGGGGACCAGATAAACAAATTTTAATACAGATACGCTAAATTTTGTTTTTATTCGCAGTCAAAGCGTACCGAGTTAATAAAAGAATGTAATAATCCACCCCGCTGCTCGAGAGCATTCGACTAGGCAATTCCGTCGAAATTGCGAAGCGAGAAAGCAATCGTCGCGAACGAGAAAAGAAATTCAAAATACTAACAGTAGAATTCGGGTTGGGCGCCACATCACATCCTAACGAATCAATTGACGCTGAGAGATGGACAGCTGAAAAATTAAACGCAAAAACACCGTTTAGCCGCATTCCTTATTCAGGTGCGTCCGAAAATTGGAGGCGCTTACAAGAAATCGCACTCAGTCGCCGACGACGCAGGAAAGCTGCCAGCTGAAATAATTCCATTCGAGTACACTTATTTACCGCCTATAGTATGCTGTTTATAGGTGTATTGTACTGTTTGTTTTTTCCATTACAAAGGACGGAACGCCTCGCGAGCCGTGCGGCTATAATATTTCAATATTGTGACGCAGAGCCAACCCTAGGCGCGCTAAAGTGATTTCCCCGCCTCGCCATTGGTGCATTCCCAGCGGCCCCCCGCTCGTTCGATATTCGAACGCGCCGCCAGAAAGAGACGCACCATCAAAAGCTTTAGTATAAATTTACGTGGAGAGACAGAGATGGATATACAGATGTGCGTGCATGAATACTGCATGAACGGGAGAGGTTCGTATCAATAATACGTGCCCGAATGAAATAATAGATTATTCGTTTGTTCAAATCGAACGTAAACAAAATGTAAGCATCCATTACTGATGCACCGAGTGAGATCGCTGCAGCTCTGTAGCTTTTTGCGTCGCGTTAGAAAGGGATAGGCATATTTCCCGGCGTAGCGACCGCTTTCCCAGGGCCGGCAACAATGAGAACTATCTGTTTTTGTACCAGTCGACCGTCGGTTTCCACATTAAGCGATCATTTTAAGGGCGAACCAATCAAACTGTAAATTTATACAAATTGATACTAAACGGGTTATATTAATTTTATAACAAAAATTAAGTGTGTAAATAAGTTTGAGCGGAGTCGTAATTAAAACTAATTGGGTGTAACACGGCGCTAATTATTTTGTATTAAGGCGCGATTTCGCGGGAATTTGTCCCTTTTGTGTGATGCGTGTCGGTACTTTGCGTGAGGCTTTTTCTATTGTTCTTTTTTAAAATGATCGTTCGTCGCCCGTGAGAATACTAGTGATTTGGCGCGGTTGTGTTTGTAGCGAGAGCGAGTATTATTGTTGGTTCGAGGAGGTGTACTAAGAAGATGCCGGCATAGGGGGGGGCCACGGGTGGCCCTTTGAGGCCATGCTTAACAACCTCACTGCTACAGCCTTAGGTGAGTCTACTAATTAGAAATAAAACTATTTTTAAAGACATGATCATGCAAGATAACAGAGATAAGACTGTCGAGTACCTACCTACCTACTTAACTTTATTTTTCGACTTGTTTAGAAATTTTGATCGTTCGATACTTTCATGGTGTCAATGAAAAAAAACTATACCTATAGGTATATTATACAAGACTATTTTGACCTCATACGAAATAGGACATTTGAGTGCTTTCTGAAGTAACAGCGATTATAGACACAAAAATTTAAAAATAATAATTTATTTCTACCTATATGGCTATCACCTACATTAATATTGATAAATTAATTGTGATTTATTGAAACATTACAGTAAACAAAACGCGCTATATGAATAATATTGAATATAATTATAATTAAACATTCATAATATTTTTTTGGATAAATTCACAATAAAAGAAATGCAAATGCCGACTTGAAATTATTTTTTACTAGCTGACCCAGTGAACTTCGTATCCCAATGAGAGATTGGAGAGATGACGGATTTAAATAAAAAATCGCGGACTGTACCATCATTTTCTGTAATTATTGCCATATATTTTTTTAGCTTAAAATTTTCTCTATTACTTTTTCTTTTCAAGCTACCACAGTATTAAAGCGAGTAAAAAAATTTCAAATCATTCAAGTCGTTTTTGAGTTTTAGCAAAACTAACTAAAAACGGTGATTAATTTTTTAGAGATAAGTACTAGCTGCTGTGCCCGCGGCCAACGTTTCGCCATAATAATTGTCAAAAAAAGCTGGAAAGGGGCAGTCTTATCACTTAGAAGGATAAAAAATAGCCTACGTTCATTGTCAGACCTACTGAATATACAAATTTTTATTATTAAAATCGGTCAAGCCGCTATCGGAGGATTTCGATAACAAACACGGAATGGAAAATCAAACCCGGATTAGTACCGGGTGGTCTGAACCACTATACAACAGAGGCGGTTTATTTTCGAGTAGATATGCCGAACGAAAGAAAGCAAAAAAACAATAATTGTGTGGTTTTATGAAACCACGATGCAAGTGAAACTTTTCACGGATAGATAGGCATTTTATTGAAAATTTTCGGAAAATTATTCGGTTTGGACTATTAAAATCGCGTTTAAAAACTTAAATCTTTTTCTTCTCGAAAGAAAATTATAAAAAAAAAACTATTTAATAAAGAAAAAAAAAAACAAATTAATAAAATACACTAAAAAGCAATAAAAAACAAAATAAAAAAATCAAATTTATAAAAAAAAATATCGCTCTTATACCAGGATCGAACCACTGCCACACAGATTTCAAGTCGAAGATCTAACGCATAGACCAATGGTCAGCTATATGAAGTCGATTGACGAGTAAGTAATGATTTTTCGCTATCTGCAGCTGTTCTGCTCCGTAGCCTAAGCCTCACCTAACAATCTAACCTAACATTGTCTAACCTAACAATCAGTCGAAAAAAGCTGTCAGTGTGTAGAAATTATGTAGAGTTCCACTGCACAGTGATTACTGCACTATAGGCTGAAAATGAAACAAAAAATTATGTAATGACGTGCTATATTATCTATATTCATAAAGTCCCGTTGCAAAGTACCCAGTGCGCTGGCGGCATTGCCCCTATGTATAGCAATCGACAGATTTTGTGCAAACTAGCCGCCAGCTTGAGTCACCCTAGGCGAGGACCAATCTAAATGACACGTCCTTATCAAAGGTTTTAGTGTCGGACGACCACTGCCCCATGGTCTCTACAGCAAGCGTCACAAATTCATAGTGATCGTTAAGAGCACTATATTTGCGGCGCTTGAGTAGCTGCACTTCTTCGGCCGCAGCTCCAGCCCTCGCTAGCGATGGGCTATTGTGAGTAAAAAGAAAATCGAATGAATCCACAATTGTGCAATTGCGTATTCGATTGTCGATTCATTCGCCGTCGCCAAACAACAATCGAATGAAAATTGACAATCGAATAACAATTACAAGTGGGACGATATAATTGGCGCGCGGGCGGGTAGCGGGAGCGGGGGTGATGTAACACTATCCCGGCGACAGTGTCGATTCGATTGTTTTTCTATCAACTCTCAGCCAATTGTAGGTAATGATGTATTTATGTATGTAAATTGAATCACATGTCAATTGTTTGTGAACAATTGCTTAAACACAACTAACTATTTCGTCTCAAATTTCGTTTCACGCGCTATACTAAACTACCAATAGACCAAGCATTGATTATCACAGAATTGGCTAGATGACAAAATTTTTTTTTTGCTTTAATAGAAGCTCATTCATATAATAAACAGAAAGAAAAAATCGGTTTTCGAATAACTATAAAAACAACCAAGATATAAGGTATTAAAGATTTTTCTCCATCTCCTTCTAGAAAAACGGCAATTTACAAGGAGTTTATATGGCCGTACTCAACAATGACGTCACGGTTGATGTCGGATCTCTCTGTCTAATCGCCTTCAAATTAACAACTTAAAATACTTGTATCTAATGTATTTCTAAGCCGATTTTAATTCTAATTTCACAGGACTGCATCTTTTTCCACGGTATTTTAATACTTAATGCCGAGACGTAAAAATTTGAATTCAGTCATCATCCCAATTGTTATATTCGAATAAATTGTTGTAAGCCGCGCGCCCGGCCAGTCCGCGCCTGCGACCGACAATCGACGCAACAATCGAAAAACACCGATAGTTATTCGAATACATTCGAATAAACACAACGATCGAATAATTCGATAGTTTTAGTAACAATCGCCCATCGCTAGCCCTCGCGGCGAAGCCCTGCACCTGAGACGGTGCCAAAGTATCGACGCATGTAGTATCCCATACCAAACACCGTCCCAATGTCCTCGGTACCAGAGCGGCAGCATCAGGACGTTTGCCGCCATCCCTTTTTATATTTTTAAGAGTCTTCAGGTGATCATTGCTTGGCACCTACTTCAATATAAAACTGTGATGTTGAATGTATTCTTATATATTATTTATATAAGAATATGGGGAGCTTGGTGGCGCATTGGCGCGTGCGCTCAGCGAACGATTGCTAAGGTTAAGCAACGTTCGCTGTGGCCAGTCCTAGGATGGGTGACCAAAATAAGAAACATTTTAAGCTCCTCCGTGCTTCGGAAGGCACGTTAAACAGTGGGTCCTGCGCCTGATCTCGCCCCGGTCGTGTTGGCTAACCGTCCTATCGGACTAGGCGAGTGAAGGAACAGAGAGTGCAGTCAGTCAGTCAGAGTTTCGTCCGCCATGGGCGGGTGCGGGCTGAGAGTGAACTTACGTTTGCGCAGTCACTTGTGCACTTTAATATCTCCTGTGCAGATGGCTAGTCTCTGTGGAAATTGGCCGCCGTGACCGAATATCGGTTAGGGGGACATTATATTATTTATGACTTTTTGGTGTATTCGAAGTCGGTTTTATTTCTTAAAAAAATATTTTAATCTTTTTAGTAAATTTAATACATTATTATTAGAATTTGAGCCAAGGCGAATACCAGAATAACTTTAAGAGCGAACGCACACGACCGACTATCGCTGACCGATTTTTTGACGGTAGAAAATGAAACAAATATGGAGTTGTACATTGCAATGAAATTGACGAAGTGACAGAAGCAAAATTTTTAGGTATTATCATTGACTATAGTTATAATTGGAAAACGCACATAAACTTAATGGTAGACAAATTGGATCGTTTTGTATACCTACGTATTGAACAGAGTGAAACATATTGCATATCTAAGGAAGCAGCGTAGCACTTATGGCCTACCACGGCTATGTCTCCTCGATTTTAAGATATGGTATTGTGTTGTGGGGAAACTAAGTTGACATACACCGGTCTTTTAAATTGCAAAAAAGTGTATCCGAACAATTTGTGGTGCGGGCTATTTGGACAGTTGTAAACCTCTTTTCAAGACCTTAAATATTTTGACCTTGCCTTGCCTCTACATTTACGAACTTTGTGGCTTTGTAAAAAACATAGCGTCTTGTTTATAAAAAAATATGGCGATAAATTGTACGTTCCCAGCCGGAAATTGATTGTGCATTCTAAAAACTCTTTTTGGATGACAATACGCGTGTTCAATAAATTGCCAAGTCGTATTCGCGAGCTTCCTATAAATAAGTTTAAAGTTAAATTGTTTCAGGTACTGTAAGATAAGACTTATTATTGTGTCAATAAATTTTTGAACGATAAAGTAATTTGACATTTATTAATGTGTGCGAAATGATTAATTCCTATTCTTATTATTTTATTTATGGTCGATTTTATTGTGATGTAATTTTTGACATAAGTTTTTGTTTATATAAAATGACATTCATAATATATTTCGATAACACTAATTAAATTTTTATGCACTTGACATTTAACAAAAATAATATTTGCACGTCGAAATATTCGACGAAATATGTTGCAGAAATTTTTGTAATTAACAATTTGTGTGTACCATATTTTTTTGCAAATAAATGATTATTATTATTATAACGCACACGAACTACAAAAAGTCGGGCAATAAAATATCGGTGAGTCCCGGCTGATCCGATTATCAGTGAAAATGGAACGTTCGTTACCGCACAAAAAATCGGTCATAAAATCGGTCACCGATTGTCGGTCGTGTGTGCTCGCGCTAAATAAAACGTCTTTCGTTCTAAACTAAACAGTATTAAAAAATATTCCCGAACTCTTAACCTACCAGAAACCTTCCATTATCAGCTCAGGAACATGATATGATGACTCATCAATCATCATCATCACAGCTCATATACGTCCCCACCATACGGCCACGAGCCTACCCTGACCAGTTATTAGAGGCCTTAGTCAAACCACGCTAGCCCAGTGCGGATTGGTTGACTTTACATACACTTTTGAATTACTTCGCAGGTGTATGCAGGTTTCCTCACGATATTTTCCTTCACCGTAGGAGTATCAGATAAATGATGACTACCAGATCCAAATACCTGAATATCTTCAGAAAAACATGAAACACGTAGGACGTGCCTATGTAATTTAAGGGATTCCTTCGATTTCCATGGGATCTCGTCAGCAGATCATGATTTAGTGACAACGGGGATCACCTTCGTAGTATTTATTATTATTCATCGTTTCGGTACTATTTAAGTCACTGCGACCTACAAAGATCTATTGTGACTAGCCTCCAAGTAAACTTATTAGGCCTTGTCATGTACTCCTTTAGCTGAGCACTATCAAAAAATGATAAGAAGTTCCCAGCTTGGATTATTTTTATATCGTCTGGGTTGAGAAAGTGTCTCCCCAGTTGTCGGTTTCTTTTGTGAATGAGAGGTTCAAAAAAGCGCAGGAGGTGCACTGGTGTTTCACGTTCCTGTTCACAGAATCTGCAAGCATCAGTTTCTTTTAGTCTCAGGTTGTAAAGATGTCTGTTCAGCTTGCAGTGGCCAGTCAGAGCCTAAACATCACGCTCAGTTTTGAATTGTTTATTGTACACACATTTTTAAAAACAGATATAGTATAGAACAACATGTACAAGGGCGAGCTTATCTCTTAAAGAGATCTCTTCCAGCCATCCTTTTTTTTTTTTTTTTTTTTCGAGGGGAATGCGTGACCGCACCGTACTCGCCGTTGGCTAGACGACGAGCGTGTGTGGGGCTCTCCCGGCAGAGTGCCAAGCCTACCCACTAAACCCCCCGGTGTTCTTCCTGCCCTTATGGACGCGCGTGGTAGGGTCCACACTGCGACTACCACTACCAACGCGCCCGGGCTAGCCCGACCTAACTGGTCGGGCTATCGCCAAGGGGGGATTGCCCGAGAACACCAGGGCAATCCCCAGACGGAGGGTCTTACGGCGGCGTACACGGGGCCAACCATGCACGCAGGCCTCCACGGCAGGGTCATTAGACGGGCATTGCTTGCGCGAATGCCCGCCTTCGCCTGCCTGTCCGTCTGCGGCGGATGGGAGCGGCTTGAGGATCATTCTCCCGCTCCCTCTCCGCGAAGGAGGCGACAGCCCCCCATTCCGCCCCGCCACGGAGCATGGCCACGACCATGCTCGGCAGCGAGAGGTCTCCGCCTCCCAGCGCAACGTTAAGTTCGCTGCGCTGGCGTCGCCAAGCCGGGCACACCAGCAGGGTGTGCTCGGCAGTGTCGTCGGGAGCGTCGCAGTGATGACACTGCGGCGTTTCCTCCCGACGCGCGACCCGATGCAGATAGTGACCGAAACAACCTCCTCTCTTTCCTTCCTCAGGAGCGGATCGTCCCCCCCGTTCTCTAACGGCAACCCGATGTCGATACACCTCTGCATGTACATGTGCATCGACATCCCACGGCGTTTGGCCCGCAAGAACGCAGGCCGCGCCGTGGCTAACCGTGCGATAAGCTCGCACGGCCCGGGTTGCTATGACCCTCTGCGGACGTCGCAAGAGGGCCACTGTTCGGGGGGAAAGGCACTCCGCCCATACCGGGGCTCCGTAGAGTGCCATCGACCGTATCACCCCGTGATATAGTCGACGGCACGCCGATCCTGGCCTTCCCACATTAGGGAGGACCCGTCCGAGTGAGGTTCCAGCCAACCCTAGCGAAAGTGAGAAATTAAGTAGATGCGGGACGAGGTGTACATTTAAGAATTTTCAATTATCATACTACTACTACTTATATAAGCAAAATGTAACACACACAGACAAACACACACATAGGTATATATATGTCACTTTGACAAATTCGAGAGCAGATGAGCTTTTAGCTGCTTCTTGAACGAAATTGCTCCTAAGAACGAGTTTGCCCCTGTTGAGCCTCAGTAGCTCTTCAGTGCGCTTACGGGAGCATGGTTCGATTAGTACTTTTGAGTGTGTTAACTCGGGCGTTCTTTGTCAGTCCGCTTTTGCTTCTTGGAAGAGGAGGGTTGTTAAGTGTTGCATAGCCTGGTTCTTCGAGATACCACAGAAATGCCCTGGGCGAAAATGTAGTCCTTGACCCCCACTTCTTCATAGCTCATCGGCTTTTTCGTTACCGATGATTCCAGAATGACTCGGTACCCATTTGAGGGCGATCTTGGTAGTATGCTCTTTCGATTAAAAATAGTAGATTGTACAACAAGGGCATAAAATGAGTCATTGTAGCCCGAAACGGTTTTATTTGATTTTTACATGGCGATAGTAAGTTGAGGGGTACAATGACTTGTTTATGCCAGTGCTTTTTACTTCGATTGCGAGAAAATTAAACAATTACTTCAAAATATAAACGAAAAATATGTCACACAATGTTGAAAAATTAAAGAACTTAAATAGCCAATTCCCGCCAGTAAACTTTTTTAAATTTTTACATGGCGAAGGCTTAGGTACATATTTCATTCCGCCAAGTAATAAAAATAATTCGATGCGTCTTAATAATAACCGGTTACTATTTTTATCTGGTTTCATAACTTTTGAGATAGAAAACACAAGACAAATAAATTACAGCAAATACATAAATTATCGCAAGTTATTCTGTGAAGTTTTATTGAGCGTTGTTGACTGTTGGGCCTAAGAATCTTTGTCTAAAAGAAAATTTTACTTTATGCTCTAGAACATAAAAAGTCATTTTATGCAGCCTATAAACGATATAAAGACTTGAACTTTGCGAGCACGAGAAGTGAAAAATAATTTTGAAAATCAGCTCACAAATGGCCGAGTAATCGGTGAACATACATAAGAAAATAGATATAGTCGAAGTCGTTCTTTTTGATGTCGGTTAAAAATTGAGATATCACTTTCGAAAGAAAACAACAACATCACATCAATCTTGTCTTTAGCATAATCATATGAGTAGTTAAAAAGCAAAACTTCCGACAAAGATGTCAGTAGCTGGTACAGTGACGCACCGCCCGCCTTTCCTCAACTCACATGGGACCAGGAAATATCACTATTAATACCACACCAACAAGTAATACGCCTTGTTCTCAGTAGTTTTATTGAAGAAACTTTTAGCCCTTTTAGTTATTATTCTGATATATAAAAATCTGGTGTCACAGTGTTTGTTACCGAACTCCTCCGAAACGGCTTGACCGATCTTTATGAAATTTTTGTGTATGTTCGGTAGGTCTGAGAATAGGTCGTAAACTATTTTTTATACTCCTAGATCATAAGGATTTTTTTGGACGATTATTATGGTGAAACGTAGTTCGCGGGCATAGCCATTATTATGGTTGAAGTGTATGATAAAAAAAATATTAAATTAATTTTGGAGTCATAGTCTAGATTACTTAAAAATCGTATTTAAGTAAAACGCCATTTAGTGCCTTTGAAGGTTTTCGTCGAGTTAAAAAATTTTGAGGTTGAGTTTGAATATGTTATTAAATTGTTTAACAAATGTTTCAACATTCCTTTTATAACAACTTGCCGGTATTTAAAAACACTGAAGTTTAGCGAAATGACGACACGGTTAGCGCAGAGGTTGATCGCCTACCGCACAACGGGTCGCGGGTTCGATTCCCGTACGGGACAAATATTTTGTATTGCCTACAGAAATTTCTTCCGGTCTGGGCGTATGTGCATGTGACATTCTATGTTTGTAACTGCACCCACGACACAGGAAAAAATCCTAGTGTGGGGCGACGTTTTTTTTAAAAAAATGTCACTTGATGTCTAAAATAGATTAACCATCCCCAATTTTTTCACAATTTCATGTGACTACAGTACAGTAATGAGCAATTAATAACTTCATTAAACTGTGAATATTATAAGTAAGTACCTTATTGTTACATGGTTTGTTTGTCGCAATAGAGTGAAAAAAAATATTGAGGATGACAAATCAAACTCAAACTTTAAAATCTTTATTCAATATAGACCTTTCCAAGCACTTATTGACTTCAAACTAAATACAAAAATTTAAATAACTATGAATATAATGAAAAATTTATTTTATTTAAACCTTGTAGGTATGTACATACACCCCAATCATAATTAAGTTGTATGCAAATACAAGTAAATTGAAAAAAAAAAGTTGACTTACACTTATTACTACTTTACTTTTTTACTATTCGGAAATTGAGAGATCCTTCTCGAGAAGAACACGACGAATGAGTGACACGACTTAAGTCAAATACCAGCGAATTGTAAAAAAGCTTAAAATCATTTGTTAATACAACAGGAGAAATTGTAAAATTATTTTAAAAAACCAATGAAATATATACAATAGACGCAGAAAGTGGCTTTTAAACAGACTTATTTTACTCTTTGCTTTTAAACACCTTGCGGAATTTACGCGATAAATTATTTACGTTTCTTTACTTGTTATATGTATAAGTAGGTATCTATTGACTTGTTATTAATTAATAACAAGTTTCCCAAAATTCTTGCTAAACAGAGTTTTAAAATAGTACCTAAATGTCTTTGTGCCAAAGACTGAAATAGGAGTTTGATATTTGATGAAACTTTACAATTTTCGTAGCGAATATTACCGTGATTTAAAAGACTGTTTATGAATATATTTCAAAATATAATACTTTTAAATCAATATACAATCCGGGACACCTAAATCGACCCACCTTGCACTTTTGGATTGTAGCTTCCATAACTTTAAAAAATATTTGGACAACCAAAAAGTTTTTATGGAATTTTGTAGCTGATATGTTCAATCTGATGTGCTGAACATGAATATGCCAGCTATAAAATTGCATAAAACTTTTTGGTCTTGCCAACGTTTTTTAAAAATTATAGACGATATAATCTAAAAGCGCAAGGTGGCTCGATTTAGGTGCCTGGGAGTGTATATTTCCACCCGATATGGATTTTTAGATCCGGGTTGATTCCTCACTGGGCAGAAGTGTTTTTTTGGTTGTTAGCTACCACACTGAAAAAAAAATTGATAATATGTATCAATAATTTGTTACTTTCATTCATGCAACTTATTTATATACGAGCGCACAAAGGTGCATGATTACATTAATAAAGTATAGTTGGTTGGCCGTAATAAAATTACTTTTTAATGTCACTATGATGTTTGTGGATTTTATTAAGAACTTGATCACTTTTTTGGCAAGTCGCAAAGCTTGATATGATTAATCATTTTATCTTATTAGAATTAACTATTATAAATGTTTACAAAGGTGACGTCATCAAAATTAATTAAGAAAGTTTATTGATTTGAATATGTTTTTCTTATTAAGCGTTCAATCATTTCAAATTGATTTTCATAATCATTTGTGGTTTGTAGTTTTAAAAATGTTGATGATTAATTTTATTATATTTTACTCAAACAAGCAAAATTTTAACTTGATAAGCTACCATTTTTTTCAGTGCACCGTCTTACCTAAGTTTGTCGTCAATATAACAATGTTTATATCATTATTTGTATTACGACAATTAGAAGACAATTCTCTTGCCAGTTCCTCAGTTGTTAACGAATCCAAGTGAAGCACGCTTCTACCCATATCGTCACTTACCATCAGGTAAGATTAAGGTCAAAAGTTTCTCTGTTGCGTATAAAAATCTTCTTCTTCTTCTTATATATAAAAATGAAACGCTGTGTGTTTGTCTCACAAAAACTCTGAAACGGCTCGACAGATACTTACGAAATTTTCTGTGTGTTTGAATAGGTACAGGGAAGGTTTAAAAGTACAGTTAGACCTGGTAGGGGGCGCTGTAATCGGGTAGGACAACGTCCGCCGGGCCCACTAGTCTACTATAAATATTTACGTTGTGTTATCTGACATGCATTATCTTTTGTTGTTTTTATCGCTAAAATTAGTTTTGTTTCGATTTGTTGCCGATTGGTCGTATTTCAGATTTATCGTTATCCAGATATACGACTAATCTGGATTACGATTAGTATTCCAGATTCGTCCTAATCCAGTCTCTTATACAACTAAGTTTATCACCTAATTTCACTGCCATATCTTACCATTCAAATAACAATATCTTACATCTCTCCCTTTCACAAGAATTTTTCATTTCTCTCCCTTTCTAGCAGATGGCGTAGTAGACCTCTAGACTATGGCTTTAAAAGAGTTTGACGGTAATGAAGGTTATAGGGTTTTTCAACAATCCAGGTTGTTCGGTTGTAACTTGCTCTGACAGTCTAAGGCATTCTAAAGGGGTTAGAGCGAAAAGTTCTACTTAGCTTGAAGGCTCTGAACGCGCCGTTGTCAATAGTATAAGAATTACATGTCACACGCATGTCACTTACTATTATAAGGGTACGTTCGAGAACGAGTAATTCTTATTCGGGGTAGAGTGAATTTCACCCGATAGCGTTCGACCACCCGAGTATAAAACCGAGGGTAACCGATCTATTACTTTGCTCGTATTTCTGAACGCTTTCGTGAAAGTAAACCCAGTGTAATGTTCGCTTGACAGGAGTGAATTTCTCGCGCGCCCCAGTCAGAGTTAAATTTTACCTGACATTAACTTATTATGGCTTTGTGATTTGTGGCTAGCTGATGATTTCATTCATGTTAAAGTTTGCAAATGATAAGTAAAGCTTTGTACAGCTGTAAAGCAATTTTGGGCTGCAAAGCCATTGTTTTTGTTGACTTTGAAAACCTCACGTGAATTCGAACGGCCGAAATTCTAAGGGACACAAAAGACAAATAGAAACCTTACTTTTTAAACAATTAATATTAATATTTGGGGTATCTATTAGAGCTGGTATTTGGGGCTCCTACTCTAAATTAATTTTTGTCGCATTGTCACTAATGGTGTCATTCAAAAATTATGTTAACTTCATTGGTAGTTCATGTTTAAAAATATATTTGCCACTAATCGCATAACTATTTTTAACACTCAAATCCGCGTGAAATTACTAGTTTGGGAACTTTTTTTATCCAATTTGTTTATATCCTTCCCCACTACTCAAAATATCGCCTTAGCGTCTAAATCGGTTCCGCGGTTATTAATTCCCCGTACAAATTTCCACCCCCCTCTTCTTCCCTCTGAAGGATGATTTCTGCGATCAAAACTATCCTCTGTATTCCCGGGACTCAAACTATCTCTTTATCACATCTCAATTGTTTCAGCAGTTTAAGCGTAAAGAGGTAACAGACCGACAGACACTTTGGCATCTATACTGTTTGTTTCTTTAGTTGAACGCGCTAATCTCAGGAACTACTGGTCCGAATTAAAAAATTATTTTTGTGTTGGATAGTCAATTTATTGAGGAAGGCTAAGTAATGAAGGCTATGTAATATCACGCTACGGCCAATAGGAGAGAAGAATCAATGAAAAATGTTGCTAAGACGGGAAAAATATAGGAGGTATCTTATATACGAGTATTTTAAATAACTGCACTGAGGGTGGCTAGTGCAGCGTGTATTCTCTCTGCTGCACTAGCTATCTTCGCATTTGGACCCCACTTCCACTTACCATCAGGTGGAATGGAGTCATTTGCTAGTAGTGGAGTCGCAGTGTGGACCTTACCTAGCGCGCCCAAAAGGGCAGGGAGAACACCGGGGGATTTTAGTGGGTAGGCCTGGCATGCTGCCGGGAGAGCCCCACACACGCTCGCCGTGTAGCCAACGGCGGGTACGGTGCGGTTACGCATTTCCCCCCGAGAAAAAAAAAAAAGGCCTACTATATAAAAAAAAACTAAGAACGCGTTGTCGTCTTTTACGGCGAAACGTAGTTCGCGAGCATAGCTTGTTTATAATATCAGTATGGATTTTGCCACTATGCATCCACCGTCGAAGGACCTAGAACAATCACATAAAACCAAAGCATGTCCCGCGAAATCCTGGTTTATATCGCGCGCTATTACAGAAGGGTGCAGTTTCGTTTTACGGGCACCGATACCATAAAGGAGTGTTTATGGGACTCCCATAATCCCGGGCGGGACGCTTGCCGGGGCCGGGCGCCCCGGATTACTGGATCTGTCGCTAATCTTTGTTGATAACTGCGAACGTCTGCAGTTAATTAAATTGTGACACGATTGTTTTCGCGGAAGCTTTAATTTGACACTTTTTTAATTGTCGGGTGGTTCCTTTAGTGGTTGTTAGGTTTTAAATTGCACCTCATGGGTTCCAAGGCAGGATTATTCCACTTTGAGTTCCTGGGTGATATCACCTAGCTGATCAAATTCCACATTTTTGTGTACTAAAATCACCTGGCAGCAAATCACTTGGGTGATCAAATTCGACATGATTAAATTCAAATTCAAATTCAATATCTTTTATTCAAATTGGATTGTTACAATCTCTTTTGAACGTCAAAGCAGCTACGCCATTGGTTCACAAGTCTGCGGCGGGAGACCTTGTACTGGAAAGAACCAGCAAGAAAACCAGCAAGGGCTATTTTTTTCTCCCTGTATTGTTACAGAGTCGTTAATTGGAAGCTGACGTCACAGCGGAAGTTTGAGCTCAACTTCCATTACAGAATTATATGTGTCAGTTCTCTTCTTACTTTGTCATTACCAAAAACAATATTTGTTTAAATAAATAGTTATACATAACAACACGATTCAATATCTGCAAATTAACACCAGGCATTGGCATCATTCAAATAATCGTTGAATGATGCCAAACCTTTACTCATAAATTTACATGCGCTTTAAACTTATGAAATGGCAAGTTAGTAACACTTTGTGGAAGCTTATTATAAAAGGTTATACGAAAATATAAACGAGGTTATACATTTCCCCATAAAATTATAATTAACTTATTTTGTCCGGGGTTCGATTCACCATGGGAGCAGAAGTTTTCTGCTCGGTTTGGTTGGCGGTAGGCTTTCTGAGTCCACCTGGCTAGCTACCACCGTTTTACCTAAGTTTGTCGCCATAATAACAATGTTAATAGCATTGTTGTGTTCCGATAATAGAGGTAAGATAGCCGTTGTGAGTGGGTACCTTTACGTATTGGTTATTATGAGTGGGTCCGAGACGGAATCCAGGAAACCAATCATGATAAATAAATGCAGTTGGATTGGAATTGAATTACAACTGAACAACAGCTTCTATGACATTTCGTATTGCGGTAATGATTTGACAGGAGATTGGAACGCAACCTATTTGAAATTAGAACGCAACGGCTGTCAAAATACGAAGTTCATGCGACGCTACTTTTTTTTGGATTGACATGTGACTTTTTTCAGTGTTAAGTGCAATGATTAAGTGTCTTTCTGTTTTCTCTCTCTCTCTCCTATCTCTAGAGTCCCTAATGCGATCCAGATCCCCTAGACAAGATGCCTTTCGATTATCGCTAACGCAATCGCTAAATGGACAATGTATGAGATTTGACAATTGCGCTCGACAGCTTATGTCAAATCGCATACATTTTCCTTCTAGCGATTGCGTTAGCGATTATCGAAAAACGTCTTGTATATGGGGGCTGATTCGCTTGCGGTTGAAATTAGCGCTATAACAATTTTGTCCAAAGTTGAATTGTAATTAGAACTGGATTGGAATTGACCTTTAGCGGTCCGATCGAACTGTAAATTAGCGCGATTGGCCCCCTGGTGAAGCTCGCTTCTACCATCGGCGTTATCGTCACTTACCTTAAGGTGTGATGAAAGCCAAGAGTTTCTCTGTCATATGAAAAAAAAGTATGTAAGCACGGCAACACGTCAGAGTTTACATGTTGACCTTGAGACGGCTCTATGTCGCTTATAATAGCCACTGCTTTCGTATCGTGGATGTAGAGCTTGACGTGCTGCTGACTATACACACACCCCAATCTACACTATCTACACTATTATTATAAAGAGGAAAGATTTGTATGTATGTATGTATGTAATGAATAAACTCAAAAACTACTGGAGCGATTTCAGAAATTCTTTCACCATTAGAATACTACATTATCCCTGATTAACATAGACTATAAAATTATTTCTCCTACGGGAAAATATAAAATTCCCACGGGGAAACAAAAAACAACACGGGCGAAGCTGCGTAAAGTAAAGCTGGTCATAATTTAAGATGTATGGCAAAAATAGTTGACTCTACATTTATCGGTTTGGAAATTACTAGAGTTTGCTCCAGAAGAACAGAGCAAAAAACTAGGATTTTTTAACCGACTTCAAAAAAGGAAAATGTTCACCGATTACTAGGCCATTTGTGGGCCGATTTCCAAAATTCTTTTTGTAATAGAAAGAGTATATTCTGCCGAGGTGGTCCCATCGTCACCAATTCACGATCTGATGATGAAACCAACTTCAATATAAAAATATAATGTTGCATGTATTCAATTATTTCTGGATTTTTGAAGTCGGGTTTAGTTTTTGTCTCTTTTTAAGAAAATAATGGACTCAAGCGTTATTTTTCGTAAGTCCAACAGATGAGGCTATGGCACTCCTCTGCAACCCCACACTTCTCGCATTTACTCGCGAATATTTGGATGCGTCGGTGGCGCAGTGGACTCGGGGCACTTGCCTTCCAATCGGGGGGTCGGGGTTCGAGACCCGCCATGTACCAATGTGTTTTTCGTTTCGAATTTCATATGTACATTTGTCTGACGCTCCTACGGTGAAGGAAAACATCGTGAGGCAACCTGCATACATCTGCGAAGAAATTCAATGATGTATGTGAAGTCGACCAATCCGCACTGGGTCAGCGTGGTTGACTAAGGCCTAATCACCCTAATATAGGGTAGGCTCGAGCCCCTCGGTGGGGACGTATATGGGCTGTGATGATGATGATGATTTGGATAGATACGTAATTTCAACAGAGATGATGGTTGGAGTATTCCAACTGTTCGGGACACTATCATGAAAATAAAAAAGAAATATTAGGGCACAGCTGCGACAGCAATAAATTTTATAAATATGTATACCCATCTTTCAATTCTCTCGACCATAGTGTTTCCTCTTAACGACTTATTCGTCAACTGGCGAGTGCGAAACTCGCGAGCGCGCGCCAGTTGGCACCTTCTGCATAAAACAATTATTACCTACATTGAATACAATACCGTTATAAACATAATAATTAACAAGCCATACACAGCTTGAGACGAGGTGTTTTTATTGTAGATCGTTCCTTGGAACCTGTACTGAACTGGAACCTCACTCACTTCTTGTTTTACCACAAAATAACTCAAAGAACTAGCTTAGCGTTGTATTACCAGGCTTTTGTCACTACAGGGTTAGTAGGTAGGTACAAGATAAGCACCTACCGGTCTGCGCACTTTTTAGGGTTCCGTAGCCAAATGGCAAAAAACGGAACCCTTATAGATTCGTCATGTCTGTCTGTCTGTCTGTCCGTCCGTCCGTATGTCACAGCCACTTTTCTCCGAAACTATAAGAACTACACTCTTGAAACTTGGTAAGTAGATGTATTTTGTGAACCGCATTAAGGTTTTCATACAAAAATAGAAAAAAGCAATAAATTTTGGGGGTTCCCCATACATAGAACTGAAACTCCATTTTTTTTCATCAAACCCATACGTGTGGGGTATCTATGGATAGGTCTTCAAAAATCATATTGAGGTTTCTGATGTCATTTTTTTCTAAACTGAATAGTTCGCGCGAGAGACACGTCCAAAGTGGTAAAATGTGTGTGTGTGTGTCCCCCCCCGTAACTTCTAAAATAAGAGAATGATAAAACTAAAAAAAATATATGATGTAAATTAGCATACAAACTTCCACCGAAAAATTGTGTGAACGAGATTTAGTAAGTAGTTTTTTTAATACGTCATAAATCCTACGGAACCCTTCATGGGCGAGTTTGACTCGCGCTTGGCCGGTTTTTTTAGTTTCACCTGTCCCGATGTCTCTCTGTATAACCACGGTGTCTATAGCAGTCCCAGTGCTGTCGAATATATTTTTATTTGAATTAATTATTTTTATTTTTAAAATATTTTTTTAAAATTAATTTAAATCTAAATAGGTACTTATTCTGTAAATATATCAAGCGTTTACCTTTTGCCGCTATTAATATCGAGAAAACAAACGGCAAAAAATCACGTTTGTTGTATGGCCGCCCCTGTTAAATATTTATTTTATTCTGTTTCTAGTATTTGTTGTTATAGTAAAAGTGTAAAAGTAATGCATCATCCGTGAAAATTTCAACTGCCTAGCTATCGCGGTTCATGAGATACAGCCTGGTGACGGACAGACGGACGGACAGACAGACGAACAGCAAAGTCTTAGTCATAAAAAGGGTATAACCATCCTCGACCTTTATCACTCTCAACAATTATCTTGCTTTCCCTGTAAAGCAAATATTCAATCCGACGTCCGTATTCATTAGTTTCGGAATCTCCGTGGAAGTTCTGCCTTTTAATGAATCCAATTTGGCAGCGGCAAGTTCTGGGTTGGCGCAGTTCACGCAGGTTCAAGCTCTTATTTCCACAGTTTATTGCATGAATGATAGGTACAAACTTATTTTTTACAATTGATTGTTGGCAAATGGGGGATTTATCTCTACAAGCGACTTCTTCCACTCAACCTATGGTAGTGGAACTAATACACTGGTGAGCGCTGTTCTCTTGGACAAAGATAATAGGGATGTTGACGACTTTTTAGAACTGTTTTCGTTTTATCGAATTCGAAAATAATATATATTTAAAAATTTCAATTAAAAAACCAGTTTTGACTGGTTGATTGTTAAAATTTCTCACATAGCCGCTCCAAAATGTCAAGTAATCTTGATTACCTCTCAGGCAGTGTGTTAGATAAACAAACAAACAGACTGTCAGTCAAAGACGTAGATCATTCCCGTAGCCTTTGATAAATCCAGGCTCAATTGTATTAAATGTAATAATTAAAATTTTATTTTCACCTTCATGCAGATAAGTCCAAAAAAGATTGCCAACAAACATGATAGTTCGGAAACTCGTCTCCAGGTTTTTCTCACACAACGTGACGTAACCCGCTCCGATTAGTGTTTACAGTCACGCGATACAGCCCCCGTAGCACGTCCACCAAAACACGATATGATAAAGCGATTTATCGCGGTGAACTGTCAAAATACGACGAAACCCTATTGTATTTTGACAGTTCACTGCGATAAACCGCTTTATCATATCGTGTTTTGGTGGACGTGCTAGGCGGGTAGGGCATTATTTCAAACATTTTTGATTAGTGAATCATAGACTGATTTATTGTTGCTCATCTCTCTGTCCCTTTGCCCGTTCCATCGCGATCTCAATCCCTGGACCACCTAGACCCTAGAGGCTTCTGGTTTTCACTAGATGATAAGGTTTGAACTGATTTTTTTCTATATATAACATTACAGCGTTATCAATAATATTTCGATTTCATCAAAAATGAAATGAAAACAGGTAAAAATCCGAGGGAAGACGACGCTGGATGAGCGCTCGACTCCAAACGAATTAAAAAAATACAGCCCCAGTGTCCTATGTTATGTAACATCTTCCATGCCAGTGCTCCAAGCACGAACCACTATAGTTTTGGTCCCTTCAGCCATATTGATAACTGATTGTTTGGTAACTGGTTACTTAACATGAAAATTGTTCACTGTTTCGTAACTAGTTATTTAAGTAGAAAAATTTTCCACATTCTAAACTAATGTAAAATTAACCAGCTTCGAAAAGATACTTTTTTCACTGTTGTATAACTGGTTATCAAAGAAGAAAATTTATTAAAATTCAAATTTATTAACAAAGGCAGCTACAAAAATAAAAATTTACATACTTTTTCATTACTAACTACCTAGTTACCAAAAATTACTAAAATGGAAATAATTTTCTTCTCTGATAACTAGTTATGAAACAGTGAAAAAGAAAGTCCTTTTTGGAAGCTGGTTATCTCACACTAGTTACGAATGCAGAAAAACCTTCTCCTTAAATAACTAGTTACGAAACAGTAAAAAAAAACTTTTTTCAACACACTTGCTCGTAAAGTGGGTCTTATTACCTTGCATTTAGACCCGTTATTCAGTATATTAAACACGAGTGCTTTTCACTTTACATAATCGCATAAGTGCGGTAATCTTAACACGACAAATTCTAATTTGTTCAAGATTGCAAAGTAAATGTATGTCCAGTACGCATTCTTAAATTAGTCGCTTAATGCTTTTTTTAACACGACTTTATGCGGCTGCTAATTGGAAACAAATGAACAGCCTACTACTGGTTTCTAAAATATTAAATTAACAACGACATTTAAACACAAACATTTAAAAACAATAATTAATAACTATAACTAAAATAAACTATTAAAAACTAGCTGATCCGGCGTACTTTGTATCGCCATGTTTTTTAACTAAATTACTAAAATGTTTGTTTAAATTATTGTAATTTTTATATTACACAAACCTTGTCCTAACAATAACGAATACATAAAACCAAGAATCATCCAATTTGGTGCAGTCGTTCGAAAGTTATGGGCGTACACACATTTCGAAGATCCATTTTTATTTATATAGATTCATACAAACTTGTTTTTTAAAAACTAAAATATTCGATTTATTTAGTTTTGAATTTTGGCTGTTTGGCCCTTTTTTTGTTGGCTGTACGAAGAGTTTAGCCATGCCCGGGCAGCGCGCGAAAAAAAAAGGCGCGCGCCATTTTCCCGCTTTTGAAATTTTTTGCCTTTTTGTTGTATTGATAAATTATCTACAAATATGTCGAGTCCAAGTGAAGAAGAATCCATATTATTAACTCCGCCGGAAATAATTATGGAGGCGCAAAGCGCGAGTAATTGTTTGTTGCCGCCAAAGTCAAAGGATAAATACTTGGCGGCATACGATACTTTCATGCAGTTGAAGATTGGTGAAAAAGCGTTGTCATTTTCAGAAAAATATTGATACCTCAAGATCTTTTATTTTCCTCACAAGTGTGTTGAAAAACGTCGTATGATACACGCGCGCATTGGTCATTACGTACTCTGCTTTCATGTCGCGCTCGCCTGCGGCTCGCGCACAATATCGCCTCGTACGCAATGACCGACATAGCGCGCTCGTATCATAATGTACTATTAAGTAACCAGTTATCAAACAGTCAGTTATCAATATGGCTGTAGGGGTTTTGGTTATGGTAATCGTATTATTTTGTATCACTTTTGACATGTCGCATTGTTTTATTCGACAGATAGCTATCGTAATATCTCCTACCGAGTATTTTACAGTGAGAGAACTGTCGTTACGTTACGAGCTCGCGATAGTTTTCAAATTCAGTTTTTTTATTGCATTCCATAAGTATTGTTTAGCTGACAAATGTGAATAGTATCATTATGGACTTAAGAGAAGCATGCACTACTTACATATAAAAAATTAACTATCTAAATCTAATGTCATTCATAATATACATCATATTTACGAACTATATCTATGAACTTACATAGGTACATTTTTATTTAATTAAGTCTTACGATAGTGTTTCTAGCTGGTCGTTTAATATCTTTTGACGACACGTTTAGCGCAGAGGTCGAGTGATCACCTACTGCGCATGCGCAACGGGTCGCGGGTTCGATTCCCGTACGGGACAATTGTTTTGTATGGCCTACAGAAATTTGTTCCGGTCTGGGCGTATGTGCATGTGATATTCTATTTTTGTAACTGCACCCACGACACAGGAGAAAATCCTAGTGTGGGGCGACGTTTTTAAAAAAAAATCTAAATTCTAATCGGATATCAAGTATATACGACTAGCTGTGCCCGCAAACTACGTTTCGCCATATATTTTTTTCCCGTTTTTGCAACATTTTTCATTGATGCTCAGCTCTTATTAGTCGTAGCGTGATGTTATAAAGCCTAAAGCCTTCCTCGATAAATGGACTGTCCAATACATAAAGAATTTTTCAATTTGAATCAGTCGTTCCTGAGATTTGCGCGTTCAACCAAACAAACAAACAAACTCATGAGCTTTATAATATAAGTAAGTATAGATTACTATATTATAACGAGAGTGGTTCGTTTAAGGGGTAGTTCACGTATTACGCCTCTCGCACTTTCATTTGAAAGAAAGAAAGAAGAATGAAAGAAAAATGGTTTATTTAGTGGCACTAAGAGCACGGTATAACACACAAAAAAAAGAAAATGCATAAAGATATGCCACGGAAAGGGCATCTACTCAGCATAATGCCGAGGCGTCTTCCGTAGACACCCTGAAGAAGCTCTAAGAGGCACTACTATGGCACAGCAATACCTTATACTAATGCAATGTTAATATCTTTATACTAAAACAATTATTTTAATGTCTACACAATATATAGTCTGTCGGTTTAATGTGTTTACATGGAAAAATACTAAGGTCTTTCAAAATCCCTACTTAACTTCTTCTTCTTCTTTTTAATTTGTGGCAATTGGTCGTTAACATCTATAACGACCAATTGCCACAAATTAAAAAAGAAGAAGAAGTTAAGTAGGGTTTTTGAAAGTCCTTAGTATTTTTCCATGTAAACACATTAAATCGACAGACTATACATCAATACAACCAATACGAACAACATTCTTTAACTTGGAATTCTTTAACTTGCCTTCATCGATCATCTCGCTAAATTACTTTATTACTTTCTACGGTGGGAATAGTGTAGGGTTCCCTTATTTTTTGAATATGAATAACTTTATATTTGAACATGTATTGTCTTCTCGGAACTGGAGTTAATCTATCTAGTTGTATGATGCTGTGTGTACGATCTAGGTACACTTGTATTTTACTGTATCTATTGTATTATATATTTATTGTACAAACAAAGAAAACACGAATTAAACATATTATAAATACACTAAAAACAGGTGGTTTATACAAAAGCAAACTTATCAAATACAGAGATATCCTCCAGTCAACCTTTGAAAGGTGGAGAGGATGAACAGTGTGGCAATAACATTTTCTAAAACACATATTTATAAAAATATTATGTCATTTAAAAGAAATAATATAATCACATAAATAACATTCTGAGCGTCGGTGGCGCTGTGGACTCGGCACTTGCCTTCGAATCGGGAGGTCGGGGGTACCAATGTGTTTTTCGTTTCGAATTTCATATGTACATTTGTCTGACGCTCCTACGGTGAAGGAAAACATCGTGAGGCAACCTGCATACATCTGCGAAGAAATTCAATGATGTATGTGAAGTCGACCAATCCGCACCGGGCCAGCGTGGTTGACTAAGGCCTAATCACCCTAACATAGGGTAGGCTCGAGCCCCTCGGTGGGGACGTATATGAGCTGTGATGATGATGATGATGAATAATATCTGTGTGGTCAAAAATTCAAACAAAATATTCATTTGAGATATAATTTTACATAGTAACATTTACTGCTTATGACCTACACAATCGATATTCATATAGAAATAATGTTTTATTTTTCAACACGACCAGCTTCGATTACCAAAACTGAGTACAAGTGTATGCAGTTTTTTAAACAATAATTAATAACTATAACTAAAATAAATTATTTAAAATTCTCACAAACTTGTTTTTTAAAAACTAAAATATTCGGTTTATTTGGTTTTGAATTTTGGCTGTTTTGCCCTTTTTTGTTGGCTGTATGAAGAGTTTAGCCATGCCAGGGCATGCCAAGGTCAAAGGATAAATACTTGGCGGCATACGATACTTTCATGCAGTGGAAGATTGACAAAAAAACACAGTCATTTTCAGAAAACTATTAATATCACAAGATCTTTTATTTTCCTCACAAGTGTGTTGAAAAACGTCGTATGATACACGCGCGCAGTGGTCATTACGTACTCTGCTTTTTTGTCGCGCTCGCCTGCGGCTCGCGCACAATATCGCCTCGTACGCGTTGACCAACATAGCGCGCTCGTATCATATTGTACTATTAAGGCCGAGTAACTTATTGGGTGCCTCTGTCCTAGGTCACAAAGACTCGTGCTCGGAGGACACCAAGCAGCACGACATCAAAGCCAGCCTAGAGCGACCGCACCATGCGCTCGGCGCGCGCTTGCATATCGCGCACAACATCAGGGCCGATCACTTGCAAGGTGAGACAGGTTGCGGCCATTGGCCGACTGCATCCTAGGTCATAACATCAAGCAACATAATATTAATGTGAGCTAGAGCATCCGCATTATGTGCTCGCGTTTGCTTGTCGCGCACAAGCCGCACAACATTAGGGCCCATCACTTGTAAGGTTAACAAGATAGGTCAATGACAAACTGTGTCCTAGGTCATGACAATAGACAGTTTAACATTAAGGCGAGCACACAGAGACCGCATAGTGCGTTTGTCGCGCGCTTGCAAATTGTGCACAATATCAGGACTGATCACTGACAAGGTAAGCCAGGTTGGTCATTGAGGAACTGTAGTGATAACAACAAGCAGAACGACATAAGTTCAGCATGGAGCTACACGACAATAGGTTTGGCTCGCTCTTGCATTTCGCGGGTAACATTAGGGCCGATAATTTACAAAGTGACATAGTTTGCGGCCATTGGCGGGGTGCATCCTACGTCATAACATCAAGCAGGACAACATCAAAACAAGCATAGAGCAACCACATTATGCGCTAGGCATAGACTTGTATATCGCGGATACACTTGTAGGGTGATACAGGTTGTGGCCATAGACCAACTGCGTCATAGGTCACAGCAGCAAACAACGATTCATCAATACAAGAATAGAGCGACTGCACTTTATGCTCGAGGTGGACTTTTCAATATCAGTTCCGGTCATTTGCAAGGTAAGACAGGTTTATCTTTGACCTCGGTCAAAGGTAAACCTGTCTTACCTTGCAAATGACCTAGGAGTCGCCCTAGGTTACTCCCTTGTGCTCAGAGAACACCAAGCTGACTCAACCCGTCTGGCAGATAACTAAAAAAATAGTGCACACGTATTTTTTCTTTTTTTACGAGTACGTAATCAACAACTTGCGTCATTTTAAATATGACATGACGTCATAACGGGCTAACGAGGAAATTTTTCTGATTACTACTTGTGTCGTAGCAAGCCCCAATTGAATTCGCTTCATCTCAGTAGTTATTTGTTGTTTCGACAAAATAATAAAAACGTATCAGATTTTTTTTATGTCTAACTGACAAACTTAATAGATGTTGGTTTTTCATACTCCGTTCGCATTCCAATTGCATACAGAGCGGTTTTTGCTACTGGCCATTCACCCGGCTGTGCCTGCCAGTGGGGTTACTGTCTAAGAAAAAATATATCACGATCGCCTCGAAATCACTAGACATTGCGGCGTCAATACAAGACTATGTCGACTGTCTGATAAAAACAGTAATGGATGCACTTTGACTGTCACAATTGATAGCGATCGCGAAAAATCATAATTACACAATCAAGAGTCATTTAATTCATTCGTCTGGCATCGAGCGTTCGACGAGCGTCTTCAGTGCTCGATATCAATCGATTTTCGTTTCGTTGAATGAAAATCAATGGAATATTACGACGAAAAACAATATTCATTTGATGTTTAACTGACTTCGAGAAAGGAGGAGGTTCTATGTTCGACTGTAGCTATTTCTTTATGTATGTTCACTGATTACTCCGCCATTTGTGGGCCGATTTTCAAAATTCTTTTTGTAATCGAAAGACTATACTTCTGTGGTGGTTCCATTGTCTAGATGATAGAATCCCATGAAAATCGAGGAAAATCCTTAAATTTCATAAGCACGTAGAACGTGTTTTATGTTTTGCTGAAGATAATCAGGTATTATCATCTAGTAGTCATCTATTATACTGAGCTGATGACGGAAGGTTTTTGGTAGGTTAGGAGTTATGGGATAGTTCTTTCAATACTGTTTAGAGCGAAAAACGTTTTATTAAGTTATTCTAGTGTTTGCCTTGTCTAAAATTCTAATACTACAAAGATTGAAATATGATTTTTTAACAAAAAAAAATATAACGAGTTCAAAAACACCAAAATATCGTAATTAATATAAGAATACATACAAGATCATAGTTTTATATCAAAGTCGGTGCCAAATCAATGATGACCTGGAAAGACCTGGAAAACTTGAAAAATATAAAAACAATTAATGTAGTAACTTAAGATTGCTGTGGACTCGGCACTGGTCTTCCAATCGGGAGGTCGGGGTTCGAGACCGCCATGCACCAATGTGTTTTTCCGTTTTTCGAATTTTATATGTACATTTGTCTGACGCTCTACGGTGAAGGAAAACATCGCAAGGCAAGCTGCATACATCTGCGAGGAAATTCAATAGTGTATGTGAAGTCGACCAATCCGCACTGGTTCAGCGTGGTTGACTAAGACCTAATCACCTTAACATAGCGTAGGCTCGAGCCTACGCTATGTTAGGCTACGCTATGTAGGTCTAGGATGCAACCCAAACAATGTACACATAATTTTCCTTAAAAACGACCTCTAAATTAACACACAAAAAAAAAGTTTAAGCAATAGAAATAAAACTACACAATAAAAAAATATTAAGCAAAAAAAATGTATACACAAAACGGAGACTTAAAAAATATATTTAACTAGCTGTGCCCGCGAACTTCGTTTTGCATTACGATAGATTTCCCGTCATATTTTTTCCGTGGTATTCATTTTCCCCGTGGGAAATATAGCCTATGTTACTCACGAAGGATGTAGCTTTCTAATGGTCAAAGAATTTTTAAAATCGGCCCAGTAGTTATCAAATTTTCCCATAGGAAAGAAATATTTTCCCGCGGTAAATATTATAATATAGCCTATAACCATCAAGGACAATGTAACATTCTAATGGTAAAAGAGTTTCTCAATTCGAACCAAGTTTCTGAGATTTGCGCTTACCAACACATTTTGCGATTCATCTTCTAATATATAAAATTCTCGTGTCACAGTGTTTGTTACCGAACTTCTCTGTAACGGCTTGACCGATCTTTATGAAGTTTTTTGTGTATGTTCGGTAGGTGTGAGAATAGGTCGTAAACTATTTTTTATTATGGCGAAACGTAAGTTCTTAATGTATTGTACCCACATTGTATCTACTATGTATTTTTTTTTATTTGTGTCTAGTTACGCTACATAACTATAAGTACTTAAATATTTTTAAGGTTGTCACGTGCGTCGCGGTCTTGGAGGCAATATGTAGGTACTATGTTCATTATGCATATTGCTTCTAGGGTTGCGGCGAAGGGCCCTGCCTGAAAATCAGCGTTTTTGTGTCGGAGACGCAAAAACATTAGCTGAGGTAGGGACCTTTTTGGCTTACCTGCAATTTTTTGTTTTGTTTACCATTATTTTAACTTTGTGTGGCCAAATAAATATTTCTTTCTTTTTTTCTTTCTTTCTAAGTTCGCCGTTATTATGGCGAAACGTAGTTCGCCGGCACAGCTAGTCTAAATATAAAATTCTCGTGTCACAGTGTTTGTTACCGAACTCCTCCGAAACGGCTTGACCGATCTTTATGAAATTTTTTGTGTATATTCAGTAGGTCTGAGAATAGGTCGTAAGCTATTTTTTATTACGGCGAAACGTGAGTTCGCCGTTATTATGGCGAAACGTAGTTCGCCGGCACAGCTAGTTTTTATATATAAGAAGATAATAGCAATATTAGACACAACATATAATTCTAATAATAATAGCGAGGTTTAATTGATATGCTTTTTGATAAAATGCTTGAATGATATGTGTTGGTCAAAAGCCAACACTCCAGCTCCAGTAACACCTAACAACAGTAACAACTACCACAAAACACTAACAACAGCAACAGGGTAACAGTTTGTACCGTCTCGTCTGTGTGTTGTCAGGTGGCATCCACCAGCAGCACAGCGGGGGGCACATGGCGACGGTGCCGGTCAGCATGTCGTCGTCAGCGTCGGACAGCGACAAGCCCGCCAAGCAGAAGAGGCATAGGACAAGGTAATAATAATTATATATATATATATATGTATTTGACACAATATGGTTCGTATGATGTTACATAACTGTTGATTTCCTGATGTAATTCAATGATTTATCGATATGTGCAAAATTTATAATGATTTTGAAAAATATACGTATATTTCAAATTCAAATTGCAATTATAGTCGTGTTATGATAAAATCTGCTGAAAAAAAAAATACATAATCAGCAATCAAAGGGCGATTTAAAAGAGCTTTCCAACAAGTCATAGGTACTTGAATCAAGAATATTTTAATTTGATTTGTCTTGAATAGAACGCGTGGATATAATCCAATTTTAATCGTAAAAATATTATACTAAAACAACAACATCAGCATCATCATTATAACAACAGCATCAACTGTCTAAATAATTTTAGTGTAATGGAATAATAAGGCACAAAAATAAACGATGGCCAATAATTTGAATTTTGTTGGATATTTTGGAATACATGTTAGTCGAAAAATATCATGAAAAAGAATAACAACCGTAAAAACACAGTTTATCCCTTTATGTTAATCTCTAGCTTATGTGTCTCCTCTATTGTATAAGCTAAAATCAACATATTCAAACAATAAAGCTTGAGATAGTAGTAACTATTAACAACAAAAAGCGTGCCAAATTGTGTGCCATTTATAAAAAAGAGGTAAATCGAAAGCTACGCAGCATATTCCTGGCCAATCTACTGCAGTGTCTCAAGACGAAAGTCTTCAATTCGTGGCCGCTTACAATGAGAAGGCTTTTTTTTTCATTTATTGTTCAAATCATAAAAAGTACATATTAATAAAAAAAACACCGCTACAAAAGCCTTTTTGGCTTTAATTGTGACGGGGAGCTCACGGGGTATAAGAAGGCTCACGGTTACTCACAGGGCAATGAAAAGAAATATTTTTAAATGCATATCAAAAAACATATCATCCATCAACATTGACATTTTGCTTGTGCATCAATGCCCATCAATTTGTATTTATCATTTTCATAATTTTTCCATATCAAATATACTGAGTGTATATCAGATTTATTTCAACTCAAAGCATAAATCGCCTTTGACAAAATGCATTGCTTATAATTACTTTATTTACCAAAACTTACTTTACATATAGATATCTTATTCTTACAGAGAGGTAGCTAGAAAGTACGAGCAGTTCTATATACTTTAAGTATAGGTATGCAAGTCTAATAATTAAGAAAATAAACTTCGATGAATTGACAGAAACGAAATGGCTAGATTAGGTTAGAATCTGTGGCCACGTCGTCGCCAGAACCTAATTCTACCCATTTCACTTGGTTAGGGCAAATAGTATATTATACAAAAGGAAGATTTTTTGATTTGCAGTTAAATACTATCCGTTATTAAATAGGTGCTCATCATAAAATATTTTAGGAACCATATTTAAATGCATAATTAGTATTTTTGTAGGCTAATAGTTAAATACCATCCGAATGAAAAGAGCTATGCTCGGGGTTTCTCTAGGCGATCGCATCAGAAATGAAGACATCTGCGAAAGAACTAAAGTCCACAAAATACATAAAGTTTGACATAGTTACACACACACCTGTTGTTCCTCTCTCTAACATTAAACTTTTCCATAAATCCTTTACCGTCCATGCTGCCCAAAATTAGTATTTTTGTAGGCTAATAGTTAAATACCATCCGAATGAAAAGAGCTATGCTCGGGGTTTCTCTAGGCGATCGCATCAGAAATGAAGACATCTGCGAAAGAACTAAAGTCCACAAAATACATAAAGTTTGACATAGTTACACACACACCTGTTGTTCCTCTCTCTAACATTAAACTTTTCCATAAATCCTTTAACGTCCATGCTGCCCAACTGTGGAACAGACTGTCAGTTAATATACGTAAAGCCGCACTATTGACAGTTTCAAAAAAATATTAAAAGAGCATCTGTCTGTTACCAAACCTGAAAATTTAAGATGTATATGTATGTTATATGTATATTATGTCTTAATTGTATATTAATTATGTTGTGTGTTATGTGTTAATGTTATGTTCATTTGTTGTGTAACTTTTTTTTTCTTGTACACACTTGCTGGGGTTGGCTGGCAGAGATTTCTTGCAGAAATAAACCCGCACTTGTACACGTTATTTCTATTGTAATTGTTAAATATTTGTTTTTGTACAATAAAGAATCTATAATAGTTTGATATAGCCCAAAAATTTCAGTGTCAGTGGGCCGGACACATACCGGGAGACGCACTGTTGGCACCCTCAAGGTGGACCGACGAACGAAAAAATAACCCTTGCTAGTTTCCTTGCTGGTTCTTTCCAGTTCAAGGTTGGTCTCCTGCCGTAGACTCATGAACCATTGGCGTAGCTTCTTTGACGTGCAAAAGTGATTATGTAATAATTCAATTTGAATAAACTATATTGAACTCGAATTTGATCTGGTGAAGGTCTCGGTCGTCGTGAAACCAAAGCAAGAAAAGCAGGACCGATCGGTTTGGAGATCTTTGGGGGAAACCTATGTCTAACAGTGGTGTGTTTTTAAAGGGCTTTTTCGTTCCAAAAAAAACCTTTGGTAATGTAAAACAGGGTAATGACCCTGGGCGATGGATAGAGCATTTGCCATTGATCAAAAGGTCAAAACTTATCTGTTTCATATGTCCTATCCAGGTTCACGCCTGCACAACTGAATGAGCTGGAGCGATGTTTCTCCAAGACCCATTACCCGGATATCTTTATGCGGGAGGAAATAGCGATGAGGATCGGCCTCACGGAAAGCAGAGTTCAGGTCAGTTTACTCTTAGTAAATAGTTGAATGTTCGATAGAATGTGTCAGAATATTCAGTTGAGCGAGCTTCATCGTAATCTTTCAAGAATCAAACTAGGATTTATAATGTGAAAAACAAAACGATTTGTTGTAGTTTTTGATATCAGTTGAATTAATTCTAAGCACCAAGTGATATGAATTGAATCTTTGCTAACTCTGTTGGGCCAAGTAAAATTACTAATTAAAAATATTGAGGTAGCAATCTGTGCTTATGATCTCAAATATGTTTCTCGAAAACTCTATTGTGTTAAAGCTTTTTAATATATTTAGGTAAAGGAAACAATTTCGCATTTAAGTTTGAACTAATCATTATATTTATAATAGACCCAAAATAATTACGACCAAATCCTTAGCCATCCTTAAATATGTATTATTTTATAATTCGTATCGTAAACGAAAAACAAACAACAATTTCGATTTTAGTTACTCCTTTTTCATTGCTAATTTGTGAAAAATAGCATTTTAATACTATGTTCATGCCCACCCAAACATTATTCAAGATATATCGTATGGTCTTATTTCACATAAACAGAACAAAAACGTAATTTTTATTTCTTTTACTCTTTCAAAATTTTGCTAGGTTTTCTAGGTTGATCTATTTTAATTAAGCCTGTTAAAGATGAGACCGCAGTTTTTAACACGAATCTCTAATTTTACATGATTTCAAGAAGCCCATATTTTTTATCTTAGTTTCGAATTCCAGAAATTGCTTCAAGGCTCAAACACACTTATTGAACTTTTTGAATTCTAGTTTGTTTTTAACTAATATGATTCCAATATACTATAAATTAGCACGACTTCATTCTATTTTCGAAACAGTCATAAATCATTGTGTAAACATTTTAGGCTATTTACACGAAACTTATAAGGAATTCGAAATGAGATCATGTGTTTGATGATTTGATGTGTATTAACTATTGTTTAATGATTCCTGCCAAAGTATTTTATAATATTTTGAGCGATATAATATCAATAAAATCGGATGTGTTTGAAAAAAATGGTCCAAGAATACCACCTTGCGCGACACCCTCTTCGCACGTTCCGTATAAAAGTTGCACTGTGGCGATACATTTCACAGGACCTTCTACCTGATTTAACCTTCACGTTTCACATATAAAACACTTTTACGTCTGAGTTATGTCTGTTTAAGAGCGTTGTGAATGGGTGGCGGAGAGTGTCGAACACTTCGTGCATTTATACGACATACACTTAAATAAGGATTATCTTTTGTATATTTCGCAAATGCAGAATTCAAATAAGACAAGCTTTACTATAATCTAGCGAAAGGTGCACAATTTTATGCGTCACTTTCATTTAACTTTTATTCTCTTTTCTTTGATAAAGTCATGACTACCAACAGTAATAAATTATTCCTCATCGAAATTAAACTAAAACGTAAAGTATTTAAAAGACAAATAGTTACGTGTTCGGGAATAGCCGAGCGCTCATTAACACTTCTCGATTAATGTCAATCCTTTTTGGTAAATATCTCTTTAGTCGATCGTAAATTGTCTAATTCTATTGGTTAAACACCCGAGCAGCTATCTGTTAACAGTCACTTTGTCAAAGCACTTAGTTTCAAGTTAAATTCTACTTTGCATTTGACATTAGTCTTAATTTGTGTCGTGTGCTTACTAATATTTGTATTTCGTTAACACTCGAGACCCGCTACTATAGAGGACTCCTAATCTTTTTTGATGTGCGCTTGAAAAAAGTGTTTGATTGTATTAGATTTGGATTACTAAATTTATTTATTACAAATAATGTTATTGGTACAGAATATATTTCTCACAATTATGTTTTAAACATTCGGACAACTTAAATTACTTTAAAAATGTCACATACTCTTCCTTATTTCTGCATCGGTTTGTATTTTTCTTCATAAGGCTTGATATTTAGCAGTTATAAATCGAAAACAATATGTTTTTGATTACTTTTGATTATTTCGTCAAATTGAAATGAATTAATCTTGATTTGAATGATAACATTTTGTCGAGCGTGTTTGGCGCTGTGGACTCGGCACTGCCCTTCTAATTGGGAGGTCCGGGGTTCAATCCTGCCATGTGTTTTTCATTTTTCGAATTTCACAATGTACCTACTTTAATCCGACGCTCTTAAGATGAAGGAAAACATCGCGAGGGAACTTGCATACATCTGCGAAAAAAATCAAAGGTGTATGTGAAATCGACCAATCCGCACTGGACCGGTTGACTAAGGCCTAAACAACCTAACTTAGGGTAGGCTCGAGCCCCTCGATGAGGACGTATATGAGCTGTGATGATGATGATAATGTGATGTGATCCTAAATTGAGCTGTATATTTATGAGTTTGTACATTTTTTTAACCTAACTAAAACGTTTGTACGAGTATATTTAGATAAAGCCACCTCAAATAAATACTAGCGTAATATTCAAACGTACTTTACAAATATTGGTACGTCTATTTATAATGCAATTTTTAATCAACTGCAAATATTTTTAAGATAAGCCTTTGAGGTAAGTAGATATTTTTGCTCTGTATTGAAAGACAATACACCATCTGAAAGTTCATGACACGTCGCTTAAACAATCACAAGCTACTGATAGAAACCGCAAATTCCAAGTAATGTCCCAAGTAAAATAGAAGCGCTCAGCCTCGGCGCACCAAAAATAGTCGCCGGAGCAAATATTACGAAAAAAAGAATCAAAAGTGGGAAAAATGTTGCGCACGAAGAATCTCGCGGTGTGGCGCGAAGTGAAGCCAGATATGAAGTAAAACGAACAAAACAAAACGTTTGTTTGTACGCACCGTGGATGGCGTGTGTGACTACTGTTGGCTCCGTTCTGGATATGGGGGACTATCTTGGGATAAACAGATTAACAATATATATTGCAAGAGTTCAACCTTATAGAAATAATTTTTAGAAATCTTCAAGTTTGAAATTTGACTCCAGTTTAATGTTAAGTGCCTCTGTATATGTTCACGCTCGAGGAAGAGCGAGTGGCGGCACTGCATTCTAGTCTGTGCAGTGACAGCTTTTTTGGCGGCCGGCCGCATGTGATATGTCAGTTGAGTCGAGTCGAAATGTCATGACATGCTTAGAGGTTATGGCAGGCCGGAATAAAATATAATATACAATATTCAAGCAAATAGTGATTTGCGCGGCGCACCTAATATCGGGGTGCGAAAGCCCGCTTTGTGTTGTGCGAAATCGCGTGTGTGAGTCGTGGTGGCCTATTAGGCATTTGTAGTGCTCCGGTCTCCACCGGTGGATCCACTGCAGATCTTCAGGAGCCGCGACTTCCTTCGAGCTAGCTCAGGAAGTCCACCGGCTACGGAGGAGACGGACGGAGACAATAGGACTCGGGGTAAGCCACAATCCTTTCTATGAGCTGTTAGTAATCAGCAATCAACCCAAAATTCCTTATTCGGTGAAACGCCGACGTGGTGGAGTCTACTTGGGGCACCACCATCTCTTGGTAGCAGAGCGTGGTTATTAGATTTGAGTATTTGATTAGTATTGTACAATTGATATTGTAATCTTGTTGGTTGTCCAAACGGGCAATACATATTAATTGGTTTTGATTGCTGATTTTAAACCGACTACCAGCTCATTTGTGGACCGATCTCCTTAACTAATTGTCATTGTATATGAAAAATTGGGGTTAAATGTCTTTTGTTGTTCTAGTTAAGTTCTAGCATTTACCTATATTTGATTTTGGTTTGTTTTTTCATATCTTTGTTCTGCCCTTGACTATTTTGTTTGTTAAGTTGTAAACTTATACTTGAATTTGATTTGTTTAAAAAACTTTGCTGCTAAATGACTTTGCTGTTGTTGTAATACACTATTTTGCTGTGTTAAGTTTTAGCATTTACATTTGATTTTGTTTTGTTTGCCTTTGAATATTATGTTTGTTAAGTTATTGACTTAATACTTGAATTTAATTTGTTTGAAAAATTCTGTTGTTAAATGCCTTGTTGTTCTAGTTAAGTTCTAGCATTTATACTTGATTTTGGTTTGTTTATATATTTTGTTCTGCCTTTGAAGTTCCTCCCGATCTGTTTTATTGTCTGCGGTTGTCGGTCTGTTTGTCCGTGTATTATTATAGTGTTTATTAATTTTGGTGCAAAATGGTCCCGCCAGTCAGCCCGCTTAGTGGTGCCCGCGCGGGTGCACAAAAGATTTTGAGATGGTTTGCTAGTGCCGTCGCTTTGGTAGACCGACCAGACCGAGAACAGGCTTTGTTAATTCGGCATGAGGGAGTACCTGCTCGCTTGAAGGAATTGGAGCAGCTTTTCGTTCTTCATCAACAATATTTGCTCGACCACCCAGCCGAGGGTGCCGCTGAGTTGCGGGCAGTCGACCAATTTAATGCCGATTATGATCAGTGTTTTGAACAGGCGGATGTGATTATAAACAAGGCTCAGGCAATCCTATCCGCCCGGAGGGGTGAGTCGTGCACGCCCGGGGAGGTCAAGCCTACCCCGGCCGGCTTGCTGGGCAGACTGCCCACTTTGGACATCCCAACCTTTGATGGGAACTTGGCTGCTTGGATGGGGTTCATTAACCTCTTTGATAGCTTGGTCCACTCGAGGGAGGACCTGTTCCCTAGCCAGAAATTGGCCTATTTGCTCTCTGCCTTACGTGGAGAGGCTGGTGTACTTGTCCAGCATCTACCTGTCAATGATGACAGTTATGATATTGCAAGGGCGTTGTTGACCGCCCGGTATCAGAATGTTCGCTTGCTAGCGGACACACACGTGGCTGCCATTTTAGGGCTGCCACGCGTATCGCGGGTCTCCTCATTAAGGAAGGAGATTTTGAACCCGCTGCTAAGCGCTATTAATGCGCTCAAACGACTTGATCTACCGGTGGACCAGTGGTCCTTTATTTTGCTCCACCTCATCCTCGATAAGCTTCCCATGGAGATGAAGGGACGCTTCGAACAAAGGTACGGGGGCAATAGTGCCTCGTACCTCCCCCCCTTCTCGGATCTCCTCAGATTTTTGGAGGATGAGTGTCGGATGACCGACCACTTGGATCTGGCTCCTATACCGGGACCGAGTACAGGTCGCTATGAGGCGACCCGGGCAGCGCCACGGAGAGAGCGCCGCCCGTACAAGCAGTATACTGCAGTGCGGCAGAACTCTCCACACGGGGAGAGGCCGATGCCTTGCAAGTGTTGCAAGCGGGATGGCCATCGTTTGCCGGCCTGTCCCAAATTTGTTGGCCTACGCACCGAGGGGCGTAGAAATATGGCCAAACAGCGGAATTGGTGCTACCGCTGCCTGGGGGCCCATATGGCATCGGCTTGCCCCCACCCACGAGATTGCCACTGTTGTGGAGGGGCCCATCACTCCCTTTTGTGCTTCAACAATAGAGACACTCGTGGGGTGGTGAGAGAGAGGGACTCGCACACGGGCGGGGGCCCTCGTAGGTCACCCACATCTCCGAGGAGATCGGAGGGGCGTGCCACCCCTCCGCGGAGATTGGACAGGCGTTCCCCCTCCAGTGAGAGGATTGGGCGCCCCACCCCCCCTACGGGCGGGGGGGATCGACGCGCCGCTTATGAGGCGCCACCGCGGGATTGGGCCGCGGTTATTACGGAGCCACGCCGGGAGCCGATACGCTTCTCTCCCCCTCTGATGGAGAGACCCCGTTTGTCACGGGCTCCCCCAACTTTCGCCCATCATGGGCACCGTCCGGCCCCCCGATGCCGCTTTGATCGGGGCCAGTACGTGCCGGATTGGGACCCGCTCGAGCGCCTTGAGCGCCCTATTCCTCCGCCGCGCACGCATTTTTCCTTGAACCCCCCTTCCCCCCCGTTGCGGGGAATGCGGGGGGATTTTCACTAAACCAACTGTCGGCTGCAACCCCCCCACAGGAGCAGGTGCTGTTACCAACAGCCTCCGTACAGGTGTGGGGCCCGAGGGGCACCTTTGTTTTAGTTCGCGCCCTTTTGGATACGGGAGCTCAGGGTTGCATTGCCTCCAGCTGGCTGGTCCGGCAGTTGAGTTTGAACACATCTCCATACCTTGAATCGGTACGAGGAATCGGAGACCTGCGGATCCCGGATCCGATCGGTCAGGTTTTGTTCTCCTTCTCCCCCCACTTCTCTTCAGCGCCCAAAATTGGCGCTACCGCGATTGTTTATGAGAAGGTTGTTGGTCAGCTTCCGCAACAGCACGTTTCGCGCGCTGTCGTTGATGCGACATCAGGATTGACCTTGGCTGACCCTTCCTTCCACCGAACCGGTCCGATTCACTTATTGCTCGGTGCCGATGTTCTAGGCCGCGTGTATTGTGGGAAGAGGAGAGAGTTACAGAAGGGTGGGCTGGTAGCCTTATCTACATCGCTTGGGTTTGTAGTGATGGGACCAGTTAGGCATAACCCACCATCTCCATCGGTGGACAGTTACATAACTGTTAGCTCCACCTTATCGGATGTCCTTCAACGGTTTTGGGAGGTGGAAGAGCCACCTACCGTGAAGCGAGTGAACCCCTTAGACGAGGAGTGTGAGTTGTTCTACCAGAACAATACAGGTCGCCTTCACTCGGGACGGCTGATCACTCGTTTGCCCTTTTTGTCAGTTCGCCCCTCACTTGGCAGCTCCCGGCCGTTGGCCGAGAAGCGGCTGCTGTCCATGGAGCGTCGTATGAGTAGGAACTCCGACCTCAAACAGAAGTATGTCGACTTCATGCGGGAATATGAGCAACTGGGGCACATGTCGGTCTCACGACTGGACTGGCGAAACGAGGAACATAATTTTCTTCCTCACCACGCGGTTTTGAAACCTTCCACCGGGAAGATACGCGTTGTTTTTGATGGGTCAGCTCCTACGTCTACCGGAGTTTCGCTGAATCAATGTCTGCATGCTGGACCGAAGTTGCACCACGAGGTGGGCGATGTATTGACCAACTTCCGTCGCCATGCCGTCGTCTTTGTGACCGATATCCGGATGATGTTTCGGCAGACTGTGATTCACCCGGACGATAGACGATATCAGCTCATATTATGGAGGGAGGATCCCAGGGATCCCATGCTGGTCTACGAGCTGAACACCAATACATACGGTTTGCGTTCGAGCCCCTTTGTGGCAATTCGCTCACTTGTGGAACTCGCTGAACGTGAACGATTACGATACCCTCGCGCATCCTTGGTTCTCAAGGAGGATGCATTTGTTGATGATATTTATACGGGCTCCTCTAGTGTCGAGGAAGCCTTGATTTTGCGAGATGAACTAATTGCTCTTCTCGGGGCTGGTGGTTATGAACTGAGGAAGTGGATGTCCAACTCACCTCAGCTTTTGTGTGACTTGCCAGACGACCACCAGCAGGAGCCTCATATTTTTGAGAATGCCAACACTCCAGATTTACTGTCTGTTTTGGGAGTGCAATACAGACCTGTCCAGGACACGTTCACCTATCGATTGGAGCTGCCAAGCCCCAAGGTCTGGACGAAACGGTTGGTTTTGTCTACAGTAGCTCGTACCTTTGACCCAAATGGCTGGATTAGTCCCGTAGTGTTTTGGATGAAGTGCTTCCTACAGGAACTTTGGTCAGCTGAAGTGTCGTGGGATGAGCCCCTCTCGGGCCGTTTGCTGCGAGATTGGGAGTCCTTCATGTCGTCTCTCCCCGACATTAACCGTGTTAGTATCCCTAGACATATACTGCCTAAGGGACGGTTTACGGCCAGCCTTCATGGCTTTTGTGACGCGTCTGAGAGTGGATACGCAGCCGTCGTATATATCCGGACGGTCGATGATAGAGGAGCTGTTAAGCTCCACTTGCTAATTGCTAAGAGTAAGGTTGCTCCACTTCGGACTCGATTAACGATTCCGAAGTTAGAATTGTCTGGAGCTACTCTTCTGGTTCGGTTGATGAACCACGTTGTTGACACCCTGGGACGTAGTGTGGACTTTGAGTCGCTCTTTGCTTGGTCCGACAGTCAGGTTGTCCTGTGTTGGATTAAGAACTCCGTCCACTCCCTGGAAGTATTTGTGGCCAATCGGGTATCCCAAATACAGGCCTCGAAGGCCACGTTGATTTGGCGCCACGTGCCAGGTGAAATAAACCCTGCTGACTGTGCATCACGTGGCAGCGAAGCCCCTCAGCTTATTGACCACACTCTGTGGTGGGGTCCCGACTGGTTGTTACAACCGTCTTGGCCTTCCACACCAGCTGTGGTGAAGGTACCAAATCCGGGCTTGCGTGTTCACGCTGTCGAGACTATGGCGGCTCCAGAGCGGGAATTTTTATTAGACCGCTACAGTTCTCTGGACAAGTTGCTCGGCGTGACCGCTTGGATAAGAAGATTTATACGAAATTGTCGCCGGCCTCAGGACAAAGATTTGTGTCCGGTCCTCTCACCGCAGGAGCGCCAAGATGCTCTTGTGCATTGGGTGCGTATGACCCAGTCTAGAGCGTTTGAACCGGAACTTAAGATTTTCCGTACCGGGACGTCCAAACTGAAGGGACCCTTGGTGCGTTTGACTCCCTTTCTGGATGATAAAGGATTGTTGCGTGTAGGAGGCCGATTGAGGCACGCTAACTTGCCTTATAGATCACGTCATCCCCTGTTGCTCCCCAAGGACGGACCATTGGTGCGATTGTTGATCATTGATCGCCATGTGAAGAATGCTCATGCCGGATGTAATGCATTGACCGCGCTCCTCCAACGGGAGTTTTGGATTTTGTCAGCGCGAAGAATAATCCGATCTGTTATCTTTCGATGTCTGCCCTGCTATCGTTTACGCCCCGAGACGATGCAGCCCCAAATGGGTGATTTGCCTGCTGATCGTGTGAATGAATCGATGACCTTCTTAGGAGTTGGAACTGATTTCGCGGGACCGTTCACTATAAAAACGTCGCGACTCCTTAATGCTAAGACTGAAAAGGCTTACTTGTGTGTGTTTGTTTGTTTGGCCACTAAAGCCGTTCATTTGGAGGTGGTGAGTGCGCTCACCATGGACGCTTTCTTAGCAGCGTTAGGCAGATTTGTCTCCCGCCGGGGACTGCCTTCTCTAATTCGGTCCGATTGTGGGACGAACTTCAAGGGCACTGATAGACATATAAGAGAAGTTTGTGAATTTTTAGATAAAAATAATATTGAGATCGGATCCACACTCTCCCGTAGGGGGGTAACATGGCGATACTCCCCGCCGTCTTGCCCTCACTGGGGAGGGATTTTTGAGTCTGTTGTAAAGGCCGCCAAGACTCACCTTCGCCGCGTTATTGGGGAGACTATTCTCACGTTCGAGGAACTCGCGACGGTGTTTCATAAGATTGAGGCGGTTCTCAACTCGCGTCCGTTATGTCCGTTGTCTACCGACGCGAACGATTTGCAGGCCCTCACGCCGGGCCATTTCTTGATAGGCAGACCACTTAACGCCCTGCCCGAGTATCCTTATAGAGATATCAATCCCGGACGCCTTTCGCGGTTTGAGTTGCTCCAGCAGCTTACCCAGAGCTTCTGGCGCCGCTGGCACCTTGAATATTTACACATTTTGCAACAGCGCGTTAAGTGGTCAGATAAGACAAACCCACCGAGGGTTGGAGACCTCGTGTTAGTGAAGGACCCAAACCTGCCACCCTTACGTTGGCGTCGCGGACGCATTGTCCAACTTACTCTAGGGTCTGATGGTGTGCCCAGGTTTGCCGAGGTCCTAGTTGGGGATTCTGTTTTGAAGCGCGCGGTCGCTACTCTTTCTCGCCTCCCCTTAGACTGATTTGGCGGACAGTCCGGGACTGTCCGGAGCGGGGGGATGTTCACGCTCGAGGAAGAGCGAGTGGCGGCACTGCATTCTAGTCTGTGCAGTGACAGCTTTTTTGGCGGCCGGCCGCATGTGATATGTCAGTTGAGTCGAGTCGAAATGTCATGACATGCTTAGAGGTTATGGCAGGCCGGAATAAAATATAATATACAATATTCAAGCAAATAGTGATTTGCGCGGCGCACCTAATATCGGGGTGCGAAAGCCCGCTTTGTGTTGTGCGAAATCGCGTGTGTGAGTCGTGGTGGCCTATTAGGCATTTGTAGTGCTCCGGTCTCCACCGGTGGATCCACTGCAGATCTTCAGGAGCCGCGACTTCCTTCGAGCTAGCTCAGGAAGTCCACCGGCTACGGAGGAGACGGACGGAGACAATAGGACTCGGGGTAAGCCACAATCCTTTCTATGAGCTGTTAGTAATCAGCAATCAACCCAAAATTCCTTATTCGGTGAAACGCCGACGTGGTGGAGTCTACTTGGGGCACCACCAGTATAAAATAATTTAGATCTGGATGTCTAGGACTCATAATGGGGTCAGGAAGTTGGCCCCCTTTTGTCAGGGGTGAGATTACTGTCTCTATTTGTCTAGCTACCACCAACTTTTTTTAGTCTGTCATTTTAAAATAATAGGTTTATTGTGTCCCAATCATATGAACAAAGAATATCATATAACGGACTCCGTGCCAACCTTATCTGTTCATGATGGACACTCTTCACCAGATAGCATTAAGCTGTTATGATGGGAGACAGTCCAAACGAAATGTATAACTTTTTCAACAAAGTTTAACATGGTCTTACTGATTTGCCTTATGATAAGTTGTATGTAAAAAGACTCTTATGGGGTTATGAGTAAAGGTTATAAAGTCAACGATTATTTGAATGATGTCAAAATCTCAGTAAAATAAATAGTGGAAAAAAGTGCAAGAAAACCATGGTTTTATTCAATATGAATATTCAGTTCCATCAAGAAGTCACACCAATAAGTATAAATGTTAAGTTATTTTTTGAATAAAGAATATATTGATTTTGAAAACTTCCTTTATGTGGAAGGATTAAGTGAGTGTATTAAGGCTGTAATGATAAAGGATGTAAGTGAAGCTTCCGATTTTAAGCTTTATTATCATATACTATGAGATATGAAATGAAGTAATATTATATTTCGAAGATATAAAGCATACACTGAAAGACTAAAAAATCAGTTCATTTAAATTTACCACACGCTCAGAATACCGACCTCCCCGAGAACAGCTCGGGTGTTGCTCCTCAAATAAGTTACAAAGTAAGTAAAATACATATTTCAAGTCTCAATGTAAAGGAAAAACTTAACAATAAACAGAAACAGCCTGTCATACAGAACCCAGCAAATAACGTCCATGAATCGTTATCGGTAAGATAATAACAAGCTTTGTGAGTATTAGCACACAATTTTTGTTTTATTATAATTTTTTTTTAATTTATTGAGAGGTAAATTATAAATATAATAGTTTCCAAACTCTGTGAAGCCTCATAGAATAAGAAGCTATTTTAATTTCGCAAATCGAGGCACTTGCTTTTTTTCATATAGCTCAAGATGATATTTTTAACACACAATGCGAAAGTAATAGAGTTACTCTGTTATAGATGTTATACGTTTACTATTAGCTTAAGAGCTCGTGACTACTGAATCTTATAACAATGTTGATGATTGCTTTCCTAGACCTGTCAATATTTATTGTGCCCACTTTGAAGTGGCATAAAGTGCCGCCGGTGCGTAATAATTACAAACACTGCGCGTTTACTTGCCAGCCACATTAAATAGGTACTTGGAGGTGGATGTAAACATTTCATCTATTCTGGCCAAGGAAACGTTTCTGTTGATTTGATGTGAGTTGAGTTTATGTGAAATTGGACTGTGAATAGTTAACTGGATTTCACGGGAAAGCTCTTTGGGTTTTGTACCTCAAAAAGAAAAAAATGGAACTATTAAAGGATCACTTTGTTGTCCGTCTGTCCGTCTGTATGTCAAACCCTTTTTTAGGGTTCCGTAGCCAAATGGCAAAAAACGGAACTGTTATAGATCCGTCATGTCTGTCTGTCTGTCTGTCTGTCCGTCCGTATGTCACAGCCACTTTTCTCCGAAACTATAAGAACTACACTGTTGAAACTTGGTAAGTAGATGTATTCTGTGAACCGCATTAAGATTTCACACAAAAATAGAAAAAAGCAATAAATTTTGGGGGTTCCCCATACATAGAACAAACTCAATTTTTTTTTCATCAAACCCATACGTGTGGGGTATCTCTGGATAGGTCTTCAAAAATCATATTGAGGTTTCTAATATCATTTTTTTCTAAACTGAATAGTTTGCGCGAGAGTCACGTCCAAAGTGGTAAAATGTGTTCCCCCCCCCCCCCCCCTGCAACTTCTAAAATAAGAGAATGATAAAACTAAAAAAAATGTATGATGTACATTACCATGCAAACTTCCACCGAAAATTGGTTTGAACGAGATCTAGTAAGTAGTTTTTTTAATACGTCATAAATCCTACGGAACCGTTCATGGGCGAGTCCGACTCGCGCTTGGCCGGATTTTTTAGGGAACGAGTAGAGATATCAAGCTGAAATCTATATCGCCCCTTGAGCTGTGAAAATAAAACTTGTAAGATATGACCTCTCCGCTTGTTGCATATTTTCTCATATTTTGCGATATCACAAAGGAAACAAAACCTTAACGGCCTTATTAATAAAAATATTACTCCTTGGATCATCCTCGGATTAGTGACTCCGTGTTTTGTCTTGTTTCCGCACATGTCGGCTGTCATATGTCAACATGAGACAAAACACGGAGTAACTAATCCGAGGATGACCCAAGGAGTAATTTTTATTTATTTGTAAGGCCGATAGGGTTGCTGTTGGCCTAGAATCATCAAATTTAGCAAGAAGAAGTCCTTATAGCACATGTTAAGAAAAAAAATTAAAGTGGCACTCGGGGACTGCCGCGGTAAAGCTATTGCCTAGCATTTTTTATCAACTTATGCAATTATAATTATTTATTTATTTTATTTATGCAGTATTTTTTTTCTTTGATATTAATTCAAGTTACACTTTTTGAGCGTGGTGACCGATAAGAAAACAATTTCTTTTATTGAATAAATGAGAAGTTAATATTGCTTAAAATATTTTTATTATGTTACAATACATGTAGGTTATTCAGGAATTTTTATAATTGAAACTATAGGTTTATGGTATGAAATAAGAAACATAAGTTTGAGACTTGATATCCTCTAAATATCTGAAAAATACCGCGTCAAAACACCGTGCCGAAGTCTGCCGAACTGAAACGACGTTAGACGATGCCGCAAAAATGACAGTAATAGTACTTTAGTACTATTATCTATTCTGTGGTACTAGTTAGCAACTTCGGCTTAGAAATACATTAGACACAAGCATTTTAAGTTGTTAATTTGGTAGCGATTAGACAGAGAGAACCGACATGAACCGTGACGTCATTGTGTAGTACGGCCATATAAACTCCATGTAAATTACCGTTTTGCTAGAGAGAGATGGAGAAAAATCTTTAATACCTTATATCTTGGTTGTTTTTTTTTGTTATTCGAAAACCGGTTCGGTTTTTTCTTTCAGTTTATTATATGAATGAGCTTCTATTAAAGTAAAAAAAATGTTTTTGCCATCTAGCCCATTACTGCCTAACTTACACTAAGATAAACACAAACTTTGATGTACATACTAAAAGGACACTGCAAATACCACATGAAATAATTTGAATTTATACTAATACAATATTATAAAGAGGAAAGATTTGATTGTTTGTTTGTTTGTTTGTTTGTATTGAATAGGCTTCGAAACTACTGAACCGATTTTGATGAAAGTTGGTATAGAGATAGTTCGGGAAGGACATAGGGTAATTTTCCTACGAAAAAAAAATCCCACGGGAATACAAAAATAACGCGGGCGACGTCGCGAGCGGAAAGCTGGTAAAGAATATTTTGATTTTGTTTCTCTCTCTAACACACAATACAGGAACTCTTCTTTTTGACCAGCGGCTCTCACGTATTATAACTAACTTAACTCTCCGGCCAACAAAAAAAGGTTTAATACCAACAACGGTGTTTTATCAAAGGAGCAGTTTATAAAAAGTAATATTTGAATATCAGATCTCCCACATCGCCGTGTTTTGTGTATATTTTAGCGTGGTCATAAAAATATTAGAGTCCGAGTATCGGTGGGCTAGGCTTAGGTAATTTTAGTTTATTTTTAAGTTAGTTTAGATATAAAGACAACCACATTTAATAATCAATATGGCTACATAGCACCGTTTTACTTTAGTTAGTGGCCATAAAAGCAAGTTAACACTTTTGACGTGGAAAATGAATAAAATCAACAAAGAAAAAAGGACATCAGGCACATGAGACCCAAAAGTGTGTAAACATTATTTTGCCTCCTAGAAACACTTTGTATTACATTAATCATAAAACAGCAGCAAATTAATATTTTTCCTCCTTCATTTCACTAAAATAAACTATTGAAAAATGCTGTGTCTATTCGGACCCGGGTCCCTATAGAAGTCGATTGCTATACGAACCCGGAGCATGAAACATGCAGTTTCATTTCAGTTTCGTGCTCACAATATCTAATCTTACCTAACCTACAGTTTTCAGTTTGATCCTAAGTATCCTAATAAGTGTTTTCGAAAGCAATTCACTATGGACCGCATAGCATTTCCGAACTATACGGACCTGGGACCCTTTAGAAGTCGATATTGCTGTTCGGACACGGGCGAGAAAAAATGGCGACGAGGTGGATTTTATTTAAAAATTGTTTTTTGTGAGCGGAGCATGAAACATAGAGTTTCATTTTTCGATAACGCTTCAGGTCCAAATAGCAATAGACTTCTATAGGGATCCGGGTCCGAATAGCCACTTGATTGTTTTAAAGTATTGGGGTTACCAAAAAAGAAAATATTTAAATGTAAATAACTCTCAAAATACTAATTAAAAGCCTATATTTTGAAAACAATACAATTGCTATGCATTCTTGGTTTTTTTTTCAAAGAACTTTGCCTGATGTCCTTTTGTCTCGGGCACGAAATCTGTAAAGATTTGTAAAGATCTGTAAAGAAAGATTTAAATTGTATGACTGCTGGCCAGTGCTGGCTTAACAAATAATAAAGGAGGTCATTAGGGCTTAGAATTTCGCCGGGGCTAAGCTAGGCTAAGAAGACCTCGGTGGCCTACTCGTAGTTGCTCAAGGCGTTAACACGGTATGTTGGAGATGCGGATTCATATCCCGCCCGACATGTTTCTTTGTTGATTTTATTAGTTTTTCAATTTATTTAGTACTAGCTGTGCCCGTGACTTCGATCGCGTGGATATCCGAAAATAACAATATCGTGATGTTATATAGCCCAAAGTCTAAAGCCCTTCCTCGATAAATGGACTATCAAATACAAAAATAATTTTTCAATTCGAACCAGTAGTTCCTGAGATTAGCGCGTTCAAACAAACAAACAAACTCTTCAGCTTTACAATATTAGTATAGATTTTTAAAGAAAATGCAAAACTCTATTACATCTTCGACTTTATCGCTAAGCCTTATCGCCATTCACTTAGGATCTAATGAAGGTTAAAAATGTAGAGAACATTAAGTTAAATAATGGGCATCGGAAAACATCGGAAACAATCGTCTAACTGACTTATCAAAGATGATTGACAAAAAGTAGTTTGGCCCCAAAAATCACTTACAATCACAAGAGCATCTCTATATCATTATATTGCCTAGATGTGTCGGTCTTTTTCGGAAGCACGAAGTTAGCCGATGCCTATTATTTATCTTGAAGTACTGTAAAAGTAGTAATGCACTCTGACCTTAGTCTTAGCTTAGGACAGTCCTAAGTAGTATGCTGTCACTTCTTGTCATTAATGAAAGAATGGGGCAGCATGCCTCTTAAGATTGTCCTAAGTTAAGACCTCAGAAGAATAACAAAAGCTATTCTGAGGCTAAGACAATATAGGGCAATTGGTCAAATTCAAATTCAATTCAAATTCAAAAATCTTTATTCAACATAGGCCTTTACAGGCACTTATTGACGTCAAAACAAAGCAAAACAATCTAATTTAAAGAAATTATATTAACCTTGTATGTGCATACATCCTAAATATACTCAAGATGTCTGCAAATACAAGTGGGAATAAAAAAAAAAAAATTGACTCTACACCTATTCGGAAATTGGGTCATTAGTGTTTCTTTGACTTATGTCATTTTTATAATTAAAAGAAATACATATGTAAATACACTTGAGAGTAATGAATCCGAGTTACAAAAATATACTTTAAAAAATTCGGAAAATAAGAATGCTAGCTTAGTAGAAACAAAAATGTATGTTCAATAGACGATTTTATTCATTTTTGTTTATAATTTAGTTCTATTACTTTGATTATAGTGCGAGTATTTAATTCTCTATTAAATACTGTTAATTTCACTAAGCTAGCATTCATAGCTTTCGAGATTTTTAGATATCTTAATGACACGGATGCATTGTGAGTGTACTCGCTTATGCTCACAATTCTTTTTATACATTATCGAACTTTGTCGTTACCGGATTAAAATACCGGTCTAAAATACTAAAACTGTATAGGTACTTGGCCGTTTTTGCGTAATTTAATACCAAATATCCAGACGTAAGATTTTTCAGATTTATATTAATAAGCTAATGTCGATTGTCGATTTTTAAAGAAAATCTATTAAATTAAGAGACCAACTTAAGTACAGAATATCTGAAAATAACCTTATTTTGTATTATTCAATATTCCTAGTACTCTAAGAAACTAAGAAAAAATGCAAAGACTAGGAGAAACCTGTGTTTAACATGTATGTAGGTTTTTACAAAAATAGTCACCAAAACTGTACTTAATTAACCCTTAACTTAGTATAACCTTTACTTGATATGGTTTTTGAATAAAAATAAAAACGATTAAATATTCCATAAACATGATCAGAATTTAACGTCCTTCATTTCCCATCTACATTAAAAACACACTGCACCATTAAAATTTATTAACAGACTCAATCAACCAACTACAAAATGAAACTGCAACAGTTTCCTTGTACCTACACGAACAAAGAAAAAACAAATAAATGTCATCCCAACCCCTCCGCGTGTTTGCATTTAGTTTACCAAATCCTTTCATTATTAAAAAGACACGCGGCCAGTGACGGGCGGCGAGGAGTATCGACATCGATAAAAATAAACCCATTACCGATGCAACGCGGCCGGACTGCAAAACCGGTCGGCTGCGGTACACTTACATGGAAAATCTTTTTCTGTCATCAATTATTCCGCCACTTTTAGTGCGAAATATTTCGGGGTAATCGCCTAATGGATGCGATTACTGGCTTAATGCAGACGCGGAAATGCGTCGAGTTAAATTTGGCACGTTCTTTTCGATTCCGGTTCTACTAAAAACACTATTTTTTTAAAGTAATCATGTGTGTTTTAAGAATATTTTTTGATGGTGGCTTTCAGGACTTTTTAATAGTTTGTGAAGTTCGGTACCTTTTGGTTGTTAACAATGAACTACATACTACATAAATACAGTTAAAAAAGATACAATAATGAAAGAAATAACAAAGGAAACCTCTTGAGTTTAAATAGTTAAAACATCCACACTGGTGTCAGAAGCTGTGGCAAAGATTTCGCCTAATGGCAAAAAAACTCTGAGTTATATTTTTCTGTGTCGTTTATAAATTCAAATACATAACACACGTGATAAATGTGTTCAGTTTTACTGAGTTCATCTTCATGCAATGAATTATTTTCATTGAACATATTTTAATGCTCAAAGAAACATCTAGAACAAAACTATGAAAGACTAAATAAACCTAACAATATATTACTATTTTGAATCTGATTATAATGACAACAAATAAACAGGTCTTCCATTTTCAACAATCAAGAATACATGTTTTTTATTTATTTAAAAAGGCACTGAATAGGTATAAATGGTTTTATTATCAACGAAAATTAAACAAACGAGGCTTGCATTTCGGTTAGTTACGCAAAGACAGTGTCCGTGAGTCCAAAAAGATTATATTTCCTCGTGTTTCGTATTAAATAAAAATATTCGAAAGCAGATCCACCGATACTTCCCGGCGTGCAGGGCAGCGGCGGGGCTCCCTGCGACATTAGCAGCCATTAGCATGCCCGCAGTGGCGCGTGTATTAAGATTTATTAACCCAATAACTTACCAGTCTAAGTCCCTGGTCAATGGAAAGCGTTATGTTTCGTCGCCCGGGAAATTTGTTGTGCCCCGTGAATAATTCAGATTTGAACCGCGAAATATGCTATGCAGATATTTTGTTGTATGTATGATAATTTCAGACAACGATAAGATATCGAATGCGTATAATCCATATTATTTCAAAATATTCGACTTTATTAATGAAATAATATTAAATTGGTTTTAAAGAATATAATGGGGTGTTAATATTATTTATAACTCAGTTATTATCTTTAATAGTTTTTGCTGGATAAAAGAGAATATTACTAATATCTCCTACATTAGCTGTCAAGATGGTGAGTGGGCATCATTTCCATACAAAAAGTATTTACCTACAGCGACAACTATACATTGGCGTCCCAGAAAAACGACTCTTGTGAGAAAATTGAGTGATTGGACTGAAAATAGTAAAATATTATTAAGAAACCAATAAACTTCGGCTCCATGCGTTTTATCTTGATATTTATCTGTTTCTATATTGAAACACATAAGAGTCGGTTAAATTTATATTAAACCTTAGAATTGAGCTGAAGCTAGAAACGTACTGCGCGATACCAAGTATTAATATATTACAATCTAATGTTATAATCAAGCAGTTCAGATGTGTGTGAGTACTTTACAGATTAATCATCTTCCATGATCTTAGCTAGATTGATAGAAACACTAGAATCGTTAATTAAACATGGCATTTATTTTAACCACAGAATGCTTATGCTGGGATTAGGTCTCCCCAAGTATAGGGTATCAGCAGGCCTATTATCTAACTACGGTTGGTAACTAGAACTGCCATTTTTGAAAGAAACTTTATATCCATTACTAGTTTAGTAATCTTGTGTGTTACGGCCGCGTTCATGATAACAGTAATGGATGTTAAGTTTCTTCCCAAGACGGGTCGGTGGAGTGCCAGAGCCTCGCTTTTAGTCGGCAGGGTGCCACGCGGGCTCAAGTTGACCTGGGCCCCGTAAGGTGTTATTCGGAACCTCTTACACCCTATACAGACATTATCCATACTATAATATTATAAATGCGAAAGTAACTCTGTCTGTCTGTCTGTCGCGCTTTCACGCCAAAACTACTGAACCGATTTAGATGAAATTTGGTATAGACATAGTTTGAGTCCCAGGAAAGGGCATAGGATAGACTTTATCTCAGACATCACTCCTTAAGGGGGAGAAAAGGGGGTGTAAGTTATGGAGAAGTATAAAGAATAGTTTTTATCCCCGAAATCATTCCTTAAGGGTGTAAAAAGGAGGGGATTTGTAAAGGTAATCAATAAAAAAGGATATCCACGCGGACGAAGTCGCGGGCGAAAGCTAGTACTGTATAAAAGGCATGTGTTCATCAGAACTCTAACAAAGGTCGGCTATATCCCGCGGTAGATACTCAATTATGCATGCCAATTAATATCAATGCCAATTATTGTCACGTTCGATTGGTGAGCCTTTGACTAGCTCTTCGGGCATAGATAATAAACACACTTAGATTTTGAAATAATTTAATAATAAAATAGAAAACATTTCATTAGTTATATTTTTCAGCAAATTGTGTATTCATCTATACTTACTGATATTATAAAGAGGAAAGATTTGATTGTTTGTTTGTTTGTTTGTATTGAATAGGCTTCGAAACTACTGAACCGATTTTGATGAAAGTTGGTATCGAGACCAGGGGAAGGGCATAGGGTAATTTTCCTCTGGGAAAAAAATTCCCACGGGAACACAAAAATAACGCGGGCGAAGTCGCGAGCGGAAAGCTAGTTTTGATATAAATTGTCAAAACAGGAACACAGTTTCAATATCGAACTAATTAATTTTCGAAAAAAATGAAATCGAAATGAAATAGCAACTATAAAGTTACAATAACAGTCGCACAAATTGCAGCAACAACCATTGAACTAATAAACTATCGTTTTATGCCTCCTTTTAATTTAGCTTTTTTAACGCTTCTTTCACACAAACCTCATTTCATTATTTTGTCCTGTCAGTTGTTAGTGATTAGCCAGTGTTATGTATTATTGCTATCGATATATCGACACCTGCCGATCGATACTAGGTGCGGCGGCCAGGTGGCATGCCTAATAGTCTTTCGTTGAGGGGAGATTCCCAATGGACAATGGCTATTGTAGCCTGCCTGCCTCATTCTGATTTTGATTAGTGAATGAAGTACTCCTGTTATAGTTACGTTTCGATCCGTGAGTTAAGAGGATTGTGAAGCTGTAAATTTTCATACAAAACGCGATAACGCTTTTCTCCCTCTTTACATACTCGAATTTTCATAATTTTTGGAAATGTTGTAGATATAATGAAATCTAGGTTTGTACGTTTTGATGTTGAAGTAATATTGCTCAGAATATAAATTATTAGTATCTAAATATCCGTATTTTAGACTTAAAAACTACATCGAGCACTTTTATCTTTTTTGACTAAATTATACTAAATTCAAAAAAAAAGCAAAATGTACAAACATACATTAAGGTATACTGAATCTAATGCGATCAAAAGTATCTAATTTCGTAAAGTTTTACGGGGGTAAAACAGTTATCGCCTGAAACAATATTTCAATAAACAATGTAGGCACTTGCCTCGGACTTTCAACTCTAAGCGGTGTGCAAAAAACTGCAATTTTGAATTTTTATGCTATTTAGGCCCGATTTCACCAAAGTCAGATAAGTTTTATACCAAGGATAAAGTCATGAGTTAATCTCAGATATTTAAATTTCACCAAATACTTATACTTAGAATAAAGCCGTTATCCGAGAATAGGTTTTATACCGTCGAATTTGACGGTATAACAGATTTAATACTAGGATAAATAAAAAAGATGGCGTCTAATGAACAGCTGATTGGCAAGCTGTCTAAAGTGACAGTAGTCGTAACTGACGTATAATCCTACTAGTTTAAAAACAGCTAATTGGCTATGTGATTTACGGAGAGAATGTACTATTTAAATTCGCAGCATTATCATTCATTCGTTCACATAGATAAAATAAAACTCTTTTTGGAAGAATAGTTGAACCATGTGGTGAAACGTAAAGTGGGTTATCCGAGAATAAATGTAGAGTATAAATTTATCCACGGTATATTTATTCTAGTTTTGCGTTCCTGTTGGTGAAATCGGGCCTTAGTCATCGTCTCTCGTTCTCAGTAACGATGCAACTTTTAGTTTAATCCTATTAAGTATGATTTCAGTTTGTAACCACTGTAGCTTTTTACCGTCAGGTTTACCGGAGGGAGACTCTGTACCAGGGTCGCCTGCTTGGGTACCTCCGTCTTACCTATTTCTGCCGCAAAGCAGCAATGCTTGCATTGCTGTGTTTCCGTTTGAAGGGTAAGATATATGGCAGTGAAATTACTGGGTACCGTGACTTTACATCTTATGTCTGTGGTTCTTGTGGTTCTTGTGGGGATTGGAGATTTGCTGCGAATCTCACAAGAGCCACATGTATTATAGGTGACTGTTACCTTACCACTTACCATCAGGTGGGCAGTTTGCTTGTTTACCACGTTAGTTGCAAGAAAAAAATGCATTGTTCGCACATTTTCGCTGTAGCAAATTGAACTTTTATCAGCAAAATTAATTGTTGTCATTTAAATGTCTCCCTTCGTTTGAAAAATATAAATACCTACCTTAATCAATGTGTGCTTTTATAAATCTAGTGGCTTTAATTTTTTCATTTTTTGCAATCAATTTAAATGCTTTTTTGTAATTATGACGGACATGCATCCTGTGATAGAATGACAAGATTATATAGATTAATTTATTATTCTAAACAAGTACATGATTAAATCATTACGAAAACTGAATCCGCGAAAGATTTCGGATGAAAACTGCATACTTCATTTCGAGCAATTTAAATCCGCGATTTTGGTTGACTTTAAAAAACATTTTTTAAGAGACGTCTATTTAAAAAAACAGCATTGTGAATGTAAATTTAATCAAAATATATGTAATAGTACAAAGGTGTGTATGTCAGTCAGTTTCGCATCTAAAAAAATCTCGTACGTCAAAATGACGGGAGTGTACTACCCGATCAGTAGGTCCAATGCCCAAAATAATGCAATTATATTCTTGTTTAAATCCTACTGATAGAACCACAAAATGTATAAGCTATAAGGAATAGTATATTACTGCAGAGGCCGGGAAGTTAGGGATTGCCGGACGAGTATAACTTGACAATAATTGAGTCCGGCAATCCCTTACCCGCCGAGGTAGGTATGTATAGTGCTTTTCTTAATAATTGTGAGGAAATTATGAAAGACGTAATACTGGAAACAAATGAGTATAATATGAATAAAGGAACGAATAAAGCAATTTATTAATGTTAAACGTAATGTTTGATATATTTTACGCAAATAAATATGTACGAGATATATTTTACGCGTATATACATACAGCCCAGTCATATTTTACGCAAAAAATGTAATACTGTAGACTTTTTTCTCTCGCAACGATTGTAAAAAATAGTTATTTGTTATACATGAGTGCAAAGTTGCTTTTTAACCGCGTGCTCCACTTTGATGACCGAGCAAGCGAAGGATTCTAAAATTAGAATCCTGAGCGTTAGCGAGGGAATCAAAAGAGCACAAGGTGAAAAATCTTTGCACTCGAGTGCAACACGTAACTTTTCATTCCCCCTCAGCGAGGAAATGACTAAATGCAAAATAAAACATTTACAATCATAAAATACTTTTATTCAGTTTGGGTACATATTTTCTACAACATTATGATAGGTAGGTATTACAGAAAAATATTTATATTATGTATAACAAATAATACGTTTTTTTTACTTGTTTTCAAGTTTTTTATTTATAACAATACGACGTCAAAACAAAATGGCGCGCGCAAAGCAAATTAAAAACAACTTTTTTTAAATTTGTTAAAAGAGTTTTTAACAAATTTAAAAAAAGTTGTATCATAAATTCGGCACCATGGAGATGGAAGTAAATAGGTTTAATGATGTTTTGAAATCACATACCTACTTGCAAGCGATGTTCTTAATTCAAATTTACTTTAACCTCAAGCGTATAAAAACGGCTTTGGCGGTCAGATATCGAATAGCAAAAATACTCTTTCCGAGATGGGGGGATGAAAAATATATTTTTCTTATATCTTTTCTCGGGGCTTAATAACCATCTTTATACCACATTAAACTTGATTCAGTGGCTCAGTAAAGGCGTAACAGACAGATAAACAGATAATATAGTCGACCGAGTCTCATTCTAATTTATAATAACATGCAAATTTAAAATGCAAAATAAGATTAAAATAAGATCCAAATGGCAAGCTGATGTATAAATAAACCCACGGACCGCGAGTTTGTGAAGAAAAAACCTTTAATATTATAACACAAAGAAATGTAAATAGAATGAAGCATTAAATCAAGTCTAAAACAGAGTATTTTCTCTCGTTTTCTTAATAAACAGCGTTAATCACTTTTCCCTCGGCCACCTGGGAATTGAACTGACCCCTTATTAAAAGCGCCCCCGCGGTAGGCGCCGAAATTAGCTTGCAATCCGCAATGCGATTTTATTGCAAATGGCACCAAATAATGCTATATCAACGCAAATCCCTCTAACACGGGGTCGGGTGGGCGATTTTTTGGCGCGGTCGCGGCAACATTAACATTTATTGCCGGAATGCTTTTGTGGTGTTTATAATGGTGTCGCCTGTTTTATGGGTTTTTAATGACAAAACAAATATTTGAATAAGCATATCCACTGCTGGAAATGGGCCTACGGAGCAAAAACCACGAAGCAACATTGTTTTTGCTTCATGCATGGGCCTCTCCACGCACTTTAATATTATTTTTATCCGCGTCTTCTCGCATTCAGGTCAGGGCTCTTGGCAGCTACCTTTCCAAGATCGTCGCTCCACCTTTTTTATGGATTTTTAGAACCCTTATAGTTTCACCATGTCCGTCTGTCTGTCTGTCTGTTAGCTCAGCGACTTTTATATTAGCAAGCTGTTATTTGGCATGGGTATATATACGAGTATAATAAAATAAATCTTTGAAAACGTATTTTAGGGCACTTCCCTTAAATGTAAAGTGTTTTTTTTTCTTTCTAACCCATAGTGAGGGATGTCGTTGCATAAGTCTTAAAAAAATATTGTGGGTTACATACCCACGCGTTTTGTTTTTGCTTAGATAGATTTTTACCTTTGTTGATCTTTAAGCTCTGCAAGGTCAAGCAGGATATTAGAAACGTGAATCAAGCCTTATTTTGGCAAATGTCACTCCGTAATATACGATTGAGCACATCAAACATAATTTTCTCATTGCTATACCGTAAAATTTATTAAAATATTAAAGTATTTAACACACCTATCTCAGCAGGTTTCCAAAGGAAGCTTAAAACGGTGGCTGTTTTGATTGACCTGTCAGCGGCATATGACACGGTCTGGCGGAAGGGACTAATATATAAACTCATGAGAGTGATGCCATGCAGAAGAATAACTGAGCTGTTAAATACCATGCTTGGGAATAGCAAGTTTACAGTCTACCTTGCCGACAGCGAAAGTCGTACTGGGAAGCTGAACAGCGGATTGCCACAGGGGTCGGTTCTGGCTCCATTACTTTTCAATCTTTACCTACATGACATACCTGAAACACAAAGTCGCAAATTTATGTATGCTGATGACATAGCAATAGCTTCCCAACACGAAACCTTCAAACCATCCGAAAGTATCCATAACAACGACTTAAGTATTCTAAACAAGTACTTTGAGAAATTGAGACTCGTACCGAACACCACTAAAACTGAGGTAACCACGTTTCACCTGACCAACCAAATGGCAAAATACGAGCCCGATGTTAAGTTTGCTGGTGCCAGACTGCAATATAACCCCACTCCGAAGTACCTGGGCGTGACCCTCGACCGAAGCCTTACGTATGCACCACATATAGACAGACTCCGCAAGAAGCTTCAGACTCGAAACAACATCTTGCACAAACTAGCGTGCACTACCTGGGGAGCAAACGCTGATGTGCTCCGCACAACCGGTCTTAGCCTAATGTATTCTACGGCCGAATACTGCGCTCCAGTATGGTTATACAATGCACATGCGACGCATGTAGATGCCCAGCTGAACCAGACCATAAGATGCATATCTGGAACCATCAAATCCTTCAGTGGTTTCCCGTCTTAAGTCACATACCTCCACCCCATCTTAGAAGGCAACAAATGCTCTTGCGAGAGAACCGGAAGATTTACGGAAACGCCAACCTCCCAATTCACGAAGAGTTTTGCGATCCTCCACCCCATCGCTTGAAATCGCGACGTCCACCATACCAAACCGCAAGGGAACTCGAAAACGGCGATTTCAACACGTCTACGAAGTGGATGCAGCAATGGAACGTAGAACTACCTGATGCCATGGGAGTTGTAATTAATCCCCTATTAAAACCTCCTGGATTTAGACTTCCAAGAAGAGAATGGTGTCAAATAAACGGAGTACGGACTTGATGCGTGCGGAGTAATGCCTTCTTGTACATGTGCGGGTAGAGGAATTCACCAAGGTGCGAGTGTGGAGCAGATGTCCAGAGTGTGGAACACGCGGTCCGAGAGTGCCCCCTTACAAAATACCACGACAGCCTAACGGACCTGTTCACCCTTGAAAATGACGCTATCCCATGGATTCAGCAGTTAAAGGAGCGAATATTATTATAATAAATTTTTATTGTGTGTGATTATTTATTTAATTTTAGTTTGAATTTGTTAACGACATTAAGCCATACGAATAATAATAATAACCTATCTCATGAGATGATGTGTAGCGTTATTGATAGGTAGGGAGTGCAACCGTGCACATATTAAAAATGCGACAAAGGGGACTTCGGCCACAGATTGCTTCGGCACAGGTTACAGCTTCGGCCATACGTTATCTATTTCATTTCGTAGTATCACTACAGTGCATATCCACGTTCCATTTTAATGCTTTTGTTGTGTTTTATATAATTTAAAGGAATATATTGCGACAGTGGAAGCTGTTTTATAAATAGAAGCTCGATCTATTTTTAAACAGTTGACAATCAAACGCTCGTTTTGTAGTGCACAGTATCAATTACCCAGTCGGTCGGCGACCGACTCGACTGGACAGTTTAGTAGACGCAAAAGTAAGTTAGCTCCAACGTGATAGTTGAGCGAGCAACGACTATCGATTACTCCGAGTTGCTTGGATGGCTCGGCATTCGCAATCCGGTATTGTTCAGAAGAAAATATACGCTGTTGACCGTTTCTGGAGTTAATTCCAAATATAGACAAATTAGTTTTACTTCCCGAGTAAGCAGATGCCACAACAAACTATCCACCGAATAGCATGATTAGGATTTATTTTGTTTGTCACCTAGCACGCTAAAAAGGCTTGTTAATGCTTCATTGTTGCATCTAGATTTATCACATTGACTGAGAGATGTTTTAAAACAAGTTTCTTGTTAATTTCGTTTTCAAATTCGTTGTCATTACTTACACACATAAGAAAACTTGTAATTGGCCGTTTGCAAACTTGTTTATTTAGCGACTTCGTCCGCGTTATTTTTGTTTTCCCGTGGGAATTTTATATTTTCCTGAAGGAAAAATAATTTTATAGCCTATGTTCATTAGGTATAATGTAGGATTCTCAATCTGAAAGAATTTTTCAAATCGGTCCAGTATTTTCTGAGCCTATTCAATACAAACAAACAATCAAATTTTTTCTCTTTATAATATTAGTATAGATGATTTAAATGTGTTTGTAAGTTTTATATGATAAATCAGTAACTTAATTTCTTTCTGAGCGCAACAAATCTCAAATTCGAGTTGGTGATTCTACAGTTTACTATCACCTGCAGACATGAATGCCCATTAAATTATATTCATATACGGATGCGCGCTAAATAATGAATCGACCGACCGACACCCTCCCGGAGGGAACCCCTCTACATCTAACGCTTTGGTTCGCTGTTTGTCGTACATTGCTGTATGTACTTACTAGTTTAGCTGTGTCGGCGAACTACGTTTTGCCATAATAAAAAATAGTTTACGACCTATTCTCAGACCTACCGAATATACACAGAAAATTTCATAAAGATCGGTTAAGCCGTCTCGGAGGAGTTTGGTAACAAACACTGTAACACGAGAATTTTATATATTAGAAGAAGACTAGTGGGCCCGGTAGACGATGACCTGCCCAATTACAGCGCCACCTATCGGTTCCAATTGCACGTATAAACCTTCCATGAACCTATTCTAATATCCTACATAGAACATTTCGTAAGAATGGGTCAGAATTTCATACATATGTACATTTCGACGGTTAAGAAGCAATACCACCTATCTAAACTGTAGGTAGATAGGTGGTATTGGTTCTTAACCGTCGATATGTCTGACGCTTTTACGGTGAAGGAAAACGCCCGCGCCCCGTGCACCCACTGGCTTCACCCACCAGTGGGTGTAGGGGTAATTACTGTTTACCCGTGTACCCACTGCGTTAAGGTTGGAATTAATTATCAATAAAATATCGACGTTAAAATGAAAAATAATACGATAAGTCAATTGTTTATTAAAGCTAACGTGAACAAACTAAAGGAGACTGGGATTACATTTCAACTTGCCATGGTAATTTGGCATAAGTAACTAAATAATATTCAAAAGTTGTGAGATATGTCATCAAAATAAAATAGCAGCTACGTGTCGCCAAAATCTACCCGCGCCTATTGAAAAACCCTATAATTAACGCAATTTGTCAAAAAAAAATCCAATTCTTATCTCATTCTTTAATAGTTGCATCTGTGCATTAATAATTTGATAATCTCTCAATTGATATATTATATTGCGTCTATCAGTTAATTTGTTATTTGGTGTAAGTATTTTGGATAATAACTTTGCAACTGTCACATAATTTTTATTAATTTTTTATTAATCTCAGAATTCCAGCTTTCGCTGACATTGTTTATTCTGTGACGTTTGTTATACACGCACCATTCGTCGATGAACTTTTCTTTTAGGTAAAAAATTTCGAATTCAAATTCAAATTCAATTCAAATTCAAAAATCTTTATTCAACATAGGCCTTTACAGGCACTTATTGACGTCAAAACAGAGCAAAACAATCTAATTTAAAGAAATTATATTAACCTTGTATGTGCATACATCCTAAATATACTCATCATCACAGCTCATATACGTCCCCACCGAGGGGTTCGAGCCTACCCTATGTTAGGGTGATTAGGCCTTAGTCAACCACGCTGGCCCAGTGCGGATTGGTCGACTTCACATACATCATTGAATTTCTTCGCAGATGTATGCAGGTTGCCTCACGATGTTTTCCTTCACCGTAGGAGCGTCAGACAAATGTACATATGAAATTCGAAACGAAAAACACATTGGTACATGGCGGGTCTCGAACCCCGACCCCCCGATTGGAAGGCAAGTGCCGAAACCACAGCGCCACCGACGCTCTCATATACTCAAGATGTCTGCAAATACAAGTAGGAATGAAAAAAAAGAATTGTTTCACATATTGGTGTCCTATAAATAATAGTATTTTGCCGCGTTTGCGATATATAAATTTTATTTCCGTTGTCATTATGCAGTTCAAATACAAAATATTGCACACGAACTATCTGTTGCAGCAAAGATATTTGAAAGATAGATGATATCCCATTTTATCGTATTTTGTTTTATGACGTAAAAGTGGCAAATGAGATATTATATTAATAGGTCTAATAGTATGTAAAGGGATTGAATCTGTTGGAATGTAATCCCAGTCTCCTTTAGTTTGTTCACGTTAGTTTTAACCTTTAAGTATGGACGTCATTTTTTCATAACACTATCCTGGACGTGTAGTCGCACAGGCTCCTATATTAAAAAGTGTTTTTTTAAACAAAATTATTTTAAATAGCTTGAATACTATATTTAACTTAAAATATGGTTTAGTTATAGTAAAAATACGTGAATATATAAGCCACATTTTTATAATAATTCTAGAAACATTCAAAATTAAAATATAATGGCACATTTTGGGTAATTTTAAGTACAACTACGTTTTCAGCCGTAAAATTAACTAGAAATTATAAAAAATTAATATTTATCATTCTCCCTTTTATTTTTTTACTATTCCAACATAAATAAGCCAAAGTTTACAAGAAAATCTAAAAAGAGAACAAAGTTGCTTACAAATATTTTTATAACACAACTATGGACGTGTAGCCTGACAAGCTCCAAAAGATTTTTAGATAAGTATTACTCACGTATTTTTCATTAAATGACGTAATTTTCTCCTTCGCTGGTCGTTTTGATACTAAAACTGAAGCTACTGAGCTACTCAAGTGTGGGGAGCGGGGGGAAGTATACAAAACTTAGAAACTAACATTCACCCGGAGCCCGTGAGGCTACACGTCCATACTTAAAGGTTAATAAACAATTGACTTATCGTATTATTTTTCAGTTTAACATCGATATTTTATCGATAATTAATTCCAACCTTAACGCAGTGGGTACACGGGTAAACAGGAATTACCCCTACACCCACTGGTGGGTGAAGCCAGTGGGTGCACGGGGCGCGGGCGAAGGAAAACACCGTGAGGCAACCTGCATATATCTGCGAAGAAGTCCAAAGTCGACCAATCCGCACTGAGCCAGCGTGGTTGACTAAGGCCTTAACACCCTAACTAAGGGTAGGCTCGAGCCCCTCGGTGGGGTCATAACTGTGGTGATGTGTTTCAATGACAGTTGTGCAAACAAATTCGATTGAAGATATCAAGACTGCTTTAATATTTTGTGGATTTAAACGTTGGTTTATTTGTACAGTTTTTTTATTAGTAACGATGACTGCCGATGACTTTGTCCAACCGGAGCAAAAACGAAACTTCATCTATATGGATCTCTTTTTACCTTGTTAAGCTAAAGTGGACCTTATTCACTCTTCATTATACGAATCTACGTATCGTTTATACGTATCGCATTTTTCAAAGAGAATGTAAAGTCACAAATAATAATAAACCTTACATTTACGAGTACAGTAAGCTCCCAAGTTGTAGTACAACTCGCTGTTACATATAAGCAAACTAGCTTAAGTAACTGCTAAATAGATAAAAAATTATAAAACACATTGTGAAGTTGGATAATAAATGAAAAAAAAATTCAAGTACGATTACACTACTAAAACCTTTTACCGGAGACGGAACGGGCCAAAGGTCAAACAGTATAGCTTGACAAGGAGCTTACTGTACCTTATAATAAACCTTACATTTACGCGTACTTATCAATACTTTTACGCTGGACGTTATTTGTGACACTGTATTAGGCGATTCACACACTGCCACGCACCACGCTCCATGTTGCGTGTCGGCGCACCTACGCGCGTACTTGCGGGAGTGCAGATCCGCATCACCATGCGGGTTTTTTACGCACTCACGCGCATAGTTGCGTTTCCAAAATCAACGTCAAGCCCTTCCAAAATCACGCACGGCACTGCGGGACTCGGTGTGCCATACCTCGCGTCTCGCCCGCACCTACGCGCGTGGGTGCGTCTTTCTCCGCTTGTAGGCGCGTGATCTGCATGAACGCGCGTGGATGCGTTTTCTGTGTGTTTGACTGTGCGTGTTTTCTATACAAACGGAGATACTTACAAACAAGCAACGTAAGAACACGCATTCACGCGTTACGCTGCGTGGTGCGTGGCAGTGTGTGAATCGCCTTATAGAAGATCTTGTTTCAGCAGCATTGTACAGCAAACAACGGTTTCGAAACTTAATAACATTGTTCGAGGATATACCCCCTGGTCAATTATCGTGCCCTTACCCTCCCCTGACTTGTTATCTGCGTCATCGCGCCAGATGTTTTGTACACGCGGATTTGACGCTCAATTAGATCGCTAGTCTGTGGGTTTGTTGTCTATTACCCTTTATCTGTGGTTGGGCTAGCTTTAATGTTAACAGGACTTTATTTAACTTGCAATGTTGGCATGTGTATTTGTTCTAGTCGAATCTTGTGATTGAATTTTAAACCAGTTATCCTCGACCGCAAATGCTGACATCCACGCATTGACGTTCATTTTAGATGACAGGGCAACCTGCGCCACAATTTGCCCAGTCATGCCATAGGTAGTTATCTTAGTGACGTCTATTTCTTAATCCAATACGACAACTGCCCAAAACGTATAACAAAGTAGTAATTTTTATGCCATCATAGGGTATAAAATAAAGGCCTTGCTAAGAAGATTACAAAAAAAATGGTAAGTAAAAAACATAAAAAGACGACTTTAATTGCTCTAAAAAGAAGAAAATAAACTTTAAATTGAGTTAAACTTATCTATTTATTATATTCCACAATGCATATAACATATAAAACTTTGTCGTGAGATTTCCCCGTCTAGATAAACAAGAATACAATAATTAGCTAATTTGACATTGACATAGGTAATCTATAACCTATGGGTTTAAATTTAATAAAATAAATATTTTCTTCTATAAAGAAAATTTAAAAACAGCTTGCATTTAAAGAAGTTTTTAATAGTTTTATTTTTTATATTTAATTGTTAATATAGTAGAATTGCGCGTGATTTTGGCTGCGTGTAGTCGAAGTTCAACATGGGCTAACGAGCACTTATTAGCGCCAGAAATAAATATAAAATTCTACTTAATAAAATGAGAACATTATATTTCAAATACTAAACTCATAAACCTTATTAATGCAAATAAAAAATATGATAGAATTCTATGCAAATAAAACTACTTACAAGAAAAAATTCAACTCTAAGCCTGTCGGAAAATAAGATAGTTTTCCATTCTTAGTTATTTATCAGCTCAGTTATTTATCCCGACGTCTTAGAGATTTCTGCTTATAAGTAATATGTACCTTTACAGGCCCTTATTATTAACGTCAAACTAAATACGAAAATCTAATCAACCAAAAATCCAATCAAAAACGTAATAAACCAAAGTATACAATTTATTATTTAAGCCTTGTATCTAGGTACACCCCAATCATAATGCAAATACAAGTAAAATGAAAAATGTTCACTTTACACCTGCTCGGAAATTTGAAGAGCCTTTTCTAGAAGAACAAGCAAAAAATCGGAAGGCCATATATTTGTCTCCTCTTTTAAATTGTTAATACCTGAATATCTGCAGCCCCTCTTACCTCTCACAGCATAATTGACGCAATATATTCAAAGTCAAGAAGTGCATTACGAAAACATTGTTAGGCTCGCTGCATTTTACCGCGCCCCAACCGCCGCGTCGCGCGGTACACGCAAACGGAATTAACCGTCCCCGGGGACCTCCTCGCGCGTTATGCCGCCCTGGTACTTTGATGCATCTGTTCATGATACGTTTGAATGGTTTTTAAGAAAGTATTGTTTTTTAGACAGTCCCACTGATGGGAGTATGCAGTTTATGCGAGGCGTGAGCAGCCATAGCGATGTTATATCGACGGAACTGCCCCCCAAGACAAAAGCCACACGCTTATTTTTCTGCAGAACAATGTATGGCGATGACATTAGCTGCGGAAAAAAAATAAGATTGCTTGCTAATGACATTTTCATACATTTTTTCTATGGAATGACCGCGGAAAAATAAGCGTGTGGTTTTTGTCAAGGGGGCTTATATAAATAACAAAATCAATACAAGATTTTTTTATCTCGCGCAGAATTCGAACCTGCATCTTGAATATGCCGTCTTGACACCATGACCATTAGGCGACCGAGGAATTATCCAATCCGAATGTCAATTCAAAATCAAAATCAAAATATTTTATTCAACTTGGATTTTACAATCTCTTTTGAAAGTCAAGGAAGCTACGCCAATGGTTCACAAGTCTACGGCGGGAGACCTTGTACTGGAAAGAAAACCAGCAAGGGCTATTTTTTTCTCCCTGTATTGTTACAGAGTCGTCAATTGGAAGCTGACCTCAAGACAAAAATTTGAGCTCAACTTCCATAACAAATTTAGATTTGTCAGTTCTCTTCTTAGTACAACGTTACCAATACTACTTAATGAATAGTTATACACAACAACACGATTATTTACATTATTATCATTAATAATTTCTTCAAATTAACACCAGGCATTGGCATCTTGTAAATAATCGTTGACTTTATAATATCCTTTACTCATCAGAGTCTTTTTACATGCGCTTTAAACTTATCAAAAGACAAGTCAGTTACACTTTGTGGGACTTTGTTGTAAAAAGTTATACATTTCCTCATAAATGAGCCTTTAGTTTTTTGGAGCCTGTACGTTGGAACGGCAAGTTTATTTTTATTTCTTGTGTTTAAATGGTGAAGTTGGAAATTGGTTTCAAATATATTATAATTTTTATAGACATAAATAAAATTTTCATAAATGTACTGTCCTGCTAAAGTCAATATGTTAATTTATCTAAATAAATCTCTAAGAGGGAGAGAGAATTGATCGATTTCTTTCTATTCTAAGCCAAAAAAGACTTGACTTATTATTAATATAAATTATAAATTAAACGTACCAACATTTAAATAAAACTACACTTTTCGGATTTGCTTGCGTATATTTAGTTCTAAAACATAGACGCAAAACAAAACCTGCAGTTTGTGAATACACTCTTGACGGACCCAGCCGTTATTTAAGATATAATTCACAGATCCTCGCCAAAAAACAGCGAAAAATACGGGAATTACAATAGAGATAATGATTTTAGTATTCCAACTCCTGAAATCATGAAAATAACCAAATCCCAAGCCCGTCCACAGACTGCTAAAACAATAGATACCGTGAGCTCTGTTTGCGTGAAACAGGCCACATACATAATAAATTATATTGAAATAAATATTTTAAAACAAGCTTTTATTTATAGCTCTTAAAAGAGTACAGTCAAATCCTGGTTACCATATAGGATCAAAGTACTCGCCAATACGAATCAAACGAGCCCAAACTCGATGGGGTTGTGTCGTTTTAATGCGGAGTTCCTATGGCCACCTTCCAGCTCCAGCATCAGATCAGCTCCATGTTCTCATAATATTGCATTGTCACGCGATGCAGGTACATGTGCATGCAAAAAATTTTAACTCAATCGGCAACCTGGAAGTGGGTCAAAAATAACTTGCAAGCAGTAAAACTTCTGTCCCTATGGTGAATCAAACCCCGGATCTCGCGATCAACACCCGGTGATCTCAGCCACTAAACCACGGAGGCAGTTAGATAGAGGCAGGCTAAAGTTATACTTTAGCTATAGAGGAGTAGTAAAGGATCTTTAGCTTTTGGGCTAGATAGGAGTTTTAGCTGAACGGCATCAATAGTGATGGTTGAAAGACCTTGTTGGAAGACCACACAATGCTCGGCCATAGAATCCTTACAACTATTATACGAGTAAATGCAAAAGTGTGTCTGTCTTTCTGTTTCCTTTTCACGCTTAAACCGCTAAATCGATTTGGATGTGGTATAGAGATATTTTGAGTCCCGGGAAAGGACATAGGATAGTTTAAACTAGCATTGTATGATTGGTGTCCGAGTTTATATTTACTTAAATTAAACTAACGAAATTTCACGTACACGTTTTCAGTTATTTGACTTTCCGACATTTTTAATAACACCACACTACCCACCTTTCCATCTCCATCAATTACCCGAGTGTTTTGATATTGCGAAATAAATTCTCGTCAAAAAAACCTCTGAGCCACCATCAAAGCGTTCCCGGCATCAAGTTATTATGTAAATAGCGCAAGATTATGCGTCGCTCGATCCTTATTTCCTAATAAGCTTAAAACTTGGTCTAACTTAATCTTTGGCAATGTAACTTGGGCTGAAATTGAAACTTCAGCGTAACCACGGCAGGGTTTTCCCGACCTTTATTAATTTTGGACCCTTTTAATGGTAAACAGGTGCTTATGATTGTTTTAGGGTTCCGTAGCTCAAAGGGAAGAAACGGATTCCTTATAGGATATCCGTCCGTCTTTTTTTATTGTTTACTAGCTTTCCGCTCGTAGCTTCTCCCGCGTTATGTTCTTTTTTCCCGTGGGAATTCCATATTTTCCCGTAGGAAAATATATTGTAGCCTATGTTATTTAGTGATATTGTAGCATTCTATTAGTGAAGGAATTTTTCAAATTGGTCCAATAGTTTCAGAGCCTATTCAATACAAACATAATAAAATATATAAATACAAATCTTTCCTCTTTATAATATTAGTATAATTTTAATAGGTTTGTGCTTGACCCAGTATCACCTTCCCAGGAGAGCGCTTACCTATAGTAAATGCACATTCACCCTTTTTTTAAAAAGACCCAGGTTATAATGGTCTGGGAACACCGACGAAGGTAAAGAGTTCCATTCCTTGGCGACGCGATTAAGGAAAGAATTGACGAATCGTTTAGTTCGGCAAAATTTTCAGTGTTTTTGAAGTCGGTTTTATTTTTTTGTAAAAACAATTATTTTTATCTTTTTAGTGAATGAAATCTTTTTGGTGATTTAATACTAGCTCACCTTCGGTCTCTTGGTAATACGTGCCTAATGTATTTAAAAAACAAACCTCTAACTCCTAAAAGTTAAGGATCCTTCCATCATCAGCTCGGTTCATGACTCCAGACGCAAATACGTGAATAGCTTCGGAAAAAATATAAACACGTTAGATGTACCTATAAAATTTCAGGGTTTCCCTCGATTTTCACGGGATCCCATCATCAGATCCTGACTTTACTGACAATGGGACCATTGTGACCAAATGTTTTCCTACGGGAAAATATAAAATTCCCACGGGAAAACAATAATAATAACGCGGGCGAAGCCGCGAGCGGAAAGCTAGTATTGAATGAGTCTGTTGACGTCCAGTCTTCGTTGTCCAATCCTGTTGCTACGATCCGTTACACGCATAAATCGCGACACTTGTGAAAAGGAGAATTTCCCATCCCCCTATTTGCCTTCATTGTAGGCGGAACGAAAGGTAAAGCTTACCGTTAACCTTTTGAGTCTTCTTAGTCACTAGTAATACTTGTGTCATCATGTTATGTAGGTACACGGTGGAATTTTTTAACGCCAATTAGGAGGAAAGTACTCTAATTGGTACTGAAGAATCTGAAGATATTAAATTTTAACTTAAACGAAATTTTCCTTTATTTTTGAAACAAAGTAAAACTGCATCCAGACATTGCCACCCCCGGGAATCCAACCGGCGAAATTCGAAAAATATACTTTTTTTGCATCAATCGACAGGGACGGATCAAATCTCTCTGACAAACATGCTGATTTAAGTGAAAGGAAATTTAATGGGACAAGTTATAGCACTTTTATTCAAATTAAAAAATCTTGATTCAATATAGATCATTACAGGCACATATTGATGTTAAGCAAACACACAACAAATTTAATGCTACAAACTAATGAAAATTTTATTTACGAAAACATTTCACAATTAATTAGGTATTTAATCCTTGTATATTAGATACTACAGCCATAATAAGGATGCAAATACAAACACAAGAAAAATGAAAAAAAAGTTGACTCTACATTTGATAGGAAATTCAACTGGATCCTGTTGATTGATGACATAAAAAGTGTGTTATATTTCGAATTTTAGCCGATTCGATTTCCGGATACGGATAGCGTATTTTCAAAAATCTCTGAATTCTTCTTTTTCAAAATAACGGAATACTTCCTTTGGGTAAAATTTTCTATCTTCAGTATTTAGAGCACTTTCCCTCGAGGTGGTTTCTACTCCGTATAAATGTATCTTATAATTATATATCTTAAGCCATAGCGACAATGTTAATTGTTGCGTTTTAACAAGTAGTTGTTGTATATCGTGTTGTTCTATAGCTAACTAATTTCGATAGTGACTAGGTAGGTTGAGTTTCCCTATTGTAAAAGAAGAAAAAAATGTAATCACAAATATTTATGTCTAAAACAAAAACAATCAATTTTCCGATTGCTCAACAACAGAAAAACAAGCTGTCTTGTTGTAAGAGTCAGTAAATTAAATAAAGGAATTAAAAAAGCTGTCTTGCTTCTTTATGCCGGAATAAAATTTAACATTGATATTATGGACTGATGGAATAGGGGTTGTGGCATGATAATGTGAATCCGCGACTCATTTATGATTTTAGACGTTAGATCTTGTTTAGTCAGAATTTAATATATTAACTAAAGGTGCAGCGAATGCCTAAAACGATTAAGAATGTTTTAAGTTTTGTTTTAATTTAGCCTACTAAACATAATACTAGATCAAATAAATATTACTAACTTGAAAGTATTTAAAGCCGACTATCATAATTTCGCTTTTCTAATAGAGTCATTATGTTTTTTACAATCAATCATTAGTTACAAAATCTCGTCCCTGGGATTCTATGGACTCTAATATTTCAATCGCTCTCTTTATGTAAGTAGATTTCAAAAGTTCAAATGAAAAGGTCCGCCGGTTAAATGTCATTAATAAGTAATAAATAATATGCGAATGCAACTCTCTCTGTTACGTTTTCTTTGTTAACTAGAGAACTGATTTTGATGTAAGGTATGAATATATTTTTGACCATACGGTGGGATATCAACTTTAGTGGTAACAGAGGCTTCATATAACAAAACACTTTTGTATTTAATATCAATTTCTTTTCTCTTTCAAATACTGCTAACAAAAAAAAACATTTCATTTGCACTCCATCGACTATTTAACATGAGAAATACATTAACAACCTCTCAGTTAACAGTTCGAACGAAGTGAAGCGAAAATGATCGTATGGTAATTCATATGAAACGTAAACAAATTTAAAAGGATATAGATATTTTTTATGTAAGTAGATAATTTTACCACCTAATGTTTTTATCGGCGCTTATATCTTTACGTGTGGAGCGTGGGGTGGAAGTGCCCAGTGGAAGTAGGGTCGGGCGTGGTGCTGGGAAAACACCAATTTCATATCGATAGAATTCCATAGAGTGAATAAAAATTTGACTGTTTAAATTAACTGCTTTCATGCGTGGTCTTTTTGTATTTTTAATAATAAGAAATACTGTACGTTTGCAGAGGTATACTGTACAGTGGGGCTAACACGCAGGAGAATTGAAAATCGAATCGAAATCCGAATCGAGGAGTTTGTATGGCAATTTTATTAGCGCCACGGCGGTGAGTAGCAGAACTAATAAAATTGCCATACAAACTCCTCGATTCGGATTTCGATTCGATTTTCAATTCTCCTGCCTGCTAGCCCCACAGTACTCGTATTTTTGTTCATAATCATAAAAACTATCAATGATTTTTCGATTGTTTATAAGATCACGTGATATATGCAATTCTAATTTAAATACAATAATAAATAAATAAAATAAAATGTGTTGGGTAAGCTTTGCTCATCCTACAAAATCATAACAATTTAGATTTACCTACTTCACTATCCAATTAGGTAAGTTTAAACCCATACACTAAAGTTTTCAATACAGTAAAAAAAGATATGAAAAGGAGTTGTCAGTAATGTTTACCTGAGTGGTTGTGTCTGTAGTGTGTATGTGTGTGCGTGTGTGTGTGCGTGTATGTGTGTGTGTGTATAAGTGTGTGTACGTGTATGTGTGTGCGTTTGCGTTACAATAATTTACATTTGTACTTGTCTGTAATCGTTTTTGTAGAAATTTTGGGAGTTCAAGGAAACAAGCTACGCTTAACTAATTGGGTAAGTAATAGTTGTCCCGGGGTGGTTCGGAGAATTGACAGAAATTGATCTACAAGTGCCCGAGTTGCTCCCACTATGGAATAACTAGATGAACCTTGAGTTTGGTTAAATGGGTATAACCTGCAAAGGGAGTGGCAGATTATTGTTAAAAAATATTAGTATTATCACTTTCTAAAACATTAAAATGATTTAATTATTTTAATATTTGAAGGTCTGAATTCTACTATCGGAAACACAAATAAATAAAATTGACAATTTTTCACATTAGCGGTAATGAATGCCGAATGACGTAGTACTTTTTAAATCGATAAATCTACAAATTAGTAAATCCTTAAGTCATTGATAATGTCATTGATAATAGGGTAGGTAGAAAGCTAAATACCTAATTATTTAACAGCTTAGGATAACTAACTAAAAGTGATGTCTACCTGCCTGCTGTAAGAGCGTCTACCACCTAAAGAGAACTAATTTTAACAGGTTTTATTTTATCGATACCGAATATCTCAATCCCACATCACTATCTATACGGGGGCGTTTACGCTTGCGCGTGTATGTATCGAGCGATTCCGCAGAACGCAACGCTTATATCCGCCGCTATATGCTTTAGTAGCGGCTATGTGCTTAACCGCTTTTGTAACTGCGGTGCGGCCATTAAATGGGTGCTTGGCATAACTATGCATTTAATTTCAATGGTTGTTGTTATATTGTTTGCTTATTTCATCAATTTTTCTAGATTGAAGGTTTTTTCTTATACAACCAAGTTGGCAAACAAGCAAATTGCCCACCTGATGGTAAGTGGTGAGGTTCGCAGCAAAACTTCAAGCCCCACAAGAACCACAGTGTACGTTGCCAACTTGTGACATAAGATGTAAAGTCATAGTATCCAGTAATTTCACTGCAATATCTTACCCTTCAAACCGGAACACAGCAATGCAAGCACTGCTGCTTTGCGGAAGAAATAGCTAAGACGCAGTTACCCAAGCAGAGGACACTGGTACAGTCTCCCGCAGGTTACAAAAAGGTGATTGTTCAAACGATATTTGAAATTTGATTTGAGGAATACTTACTTGTTACTGTTACTTATTGGTTATTATGAAACACCGTGTATAAGTTGGTTTTGCGCACAGGACCAAAAGGTTTTCATGGATAGTTAAATGGAACTTGAATTGGAATAGGATTTCAGAAAGATGGTCAGATTGCCTGTGCCTACTGCCCAGGTAAAGGGGTTTTTGGATTTTTTCTTAAACAAAATGCCTAAAGTCCCTTAGAATGAAGACGAATGTGAGAAAGTAGATGTAAATTTATAGTAACTGTACCAAAATTGAAAATATATTATCATGGATTGGGAAATTTCAAACAGTTGTCTAATTGCGACAAACATACAAAATTAGGCAATATAGGTTCTTACAGTTACCTAATAAAAGGTGATTACAAAAAGTTTGCAATGTGAATGAAAATGTGTCAAATTGGACAAAGGTCGATAGTGGGTAATGGGCGACGAAATCCCACCGTCCAGCGTAAGTTTGTCGCCATAATAACTATGTGAATAGCATAATTATGTGTTCCGACAGTTAGAGAAACACTGAAAGGCTAAAACTTCTGTTGTGTGTAAAAAACAAATTAAAAAACCAGACTACTTAAAAAGTAAACATTTAGTATTTTATGCATGTTTTTCTTATTTATAATAATTAGGTTTTTTTAATCGCTTTTACTAGAATTTTAAAGTACGCTCGCGCCTGCTCGCGCGCGTGCTCTCAATCGAGCCTTATTATATTATAGATTTCTTTTAATAATCAAAACGAAAATTTTTACAGGAGCCTAACAATAACTTTCAAAGACCTATTTAATGATACCACACATGATGTAGTTCAACAAATTTCATTTTTTTTCTATTTTGCAATATGGCGCCTGATGGTCGCCATATTGGATTTTGATAACTGTCAAGTTTTTAGTGACACTCGCAAGATAAAAACGAATCGATTGACATGAGAATCATCAAAATCGAAACGCGTTTGTGCTACAAAGGGACAAACATAATATAGACTGATCGCTCAAGTCTCTAAATATCATATTATCACACCATTACGACTTTTTGCGTTGCGCATTCGGGTACAAAGTGTACGCTTTTAGCCTAGTGTTTTTTATCTAGTGGTCAGTATCGATTGTGAGAGGGCCTTAATAAGAAATAATTATAACAAGAGTGAGAAATCAGGAGATGCCTTTAGCAGGGACATTTCTAGCAACGTCGTACCGCAGTATTACCCCGGTCCCGGGAGGATTAAGTCCCGGCACGGAATCAATATCCCGGACAGATGACGCGCGATTCCCGACTAAGCTGCCATCATTTGTCAGCGCGCGGGAATCCTGTGTTTTATTGGTGAACGATTTTGGAAGGCCAGATTTAGAAAAACCATTGTTGATGAGCACATTGTTTTCTTTATTATTCGTATGGAAGTACTTGTCCTTCGTGACCGATGTTAAGAGACGATTAAGCTAAAGTTCGCAAAGCTTCATTTAGTATTTATTAATAAATAAGAATAAAATCTCTTTATTTTCTCCACAATCTAACTTATTAATACAATAACTTGGATTTGCAATTTGGAGTGTAAAGTTGACATTACGAGAGACTGGCTTCTGACCTAAGCAGGAATGCCTGTATTACAGGGCACCGGAACTCACCTTTCATGACGTGGACTGGGAAAATACAACTGATGATTATTTTAGGAACAAATAGTTGTTTGTAATAATATGTTTATACGTGAAATAAATCCAATGGATTATATCGAAGGTGTGCTGAAACAGCTTCACGAAAACTCGAAACAAGTTGTGGAGATTCTCCACTGCTTTTTAATTGCGCTTGATATACTAAACGTGAGTACGCTCTTGTGGAGAACATTACCCGCACCTCTGGGATTGCTCCGCCAAGTATTCACTCGATGGTTTATATAGGTTGCAGAGGAGCGCAGCACGTATCATTGGCGATATACTGGTGACTAGCAACCTTAAACCTTTGCAATTGCGTCCCGATGTGGCGTCACTATATACTAATAATATAATATAGGTACTAAGCGCGTTTCGTTTCTATAAAAAATTATTGAGTTTTTTTGCATGAAATTCTCAGTAACAGTTCCTACTCTGGAGTGTGGATGTTTATACATCTCCGCACAACCTTTATGTCCATCTTGTCCGTGGTTGAGGAGATCAAAGGACTTGAGAACTGGAAAAAAAATCTAGGCTTTCGGGGAGAACGGGCGTGTTTTTCCATTTCGATGTTTCGAACGTATTCAGAGTCACCAATAAAATCTTAATAAAAAGTTTTCTCGAAAAGTTATTTTTTGTACAAACCATGTTTTAGATGTTATGTGATTGTTTTGTGATTTCGTTTTATTATCACTCAAATGGATTAATGAACACTTAAAAAAACTTATTGACTTTCAAGTCATGTTTGTCTATCTACATTATAACTGCACTGACACTGATTTTGTAAGTGACACGAAATTTTTGCTCGCCAGTTAATAATAATAATAATTCACTTATTTGCATAAAAACAAATAGGTAGTTTTGCCAATTTTCATGAAAATTAGCTAATATAACATTAATGAGTACCTACTGAGAAGCAATTTTAAGAAACTTTTCCCGTAAACACAGACATAATAATATACAGGCAGTTATTGACGTCAAACACATTTCATTAATAGAAATGACTCTACCATGTGATCAAATTGGGGAGAGCCTTCGCGAGAAGAACAAGCAAGAACAGGCAAGAAAATCAGGTCTATTTCTGTCTCCTCTTTTAATTTACCAACATTACAGCTTTTCTACATTTTTCCAAGGTAGATTTGAGCGCGTTTGACCCTAACCTTGCCTGATGGAAAGCGAAGATCTAAGGTGGCCTAAGGTGGAGCACGCAAACTCAAATAGTGCCTGTTCACTTTTGCCTTGAAAGCTTCCAAATCGTATTTATTTGGAAACACGGACGCAGGAAGATCATTCCCAACTTCGTAGTTCGTATGATAAACGAGGAAGCAAATCGTTTGGTACGAGTGGGTAGAATGTTGACTACATAAGGATGGAAACCCTTGCTACGTCTTGTTGTCCTATAGTAGACTGGTGCTGGTGATATTAAGCTATGCAATTCCTCAGCACACTCGCCGAAATGCAACCTGTAGAATACAGAGAGACTGGCGACTAGACGGCGATGTTCTGAAGGAAGCTCTGAAGCGTTTTGGATAAAAGCGATTCATCATCGATCAATTTTCTAACACGCTTATCTATCGGATCAGCATCCATCCCACAGATGGGAGCATAATACTCCATACAGGAACGAACCTGAGCCGTATAAAGGCACAGTAAGTGCCGCAAGGTAAAAAATTTGAAGACCTTTGAAAAGTTACCCAATTTAACTAAACTCCGAAGATAGATGTTTTTTTATAAAACTAAATTTGGAAAAGCTATTTAAAGTGATTGAAACAGTTCCTGAAATCCAATAAGTACGTTTACCCGTTGTGATAATAATAATACTTTATTTGCAAGAATATGGTAAAATACATGATTGGTGTGAAATTAATTATATACATTATTCCTCATATTCTACTGCTAAATTGGCAGTGCGCAAATATTTCAAAATTTAAATAGTTAGTAGGTACATGTCAAAAAAACTAAATAGAATATTATTTTATCGCCATTGAAATAAAAAAAAATACATATTATTGATAAATTACAAATGAATAAAAATTATTAAATAATTACAAATGATTAAAAAAATACAAATTATTATACATTACAAATTGTCATTATTAATATTATCATCTAAAAATGTAGTTACAGAATAATATAATTTCGTCATCAATAGCTTGTGTAAATTGTATTCGGAATTTAGTCATTGTTAAATTGGTAAAATCTATTGGTAATTTATTGTAAATACGCACAGCCATACAATATGCATTTTTCGAATTTATCAACTTTTGTTTTTGTACTCTCAGTTGGATCCGTATCTACCGCGATAATTAGTTAAGTCACTGTTAGTCTCAAATAGAACCTTGTACCTCTTCACAAAAACAGCTACCTCAAATATATATAAACATGGTATAGGCATTAATATCAAGTTCTTTAAATAATGGTTTACAAGAATCCAAATAGCCAGCTCCACATATTGACCTAATACATTTTTTTGAAGTATAAATACTCTGTCAATTTCGCAACAGTATAATGCCATAACGGAGAACTGATAAGACGTATCCATGATATGCAACCAATGCTGCCGCCTTGGAAACGGTTTGTCGTATTCTTCTTAGAGCAAATATAAATCTGTCCAATTTTGACATAATTGTAGCTATATGAGCCTTCCAGTTGCATTGACTATCTAGCATAATACCCAAAAATTTTATAATCGTAACTTCTTCAATTTTATTTTCATTAATGCTTGTATCTAAATTCTGAAACGGAGCAGTACTCCGTGCATTAAATATAACATATTTAGTCTTATTAACATTTATGTTTAAATTATTCATCTCTAACCATTTTACAAATTGACTCATTACCACATTAGCAGTTTGCTCTATTTCTGTGATAGTGTGACCCTTCACAATGATTGTTGTATCATCCGCGAATAAAACGCATCCCTGATTGGTTATAGCAGGGAGGTCATTTATATTTATGTATTAAAAGAGTAGTGGACCTAACACGCTGCCTTGTGGTACCCCAACCTTATTCAACTGATATGATGATTTGTAGTGTGTTTTTTCACTAGCATTTACATTAGTTATTTGAACACATTGTTGCCTATCTTGCAAATAACTTGCAAGCCATAACAGTGTAGCTCCCCTAATCCCATATCTTTCCAACTTGTTAAGCAATAGCGAATGAGGGAAAAAATGAAATGCTTTACTTAAGTCCAGGAAAATAGCTAGTGTTTTCAAACCATTATCCAAGCTCTGGGTTATGTGTTTGATAAGATTAAAACAAGCAAGAGTAATTGTTGATGTAAGACACAAGTTACACCATAACGTCACTTATTTTTCAAACCTAGGCAGCTTTATCGGTCATTAATACTTATGCTTTTTTTTTATAATAATACAAATACTTTGTAATACTTATATGCTTTTTTATATGAAAATCTTGAAGGCAATGATACAGGGGTATACCGGGTGATTAATCTAAATGGGTCAGTTGGGAGAAATCAGAAACTATGAGAGATTGCGAAATATTTTCTTAGGAACCATGGCATCGATAATAGATTTAATAATAATGGCATTAGCAATTTTTTTAACTCTCATACATAACCAGGAAACGAACCTGGTCAAAATTATGTAAGTAATCACATGCAGTATTTATTTGTATAGTTGGTCCCGTGATTTGCACAGGTGCTAAGTGCATTTAACATTAGAGATCATAAAATTTGTATACCAAACTATTAATAGCGACAAAATAAATGTTAGGCTCAGCTACAAATTGTATACGTTTGACCAATACGGTTCGGTCAAATGTTTTCTTTTTATTGCAGAAAGTTGGCAAACAAGCAAATTGCCCACCTGATGGTAAGTGGTAACAGTCACCTATAATACATGTGGCTCTTGTGAGATTCGCAGCAAAACTGCAACCCCCACAAGAACCACAGTGTACGTTGCCAACTTGTGACACAAGATGTAAAGTCACAGTACCCAGTGATTTCACTGCCATATCTTACCCTTCAAACCGGAACACAGCAATGCAAGCCGGAACACAGCAATGTAATGAAGACTAGTAATTTTAGGCGAGCCAAAGGGCCCTGCAAAGTCTTGTAATTGGACATAACAACCGAATTACAACCGACAATTTACAGATTTTCAACAATATTGTCATTCTTACTTCGATTTTGCTCTACGCCAAGTTACATTACATTGTAGGTTCGTTTCAAAACGTTCCGTCCAATGGCGTCTTGTCTCCTTACTACGATCGCTTAAAACGGTATTAAGACAGCAGCTAGAGCGAGACGGCGCTATACGCTGCAGGAGCTGTGTCTCTGTTTCGATATTGTTTTGACCTTGATCTAAACCATCATGGTATAGGCCCGGGTGAAATCGTTCCGTCAAAGGTCGTGACGGGGCGGTTAGCGTAGCGGTGCTGTTTGCTCGTCGTGCCTAGCGGGCAGCGCCTGCGACTCGGGGAGTGTGGTCCAATTGATAAGATCTGAGAGTTCGGATAATGACGATTGTTGAGTTGACTTTTAATTTTAAAAATATTTATCACCTGAGATTAAGTGATGAGTAGTCGTAAGTAGAAAAAAATTACAACAAACGTCCAAAAGCATGGACCAAGAGTTAGTGGTGTAAATATAATAAATAAAACAATTGATATTCTTTAACGACTATTCTTGACTGACTACTCTTCAAAAAGTTTATCTTGTAAATTTATCTTGTATTGATACACTTCAATTTATTTGTATTGATTATATGAAAATTCTCAAACATTTTTATTAGAATCAGAGAAGGATTCAGCGTACGGCACCCTATATAAAATTACTTGTGCAACCATGTGATATATTTTGCATTTTATACTATATGTATAATGGGAAAAGAAATAAGAGACGCTGTAAGATAAAATTTATATTTGCTTTCGCTTTCTCTGCTTGATGACATTTTTCTTATTTATTTACTGACAGTGTGTATCAGGAAACGTAGTTCCAGCATTTACTTTTTTTTAAGGCCGTCGCGTCGCGCCGCCTCTGTGGCCGTTCTACATCATTCGGCGCGGAACACTGAACTCTTTTTGTTTAAAATTCAAATTCAATCAGTTCTAAATTGAAAACTCATTAATGGTGTCGATTCAGACACACAACTTAATTAAACTAAACTAATTTGACAGGGGAGCGTCGGTGGCGCTGTGGTCTCGGCACTCGCCTTCCAATCGGGGGGTCGGTCGGGGTTCGAGACCCGCCATGTACCAATGTGTTTTTCGTTTCGAATTTCATATGTACATTTGTCTGAAGCTCCTACGGTGAAGGAAAACATCGTGAGGCAACCTGCATACATCTGCGAAGAAATTCAATGATGTATGTGAAGTCGACCAATCCGCACTGGGCCAGCGTGGTTGACTAAGGCCTAATCACCCTAACATAGGGTATACTCAAACCCCTCGGTGGGGACGTATATGAGCTGTGATGATGATGATGATGAATTTGACAGGAATAAAACTATTGCCATCTCTATTTTTCTTTAAAGGATTAAAAGTGACGTCTTTATTTTTAGAGCTGTCAAAGTAAGTTCTGTGTCTGAATCGACACCATTGCACGCTATAAAAGTCTTAGAAAAAAGGACATTTTGATTTCAAACACCTATACCACGCTGTAAGTTTATACCTTAAGCGTGTGCGGTGTATTGGAAGCGATAATTCGGGCAGCACACAGCCTTCCAGCGGTAGCCGCTAACTGGGCCTACCGTTTACGGCCTCTCTTCGACTATGTAAACACACGTTACGGAAATTAAATATGGAGCTATGGCGTCCATTACTAAAGACAGCTTCAATACGCATTGCCTTTATCGTGAAAGGCAGGTGAGTGGGAATAGAGTTCAAATTTGACTGCGCAACACATTAAACTTTGTATAGTGTTGAACATCTATAGATGTTTGTAGTTCTTAAAGATTTATTATGAGACTTTATGGCCGGTTTCACCAATCCTATCTTAACTTAGGAAACTCCTAAGATGTATTCTGTCACTTTTTGTCTTTAGTAATAATAATAATAATACACCATTTTTTCCTTTTTGCAATTTGTTAAATAGATCAAATTACATTAATGACACTTTAAAGACGCTGATGCCTGAAGTAAGTATAAAATATAGCTGTATTACAGGTCACCAGGCTCATCGGATACATTAAATAATTACAAATCATATTTAAGTAAAAAGGAGACCATAAAAAAATAAAAGAAAACAATTATGAAGTTACTAGCTTCCGCCCGCGACTTCGTCCGCATGGAATAGTTACTTTGCGCTAACGGCTAACGCTAACTTTAACCCGCGACTTCGTTTATTTAGGTGAGTAAGTACTGGGTCTTATAATGTTATATCATGTAGATTGTAGGTTATTCTCAAAAAACTAAACTAATGTTATTTTAAAGTACTTCTGCGTACACTATATTTTTAGTTTTGTTTTCTTCCGGCAGAAGTAGATAGCTAACTGGGGCCACCGCCCTTCCCTCTCATAACTGCCCGCGGCTATGCACATTGTGCGCGCAGTACTCGATAATTATTTTGCTGTGATGTTATTTTAAAACTGCTATATCTCCTAAAATATTCATTTAAATCGAATGATGTAAAGGGCAATTTTGTTTTAAATTAAATACTTGTGATGAATAACGTATTTATTTGGATAAGGATTAATATCATGTTTCTAAAAACACCTTCGCAAATAATGCATTATTTTAGAACAAATTTGGTTAGCATAAAAAAGGTTATAGTGAGCTAAACTTAAAACATAGACATATGCTGTCGCGGACTTTTTTTTTAGAACTTTTAAAGGGGAACAATTCTGTCATACATGATTTTTGCGAAACTTTAACCGTTAACGCAGCGCATGCAGTGGAAGCTCTCAATAGGAAAAAAAATCCCCCGATTTTGAAACATTCTTCATTGGTGCTCCGCTCCTATTGGTCTTAGTGTGATGATATATAGCCTATAGCCTTCCTCGATAAATGGGCTATCTAACACTGAAAGAATTGTTCAAATCGGACCAGTAGTTCCTGAGATTAGCGCGTTCAAGCAAACAAACAAACTCTTCAGCTTTATAATATTAGTAAGTAAGTATAGATAACATCAAAAAAATAATGTTGCAGGCGAATTGGTTTGTGTGTGTGTGCGCGCGTGTGTGTGTGTGTGTGCGTGTGTGTGTTTGTGCAAAAAGTGTGTGGGTGTGAGGTGCTTGCGTGTGTTTGTGTGAATATAAATGTCGGTGTGTATGTGTAGTGTAGACAGAGGGTTTTCGAGATCTCATGTTTTCATAAACTACACATCCGCATATCCGCACCACAAAAATGTGAAAATTAATGAAAAAAATGAAAAGTAATGAAAAAATCGAAGAATAAACTAAGACAAGGTTGGTGAAATTGGCCAATAAGGATGGAAAATGTTAGAGATAAAAAGCAGACCGAGTATTTTTTTACGTAACGCACGCACGTAAGTTCTGAGCCTGCACCTCACTTGATAGAGAGTGAGGATAAGACCAAAATTGGAAGCTAGCTTCACCTGGAATCCTCAACAGATGAGGAGCTGGCTATCTTACCTATTTGTCGGAACACAACAACGACATGAGCATTGTTATTGTGGCGACAAACTTGGTAAGACTTGGTAGACGGTCGTAACTAGCCAGGGGGGATCAGGAGCCCTACCACCGACCAAACCACGCCGAAAAAGTTGCGCCCCCTTGGGAAATCAGATCTAGACCTTCTAGAAAACTTACTACCTACTAAAAGTAAATACAAATAAATAGATCAACACATAATCATCATCATAGCTCATATACGTATACGTCCCCAGCGAGGGGCTCGAGCCTACCCTAAGTTAGGGTGTTTAGGCATTATATAGTCAACCACGCTGGCCCAGTAATTGGTCGACGTCGCTTACACCTTTGGATCTCTTCATAAATGTATGCAGGTTGCCTCACGACGATGTTTTCCTTCACCGTAGGAGCATCGGACATATTAAATTTAAAAAACGATAAACCTCGGACTTCCTGACTGGAAGGCAAGTGCTGAGTCTACAGCGCCACCGACGCTCAACACATAGTATATACTAACATATATACGTACATATACAAACTTTGCTAATAATAACATAATTATAATATGTGGTGAAATAATATAGTATAAGGGGAGCTTGCTAAAAAATAAGAAGGGACATATCTTTACGTAAAGATATCTTTACGTAAAGATGAGTAATGTTCTTTTGAACATCTTAATTCTTTACCCGTTAAACACAATTTAACCGCCTTCGTGGTCTAGTGATTAAGACCACCTAGTATTAATCTAGAGGTTTGGGGTTCGATTCCCATGGGAGCAGTGTTTTGTGCCTGGTTTGGTTTTTGGTAGGGCTTCTGAGCCGGCCATTTACCACCGACTTTGAAGCTTTGTCGCCATAAAAACAATGTTAATGTTATTGTTGTATTTCGAAAATTAGAGGTAAGATAAGCCCGCTTTCATCTTCAGCCTTTTATCACCATCAAGTGTGTTGTGTGTAAAAAAATAAACCTCTATAATCTTCCGAAAATGGAAGGAAGTAACAAAATGTAGTCGCGAAAAACCGAATCGGTGCACGCGAAATGAAAAATTTACATAGAACAGCAAAAAAAACACGCAAAGCGCATTACCTGACCCTCTGTGAAAGTGACAAACACATTAAAATTTCAGTGGGCGGTGTGCGAGCGAGACAGGTGCGAGAGCGAGACGGCGATACTCATTTGGCAACTGTCAGCGACAAGCTTCCATTATTTATCGTTTGTCGGACGCGACAACGTTTGGATGGGCCCGGTTTTTTTATTTTATTTTTATTTATACAGAAAGCCGACCGGAAACACGTGAAAAGTGTTCAGTGTTAATATTTAATGTCGTGAAAATGGACGTTGAACTATCATAGGAATTTTTTTTCTGATAAATTATTCGCTAGCTGTTACAGGTCTTACGATGTAATCTGCTTGTAGTATAACAAAAGCTACTATCATAAAAATAACCCCCATCTTTTTTGAAGTTAAGCAAAGAAAATGCTTTTTAAACGTTAGATCTAATCCAATCCGAAATTTATTCACAAACAAATAAAACCTTATCTTATTTTATGGCGATAAAAAACTATGTACTTATCCTTATATATTATCACGATGATTAATAGTAGACAACCTTTATTTTTTCAATTCATTGGGGTCTCTCAGCTCGACTTTCATAAATAAAAATTCGGGGAAGTTGGTCAAAAAAATTTAATTAAACATTTAGATGTTTAATATCATCGGCACGTGATTAAGCAAGGCGACCTATTTGCGATGTATCAATGAATACATTATCTAGCAATATTCTTTATTACCATACATAACAGATGAGGGTATATTTTTTTAAACCAGGTCTCGCGTTTCAAATGGCGACAGCGCACACTATCGAAGTAAAGTTGAAATAGAATGCGAACTTGTAAAATCAATACCTATCGATATCTTTAAAAAAATCCTTTTTCGAGTTCCGTACTTCAAAAAAATACGGAACTCATATAGGTTTATGTAGTTATCCGTCTGTTTTTCTGTCAAGACACCTTTTTTCAGGAATACGTAGTAGAGGCATCAAACTTACTATAAACGTAGGTTAATAACATTCATACTGTATTTTTTTTTAACAAAAACCGACAAGTTACTCGAATCGTTTATCAAAGTATCAGCGTAAACGGTGGTCTTTGGAAAATCGCAGATCATTTTTCACCCGTCCCTCGGTGAGTTATTGATTCAGATATGTGCGGATATAGCCTCATCCCGGTAATAACTTGACTTATGGCTTTTTACGTATGTTTGACGTTTTCCGAGGGCGAGACTTATGTCGACATTATGTCGAACGTGCACCTTAAATTACTAGAGAGGAAAGAAATGAGATGGAATAGGCTAGATGAATGAAAAAAAATTGCTTTAATAGAAGCTCATTCATTTAATAAACTGAAAGAAAAAATCGGTTTTCGAATAACTAAAAAAACAACCAAGATATAAGGTATTAAAGATATTTCTCCATCTCTTTCTAGCAAAACGGCAATTTACATGGAGTTTATATGGCCGTACTAAACAATGACGTCACGGTTGTTGTCGGATCTCTCTGTCTAATCGCTTCCAAATTAACAACTTAAAATGCTTGTAGGTACCTAATGTATTTCTTAGCCGATTTTAATTCCAATTTCACAGGATTGTATCTTATTCTACGGTATTTTAATATTGTATGACGAGACGTGAAAATTTGAATTCAGTCATCATCCCTATTCTTTGGGCGCTGTTTGAATGACATTCATCAAGTTTGATAAATTTTACCAAGAAAACACACAGTATTTTTGTCGTCAGGTTTAATCTTTTCTAATTTTTTTTATTTTCTCTTTTTTTTTTTTTTTTTTGACCTCTTTTACTTGCAATCTGTCCCAGAAGACATTCAGCAATTGGTTTGAGAGACTAATTTGGCATGCACGGTACGTATCCATTGATACGTCCATTCTCAATAGTTATCTCACAGAAGATCTTGTGGTATCCGTCTTCGCAAGCGACGAGGCTGAGCAGGTTCATTCATTAAGTGTTGGGCAAGAGAGTTGGGATGTTTTAACACTCTGGATTTGTAAGCTCTCAAGCTGTCTGCTATTTGTTGCTTTACTGTTTTAATTTTCAGGTCTTGGTGTAATCTATCATTGGTTATATACCATGGTGCGTCAGCTATCATTCTCAGCATTTTAGATTGGAATCTTTGCAGAATCTCAATATTTGAATTGGCTGATGTACCCCACAGTTGTATGCCATAGGTCCAGACTGGCTTAATTATGCTTTTATACAGTAGTAATTTATTTTCCAGTGACAGTTGTGACTCCCGTCTGAACATCCAAAACATTTTACGGACCTGTTGACCCATTGCAAGCCTTTTGGTGAATATGTGTTTTCTCCATGTTAGTCGCTTATCCAGGTACATACCCAGATACTTTGTGTCGTCAGCTTGCGGAACCTGGACTCCATTAAGAGACACTGGTGGACAAATGCCTTTGCGATAAGTAAAAGTGACCTGGACAGATTTGCCCTCATTAGCCTTTATACGCCAATCCCTGAGCCAGTCCGACACCTCGTTGAGCCTATTTTGAAGCTTCTGGGAAGCCATGTCTGGAGATTCATCTAATGATAATATGGCAGTGTCATCAGCAAAAGTACCAGTAACAACTCCTTCAGTAGTTGGGAGATCTGCAGTATAGAGGAGATACAGAATAGGGCCCATTACACTTCCTTGTGGGACTCCAGCTTCTATAGGATATAAGGACGTATTCTCCCCACCTTGGCTCACAAAAAAGTGTCTATGTCCCAGGTATGATTTGATGTATTTGTAATAATTCACTGGAAGTGTATTTTTGATTTTAAATAGTAGTCCATCATGCCATACCCGGTCGAAAGCCTGTGAAATATCCAAGAACGCAGCCGTGCAATATTCTTTTCTTTCAAAAGCCGTACTTATGCTGTCCACCAGTCTATGGATCTGTTCAATAGTGCTATGCTTCTGGCGAAAGCCAAACTGATGTTCAGGGATTAAGTTCCTTTCAGCTATCAATGGCATCAGTCTGCTCAGGAACAAGATTTCCATTACTTTTGATGTAATGGGCAACAAGCTAATAGGTCTGTACGACTTTACTTCCTCTGGGCTTTTGCCAGGCTTACTGACCATTATTATCTGAGCCACTTTCCATTGAGCAGGTATTGTTTCGCTTTTCATGATAGAGTTGTATATGTAGGTCAGGAACAGTATGCCTTCTGTTGGCAACTCTCTCAAGATTTTGGCTGTAATCAAGTCATAACCAGGGGCCTTCTTAAGACTAAGTCGTTGAATGGCGTTTATCACTTCATGTTTAGAGAATTTTTTTATTGGGAGATCTAGCTGGTGCGTTTGTCCAAGGCAGTCCAACACCTTTTCAGTTACTGTAGATCCCAAATCAGGGTTTGGGATAAAGACTGTTCTCAGATGTTCAGCAAATGTCTGCGCCTTTTCTAGAGAGCCCATTGCCCAGCTACCATCCACTTTACGTATGGGGGGTTGAAATGTGGTTGGGCGTTTAAGATGTTTGGTTGCCTTCCAGAGGGAATAGTCGGAGGCCGCAGTACTATCCAGGTCTTTAAGGTATGACTGGACCTGCTGGTTTCTGTTTTCGCTTAGCAACTGTTTGAGTTGAGATGTTAATGCGTTCAGTAAGGTTTTATCTGCAGGATATCGCATTTGCTGCCATCGTTTCCGTGTCCTACGTTTCAGTTTTAATAGCTCCCTGATTTCTGTAGGGAACTTATGTTCGGAAAATGATGAATTTTGGGCTTCATGGGTTGCATCCCATGCCGCCTGCTGTACACAACTGTTAAAGTGTTCCACAGCCTCGTTTTAAGTGGGAGTTGCATGTTCAATGATGACGACACTGTTTCTCGAAATTGCGACCATTTTGTCTTTCTTGTATGTAGTCGACAAGGCTTGGCAGTCAGAGATATGTTCCTTTTCAAAAGTATTTCGATAGGTGAGTGGTCAGAGGAGAGGTCGAATATTGATTTGCATGTAAAGTATGTGCTAGCTATTCCCTTAACCACACAGATATCGATTAAGTCGGGTATTTTCCTCACATCAGTTGGCCAGTAAGTTGGTTCGCCAGATGAGACAACAATAAGTTTCAAGTTGTCGATGGATCCAAGCAGCTGTCGGCCCTTGGGCGTAGTGGTGCGCGAGCCCCAGAAGGTATGTTTGGCGTTGTAGTCCCCACCAGCAATGAATCGCGATCCGAGGGAGGCGAAAAAATTGTCGTAATCATCCTGTTTCACTTTATGTTTTGGTGGACTGTAAACAGCTGAGATCGTCAATGGTCCAATCCAATCATCGACTACAATATTAGTTGCCTGGATTTTTTCTGTGCAGTAGTTTGTCGTTTCATGGTGTTTGATGTTATTTCTTATGAGAATGGCACTACCACCATGTGCTGTGCCATCTGGATGCATAGTATGATAAAATTTATACTTGTCCATAATAAAGTGGCTCTTTTTAGTGAAGTGCGTTTCAGCAATCAGGAGAATATCCACTTTATGGATGTTTAAGAATGTTTGTACCTCGAGGGTATGTTGTGACAGCCCATTGGCATTCCAAATGACTATTTTAAGGAACATTGTGACAGTTTTGTCGTGAGTGTTATAATTAGATTTGTCATTGCTGTTAGCTGTTGCATCATTTGTTTCATCATTAGTACGAGCTCTCGTATATCATTTGAATTGGTTTCAGTAAAGTTACCCATGTTTTTGTCTTTAAGTAGAGCTTCTCTATAATTTATCTCTGGAGTCTGTGTTTTGTCACAATTGTTTGGTATGTTTGATGTTGTTTCTTGTGTCTGCTTGGGTCTTGATGACACTACTTTCCTTATTTGGGCAGGTTTGTTAGGCATCCTTATTTTTTGTAGCTCACGATATACATGACATCCCTTGTAATTCGCGGGGTGGTTTCCCTCGCATAAAACACATTTGACTTTATCTGATCTTGTTTTACGGGGACATTCTCTTGACAGGTGATCTCCAGCACATTTAATACACTTGGGGGTCCGGCGGCAGTAAGCCTTGGTATGACCACATTGCTGACAATTTGCGCACTGGGATATTTCACGCTTCGGTCTGGGGGGTTCAAATGATACTCGACAGTTAAGAAGATACTTGATTTGGTAGATGCTTTTATTATTGTCGTTTGGTTCCAACTCTATAACAAACATAGGTAGAGGCTTCTTAGTATTTCTTTGCTTGATGTTCCAGACATTAGTACTTTTATGATTTAAATTTTCTAAGGCTTTTTTAAGATCATCTGTATCAGTGGATGGGTGAAGGTTTTTGAGGACTACTTTGAAGGATCTTTCCTGTTTGGGTTTATAAGTAAAAAACTCTGTGTTTTTAATTTCCAACTGTTTAACTATATCTCTGTATATGTCTGGTATTTTAGTTTGGATTTTGACCCTTTCATTACTGACTACTTTAAGTTCATAGTTATCTTTGGCGTATTGATTAAGGAGGTCTATGAGAGGTTGAATATTTTCAACCTTATCAACATATATAGGAGGCGGTTTTATGGGCTTCTCATGCCTTGTTGGCGATTCATCATCTAGCTGTGCAAAACTGTTGGATGTAGCAATTGGCTGAGATTCTGATAGCCAGTATGTGTTCAGCTTACATTGCTTCGTTTTTTATTAGTGACCTCTATCCAGTCTCTATATTTTTGTTTTGTGTTTCTTGTGAAGTTATCTGGATTTCACTAATTGAGTTTGACCGTCTTCTTGTTTCGAACATTCCCCTATGAAATACTTGTTGGGTTAACGTTTTTTTATTTACTGCAGGCTTAATCCTGCTGTCACCTCTGTGAACTTCATTTTGACCAGGCACATTTACCAATGGAAGAGCCTGGGTACCCACCCCTCCATGGTCTTCGGTCACAAATTTATCACCTTCAAAGCCGGGTCTCTGAAAGCGCCGGGGGCTAGCCGGGGAGCATAGCAAATCACATTCGTTATCAGACATATCCATAAAAAGAAGTTAGGTAATAGTTGCAGAGGTTCCCCATAGCCCTGCACCCAGTCTTTTTGAGGCTATTTAGGTCCTCATGGTTTCTGGTAACCATTGATTGGGCTATTTACTGCCGCCCATTGCTCGGCATTTTAGTGAATTTAATTCTAGGTCACCGAATGAAAGAATACAAATAAAGATCATATCGTATTTAAAAATTAACCTCTAATTCCAAAAAGTTAAGGATCCTTCTATCATCAGCTCGGTTCATGACTACCAGACGCTAATACGTGAATATAGCTTAATTCGTAAAAAACATGAAACACGTTGGACGTACCTATAAACACGTTGGATGTACCTATAAACACGTTGGACGTACCTATAAACACGTTGGACGTACCTATAAACACGTTGGACGTACCTATAAAATCTGAGGGTTTCCTTCGGTTTTCCTAAAATCCCAACATCGGATTTTGACTTTGGTGGCAATGGAACCACCTCAGCAGTATACTCTATCGAATACAATACCAATTTCGAAAATCAGTCCACATTTGGGGTAAATACACATAGTGTAATCGCGTAACATACACACAAAAAAGCGGCGTATTGAGAACATCCTTCTTTTTTTAAGTCCGTTAAAAATAAGATCTAGAGTGTGCTAGTTTTATATTATCTTTCTAATTGAAAAAAAGACTGAATCATGGATTTGAGTGAACATAAAGAGTGCAAAAAGCTCCATTGATTTATATTTTCAATGGATCTTAGTGGACATCGTCTAAATTTCGAAAGAAGATTCAATATTAATTATTAGAAACCAATTTTGAAAACAGAATTATTTTTCTTTATTAAAAACCGAGTTTGAATATAAGAAAAATAATTCTGTTTTCGAAACTGTTTTCGAATCATTCGTTTCGAATGTGACCGAAGGGATGTTTATTTGAGTACTTTATGTACACACAGCAACATGCTAGGCTTTACATGTTGACCTTGAGACCGCCCTTATGTCGCTCGTAATGGCGGCGGCTTTCGTAATGCAAATGTGACGTGTTGCTGACTGTACACTCAGAAGACAAATAATCCTCCACAGGTGTGGTTCCAGAACCGCAGGGCGAAGTGGAAAAAGCGCAAGAAGAGCACCAACGTGTTCCGGTCGCCCGGCGCCCTCCTCCCCTCCCACGGGCTCCCCCCTTTCGGAGCCGGCGACGTCTGCAGTCCCGGAGTGTTCGCCGATAGACCCTGGTCGATGCCTGCAGGTAAACTTTGAAATTACACAGATATAATTTCTTATCGTAACCATAATTGGGAGGCTTTTAACTTCATCTTGTAATGGTGGCAAAAAAGCATAAATTCCATCTAATGTCCAAGTGTCATGACCAGGAGACACTTGCGTGTTGCTGACCAGCCCCTAGCTGGGCCCAGCACAATAGTATTAACGCACCCTTAAGCGAGCAAGTTGGCATCTAATTTTCAAAAATAATCACATTATAATTTTAACATTACACATAAACCATAACTTGGCATTGAGGATCTGATCATAGTCAAACGTCACAAGTTGAAAATTAAATTACAAAATATAAAAACCGACTTCAAAAACACTGAAAAGTTATAAATAAAATAAGAACTGGCACAGACAATATCACACTTCTATATTGAAGTCGGTGCCAAACGATGATCTCCTAGAAAGTCTTTTTACCAAATCTTATATTATTTTTGACTTTTCAGTGTTTTTGAAGTCGGTTTTTTTTAAATATTTTTTATAAGTGAATGAAATCTTTTTAGTGAATTTAATACCAGCTCTTAATTATTCCTCTTAATTATTTTGGGGTTTCCCTTAATTTTCATGAGATCTAGTCATCAGATCCTGACTTAGGTGACTTTGGGACCACCCCAGGAGTATACTCTATCGAATACAAAAACAATTTTAAAAATCGGTCCATAATTGGCGGCGTAATCGCGTAACGTACACACAAAAAAAAACAAAATACGGGTCGAATTGAGAACCTCCTCCTTTTTTGAAGTCAGTTAAACAAAAATAATTTATGTGGCGGGAAACTTCGTTAAAAGTAAGTAGTAAGCACTTGCTCGCCTATTTAACATTTCAAATTCAAAATTCAAGTTCAAAAATTTTTATTCAACATAGGCCTTTAGAGGCACTTATTGACGTCAAATTGGCGTATTTTATAGCCACTGACAACATTTCAATATATTAAACTCCTAAGGGCCAAGGCTGCACCACCGTAAGAATCACATTAAGAGCGCCTGGTTTAATACTGAACATGGTAAACGCTAAATTGAAAATTCAATTAAGTACCTATTCTTAATTTGACAATATTTTCGAGTTGTGACGATCAAATTAAGATTTCTCCTGAGACTTAATGGAAAGAAGTGCGAAATGTATACCTATCCATAAGCCTTGTTTTATTTTTCCTTGCAATTGAAGTGAAAAGCAGTGTAAATCTCGACCATAAAACCCATTTTACCTTCGACGTGACATCCAACCTCACTCATTTTATGCTCTCGTTGTACAATCTACTATTGAAGCAAACTCTGGAAGAGGCAGCCACTGTTTTAGCTGGCTTCATTTACGATCACTTTATTCTTAGCGCGTTTATTACGACGCGGGCGTTAACACTGACATTTACGAATATTTCCCGTTACAGGTCTGGGTCAGCTGTCCCAGGGCGGCGTGTCCATGGGCGGGTTCGGGGCGGGCGCGCTGCCGCAGCTGGCGGCCGACCTCAACCCGGCGCTGCCCATCAGCTCCGTCGCCTCCGGCCAGCCCTACCAGTCGCACTACCCGCTCAACTCACTAGGTCAGTTAATTTTCAGGGTTGAGCCGTGGAGGCCTGCGTGCACGGTTGGCCCCGTGCACGCCGCCGTAAGGCCCTCCGTCTGGGGATTGCACTGGTGTTCTCGGGCAATCCCCCCTTGGCGATAGCCCGACCGGTGGTAGGCCTGGCACTCTGCCGGGAGAGCCCCACACACGCTCGCCGTCTAGCCAACGGCGGGTACGGTGCGGTTACGCATTCCCCCCCGAGAAAAAAAAATAAAAAGGATTGAGTAGGTACCTCAAAAGGAAAAAATGGAACCCATATAGGATCCGTCAAGAACATTTTTCTCGAGGACGCGTAGATATATCAAATTTTTTTATATCAAATATTCCGGTCTGCGGTCTCTTTCAACTGTGAAATTATACTTATAAGTCAACACGATCAAAGATATTACCCTAAGTCGCATTATCATCATCATCATTATAACAGCTCATAAAGGTATGTCCCCACCGAGCAGCTCGCGCCTATTCTAAGTTAGGGTGTTTAGGCTTTAGTCAACCACGCTGGCCCAGTGCGGATTGGTCGACTTCACATACACCATTGAATTTCTTCGCAGTAAGTCGCGTATTTTCGCAAATTTTGCCATTTAACGATGGAATCTAAACCGGTAGGGTTTTTTCCATTCAGCTAGAATCATGAACCTTGCTAGAAGCAAGGTCTTCTAGCACACGTTAAGGAAAAAACTACAGACGCCTATAGTACAATTTGTGGTTCCTATAAGACTTGCAAATCTACAAACCCTACAGATACACCGATGTCCAGTCAACGACAAATACGGCTACCACATAATAATTTTTTTTTCAATCAACTTTGAACTTAATGTAAACCGTTTAAAGTTCAAAACCAATTAGAGAAATTTTACAGTTTTGTATAGTTTGACGTGCTGTCGATTGCACGTTGCCAACTGCGACATAAGATGTCAAGTCACAGTACCCAGTAACTTCACTGCCTGTCTCGCCCTTCAAACCGGAACACAGCAATGCAAGCACTGCTGCTTGGCGGCAGAAATAGGCAAGAATGTGGTACCCATGTAGACGACACTGGTACAGAGTCTTCCTCTGGTATCTTATCTTATCTTATGGGGTGGGGTGACTCAAGCGATGAGCCTTCGCATTTCGACCCATTATGGATTATTTGTGCTTCCCCTAGTTGTTAGTCCCTTAAGCCATCGCCACCAACGGTCCAGTCCACCATGCCTATGAACTGGATGATGTCCTTTAGTGGCACGGCCCTATAGTCTTCCGGTTTTGGGTAACCTATTCCCGTCAGCCTTAACCTCCTGCCCGTTAGAGCGTCGCAGTGGCATAGTTTATTTATTTATTTTTTTATTTATTTATGATTTGGTACATAAACAGCTCACATCCATAACATAGGCTTAAATATAACTTAAGTGGTATTGAACTGGGATGCAACCCAAACATATGTACACAGCTCGCAACAACAAATCTTGAAAGTAACAAAATAAAACTACCTATAAATTCTTAAGATAAAATGAAACCTACTTTAAATATACAAATAGCAATAACGTTACATATTGGGGAGAAAATAGGGGAAAAAAAATATCCTAAATATAAAACTTAAAAAGAAAAAACTAAACTAAATGAAGATAGTACAAAAGTTTCCTATGTTTTTAGACCGAGTCAATTGTCCTTTTGACACATCGCTTAAAATGCCGGATACCCACGCACAAATATATCCAACTTCGGGTGCCTAGCCACCATTTGGTTATAAACTCTGCACATACGCACAATGGGGTTGTAGAATGACGTATTATTCTTGTATACACTCATAGTAAAGAATTTAGGCGCGCGACTTACATATCTAGTGTTGATACTTATAGCTGACAATAGATAGGTGAATTGATATGCGAATTCAATATTTTATAAAGATAGAAGAGGTCTGCGTGAAGCCTGCGCAATTGCAGACTAGTCAGCTTAAATTTTTGCAATAAATCCTCATACGACAACCCTCGAGTGGAAACCTTTGATCGGTAACAAGCCAACCTCAGACACCTCTTTTGTATATTATCAATCCGGTCAATGTGAGTATGATAGAAAGGCGACCATATTACCGATGCATACTCCAATATACTGCGCACCAAGCTGCACCAAAGCATAATAAGACAATTCTGGTTTTTAAACGGTTTGGTAGCTCTAAAAATAAAACCTAGAAGTTGGTTGCATTTGTCAATAACAAAATCATAATGAGCTCTAAACGTCAGTTCCTTGTCAAAAAGTACACCAAGAATCTTGGTGTACTTTTTGACAAGGAACTGACAAGGAAAGATGCAGTGTTGTCAAGGATCTTGGTCCAAGATCCTTGACAACACTGCATCTTTGAAGTATGTGCGAATGAATGCGGTAGTCATAGTACAAGGGTTGATGTTTGCGTGTGAATGTAATTATACAGCATTTATCGACATTCAGAGACATACCATTAGTAGTGCACCATCGGTCTATCCTGTCCAAATCCGATTGAAGCGAAAGGCTGTCCGCGGGGGACGAGATTGTGGAGAATACCTTTAAATCATCAGCATACAGCAGGCAGTTATTTGATAAAGAGCGTATGAGGTCATCTATGAAAATAATGAACAGGAGTAGGCCTAAGTGCGAATCTTGGGGAACACCTGACGTCACCAAAACAGGTTGTGACAGGTATCCCTTAACAGCGACAAGTTAACTCCTATTACATAGATAAGATCTTATCCATCATAGCAAATCACCACAAACACCATACGCTATCAGCTTTTTTATCAAAGTGTTGTGATTGACTTTATCGAATGCTTTACGGAAATCGGTATAAATGGCATCCACTTGACCCCTCTGCGCAAAGGCACTGCAAAGATAGTTCTTATACTCTATGAGGTTTGTGACTGTGGATTTATTTTTAATGAAACCGTGTTGTTGAGTCTGCAATAAAGACTCAACATGATAATATAAGGGATCAAAGACCAGCTTTTCAAAAATTTTTGCAAAACAAGATAGGATGCTGATAGGTCTGTAATTATCACACATCGATCTGTCACCTGATTTGAAGACAGGCACAACGTGAGCTAGCTTCCAGTATGTTGGAAATCTACCAGCTTGAACGGATTTATTATAGATAATCCCCAATATAGGACTAAGTTAAAGGCATGTATATGCTCCATGCTTTCTTCCATTTCCATGCAGGCCCTGCAGATTTCGGAATCGGCAAGTCCCATCCTAGTTAGCATTTTCTTAGAGATGGAGAAGATTTTTCTCCATCTCTTTCTAGCAAAACGGCAATTTACAAGGAGTTTATATGGCCGTACTCAACTATGACGTCACGGTTGATGTCGGATCTCTCTGTCTAATCGCCTTCAAATTAACAACTTAAAATGCTTGTATCTAATGTTTTTCTTAGCCGATTTTAATTCTAATTTCACAATACTGCATCTTTTTTCACGGTATTTTAATAGTTAATGACGAGACGTAAAAATTTGAATTCAGTCATCATCCCAATTGCCCATGCCCATGAAGAGCTTGGCGTGTTTCATCCCTTTTTGGTTCTTTGGTTCTTCCTCTGATAAAACATTATGTACTTATCATTATCTTTTTATACAAGGAAGGAAGGAGGGAAAGAGGGAGGAGGAGCTTTTGTGTACACTAGGCAGATTAGTCTTCAATCTGGACATCCTCATACAAAAGTGATACCCACGTCAATGTAATCAAAAAAACATACACAATTATACAGCCGTAATGATACAGCATCGACATTACTGATTAGGTACATGATAAATAGGAAACATCGAATTAGACTTTGTTATACAATATATGTAGCTACAGGTGTATACATCATTGATATAACAGAACAGCTATAACAACAACATAAAATTATTAAAAAGATTTAAAAAAAAAGATTAGCTTACTTACATGCAAAATTAACCTAAAAAGGTTATCAGTTCTACACACTTCTTTTTAAATAAGCGTTCGGGGTCATTTAGGACGTCAATGTCATGGGTATTCAGGTTATTGTAAGTTCTCATGCATCTTTTTACTCAAACTCAAAAAGAGAGAATCTACCTAAATTAGTCCTATTAATATAGATATTGAAAGTATTAGTTATCGGGTATCTGGGTATACGACAAGGGACGGCAAATTCAACTTGGCTCAATAAACTAGTTGAACTTAAGCTACCATTAAGTAGTTTATGCAATGTCATAAGATCTAGAAGTTTCCGTCGGTTCTCCAATGAAGTCATTTTAAGATAGGCAAGGCGAGTTTTATAGTCTGAGTCATTAGTACAAACATATAACGATGATGAAACGAGGAAATGATGATAGCGTTTAGTTTAAATGGGTAATGTTCATTTTCCAGGGGACACTATGATGTCGTACTGCAACAACATCAGCGGGGGGCAGCAGGCCGGCGGGCCGCTGGAGGGGTCTCCCACCCCCCCGCACATGGCCCACTGCTCGAACAACAACGCATCGCCCACTGCGTCGGGTGAGATACTATATTGTTTTTGGACGACTTATTGCTGTTGGCGGCAACGGCTGAAGACCACAAATGTGATGGGTCCTTAAGCCTGTAGGCTTACTCTCGAACCAACTCCGATGGATCGTCATTGGGATTGTGAGTTTTCGTACGCTTGAGTAGCAACACTAGCGCTAAATTGGATCCGCATTTTGAGAAAATTAAATCATACTGAGTTTGGTTCACCCAAAATTCGCGCAACACGGAGTCAATTTGGAGCCAATGCGCAAATATAAACGTACGAAAAATCACAATCTCAATGCCGATCGATCGAAATTAGTCAAGAGTAAGCCTACTGGTACCTGTTGATGGTAAATCGACAGACTTGATGTTTTTTTTGACACACAACAGGGAATCTTTTGGCCTTCATGAGATCTGATGATAAGTGTGATAAGGCCAAAAACGAAAGCGAGCTTCACCTGGACTACTCAACAACTGAGAAACTAAATAAACAATTTTATTTCTAATTTTAGGAACATCAACGTTATGAACAATAGGTAAGCGGTGGTAGCTAGTAGGTGGGCGCAGAAGACATACTATCAAGAAAACCTAGTAAAAAAATCTTGAACCCACATACGGAATCGAACTTTGAACTTCCAGATAGATACCGGGTGGTCTCAACAATTATACCGCGGGGGCGGTTAAAATGTATATCACTTTCCCCGTACTTAACCAACTTGACGTACTTCTTCTGAGCAGCGCGGGATAGCCCAGTCTGTTGGGGATTACTCTGAATATACAGTATGTAACAAAAACCCTGTGAAGCCATATGGGAGCGTGTATTTTTGTTTACTTATAGACTTACCAAAAAAGTTATACGTTCATAAAAAACAATTATTAAGCAAATAATGCCCATTATTAGATGGCTTTTAAAATTAATACATGTGAAAATTCTAGCATCAGTATTTACAAGTAATCAATTTTCGGCAGAGATCTGCCGGTGAACAAAGAGGTGAGCAATCGGTGCTACTTTTAAAATATTAATGATTAAATATTTATTCAGATTAATGACATTTAACAATAATTATTGTCATTCTTACCTTTCAATTAGATCTTTTTTCTTTCCTTGTAGCGAAGCACCACGAGCTGGCAATAACTTTTAATTTAACGATAGTTAAAACACCGTTCTTTCCATCTTATATAAAACTTAACTAAATTATTCTATAATAATAATCGCGTCTGTTAAAATAGGCGGCACTGAGGTTTTCGTTGGTGACTTTATGCGCTGGTAGCGCCATTTGAGCCGAGTCTGACCTGAAAATTCCCATTGACCTAACGGGTGTTGTCACTTGTCAGTGTTAACGTGGTTGTTTGCTTCTCGCCATTTTGGTACTGATAGCGCAATTTTTCAGTAATTCCTAATATTATGCATTTACAAAGTCGTAACAAAATCGCCTAAAATTTGCAAACGAGCTCTTCAAAGCTACTTAAGGGGATACTCGCCTGCCGTTTAAATCGAATCAGCCATCTATATGGACCAACCTGTCCATTGTTAATACTAATAACTGTGGGTAATTATATTTTATTGTCAGTAGTTTCTACACAAACATACTAGCTAAGAGTGTACTAATAATGCGAAACTCCAAAGGTAACGGGGGCGAGCACGTCGAGGAGGAAGTGTGGCGTGGCCACAGCATCGCGGCGCTGCGGCGGCGCGCCTCCGAGCTGTCCGCCGCCATCCCGCCCTACCTGCAGCTCAACTACGACGCGCACAGCCCCGTCTACTGATAACTATTAGCAACTGGTCACTTACACTGACCGACGACTCGGCACTGTCAGCAACCGATTGTTCACCACTCATCAGATTGATGGCTCGCAACTGTAAGTGACAATCCGCTCATAACTGCAGCTCAACTACATCACGCATAGCCCCGTCTACTCATAGCTATTAACTATGATTGGTCACTTACATCGACCGACGACTCGGCACTGCCAGCAACCGATTGTTCACCACTCATGAGATTGATGGCGCGTAACTGTAAGTTACAATCCGCTCATACCTGCAGCTCAAATACATCGCGCACAGCCCCGTCTACTGATAGCTATTAGCAACAGGTCACTTACACCGACTGACGACTTGACACTGTCAGCAACCACTCGCTCACAACTCAGCAGATTGATGGCTCGGAACTGTGGGTGACTATCCGCTCATACCTGCGACACTATCAGCAAACAATCATTATTACCTGCAGCTCACCTACGACGCGCACAGCCCCGTGTACTGATAGTTGTTCGCAAGTGGTCACTTACACCGTCTGACGACTTGACACTGTCAGCAACCACTCGCTCACCACTCAGCAGATTGATTGTTGGGATCTGTGAGTGACCATCCGTTTATACCTGCGACACTATCAGCAACCAGTCGTTATTACCTGCAGCTCAACTACGACGCGCACAGCTTCGTGTACTGATAGTTGTTCGCAACTGGTCACTTACACCGACCGACGACTCGGCACTGTCAGCAACCGATTGTTCACCACTCATCAGATTGATGGCTCGGAACTGTAAGTGACAATCCGCTCATACCTGCAGCTCAACTACATCGCGCACATCCCCGTCTACTGATAGCTATTAGCTATGACTGGTCACTTACACAGACTGACGACTCGGTACTGTCAGCAACCACTTGCTTACTACTCAGCAGATTGATCGCTCGGAACTGTCAGTGACCATCCGCTCATTCCTGCAGCTCAGCTATCAAACATAGCATTTATAGCCGGTCACTTAGACCGACTGACAACTCGGAATTGTCAGTAAGCAGTCAAAATATTTGCAGCTCATCTAAGATGCGCACAGCCCCGTGTACTGGTAGTTGTTGTAACCGGTCACTTCGACCTCCAAACGACTCGAAACTGTCAGCTACCTGTCGTTTTCATTCGCCGTTAATAAACATTACTCACAAATTGGTAGTCACATACTTGATTAACATGGATAAATTGAACTTGAGATATAATATAATCTTATTTTGTCCACTTAAAACAGCCATGGTCATTGGACAGTATCAGCACACAACACTACTCAAAATGGTGGTTTGATAAAATGGTTGATGTTTGGTTGAAAATTGAAAAATGGTTGAAAATTATGCAAGTGGAGAAAATAGAGGAACAGATTTGGGTAATCCGATGTGCTAATATCCCTAGACAGAATAACAATTATCTAAAACTCACAGTCATCTAATGACATATAAAAAGCGTTTGTTCAAACGTGCAAACACCCTACATTTTTACAACAATCAAAAGAAAGTCAATAGCTCTACATATAAAAGTCATATAAATGTAACATATATTGAACGACTCTAATAATCCTGTATATTGTAATGTTAATTTATTTAAATTCGTATTAGTAATTTAATAAATGGTAAATCATGTGTATTGAACACGTTGTTGATCGTGTCACGTCTATTGGCGACTCGAAGATCCGTATGCGACATCAAAAATATTATAAATAGGTGTTGAAATTTAGCTTTGCGCAGTGGCTCTCTTTCGCTGTTTTCATTTAGATCAGTGTAAAATTTATTTATGGCAATGGCAATTTCCTACAACAATTCTACCAGCCTAGCGACTTAGCATGTGTTTGGAGAAAAATATGTTAACACCGATAGAGAAATAATCCACTTGTGAAGTGTCAGTAGTCAGACAGGTCAAGTTAGTGTCAAATGTCAAACTCAAATCGTCAATCTGACTGTGATTACGACCGGTTGCCATTCAAATAAATAATTGACGAACAATAATCGTATAAGAAGTAAGAAGCTTGACTTTAAAATCTGCCAACATATTTCATACAGTCTTCGAGTCGCCATTACAATAAGCATTTAAATGAAAAATAAAAAATTGAGCTGTATTCGAGAAAATACATGTATACGCATTCGTACAATAATAAAATTAGTTAACATAAGCTATTTATTAATTAAGTGATTTATAATAAATAGTATAGCTGTAGGTAGTATAACGAATCCGTGTATCTGAGTATATTTGTGGTATCCATTAGATACTTGTTTGCTGAAAACGTTAAAAAATGGATTGTAATTATTATTAAAAACTCTACTTTAACGAGAGATTATTTCAAAGTTATAACGCTTAGGCAACGCAACCATTGCAATATTCTTTTATAACTGCTTATTTTGTTTTGACCCGTATTTGTGTAATATTTTTTAACGAAGATATAAAAAACGTTCCTTTTTAGCCGACTTTTTTAATGTTTTTTTTTGTTGGAATTTTTTGTGCCTTTTTTATAAATGATTTTAGCCCACAGTATTAAAATGATTACATGTAACATGCTTTGGCAAGAAACCTGTGCTATGGTTTGAATCTATGTAGCTCAAATCCGTTATGTCTTGATCTGAAACGTCAATATAATATAATAAAAAAACACGTTGATTCTTGCGAAAATTTCCGCAAGGTATGGATTTTTTCGATAATTTAATACAACTCTACCCTTTCACTTAAAAATAATTTTCTTAAAAGAATAGTGATGTCTGAAGAATATCATCTGTTTCTCAATTTGGATATCGATGTTCGGAGACACTATATTGTTAGTAGCTTTCCAGAACGAATTTTTTATCTGATCTGAAATAAGGAGAAAAAGAAACCGATTGAATTTATTAGATTAAATCAGTTTTTAAACGTATTTATGCGCTCAAGGCTGTATTGTGTATACCAGAGAAAATGTGTCAATAATATAAGTAAATTAAAGTATCTTGTGTAAAATATCCCGGAAATGAAATGTTAATTGAAATTTTGTAAGTAGCGACATGCATATTTTTTGTCGGGATAATTTCAGTAAAGAAGTATCCGATTCCAAATTGTTATGAGTTAAGTATTTTAATATTTAACAAGCAACGGTGATTTGTATTAAAATGGATGGGTACGTAACTCATGTTATACAAGTTAAGTACATTTTTTTGTATGAGTATACGTCCCAAAGTTATCCACTATCTACCTATAGGAAAGGTTTTTGCGTGTAAATATAGAAATATATAGTTAAGGCTTAAAATTGATGCTGTATTACAAATATTTGTAACCAACCCCTTGAACATGTAATGAGTAATATTTATCGACCCTTCTAAATTTTATGGAAATTGTTAATTTATTTATAACTTTAATTCATTTATATATTTTCCAAATTACTGAAAAAATCATTTGATGGCATTATACGCTAAAAATGTACAAATAAATTATAATGTAGAAAAATCAAAATAGCCTTCATTCAAATGTAACTTGATAAAAAGCTCACTTAAATTGTCAACATTTTTTCATTAAGAAAGTCTTTTAGCTGAAAAGAAAAATGGGTGCAAAAAACGTATAAACTCTGTCAGAAGCATCGATACCAAGAAAAATAAATTCTTTTACATTGTAATGAATGATGTCTACACCATAACCAAACATAGAGCAAATATTACTTTGCTTATAGAGTCTCTGAAACTAGAGCTCTCATTTAATTATTTATTTCGGCGCTAGTAAACTACATTATCCATATGTAACATACTACTTTTTATTATGAAAGTCCCGTCACATGTGTGTAAATCTATATTTTTAATGTTGTATACGGACTCAGGTTCAATTTTGGAGATTCCAGTGACATATTTGTATATTTATCGCTTTATCAATTAAAAGGGGTACGGACTGAGTGTGAAACATCGAAATCTAATTACTCTGTCAGCCAGGTATTAAAAAATCTCAAACACGTATTTTTTGGTTTAACTTATGACGTGATGAGTAGTAGAAAATTTATCTACGTATGACGTCATGCAAAATCAAATCTCGCAAGTTGTTGATTACGTAAAAAAATTGACAATTAAGAAATTGATCAAATAAAAATGTAATTAATGCATGAATATAAAAAGTGTTTCTTTATTTAAATGTAATCTCAAATTTAATTGATGAGTTCAACTGTAATCATAACGAAATAGTTACTGTAATGTCCGAATAGAAATAATGTTCGTGCATGCATAAAATAGAGCATGACCTTTCGGGATGACAATGCTGTCAAATAAAAGCAGATTCAATTTATTACTAACCCATAAAAGATCAACGAACCAAAAAACGAAAGTTTAAAAAGTAATAATTATCTGTAGCATAAATTCCTACTACGATAATTCTCGTAGACCGTGATAGCGTTTATCTACAACAGTTTCCACTCATTATAATTATTTAGCGTCTCTATAATCACCGCAATCCAAAGTTAAAAGCAAACTGTATTTAATTTTATGATATAACCATTTTTAGGCACGCCATGTCAGTTAGTAAAAAAAATTATCAATATATCCGCACAAGTTATTGATAACGTAAAAAAGAAACAAACTTATATGTAAAATTTTTTAGCAATCTGCCGGAGGGACATTAAAAAAAATTGTCCGTTCCCCAACTCTGTTCGAAAATGGATTATAGTTCCTATATTCATTTAGGCGCGAGTATTTTAACTTACTTTTTTTGTGTTCCGTCCTTAAAACAATAAGTTTTTATGTTTGTTTTTCTTTGATTTGTTTATTTTTATTTGTACAAAGAAAGAAAAGAAATCTTTATTTTTTTCTGTTACTGTAAACTTTTATTCAATGTATTCTAAGGTTATTATTAATTTTTCTGTAAATTAGACTGCGTAAATAATGTTTTTATGGTATTGATGTAATTATTTTCCTTGTAATTAAATGACTGAGTGGATAATAGTATGATTTCATGATAAGTGTTTACGATGACTCGGTCGCCGTGTAGCTTAGAGTAGTATACGCATTATAATAGAGTTCTAAGCATTATACATAAACATACAATAAATAGACAATGTTCCATTCGTTGTTTTATTTTGTGTCTCCCTTTGTAAATGTCACAATTTGTATTGAATCTATCCCGATAACTGATTTTCCCCAAATGGCTCAGCGCATTAGTTATTAAAAGGTAAGCACGCTGACCAACATTATTAATTGGGTGTAATAAAACAGGTGCCTTCAAACTTATCTAAGTACCTATATTAAGATCCTTACTGCACATTTTCAGTTTTCAAAATTTTTCTTTGACACGTGCTACAAGACCTTACCAGACTAACGAATTTAAACTAAACAAACTAATTACAGACGCAAAGCGTGCGCGTATACTGCCAATATTCAGTCTTTCAGATCACTTCGTTGTTCGTCTGCCCTTCACGTGAATCCCCTAGGGCTCGATCCCAAGGGGATCCTGATGGACTAACTCCATTCTGCCAAGGGTTTTTTCTTAGTACCAAATTCAAATTCAACATAGGCCTTTACAGGCACTTATTGACGTCAAAACAAGGCAAAACAATCTAATTTAAAGAAATTATATTAACCTTGTATGTGCATACATCCTGAATATACTCAAGATGCCTGCAAATACAAGTAGGAATGAAAAAAAAGGTTGACTCTACACCGGTTCAGAAATTGGGAGAGCCTTCTCGAGAAGGACAGGCAAGAAACTCGAAAGGTCAAAATTTTTTATCTCCTCTTTTAAATCGCCATTGACAATTTGGTTTGTGACAGAGTCGTCAATTGGAAGCTGACCTCAAAGCAAAAGTTTGAGCTCAACTTCCATTACAAGAATAGATGTGTTAATTCACATTATATAAGCAATCTCTGAGAAAAGTGCGTGAACTTAGCTTATAAATTGCTCTCACTGAACGTTTCTTTGAAACAAAACGCAGTACATTGTTAAATATTAGAATTGAGAGTTCAAACCCAAGCTTTTTTGTTCGTCATGTAATCAGACACTTTATAATATGCTTTTTTTAATAAGTACATCTTTGATTGCATCTTTATATTTGTTTAAGCTAAGTTCTTGTATACAACCTGGGATTTTATTGTAGAAACGAATACACAGGCCTCTAAAAGAATTATTAATTTTTTGGAGCCTGGTATTTGGTAAAGCTGACATATTCTTTTGTCTAGTATTAACTGAATAAATATCACTATTTTTACAAAACAAATGAATATTCTTACGAACATATATTAGATTCTCATAAATATATTGCGACGCTACTGTCAATACCAATTTCTTTGAACTTTTCTCGCAAAGAATCTCTCATTTGAAGGTTATAGATAGCTCGAATAGCCCTTTTCTGCAATACAAAAACGATCTGAATGTCGTCCCCATAACAAAATACCATACGACATCACACTATGAAAGTAAGAAAAGTATACAAGTCTTGCTGTATCAACATCAGTCAGTTGACGTATTTTCCATACAGCGTGAGCTGCAGAACTAAGTTTCTTTGACAATTTATCGATATGTGGGCCCCATTGTAGCTTAGAATCAAGTGTGATCCCAATAAATACTGTGGTGTCCACAGGATCAACACCTTCCTTCTTTACAGTGGATCCTTTATTTTTACAGTGGTGTGAACCTCTTTGACATTGGGTAAAACAAATTTTATACATTTTGTTTTCCCTTCATTAAGTAACAGGTTGTTCACATTAAACCAATGAACAATTCTTGAGATAGAATTATTTACATCGTCATTAATTTGCACACCTCTTTTAATTTTAAATAATAGTAAAGTATCATCTGCAAATAATACCATCTCATGTCTGTCCTGTACAAAATCAGGGAGGTCATTGACATATATAAGAAATAGAAAAGAACCAAGAATCGAACCCTGCGGAACTCCCATTTTAACTGTAGAACCTTAAGACCTTTTCCCATTGATGTCTACTTTCTGAATCCTCCCACTTAGATAAGAGATTAGAAGATCTAGTGCAGTGTCACGAAACCCATAGTGGTGTAATTTTCCGATCAAGATTTCGTGATAAACGCAATCAAATGCCTTGGACAAGTCACAAAAAATGCCTAACGCATCGTGTGAGTCTTCCCAGGCTTCAAATATATGTTGTATTAACTCAACACCAGCATCGGTTGTTGAGCGACCCCTCCTAAAACCAAATTGTTTACAGTGTAGGAGATTATTCCTATTAAAATAACTTTGCATTTGCTCCAACATTATTTTTTCAAAAATTTTGCTAAAAGTATGTAGCACAGAGATAGGTCTAAAATTACTGGGGTCTGATGTGCTACCAGATTTATGTAAAGGAATAATTTTACTCAGCTTCATTAGATCAGGCAATACACCACAGTCAATGCAATCATTCAAAATGTTAGCAAGTATTGGAGCTATTGTTTCAATTACGGATTTAGTAACATCAACGGAATTGCCCCACAGATCCGCAGTTTTCTTTTTATTCAAAGTTTTAAATGACTTTGTTATATCAATTCCACTAATGTGTACAAATTCGAATTTATCATCACAAACTTTAACATGATCCTTCACTATGGATTCAGCAATAGCGAGGGGTGATCCACAGATTTCGTGATTGAGACTGGAATATCAGTAAAGAACTTTTCAAATTCTGCAGCTACTTCTGTGTCAACTGTTACCTTCTTACCATCAACATTCAAACAATATTGATGGAGTAGTTTTAGCTTTTCCAGTTTCATTATTTATAATATTCCATGTCATTTTAATTTTATTATTACTGTTTTTTATTTTTGAACTTAAATAATTAGATTTAGCAAGCTTGCAAACTTTTTTGAACACTTTGGAATACGTTTTTACATAAAGTTTAAACTCATCACTAGTATTGAATGAACTTTCATTGTAAAGTTCAAAAAGTTTTATTCTGCTTTTGTGAATACCTGGTGTAGCCCATTCACTAAAAGCTAAAGTGCCATCAACCGATATAGTCTTTGGAATAAAAATATTTTTAAATTCAGAACAAAATGTATGAAAATATCATATAATTTATTTGGATTTTCTTCATAACCTGTATAATTTAATTTAATACCAATATTATTTTTCAGCCGTTCTAAGCGACCAGCAGTCTTTGGCACAACAGTGATATTCTTTTTTTCCATGCGTTTACATTTAAGTGGAATGGTAACAATTTGCCCAGAATGGTCAGATTCCAAATTATTAAAAACTCTTTTTGCTAAAGGAACAATATTTGTATAAATATTGTCAATGCATGTGGCAGACGATTGAGTTCTTATTCTGTTCTTATTGGCTCCAAAAATAAGTTTCCAAGGTTATATGACCAAAACAGATTTTTAATCCTAATAGATAAACTAGAATTTTCTAATAAATTAATATTAAAATCACCACAAACAATGGTTTGTTTTGTGGAACTACACACTTTTTTCAATACTTCATCCATAGTATCTTCAAAAAGGTCATATTATTATAATCCTGAAGGAGGCCTGTATATCTACACTAATATTATACAGAGGAAAACTTTGTTTGTTTGTTTGTTTCGTTGTAATGAATAGGCTCAAAAACTACTGGACCATTTTTAAAAATTCTTTCACCATTCGAAAGCTACATTATCCACGAGTAACATAGGCTAAATTTTATTTTGAAAAAAAATTGGGTTCCGTAAGATATTTGGGTTTTTCGCACACAAGGTGTAAAAAATCAATCAGAAAAGTAACTTATTTTGCGTACGCTGCCTAAACTATAAAAAATAGAACCATATAATGTCGTTATTAATTGTAGATCTTATAAATATCTACAAAAAAGTCTGCGACACACTATACCTATCTATGTCGAGTGAGGCACAACAACCATTTTATTATTTAAAAATCTTGAATTTTTTTTTACTACATTTAAACGCATTTATTTTTCTCATGCTATTAATTCTTATCAAAATGAATTATTTTATCACTAAGTACAGTTTATGTAGATAATATTTGGTCTTTGAATGATTAAAATTGGACGTTTGGTTTTGAAGTTATGGCGAAATTAAAATATTACGATTTCTGCTGCACGGCCCGTTGCGAAGTGAGCGTCACCAAGGCGGGGGTGCGCGGGCGGGAGGTTATGGATTAAAATGGAGGAAAAAATTAAACACTGTGTTAAGCATTTCGATGGCGAAACGTAGTTCGCGGGCACAGCTAGTACTTAATACAATAATCTGGTCCAGCTCCACGCAGACTATTTCTATTGTTCGCTCAATCGAAAGACTCACAATATCCTTACGATCCTTAAATTTCAGCTTTTTATCTAATATTATTAAAGAACCACCACGAATTGCATTTTCTCGACTGAACGAACTACCAACCAGATGATTGCTGAAATTAAATATGAACTGATAACTTTTAAGCCAGTGTTCAGTTACACAAAAGATGTCTACATTACCACAGTTCAAGAATAATTCCACTTCCAGATCCTTGCCTAACATTCCTTGAATGTTCTAGTGCACCAGGTTGATAACATTTACTTTATTTTTGTTTTGTTTTCAAATGGGTTTTGCAATACATTTACAAAGTTTTCAGTATCTTTTCTACTTAATGATAAGCAAGAGGATGTCTCTTTTGTCTCATTACTTAATTTAAAGATTGATTAAAAACGTCATCAGTAACATTACTGACAGTCGTTTCACTACCAAAGTATTGCTCAATAGGAGCAATTTCAGTACTTTGAGTGGGCTGCTCAATAAAAGCATTGTCAGAGAAAGAGATATCAAGTGTAGAGATATCAAGTTGAAATTTATATCAAACCAGCTGGGCCCGCGTACTACGTTTGGCCACGAGGAAAAAGGGGTTTCGCATTAAAAGTTCAAAGAAAAAAAACTGTAAATCTACTTTATCCCGAGAACTACTCACTTTTTCGGGATAATAAGTAGCCTATATGTTAATCCCTGTCGTAATCCGTCCACCTACAAAATTTAATACAAATCCATCCAGTAGTTTTTGCGTGAAAGTGAAACAAACATCCATACATCCATCCATACTCAAACTTACGCGTTTATGATATTCGTAGGGATATGTATACCTACTTGGGACTACCTACAGTCTCTTCCAGCTGTGAAAAAAACATACTTTTAAATCATCGCAATCAAAAGATTTGATTGTATAGGTTGCATTTTTTTTTTGATATTTTGCGATTTCACAAGGGAATCAAAACCAATAGGGTACGCCCCGTATACCTAGAATCATAAAATTTGTCGAAAAGCAATGCCTTAGGGCACACGTTAAGAAAAAAAATGAAAAGCGTAAATAGTTAGGAACTCGTACACTTAAATAAGTATGTAAGGTGCGTGTGTTCAACTCGCACTTGACCGGTTTCTTAATGAAATGTAATCAGAAGTCAACTTCAACCAAATTACTTCCAGGGTGCATTATTAGTGTTAGTAACTATTATCTAATCTGTGGTGTTACGTTGCTTATAGAAGAAACAGATTTTTGGTTTTAGCTACTTCTTGTGATTAGATAAGAAATTGAACAAATAAATATCTTATTATCTGTAATAAATGTTCTGTTATAGTAATTATTTACAGTACCTATTATTTTAAAGCTAATTAATGGGTTTAATGATAATAATTACGATATTCTTACCGCAATGTGAGTAGATGTAATTTTCGTGCATGCATAAAATAAAGTAATAGTATCCTTTCAGGATAACAGTGCTGTAAGATAAAAGCGGATTCAATTAATTATTCACCCATAAAAGGTTAAAGAACAATTAACAACAGAATAAAAAGTATTTTCTGTAGTTTAGATAAATTCCTGCTACGTTAATTTTCGTAGACAGTCTACGACAATTTCTACATAAATTATGTTTAGCGTCATCTGTGATTACAGCAACCCAAAATTAAAAGCAAACTATATTGTAACAAAATAAAGTCACTATTACCTTCTAGATGGCGCTGTTACATGTGTAAGCTATTGCATGAAGAATTATATATAGAAGCAACTAGTTTAAATCAAAAGTAACAAAGAACTTTAATTAATTAAGAATAAGCCTTATTTTCTTAAGCAACTATGTGAACTATAATATCCAACGAAATTTATTAAATGAGATCTGTGATCAGTCTGTTACTTAAACTTACAATACAAAGCAAAGATCAAAGCAAACTGAATTCAAATGTAACAACATAATATCTCTACTCCCCCCTAGATGGCGCTGATAAGCGCGTAAGCTTTTGCGGCATATCGTAGCAACAAGTTTTAATTGATCTAACAAAGAACTTGCACAAAATAAAAACAAAGTCACGAAAATGTCAATAAAATCACAAAAATCCTTAAATAATGAATGCTCAGAGATTATAGAAAGGAGTTACTCCGTTAGAAGTGCATCTGAGGAATCGTTATCAGGGTAAGAGTTCGCATATCTTTAGAAACTAATTTTACTCCTACTCGTTTGACATAGGTATCACTATCATAATTTATTTTTATTTATTAGGAAAACTTACAACTAACTTATGACATAGTAAATAAATAAGTTTGCTGATGGCCTATTACAAGTTTTCACATGTTTGTAAGTAAATATTAGCAGTGGCGGCGCTAGGCGTCGCGTCGGCGACGTCGGCCACCGCCGACGGCCTGGGGGTCTACTCTATTTCTACGAAAAAAGAAATTTCGAACGAAATTTCGCATGTTTCCTACCACGGTTCTTTTTGATTCGAATATTCGTTCGACCGCAAATAGTTTGACAGATATATTCTCCAAACCTACTCTAATCTAATTTACGAAAGTTCGAAACGAAGAATTGAATTTGACAGTTTATTTTTCGGAATTTTGACCCTAAATTAACGAACACAAAAGTGTTACCTACCTTTTGATATTCGTAATTGTGAGATTTTAAGTAAGTTAATGTGAAATTGCTGTTGGAATACTTTTGCTTGAAGCTGTTTTGCGTGAGGAGTATAAAGAGCGTAGAAAGACCCGACGTTGCCTCGGAAGTAATTTAAATTTAGCGTCGATTCCCGCCTCGGGATACAAAATTGCACTCAGTTGAATATTATTTGAGAATTAAAATTGATAATTAAGAAGAGCATCGATTTGCTACGGGGTAACGGAACATGTTATTTTAAGCTAAAATCAGTAATCATCAATATTATTTACATAAAAGCTCAAAATACCTATTGATAGATAAGTACCAAAAAGATTCTCACTTATATTTAGAATGCTTAACTTGAAAACAAACAAACAACCCACAATGTAACTGCGACTGAAACATTCCTTTCTAAAAAATGTGTCGCAATAGCGGACATTGAAAAAAATCACTCGTAAACATACTTAGTTAATCCACTTAAAATAAAACTTCTATTCACCTTCTATATACAAACTCAAATTCCAAGAAATCGTGACTGTTTTCATTTTGACAAAAATGTTTGAGATTATCCATAATTAATTTACTATTTTCTAACAAATTAACGAAAAAATCGCTTAATAGGTAATATAATTATCGAAGAAAGGAAAAAGTTTCCGTTTCACTCTATTGACCCCGGAATCATTTTACCCTATCCACCCCATTTTACGACAATGGTCTCACTCCATTGGTTGTTCATATTTTGTTTCACTTTACTGACCCCGGAAACTTATTTGATTCACTCTAATCACCCAACTTTACGGCAATGGTCTCATTCCATTCGTTCTTCATTCGTTCACGAAAGTTGTCTACCTATGGAAACGAAATTATTGTGTGTATCCGAAAATGAAATAGAGTAGCGGCACGTTCGAAATTTCTTTTCATTTTCGTTCGTTGACGAAAGTTCGTTTCGGAGAAACAGAGTAGCAGCCCTGAGGGGTCCTCGCGCAAAATTTTTACAAGTTTCGTTAAGTTTCAAAATTATTTCCTCAAAATCAATAGCTATATCTTTTAAAAGTAGTAAAAACTCGTAATATTAACCAAAAAATAGGTACCTCAGGTAATTACTAACATTAGGTAATCTATTTCTCCTTAGAAACAGGTAATTACTAACATTAGGTAATCTATTTCTCCTTAGAAACTATTTCTCCATAGAAACCGAAAGAGAAAAGTGAATACTTACTTACCTAGTTTTAAACCTGCGCTAGTAGTGTTTTTTTTTATCGAGAACCGAAATTTTTTGGCTTTCGTTCAATGCCTTCGAGTATGTTTTGTATGCGTCAAAATTCGTAAGAATTAAATAATTAAAAGGGCCGAAGGGCCGAGGGCGAAGCAAAATAGGCCTCGCGAACTTTATGTCGCCGACGTCCACATGTGGTCAAGCGCCGCCACTGATTATTAGCAAATACCTCTGGATTAGTCGAGAAACCTACCAATTGAAAACTCTGTACCTATATATTATTATTAAAAAAAGCGCCGCTCTCACACGAACACACACATACACGCACGCACACACCCACGCAACACGCGCGCACAAATCCACGCATACGCACACACATCCACACAGTTTTAGATATCTAAATTTAATATTGTAAAAATATGTAACAAAATCGCTTAAATAAATTAAATCGTAATATAATATTTATAATTTTAAGCATAAATCAATTAAAGAACCTAATCTTAATTTATGGCCTCCTCTCTCCTAATATTGCTGTGCCCGACAGGGCCCACAATTTACTTAAGTTATAACCAATCAAAAATAACATCGAATTTCATTGTGGAAAAGCAATAAAGTATTGAGTATAGTTGTGTTTAAAAAAACTGTTTTAAACTCATAATTATGTAAGTACAAGACAGCCAGTTGACGTTATTTATACTGATTTCAGTAAGGCATTCGATAGGGTAAATCATGAATCAAATCACTTTGGAAACTATCCGCTATTGGGATAACCGGAAAGCTATTGGAATGGTGTGGATCCTATCTAAAAAATCGAAAGTCATTGGTAGTAGTGGACGGGTACTCTTCGGAATATGTCGACGTGGTGTCTGGAGTCCCCCAGGGATCAATTCTTGGACCACTTTTTTTCAATATTTTTATTAATGACGTACATTTGTGCTTTAGGAACTCAAAATGCTATATGTTTGCTGATGATCTTAAAATGTCAAGGCAAATCAATGAACCTGGCGATGTAGATCTCCTTCAGAAAGATTTAGACAGTTTACTAAGATGGTGCAGTATTAACGGCATGTCTCTTAATCCAAAAAAATGTTTCGTGGTCCATTACACTCGCAATAAGTCAACTTTAACCAGTAAATACACTATTGACCAAGATATACTTTCAAGTTCTAATTATTGCCGTGATCTAGGGGTGATTCTAGATACAAAACTGCGCTTTAATAAACATATCGATGATATCGTTCAGAAAGGCTTCAAAATGCTTGGGTTTGTTTTGAGAAATTGCAGAGACTTCAAAAACGCCAAAACTAAAATAATTTTGTACAATGCACTAGTTCGTAGTGGCCTGGAGTACTGCAGTGTAGTGTGGAATCCACGCTATGATGTTTACATCAAGAAGTTAGAACATGTCCAAAAAAGATTTCTGTGGCATCTCTCATTTCAATATAATGTTGCAAAAAAACTTCCGCATTATAATGATAAATTGTCTCATTTTAAAATTAAATCCCTCAGGGATCGTCGCGCTTTTTTGGATAATACTTTTTTATATAAATTAGTTAATGGATTACTGGACTCACCTGACTTACTTGCTAGAGTTAATTTGTGTGTACCAATAAAAATTCCTAGAATATCTAGTTTTAATTTGTTCGCAACGAAATGCTCCAGAACAAACTTAGGTTTGTATTCGCCACTGAATAGATTATTTAAACAATACAATTCACTCTCGAAATCTTGTAATATTGACATTTATTTCGATTCTCTGTCTAAATTTAAATCTACATTACATGTAAAACACGATTAAGCAATTGCTTTAATTTGGTACTTACTTAAATTACATAAAGTTCTAAATTACCGATAGAGCATGGCGTCGTTTCCAGTGCACTGACGATGCTACGTTTGGTTGATTGCAAAGGATGCCAGTGGGATGCGATTTAATTATTAACGTCCAATGTTTACCTTTACATTTTTGATATATATATTTTTCTTTGTTTTGATTTTTTTGATTCTAAAGTTGTTATTTTTCGTACCATTTGGTTGCTGCCTATAATTAAGTTTACACTTGTAATGTAACCTATTATTGTAAGTCTTTATTGTGTTTTAGTGTAAACTTGTTGGTGGTCTAAAATAAATAAAATAAAAATAAAACAAGATTCAGTATTCAGAAGTGGTTGAACCGTTATTCTGTATGAAAATGGTTACTAGTAATATAACAGTAAGGGCTCTGTATAAAAATTGTTAAATAGTAATTGGATGAGTTTAGATCACATTTCAAGCCTTTTTGTTACCACTTTATTGATATTTCCAGCCACAGCAGCGCCGATGACGACGAATGCTTAGCTCGCGAGCTGATGCACCGAATGACCCCAGCAGTTCTCAGCAAGCTGAGGAGGCACTTCAAAAGGAACAAGGTTAAAGGACGCGCCAATGATATAGACAGGTATTACAAATGTTATATGTGGTGTGGGGGGTGAGGGTCGAGAAGGTCGATACATGGGGTCATGTTGGTAACAATGCTGGCTGCATTTCCTCGCTGTATTGCAATGCTGATCTTTTGAGGGCGGAAAGACCCAGCCTTCATGTCACCAGCGGATCTTTGGTGAAAACTAATACTGATACTAATACAGCTGAAAACTAATACTTATTTTATACAGTGAGTGAGATCTAGCAGACAAAATAGGATGTGTTTAAGAAGATCCCGCTTCTCCCGCATCTTTTTTAAAATATAATATAGACAGTTCTTTTTTTTGGGAGGAGGGAAAATGCGTTTACACATTCCTCGTGGTCGAGCCAAACCACGAGGAAGAGGGGACTTCGCCCGGCCTCACGAAGAGGCCGCCAGGTTGGTTGGACATCGCACGCCCTATCCATTGGGGGCCTCTCGTTAGACTATTAACCCGCGGCAGAAAATCTGCCAGGTTGCCCAGTGAGGTGAGGTGCGGGGAAGATAATAATAAGGAACACGAGTGTTCGGAGAGACGGTCCGTTTATTACTGACTCACACAATTGATAGACTTAACTCGTTACATATAACTTACATACTACTACACCTACGGGGTTACAAAGAAAAAAAAAATTTCGAAGAAACATTTTTTTTTGTATACATAAAACATGTATTATTTTAACATTACTAAGGTATTACAAATTAAAAAAAAATACAATTAAAAATAATGAAAAATTATTACAAATTAAAAAAAAAATAGTAGTACAAAGATAAAAAAAAAAAATTGTGAATCAATCATAATTATTTAAGTTATCTATAATTATTGGGGTACAAAACGTTTTGTCCTATTTTTATGCACAATATCGGGTTTACAATTTCTTAAAATTACAACATTAGGTTCCTTATCCTCTAAAACTTTAAAAGGTCCGTCGTATAAGGTATCTAATTTTCCACTGTTTTCATTTTTCACTAACACTAAATCGTCTTTTTCGTAATTCACTGAATTCACTTTTTTATCATATTCACTTTTTCTACGCTGTTTAGTGTTTATTAAGTTTTCTCGAGCGTCCTTTTGCGCTACTTGTAACCTATATTTTAATTCTAGATTATAACTATCAGGATTATACAATGGTTCTATGCTACTGCTTATTCTACATGGAAGTTCGCTTTTCTTACCAAAAACAAGTTCAAAGGGTGTATACTTGGTTGCTGAATGAACCGTGTTATTAAAACTAAAACACCAAAATGGAATCCAATGACTCCATGATTCAGAATATTTATCACACATGATTCTAAGAAATGAACCAAGATGTTTATGAGAGTTTTCTAAAGAACCTATAGATTCATGGTTTTATGCTGTAGAATGTATTTTTTCGATATGCAACAATTTACATATTTCCGTCATAGTAGAAGATATAAATTCTGTACCTCTGTCAGTTGCAATAACTTTTGGAACACCAAATCTTAAAATAAAATTGTTTACAAATGACTTAGCAATACTAACAGTTTCTTTATTTTTGAGTGTATAAGCTTCAACGAACTTTGTTAACTCACACTGAATAGTTAAAATATATTTGTTATCGTCATTATCACGATCTAAGGGTCCTACAACATCTAAAAATATTTTTTCGAAAGCTTCATTAGCTGTAGTTGTTAATTGCATAGGTTCTACAATATGCCGAGAGTGTTTCATTTTTTGGCATTGTTCACATTTATTTATAAAAGCTTTAACATCTTTTTCTATACCTGGCCAATAGTATAGTCTTTTGATGTTATTTACTGTTCTCCTAACTCCTGCATGTCCACTTGTAGGTAACAAATGGAAATCATTTATTATGAATGATTTTTCGTCATTATTATTTATTCTTTTTACTCCTTTCAAAACACATATTCGTGGACCGGTCCAATCCTTTATTCTTTTAATCTCTCTAATTAAATCAGTTACAAATAACGCGTTATCATCTGTTTTTATAATACAGACTTCTTTTATATTTATAATTTTACAAAATTCGCATAATTTAGTTACAAATTCGGCTCGCGTAAAATGTAATCTAAAATCACGATTATTGTTTATTATTTATTTTTCTTTTATATAGCTAAAACATTCTTTTTCTATATTAATTTTCTTTTGTCTTCTCAACTCGTGAATTATTTCTCCTTTTACAAGCCTCATCTCTACAGAATTATTCGGTATCTGTAATATTTCTGTGACTCTCAGTTGATCAGCCTGATTATCTACAGATTTATTAGAGATAGGAATACATACATCATTTTTTCTATCACATTCATTCATCTTTTCCAATCGTTTTTTCTGTGCTCTAGTCATCACTGCTACTGTACTCTCATTCATCGCCTTTAATTCATCAGATGTAATACAAATCCTAGATAAGGCATCTGCAATAACATTATCTTTTCCTTTAATATATTTAATGGTAAAATCGTATTGTTCTAATTCTAGCCTGAATTTCAATAATCTGCTTGATGGATCTTTCATACCAAATAAATAAATTAGTGGTTTATGATCAGTCATAATTGTGAATTTTTGACCAAATAGGTACGGCTTAAAATATTTTATCGCCCAAACGACATCAACTAATTCTTTCTGTATAGTAGGATAGTTCCGTTCTGCTTTGTTAAGTGGTCTACTTGCATAAGCAACTGGCCGAAAATCTTTATTGCATAATACCGCTCCTACTGCTAATCCAGAAGCGTCTGTTTGTAAAACAAATTCATTTTCATTTGAAAAATCTGGATATTGTAAAATTGGTGTTGATATTAAAGCATTTTTTAAAAATTGAAATGAGTTTTTGCATTCTTCCGACCATTGAAATGTTTCGCCCTTACGACATAATTTATTTAACGGTAATGTTATTTCTGCAAAATTATTAATGAATTTTCTATAATAGTTACAGAATGCAACAAAACGTCTTACTTCGTCTGAATTTGTGGGTGTTGGGTAATTTTGAACTACTTTAATTTTTTCTGGATCGGGTGAGATGCCATTTGAAGGGACAGTGTGTCCCAAATATACTATTTCCTTTTTTAAAAATTGACATTTAATTTGATTTAATTTAAAATTTACTTTCCTAAGCCTTTCGAAAACATCTAGAAGATTTTTGTTGTGGCATGTCAGATTGCGCCCAAAAATTACAAGGTCATCAAGATAAATAAAGCATTTTTCTGAAGTTAAGCCTGACATAGCAATAGTCATAACACGAGAGAATGCGCTAGGACTTATTTTCAAACCCATTGGTAATCTTTTCATTTGATACTGTCCAGAGTTGGTTGTAAAAGCGGTGACCTTGCGACTCTCAGGGGTCAAGGTCAATTGGTAAAAAGATTGACTAAGATCTAAATGTGTGAAATAAACAGAGCCTGAAAGAGAGTCTAAAATATCAGTTATATTTGGAAGAGGGAAACGATCATTTTGAATGCAGTCATTTAATTTCCTGTAATCGACTACGAGTCTCCATTTTTTATTAGAATCATTCGACTTTTTCGGTACTAATAAAATCGGGCTTGACCATTCGCTTTGCGTTTCTTCAATAATATCGTCTTTTAATAACTGTTTTATTTGTTGATTTATTTCCGACTTAAGACTATTGGCTAAGCGATAAGGTTTAATATACACCGGACTACTATTAGGTTTCAGATGAATACTTTGTTGATAAAGGTTCGTAGTACTGAGCTTATCGTCTGGCAATGCGAATATGTCAGCATACTTGGAGCATATACCTTCTATTGTTTGTCGTTCATAGGAATGCAAGTGACTTAATTTGAGAAGCGATAACAATGTTTTGGCTCGCTGAGAATCGTTATTACACTTACTAAATGAACAAATCTGATATTCATTTAATAAATGAATTTCTGGTTGGAATGTCGGTAAATTAATTTCTTTTTCACTGGTATTTAAAATACGTATCGGAATCACATTATTTATTGGAGAAACAATTGATCCCGCCAAAAATAAATTTTCTTGTATTTGTTTAGAACAAACAATGCAGTCTTCTTGTACTTTATTATTTAATTGAATATAGTGTATAGATTCACTTCGCGGTGGAATACTCAAAAAGTCATAGCTTATTTTTGAAGAGTTATATAGTTTCATATTACATAATGTTTGACTATCGGACTGTAATGTTAAAATAGAGTTTTTTAAATCAATATTTGTTTGGAATTTATTAAGAAAGTCTAGACCTATTATTCCGATTGATTTGCATGGAAGCTTGTTAAAAATATAAAATTTATGCTTATAAGCCGATCCGTCGGGTGTGTTTAGAGTTAAATAAGTGTAACCGTAAGAACTTATTTCTCCTCCTATTCCATTAATGATTATATTGTCTTGAAAAATTTTTGTATTATTAGGTAAAAAGTTTTTAGAAATAGCCGACAAGGAAGCTCCTGTGTCGAGTAAAAATGAACATTTTTTATTATCTATTGTAAAAAAATAAATATTTAACATTCTTATTATAAGTAAAAACTGAATATTTATTCACGAAAAAACTGTTTCAAGTCAATATTATCGTTATTTTCCATATCATTATTTGAACTGTCTTGAACTGTTTCTAATTTTTGAGACGTAAACATGCCCCGTTTGTGTCCCCTACCACGAGTTGTTCCTCGATATCTGTTCGATCTGAACTCACGCGAACTCGAAGGCCTGCCTGTATAAGTATCATTCAAAGGTCTGTTCGAGTTTTTATAGTAGTAGCCTCTGTTATAGCCTGAATTTCCGCGACGAGGAAAATTTGTAAACCTACCGCGACCTGTAAAATACGGTCTACGGTACTGGTACTTACCTCTTATGTTGAGCATTGTATTTGAAGTCGAAGGCTGTGATGACTCCTCATCCAGTGCCGCTCTTACAGCATCTTTTAATTCAGAGTAATTCCTAGCTGAAATTACTGTACTTAAACGTCTATTCCTTAAGGGCCCACCATCCGCGCGAGCCCGAGCTAGTTTAGGTAAATTTGTCTAGTCTCCGTTTGTGTGCGTCGCTCACGCACACAAGCGCACTCGGTCGAGCGATCGGTGCGGCCGCCTAGCAAAATACCGTAGGTGTTTATTTTGGAAAATGTTAATAGTTGTTTATTACTGTGTTAAACTATAGTAAATACAGGCATGTGTTTATCAAGTTTTATTTTTACAAGCTTTTATTTAGCTTGCACTGTAAGTATATAATGTAGATTTGACCACTTCCCGGTTTCCGATTGGGCTGAAATTTTGCATGCATATGTATATCGCGTGACAGACAATGCAATATTATGATAAAATTGAGCTGATCTGATGAAGGAACTGGACGGTGGCAATAGGAACTCCGTAATAAAACGACGCATCCCCATCGAGTTCAGGCTCGTTTGATTCGCATTGACGAGTATGAGTATTTTGATTCATTATGGTAACCAGGGTCTGATGCTGGAGTTCAAGATGGCCATAGGAACTCCGCAATAAAACGACACAACCCCATCGAGTTTGGGCTCGTTTGATTCGTATTGACGAGTACTTTGGTCCTATATGATAATCAGGGTCTGATGCTAGAGTTGGAAGGTGGCCATAGGAACTCCGCAATAAAACGACACAGCCCCATCGAGTTTGAACTCGTTTGATTCGTATTGACGAGAACTTGGATACTATATGGTAACCAGAGTCTGATGCTGGAACTGGAAGGTGGCCATAGGAACTCCGCAATCAAACAACGCAACCCCATCGAGTTTGGGCTCGTTTGATTCGTATTGACGAGTACTTTGGTCCTATATGGTAACCAGGGTCTGATACTGCAGCTGGAAGGAGGCCATAGGAACTCCGCAATAAAGCAACACAACCCCATCGAGTTTGGGCTCGTTTGATTCGTATTGACGAGCACTTTGGTCCTATATGGTAACCAGGGTCTGATGCTGCAGCTGGACGGAGGCCATAGGAACTCCGCAATTAAGCAACAAAACCCCATCGAGTTTGGGCTCGTTTGATTCGCATTGACGAGCACTTTGGTCCTATATGGTAACCAGGGTCTGATGCTGGAATTGGGAGGTAGCCATAGAAACTCTGCAATAAAACGACACAGCTCCATCGAGTTTAGGCTCGTTTGATTCGTATTGACGAGTACTTTAGTCCTATATGGTAACCAGGGTCTGATGCTGGAGTTGGGAGGTGGCCATAGGAATTCCGCAAGAAAACGACACAGCCCCATCGAGTTTGGGCTCGTTTGATTCGTATTGACGAGTACTTTGGTCCTATATGGTAACCAGGGTCTGATGCTGCAGCTGGAAGGAGGCCATAGGAACTCAGCAATAAAACAACACAACCCCATCGAGTTTGGGCTCGTTTGATTCGTATTGACGAGTTCTTTGGTCCTAAAATAATAGTAAAAAGATTTTTTAAAACAATCTTTTATTTAATGCCCTAATTTAAACATAAATTTATTACATGATACATTTTTTATAAAATATAAAAGCTTGTCGCAAGATTTACCTATATAAAAACAAATATTTTTTCTTAGAATTACCAATATTTATTGAAATGAATATTTTCTTGTGTTCAACGCACTTTTTAGTGCATTGTAGCCATTCGCTGGATTGTAATGAAATAATAAATTAATGTTTATTTTCCCCTTTTAGGGCATTAAAATAAAAGTTTGTTTTTATAAATCTTTTGTGATAGCGGCCAACTTGGTTTTTAGTTTTTTTCATGGTGTACCTACTGTATTTTACAAGTCATGCACTTTCATTTGATACCCATATTGTGGGGATTGTACATAAAAATAATCTGTCAATTTGTGACGGCGGCTGTAACTGAATGAAGTCAAAATAAACTCAGAATTGTATTTTGTGGTTTTAATATAATTACGAACCATACAATGTTATAAAAGCAATGGAATGTCAAAAAATATAAAACAAAACAATAATCAAATCTATCAAAAAATAATACAAAATAGGAATACAAAGTAATAGAGTAAACGTATCAAAAGGACAGTGACACACGTTCGGGAACAGCGGCCATCTTGGATTTGATTATTTTTCATAATATACCTACTATATTCTACAATTCATTCAACATTTCAAGCTCTTTCATTTGATATTTTGACAAATTGGGGAAGGTCGCACAAAAGAAATTGATGGGGTTGCATACGGATATTATCTAGGCTAGGATCAAAGTACTCAACAAGATAAATCAAACGAGCCCAAACTCGATGGGGTTGCGTTGCTTTATTGCGGAGTTAATATGGCCATCTTCCAGCTCCAGCATCAGACCCTGGTTACCATATAGGACCAAAGACCTCATCAATACGAATCAAACGAGCCCAAACTCGATGGAGCTGTGTCGTTTTATTGCGGAGTTCCTATGGCCACCTCCCAACTCCAGCATCAGACCTTGGTTACCATATAGGACCAAAGTACTCGTCAATACGAATCAAACGAGCCCAAACTCGATGGGGTTGCGTTGCTTTATTGCGGAGTTCCTATGGCCTCCTTCCACCTGCAGCATCAGACCCTGGTTACCATATAGGACCAAAGAACTCATCAATACGAATCAAACGAGCCCAAACTCGATAGGGTTCTGTCGTTTTATTGCGGAGTTTCTTTGGCTACCTTCCAGCTCCAGCATCAGACCCTGGTTACTACATAGGACCAAAGTACTCGTGAATGCGAATCAAACGAGCCCAAACTCGATGGCGTTGTGTCGTTTTATTGCGGAGTTCCTATGGCCACCTTCCAGCTCCAGCATCAGACCCTGGTTACCATATAGGACCAAAGAAATCATCAATACGAATCAAACGAGCCCAAACTCTATGGGGTTCTGTCGTTTTATTGCGGAGTTCCTATGGCCACCTTCCAGCTCCAGCATCAGACCCTGGTTACCATATAGGACCAAAGTACTCGTCAATACGAATCAAACGAGCCAAACCTCTATGGGGTTCTGTCGTTTTATTGCAGAGTTCCTATGGCCTCCTTCCAGCTGCAGCATCAGACCCTGGTTACCATATAGGACCAAAGAACTCATCAATACGAATCAAACGAGCCCAAACTCGATGGGGTTCTGTCGTTTTATTGCGAAGTTCCTTTGGCTACCTTCCAGCTCCAGCATCAGACCCTGGTTATCACATAGGACCAAAGTACTCGTGAATGCGAATCAAACGAGCCCAAACTCGATGGGGTTGTGTGGTTTTATTGCGGAGTTCCTATGGCCACCTTCCAGCTCCAGCATCAGACCCTGGTTACCATATAGGACCAAAGTACTCGTCAATACGAATCAAACGAGCCCAAACTCGATGGGGTTCTGTCGTTTTATTGCGGAGTTCCTATGGCCACCTTCCAACTCCAGCATCAGACCCTGGTTACCATATAGGACCAAAGTACTCGTCAATACGAATCAAACGAGCCCAAACTCGATGGGGTTGCGTTGTTTGATTGCGGAGTTCCTATGGCCACCTTCTAGTTCCAGCATCAGACTCTGGTTACCATATAGTATCAAAGTTCTCGTCAATACGAATCAAACGAGCCCAAACTCGATGGGGTTCTGTCGTTTTATTGCGGAGTTCCTATGGCCACCTTCCAACTCCAGCATCAGACCCTGGTTACCATATAGGACCAAAGTACTCGTCAATACGAATCAAACGAGCCCAAACTCGATGGGGTTGCGTTGTTTGATTGCGGAGTTCCTATGGCCACCTTCCAGTTCCAGCATCAGACTCTGGTTACCATATAGTATCAAAGTTCTCGTCAATACGAATCAAACGAGCTCAAACTCGATGGGGCTGTGGCGTTTTATTGCGGAGTTCCTATGGCCACCCTTCAGCTCTAGCATCAGATCAGCTCCATGTCGTCATAATACATATACTGGTATACATATGCATGCAAAATTTCAACTTAATCGGAAACCGGGAAGTGGGTCAAATTTATCCCGCAAGATTAGACCCGAACATACATACGAGTAAGCTAAATAAAAACTTGTAAAAAGTTTTATGAAGATTTTTCGTACGGCAGCCACAAAAAATAAAATTGTTAGTTATCAACTTCTCCGGTGGACTTCGCGTCGTATACATACACAAATAATTACGTGGCCGGGAGCGAGCTCAAAGCGACGTGCTCTCACTTCGAGTCTCGATTGCACACTGAATTTCGACGCGCCCGAGCCAAGTATTTGTAGAAAATCGATAAATGTATGTAAAAAATTTCATATAAAAATCAATATTCGATAATTAAAAAAAATACCACGGTGTCAGTGTTTTGCTTACCCTTGTTCTATATATTTGTTAAATGAAAATACAATAGGGTTAATTAATGAAGCTAAAAATCACGAACGGTATATGGGTGTCACCCAAATTTTAAGTAAAATTGATGCTATTTTTTAACGAAATGGTATGTAAATTTGAAAAATGGTGACGGTGATAGTTTAAACACATAATTTAAGATCTTAAATTTATTTTTTCCCGGTCAATTAACTCGAACGTTAACGTAAAATATCAAAAACGCCAACGGCCTTTTTGCTATTTTTCGCGCCATGGGCCCTTAATCCATCTGCAAACTTTTTAATAGCCAAGGATTCGTTTATAGGTCTCAAAATCTCATAGGCTGTACTATTAGAGTCAGCCTGTGATATCGTTAGATCTACAAATAATTCTTCGATTTTAGCCGCATATTGAGATACGGACATTTCGTTTTGCGATATATTATTTATCTGTGAGAGTAATGAGCTTGAAAATTTTTTTGTCATTAGAAAATCTCGCATGTGTTTTATTAATTCCTCACATGTCTCATATTTATTTTTAATTCTAAGTTTTGCAGACTTAGATAACCGTGTTTTCAAAACAAATGAAATTAACAACTTTTTACACGCCGGTTCTTGAAGACAACTTTCATACATTTCTATACTATCTATGATTTTTTCAGTAGTACTTTCTTTATCATCCATAGTAGGTATTAAACTAGCCGCGGTTTTTAAATTAAACTTGTCCATGGTTATAGAAGTAAGTGAACTTCCCTTATAACTAAGAATTTTTACGTATGTTTGTTCAATATTTTCGACAATAACTTCTAAAATATTATAGTCAAAACATTCATTAGAACTTATATTTAAAAGCACAGTTTTATATTTATCATACAATATGTTTGCTTGACTTAATTTTTTATTTACGTAATCTGTTAATGTATATCTCTTTTTTCCTAACTTTCTCAAAGTGATTTGAATATCTTTTAGTTTACTATATATTCCTTGTAAATTTTCCATAAAATAAAATAATATTAAGAACCGATTATTAGATAAAAAAAAAAATAAACTTACAATTAAATCATTCACATTTTACGATTCATTTTCTTAATAACATACAAAAAAGTATTTGATATAATGTTAAGAGAAAAAAAAAATTATAAGTAAAGTATAAGTACCTTAAAATATATATTTTTTAACCTTCTATTGGCCGCTCTCTCTTCAAAATTCAGCATCAGACTGGTAGCTCCTCCTCTGGTTTTTCCTTACGTCCAGAAAATCTCAGCCGCACTCGACGAAATGCTTCTGCCTGGATTTCTTTTTGCATCCACTTCCCGTGACATTTCCTATATTTTCGATATCCCAGGTAAATAATGCCTATGATAAGTATCGCCAGCACTGTAGAAGCTATGTAGTTGTTGGTCCATATGATGTGGGAAGCGTCTGTGTTATTGTTACCAACGCCGCTCTGAACAATTATGGTTTCCTTTTCCTCAGTTTTTGAGTGTGGTTGCCCCATTTTGATATAATATGACTTTTGATTTAATGACGTTCACCAATATATTTTTTGAATAAGTCTGTACACCAATGTATTCACCTTGAAAGTTAAACGTGGTCTGTCTTGAGTACGCCATAGTCACATAGGTCGAAGTCCGTTCCGTCCGTTCCGAGAGACGGTCCGTTTATTACTGACTCACACAATTGATAGACTTAACTCGTTACATATAACTTACATACTACTACACCAGGGTGCACCACGAGGTAGATGCTGACCAGCGCGGCGGCGTGGGAGGTTGTCACCTCCTTCTGTGAGGATGTTATCTCGCAGAAGGAGGCTGCGCAGGCGGTTGGGGAGAAGGCGTGCGTTCCTGGACGCGCGCCACCAGCTCCCCTAGCAAGCTGGGGACTGAAACGGCTCGGCCGGCTGACTACCGGTCGAGAGACACTTTTCACCCCTAGCTTGGCGGCCTGGGGGGTCGAATTTCTCAAGATACTTGTCGACCCCCCCGTAGAGGTAAGTCCTGGCGTGTGCGCCAGGCAACCCTCCAGGGGGCACAATCGGGGAATGGCTAACGCTGATCCCGATTGTGTCTCTACGGAGGTAGAAGTATCTAGAGGGTTTTTAGCCGGTATTGGGTCTTCTACCCGAGTCCGGCATATCCTCGGGGTGGCCTAGTCAGCTCAAGTCCCTTGTTGAATACCGTAAAAACTATCTTCTATCTTCCCTCTATAAAAAAAAGGGTGCACCACGAGGAGGTTGTCTGACATCGCACCCCAATATGGACAGTCCTTTTTTTACGAGGAGAATGCGTTCACGCACCGTCCAAGCCACCGCAGGGGAGAGGGTGTGTGGCACTCCGCAGCATGCGATTACCCACTAAACCCCTCGATATACCCTCTTTGGCGCCTGGCGCAGCCACACCCAAAGGACTCGCCGCTGCCGAACGAGATCGTGGGCACCCGTCTGTATGCAACCATAGCCTCGTCGGCGGCGGCGCCTGCCCACCAATGGCGGACCCCTCAAGCCCTCTCCAAGATGGAGATGGAGAGGAGTTCCCGGGGCATACTGCGGGAGGTAATTTTTACTGTGGTTTTCTTCTGGGAGATTGTTTTTTTTTGGGCGAATCATGATTTCTTCCATACAACAAACTAAATAAACGATTTTTGTGGTGAATCAAGATTTCTTCCATACAACAAACTAAATAAACGATTTTTGATCTCACCTATCGACAACCCTTGTCTTCACCTATAAATCCTGCATAATTCGAAGTTTCCCGAATATTTACGGTCACGATTTCACCACTTACTTCCATCTTCCCGCCCTGTACGTTGGTTTGTGAATTGATATACATAGTGCTCACGAGCCAGCCTCTTATATATTGGGTGAGGTATGTATACATAGCAGCAGATTATTCCAGAGTCGAATAGCTGTAACATGTATGTATACGTGTGTGTGTGTGTACGGGTATATACTAAAAAATATTAATCTATTGTGTGGTCTTGGTGCACAATTTATATTTTATTTAGTTCCAGCAATTAAGTTCCCGCTAGCGTTGGCTGATAGAAATCTCTTATCACTCACCCTTGCACGTCGCTTTTTCTGTGACATGTTTTCATAGTTTATTTGTGTACAATAAAGAATATACAAATAGAAAAATCCGCCCTTGTCAGGCGAGTGGAGGAGGTAATGCGCGCGGCGGCTGCGCAAGAAGGCATAGAGTTCGCTGCGCCTGCGCCGGCCGCTGACGACGCGCTCTGGCTCTCTGAGGAAGCTTTCGTTACCGCATTGGACACCATATTTGGTCAGTATAATTCCAGTATTCGCTGATAAGTCCAGACCACCACCAGTGGGGCTAGCACGCAGGAGAATCGAAATCCGAATCGTGGAGTTTGTATGGCAATTTTATTAGCGCCACGGCGGTGAGTAGCAGAACTAATAAAATTGCCATACAAACTCCTCGATTCGGATTTCGATTCGATTTTCGATTCTCCTGCGTGCTAGCCCGCAGCCCACTGATCCCTCTGGTGGTGGTCTGGACGCATCATCGACTCAGTAGGTACAGTGTGCGGAGTGCGAGTTTTATCGAGCTTTACCTGATCACACGCATCGAACGCGTAATCGCGAATTTGTATGGAAATAGAGCAGTGCCATCTAGTGGTCACTAGATGAAACTGTCTCATTCCATAGCGGCTACTAGATGGCGCTGCTCTAATTCCATACAAAGTCGCGTTAACGCGTTCGATGCGTACGATCGAGTAGAGCTCGATAAAACTCGCACTATGCACTCTGCCCCCGTAGCACGTCCACCAAAACACGATATGATAAAGCGATTTAACGCGGTGAACTGTCAAAATAATACGAAACCCTATTGTATTTTGACAGTTCACCGCGATAAACCGTTTTATCATATCGTGTTTTGGTGAACGTGCTAGGGGGGCAGAGTGCATAGTGCGAGTTTTATCGAGCTCTACTCGATCGTACGCATCACTAGTGGGCCCTGCGGACGTTGTCCCGCCCGATTACAGCGCCACCTACCGGGTCCAACTATACGTTTAAACCTTCCTTGGACCTATTCAAATACACACAGAAAATTTCGTAAGAATCGGTCGAGCCGTTTTTGATATTTAGTTAGCGAGACTAACACACAGCGATTAATTTTTATATATAAAGATTATTTATTTATTCATTACATTACTAGTGTCTGAGATGAATTTGCACATTGTTCCATGTTAAGGTGTTACAATAAATAAGAAAAGAAAAGGACTGACTTAATTTTACTAGTTAAATTTTCTTGTTCTTGTATTTAGCTAAAAATAACTGTGAATTGAGATCATGTCGAATATATTACGTTCAGTGACATTATTTCGAAGACGTTATTATAAAATGTCTAATTCCACGGCAGTAAACAGATTGAGTAAATTTTAATAAATTAAATATAACGTCAATAAAAAATATTAATGTAAATGAACTGAATGAAATGGAATAAAGAATATAATATTCTAAATACATAGAATATAATATTCTAACCCCCTTACTAATAAAAGTTATAGACCCGTTGAATACTTGTTTAGAAAGACATTTTAAATGTATTAGTAAGGGGGTAAGTCAATGATTTCGTGCTAATAAATAGTAGATTGTTAACTGAGGGTCGAAAGAATCAATTCCAGAGAAAGGTACCTATTTAGACTTTTGACACAATTTATATGACATAAAAGCTTGTCGCGAGATTTAAGTACTTTTGTAGATAAACAAGAAAATTAAATAATTTGATGTGAATAATTTTATACATTATAATTTCTAAACTAAGTAAATACGAGTAGGTACTTAAAAGTACTCTTTTAAGTACTTTTAAGTTACTTACAACACACAAGTAAATTTCGCGACAAGCTTTTATGTCATATAAATTGTGTCAAATGTGAAATGACGTTATAAGTAAAAGTTTATTTTTCTTTTTAGCGCATTTAAATAAAAGCTTGTTTTTAAAAAGGTTTTTTTTAAGTTCATTCCGGCCCTTACGTGGGAAGTAATTTGTATAAGTTTTTCCCTCCCTATGGAGGGAAGCAGCATTTTCCACCCAATAATCAGACCAAAACAACACTACTTAAAAGATAATTCCCTGGCTAGGTCACCACAAGTTCACCACCCACTCCCACAAGCTATTCCAGCTGTTGGATCCGTTCGGCAGCGGAAGGGTGTGGTGGCGGCAGCTGCTGAACAGACTGGTGGCTGTCGGTGCGCGCAGGACTAGGTCCAGGGCTGATGTCTGGACTCCCTTGAAGGAGGGTGTTATTAGGAAGCTGGATCATTGTAAGGTTAGTTTTTTTAATAAAATACTTTACTCAGAAATGCATGTAATGTGGTCATTATTTTGACAACCTTGTTTGAGCAAAGTCGACCTTGCCATTCTGTTTCAAGGAGCGGCCGGCAAAGTTTTTATTTAAATTACTTGCTGGTTTTATTTAGATTAGGTACTTGCATTTTTGAGTAAAGCACTATACAATCCTTGGGCCACAATGACTGCTTCGCTGGTCACGCTATGATTGCCTCGAGATAGCCTAGCTACGCTCTAGGCCTTCCAGCTTGGCCATCATTGCAGCCCTTGCTGTCCGGTCTCGGCCTTTATCTCAGCTCGTCCATCGAGTGCTGTGTCGGCCTGGAGCTGCGCTGTCGGTCATCATCAGGCGCGACCAGCAAAGTAGTCATTATAGACCGCGGCAGTAATGTACTATTATGTACGATAGTTTATGTACTTATACGATATTAAGTGTAATATCAGTGATAAAATAGTTCTAGTTATAGTATAAGAAGAGTTTGTTCAACAAGAAAGCAAAGTTATTTTTGGCTGCGAGTATTAGCGAGGACTAGAATTGAATTATGGGCGCAGCAATTGATTCATATATTACTGAGCACCAGTGAGTGATTTAAAGGTACGAGACAAGATAAAGTCTGTTTTTGCGTGAAACATCATCACCTCAACCGGTGAGAAAAGCTAGATAATAGAGAAAACGGCTCAAAACATTTTATTTGGCGCCGAGTAACAACAAAAGGTGGCGTTTGGAATTTGAATCACTTGTTCACTGCAAATACGCAGCAAAAATCGCTTTTGCTGCGAGTTTTTAAGTAGCAAGAGGGAGAATGTTGGAAAAAGGAATAGAAAACTATTCAAAATGTCACCGATGAATTGAACGGGTGGATAATCTAATTTATGATTATAGATAGAATTGCAGCAGATTTTTTTTAAGTTGCCGATCATGCTTATATAGGGTCGAGCACGTCAAAGCTGTTTTGATTGATGCACTCACATAGAGTTTTTGGGAGACGAACGGCATTTAGTTTAGCCGTCGTAGTGTCGGCGACAGTTGTCGTCTCGTCGGTCGGTCGTCAATAGGTCGATGTGTCGAACGCTACTGAAGCTTGCAGTTGTTTTGTCAAAAATAAAATGGCGGCAGCATTTTGCTATATCGACAACTGTACTCATAAGTCAGACAGCTGAAGTCACGTCAATAACTGTCGCCGACGCAGCAAAAACTATCGCCGACGCGTCAACGTCTGCCGCCCACAAATGTCGACAGCTGGAGCGCGTTCAGAGCCTTCGCGCGAAGTAGAACTGCTCGTTCTAACCCCGTTTATTGCCTTGGAGCGTGACACGCGGATAAAACAATCGGCCCGTTCAAGACCTTAGTGTCGGAGCGAGTTACAACCGAACAACCGTTGAATTTGATGGATGTAAAACGCTCTGACGTTTATTACTGAAATACTCTTACGTGATTGGATTATATTGGGGGCCATGATCGAAAATGTCATCTGATAGAAAGAGAGAGAAATAAAAATTCTTGCGAAAGAGGGAGATAAAAGATTTGGTAGCTGCAATGCGTTCAACGCCTCTAGGCGAGTTAAATAACAACCGGACAACTAGACTCAGAAGCTCTGAACGCGCTCCTGTAGGAGCACTAGTAGCCTCTGCCGTTGGCAAAGTGCCGTTCATGTAAAAGTACAGTATGGCTTATAAGGTCTAAACTAAATACTAATCTAGGCGGTAAATGGTGCCTTCTAACGTGACATGTTCCAGAGAGAGACAATAGTCAAGCTGGTGAATATAGAAAGGGAGGACTCGTTCTGCTACGTGGCTGTAACTAAGGGAGGTCGAGTCGGTGTTTACAGTGGGGAGTTGAAGCTACTCGCCTCCTATGAGGTAAAATCGTACGACTTCCATAATAATTCCACGTCAGTGGGGTTAATACTATCAGTTTAACAGGTATAACTGGATCTACCACTTTCCATTGAGATGGAGTCACATCATCCTGAAGAACAGTATGAAGAAACCGAGCCATCTATAGGTAATATTGAAGAAATTAGTTCAACCCTTAAAGGTCTTAGTGCTGATTCTGACACACTAACAATTGGCTGGTGTAGGGTTTTATTTCAAATTTTCGAACTCATCATCATCATCATTTCAGTCAAAAGACACCGACTTTGGACATAGGCCTCCCATAGGGATCACCAAATCGGTCCTGCGCCTTCCGCATCTAGCGGCTTTCTGCAACATTCACCAGATCACCACTTCACCGGTCCACTTTGTGGGGGTCTATCGACGCTGCGTCTCCTGGTACGCGGTGGCCACTCAAGGACAAGCGATGTGTTCTGCCCATTGCCACTTACTCGTAAGGTTCGCAATTATTTTGGCTATGTCGGCGACTCTAGTTCTTCGGATTTATCATTTCTGACTCGATCATGTAGAGAAAACCTTCTCCATTGCCATTTGAGTTACCTTTAGTCTTTCTAAGAGACCCATCGTAAGCGGCCACGTCTCAGTTCCTAACGTCATCACTGGCAATATCACAGAGGTATGATTGCAGTAAACTCGCTAAGTCAGTTCTTGTGAAAGAAAGAAAGAAGCAGGGCAATATTCTAACCATCTAATATGACGGTTAGTATATTGCCCTGCTTCTTTCTTTTTTAAGACTGATTCATACAGCTGTGAAGTTACAAGTCGCAGTTTCGTCACAGTACCCCCCCACCGTGCGTGATAAGTCCTTTCAATACGTTCACTATTAATATAACAACACCAGTCAGTGTCCGTGACGACACAGAGCTGATGACGGTTTTTTGCAGTGAATCTTGAATTCGAACACGAATACAAATCATGTGCGGCTGTTGCCCATCAGACTATGGAGTGAAGGAACAGAGAGTGCACTTGCGTCTGCGCAGACACTCATGCACTCTAATATCTCCTATATACGCAGATGGCTAGTGTATGCTGAGATAGGCCGTCGAGACTGAATGTTGATTAGGAGGGCAGAATTATCATTATGGCTACTAACTCCAGGGCAAATACCCAACGTTAAGGATTTTTTCAGGTGTTCTACCACAGGAGCGGAGTACGTCGTCGGGTCAAAAACTCCTGGATTACAGATGTCGTCTATCTTAATGTAAGTTAGTTTAACCGCCTCTGCGCCTTAATGGTGTAGATCTGGTTGAAAGTTCGATTCCTCATGGGGGCAAAAGTGCTTTACTTGGTTTGGTTGACTTGGTGGTAGACTACATTAATTTATCTGTGGTGGTAGAGTTTCTGAGCCTGCCTAATAGCCACCATCGTCCTAAATTAGTCGCCTTAAGCAGCATCATCATTATCATCATCACCTTAACCCATAACTGCTGGTCACTAGTCTCTTCTGAAATGAAAATGAAAGAAGGTATTGGCTTACTAAGCCACGCTGGTCAGATGAGTAGGTGTAGGGATTCATCATCATCATAACAGCTTATATACGTCCCCACCCAGGCTTTAACCTACCCTAAGTTTGGGCGTTTAGACCTTAGACAACCACGCTGGCCCAGTGCGGATTGGTCAACTTCACATACGCCTTTGAATTTCTTTGCAGATGTATGTAGGTTGCCTCATGTTTTCCTTCACCGTAGGGAGTGTCTATAGGTAGATTTTATACTCAAGTCGTCTGCTCCGGTACCTTCATCTTACCTATTTCTGCCGCAAAGCATTAGTGGTTGCATTGCTGTATTCCGGTTTGAAGAATAAGATATGGCAGTGAAATTACTGGGTAGGTACCGTGACTTTACATCAAGTGTCACAAGTTGGCAACATATACTGTGGTTCTTGTGGGGGTTGCAGTTTTGCTGCGAATCTCACAGGAGCCACATGTATGTGACTGTGACTGTTACCACTTACCATCAGATGGGCAGTTTGCTTGTTTGCCAACTTAGTAGCAATAAAAAAAAGTGTGAGGCCTTTTCTTCCCAACACAGCACACTGGTGTCTTGCGTCGGCTCCGACCAATCTATCCCGCACTAGATCTCGAGGATGGTCGAGAGAGAACTCTTTATGTGTCGAAGTCATCACACAGAAAGAGGTGCCAGAGCGCTGCAGAGATGACGACTCACTGGCACATCCATGCCGTTGCCTTCTGCAACTTCGGGCGAAGTAAGCGGGAATTCGTCTGCCTTCTTCCTTCTGACCGTTACTATTACTTAGCGGGACCCGGGTCTGGGAAGCTCGAGTCATGCAATGGTCACTGTCTGTCGTCGATGCTCCAAATGCCCAGGAGCGTCCATGGGCTCCCCATTTCCGGGAGATGAGAGGGGTTTACCATAGGCGAGCAGACGCTGACGTGGTCATGGAAGTGTCCGAAAAGGTTTCCCTTACCTTGTTTGGTGTGCGATGCGTCTCTGACCCGCGTGTCCTCTTCATTTGACGAAGGGGGCGATGCGGCGGTGATGGACGTGCCCGCACCAGGGCGTATGTGATGGGTACCTATCGTTGGGTTTTAGTCGGTAGGCCGCTGGATGGTACTCTACCTCCAGTGGCCGGCTAATTAGACATAATCATCATCATTATCATCATCATTTTAGCCAAGAGACGCCCACTGTTGGACATAGGCCTTCCACAGGGATCTCCACACTGATCGGTCCTGCGCCTTCCGCATCCAGCGGCTTCTTACGACCTTCACAGATCGTCGGTCCACCTTGTGGGGGGCCTACCAATACCAACGCTGCGTCTCCAGGTACGCGGCCGCCACTCGAGGACTTTTGGCCGCCAGTCCTGCGAGCCATGTGTCCTGCCCACTGCCACTTTAAATTTGCAATTCTTTGGGCTATGTCGGTAACTCTAGTTCTCTTCGGAGCTCATCATTTCTGATGTGATCGCGTAGAGAAACCCCGAGCATAGGCCTCTCCATTGCCCTTTGAGGGATCTTGAGCCTTCTGATGAGATCCATAGTAAGCGGCCACGTCTCAGTTCCGTACGTCATCACTGGCAACACGCACGAATTGAAGACTTTCGTCTTGAGACATCATTCATCGCTAAACCTAATTGGTGTGATTTCTTTTCTACTGTTGATTTATTTATTTATCAACTTTATACTCGTAAAAGAAACCCTATAAAGCAAGGACAAACTTTTTTACTGGATTTCTTACGATCTCTTTGTTGCAGGACGTGAAATCTCTGATGTTGTCATCGTCAGACAGAAGTTTGACGGTATACGACGCCTCCACGCTCACACACACCCCAGTATTCTGTATCACTGGCTTGCCATTCATACCTACGGTAATTATTGTTTCTCCAGATATTTCGAATGCTATTTATTCCGACGGTAATTGTTTCTCCAGTAATTATCAGACCTCAAATGCTATTTATTTATGTAATCTTTATCGTACAATGTTAAAAAAGATGTGCAACTTAATGCGAGCGGCGTTCTGGAGCAGACAACCAGTAAAATGAGAATTGTAGACGCTAAAGGCAAAAAAGACATAGGCATTGTTTAATTCCCTTTAGAACCGGGTCGCGCGTCGGGAGGAAACGCCGCAGTGTCATCACTAAGACGCTCCCAATGACACTGCCGAGCACACCCTGTTGGTGTGCCCGGTCTGGCGACGTCAGCGCAACGAACTCAACGCTGCGCTGGGGAGCGCAGACCTCTCGCTGTCGAGCATGGTCGTGGCCATGCTCCGCGTTGACGGAATGGGGGGATGTCGCCTAATCCTGCGAGGACGTTATTTTGCAGAAGGAGGCCGCGGAGAGAGAGCGGGAGGATAATCCTCAAGCCGCAGACGGACAGGCAGGTTAAGGCGGACATTCGCGCAATTGATGCCCGTCTAATGACCCTGCCGTGGAGGCTTGCGTGCACGGTTAGCCCCGTGTACGCCGCCGTAAAGCCCTCCATCTGGGGATTGCCCTGGTGTTCTCGGGCAATCCCCCCTTGGCGATAGCTTGACCAGCAAGGTCGGGCTAGCCCGGGCGCATTGATAGTGTTAGTCGCAGTGAGGACCCAATCACGCGCCCATAAGGGCAGGGAGAACAACAGGGAGGTTTAGTGGGTAGGCCCGGCACTCTGCCGGGAGAGCCCCACATATGCTTGTCGTCTAGCCAATGGCGAGTACGGTGTGGTCACGCATTCCTCTCGAAAAAAAGGCATTGTTTAGTTTAAGGGATATAATACATAGATAATATGTAATGTGTAATACATAGATAATAAGTAGTAATAATACTCCACTTTTGCAAACATTGAACATCATCATCATTTGTTAATTTGTTGGTAGGAGGAACATTAGAGTTGTGGTATCTATGTTTGCCCGAGATAAGCTCCGAAATGAAATTTGACTTACTATAATTGGTCCAACTTAATCTCAATCCATCAGGTGGGCAGTCTGCTTGTTAGCCAGAATTTATTTTAAAAATACATTAATTCTTAAATGCTGTTTCAGTGCCTAGCTTATGCGCCAATGTCCGCTATCGGCGATACCTCGGAGATCGCCTTTGGAAATGAACGTGGGGACGTGACAAGGATACGCTTCCACCAGCCCAGGGTCTCTCTCTTCTACAGCAAATCGGCGGAAAGCATCAATTACTATTTTTGGACGGTATGATTGTGTTTCTACAGATTTCATAAGTGTCGGTAAGCTATAAGCAGTTTACTCACAAAAAATAATTGTCTTCATGTCATATACCTTAAAATGCATAATTATGCATACGTATGGCGTAAGGTAGTGTAGTTTACTTTTCCCTTCATGATAGACTTACAAACATCATCATCACATCATCCCTGATACGTCTAATGCTGGGCATAGGCCTCCCCTCAAATGGGGAAGATAAGGCCGTCTCCCAAGTGTGGTGGTTGGTGGGGAGAACCATTAACCCGCACTGGGTTCATTTGATCAGCAGGATATCCCACATGCAGTTGAGTTTGGCCTGGATTCCGCGAAGTAATTCGTAACCCCTTGAACCCCAGACATACACATAGAATACTAAATAAAAATTCAATGCAAAATATTAACTGCTGGACAGATAAAGAGATAGTTCAATGAAACGACATAATTATTACTACGTGTTTATGTTATTGTATCAGAAACAAGCCCTTTCCTTTAGTTTGCAATATGTTAATTACTTCCCAGAATTTGGTCCTTATAAGTGACACTATTGATTGGTGTAATAATACAGATGTGTTCTTTTTTTCAAATCAAGCAGGTTTAATTCCCGGCTAGGAAATTAAATTTTTCAAAAATCTAAACTTCTAGTTTATGTTTTTATCAAAATCGGGTCCGAGACCTGTTTGAGTAGTTTTTGCTATCTGTATTCGGATTTGCCCATCCAGGCACACTTGAACTATTCACTTTATATTATAAGTCAACCACTCTTTCAGCAGCTGTCAATCAGCTGTTGGTCTTTCTAACATCAAAAAAAAACCAGTAATTTGACAGCTAAACTAACCATGTTACCATTACATTAACTATTTATTAAAATTGACCATGTATCAAAAATCTACCCCTTAGTCGAATCTTACGACATCCACGGGAAGATAGCAGGGATACATGTTTTACAACTAAGTTGGCAAACAAACAAACTGATGTAAGTTGTAACAATCACCTATAGTACGTGGTTCTTGTGAGATTCGCAGCAAATCTGCAATCTCCACAAGAACCACAGTGTACGTTGCCAATTTGTGACATAAGATGTAAAGTCACGATTCCCAGTAATTTCACTGCCATATCTTACCCTTCAACCAGGAACACAGCAATGCAAGCACTGCTGCATTGCGGTAGATTTTTTTTCTCGGGGGGAAATGCGTAGTAACTGCATTGTACCCGCCGTTGGCTTGACGGCGAGCGTGTGTGGGGCTCTCCCGGCAGAGTACCAGGCCTACCCATTAAAACCCCCCGGTGTTCTCCCTGCCCTTATGGGCGCGCTAGGTAAGGTCCACACTGCTTCTCCACTACCAACGCGCCCGGGCAAGGCTGACCAACTGGTCGCGCTATCGCTAAGGGGGGATTGCCTGAGAACACCAGGGCAATCCCCAGACGGAAGGCCTTACGGCGGCGTGCACGGTGCGGTAGAAATAGGTAAGACGGACGTACCCAGGCAGATGACCCTGGTACTTTAAATCCGCAACCGCACGAATTTACTGCTCCATAACCACTTATCCATTTCAGGAACTATCATCACCTCCGCATACAACTTACTGCGCTATAACCACGTGGCGTAAAGTCCACTCGCGGTCGGTCCGGCGTATAGTCTACGCGAGAGAAGGGGATATATTGCTCTCTTGCTCCCACGACTCTTCAGCCAGCTTGAGGCTGAGGCATGTGTCTGGGCAGCTGGATGACTACGTGTTTAGAGTACCGAGGGTATGTTATTTCTTCCTTGTGCTTGCATTATTCTTTATGTAATCTTGTGTGGTGATTGGGTTTGACTTTAGGTGTGCTTCGGATGCCTGGGTCGCTTTTAAGAAATAAAGCAAAATGTTTTAATCAGTGACACATGTTCGTGGACATATGGAGCGTCGGTGGCGCTGTGGACTCGGCACTGGCCTTCTTATCGGGATGTCCGGGGTACGATCTTGCCATGTACTTATATGTTTTTCGTTTTTCGAATTTCATATTACGTTGCTGAGCCTTGACTTGACCCTTTGCACGCACGCAAGCGTAACAATGTAATGTTTTGTGATTCTTAATGTTTTTATGTTGAGTGTAAGCAATAAACGGCTACTACTACTACCATAATAAGCGCCTTTATTGCTACACAGCGAAGTCTTCCGGTCAACTCATAGAAGAAGGATATTAAAAGGATGAAAACAGAATAAAAGGTGATGGAATAACGCAAAATATGATGTGTAATACTATAAGACAGATAATTTAGGAGAATTTTCAATAAAATATTACTTATTATTTTTCTTGTACGCGGCCGCCACTCACGGACCTTTCCGCGTACCGGGAGACGCAGCGTTGGTAGGCCCTCCACAAGGTGGACCGGCGATCTGGTGAAGGTCGCGGGAAGCCGCTGGATGCGGGAGGCGCAGGACCGATCGGTTTGGAGATCCTTGGGGGAGGCCTATGTCCAACAGTGGGCGTCTCTTGGCTGAAACGATGATGATAATGATGAAAGAAAGAAAAAAAGAAAACATTTATTCGACACAGACACAAATCAACAAGACAATATACAAAGTAGGTACTACAGATTATATAATAAAAGAAGTGACATCCTAATTGTACTGAGCGTGCCGGTACCGAAAGGGTTGCCATCTCAGCATTTGCTGGGCGTTAGACACCCAGCGTTGGCTTTCAGTTGGCACCCGCAATGACACACGGACGAGGGTAAGGAAAAATAAATAATATACTCTTATTAAACATTTGTAATATTATGTGGATATTTATATAAAAAAAGATGTTTTTTTTCGTGTAGGGCGTAACGTGTTTCCACGTGGTGTGGCCGCTGCAGGTGATAGCGACGGGCGGCGCGGGCGGCGTGCGGCTGTGGGCGGCGCGCGCGGCCGAGCCGTACGCCGCGCTGCCCGCCCCGCTAACCGCCGCGATACTGGACGTAGTCATCGCCGCCGCGCAACGGGTCGTCGTCGCCTACGCCGCGAGCTGCGTGAGTATACACCTCACACTTGATGACACGCTAACACAGTCACTCGCGTTACAATGTACCTACACACCAGTTGAATACGACGTCACATACTCGTACACCTACATGTCGCCTAGTGTCGGTGGTACTATGATGAACTCGGTATTAGCCTTCTTAATCGGGAGGTCCGGGGTTTGATCCTGCCATGCACATGGCATTGTACATGGCATGCCATGTACATGGTGCATTGGTAACCAATGTGTATTTTAGAATTTCATATTTACATTAATGCGATTCAAAAAAAGTTGGCAACCCTAATGTAGGGTTGCCTCGCGATATTTTACTTCACCGTAGGAACGTCGGACAAATTTGTCCGACCCTCCTACGGTGAAGGTATATCGTAGGTTCGATTTAAGTCTAGACTAAGTCAACTTTTTTTGAACCGTATACCGAGTTATTTTCTATCAGGAGCCAAATTTTGTATGCTTGTTTAGACAAGCAAAATGAACAACTTTTACTATGGGATCAATCTCGAAATTGCGAAAAAAAAATAACTGTTCCATACAAATATTCAACATCCACGGAACCTAAATGTATGGAACAGCTGATTTTTTTTTTCGCGATTTAGAGTTTGGTCCCATAGTAAAAGTTGTTCATTTTGCTTGTCTAAGCAAGCATACAAAATTTGGCTCCTGATGGAAAAATAACCCGGTATAGTATTTTAAAAACTCTTACCACTCAAAATATAGTGGATGGCAAAAAAATTCAAACAAATATACACTAAGGCACACCTAAATCGAGCTACCTTGCACTTATGGATTATATCACACTTGATACATATAAACTTGATGGCACACAGAGACAAAATCACGTCCCTTATAATATACCTACGCAGCACTTGAATACCATACCATGACCATACCATATAAAAGTGTAATGTTACAGACTATCCTTATCTGGGACTTGTATGAAGAGTGTCTGCTACAGACGATCAAGCTCAAGTTCCCGTTCTTGGGTGTGCTTGGCAAGAAGATGGAGTTTGGAACTGTCTGCATACATCCCGGTAAGTTCGTCCTGGTCTGAATCTATACATTGATCCTCCTGTTTTACTTCTCACTATAAAGACCATAGAAGTGTGAATGTAACTGGGGTATCGGGTTAGGAGTCGTGTTGCGAGTTGAAAATATCGCATAAGGCGCATAACACATTGCACCGGACACCGCTCCGGTGTGCGGCGCTGCGGTTTACTTGTATTACTTAATTTGTATACAAAAACCGCAGAGTATAACACACAAACACCGCATGTCCGTGCGGTTGTGCGGCGCGCGCGACGGCACCGCACTCCCGGACGGTGATGCGGTGCGGTCCGCGGGGTATGCCACACTGTGCCGCAGTACCTATCGTACGGATTTTTGCGTAGAAAGGACGTGCATACGCGTAATAGATCTCGACTTATATAATGCGGTGATGCGGGGCGTCGTGCATCGCAGCTCCGGACGGAGATACGGCACGGTTCCGTGCCGCCGCAGCCTTATGCGGTTTTCGTCCCTCCGTACACCGCAGCGGGATGCGGCGGCAATGTGTTAAGCGCCTAAATGTATAACAGGACCGGCAGCCCTATTACCGATCTCATGGCTTTCAAATGATATCGTGATGAAATCATAGTGCAAAACATATCATAAGATTTTCGGTCAGATTTCTGATCATTCGTTCATTATATCATGATAACATCATTGAAATTATGCCATAGTGATAATATCATGGAGACCGGTAATACCAAATGAAGCGTTTCATGACATCCTTATCTTAAAATTTATATCATGTCATACGATGAAAGATCCATAATAAGCCTGCAATTATACTTTTGAAAAGAAGTGAAGTCATGGCGTCTGTGAAAAGTGTCCGTCATATGGTACACGAAAGTATTATATTTTAATCTCCGTGGTCTAGTGTTTGAGATCACCGGGTGTTGATTTGGAGGTAAAGCGTTCGATTCCCCATAAGGGGAGATGTTTTTATCGAATACAAAAAGAATTTTGAAAATCGGTCCCCAATTGGCGGAGTAATCGCGTAACATATACACAAAACAAGTTGGACATACCTAAAAATTTAAGAATTTCCCTTGATTTTTATGGAATCCCAAAATCAGATCCTGACTTTGGTAACCTTGGGACCACCCCAGGAGTATACTCTATTGAATACAAAAAGAATTTTGAAAATCGGTCTACACAAAAAAAAACACACGCATCGAATTGAGAACCCTTAGAGCATTCAGACCTAAGTGAGAACCACCTCCTTTTTTGAAGTCGGTTAAAAATGCACTAAATTGTAAGTTTTTTTTTATAAAACCCGCTAGGACCTTCAAGAAAGCTGGATGAGGAGGACACACAGAGCGACAGTGAGCCACAGTTCGATATCTCCCGGCGAGGGTCCAGCGTGTTCCAGGGCTCCACGGGTGGCTTAATGCTACAACCAGAGCCCGAGGACGACTGGCGGACGCGGAGCCTAGAGCAGGAACCGTGAGTTCCATACTTTTGCTTATGATCACTCAACTACAAGCATCAGTTCGAAATCTCAATACTAAAATATGATCACACAATGAGGATTTTTTTAGTTCGATATCTTAATGCCGTGAGCCCCCGGCTAAATGCTACAACCGAAGCTCGCTGAAAAAAATATTTTTGCGAATTAAATGGTTTGTAAATATTTGTCAGTTCCATAACTTTCTAAGAGATGGCGCTGTGAGTTAAACATTTGGTTATCTAGGTTGCGTAAGCATCCAGTAGATGACGCTCTATTTCAGTTTTTTTATGCTTAATAATAACCATTGTATAAGCCTTGTATAAGTTAAGCAGTGTTTTGTCTCTGTTGTTCGAATTTGAAAGGTCATTCGAGTGAACGTGACAAATCACTGTTTAACTAAATCAGGCGTATACAATGGTTATTAGTAATGCCTTAAGTCTATTACACTGGGAAGTTATTAAGTACCTACTAGGTAATTCTGTGGTACTAGCTTTCTGCTCGCCGCTTCACCCGCGAATTTTATATTTTCTCAGATGTACTCAGTGAAGATGTAGCATTCTATCAGTGGCAGAATTTTTAATAAAATAAACTCACAAACTTTACTTTTCTATGATAATTTTGTATTAGTAAAGATATAATAGCTATACAGTAATAGGATACTAGTAATAGATATAGTACTAATAGCTATACATACAATTAATGTAAAGAGATAGTTGCTTCAAAGATTCAACAGCTAATCGGTAATTTTAATTGTTAGTTGCGTTTAAGTCGCATTTGTCCCGTTTTTATTAACGAGGTAAGTGCTGTTATATGTCCAGGGAGTACATCCGATTCAACCGGCCAGAGATCCTGGTGACCTGCTGCGACTACGTCTGTGTGGTCAAGTTGACAGAACAAGTGTTGGGTGAAGTGCTTCCGCCGCCTGGAGATACGCTGAGGGCGAGGAGACCCTCGATTTGGGAGCTGCCCGAAGACATGATGATGTGTAAGTGCCAACTACTAAGAAAGATTTTGCCCCACATAAAATAAAATATATCTACTAATTTATTTCCAGAGAAAGAGTACGGTAGCCTTTGTCCAGCTATGGTTGATTACCCGGGCTCCAAGAGCAATGATAAATGATGATACTCGAGGACCTTTGCGCCCCAACGGCCGTCAGTCCTGCGAAATATGTATCTTGCCCACTGCCACTAAGGTTTGCAATACTTTGGGTTATAAAGGTGACTCTAATTCTATATACACTTTTACACTTTCGCGTTGCATTTTAAATTACTAAAACTTTTACGGGATTAAAACGCGTTTGGTACCACCTTATTTGGCTCCGACGTTTCGGCCAGGTTTTACCGGCCGTGGTCACGGGCTGACTGTATGTAGCAGCGATGTTACGCCTCAGTGTCCGATGAAGAAGTCTTCCACAACACTAACAGTGTCCCTATTCCGTACGATAGCCGAAGGTTTACCGACTGCGAATTATAAGGAGATTTTGTGTTTGCAAACACCGGATTCCACGCTGTTGACTGTTTAAATTGCGCAGGTGTTGTCGACATGTCAAAAGCATTTGACCGGGTCTTACACTCAAAACTGTTACATAAACTGGAACTGAACGGTATAAGAGGTCAGGCACACAATTGGTTGAAATCATACATAGAAAAACGACAACAATGTGTTGAAATAGAACAAATAGATGCTCAACACAATATTCAGACATATAGATCCAGTTTAGAACACAAAAACACTGGAGTACCACAAGGCAGCGTAATCGGGCCACTGTTGTTTCTTCTGTACATAAATGACATAACTAATAATTCTGATAACAAATTTACATTATTCGCAGATGATATTGCAGTGCTAGTCTCTACTGATAAGGATTATACAATACAACAACATAAAAATGATATTATGAATACATTGACATATATAATAGAGTGGCTTAATGATAATAATTTAAAAATAAATTTAACTAAGACGAATATAATAAATTTTAATAACTTTAAAAACTCTCTTCCGAATATCGACATTATCGGACAACATATTCAGTGGTCTCCGAAGGCCGAATTCTTAGGTCTGGTTATAGACACGAAATTCTCCTGGAAAGATCAAATTGAAAAAGTAGTTGATAAAATAAATAGATTTGTGTTTGCTTTATACAGACTTACTAAAATAGCAAACAAACAGACGGCTATTACAGCCTATTTTGCATATATCGAATCTGTCCTTAGATATGGGCTTATAATATGGGGTAATGGTACAGATAATCATAGAGTATTTATTGCACAAAAAAGGTGCATTAGAGCCATCTGTAATTTAGCGCCAGATGTTTCATGTAAGCCTTTCTTCAAGTCACTGAATATTTTAACATTTCCGTGCTTGTATATTTTTGAAATAGGTAAGTTTGTGAAACAGAACAGTCACCTCTATCAGATAGCAAAAGATACTACCAGCAGAAATTTGAGAAGCTTGGACAGGCTTATTTTAAAATAGAATTCCAAAAACTAGACGATTCAATAAGAATGGTTATGCAATGGCCATCAAAATCTATAATAAAATACCGGAAGCAATAAAGCTGCTACCCTTCAGCAGGTTTAAAATTGTTTTAAGGAAATGGCTAATTGAACAGAGTTTTTATTCAATTGAAGATTTTTTCAAACATAAGGCTTAACATTATGTGTATATTTAAATATAATATTTCCTGTAGAATATATTGAATATTATTGATGAATGATTGACCATAAATAATACCTGACATAGAATTGTAATGAATCGTAGACATGTATAACTTTAATTGATAAAAATTGAACATAAAATATTGACATTTGCATGCTATAAACTAATAGCTAAATAGGCAGTAAGCTCGCTAACTTTAATTAACACCCACAAAATTGTGAAATGTAACCCTATTTACAGTAAATAAAGAATTTGAATTTTTTGAATTTGAAATCCATCTTCCCGATTGAAATTATTTAAATTTTTTCAGATTTCAATTGCTTCTCGTACTACTCTTGAATAAAAGTGCCGATCAGTGGAAAGGACTTGCGTACGGTGAAATTCAATCCAGTGATTGGCGCCTTTTTCTAAAAGATGCTCCCAATCGCCGATTTATTAGACTGGCGGTTTTTGACAGCGGCTATATGTTCTCTAATCCTTTCATGGATCGTTCTTTTTGTTTGGCCAATGTAAGAGCTGCCACAACTGCCTTTTCGATCCCCTGGGGGATTGAAATTTGGGATCCAAGTGGAATACCCGATTTTGTAAGCCCCTGGTGTTTGTAAGGGCAAGACATCATTCGGGGTACCCACCATATTACTCACCTTTATGCCCGGAGTATAGATTGTCGGTATAGAGTATTCACGCAACGCGTGGCCGATCTTGTCCGTCACTCCTTTGACATAAGGCATGTAGGCCGGTTGTCTGTTGACTCTAATTCTTCTACGGATCACATTATTTCTATCCGATCGTGATGAGAAACCCTGAGCACAGCCCTCTCCATTGCCCTTTGAGTGACCTTGAGCATTCTTAATGAATCCCATTGTAAGCGGCCATGTCTCAGTTCCGTACGTCATCACTGGCAACACGCACGAATTGAAGACTTTCGTCTTGAGAAACTGTGGCAGATGGGCCGAGAATATGCTGCATATTTCGCCGAACGCCCCAGCCGAGTTGAATTCGTCGATTCGCCTCTTTCTGGAAGTTGGACTTACCGAGCTGGACTGTTTGCCCCAGGTAAACATATTATTATTCGTCGACAACTTCCAGTGTTTAGCTTCCAACCGTCACAGGAGTGGGTACTACATGGGAATTCGATGTAATTTCTTTCTTGTCCATGTTCATTTTAAGACCCACTTGTTGGAAACTCTACAAAGTTATTAGCACCCAAAAATCATAAAATGATCCAACCGTTATTCTAAGTTACAATCTGTACTTAGTATTTCATTAAATTCTTAATGAGCTTCTATTAAAGCAAATTTTTTTTTTCATTCATCTAGCCTATTCTGCAAAACTTAACATTGTTATCGTGTCATGATAGCGTTTCAATGAAACTGATTTTGTCACTTTCACACGCTTTTCGTGGTGTAATTTATCCATACTACAATTTCTTGACAAATGTTTAAGTTAGATAAGTATCGTTTAACCAATAATAACTACATCAAAATGCAATGCTATTGAAGCGTTATTGACACGCCATACATGCATGAACGCTAGTAGAATAAGGTCTCAGGCTTACTATAGAACCATATGAATTTGAAATGTTGGTCTGTGCCTCTATTTTTGAGTCATTCGTCTGGCGTCGAGTGCCCGTCGAACGTTGTCAATTTCTTTTGAATTTCGATACGCTTTCGAAAAAACTCAATAAGATATTACGACGAAAATCAATATGATTTCGATTATTGTCGAAACCGAAACGAAAATCACAGTCACCACCTTCACAGCCCATATACGTCCCCACCGAGGGGCTCGAGCCTACCCTATGTAAGGGTGATTAGGCCTTAGTCAACCACGCTGGCCCAGTGCGGATTGGTCGACTTCACATACATCATTGAATTTCTTCGCAGATGTATGCAGGTTGCCTCACGATGTTTTCCTTCACCGTAGGAGCGTCAGACAAATGTACATATGAAATTCGAAACGAAAAACACATTGGTACATGGCGGGTCTCGAACCCCGACCCCCCGATTGGAAGGCAAGTGCCGAGTCCACTGCGCCACCGACGCTCAAATGATTCCAAATCACAGTCAAATGATTCCAAAATAGGTGCGAAAATTGGTCGCAGCGACCAATGGCCACAAACAATGGGCCGCCACCAAAGGTCGTGGCCGTCAAGTGCGCGAGGTCCCTACAAACCAAAGTATCCGAGCTTGAATTTGAAATTGAAACTTTCTTAATTATAATAAGTATTAATAAGCCTCGAGCCCAGCTGCCGCGAAACTAAACCAACAACACCGACACTTTAAAAGAATTTTTGGTAGTTAACGACACAACCAAGAAAATTTAATTATTGTTTTTGCTTCATGGTAGGCACTTATCTCGCCGCATTGCGCGGGTGACGGAACCCTAGTAACGGGTTGATTTTCACCCTTAACAGCCCCAATGTCAGCATCAGGCTCCACCAGCCGCGTGTCACCGCGATCTCCTAGAAGCTTGGCGCCGTCTTCGGCACAATTCCCTCAAGACCTGGACTCACTACTCGCCGATGCCGGTAAGATTTGTGAAAAAAATTTGTCAAACTTGGTTAACAAGCAGTCCATTTCATTGTATGTGGTGCTTTTTGTATGATTCGTAAACTTGTAACCCCTACAACGATCACAGTGGTAAATCTCGACCCTCCTCACGAGCAAGCCCTCTCTTCAAATGTGACCATTGTATACCTTGTTATTAATTACTTCACCTCGCAAGGGAACGTCATTAGTCACTACGGTATAGATTTTGGTTCCTAGAGTGGGTTATGGGTGTCGGCTTGGGTTGGTGTGTGTGTGTGTGTGTTTGCGAGTACCTGTGTATATAAGTGGGAGTGGGTGTGGGTGGGTGGGCGATTTGCCTCTCTCTCTATCTCTCTCTCTTTCTGTACGTGTGGCCTTGCGTATGACGTGTAGAGTATGGGTTTGGGTCTATCACACTTATAATAACGGCTGTCTTATGTGGGTGCTCGCCTTATGCTATCTGGAGGCCAGCGGACCTCGCCAATGCAATGCATACTTTTTCGTTTCCATCTTCAGCTTTACCATCACTTACCATCAGGTGAAATGAAGGCCAAGAGAAACAGATTAACGCGTTAATCGTTATGTAGCATTGATAATTACCAATTTTTAGCAAACTCCGCAGATATAGACACTGTAATTTTTAACGCTTTCAATAGTACTTATTATTATGACGCAGACGGCCAACGGTCCAACATCGCAACACTGACGCAGGTGCAGATCTTTTTAGCCTGTCATTGTCATAGTAGCAAGACGACATTATCTAAAATTTAATATTAATAACGTCAATTGCGTCTCTAATCTAAACGCCTTATCGCGAGATTACACTACCGGACGTTGGAAACGCCAGTAATCCGCATATTTGATTAGCTATACGTATCATCAGATCACTCAAGTGTTATACACGAACTTTCCAAAATTGTCTACTAGCCGTTTTCTTAGAGCAGTGTTTCCCAACCAGTGAGGCGCGTCCCACTTGGGGCGCGTAGAGTGAACCAAGGGGGGGCGCAGCGAGCGGCACCAAGATTAAACTGTGTGCCTAGTGCGAGTTTTATCGAGCTCTACTCGATCGTACGCATTGAACGCGTTAACGCAAATTTGTATGGAATTAGAGCAGCGCCATCTAGTAGTCACTAGATGAAGCTGTCTCATTCCATAGCAGCTACTAGATGGCGCTGCTCTAATTCCATACAAATTCGCGTTAACGCGTTCGATGCGTACGATCGAGTAGAGTTCGATAAAACTCGCACTCCGCACACTGTATAAAGTATATTGAGAATTTTTTTTTACAAAAAATAGAACCGACTTCAAAAACACTGAAAACTTAAAAATAATCTTCTTCTACATTGAAGTCGGCGCCAAACGATGATCTCTTAGAAAGTGTTAAAATTTGTTACCGCCTATACCTGTCAATATAGAAGAAGATTATTTTTAAGTTTTCAGTGTTTTTGAAGACGGTTCTATTTTTTGTAAAAATAATTTTTAAAACTTTTTAGTGAAAGACACAATGAAATCATTTTAATGAAATTAAATTAGTGTTTTCCTCGATTTTCTATGGGATCCTACATCCGATCCTGACTTTGGTGACCATGGCAGCACCCCCTTGCAGTATACTCTATCAAATACAAAAATAATTTTGGAAATCGGTTTAAAAATGACGGAGTTATGAGGTAACAAACATAAAAAAAAAATACAACCGAATTGATAACCTCCTCCTTTTTTGAAGTCGGTTAAAAATGATCTTCGCTGTGCACTGACTACTATGAAGCCAAGGTTTCACCATTTGGTTAATAAAGTGCAGCCACAGTGCTCTCATTAATTGTATGTTTTACTTTTCTTAGTTGATGACCTACTTTTGAATAAAACTAAACAAACATGCCAATATTTTCATAGTTTGTTTAATTTTTTTACTCCCGTACGGGCACACGGGCAGTGCGGATTGGTCGACTTCACTTACACCTTTGAGTTTCCTCGCAGTTGTATGTAGGCGCGCCAGACATATGTACATACGAAATTCGAGAAACGAAAAAACACATTAGTACATGGCGGTCTCGAACTCCGGACCTCCCAATGGGAAGGTAAGTGCCGAGTCCACAGCGCCACCGACGCTGTTGTAATGCTAATATTAAAATCATTCTAATGCCGTGTCCTGCCACTCATCCTGAAACGTCCCTTAAATTATCCGGGTGATAATAAATTAAAAGTATTTTTTTACACAAATACACTTTTATTATTGCATTGGATCGCAATATACATATGCGTGCAAAATTTCAGCTCAATCAGAAACCGGGAAGTGGGTCAAATTTAGCTTGCAAGATTTCATCACAGGCACCGGACAAGTGAAAGTAAATAAAAGCTAGTAACAAGTAATAGTACATTGTTACCCCAGGGGTCAAAGTAACTTATTTAGTCTCGAGACGGTGTTTGGCGCCCGAGCGTAGCGAGGGCACCAATAGTTCGAGGGACTAAATAAGTTTTTAACCCGAGGTAAACACTGTGCTTTTCATTACGAATACAAGGAAAGTAAAAATAAAACAATGAATTAGTTAAAGAAAAGACGTGTTAATTTTATTTTACATAAATCAACAACTTCTGTTTTAGCCCGCTTTCTCTTATAAAATCAGGCGTTAACTCCATACCTGAATCAGATGAACTCATTGTGTTAATTATTAACACAATGCTAAACAAATATAATTAACAGTTAATACAAATCTCTGCTATACGGAAGTGTTAACAAAACTCTACAAATGGCAAAAAACAAATGAAGATCGCGTTGCCGCTTTCCCGGTTATTTTGTTTTTTTTTTCTATGCCCGGCCAGCTATTCAGCCATAATTTTTCACTTTCATAATTTAAAAAATGGTAAATATTTTGCCCAAACCTATGTTATTTTAAAGAAATAGTTCAAAATAAATTATAATAAAGTCATTTAAAAAATATATTCTTTAAATACTTACATTATGTTATTTCAATTTTACACCGCGCTGTAATTGGTTCAAAAACGTAAAAAAGAACTAGTTACTTTTTTAAAATTTGACAGCAGCTGTCAGTTGAAAGTGATTCTCCCTAGGGCTGATAAGTATTACTTTCAACCCGCACCTTAGGCAACTTCAGACCTTTTTTCAGGGTCTGAAGTTGCCTGAGTAATGAATTTTTACTTTCAGTAATGAAAAATTATTTAAAAATTACTTTTATTTAGATTACTATAAATTTTTAAATACAAGCTTTTATATCATCATTATATTGCATTGCCACGCGATATACATAATATGCATGCAAATTTTCAGCTCAATCGGAGACCGGGAAGTAGGTCAAATTTAACTTGCAAGATTTGTTACATATTTTTTTTTTAAAAAAACGTCGCCCCACTCTAGGATTTTCTCCTGTGTCGTGGGTGCAGTTACAAACATAGAATATCACATGCACATACGCCCAGACCGGAACACATTTCTGTAGGCCATACAAAACATTTGTCCCGTACGGGAATCGAACCCGCGACCCGTTGCGCAGTAGGTGATCACTCGACCTCTGCGCTAAACGCGTCGTTTAGCGCATTGACAAAGAGACTGTTCTTACATAATTTTCCAATTTGCTAGGTACTTGTAAATTGCTTTTTTAAATTGTGCTTTTATTTTCTTGTTTCTTTTGCGAAACTGCATTAGTGGCGCCCTTTTTGTTCCAAACTTCTCTGCCATGGTTTACATGTAAGTTTTTGCTTTAAGTTAGTGAGCCTGTATCTACTCTGATAGCATCAGATAGGAAAGAGATAGCGAACAAACTGTTGCAACAACAAAAACATGAGAGGTTGCAACCAACATTGGGCCAACGTGGTAGGAGACTGCTAACACCCAACTTCATGAAAGACTTATTACGTATATGCCCTGTAGCGGACTTATTGTGGTTGGTTCTCGGACACATATTCGTGTACCTATATGACTTTTAAGTGATTTTAAGAAAAAGGTGGCCGGTCAACTGTCTCCACGTATCACACACACACGAGAAGGGACTTTTACTCATACATGAGACAAAGAGAATTGCAGAGGGAATACAATGATGAAGATAAGCTGAGCCCGGAAAATTATAATGACTTCATACACATTTTAGTTACGTAGTTAAGCAACTCTGGTAAAAAAACCAGTTAGTGGACTAATGGATTTTTTATAGGTCTAGAAGGCATACTGGAGAAAGACTTTGTGCTGATGCAAGGGCTGAAGCAGGACCTCAACAAGAAACTCGCTGAGATGAAGGCCAATATGAGTGTCGTAAGTTTATATACTAGTTTATCCAAAATGTTAACTTTTCTTATTAATTTAAACTTTATACTACCTGCAGACTAGATATGACAATTATTTGGAAACTGTGATGTAGGGCAGGAGTCGATAAGCTTATTTTTTCCGTGGAGTCTATTCACTAATTATGAGCACAATATTTTTATTTTGTCGGTGAAGGAACCGTCAGTTTGTCTGCATTATCTTTCCTGGCCTGAAACAACCTCTTTAAATAAATCATTACTTTTGAACCACTTTATATATGATTTGAAAGCACGTGATTTACCTGTGACAGAAATAGGCGCGCCTAATAAGGTAACGCGTCGACTTAACTTTATCTTCAGTTTGAATTTGTACATACAATCAGAATAAAGTTCTCTCTCAATTTGAATTTTGTATTGTTTATGACGTCTTCGTTAATAAGCTTTCTTAAAGCTCTTAATTCAATAAAGATTTTTTCATCCCCCCATCTCGGAAAGAGTATTTTTGCTATTCGATATCTGACCGCCAAAGCCGTTTTTATCCGCTTGAGGTTAAAGTAAATTTGAATTTTGAACATCGCGTGTACTAGGAGGTATGTGATTTCAAAACATCATTAAATCTATTTACTTCCATCTCCATGGTGCCGAATTTATCATACAACTTTTTTAAATTTGTTAAAAACTCAGACTCTGAACCTCCTTGGTATACTTTTGTTTTTAATTTGCTTTGCGCGCGCCATTTAGTTTTGACGTCGTATTGTTATAAATAAGAAACTTGAAAACAAGTAAAAAAACGTATTACTCGTAAGTATTTGTTATAATACATAATATTTTTTTTTGTAATACTTACCTATCATAATATTGTAGTAAATATGTACCTAAACTGAAATAAAAGTATCTTGTGATTGTAAATGTTTTAGGTATTTTGCATTTAGTCATTTCCTCGCTGAGGGGGGATGAAAAGTTACGTGTTGCACTCGAGTGCAAAGATTTTTCACCTTGTGCTCTTTTGATTCCCTCGCTGACGCTCGGAATTCTAATTTTTAGAATCCTTCGCTTGCTTGGTCATCAAAGTTGAGCACGCGGTTACGTAGTAACTATTATCTAATCTGTGACGCGGTTAAAAAGCTATTGAATTTAAAGTTGCCTCAGTGGTACTACATATCGTCTCGTTTCATTTTGTGGTGTTCGACCTTTCCCCTTTCCTTTACTTTAGGGTTTTCAATGGTGGTTAAAACTATACTTTTTCTTTGTTATTTAACAGTATTTTTCGGGTTCCAGATGTCAGCAGCAGTCAGCGTGGGAGCACCGTATCTAGCCCTCAAGACTTACGAACCAGTCCCTTTGGGGCCTGTCAATGAAATGACCGATCAGTACAAACGAGTCATGAGGTACCTTTACTAAAGCTGATATATGTTCTAGCATAGTTTCAATAGTGGATTTTAGTGGCTTAAAATTCTTCAGAAAATTTGAAATGATGATAGCTAGCTAGATGAACTAAGAAAAATTAACTACCTGTGCCTGGTTACCACCATCTTATCGAATTTTGTCGTCATAATAATAATGCCAATAAATAATTATGTTCTGAAAATTAGAGGTAGGTATATAGACACTTAGTTTTCGGGGGATCCAGGCAAAGCTCGCTTCCACCTTCGACCTTATCGTCTCTTACCATCAGGTGAGATGAACGCTAAAGGCTTCCCTATTGCGTGTATTAAAATACTTATTTACCACAATAAAACATGAGATTTAAAATTTATTTATCTCGGTGGGATTTTAAACTCTGGTCTCGCCAGTTAATGGTTATAAAACTTTGGTATAATATGAAGGTACACACGTAATATTAGTACTGCCAGTGGATTTCAATTAAGGCTGGACTTCACCAACCCGTAAACGAAGCGATTTAAAGTTATCCATCTGTTTTTGACAGCTTTTCCATACATTCAATATCGAAAAATGGACTAGTAACTATTAATCGCTTATTTAAGTGATTTAAATTCGATTCTTAATCTAAATATCTTTATAGATATCAAAATAACATTTTATGTTTTATTAATGCTTATAAAATACTACATTCCATTAGGCCCCCGATAATGATGCTTTGCTTCTGGAATTTAACGTGAGATTATTTTCGGGAATATCTATAGTTTTTAATATAATGCATAATTTAAATATATTTATAGATATTAAAGGTAACATTATATTTTTTATTCATATTTATTAACGAATTACATTTCACTTTGTTTCTTGAATTTCACATGAGACTTTATTTTTGGGAGACGTATTATTTTTTAATTGAATGTATAATTTTAGCCTATTTCCCGGATCCAGCGTCGCAGGAACACCGTCGGGAAGTGAACCCTCGACACCTAAGCGGAGCGCGAGATTATGAGCCGGTATTTTCCAGCTTCTGTATCAAACTACACTAACGGGCAACAATAAGTAGTCACTCGCCGACCTTCATTCACAACAGGGTGTGGGCTGAGTATAAAAAATCGAAATCCAATTGTTCCGTCATTTATATAGTAAATCTATGATTATCATCATCATGTCTATGATTTACCTGAAAATTTTGGGTTGAATGGCATTACTCGTACGTGTAAACACATTTTAATAATGAGTTTTCGATAAAGAATTGATTATTTATTGGTTACTAGTGGGCCCGGCAGACGTTGTCCTGCCCGATTCCAGTGCCACCTACCGGGTCCAACTTTACGTTTAAACCTTCCTTGGACTTATTCAAATACACTAAGAAAATTTCGTAAAAATCGGTCTAGCCGTTTTTGAGTTTTAGCGACAAACAACAGCGTTTCATTTTTATTTGAAACATCGTGTATAATAAAAAATATCAGGCACGTATTTTTAAAGTACTTAAAACTTTGTTTACATCGCCCTAAATTTTTTCGTCCATCTATCGTATGTAGCATTACACAATTTAATTTCACTACTTCATATAGGTCAGGATTGGTCTATGATCTTGGACTTTCAATCTGTGTGGCAACTAGCTGTGTAGCTCTGAGGAGCTCTTTAACCTTATCCCTCCCTCTCCATTCCTTAACAGAAACACGCGTAAGGGCCTTCGGAGTCATCCGTACACTGTGTCCTCCTTTTCACACCGTACCAAGAAATTCCAAGATTCCTTCTTCTGTCGTTCATCCCACACTTGGAATTCTCTACCTGCGCACGTGTTTCCTCCATCCTACAACATGGGTTCCTTCAAAAGAGGTGTGAAAAAGCATCTTTTAGGCCGGCAAGGGGCGGGCAGGTAGGATAGTGGATGTCGTCCCTACTCTATCTGTCAACTCATTTGGGCCTCTTTCACCGCTTTACATCAGGCGGGAGGAGGTCATTTGCCGGGCCTTACATAAAAAAAAAAAAAAAAAAAACTATCAATGGTTCGATCCTGGTGTAGAGCGTTATTTTTTCATAAATTTGTTTTTTTTTTGTTAATTTGTTACTTTTGTTGCTTTTTGTTCATTTTATTTAGTTGTTATTTTTATTACTTTTTTGTTTTTAAAGTGAAACTTTTTTTACATCGCCCATGAACCGCAATTTTTTTTGTCCATCTATCGCATGTCGCATTACATAAAAACATGAGATCTTTAATTAGATCTTCGACTTTAAATCTGTATCGATCGATCGAGTGGTTCGATCCTGTTGTGAAGCGTTTTTTTTTACATAAATTTGTTTTATTATTTTTTGTTTATTAAATTTTTTATTAATTAGTTTTTATTTACCCTTTTTAGAACAAAAAAATAAGTTAAGATTAAAAATGCGATGTTAATACTCCAAATCGAATGATTTTACCAAAAATTCAGTTAAATGCCTACGATCGGAAAAAAGTCTCACTTGCATCGTGATATGATTTTTTTTATTAATTAATATATTTTATTTTCTTTTTAGAAGAAAAAGATTCAAAATTAAAAACGCGATTTTAATACCCTAAATCGAGTAAATTTTCAGATAAATGCCTACTATCCGAAAAAAGTTTCACGCATCGTGGTTTCATAAAACCACACAATGATTTTTCCTTTGTCGAAATACCAAAAATTACTGAGATAGAGCGAATCAACTACATCTCTAGTTTATCTAACTATACCTACGTACGTAATACGACATTTATCGTTACAAGTTTCTGGATTACGTAAAAAAAGAAAATATTATACGTGTGCAGTATTTGGTAATCTGCGGCCGGACCTTAAAATTGTCCGCTTGTCAATTTTAAATTAAACAGATTAGATTTATTTTGCTGATTTAACTTGACAAAAATACCTATCAGCCATTATAAATAAACAATAACACATTACATTGAATATTGCAAATTATTACCCTGTAAAAACCAGCAGGCTGATCCACGCCTCAAGCGGTTGAGGCATTTTTTGTACAGAGCCATAGCCAAATAACACAGCCATAGCTCAAGAGAGGAACTGAACACTTTTAATATTTTGTAGGTAAGGTTTTTTGTCTCTCTTTAGGTAGGTTATTTTATTATTAATTTTAATGTTTATTAGGTTTGTTTATGAAAGATAAATTTAATTTCTTTTTCTTCGGATACTTTTATTCCATCACGCTACTTGGACTTGGATGCGGCTGGAAAGTTTCATTTCTGATTATCCACCCCCAAAGTCTTGAGCCTTTCACTTTTGCATTAAATAACTGTCTGGGTGCTTGCATTAAAAAAATTATCTTAATAATGGGATAAGTAATAAGAAGAAATGAAATCTCCCCTTAGCAAGGCACTCTTTGTTTCAATTTTGTTACTACTTATTTTTGCCCCTCTGTGTAGTTTATTCTATGACCTTGTATATATGATATATAATTATAACACGATGTGACACAGCTCATTCAGTAGGTAAACAAAAAATATTTGCTGACCGCGACCAGGTAAACAGATTGATATGACCATCAGCAACAATAACAAAATGAAATATAATGTTTTCATAGAAATGCCGTACATTTTTATCGTTTAATGACATAAATGTTATCTGGCCGACGTCACAGCGAGCCCTACTTTGAATGGTTATTAGCTATCATTCATTTAGTATAGCGTTTTCGAGAAAACAACAGATGGACACCGCAGACATCGTCATTTCAAATATCGAACGGAATTTTGACGTTTGCGTATATTTTTGATTTTGAAAAAAGAACTGTAATTTGGTGTGATTTTTTCCCGATTAATTTATACACGGCCAGTACAAAATGTTGGTGACATCGAAATTGTGTAAATGTAACTTGGAGTTGTTGAAAAAGTTTTTGGACGTTCGACCTCTTTTGGCGGTTTCCAAGAGGAATTACACTGAGGATGATTTTTTCAAATGCTACAGTGAAAATACCCCTTCCTTTAGTGGAGAATACGACCCGTTAACTGAAAAGGATTATACTAGATTCCTTTCCCAAAGATCGAAAAGAAGAGAGCCAGCTTTGACCAGAGAAATAAGTGAGTAAATAAATAATAATATGTGTTATTGTAACAAACCCTCATTTCAAAGGCTCAGTATTATTAAAGCAAAGGGAGTGATACATCATACAGCCTAGCATTTAGTTTATTGCCTTATCTTTAATTTGTAATTATATTATTTTTAATTAATATCTCAATAACGTGATCGAAAGTAATTTATTATCAATTTGCACAGATAGTATAATTAAGTGTATATCGTTTATCGTGATTCACAAGTGTTTGTTATACTAATAGGCAGCCTTATCGCAATGAGCGATTCCTTCCAGACAACTTTAGGGTGGAAATGTTTGAAGTTGATAGATAATCATTCTTACATATGATTAATTGTGAAATATTATTCATATTTATTATTTAGTCATGTCGGTACCTAATGCATATAGAAAAATACGCTATGCACGTATTAATATGGATTGTAAATCTATCTATATAAATAAAAATGGATCTTCGAAATGTATGTACGCCCATAACTTTCGAACGACTGCACCAAATTGGATGATTCTTGGTTTTATGTATTCGTTATTGTTAGCACAAGGTTTGTGTAATATAAAAATTTCAATAATTTAAACAATCATTTCAGTAATTTAGTTAAAAAACATGGCGATACAAAGTACGCCGGGTCAGCTTGTTTGTAATAAAATTGACTTTTTCCAAATTCATCCTATTACTATTTAAAAATTAATCTTTTGGTTTAATCCATATCGGAAATAAAATTCCTAACCTTTATATTCAAGTGGTCTTAAAAATCTTAATAAGTACTTATGCAGTTAGCTGCTGGATTACACAAAAAAATGAATTAAGAATTTATAATTGGGATGATGACTGAATTCTAATTTTTACGTCTCGTCATTAAATATTAAAATACCGTAGAAAAAGACGCAGTCCTGTGAAATTAGAATTAAAATCGGCTTAGAAATACATTAGATACAAGCATTTTAAGTTATTAATTTGAAGGCGATTAGACAGAGAGATCCGACATCAACCGTGACGTCATTGTTGAGTACGAACATATAAACTCCTTTTAAATTGCCGTTTTGTTAGAAAGATATGGAGAAAAATCTTTAATACCTTATATCTTGGTTGTTTTTATAGTTATTCGAAAACCGATTTTTTCTTTCTGTTTATTATATGAATGAGCTTCTAATTAAAGCAAAAAAAAATTGTAATCTAGCCTATTAGAAACAGTTTTATTGGTTTTGTTACATTAGCTGTTACCTGTATAATACGCGTTTCCCACGGAACTCGATGAAATAGGGATTAGAAATCCTTCCTCAGAGTCTGAGCTATTTCTACATCAGATTAAATGAAAAATGGCTCAGCAGTCAAAGTCTAATAGACAGAAAGAGTTACTTTCGCAATTAAAATATTAGTCGGGATCGAACATTTTACTGCAAATAATATGTTTAAAACTACAGTTAATGCTTTGCAAAGAGTACACTAAAAAAAGTTATTATAATAACTTTTTTAAATATAAGCTTTCAGTACTCGTCAATACGAATCAGACGAGCCCAAACTCGATGGGGTTGTGTCGTTTTATTGCGGGATTCCTATGGCCACCTTTCAGCTCCAGTATCAAACCCTGATTAACATATAGAATCAAAGTACCTACTCGTCAATACGAATCAAACAAGCCCAAACTCGATGGGGTTCTGTTGTTTAATTGGGGAGTTCCTATGGCTACCTGGGTCTTTAACTTGCAAGATTTCATTACAGACACCGGGACAGGTTAAATTAAATAAAAGCTTGTAAAATGCATTACAAAGAGAGTACATCAAAAAAGAATGCATTCCTTAAGTACCCACATAAGTGTTATACGTATAATAAAAATAAAATCTTATCTATAGAACTAACCACTGGATTGTAAAACTACTTATTCGCTATTAATAAGAATCTACTACGACTCAGCAAATAGACATAGTTATACACGTGTGCACTTTACATACCATTCACTAAGACGCCTTCAGTATTTCTTGCCACATGAGACTAAAGTAATAAATAAATAAAATTAATTTATTTCAGGTAATATACACCAATAATAGTACAGTATCAATTAAATAAAATTCAAATAAAATAAAATTCTGAGAATAATAAATTTTAAAATTAGAAAAAAAAAATTGACCAAAGCCATTGAAATTCTAGATAAACAAATTATAAAAAAAAATCATAAAATAATAATAATAAAAAATGCAATTAATTTAAATTTAAAAGACAATTTAGATGTCAAATAAAAATAACAATACGATTAAAAATAGTAATAGTAATGCTGGCACAATACATTGCTGTTTCCGTGACTTGACTATGGTGATATTTGCTTCCCAGGTGTCACTGAAGTTGTGGCATGGCTATAGCACAGATAACATAATATTAGTGCTATAGGGTGGGAAGGCTAGCAAAATACCACGGGCCCAGAAATAACCTAACATTTTAACAAAATTTAAAAAAATCGCTAGGTGAATTAGAGTCTAGCTCAACCTACCAACTAACTAACTAACCCCACCAACTCTAACTCAAATCACCTTTTTATTAAAATATTGTTGTTCATCTATACTTAATATTATAAAGCTGAAGAGTTTGTATGATTGTTTGTTTGTTTGGTTGAACATGCTAAACTCAAGAACTACTGATTCAAATTAAAAAATTCTTCTTGTGTTGGATAGTCCATTTATCGAAGAAGGCTATAGGCTGTATAACTTCACGCTACGGCTAATAGGAGATAAGCAACAATGAAAAATGTTGCAAAAACGGGATAAAAATACTCGCCTATATATATATGGCGAAACGTAGTTCGCGGGCACAGCTAATATTCAACAAAAAGGTCGTGGTACGCCACAAAACGTTGTTTTACAGTTGTCCTATGTTAGTAATGGTTTAAACATCATTCTGTCTCATTTGTGCTAACAAGGGTGCATAGAGACAGCATCATGTTTAAACTATATCTAACTTTTTGTAGTAACACCGGAGTTTTTAATGCCATGCGTAATAGGACCCAAATAACAACTTTCGGGTCCCAAGTCAACCTCTCCTGCTAGCGGTGCGTCCTGCTGTCCAACAGACGAGGCTCTGGCGATCAACCCACCAACCCGTACTGGACCAGCGTGGTGGGTTATGGTCCAAACCCTCCTAAATGAAAAAAGCGACATTGCCCCGGCTCCCAGTTCCCGGCAGCCCTGCTATTCCGGGCCAAGGCGGCGCTATCGGTAACGGCAGGACAGGGGGTGCGAAGAATCTCCGAGTTGGAAGTTTGATAATCGGTCCACAATTGGCGGAGTAATCGCGTAACATACACACAAAACACGTTGGACACACCTAAAAATTTAAGGGTTTCCCTCCATTTTTATGGGATCCCATCATCAGATCTTAACTTTGATGACTATGGGACCACCCTTGGAGTATACGCTATCGAATACAAAAAGAATTTTGAAAATCGGTCCACAATTGGCGGCGTAATCGCGTAACATACACACACAAAAAAGTATCTAGTCCGTATTGTAGAGATTGTATTGTGAATTTGTATTGCAGAGTATTGTAGTTGTTTGAGTACATCAAATGTCATTTCTATAGAATTCTACTCGAAATATAAGTAATACTAATAAAATGTTAAGATTATCGAAATTCGTTCAAGTCACGGTATAGACTTAATAATCATTCAACAATTCGCAACAAGCAGATTATGACTATTTATTTCAGATCTATTCATAATTGGCGATAAGATAATAAGTAATATGTACTGGTTTGCACTTGAAAAACATGTTATTGCTTAGCACTTAACTTATCTAATGTTATGACGATATCATTTATTATTGAATTGTTTTCCGTGTAGTGACGTAGTTAAAATAATATAGAGTTAAAATATGTCGCTCCTTCTTTTCTTGCCATAAGTCGTAAGAAGCGATTTAAGGAGTTGCCGCAAATTATATGTTAACAAAGAGGTAGTTCATTACTCTCATATTATGTGTGTGTCTCCTCCGATGAAAAGGAATCGACTTTTTATCTCAAGGGGGGAAATGCGCAACCGCACCGTACTCGCCGTTGGCTAGACGGCGGGGAAAAGGAATTGACTTACCATACCAGACCAACCTGAAAGATTGGCGTGGGCCAGTGTTTTCAAAGTGGGGGATGCAGAGTCCCGCAAAGGAGTTGCGAGCCACTACTTTTTTGCTGTATTAGTAGCGATAAAAACCAAGTGTAGAAATAGACTTGACATTGGCAGTGATTTGCGCTGTGCCATTCCTGTGGTAAGGCCGAGACTCGAAAACCTTATTAAAAAATGCAAGCACATCCATCTCATTTGAATAAGTTGATATTTGTATAAATTTAACATTAATTTTGAACTGGTTTTTATTCATTATATTTTTTTATATAACATAAAAATAATTATAATTTATTATTAATGCAAGGGGGGAGGATTTTTCCTTTTTAGAAAGGGAGCGCGTAAAAATCTCAACCCACCCCAAGTCTTACTTATAAATTTTTAATTTTATTTTTAATAAGCTTGTGTCCGCGACTTCGTCCGCGTGGAAATCCTTCTTTATTGATTCCCTTTTTACACCTTTATCCTTACCCACAACTTAAACTATCTCCATATCAACTTTCATCTAAATCGGTTCAGCGGTTATTGATTCCCCATACAAACTTCCACCCCCCCTTTTCTCCCCTTTAAGGGGTGCTTTCTGCAATAACAGCTATCCTATGTCCGTCTCCTGGTTCTAAGCTATCTCCCCACCAATTTTCAGCTAAATCAGCTCAGCCGTTCTTGAGTTATACATAATGTAACTAACACGACTTTTTTTTTATAAATATAAGATTAATCGGAGGAGTTTAATTTAGAAAAAGTAAATCCTTATTATTCACTGTTTAACACCTGAAAGTGAACTGTCATACATAACCTATTAACGAAGAAATCTCGAGGAAAATATCAAAGGGCCCACTAGAATTTCATTAAATGAATGACTACAAAGGGCGCTAAGAGTTTCTCAGAAATTGTGGTTTTGGCGTATTTTCAGGAGTTAGCCAGTTGTAAAAGTTCTTCTGCTCTTTATTCTGTTTTTTTTCCTCATAGGGGGGGTGAAAAGTAGAGTGCATCATTCGCTCGCAAAATAATATATCCCTTTGGCGAATTACTTTGAATCCCTCATTCCGCCCAGGATTCTTCATTCGAATCCCTCTACGTTCGGGATTCAATACTAGAATCCTTCGCTACGTTCGTGATTCAGAATAGCGCCGTCGCCGTTAAAACTTAAAACATTATTTTGCTCCCTTATCTACTATTTAATATCCGTCTCATTAACTTGAAACAGCGAATGACGTCTGTATATCGATATACTTACTGTGACTCGCTGTTGTAAATTGCTTTATTTCATTAATTTTTTTGTTATTACGGCAAAGCAAAATATACGTGTTAGTCTCTTTATAATCTAGCTGACGGAATAATTAGATTCTTATTTTGCATAACCTGTCATCATCTCTTTTAAAAAAACCCTTCAGCTGCGTTCCCTATCCGTCCCGTTTCTATTCCCGGCCGTGGATGTCATCTATACTAATATTATAAAGAGAAAAGATTTGATTGTTTGTTTGTATTGAATAGGCTTCGAAACTACTGAACCGATTTTGATGAAAGTTGGTATAGGGATAGTTCGAGACCAGGGTAAGGATATAGGGTAATTTTCCTATGGGACAAAAAATCCCGCGGGAAAACAAAAATAACGTGGGCGAAGTCGCGAGCGGAAAGCTAGTAAGAATATAAAGTGTTAGGAAAATTCCTCCTCGCCTAAAGAGAGACCCGGGCGGGGCCAATAGTAGGACACTATAGGTTCGTTTGTCACCCTTGTGATCAAATTAAAAATCCGTCAAGCCCCTTACAACTAATTCAATAATAACTAAATCAATGCAAAGCCACCGTCAATAAATTAGTATCGTTCATAATTCAGATGCTAATGACATTGACACGATAACGGTACAATACCCGTAATTAATTATGTTAATCTCGCAAATGAATTCTTAAACGGTTTTTATCTTTGCGCATAACAAATAAATATTATTTGTTATAATTCGTTGCTGGGTTGATTCACTAATGTGTAAGGTGCTTTGTAAGGCGTGAATATTATAAATACTCGTAATTAATATTATAAATGAGAATATAACCCTGTCTGTATGTTTCGCTTTCACGCCTAAACCATTGAATCAATTTTAATGAAATTTCGCATACAGATAGTGTCACGGGTTCAGTGTGCTTAGTGCTAGTTTTATCGAGCTCTAAGTACTCGATCGTACGCATCGAACGCGTTAACGCGAATTTGTATGGAATTAGAGCAGCGCCATCTAGTAGTCACTAGATGAAGCTGTCTCATTCCATAGCAGCTACTAGATGGCGCTGCTCTAATTCCATACAAATTCGCGTTAACGCGTTCGATGCGTACGATCGAGTAAAGCTCGATAAAACTCGCACTCTGCACACCGATCTCTTTTTGATTAGATTAAGAGGCGTGAAAAAGCACTTTGCAGGTCGGCAAGGTGAGGGTGGCTAGTGCGGCGTTTAACCTGTCTCCCTATCTTCGCATTTGGAATCGCAATTTATCGGCGTTTAAGCTATCTTCGCATTTGGACTCTACTTCCACTTACCATCAGGTGGAATAGTATCATTTGCTTGGCCTTCTATAAAAAAAGCAAAGATAGCTTAAATCCTGAAGAAGGACGTAGGCTACTTGTGATCTCGAATTTTAATAAGTTCTCTAAGGACGCATGACATAACCAAAGTCGCGATATAACTTAGGGAGGCGTAATATAACCACAGCCCCGATATAATGAGGTACGCGTAATATAACCAAAGTCGCGATATAACTAAGGACGCGTGATATAACCAAAGTCGCGATATAACTAAGGATATTAAAGACGTGTGATATAACCGTAGTCGCGATATACTCGTAAGTAACTGAATTGAAATGAAAGCGAATTTAATTAATTAGCGATAAATTATTTAAAGATGCTAAAATAACTACCACCCTAACTAGGTATTATTCAATTTGTTTATCGAAATGAAAGTGCATGATCTAATTTAACGTTCACCATTTGGTTTATTTGATTTAATATTTCTTGTCTGAAAATTATGACAGCTGTGCCTATATTTTAGGTTTTTTTTGTACTCTATTTTCGAAGAAATAAGATTGTAAACTGGGGGCGCCATTTTTGTATATTTTGTATCGCCTGACGTCGAACATTCGTCGAATGTCGTTTCTACTAACTTTCATTTCCTCTTCGACGAGAATCAACATAGTATTACAACAAATATCAATAGTAATTTGATTTTCATCAAAACCAAATGTAAATAAGTAAAAATCAGGCGAAGACGACGCTTGGCGAGCGTTCGAAGCCGAAGAGTCGAAAAAATGAAGCCACTCATATTTCGACGTATGTTTCCAGCGAACCTCGCTTATAAAGTAGGCAAAGAGATGCTGTCGCTGGCTGAGGGGATGCCAAACGAGGGAGTCTTCCCGTTCACCAAGATCGACATCCAGATGAAGGGCGGTGGGAATTTGCTGCTGGAAGGGAAGTCTTTGTCGGGCGCACTTCAGTATATACCTACACAAGGGTAAGTTTGAAATTTACTTAGTAACTTAGATGTTTTGATGATAATGACAATGTTAAAAATTACTCGGTTTTACAAAAAAAAATAACAGTTTTTTAACCCCCTCCGTGGTTTACTGTTGGAGACCGCCGGGTGTTGATCGGGAGGTCCGGGGTTCGATTGCCCGTGGGGCAGACATTTTTTTGTTCCGTTTGGTTGGTAATAGAGTTCCTGAACCCGCCTGGCTTACCTAACGTCTTACCTAAGTTTGCAATAATAACAATATTACTAATAACATTGTTGGGTTACGACAATTAGAGGTAAGATAGCCAGTTCCTCAGTAAGTTTCGAGTTTCTTGCCCTTTCTTCTCGAGAAGGCTCTCCCAATTTCCGAACAGGTGTAGAGTCAACTTTTTTTTTTTCATTCCTACTTGTATTTGCAGACATCTTGAGTATATTCAGGATGTATGCACATACAAGGTTAATATGATTTCATTAAATTAGATTGTTTTGCTTTGTTTTGACGTCAATAAGTGTCTGTAAAGGCCTATGTTGAATAAAGATTTTTGAATTTGAATTTGAATTTGAATTGAGGAGGCGAGGCGAAGTGTCCAGGTGTCTGTAATGAAATCTTGCAAGTTAAATTTGACCCACTTCCTGGTTTCCGATTGAGCTGAAATTAGTATATCGCATGACAATGCAATATTATGATGACATGGAGCTGATCTGATGCTGGAGCTGGAAGGTGGCCATAGAAACTCCGCAATAAAACGACACAGCCCCATCGAGTTTGGGTTCCTTTGATTCGTATTTAACGAGTACTAAAAGCTTGTATTTAAAAAAGTTTTTGAAATTATTTATCTTTTTTAAAATCATTAATTTTTACATTATCTAAAATTTTGGTATCTTACTGGTGGAGCTAAAAGTTGTATGTTTCACACGATACTTATTTCTTGTGTCTCGTGCATTTAAATCATCAACTGTGCTCCATTACACTTTTCTAGATTACGTCCTTCGTTAGTTCGTGATATAAGGTTAGCACTCTCAGAAAAAAAATACTTTGCTCTCATAAGCAAATAACTGTTTGAAGCACGGAGTTGCGTTTTAGTCACTCATCATAGAACTAACCGCAACAAACGTTGTTTAGCTTTAGCAATCGAAACGTTGAGCGCACACTTCACTGTACTACTCAGCTTCTCAAATTGTCGTTTTCCAATGAAAACCAAGAGTTTCCGTGATGATTGACATAACAATTACGTTTGTGGAAAAATTCACACCACTTATATTCTCCGCAGCCTCCCCGCGTTGCTGACCGAGTTGAACCAACTCCAAGAGCACCTCCACCGCCCTCCGGCGCTGCCTCGCAGTGTGATCGTGACGAACGGCGGGCAGCACGGCATCTATCAGTGCGCAGACATGCTCGTTGAGCCGGGGGACCCGGTCATCGTCAATGAGTACTCCTACACCGGCATACACAGCGTCGTGAGTGATTTGTAGCTTAAACCTTTAGCATTGCGTCGGCTTAGATTGTAAACTGCGTAACTCCACTTTTTGGCAAAAATGACTTTTTGGTATCATTTGATTCGGAATTTTTGAACGCATCTATTCGTAGAATTCGTAGGTCCATAAAAAGTATACGTTAGGCGCAAAACAACAAAACGTAACCTTCTTATTTCCTGACCATTTTGAAACACGAAAACTTCGTAACTCCCTAAATCTCAGTACTAAACGCAATTTAGGAGTGAACTCACGTCAGTTTTTTCGATATAACTGTGGCACACGCATTGTTTTGGCCTCTCAGGAATGTTTTTATTCGACTATTTACTATATTTCTCACTTTGAATTATTATGTGTCGACATTGGTAACACTAATAAGCTTTAAAACCATATTATAAAACCTCAAAATGTTTAAACATGGACTTGAGCAGTTTGCGAACAATTGAGTTTTTTGTTTAATTATGTTTTTTGTGGGAGTTAGGTATTTTATTTCAACTAAAAAAATACTTATTTATATGAATTTCAATATTTTTGCTTCAGATTCTTACCTCTGTACTGATTAATTGTTCCGAGATGAGTATGGAAGCTAAGGGGCGCGAGTAGTGAAAATATTTACTAATTTGGAATATCTACATTATCAGTAAAAAATATGGATGGCACCGAAGAGATCTACATAGTTAATGCTAATGGTAGTTTATCTTTAGAATCTATAATGGCATGCAATAACGAGAGTACATAAGGAATTACATCCAACGTCACAATTGACGCTCAACATAAAATATTCAAATAACTAAGAACAAAAACATGTTGCTAGGTCCCTCAGAAGGTAACAATAAAGGTTTCAGTAGAGACACCTAAATTTGTTATTTTCAATGATGATGAGAGAGCCCTAGATTTTATGGAGGACTTTACTGAAGAAACTTTGGATGGAATATCTGTTCAGCATGTTATTGTTTACGCTGATATCCACTAAAACCCTTTTAAATTACTCGATAAGCAACGCTTCGTAAAACCTACAAGTTTATTAAATAAATATCAAAACTTAGATGTTATCAGTAGTACTGAAGTACCAACAAGACGTAGTGAACAACAATGACGTGACATCAACGAACGAATCGCATGAACTATACCCAGTGTCTCCTATCATTCTGATTTCTACATCTTATAATCCTCATGTTGACAGTAATGACTGCACTAAAATAGAAGAATCTACTCTAGATTATTTCAATGGTGACATTGCTATAGATGTGCAAACGAAATAAAAGAGCAGTGAAATAAATTTTGAAAAAGAATAAAAATAATAAGCTCAGAAAAGAAGGGAAAGAGTATCAAAGCAGAAACAATGAAGGAAAAGTTTATAAATATGATGTAATAACAAGTAAACGAAATATGTAAGCCACACAGCTACAAAACTAGAATATTCTAATATAAGGGAAGAAGAAAGACATGTAATTTTTGATTATTTTGGAACCTAATATGGAAAGAAAAGAAGATCTATGTCAAGACATTAGTTGTAGTTAAACCAAAGGCGAATAAGAGGATGTCAATATAATTCAAAAATATAATATTCTCTTGATCCATATTTGGAGAAAAACACAATTAAAACAAGCGTCTGCAAAACCATGTTCTGTCAGGGAATGGGCCCTCAAAAGCTGAGCAAGAAAAAAGAATGAAACTGAAGAGAAAGCAAATAGTCCAAGAAAAGATCAACAATAAAGAAACAAAGAAAGAACAGGTCAAGCTTTTCTTTGATCTGTTGACAAAGTCTGAAAGGTATTATTGTTAAAAAAAATATTGAAAACTCTACCTGGAAACTGCATGGGATTCAAAAATGCAGCTTTTGAAATTTGACAATATTGAGTTTTGCAAGGAAAAAATACAATTTTGTTGAACCTACATAGTTTATAAAAGTGCCATGATTAACATAGCGAATTAAGAGTACAAGTAGGGAGTTACTATGTTCATAAAGTTGCTGTATCGATCTCATAAAAAGTTTTTTTTTATTCTTACTTGATTCATAATCTTAACTTAGTATTTTTTGTTTAAGACTGAAGTTAGTAAAATATGTTACTTATTTTGTTTGTTACTTAATGAATAAAAATTGTGCAGTTTAGGTTAAATATATTTATAAAATATGCTAGTGAATTGAATGATGAATCTGAAGAAGCATTTTATTTACCTTACACCAGAAAAGTACCTTATATCAATTTTGTATGTTATTGGAAAAGGTCCTTCTAAGTTTCTGGGGTAGTTACATAAATAATACCCTACCTTTTAGGCTTAAGTCCACCATGTGGAATATGAATTAAGGACAATAATCTAATTCGAAAACTTCATATGTCTCAGATAAATGCTTAATTCCATCTAGAACTATAGACCAAACAAAACGAATAATGCTTAAGTCCATTTTAAATGTGAATGAATCAAAATAAACATTATTTTCTTGGTTTATTGAGTTCAGAATAATAATTTTATGTAACGTAATATGAAAAATCGGTGTTTCTAAACAACTTATAGGAAAAAAACGGTTTTTTTCGCCTCCTGAAAAGTTAGGTCGAATGGAGATAGGAGGTTTTCAATCTAAGCTGATTTGGCTCCCAGGTGTAGCTTAGGTTTCTAGCGATTGGTGTAGATTTGTTTCGAGTTTTCCATCTCTACTGCAGTAAACCTCCTTAGTCGGTTCTTACGACATTCACGAGTTGTTAAGTGAGTTTACTCAGTACTTATCTCTTACTATTAGTGGCAGATGAGCAGAGCTACCTGCCCCCCTAGCACGACCATCAAAACACGATATGATAAAGCGGTTTATCGCGGTGAACTGTCAAAATACAATAGGTTTTCATCCTTTTTTTACAGTTCACCGTGATAAATCGCTTTATCATATCGTGTTTAGATAGTCGTGCTAGGGGGGCAGATGGCATGCGATTTCCGCCCGTTATGGACTCGGCCAATCCGGGTGTAGGTATGTCTATTCAAAGTGTAAGGTATATAAAAGTATTGTTTTGTTTTACTGGTAAGTCTACTGGGATTAAGTTTCCCAGTAATCTTATTAGTAAGTCTATTGGGAAGGAAACTTTCAGTAGTACTACTGATAAGACTGCTGGGAACAGCCCATAATAGTTACAGCCGCTCACCATGAGACTGTCGGTGGAGCTGTGAATTCAACACTGCCCTCTAATTGGGAAGTCCGAGGTTCGTCACTGCCATATAGCAATGTGTTCGTTCTTAGAATTTCATACGTATACATTGCCAACTTAGGAAAACATCGTGAGCCAACTTGCAGAATAAGTTCTCTTTATTGGTGGTGGAGTTTCTGAGCCCATCAGCCCATCTGGCTAGCTAATACCGTTATTGTACCTAAGTTTGTTGCCATAATAACAAAGTAAGTAACATTATTGTTTGGCAACACCTAGAGGTAAGATTGTCAGTTTCTCAGTTGTTGAGGAGCCCATATGAAGATTGCTTCTACCTTCAGTTATCGTCACTTACTATCAAGTGAGATGTAGACCAAGAGCTTCCTTACTGTGCATAAAAGAAATCGTAGTGTTTACTTGCAATTTTCATACATTTTCAAATTCATAATTAACGTCACTTTCACAGCTACGACCGTACCACCCGGAAATATTGGGTGTACCCGAAGACGAGCATGGGATGATACCAGAAACTGTTGAGGCCGTGTTAGTAGACCGCTTGGCCAGGGGCCTGAAGATGCCCAGGATGCTCTACATAACCCCCACAGGCAGCAACCCTACGGGAACAGTCGTGCCGGATGAGAGAAGGAGACAGATATACGAGTTGGCATGCAGATTTGACTTCCTGATTGTCGAGGACGATCCCTATTTCTTTCTTAATTATAATGGGGTGAGTTTGTCGTAGTTCTACAAGCTTTTATTTAACTTGCAATGTATGAATGTACGGGTCAAATCTTGCAAGTTTAATTTGACCCACTTACCAGTTTCCGATTAAACTGAGATTTGGACCACACCTTCAGTTCTGATGATAATGCAATAAAATGGCGGATTACATATTTTTGTACAATCACCACAATATGGGTATGAACAGGCTTACAAACTTGTCCAGTGATAACTAAAAATGCAAAATACTCGTAAATAATAAAGTATCCGTGAGAATATCTGTGTAGTTGGGCAAGAATACGATACCTATTTGTTGGTCTTGATATAGGTACCTTATTCTAAGAAAAAAATCTTTCCACTTTATAATATTAGTATAGAACTAATATTATAAAGTGGAAAGATTTGATTGTTTGTTTGTATTGAATAGGCTTCGAAACTACTGAACCGATTTTGATAAAAGTTGGTATAGGGATAGTTCGAGACCAGCGGAAGGACATAGGGTAATTTTCGTACGGAAAAATATAAAATTCCCACGGGAAAACAAAAATAACGCGGACGAAGTCGGGAGCGGAAAGCTAGTATAAAATAATATAATCTCGTTACCAACTTTTACATAATTTTAACGAATTTATATTGTATTTTTTAGTTATCGCTGGTCTGTTTCTAAGTCTGTTCATTACTATATTGTGGTGGTTGTACAAAAGTATATGATCAGCCATTTAATAATAATAATAATAAGGTTTTTATTAACATACAGAAATAGGATACATTTCCTTTCTACAATCAATTTTTGTACATAGTGTGAAAGAGTATGATCAATCATAAGTACCAGAGATTCCCAAAATAGGCCATGCCTGTCTCTTGGGAAACCAAATAACTATTACTATTCGGAATTTTATGAGGATGGTAGACTGCGATTATGTGTGTGTGTGTCTGTTTATGTGTGTGTGTGCGCGCGTATGTGTGTGTGTTTGTGTATGTGTGTATGAGTGCGTGTTTCAGTTGAAGAGTGCAAGTGTGTGCATGTTACGAGAAATATGTGTTTTCTGCTGCTGCATTAATGAGTTAAGTATTACAGTTTAATGCAAACAGCTTAATGCAAAAGAGACTCTGTGAGATTATAGTCGTACGTTGACAGCAAGTCAACTACCTTCTCCCTGATCCCCCTCAAGGAGCAATCTCTAAGGTCGCAGCGAGATGCTACCTCGTTGAAAATGGCTCGGTGATAGTATCTTGCAAATCTTCACAGTGGGTATAGGGAGTTTGAACACACTTTTGTTACCCAGCTTCCTCATGGTGTCGAAATCAACGGACTTGTAGGCAGATAAACAGGCCCGCACAATATATAGTTGTCGCACACGAAGTACTTTTATATCACTATATTATAGATAGATTATTTGTCGGATATCTTATAGGCTTTTTCAACATTATCTTGAGAAGTGCTCGTTGGGCTCTTTCCAAGTCAATCATGAACGTCTTCGCCGCTCCTCCCCAGATCCCAATGCAGTAAGAGATGATCGACTGACCGATCGCATAATAAACAGTTTTTATCGTGGCTAGGTTGGTACAGTTTCTAAGTATACGCATTACTCCCACAAGCCTCCGAACCCTAGCCGCCACGTCAGTGATGTGATGTTTAAAAGTTAGTCTCTCGTCAAGGGTCAGGCCTAAGTATTTAATTTGCGTAGTTCGGTCTATCGAGCTGCACGCGCAGTTTGAGGGAAGAGGAATTGCTGAACATGTGTGCATCCGGATTCCCAGATCATGCTGAGGGGCAGACGATGCAGTTTTATGGAAGCAAATACATTTAGTTTTATCAATATTTAAGGTGAGCAGATTCCGTTCCAGCCAGCCGGCGACCACTCGCATGCCATCTTTCGTTACCACCCTGACGTCTTTCCAATCGCGCCATAATAACACCGGCCATCTTGAATTCCAAATTTTTACGATGATTTAATTAGTATCAATCTTCGTAATATAATTGACTCTAACTATGTAACGTGTTCCAACAGAAGCCGATATCGTCCTTCCTATCGATGGACACATGTGGACGAGTGATCCGGTTAGATTCCTTCTCGAAGGTGATCAGCTCGGGACTGCGCGCGGGATGGGTGACCGTTCCCACGCCATTACTACAGCGGTTGGAGTTCCACTCGCAGGCTGAGTTACTACACACCTGCTCATTAGCTCAGGTGAGAAGTGGGAAAAGGCGAAAATTCTTAAATATTTAATTCTTAATTTGAATATTCAGATTTTTAAAATCCGAATATTCCAATTTCGGGAAAGTTAGCACTGCGACCACAACGCCAGAACAAAATTATACATAGACCACTGTTCCTATTTTATACTTGGTTGAGGCAGTGTGTATTTTTTTTTGTTTATTCGGAATTCCTATTTATGATATGTTTACCTATTTTGGATTATTATTGATTCGGAATTTTTATGTTTCGTTGTCTTCAAATTTGGTATTCTGATAATCCTAATTCTAATCATTAACGGTGTTACTAGAAAATATTTTTAAACGCTGTTTATAGTTAAACACAGCTTAAGGCGCTACTTTTCCGTTTTCAAGCAATTTCGATTTCCTGTACCGCCACAAATATAAAACATACAGTTCTTAAATTCATATATGATATTGTTAAACATTTTATATCAAAATTCGTAGAGACAGAAACATGACTATTAATATTTCACTCGATAGAAAAAAATCTAAAGATCACTCTGTTCAGTATTTTAAAACAGCTGTGAATCAGAAAATATTTTTTTCTATTTTCCTTTATTGGTTTACCAACAACTTATACACTAATACAACTTTGGTTACTAAAACTATTAAAAACTAAAACTAAGTGCACAGTCAATTAAAGGTAAACACCACATGCTTAGAATGGAAAGCCGAGACACTGAGAAAAAAAAAGTTAAAAAATGTTAACATAAAAAGTGTAACTTATAATATAAATTTAAATAAAATGTAATGAGGTCAAAGTGGCCATTCAATGTGTGAGCTAAAGTGTTTCAAGAATGATCTTACGAAATTTGGCTTGGGTTATATGGTTGATATCGATGAGGTCACTAACCTTATTCATCAGCTTTGTCATTCTGCATATAGGAGAATAGGATCCCATTATAGTGTGACGTAGAGGAGGACAGAGTGGTGTAATAGGCTTTCGAGGGGGCCTGACGGGAACCCTGAACATAATTTTTCCCAATAAATCCGAACAATCAACTAGATTGCGTAATAATTTGAACAGAAAAACCAAGTCCAACATATCTCTTCGCTTAGACAGCTTAATCATATCAAAGCGCTGCAGACGGGTCTCATATGCCACACGCCTGCCGCGCATCCCCACAGAGTATGCCAAATGTCGAATAAGTCGCTTTTGCAATCTTTCTATTCTTAAAGTATGGATAGCATAGTGCGGCCGCCAGATGACACTGCCGTACTCTAACACACTTCTCACGAGGCTGTTGTAAAGTATTTTCTTTGTCTTAACATCCCGAAATTCCTTACCATTTCGTATAACAAAGCCAATCATCCTCGATGCCCTTCCAATAATCCGTTCCATATGTGGTATGAATGTGAGCTTTCTATCGAAGAGTATACCTAGGTCTTGGATTATCTCAGTTTCCTTTAAAATGGAGCCGTCAATGAAGTAGGAGGCAAGATTAACATGCAGTTTTCTAGTGAATTTAATATGTGAACACTTTCTTGCGTTCAGATTCAATCCATTATGTGCACACCAGTCTTTTAGATCGTCTAAATCCTTTTGGAGTAACTCCACATTATTGCTGTTTTCAATGATCCTCGACAGCTTTAAATCGTCCGCATACATATACAAAGATGAGCGTGATAAACAGTTTGGGAGGTCGTTAATAAATATATTTAATAATAAAGGGCCTAAATGGGAACCCTGTGGGACGCTAGATGATGTGGGAAAACAATTTGATTGATAACCGTTAACCACTACATAGAAAGATCTATCGCTTAGATATGACTCCAGCCAATGCAAAATAGGTCCAGCGAAACCATAAGATTTTAGTTTCCGAAGGAGAATGGTATGAGGAACTCTGTCAAATGCCTTGCTGAAGTCAGTATAAATGACGTCTACTTGCTTATTGGCATCGACAGCCTCGATTAGATCCTCAGCAAAGCAGATGAGATTCGTAGTAGTAGATCTTGATTTTACAAAACCATGTTGCTTAGCAGTCATATATTTTTTAAAATAATTCTGTATGTGAGTACAAAGTAATGCTTCCAGTAACTTCGCTAGAGTGGGAAGAATAGAGATTGGTCTGTAGTTCCTAACATCTTGGTCGTCATCTGCTTTGTGAATCGGTATGACCTTTGCTAGTTTCCATCTCTCAGGAAATAGACCCATTTTCAAAGATTCATTGTAAATCATCCAGACAGGAGTCGATAGGCTACCGGCGTAGGTAGCAATAAAGTATGGAGGAATATTATCAGAACCGGCGCCCTTCGTTGTATCCAGGTTCTTAAGCCCCTTCAAAATATCATCGCGACTTAGCGACACCTGGGTAAAACTATCTAAGTTGACATTATTACTATCCATATCGTTGATAGTTATAGTGGACGATTGATCACAGGGTACACAAATATTTGAGAAAAAGCTCCCAAACATGTCACAAATATCACTACCCTTGTCAGCTGTGGTAGATCCATTATGCATAGTGGCGGGATAAGACCCGCCACTACTTCCTCTTTTATTTTTGACGTAGGACCAAAAGAATTTTGGATTGTCGGCTATTTTTTCTTCCGTGATTTTAAGATAATTTTTATAGCATTCTGAGATTAGTATTTTACATCGCTTTGATAACAAACGATAGGATAACTTATCTAATGGATCTTTATACGTTTTGTATAATAGAGTATAAGACATAAAAGTTTTACCAATAGACGTGCATTTTTATTATCTAGAAAATTGCAAAAATACAATAGTATATTATGCAGCTAGTGAATAAAGACGGATTTAAAGCGAAGGCCATAGATGAATCACGAGCAAGCGAAGGATTCTAACGACTGAATCACGACCGTAGGGAGTGATTTATGATAATTCTAACACTTGAATCACTCGCTACGTTCGCGATTCAAGTGTTAGAATCCTGAGCGACGCAAGTCGTTCATGGCCCTCGGTATAAATCCGTTTTATTTAAGAGTTTAATATTATACTTTATACCATGACCACGAAAAAAAAGATTAAAGCGAAAATAGACATTTAATGTCGAGTAATTTTTGTGCAAGTAGGTTGTACAGCATTCAGATGGAGGTCGAATATATCGAGTTGTTCTAAATTCGAACCAAAATAGTGATTAAAAGTGCTTTTTATTCACTACTAGTGGGCCCGGCAGACATTGTCCTGCCAGATTACAGCGCCACCTGCCGGGTCCAATTAAATTACGTATAAACCTTCCCTGGACCTATTGAAGCACATATAGAAAATTTCGTAAGAATCGTTCGAGTCATTTCAGAGTTTTTGCGAGACTAACACACAGCGTTTCATTTTTATATATAAAGAGAAAGAGAAGAAGAAGATTTTCAGTGATTTATTCACATAAGCTTTTTTGGGGGAAATGGTATAATAATAATTTTGTATCCCAGTTTCCAAGTTCCAGTTTCCAGTTAAAATCAATTAAAACGTGTAAAAAGTAACGTTTTAGTTCGGTCGCAAACCTATAGGACACTTCGCGTTGACATCATGAAATTCGACAAGTAAGGAAAAAATCTGAAAACCGGAAAATATACTTAGAAAGTTTAGTTTAAAGTTTTAAGTTTGTACTGAACCCTCGGTGTGCGAGTCCAAATCACACTTGTCCTTGTGTTGGTTTTTTTATTTATACTTTTCATTCGCTTGGTACTTGGAATGAATGCCCTCTCCCCATTGATTTACTACCAAACGTAGATAGAGCGCTTCATACAAAAACGCGCTTGAAATCTGTCACCTAATCGACTATACATTTGTACTCGCTGATATATACTTGAATATGTACGCCCGAATGAAAATTACCATAAAGAAAGTACCGTATTTATCGAATTCAACCTTATTCCGCAATATTACGGCAACTATTTTAAGTACAACCGTGGGAAGTTACATCATTTCATACCTGGCCACAGATCAAACGACGTTTTAGCAATTGCTACAAGAAAAAGTCAACTTTATAATCTCAAAAAAAAACCTTATTCCTTGAAATTGCGTATCGCGTTGTCGCTCCAACGCATGAATGAGATAACACATCGTGATACGACGCCCGTGCGAGCGAGACGATTGTGATGTACTGACACTGACGCGAAGCGACATGTTTATGATGAAAATAATTGTTTTTGATTGGTTTTTACGTATAAATCGAATATGTGAATACATAATAAGATGTGTAATGAGTTTACTCACGCAAAATATGAAATCCCGTCTTTTTTCTGCCTTTCTGGCTATTGTTACCACAACTTTTGAATGCGCACTTCGGCATGTTTACGAGTACGTGCCGACAGCTAATCACTCACTATGGAAAGGAACTGCACGAGTCGCGATTGAGCAGTTCTTCACCGGCCCACTTTTCGATCGTTCATGCGTTATCTACCTTTGGTAGTAAATCAATGCCTCCCCCAAAATTGATTTCTGTTTACTTCACCTTTTTTTTCGGGGGAAAATGCATAACTGCACCGTGCCCGTCGCTGGCTAGACGGCGAGCGTGTATGGGGCTCTCCCAGCAGAGTGCCAGGCCTACCCACTAAACCCTCCGGTGTTCTCCCTGCCCTTATGGGTGCGCTAGGTAAGGTCCACACTGCGACGCCACAACCAATGGGCCCGGGCAATCCCGACCAACTGGTCGGGCTATCGACAAAGGGTCTGTCTACTTCACCTTGTATTAGATACCTGTATTTTTAACCAAATATACCATACAGGTAATGCTACACCACCTGCTCAATAACCGCGAACAGCTGGTCTCATATCTCAAGTCAGCTCGGGACCTATACCGCATGAGACGAGACGCACTGCAGGAGTCCTTGCAGCAGATATCAGATCTCGCTGAATGGGGGATTCCCGACGCCGGCCTGTTCTTCTGGTTGAGAGTGCGGGGTGTGGATGACGTGTATAGTATGGTAAGTGGTGTAAACCCTAGAGCAGTGGTTCTTCTTAAGCTTTTAGTGAGAGGAAACATTTTACATATATCTGTCTAGCCATCCACCAACTCTAGACCCAATATAGAGCATGTGAATAAAGGGTTTGTTATATTTATAATATTAAGTTTCGGATGGCTTCACGGTCCACTTCGGCTGCTTCCAGGGACCACCAGTAGTTTGCGAACCACCGATTAAGAACCATTGCTCTAGAGAATAAGTGTAAAGGGTATTTTTAAAGAACTAACTGTCCCGACAGAGAAAAAACCTATCGCGAACTGTCAAATGAGTGAAGTTTTAAATGTCGTTAAGTTTTTTGAATTTTTTCTAAGTTTTCTTCAATAGAGTATTAGAAAACATAAAAAAAGATAAATGAAATAAAACGGACGAAGCGAACTGTCAAACGTGCGAAGTTTATAATAGTCCTTAAGTATTTTGAAAACATTCGAATGTAGTCTTTCCGTAAGAACCTTAATACAAAGTATTAGAAAACTAAACAAAAATGTACACGGTACTTTCCACGGACACGGCAGTAGAATGATTTAAACATTAATAATAGGTCTTTAAAAAATAATGAAAGGTTCATAATACCATTTTTCGATTTAGGGATCCGTTTCTGAAATATTTGGTTTGTTAGAGGTAAGTGTCCCCCCGGCCTCTATCTGCTAAACGGTTGTACATATATGGACACGTGAAAAAAATTACAACAGTAGTATATACATACATACTAACGAAGTTTAAAGGAAAACTATCAGAGTTGAGTACTAAGTACAAACTAAAAAGTTATAGACAACCAACTTATAAAATGTACTCGGAAAAGTTAAATTTCATTGAAAATTAGTACTGAATATAAATTTACGAACCACGTGGAGTTAAGGAAATATAAAATCAGTGCAGTTTTAATAATAATAATAATGCCTAATTGAATAGCAACGTGTTGTGAGGTGTGAGTGTGAACTCATAGTTGGCATTTGCAACTACGGAACCCTACACTGCGCGTGGCGCCCGACACGCACTTGGCCGTTTTTTTACATCTACCAGGGAAGCTCTCGGCCTTCATCTCACCTGATGATAAGTGACGATAAAGTCGAAGATGGAAGCGAGCTTCACCTGGACTCCTCAACAACTGGGGAACTGGTAATCTTACCTCTAATTGTTGGAACACAGTTGGAATGTTACTAACATAGTTACTATGGCGACTAACTTATGTAAGTCGATAATATATCTAGCCAGGCTCAGGAGTCCTATCACTAACTAAACCAAGCAGAAAAACTTCTGCTCCCACGGAGAATCGAACCCCAGACAACGAGATCAATACCGCGTGGTCTCCACCAAAAGACTGTGGTTGTACGATACTCAGTTTTAGTTCAAGTGTAGTTCCAGAGTGGATGGCATTACGCTCTTATTGAGAAGTCTATGCTCGTCTTATGGCGATAGCCGTTGACTCACAGCCTTGCAGCATTGCTTGGAATAAATGAGAGGCTATTATTGCATTTTCACATGGTACATTTTTTACGTGGAATTCGAAAATAAAACAGGAATACTCCGGCTTACGCGTAGTTGGGACTATATTCTGCGGTTTGGCGCCCAACGTGGGGCCCGAGGAACTTAGAAGTATTCGTAGCAGCACTTGTGGTAGATTGATGCGACCTTGCTTTGCACTATCTAGAATATTTCAAGGTGTTATGATCACTTAGTGGAATTTGAATCTAGTTTTTTTTTATATAAATCTGTATACATCGTTTAGTTCGTTTACTACGCTAACGCAACTACATTCCTAAATAGTCTGCGCTTACTGCAATTAAATAAATTTATATAATGTATGTTTAGAGTTCAACTTTAGGATAATTAGGATAATTGAACACCTCTAGATAGTTGGCAAAGATTGCCGAATTGCCCTAGTAAAGTGCTCGCCAGACGCAACGTGTATCTATACTAATATTATAAAGCTGAAGAGTTTGTTTGTTTGTTTCAACGCGCTAATCTCAGGAACTACTGGTTCGAATTAAAACAATATTTTTGTGTTGGATAGTCCATTTATCGAGGAAGGCTTTAGGCTATATAACATCACGATATTGTTATTTTCGTACATCCACGCGAACGAAGTCGCGGGCACAGCTAGTGTAAGATACACTAGAGGTACTCCCTCACAATATTGCCGTAAGCGCTTAGCTGGCTGGACTTGGGCAATCTTTACCGACTATCTAGAGGTGTTTAATATCACCAAACTTGAACTCTATACATGCATGACATTGACAATCATTAATAAATTTAGAATCAATCATCTAATTCGGATTCTACTTCAATGGTCATAAAAAAGACACAAATGTATGTTGCAAATAGCACTATCATTAAAATTCTCACTTTCCATTAAAATGTCTACTATTTATATACATCCATACTAATATTATAATTGGGAAAGTGTATGTGTGTGTCTGTTTGTTTGTCCGTCTTTCACGGCAAAACGGAGCGACGAATTGACGTGATTTTTCAATGGAGATAGTTGAAGGGATGGAGAGTGATATAGGCTACTTTTTATCTCTTTCTAACCCCCCACTTCTCTAAAATGGGGGGTGGAAGTTTATATGGAGCATTTCGCAATTTTCAAGGTAGAAAGCTAAAAATTGGTATGCGGACTATTTGTGACTAACAAAAAAATCGTGCATCGTTTTTTTTTTGGAAATCTGCCCCAACCCCTTAAAAGAGGGGGTGAAATTTTATATGGGACTTTTCGCAGTTTTCAAGGTAGGAAGCTAAAAATAGGTACACAGACTCTGTTACCAACGAAAAATACCTGCCTTATTTTTTTTTAAATCATCGGTGTTACCCCGAATTTAACGCGAGCGAAGCCGCGGGCAAAAGCTATAGTAGGTATAGTATTTTAAAGATATAACAATGCAAGAACCAATGATTTGAAACTGTTCCAGGTTTTCCGCACAGCGTTAGACCGCGGCCTTATGATGGTACCCGGCCACGCGTTCACGCACGACACTAGCGCCCCCTCGCAATACGTGCGACTAACCTTCAGCAAGATACGACTCGAGGATATGGACCAAGCGGTGCGGCGGTTGGGCGAAATAATACGGGACGAGCAACGTTTAACTGAGCAGAGGCAAAGGAAGAGATTGGCTACCGACCGCTAGATGGCGCTGGGCAGAATTGCGCAAGTGAAGAGTAAAGGACGCTGGTATTAATTGTAATCTAATTTTAAATAAAGTGACCTCCATATAAGTTAAGTTAGTAGTTAGATTGTACGAATAAAGTTGTTTGATATAAATAGAACTTCATGGGACAATGAAGTTGTTTTCAGTAAGCAATGATTGCAGCAAGCAAAAGCAACAAAATGTTTGCGTTCTAACTGATAGATGGCGCTGAAATGTTGCCTAGAAATTGAAAAATAGATAAACTGATGAAAAGTGCAAGAATAATATAAAAATGTATAATGTCTTCAGCATAATACGATTCGAAGATATGAACGCAGCGCTGGTGCTTGGCGTATTTGAGACTATCAACGTGTTACCACAATACATAGTACAAGTATTACTTTCGCGAAGCAGGGAAGAGGTTTTGCTACTGGTCGCTAGATGGTACCTCTCAAATAATTTAGAAAAATAACTTTTAGAGTAATTAAGATGATGGACTCAATTCTGTGCGCCCGCCGTCTAAATAACCTAAAACTAAAATTTCTAAATTTAAACTTAATTTAAATGGCCGGTGAAGCAAGTGCTATTCTACGGTGACATGTCAACTAAATTTAGGCAGAGCTTAAGTGTAATTCTAAAATGTTTAAGATTACATTTAATTGTGTTTAGGTTACTATCATAAAAATATTAAAAGTAAATTAATGGATGGATCTTGTTGTTAAAGAAACTAAAACGGGTTTATGTAGGTAAATACATTTAATGTACATTTCTATTTTTAACAATATAATTGTAACTACTAAAAATTATGCAGATTCAAATTAGCAATGTCAGTTGAATTTGACAGTTACCGTAGAATAGGAAAATGGTTTAGCGACACCTAACTAAAATTAGGAAATTTAGCGGCCACTTAAGAATTGAGTCCGATGCTGCCATATAATTTAAAATAATTATAAGTGTGCAAATAATGGTTTTTAATACAGATACGTTTATTATAAATAAAACTCCATCTTACCAGATGAACAACGCTTTTTAAATAAGTAGAGGTATTACTATTATCTATTCTGTGGTATTGGCAAAGATGAGCTATAGGTACTGATTGCAAGATAGAGTCGCCATCATGGTCGCCATGGATTTCAAAAGTCTAAATAAAATATTTTGTATTGATAGATAGACATAATGATGAAACTAATTACCTTTATACTCATTTTATTATTCAATATAAAGGATAAATATCTGGAAAAGCTTGTGATTAAACAATAATTTTTATTTGCTTCTTACTAGTAGAAGGCAATGTACAAGGCTTAATTTATTAATAATTTCAAGACTATAATTATTTTACTAAAAAAAATTATTTCATTGAAAAATGTAATTGTATGGCATAGTGATACTTTGATAAGTGTAGAATAGAGCTACTAATAGTAGTAGTATAGTCTGACTTGTTCTACTTAACACTAGATGTCGCTAGCCATACATTAATTACTATAAAATCATTCAATCGATTTCGGTAAATTCCTTTATAATAAAGAATTTACCGAAATCGATTTCTTCAACATTTCTGTTAATGGGATAAAACAATCGTTGAAGGGAATGAATATAGTCACTTCATTTATTTATGTTATACTTGCTTTAACCATAGTAACAATTTAATGTTATGTAATGATAATAATGTATAATTTGGTGACGTCCGTTTCACGTTAGCTCTAATAAAACATATATTTTTTATGTATCACGTTTGGGCACTATTAAGGTCTGTATAATGTAAAAACTGTTTTTATTACATTCTGTTATTATGGACAATTGAACTTAAAAGCATTATTAAAACTTTTTGTTGTGTTATTTGTAAATATAACTGGTACTTGCTTTAATTCTTTTCATTTATTTTCTCTTAACCAAGGTCTTTTTACAGTGTAATGTGGGTAGGTAATTGATTAATTTTCAAAAAAAACTAGTATTAGTTTTCAATTAATAATATCTGACGCTCTTACGGTGAAGGAAAACATCGTGAGGCAACCTGCATACATCTGCGAAGAAATTCAATGATGTATGTGAAGTCGACCAATCCGCACTGGGCCAGCGTGGTTGACTAAGGCCTAATCACCCTAACATAGGGTAGGCTCGAACCCCTCGGTGGGGACGTATGTGAGCTGTAATGATGATGATGATGAAACGCTCTGCCTATATTTGTATCTTTTTTGCCTTCTGTAATACAGCATTGTGAATGCAAATTGGCTTAGATGACGAAGGCTAGAATTGGCTGAAGATCCGATATTGTATTTCGTATGAAGACATACGTTTTTCTACTTGTTTTGTTTCAGGTGGCTATCTATTACTGTCTTACTTAAGTTTGCCGCTATAACAATAATATAATTATGTATTTCGACGATCAGAGGCAATAGAGCTAGAGGTGTTATTTTTAAGAGGAAACACCAAGGTCAAGTGAATTCAAAATTAGATATTTGTAAAATGTTTTGCTGTCGCGCTGTGCCCCCGAATAATCGAACTGAGCGCGATAGGGACAACTGCGGCTCGGACCGAAAATACCTATGAAAAGTACACAAAATATACGTTTCGTAGTCCCCTGTTTTCTCCGCTAAAACTAGACCGATTTAATTACTTTTTTATTTATAATTTAAAGAAAGACTTTGGCTGTGTTTCTATGTTTTGCTTTTTTCATATAATCTCGTCAAATTCGTTTACTGGATGTTTGAATATAGCAGAAAATAAGGCAATTTTTTTAAGTTTTTTGAAGGCTGATATCTCTTTAAAAAATTAACTTAATAAAAAAATGAAAAACAGGAACATACCTATAATGGCCATTGTTTTTTTAATTATAACAGCTATTGCTATTATCCAGGAAGGAAACAGGATACTACGTTTGTATGGAAAAAATCCCCGTACAATTTCCTCTTAAAGAAAAGATCTATCACGATCACCTGGAAATTACTAGTTATTGCGGCGTCAATATAAGACTCTGACTGTCGACTATCTGATGAAAAATAGTAATGGATGCACTTTGACATTTAAAGCAATAGCGATAGATTTTTGTTACACAATCAAGGGGCAGTTTCTCTGCTGTCGAGGTAGCCAGGAGAAGCCCGAATCCATATTCGATTCATCGTCATAAACCAAAAGGCGAGGTAAAGGCGAAGAGATTTCCTATTTGTTGAATAAAAAAGAAATCTAAAATAAATAGTTCCACTGAAATCTCTGGCGCGAAGTTCCGTGAACTGGAAGCAATAAAAACCGTATCCCGTCAGATGCATCAGTAATGCAGTTAAAATTTCAATTTCCAGCCGACAGCGCTTAAAATTACCGTTTCATTTGCACAGCTATTAAACTTTATAATATTGTGAACGGATCCGAAGACAATCTTCTTGGGATTAACAGACAAAGGCTTCAATTCTGTGTCTCAATTGGACTTCGAGAAATATAAGAAATTAACATCTAATTTATAAGTAGATAGGTAGGTACTTAATTTTCTGAGAGATTTTAACTATATATTTTAAAAGCGCTTTGAATAGCTGTTCTGATAAGTCTTTAAATATTATTAAAAAGTTATCACAAAATGAACATACTGATAATTTTTGTAATACAGTACCTACTGTTTGCAGAGGATACTACTACCCACATAAAACTAAATGTAACATTTTTCAATTTATTTAGCACTAGCTTTTGCCCGCGACTTTGTCCGCGTGGAAGTCTTTTTCTTTGATTCCCTTTTCTTTATCCCTCCCCACAACTCAAACTCTCCATACCAAATTTCATCTAAATCGGTTCAGCGGTTATTGATTCCCTATACAAACTTCCACCCCCTTTTCCCCCCTTAAGGGATGATTTCTGGGATAAAAGCTATCCTATGTCCTTTCCTAGGACTCAAACTATATCTATACCGAATTTCATCAAAATCGGTTCAGTAGTTTAGGCGTGATTGTGTAACACGCAGACAGAGTTACTTTCGCATTTATAATATTAAAGTAAGGAAAACCGCAAATATAATAACTAAATATTATATTATATTCCCATTACCAAATGTAAGAGCAAGACAAGTGAATACTCTTGTGTTAGTATTGCCATTTGAGTGACCTTGAGCCTTCTTAATATGAGACCCATTGTAAGCCACGGCCACGTCTCAGAAGGCTTACTCTCGAACTAATTCCGATCGATCGACATTGGGATTGTGATTTTTCCTACGCTTGAATAGCAACACAGGCCCCAAATTGGATTCGAATTTTGAGAAAATTATGTAACACTGAGTATGATTCACTCAAATCGGCGCAATAAAATGTAATTTGACGCCAATGCGCAGCGAAATAAGCGTACGAAAAATCGCAATGCCAATGTCGATCGATCGGAATTGGTTCCGTACGTTAACACGGCAACAGGCACGAATTGACGACTTCTGTCTTGAGACACTGCAGGGGATGAGTCGAGAATATGCTGCGTAGTTTCCTGAACGCAGCCCAGCCGAGAATCAGTACAACAGTACATACATACATTACATTACATGTCATTGCAACAACCTTATTATATATACTTATTGGTTTGTCACACCTGACAGAGGCCATACAACCTAAAAATTGAATTGAATACTTATTGGTTATAAATTTTGTTCCTCCTATTATGATGAATTTGCTTTTGAATTAATCGACCTAATTTACTAAATTCCAAGATGAGAATCCATGTTTATTTAAAGATTTGAGAGGTAACACCCTATATTTATCGCTATTTATTGTTAAGTACTGCGTAGTCCAGTCAGGACTACGCAGTACATAACAACTGCATTAGCTTTGATCATCTTCAAACGTATAGTTGCTACAAACGCTCGAAACTCATCTGGACAGCGAAACGACGAGCAGAAATCGCTCTCGAATAATCGCCGAGCAATTAAAACTGCTTATTTCCTTAATTCCTAGCAATCGGTCGCTTAAATAGCTTTCCAAGTGTTCCTTGGTAACTGCCAATCGAATATACATCTTGAGTTACTGCGACAAGTTGTATAATCGTTTGGCGGTCATCTAGAGCTTTTAATACAGTAAGTGCTAAGCAAATTTAGCTCTTGTTGGGTCGCAACAGAGTTTAGTATCCAGGTTAGTGCTGCGATGAGACAGGGAAATGGGAAATTGTGCGCTAACTCACCGACGTCGGAATAAAACAACTCTTTACGCTAATAATGAGAAAGAATGGACAGAGCAGGGAGAGACATAGATGGTTCTCTTTAGACTGGCATTCACAGAACTTTATTTTATTTTAATATTTTAGGGAAACTTACAGATAGTTACGCATTCTAGGTGGGGCAACTAAACCACTGATGGCCAATTATCAGTTTCCACTTGTAGTTACAAAGATAAGTAAAACATGCCGCACTTATAAATGAAAATATTTAAAGACAAAAATCACACTACTTGATAACATAAAGCAAAACATAGATGTTACCGTGGAAGACAATGTTACTTATTTTTAAAAAATTCGTTGCTGATTTGACGTTTTAAGATATTGGGAGAAGTATTGTATATTATATATTAAGGATATTGGGAGAAGTATTGAACAGATCTAGGTCGTATTGTTACGTAATAACTATTTAGTAATCTGTGGTATTGCTTGGATAGTTTGTTGAATGTTTTGCTTGCTCTGACAAAAAATGTGTTATGCATATAGTTTGTTTTGATAAAAGGGATGTAAATTGGGTCATTATAATAACGGAGTTTTGCAACAGGAACTCTTAAATTAATTTTACCTAAAAGGTCACCGCAGTCGACCACACCGTTTGCTATATTATTATTTTTCGGGTCTTGTAGTCTGTGCGGAAAAAGAACAATCGTGAGAATTGAAGGCGCTTTTTCTTTTTTCTGAATTAATTGAATCAGCCTCATATTCTTCTCCAAGATGCACCATCTTCAGCTTTGCTTGCGTGCATTGGAACTTCCTTCCTTGTCTTCTTCGTCCACCACGGGCGCACTATATCGTTCGTAGTTTGATGGCGTGTTTGATCATGTGATCCTGCGGGGATGGAAAGTTCTACTACCCTTAATTATCTTTTTTGCTCAGAAGCACCATAACAGTACCATGCCATGGTATGCCAGTGCCATGTATCTACCATGTTAGGCCTTCTGACTATTCCTTAGAGTTTACTACAAGGAAAAGTCCATCATCATCATCATCATCACAGCTCATATACGTCCCCCACCGAGGGGTTCGAGCCTACCCTACGTTAGGGTGATTAGGCCTTAGTCAACCACGCTGGCTCAGTGCGGATTGGTCGACTTCACATCATTGAATTTCTTCGCAGATGTATGCAGGTTGCCTCACGATGTTTTCCTTCACTGTAGGAGCGTCAGACAAATGTACATATGAAATTCGAAACGAAAAACACATTGGTACATGGCGGGTCTCGAACCCCGACCCCCCGATTAGAAGGCAAGTGCCGAGTCCACAGCGTCACCGACGCTCCTGTCAAGGAAAAGTAGCAGGTTGCAATTCTATATTTATGGAGCCAACGTTTTTTTACAATATCTTTGAACACCAAATTATTTATTTTTGGCCCTGACAGTAAAATCAAAAGACAATAGGCATGCAGACTAGTTATAACATATTTAAAACAAAGTCCGCGATAAACTCAAAAACTACTGCACTGATTTTCAAGCGGTTTTCACCATTCGATAGCGTGATTCTCGAGAAAGGTTTTAGTATATAATTTGTTAAGTTTTTGTATTTATTTCTGTGTACATTAACGATATTTGTTGAAGATGTCGGGAAAAATAAATTAAGGCGAAACGTAGTTCGCGGGCACAGCTAGTTAGATAATAAGAAAATGAAATGTATTTTTTGTTTTGGCAAAATACCAAAAAACTACCGAGACAAAGCGAATTAAATTTATGGGGGCTTGCTTAGTCACAAGTTAGTAGAATACCTACGTATGATGTTAAGCGACATTTCAAATAGTGTTTCGTTGCAAGTTGTAGATGACGTAAAAAATAAAATATGTGCAATATTTTATTGTAATCTGCCAAACGGACATAAAAAAACATTTCCGTTTCCCATTTTGACTATTCGTCCAGCGTCGGCATGTCACAGATAAGTAATTTTGGCAAGTTTTCATTGCACCTTGCTAGACCGACTAAAGCGTTAACTAGAAATCGCAACATTATCAGGCTATCTATCACCAAGGAAAATAATTAATTATGAGTCCCAGGTTAGACGTGCTCAAATTTTCACTGAAATAATTACTTCAATAACAATATATGGACGTAGCTTAATGAATTAACACACCCTTTTGGTTCCCAAAAAAAATTTGCGGGTAGTGAATGCTTGGTGCATAAAATACGATATAGAGCACCATCTGTGTCTCTACATAATCTGTAACAAGAGCGACGAATCAAACACATTAACTATCGACGATGTACAGGCTCATCTTGTATTGCGTCGAGACATTCGCAATTAATAGCACATGCTATTTTACTCGGCTTGGGTATTCATCCCTCACCAAAAAGTACCTATATACTATTTAGGCCCGATTTCACCAAAATCGGACAAGTTTTTATACCAAGGATATAAGGCGTGTTCGGATAGCCTGTGGTGGCGTTTTTAGTATTATCAAAATTGGCGTTGATGTAAAGCGTTCGGTTAGAAGGTTATAAAATTTTTGCCATTTTTGCTCCACACCCTAACCGAACGCTACATTATCAATATGTCCTATTATAAACTAAATTTATTTTCAGTTTCCAGATTCTGGATGTATTATGATGTAATAAGCTCGCTTCATGATTAACGATCATTAATTTACATAAATAATGTAAATAAAATTTATTTCGTTAAAACTTATTCAATCGTGTCAAAAATTGTACGTTTAGTAAACGTCAAAAATCTTAAATGTCGAAAACTTCCACTTTTGACCCTCTTCGATAGCTGGGGCGAAATTGCTATTTTTGTCATTTTTTCAGCTACATATCCGAACGGTTGACGTAAACAGATAAAAATGCAACTTTTGTTCACATTTCTTCTAACCGAACGCTCCTTGTGTGAATTTTGTCATTTTTTACAGTTATTTTTGCCACCTCGATGCTATCCGAATGCGCCTATAGTCATCATGAGCTACTCTCAATAAGAAAGATGGCGTCTAATTCACAGCTGATTGGCGAGCTATCTAAAGTGACAGTTGCCATAACTGTCCTTTAATCCTTCTTATTTAAAAACAGCTAATAGGATAAGTATGTGATTTACGGAGAGAATGGACTATTTAATTTCGCAGCATTATAATTCATTCGTTCATTTAGTTCAATTTTAATTTGCCACAAAAAACATAGAATTCGAAAGACTAATTAAGCCTAATGTGGTGAAACCAAAAATAGGCTATCCGAAAATAAATGTAGAGTTTAAAAAATCCATGGTATACTTAGTTATTCCAGTTTTGCGTTACTGTTGGTGAAATCGGACCTTAGTAGAATAAATTTGTCTGTACACGTCGTTAAAATATGATCGTTTTTAAATCAGGTCGCCTTTTTTTTTCATTTTTTAACCGACTTCAAAAAAGGAGGAGGTTCTCAATTCGATGCGTATGTTGTTTTTGTATGTATGATACGCGATTACTCCGCCAATTGTGGACAGATTTTCAAAATTCTTTTTGGATTCGATAGCGTATAGATACTCCTGGGGTGATCTCAAGGTCACCAAAGTCTGATGATGGGATCCCATGAAAATCGAGGAAAACCCTAATTTAAGACATATTAGGGTTTTTTCACTAAAAAGATTTCATTCACTAAAAAGTTAAAAACAAAAAATATTTTACAAAAAATAAAAACCGACTTCAAAAACACTGAAAATTTAAAAATATTATAAGAATAGGTACAGACAACAACACACTTCTATATTAGATTCGGTGATAAATTTTAAGACTTTCTAGGTTTTCATCGTTTGGCACCGACTTCAATATAGAAGTGTATGTTGTCTGTATCTATTCTTATATTATTTTTAACTTTTCAGTGTTTTTGAAGTCGGTTTTTATTTTTTTAAACACACAATAGGGAAGTATATCGACATAGCCCAAACAATTGCAAACCTTAAGTGATAGTGGACCGGACACATCGCTCGCGGGACTGACGGTCGTTGGAAAGGTCCTCAGTAGCGGCCGCGTACCAGGAGACGCAGAGTCGGTAGGCCCCCCACAAGGTGGATCCGCATACCGGGGGGCGCAGCGTTGGCAGGGCCCCCACAAGGTAGACCAACAACCGACCAATTCGAAAACTTCTGCCCAAGATTGAACCGTACACTACTGACAGTATGGTGGTTGAGCCTAGCTTATCTGAAGTTCCGGGGTCAACTCCCCACAGGGGCAGAGGGTTAGCTACCACCGTCTGATCTATCCGAAACCGGGAGATTACAGGGTCATGCCACCAAAGGGCATCATCAAGGTCATGGTCACGGTGAACTGGACCGTAGGTGGTGATGGCTTTAGGGACTAACACCTGTGGAAACACAATAGATCCAGAGTGGGTCGAAGTGCGAAGGCTCACTACTTCGGCCACCCCACCTCTAAGATGAGATAAGATAATCATTAGAGGAAGACCAGGAGCTTGTGTCATGAAAAAAATCATTTAAAAGGAAATAAATCTTTTTAAGATACCGCAAAATACTCACAAGTACTGAAATCATTGTTTGTTGTAGTTTTTTTGGTATACTCGTGTACCCTACAAAAAAGTTTTTTTTTCACATTATAATCCCCTGTTTTGAAAAAGTTATCTGTAATGTATCCACTTCAAATACAATATGTTCCTAGAAACACGTGCAAATCTACGAGCGTTAATCCATAAATAATGCTTGTTGTGCAACAAAGTAGGACTTTTGAAAAACATGCTATTTCTTCAATGTGGAGTACTTAGGAAATTTACGTCAAATCGACCTTTGTGCCCAGGTGATAAAAGCCACGATGGCACTAAAGACCGAAAAGCTAATTTTGTAGGAAGGTGACAATTTTTTCATCAACACGTTTGTTAAGAACCGACGAAGCGTCTGTAGGTTTCCTTTGTGATCCAGTATAAACAACTCTATCGTTAATTAAATAAGGCGACAAATTCCTCATAGAAATTTTATTTTTATTATTATGACACCCCGAAACTATAATGTTATGCGAATGTTATTTTTTCATGTATTATTTGACTTTAGTAATTTGTTTTGTTTTTCATCTTTGTGAGATAATAATAATTATGTTTGAGTGGATTTCGTAATCGCCGTTTGGAAATCGAATCTGCCAATTGTCTATAATTATTATCCTGCATTTTTATCACACTGCCTAGAAGAGCCAGTCTTAAGGATTAACTCTATAAAATTTTTCGAAAACTAATTAAGTGAGACCATAAAAACCTGTAAAGATATTACCACACAATGTTAGTGATTGTCGTTTGAAACAAAACAAACAAACATTGGCAAACTTCATTATAGCAGAAATGGATGTGAAGTGTACCTAAATTTCAAAGTGACGGTTCGCTTAAGTAGTTCGCGTTCGACGTAAGGGAATATCGATATTTGACAGTACTTCTGGTACAGCTGATAAGTTTCATGCGCTCAGTCTTCATATGAGCCAAAAGACGTCCTGAATACGGTAGGTAAAAAATTTGGGCGATTCAAAAGGGCTTTCCATCAAGACATAATTAAATGAAAACTTCGATCATCTCATCGTCGGTCTACTTCGCCGAATATAAGGCTACACATTTCTTTGCTGATAGCAGTCTACGAGAGACAATTTTTTCGACTGAGATCGCAGATGGAACCATGTCGAATTCCCAATGGAAGAAGCACAATGAAATGCTCATAAAAAGGTGCTAATGTTATGTAATCCCCGCATTAAGGGCTCTTCACACGAGCCGGCCCGCGTTCAATTACACGGTGCGGAAGAATACGTCATTATAGGATACAGGCTGTTCATGTTTGATCGGCGAAAATACAAATGAATATTTTGGAATATGTGATATTGATTTTTTATTACATTAAAGCGACAAGGTGGCGTATGGCCAACATAATGGTAAGCAGTTACCGTAGCCTACACACGCGTGCATCATAATTATCACTTCCGCATTACTGGCTCTTTGAACACCTTTTATACCTTGAAGAGATTTATGCTGCAGTCTCTTTAAAACCTTAGAAACTTTGCCAGGAAATTCATTCCACAGCCTGAGCTCCTTTGAAAAGGAAAGGAAGGAAATTCCTTTGAAAGCGTACAGTACGTGACCGTTTTGGTTTTGAGATTTTAAAAAGTTGACAATTTAAATTACTTTAGAGGTCCCAAGCTTTTTTCTTTTAGCAATAGTTTTCAAGAACAATTTTTTTAATAATCCAAATGCTTTAACATTTCTATGTCTAGATGAGCTTTGTATAAATGACAATGTCAAGTCAAAAAAATTACTATCATTGTCAATGGCAATTATTTTGATTTGTATTGACTGGCATATAACTGTTGCAGTGATGTAAGTAGCCGGCGAAGAAGTGTAGGAAAAGTCAGAGAATCCATATAAATAATTATATTTCAGTAAAGTCCTATTTTACAACCATCGTTTTATTGTTGCGTCGTTGCTATCATACAAACAAAATCATATCCAACAATTATCACAGAGTAATAACAGCACCTCTACAACGGCTTAAGATGATGTAGAATACAATAACAGGCGGTTGCCTCAAGTCCGCCCTATTTACGTTTTTCTCAGTAAAATTGTAGATTTTAGTCTGGTCAAATTCAACTATATTTTAGGAATATGGAGACAAAGGAAAATATGTTTTGAACCAACCCATAAATGTCCGACTACTAGGCTTGAACGAGGGGGAATTGGCCTACTACATCAAGATGGCCAACTCTCCAAAAGCTTAATAAATTTATAATACGTACACGATACTCCCTCGGAACATCCTGTAGCCGAATATTAGCGACACATTCACAGCACGCATCAAACCGTGAAATATCTCATATTATTTATATCGCACCCATAACCATTAGCGTTATTTACAACGTTATTTGCACACGTTAACGCGCGGTAATCTGCTATTCAATGACGTTATTAACACTTCATTATCCGATCGACGTATTGTGACGCAGCGTGTGGCCGCAGACTAAAGAGAAGTTTTAATGCTCTCTGGAGCGGTCGACTCTTTTGTAAGTAGTTTTTGAGGTTAGATCATGTTTCGTTGTGAGAAATACATAAATTGTTATACAAACGTTAACAGAAATTACAACATTGTCTTCTATGTTCACGAGTAGTTAAGTACTTACTAGATAAATATATAAAAAACAACTTCAAAAATACTTAAAAGTAAAAAAATATATAAGAATACATTACATTTTTATTTTAAAGTCGGTGCCAAAAAAAAATTACAAATAATAAAAACCGACTTCAAAAACACTGAAAAGTTAGAAATTGTTATAACAATAGGTGCAGAAAACATCACACTTCTAAATGGAAGTCGGTGCCAAATTTTAAGACTTTCTAGGAGATCATCGTTTGGCACCGACTTCAATATAGAAGTGTGATGTTGTCTGTTGTCTGTACCTAATGTTAGAAGAAAATCAAGAATATGAGCAAACTTACAATAAATATGTATATTATTTTTAACATTTCAGTGTTTTTGAAGTCGGTTCTTATTTTTTTTTTTTTTTAAAGTCGGTTAAATGAATTTAAATTAGAGTCCCATACAAATATTATTATTAACACCACTAACCAGTGCAACATTTGAACTAGGTTCTTAATAATAAAACTTAACTGATTGGTATTTTTAATCGATTTCAAAAAAGGAGGAGGTTCTCAATTCGATGCGTATGTTTTTTTTGTGTGTATGTTACGCGATTACGCCGCCAGTTGTGGACCGATTTTCAAAATTATTTTTGTATTCTATAGAGTATACTCCAAGGGTGGTCCCATGGTCATCAAAGTCAGGATCTGATGATGGGATCCCATGAAAATCGAAGAAAACCCTTAAATTTTAAGGTGTTTCCAACGTGTTTTGTGTGTATGTTACTCGATTACTCCGCCAACTGTGGACCGATTTTCAAAATTCTTTTTGTATTCGATAGAGTATACTCCTAGGGTGGTCACAAGGTTACCGAAGTCAGGATCTGGTGATGGGATCCCATGAAAATTGAGGGAAACACTAATTAAATACCTAATTAAACAAGCTAATTAAATAAGCTGGTATTTATTTAGGGTTTCTTTCACTATAAAGATTTCATTCACTAAAAAGTTAAAAATAAAAAATATTTTACAAAAGTCGTTGCCAAATTTTAAGACTTTCTAGGAGATCATCGTTTGGCACCGACTTCAATATAGAAGTGTGATGTTGTCTGTACCTATTCTTATATTATTTTTAACTTTTCAGTGTTTTTGAAGTCGGTTTTTATTTTTTGTAAAATATTTTTTTTGAAAATTACGAGACTGCTAACAAAAATTTGCTCATCATAATTAACAAGGTTTTGTGCCAATCAGTGATTGGATACTGCATCCCGGTCTGGGGAAGTGCTGCCAAGTCGCATCTATTGCAGGTGGAACTTGCTAACAGGTCCCTGTTAAAAGTTATGCTAACGTATCTGTATGGTTTTCTCATGAGGGGTATCTTAGATACCCCACTACTGCCCTTCACAAAGAAGCTCAAAGCTTCTCTCGGATCGCCAGCTTTTCCTGCAAAAAGTCACTTTAATAACACACAGGCATCTTACCAATCCTGATGATTATGATTCTCTTCTAGATAAATGGATCTCTAAAATTCCTCTTTAATCGTCAAAGCCCTCAGAGCCCGTATTTGTAGCTACCGTCCGAATTTGTTATAAAAAAAACTGCTCAGTCATACAAGCAAAGACAGTTCTTACCAAGTGGCTACTTAACAAGTCTTATATTGAAAAAACTGAGATCTTGATCAGTCGATGTTTCTAAGCTCTTTTTTTCTTATGCACTCAGAGTAAGTTTTGTATATGCAAATAAGTTTCTAAGTAAGTTTTTTGTTTTTTATATGCAAATAAGTTTCTAAGTAAGTTTAAGCTAAAATCTCGGGATATCTGTAATTAGTTCGACCTCTCGAAATCTTTTTAATTCAATAACTGTTATTAAATTAACTCTAGTAAGCTTTTCTGATTGTCACTTGAATTAAAATTACAAAAATTGGTCTCTCAAGATACCGAGCTTATGCTTAGTTTGGGGACCTCTGGACTCTGCTGTTTAAGCCTAGTGATGCGCTAACTTATATAATTTTTCCAAATGGTAATTGTTCCTTTGTGTGCAATAAAAAAATATTATTATATTGGTTGTAACATCTACGTATAAACTCAGTGCTTCAATTTATTTGCGAAAGGTACTAAAACACTGTCTACAGAGCCTCCACCAATTATTCGCCCAATTACTGTTTTAATAACGTTGTCGAATATTTTCAAGCAAAAAACCATTATCGTCAGTAACGCCGTAAGCGGGCCGCTTAAGCGCCAATCACAAAGTTTAATTTATCGGAGCGCTATAGTCTCGCTGCGTAATGAGAAATATTCGTTATTATTTTTCGTGAATATTTTGATTTTCGTTTTGTTTGTAATTCACTTAAGTAGCGCCGGACGACAACTTAATAATAGAGATTAAGATTGAATTCAACAGTGAAAAGATGTTTGATTGCTATAGATTGGTATTGTGTAGATTTGCAGCGAAAAAGTCATGACCACAGATTAGATAATAGTTATGCCATGACGTCTACCTCTATTCCATAGTAAACCGAGGTCAAATTACGTCGTGTTGTGTTCCTGTGCATTAGTGACATCACTGGAACCGAGGAGGTGGTATATCCTGTTATAACTCTTGCGGTGACTTTCTTCCTTCCTTTTCCTTCAGTCACTTGACTCACTTAGCATCAGTTGGGCCGCAGGCTTATTACCGATTTTTAGAGACAGTCGCGATTGCTGCGATTATTGCTTTTAAATCGCAAATTCGTATTAGGCGGTTAACACATTGCCGCCGCATCCCGCTGCGGTGTACGTAGGGACGAAATCGGCATGCGGCTGCGGGGACACGGAACCGCACCGAACGGTTTGCTCCGTATCTCCGTCCGGAGCTGCGGTGCACGACGCCCCACCTGACGACGACGTATTATCTATGTCGAGATCTTATGCACGTCGTTTCTACGTAAACATCCGTACGATACTGTAGCATATCCCGCGGACCGCACCGCATCACCGTCTGGGAGTACCGTCGCGCGCGCCGTACACCCGCACGGAGATGCGGTGTGAGTGTGTTATACCCTGCGGTTTTTGTATTCAAATTAAGATACTGCAGTCAAAATTAAAAACCGCAGCACCGCACACCGGAGCGGTGTCCGGTGCAATGTGGTATCCGCCTTATGGAACGTTGGATTGCGCTACGACAGCGCCACATGCGGGCGACTGGCGCACTAAAAATGCAAGTCAACGCTTGGACACGGCGACCGATCACAGACCGATATTGATACTTTGTTGATCGCGATACCATTGTATACGGCTGCTTTTTCCCGTAATAAGCCTGTCGCACGCCATGTTTGCTAATCACGTTGTAAAAAAAAAAGTATTGCCAACTACCTAATTACAAAACTACAGCAAATCGTCATTCTCTCTGTTGCTTCATTGACTATGACACTTTGGGCCCAGCTCTGAGGCCTATTCAGCACCAGTTAATAGGTGATCCTGTGAACGGGCGCAATCGAGTTTGTTACGGGCGGAGTGATCGCTTGATGCCCGCGCCTCAAATGGTTTAATGTTTAAACTGCGAGTTGTGACGAGGTGGTATCGATATCGATTTAAATTTAGACTTTCTCCATTTATAATCTTTTTTTTTTGGTATATAACGGAGAAGCTCTTCATCTCACCTGATGGTAAGTGATGATGAGGCCGAAGGTAGAAGCGAGCTTCACCTGAACTCCTCAACAACTCAGGAGCTCGCTATTTTACCTCTTATTATCGGAACAAAAAATGCTACTCACTAACATTGTTATTATGGCGACAAACTTAGATAAAACGGCGGTAGCTAGCCAGGCAGGTTCAGAAGCCCTACCACCAACCAAACCGAGCAGAAAAATTTCTGTCCCCATCGGGAATCGAACCCCGGACCTCCCGATCAACACCCGGTGGTCTCAACCACTAGACCACGTAAGCGGTTTACATATTTTCTTATCTTAGGTATTATTGTGAAATATAGGCATGATTCACTATTCTATTTATTGCCTCAAAATGGTACATGTGCAATATTGTGTTGCTTATTATCATGCTAACAACAATAAAAAGATAACTCCTTCGAAACGCCTTCGATTCCAACGATGGTTGACTCTTCGATTACTAATATCATTCTTAAAGGAAAAACATCTTATTTTATACATTAGCAGTGTTCCAAAAGTAAACACAAAATTATTTTTGTGACACTGACAACATGAGTTTGAGCAACAATAATGAGCTCCAGATAAAAAGTAAGTATGATAAGTTGAAATATTTGATTTTAAATTTCTTTTTTTTCATACAATAGTTACCATTTAAATCTATACAGTGATAGTCAAATCTTGCAACCGTATTGCTATTTTAATGGTTATCGATAAAATACTATAATCGTATGCACACGTCACTATAAGGCGGGGGCGAGAGCGCGAAATTGGAGGAAAACTTTCGTAAGGGGAAATGAAATGGGATTGATAAAAATTGGAACCAAGCCGCCTCAACAGGGCTGTATTGAGGGCACTATCATTCCTGGCATTATTATAAATGTTGACATGTGTTATTTATTTAATACTCAAAAAAAGTATCACAGAGTTGTGATTTATCAGTGGCAGTCGTGAAAAGTTGTCATGATTGTTTTTAGTCCAGCTAGCTGCCCGGTAGCACTTACCTGAAGTTCTGTACCTGATATAGTAATATTGCTTTACTGCAATATTTTTTGTGTGGTAATTCTTAAAAGCATAAAAAGAATAAATTTTACTTGGGCAGTGCAGTGTAAGATTTTTCTTCACAAATAAAAGGTTGAAATAGCAGTTTTTCATAACAGTGTCAATTACAGATATTTATACTATCAGTGGATTGCACGAAAATAGGTTAGTACTCTAGTGAAAACCTACAGTGTAGGAAATGTTCAGTTTAATGATTCTAGACTCAGTCAAAAGTTAATTGATCCACAAGTAGTGTATACCTAATAACATACATTTTTACATAAATATGGTCATCATCACCATTAATCATATTTTGAGATGCCCACTGTTGGACATAGCTATCTCCCTCCCCCACTAGGGATCTCCAAACCGATCAGCCCTGCGCTTCTTGCATCCAACTGCTTCTTCAGATCGTTGGTTCACCTTGTGCGGGGGCTATCAATGTCGTGTTCGCGACCGCTACTCGAGGATCTTTCCACCACAACGGCCGTCAGACCTGCGAGTGATGTGGCCTGCCCACTGTCACTTAAGGCTTACAATTCTTTGGGTTATGTCAGTGACTCTAGTTCTTCTACAGATCTCATTAAATCTGATGCGATCACGTAGAGAAACCCCGATCATAGCCTTCTCCATTGCTTTTTATGTGACGTCTTCTTAATGAAACCCTTTGTACGTGACCACATCTCAGTTCCGAAAACGTCATAACTGACAACAAGCACAAATCGAAGACTTTCGTTTTGAGATACTTTGGAAGAAGGGCTGAGAATATATTGCGTAGCTTCCGGATCCGAATGCTACCCTCTCGAGTTGGATACGTCGATTTACCTCCTTCTGGAAGCTGGAATTACCGGAGTCGCTGTGCTAAGGTCGCCTGCATGGGTACCTCCGTCTTACCTATTTCTGCCGCAAAGCAGCAGTGCTTACGTGTTGCTGTGTTCCGGTTTGAAGCGGATGATATAGCAGTGAAAGTACTGGGTACCGTGACTTTACATATTATGTCACAACATGGCAATATATATTGTAGCAGATTTGCTGCAAATCTTAAAAGAACCACTATAGGTGACTGTTACCACTTACCATCAGGTAGGCAGTATGCTTGTTTGCCAACTAAATTGTGTAAGAAAACGAGCTTGGGCTTTTTATTTCACGTAAGCATATTCCTCGAGAACTTCCAGTGTAGAACCTCCAATCTATAGAGGAGTGGGTACTACATGGGAAATAGACACATTGTTGTTCATGTACATTTTAATATCCACTTGTTGGGAAACTACAGAGATCTTCGAGCATTGTGCCTAGATCTTCCACTTCCGGTACATAATAAAAAACATCAGAAGTCGTATTTTGAATAATTCAAGGGCAACAACACCTAATAATAATAATAGTCAAAATTCAATATTATTAGTAGTACCTATATAACGTTGACACACTTCAATGTCACATAAAACCAAAATATCAAATCCAAATGCCTCCCTGTACGTTCTGAGGGCTCGAAATTCACTTAGCTTCGTTTGTCGAAGCTTTTCGCCTCTTGAAACTTTTCAATAGCCCGGAATCGAATTCAGGAACAGTCCCCCCGCGCCACCCCGAACACCTGCCTTATGTACTCGGCGTGTGATGTTACTGTGTTACAACGAAATCCACTTATTATATACTAGCTGTTGCCAGCGGCCTCGCCTATTTCACGAAGGTTCTATTTAATATTCATTAATATCTGGATTGGAGAACACATGTTAGTAACTATGACTGCCAAAAAATATTCTTGAATACTGAAACTTTTTTATAAACGGATTTCTATATTTTTTTCTTTCGAAGTTACATTTCAAAAGAAATTTAAAAAATAATAAAAATACACAGAGCATCAAATTTTTATTTTGTAATCGCCAAATTTTAACTAACTACATTAGTTAGTTCTTACATTTTTTAAGACTTTCCAGAAGAGATTATCGCTTGGCACCTTGACTTCAATAGAAAAGAGTAATGTTGTGTATATTCTTTTACTTTTGACATTATAATGTTTTGAATTCAGTATCATTGTAAAATATTGTTTTTGCAATTTAGTGAATTGAATACCAGCTCACCGAAACAACTTGAAGTAATACAACTAAGGGTCAATACGTTTCTATTAACTTCCCCTAACTTCTAAAAGTGAAGGATCCATCATCAGCTCAGCATGGTGGAAGAATCCCTGAGATGACGACTACTAGATGCAAATACCTGAAAAGCTTCAGCAAAAACATGAAAGACATTGAACATGCTTATGAATTTTCAGGAATTTCCTGGGATTCTATTACCAGATCCTGACTTGATGACAATAAGACCATCTCGGGAGTTATTTCTTTTGAACATAAAAAAAATAAAATTGCTCTAAAATACAACAAAATTTTATGGAGCGTCGGTGGCGCTGTGACCTCGGCACTGGACTGTGCCCCGAGTAAAATCGGGAGGCCCGCGATGGATCCTGCCATGTACCAATGTGTTTTTCGTTTCCCGAATTTAATATGTACACACAGCAACACGCTAGGCTTTACATATTGACCTTGAGACCGCCCTTATGTCGCTCGTAATAGCTGCGGCTTTCGTAATGCAAATGAAATGCTTGGCGTGTTGCTGACTGTACATTTATCTGACGCTCCTACGGTGAAGGAAAACATCGTGAGGAAACCTGCATACACCTGCGAAGTAATTCAAAGGTATATGTGAAGTCAATCAATCCGCACTGGGCCAGCATGGTTTGACTAAGGCCTAATCACCCTAACTTATTTAGTTAGGGTAAGCTCGTGCCCCTCGGTGGGGACGTATATAAGCTGTGATTATGATTATGATGATATGGTAAGTAGGTACTTAGCTTACTGTATGCTTACTGTACACAATAATTGAAAGCTGCTAAAGTATTATTAAATTTAATAAAATAAACTAAAAAGAAATATATCGGGCCAGTAGTGGGGAGAAGGTTTTACCCAGCAACAAGCTTGGAAGATGTCGATAGTAAAGATTTGTAAATGTTAAAAAAAGTTTGCAAACTTTGATAATGTAGTAGCGACCATAGTACAAATACAACTGGAAGATATGCAGTTGTATCTAATATATAAAAATCTCGTGAAACAGTGTTTGTAACCGAACTCCCCCCAAACGGCTTGCCCTATGTATGAAATTTTTTGAGTATATTCGGTAGGGCTGAGAATAAGTCGTAAACGATTTTAGGGTTATTCCTAGGTGACAAGGGTTTTTTTGACATTTATTGTTTTGACAGCTAGTAATAGATAAATAAGTGATTTTTTTTCTCCTTATTTTTTTAGGGGCTTTTACCCACATGGATATGTCAGCCCCATCATTCCCTAACCTTAATTGTACTTTAAAACTAGACTTACGAGAAATTAAAATTATTATTAACAATATTTATCGTAATCTCGATTTTGCAGTTGTGCATTTTAGATCATTTGCCATTTTATGTTCTTTTTGAACAAATAAAAATACTATTTGTAATTTAAAGAAAATACTCCGACATAACGACTCCCTTTTCAGGCACACCAAATAATCTCTTTTAACTTTAAAATTCAAATGTATTGTCACACCTTCAACCGCATGTAGTCCATAAATCATAAACCCATTCGATCTTCTATTAATACCCCTAAAAATATTCTAATAACACATAAGTACACGTAAGTACAACGATCAAGGAACGCCATTGACAGTGTGCACGCGGATTAAGTTCAAATCCGTATTCAAATATCGAATGCGTACATTACTAAAGCAAACACACATTCAGTAAGATAGATCTTCAATGGTCATTTCATGATCAGTTTTTGCGAACACTATGCCATTGTGTATCACACTTTGTGGTAACCAGAGACTCTGGACAAAACCGAGTCGTTTACCTATTGTGGCTGCACAGTGGTCAGTGCTCGTGGGTGAACGAACCAAAAAAATTCTAAGAAATCTTTCGGCTTTATTGGAAACATTATGTTTTTGTCGGCACTCTAAAAGGATTTGTTACGTCGGCTCGCTCCTTCAGGCTTGTTTGTTTGGAGGCGTTAGAATTTTGAAGTGCCACTGGAGTGGATTATTTGTCAATAGCTAATATGGATTTCGGTTGATATTTCGTTCAGATCTTACGATGTGTGATGATGTTGGAATATCACATTTGAAAGTAATGCGATGGGTTATTTTTGTTACAGCTGTGGGTATTTTTTGTTTTGTTTATAGAGTAGTGTTTTTTTATTAAACTTTATATGAAGAAGGAAAAGTATATCCTTAAGCTCAAATTATATACATAACATATATGTGAAATCTGGCATGTTGCTGTATATATCCATGTCTTTTCATATTTAACGCAGCTTTAGACACAAAAGAGCGTCGGTGGCGCCTGTGGATTCGGCACTGACCTTCTAATCGGGAGGTCCGGGGTTCAATCCTGCCATGTATGAATGTGTTTTTCGTTTTTCGAATATCATATATACATTTATGCGACGCACCGACCGCGAAGGAAAACGATGCGTATGTTTTTTAACCGACTTCAAAAAAGGAGGAGGTTATAGGAAATGACAAAGAAGAAGATGCCGGCTATGGTGAAACCAGTAGAACTTGGACCTGAATAGTGGAATGACCGCTAGTGGACCAGAATCCTAGGGCATGCCTAAGTGGACGGTCAAGTCTTTGACTTACAAAGCTTCCTGGTTTATCTCCACCTTATGAGTTTATTTCATCTGCCGTAATTCAGACGTATAGCGTAGAACAATAAAAAATCGCTGGCGCATATCAAAGACATGATTTTAATTTAGAACTTTTATATGCTTGAAGCCCTATTTTAACTTTAGATCATTTGAATGTGTAGCAAGCATCTCTTAGTAGTTTGTGTTTGAATGCTCGTTGCCCGAAAACTTAAGCCAACTACCAAAAATCTATTTCAAGCGTCTTCAATGCCACGCAATCTCAAAATCTAAGGTCGCCGAAAGCAAAAGCGATTTTGTAGTTTTTTCCTCGCCTTAAGAACTACACAATGCAGTGCGGCAATATTGTCGCATAATTATTACGTTTGGTCATTCAGCAACATCTAAATATCAAATCCCCGATCCCAAACAGAGATAGCGTTGCACAAGGCTCGCCGCTTTTCATCTGATCTTTTGTGCTTGCCGAAACGTCTGTTTGGTAACATTATAACTCAGAAAACATGGAGGATTGTTTGAAAAATTAACGCCAGTGTAGAATTGTTATCGTTGCTTGCAGAATTTTTAAAATTGGGAAAACTATTGGGCTCATAAGCAAATGGGTAATTATTACTTGATTTTGTCCATTCGTCATTTTATTTCACCAAAAATGTATGAGTATGTTGATTTCCAGTAAAATGCTTTCGTTACTTAGCCTCAGTGGAGGCATTTTATGTCGTAAAACTATTCGCGTTGACCTTCACTGGGATATAAAATAAGTGCATCGCCATATCATTTCTTCTCGTGGATGTCGTGAGGACCGACTTAGTGAGATTACCGCAATTACCTCTGCGAAGTGACGACAAACTAGGAACAAAACTCAAAACCACCCCATCTGATATCTGACAATCGTGGTGTAATAAGCCAAGCCTCGACTAAGGAGAGACCTGTGCCCAGAACTGGGACGTGTACGGGCTGAGGTGATTAGGCCAATTCTTCCTCGTCTTTTTTTAAATTGTAATTAAGTTGACACACAAGCAAACTGCCCACCTGATGGTAAGTGATTACAGTCACCTATAATACATGTGGTTCCTGTGAGATTCGCAGCAAAACTGCAACACCCACAGTGTACGTTGTCAACTTGTGACATGATGTAAAATCACGGTACCCAGTAATGTCAATGCCATATCTTACCCTTCACACCTGAACACCGCAATGCAAGCACTGCTGCTTTGCGGCAGAAATAGGCAAGACGGAGGTATCTATGGACACGACCCTGGTACAGAGTCCAAGGAAAACCCTTGCCCAGAACTAAGACGTGTGCGGGTTGAGGTGATTAGGCCAATTCCTCCTCATGTAAGGGTAGTCCCGTGCCCAGAACTGGGACGTGTACGAGTTGAAGTGATAGGCCAATTCCTCCTCGTCATAGGCGAGACCCGTGCCTAAAACTGAGACGTGTAAGGGTTAAGGTGATTAATTGACGTAACTTATAGGATACTACTATCATATTAGAGCCTCTCTTAGGCTTGGACTTACAAATTTAACTGCGACATCAAATTTTTAATTCCTCTATTGCCGAACTCCGCTGGCAGTAATTGTCCCCCCACCTCCCAGTGACCCGTCCCCTAGCTTTGTCACCGGCAGCAACACCACCCCTCTTCCACACTTCCACGTCCACGACAGCAATTTGTAGTCTCCATTCAACTAACAATTACCTTACTTGCTTACATTCTTCATCATCAGGCCTGTTAATTCCGGAAACAATTGATCCCAGTGGCATTTGTCACCATGACCATGCCCCACAACCCCTCTTCCACACTTCTGCTTCCACAGCAGCTCTTTATACCATTACTAGCTTTCCGCTCGCGACTTCGCCTGCATTATTTTTGTTTATCCGTGAAAATTTTTTTCCCGTAGGAAAATTACCCTATATAACCCTATGTCCTTCCCCTGGTCTCGAAACATCCCTATACCAACTTTCATCAAAATGGGTTCAGTAGTTTTGAAGCCTATTCAATACAAACAAAAAAAACAAGCAATCAAATCTTTCCTCTTTATAATATACTAGCTGTGCCCGCGAACTACGTTTCGCCATCAAAATGCTTAACACAGTGTTTAGTTTTTCCTCCATTTTATTCCATAATGATTCAACTTTATTCCATAATGATTCAACTTTATTCTGCCTTTCTTGAGCAGCGGCCATTTCTAAATTAGGACAATTTTCGTAGGTTCGTAATGCTCTAGGTACTCTTCAGGGCCTACTTTCATTTAATACCCATATTGCTGGGTTTGAAAAGAAACTTTTATCCGCCTTTTTTGAGCGGCGGCCATGTTGAATTCGCGTCAATGTTGCTACGTTCATAGTGCTCTACTGATTAAGGCCTTTCATTTGATACTTATATTGCTGGGTTTGGAAACGAACTTTTATCCGTTTTTTTGAGCGGCGGCCATATTGAATTTTGTGCGATTTTCCTAGGTTCATAGTGCTCTACTCATCAAGGCCTTTCATTTGATACCCATATTGCTGGGTTTGGAAATGAACTTTTATCCACCGTTTTTGAGCAGCGGCTATGTTAAGAAATGAACTTTTATCCACCTTTTTTGAGCAGCGGCTATGTTAAATTTATGTCAATGTTGCTAGGTTCATAGTGCTCTACTCATCAAGGACTTTCATTTGACACCATTATATTGCTAGGTTTGAAAACAAACATTTATCCTTTTTTTTGAGCGGCGGCCATGTTGAATTTAGGTCGATTTTTATAGGTTCCTAATGCTCTACTCTTCAAGGCCTCTCATTTGATACCCATATTGCTGGGTTTAAAAACGAACATATATCCATTTTCTTGAGCGGTGACCATGTTTAATTTAGGGAAATTTTCCTAAGTTCATAATGCTCTACTCTTTGAGGCCTTTTATTTGATACCCATATTGCTAGGTTTGGAAACGAATTTTTATCCACCTTTTTTGAACAGCGGCTATGTTGAATTTATGTCAATGTTGCTAGGTTCATAGTGCTCTACTCATCAAAGCCTTTCATATATTTTGATATCAATATTGCTGGGTTTGGAAACGAATTTTATCGGCAGTCATGTCGAATTAAGTCAACGTGGCTAGGTTCAATGTGTTCTACTATTTAGGGCCTTCGTTCGATATCCATGTGCTTGGGTGGATCCAAAAAAATACGATCCGTCATTTTACACATTAGGATAAAGAGTCCCGTCGCGTCCTTCTACGCGTAACCCAGAATCAGTGCAGTCAGTTTTTTTTTTATTATCAATATTCATCTATTACTTTTTATAGTTTTAAATGGACGAAAGAGTTTGATTCCTTAGTCATAATGTAAAAACATATAACACCTTTCAAACCCCTTTACCCTTGAAAAGGGTATCTTCACTTTTCAACATTTCAAATATTTCAAATCTGTACCTATTTTTAACCGACTTCAAAAAAGGAGGAGGTTCTCAATTCGATGCGTGTTTTTTTTGTGTGTATGTTACGCGATTACACCGCCAATTGTGGACCGATTTTCAAATTTTTTTTTGTATTCGATAGAGTATACTCCTAGGGTGGTCCCAAGGTCACCAAAGTCAGGATTTGATGATGGGATCCCATGAAAATCGAGGGAAAGGCTAATTATAGGGTTATAATTATAGGGTTTCTTTTACTAAAAAGATTTCATTCACTAAAAACTTAAAAATAAAAAAATATTTTACAAAAAATAAAAACCGACTTCAAAAACACTGAAAGTGAAATATAAGAATAGGTACAGACATCACACTTCTATATTGAAGTCGGTGCCAAATTTTAAGACTTTCTAGGAGATCATCGTTTGGCACCGACTTCAATATAGAAGTGTGATGTCTGTACCTATTCTTATATTATTTTTAACTTTTCAGTGTTTTTGAAGTCGGTTTTTATTTTTTGGAAAATATTTTTTTGTGAAAATTAGTCAAGAATTAAACCAACCTACAAATTTTATTGTGACGTGATATTGTCTTAAAAATGCTTTATACATTGGTTGTATGGCTTGATCCTTTTGCCTTACCACCACGGTACGACATAAGAAAAAGACAAATTAAACTTCTAAACTTCTTAGTTGGCGAAATCCAGATGGGCACAGCTATTAACAGAAAATATTACATTTTTCTTTGCACTATGTGACAGACTTGTCAAAATAATTTCACGTGCGCCATGTTGATTTTCGTCGTCATGTTAGAGCGTCGGTGGCGCAAGAGCGTAGGTGGCGCAGTGGACTCGGCACTTGCCTTCCAATCGGGGGGTCGGGGTTCGAGACTCGCCATGTACCAATGTGTTTTTCGTTTCGAATTTCATATGTACATTTGTCTGACGCTCCTACGGTGAAGGAAAACATCGTGAGGCAACCGCATACATCTGCGAAGAAATTCAATGATGTATGTGAAGTCGACCAATCCGCACTGGGCCAGCGTGGTTGACTAAGGCCTAATCACCCTAATATAGGGATAGGGTAGGCTCGAGCCCCTCGGTGGGGACGTATATGGGCTGTGATGATGATGTTGATTTTCTACATAAACATTGTTCGAAAATTTTATATGGTATTTTTCAAACTATTTATTTAAAATGAACTATTTCAACCCCATTGCACTCCATCCAGGGATTATGGTATGTGGTGTTGAATTCGATGTTATTTTCGTAATCTACGACCTGAAAAACCATAAAAACGGCATCAATGTCGATTTTGACATTTTATCAGTTTATCACCCCATCTCACCCCGTTTGGGGATGAATTTCAATAAAATACGAAACACGTCCTCCATTAATTCTGTTAAAGAAAGTTTATGCAAAATTTGAAGTAGATTCGAGAACGGAATCACGATGTCCCATACAAACTTTTCCCCCCATTTTCAACCCCTTAGGGGTAGAATTTCGGAAAATCCTTTCTTAACGAACGCCTACATCATACAAAGAACACACCCTCCAAGTTTCAAGTCTCTACGATCAGCGGTATAGGCTGTGCGTTGATCCGTCAGTCAGTCAGTCAGTCAGTCATTCAGGACAAAGCATTTTATAGGTATAGACTAGCTGCACCCGGCATGCGTTGCAATGCCATCACGTAAATGATTTTTTTCTCTAGGAACCCTTACGGGTATCCCCTTAATACCCTACCAAAGTTTCATTACAATTTGATGAATGGTTTCGGAACGCATAGAGGACAAACAAACATAGTAATACATTGATTTTTATTTATATAGACTAGCTTTCCGCTCGCAACTTCGCCCGCGTTATTTTTGTTTTCCTGTGGGAGTTTTTATCCGTAGGAAATTTACCCTATGTCCTTTCCCTGGTCTCGAACTATCGCTATACCAACTTTCATCAAAATCGGTTCAGTAGTTTCGAAGCCTATTCAATACAAACAAACAATCAAATCTTTCCTCTTTATAATAATAGTATAGAAGTACTCGTATAGACAAACAGCTCCAAACATCACCCTATATTATCACCAATCTTCTGAACTCTTCACTTCATTAAATATTACTCAGAGATTTTCTGATATTACTTACTGCAATCACCACTATTCCTAATTATACTATTCTCAACCCTTCTTCCATTGTACTTACTCGTTTTGACTCTGTCTCCTATCATTTGGTCCCCGTCCGTGGTCATCTTTGTGTGACCATAAACGGTCACCTACCACGAAAAATCAAACACTCACAGTGCACGAAGAACGACGAACTCATCTCTGGACTTTTTCTTGGGTACCTACCATCCGATGAAATGAGGCTGCGCTGTCGTATGTAAAAAAAACGCATCAGCATGGTGCATCTTTGATACCCTCACCACATCCTCAAAGATCCATTCGTGAGTACAAACGCAATTACTCACCCAACACAATGAAACGTCTCGTTCAACACCAATTTGTCGCGTCGCCCCCCGAAAGCGACAATTTGCGACAATTAAAAACAGAAAAATACAATTTTATTATACGCAAGCAACATATTGGGTGAACGCCTCAAACAAATGTCACCCTTAACAAATAGCACACGCGAGTGAAATACTTCGAAATTAGGAAATTTGATCTTTACTCCGCTGTGTTAAGACGACGGCTGTGCGCAAAGGAGCATTGTGTAAAAGGCATGTGTAGTTTTTTATTCTATTTCCCGTGTTATTGTATTACAACGTTTATTCAGCTAACGAGTCTGCGGGGAGCCTTCGCAAATGAGAGGGTTCTAGAGGGAGACGGCTGCAACAATGTATCGTTTTTCTTTTGTCTCCTTGCGGTACACGGTTGTCAGTTTTCCGCTAATCTCCCGCCCAAAGTTGGGTAAGTGTGTTTGCATAATATTTTTGTTTCGCGTGTTATGTGCAGGAAAATGTAGGTTTTTGTAGTTTGCGGTTTTATAATTTGATTTCTTTTAAATTGTGATCAACCGCAAGTTTTTTTTAATTGAATAATAGTATAACCTACAGTCACAACCACCTTACTAAAAAGATGTTTTTTGATGTCAACTATGAATATAATGAAAAATGATGTCTTAGTAACAGTTTTCTTTATGTATTAACTTAAGATATGATATTGTAATGAAGTTAAGGATAAAACATTGTAACAAACACATTTATAGTAGATTTTACAACAAGTGCACAAAACGAACTATGTTTATTCGAGACTTTTCGATAGTAATGTCGAGGATAAAATTGTTTTGTGGACGAGTTATAAACTCTGCTTTTCACTTCAATTGCGAGGAAATAAAACAGTAGTATAACATAACATTTCTTTAATTAAAATTCAAAGTAAAATTAGTACAGTTTTGAATACTGAAGGAAATTGTTTTTTCCGGCATATTAACGGTATTTATTTATACATAAGGCAAATAAATTAAAGTAAATATAATAAAAATAACAAATTCTATAACAACTTCTTATTGTGTTTGGCTGTATGGCTCATTTTCTTTGCCTTAATGTAGATACATTTATGTATGAGTAGATAGCCTACATCCTGCATAAATAAGCACTTTCAGAGCATGAAAAGTGAAAAACAATTTAAAAATTAAATAAACTAAATAACAAGGAAAATTACCCACAGAAAGTGAACGGTAAAAAGCAGAAAAATCTATAATTTTTTTTATAAAATAAGTAATAAACTCAATGAAAAATTTAAAGAATATAAATCCTTACGTATTATAAAACAAAGTCCCCCGCCGCGTCTGTCTGTTCGCGATAAACTCAAAAATTACTGCACCGATTTTCAAGCGGTTTTCACCATTCGATAGCATTATTCTCGAGGAAAGTTTTAGTGTAGAATTTATTAAGTTTTTGTATTTATTTCTGTGTACACATTAACGATATTTGTTGAAGATGTCGGGAAAAAATAAATTAAGGCGAAACGTAGTTCGCGGGCACAGCTAGTTTTGACTTATAAAAAATAATTTGTGTTCTATTTAATAATGTTTTGTTTATAGATAAATCAGGAAAGAGCTAAAAAGTAGTGACCCTAAATCAGTGGTTCTTTAACCTTTTAGTGACGAGGGACCATTTTACAAATATCTGTCTAGCCATGGACCACCAACTCTAGACCCAATATAGACTATATGAATAAAGGGTTGTTTTGTTTGTTATATTTATAATTTAATTTTTCGGATGGCTTCGCGAACCACTTCCGGTGCTTCCAGGGACCACCAGTGATCAGCGGACAACCGGCTAAGAACCACTGATCTAAATATTAAAAAACCGGTCAAGTGCGATTAGAATTCGCTCACCGAGGGTTCCGTACAAAGTTATCTATGTTCCTAACTATGTATGTAGTGTACATATTTAAGGGTTTCAGATTTTTGCTATAAGACCTTACTTCATGTGCTATACTTACTACATGTGCTATAAGACCTTACTGCATGTCCTATACTTACTACATGTGCTAAAGGTCTTACTTCTTGCCAAATTTCATGATTCTACGTCAACGGGAAAAACCCTAAGCACCCTGAAGGTTTGCAAAACTTTTGCAAAATTTGCAAAAATATACGACATATATAGACGATCACATCTTTTGATCGTGTTGACTTACATACAAGTATTATTAAATGATCAAACGAACTTACCTGAAGTGAAGTTCGATCTTGATTATCCTGTCTTCGCCGAAGAGATTTATTTGATCTCTCTACGTGTTCCCTGGGAAAAGTACTTGACAGACTACAGACAGACGGACAGACAAATTCAAGTTCAAATTCAAAAATCATTATTCATCATAGGCCCCTACAGGCATTTGTTGACATCGAAACAATGCAAAACATTCTAATTTAAAGGAAAACATGTTTCCATAACCTTGTATGATTGTGCCTCATACATCTTGAATATACTCAAGATGACTCTATACTACTCTGCCGACTATACACGACAGACACTGAAGTTACTAGTATTATGTTATCTGTGCTGAAGTAATTCTATAAGGGTACTTTTGCGGTAAAAATAGGGACTGGGGTTTCATCATCTTTTGCAAATTCGTAAAGTTTAACCGACTGCATAGAAAGATAACACAATTTATTCAATTATAGTTTGTGGTTTTTTAACAGTAACAACAGATCATGTCGTTTGTCAGTTTTTATTTTTGATTGATAAGTTTGTTCGAAAAAAAAATGACGAATAAATCAATAAATAAGAAACTTCTGATTTGACTTTTTCGTTTGTTTTTTTTTGGGAAATTGTTTATGAAAAAGATTATGTTGTCTTTTTTAGGTACTAATAATTTGAACTTTTTTCTCTTCCTTAGAAACCTCCCCGAAAATTTATCACATGCTGAATAGCACGGCGGGCGGACAGAATCCAAAATTCACGGCTGAGTATTGCCAGCAAGGTATTGGCTCCAGCATGAGCGTTCTCATGGTGGTACTATTGAATTAAAATAGTCTTAAAATGACTACTTTTAGGTAGAAGTAGAAGTAGACGTACGTCAAACGTTAAATTAGAGTAACGTAATCGACCACCCACTCTGATAAGGCCTTTATAATCTAGGAATAAATTAAGTCGTCTCAAGGAATTAATGATAAGATCACCACGATGTAAACGATCTAGTTCATCTGGGTAGGATACTCAGGATCTGGGTGGGTTGATTGAACTACTTTCACCAGGTGTAAGAGGGAATCCTTACGCTCGTTAGGGGACAGGTAGGGAGACGAAATACGCTTTGTTGGATGTTTTGCATTATGATGAAATCTTCTTATGAAACCAACGACACACACTAACTTATTCAACGAAATAAATCGTTCTAGAAGAGGGGAAGGATCATGATGTAGGTACTTCAATTTGAGTACTAAGGGAAGTGCTATAAGTGAAACAGTAATGGATAGGATCATACTGAACACCGAGGATGGCTACAATCTGTGGATGATGAGGATCGCAAAATGAATGAGGAAACTGAAGATGATCAAGGTGGGAAATCTTTAAGGTCTCATCTCAGTCTTATTACTCATCCATTTTCGGAGCTCGTAACAACCACCAGCAGCCTTGATACCCTAGCTCAGCCATGAGCTATTCTGCAGACTCAATCGAATCAGCACCAGAAAGGCAGTCGTCGACATAAACATCCTGCTCAAGGACTTGGGCAGCCCTTGGATATGTATGACGCTCTTGTTCAGCTAGTTCAAGTAGGGAGCGAATCGCTATATAAGGACTGGAACGTAAACCATAGGTGCTGGTGTTTAATTCATAGACAAGTTTTAAAAAAGTACCCAAATCAAGCCGTTCGTGAATTTCGCAAAAGCATTTAGCGATCCACTTTTAACACACGGAGATATTCGAAAAAAGCTACACATTTTTTGCAATTACAATCTAAAGTGTTCCGAACCATATCTCAGATGTAATCGAAGATTAACAAAATTAAAATTTCAATCACAGTGCCAAAGTTGCCCGAGGCGTGTATCACAATAAGGGTGTTAGTGAGCCGGCCGGGAATCGAACCAGTACTTGTCGCGCCACCCGCTGGCAACGTCCCGTGTCTTGTTGCATGCAGGGCTGGTTAGCGGCACGTTATAACACTGACGTGGTTCCGTCTACTTAAGAGAGCTGTGAAGTTTCGATTCATGGCTCGAGTGTGCACTTTTGAAAATGCAGTTTGTTGCACACCGCTTAGAGTTGAAAGTCCGAGGCAAGTGCCTACATTTCTTATTGAAATATTGTTTCGAGCGATAACTGTTTTACCCCCGTAAACTTTTACGAAATTAGACACTTTTGGTCTCATTAGATTCAGTATACCTAAATCTATGTTTTTACATTTTGTTTTTTTTTTTTTGTAATTCAGTATAAATGCTCGAGGTAGTTTTTAAGTCAAAAATATGGATATTCAGATACTAATAATTTATATTCTGAGCAATATTACTTTAAAATCAAAACGTATAAACCTAGATCTTCATTATATGTACAACATTTCCAAAAATTATGAAAATTGCACTATGTAAAGAGGGAGAAAAGCGTTATCGCTTTATGAATGAAAATGTACAGCTTCACAATCCTCTTAAATATTACAACAATTAAGATCAATATCATCATCATCATCACAGCTCATATACGTCCCCACCAAGGGGCTCGAGCCTACCTTAATTGAGGGTGTTCAGGCCATAGTCATCCACGCTGGCCCAGTGGCTTTGGGTTTAAATTTTCAGTCTCTGTCGTTGAGTTGTGCATTTTCTTTTTTTTTGGAAATATGGTTGAAAATGTCACGTTTCGCATGCTTCATCTGAACTCCTCCAACAGGATGCAACTTTAAATTAACGTTATTCGCCACTGAACCCCAAAAAAGAACCGACGTGATAAAGGGAAACTGCGAAATTGTGACAGTGGCGCCCCGCGGCGCTAATAGCGACGTACGGAACCTAATAACACGTTTTGTTGCCCGATGCAATCGACCGGCCTAATCTCACTACGAGGACCCCCAAATTGCATTCGGGAGAATGTTATTAAAATAATAGATTATTAAATGGAATATCTGACGGCTCTGAAAATATCTGAGGGTACACGCCAAATAAGCTCACGTTGTCGCGATATATTCTGCCGACCAACGGCGGTGGCTCTGGCTCTTCACCTACCCGCACTGTTCAGCATTTTGGGAAACGGCCCAAATCCCCCTTGTTGAGGGAGAATTATTTCCAGCATGAGGTGTGAACATAGGCTGTGAGCGTGAAGCTCAGATGGAATCTTTTCGCGCTTATAGCTTTAGTTAGGTTTCAATACGTTTAAGTAACTGGACCTACAAAATTAAGGTTATGTATCACTTAATCCATAAAGTTCCCGTGAAAATAAAAGCCGCGGTAACCTGTCCTTCGTCATCCGCGCACGCGTTATTAAATTACTGGGACGAAAAAATATGTGGGCGACAAAATGGATAGAGATTTTGGAAACAGGTTTGTTTGCTTGTTTTATTTCCCATTAAAGCAAAGTGCACCCTGGTTTTTGCAAAAGTTCACTAACAACCAGAACCATGATAACTCTCAGACAAGTGGCGTCCAGACTCGATGATTCGCAGCAGAATGAGGATACCAAATCAAAATTTATTAATTTATTCTGTACTTCAGAAGACTAAGACAGTTAGTTCGAATCATAACGATTTATCGTTCGTAATCAGCAGTCTACGGATCTAGTACTATAATATCTATTTTCCTATTCTAAGTAAATGTAATATGAATCGAAATAACCTTTAAGCCACCTTTATTTTATTGCAACTAACTTGGCAAACAAGCAAACTGCCCACCTGATGGTAAGTGGTAATAGTCACCTATAATACATGTGGTTCCAGTGAGATTCGCAGAGCAAAATTGCAACTCCCACAAGAACCACAGTGTACGTTGCCAATTTGTGACATCAGATGTAAGATCACTGTACCCATTTATTTCACTGCCATATTCTTCCACACCCTTCAAACCGGAACATAGCAATGCAAGCATTACTGCTTTGCGGCATAAATACTCGTATGTAAGACGGAGGTACCCATGCAGACGACTTTGGTACAGATACAGAGATTCCCTTAATCGTCTCGGTGGTCTTGTGGCTGAAACCACGCCGAATCGATCTGGAGGTTTGTGGGTTGTTTCTCCATGTGGCAGAAGTTTTTCTGCTCGGTTTGGTTGGTGGTTGGGCTTCTTAGCTAACTTTGTCGCCATAATAACAATGTTAATAGCATTGTTCTGATCCGACAATTAGAGGTAAAATAGCCAGTTCCTCAGCTGTTGAGGAGTCCAGGTGAAGCTCGCTTCCACCTACGGCCTTATCGTCACTTACCACTGGGCTTATCCAATGCCTTCATCTTAACGAAGGCCAAGAGCTTCGTTGTCGTATGACAAAAAAAGACAAAAAAAAATACAAGACCTTCCGAGTTTCTTGCCTGTTCTTCTCGAGAAGGCTCTCACAATTTCCAAACAGGTGTAGAGTCAACTTTTTCTTCATTTGACTTGTATTTGCACACATCTTAATAATGGTTAGGTTGTGTGTACGTACAAGGATTAAATAATTTACTTAATTAGATTCTTGGTTGAAGAATTTTATGTTTTTTTGACGTCAATAAGTGCCTGTATAGGTCTATATTGAATAATGATTTTTGAGTTTGAGTTTCTTTGTAAGAAAAAATACTAATTTATCCTTAAAATTCGAGGCCCCCAACGTCCACGGTTCCGGCGTTTCTATTCTTCTTCAAGTAGCTTTATTGTCAAGAGCCAGCTACTAAACATTTTAACCTTAATAATGTTTTTGCAGATTCATCTGCCGCCTTATCCATGATTTCAGTTGCTCGAAGATGAGACTGTGCCATCGATTTCTAAACCGCAAATAAAATTATAATCAAGTGCTCACTAACGATCATAAAACTTTATTTATGTTCAGATATATCCCCGTGTATAGCTTCATGAAACCTCGTCAGAACAACTCCACGACACTCCGTAGTCGTGGCTAAACGATGGAAAATGGCAAAAATTGCTAGTCAAATCACTGGCGTTTTTTAATAATTGTTTTATGCCCTAACAAATGAGTTTGAAATTGGATCTGGCTCGAGCGCTTACAAAAATGGATGCTTAATGCGATTAGGGCGAGCGAGACAAACGGAAAGGGACGGCGATAGTCGTTGTTCTATGATGTTGCATTATTGGCAATTTAGTTCGTTGCGAAGTTTTGAGGGGACTCGGTGGCATTGTTCGAGAACAGTTTTTGCGCGCTATTACATACTTCATTACGCATGTGAACCTCAAATTCGATTCCAAATTGTGGCTTTTGTAATAATATACAAGTTTTTTTTAGTTACTGAAGAAATTTCATGTGCTTGTTCAGACAAGCAAACTGAACAACTTTCACTATGGGGCCAACTTTGAAAACGCAAAAAAAAATCAGCTGTTCCATACAAATGTTCAATATTTTATTTTTGCGATTTCTAAGTTGGTCCCATAGTGAAAGTTGTTCAGTTTGCTTGTCTGAACAAACACACAAATTTTTTTCAGTAACTAAAATATAACCTTGTATAAGCTTATTTTCTTTTCTTATTATACCCGGTTATTTTTTTATCACCCTGGAAAATTTTAGGGACGCTTCAGGACACATCCATTACTTTATAAAAAATAAAAAAATTACTAAAATGCTGCTCTCATCTAGTGCAGCATTTTTTGGATTTTTTAGAAAATTAATATAAAATTAAGTAACTAAGTGTTATTTTTTTAATTCATAATTAAATCATTCTAATACCATGTCGTGAAGCGTCCCTTAAATTTTCCAGGGTGATAAAAAAATATCCGTGTATACAATCCTCTGGTCCTGCCTCCTTACCTTAATATTTTTTTTCATTTCTTAGTAGCTCTCACTCGCCCTTAGATCTGAGGAGAATCTGACACAGTACTCCACTGATTTCAAAAATAAATCTTTTGCAATCCAAGCTGCGTGCATATGGAATGACTTGCCTTTGCTGACAGACGTGCAAAGGCACTAAATAGTACAAAAAAAGCTTATAGAATGATAAGTTTATGTCGAACATTTGCTCTTTTGATGTATGAATATTCGCGACAGTTTTAATGGTTCAGATATAAGAGATACTACTGCATAATAACTCTTTTTTCGTTTGATCTATATGAGTATTTTATTCTCGATATTTATCGAGTTACCACGCGTTCTCGTGACGGTACAGGGTGACGATGCATTAGCGTCATTACGCTTCAGCACATATACAGGCTGCTTTTAATTTTTTCCTGTACGCGTAGCACAGTGATCGCGAGGACATTTTCTCGGCCTGTTTGTCTACACCGAAATGTCACTTTTGACAGTAGCGAATGAGATAGCTATTGTTTGGTGTCGAGAAAGGGACATTTAATGATAGACAAATTTATCTCGGGGTCCTTGTGCTACGCGTGCTGAGCGTTACTTGTCCCTATCTAAGAGACGCTTGAAGAAATACATTCAAAAGGAGCAGTGATGTATTAGTCTCCCTGATATTGATGAAGTCCAGGGACAGCAGTTACCGCTTACCTCCAGGAGTCTACCATCGACCACTTTCAGGAATGAGTGTATTTTTTTTAAAAACGTCGCCCCACGCTAGGATTTTCTCCTGTGTCGTGGGTGCAGTTACAAACATAGAATATCACATGCACATACGCCCAGACCGGAACAAATTTCTGTAGGCCTTTGTATGGCCTATATTTGTCGGGTACGGGAATCGAACCCGCGACCCGTTGCGCCAGTAGGCGATCGCTTGACCTCTGCACTAACCGTATTTTACATAGCTGTTTTGGCCAGCACTGCACTTTGTCGACTTTTAAACATTTTTATTCAAACTCCTATAAGTACATAATCACAATAATAACAATATAAGTATCTATAAAGCTGAAATTTAGCACAGAGTCATATTATGGAAATCAGACATGCTTAGACTTTCCTCGAGACTTTCCTCCTACAGGGTAGGAATTATTCTCTCCTTTTTTACCATATTTTTTTTATTTCTAAAACTCTATCAATCCAATTCCCCCTTGACGTAGGAGAGACGGTACCCAGCAGTGGGACGTTATGATGTCACATAAAGTAAGTTTGCCAATTCAGTTGCAGAAACTTGTATTTTCGGTCATATTTTATCTACATTTACCATTAGATAAGGTCAAGGATCTTGCCTGTTACAAGTAATTTGTATTTTCTCAAATTAAAATTAAACAGTTGTTAAAGAGTTTGAGCAGATATTGAGATGAAAATCACCGTTTTACTTTTTTTAAACAAAATAGTTGGTACAGTCTCCATATTTAATTTTGATACTTATTTAGCGAATGGAAATATTCTGAATCTAATTTTGAGGCATTTTTAAAATTGAAATATTATATTAGAACACCCTGAATAGCAATATTTGCTAGTTAAGAGGACATAGTACAAAATGAGCAGCCAATAAACCCTAAACACCTGTAATTTGGGAGCACTCAGACCAAATTGAGTGGTGTTTAATTCAATTTCGTTATTATTGTTTAAAGTAGCTATAAAATTTAAGACGTCCACTACAAGTGGTAATTCAGAAATATGCACTTACCGGCTGTTGGTAATGTGAAAAACAAAAAATAGAAGTGATTTCAAATAAGAACGAGAAATCACAGTTGAATTGAATGCTGCATGATTTGTTTATTTTTTAGTAATACTTTATTTAAAATCTTTTATTTATTTGTTCCATCAGTACAATCTGTATACAGAGGCGGATTTAATGCCAAGAGCAATTATGGCTATATTGTTCTAAATTTGTAAAAAATCTTTGCACATTTTGTTATTAATCGTCAGATTTAACCTAGTGCGATGATTTATAGTGAATATCAATGTAAGTACTATTTTTATTGGAAACAAATTTTAATTTATTTTTATACCTTTGATTTTCCTCCAAGTCTGCAATCCCGGAATCTATTACAAAAACAATGTTAGCAAAGTTTGCTGTGTTTTATATAACGCGTTAATTAAATTACGCAAAACCTCAGACACCCCAACTTAATTTCATTATATCCGTTTAATATAAAAAAAATCGCTGTGTCGAATTGTTCTTTCTGTAAGAAAACAACATGTTGGTTATCTAAGTTTAAATTAATGTTATCATTTTATTTTAATGAAAAATTAGTTGTTTTGAGTTGGTGGTGCCCAAGGTAGACACCACCACGTCGGCGTTCCGCCGACTTGTATTGCTGAATTCTGTACCCTACTACCAACTCATAGAAAGCATTGTGGCTTACCCCGATTCCAATTGTCTCCGTGTGTAGCCGGTGGACTTCCTGAGCTAGCTCGAAGGAAGTCGCGGCTCCTGAAGTTCTGCAGTGGATCCACCGGTGGAGACCGGAGCACTACAAATGCCTATTAGGCCACCACGGCTCACACACGCGATTTTGACACCGTTGGTCAACACAAAGCGGGCTTTCGCACCCCGATATTAGGTGCGCCGCGCAAAATACAATTTGCTAGTTATATATTCCGGCCCGCATATAACCTCTAACAATGTCGTGACATTTCGACTCAACTCAACTGACATGTCACATGCGGCCGGCCGCCAAAAAAAGCTCTCACTGCACAGACCACAAATGCAGTGTTGCCACTCGCTCTTCCTCGAGCGTGAACATCCCCCCGCTCCGGACAGTCCCGGACTGTCCGCCAAATCAGTCTAAGGGGAGGCGAGAAAGAGTAGCGACCGCGCGCTTCAAAACAGAATCCCCAACTAGGACCTCGGCAAACCTGGGCACACCATCAGACCCTAGAGTAAGTTGGACAATGCGTCCGCGACGCCAACGTAAGGGTGGCAGGTTTGGGTCCTTCACTAACACGAGGTCTCCAACCCTCGGTGGGTTTGTCTTATCTGACCACTTAACGCGCTGTTGCAAAATGTGTAAATATTCAAGGTGCCAGCGGCGCCAGAAACTCTGGGTAAGCTGCTGGAGCAACTCAAACCGCGAAAGGCGTCCTGGATTGACATCTCTATAAGGATACTCGGGCAGGGCGTTAAGTGGTCTGCCTATCAAGAAATGGCCCGGCGTGAGGGCCTGCAAATCGTTCGCGTCGGTAGACAACGGACATAACGGACGCGAGTTGAGAACCGCCTCAATCTTATGAAACACCGTCGCGAGTTCCTCGAACGTGAGAATAGTCTCCCCAATAACGCGGCGAAGGTGAGTCTTGGCGGCCTTTACAACAGATTCAAAAATCCCTCCCCAGTGAGGGCAAGACGGCGGGGAGTATCGCCATGTTACCCCCCTACGGGAGAGTGTGGATCCGATCTCAATATTATTTTTATCTAAAAATTCACAAACTTCTCTTATATGTCTATCAGTGCCCTTGAAGTTCGTCCCACAATCGGACCGAATTAGAGAAGGCAGTCCCCGGCGGGAGACAAATCTGCCTAACGCTGCTAAGAAAGCGTCCATGGTGAGCGCACTCACCACCTCCAAATGAACGGCTTTAGTGGCCAAACAAACAAACACACACAAGTAAGCCTTTTCAGTCTTAGCATTACGGAGTCGCGACGTTTTTATAGTGAATGGTCCCGCAAAATCAGTTCCAACTCCTAAGGAGGTCATCGATTCATTCACACGATCAGCAGGCAAATCACCCATTTGGGGCTGCATCGTCTCGGGGCGTAAACGATAGCAGGGCAGACATCGAAAGATAACAGATCGGATGATTCTTCGCGCTGACAAAATCCAAAACTCCCGTTGGAGGAGCGCGGTCAATGCATTACATCCGGCATGAGTATTCTTCACATGGCGATCAATGATCAACAATCGCACCAATGGTCCGTCCTTGGGGAGCAACAGGGGATGACGTGATCTATAAGGCAAGTTAGCGTGCCTCAATCGGCCTCCTACACGCAACAATCCCTTATCATCCAGAAAGGGAGTCAAACGCACCAAGGGTCCCTTTAATTTGGACGTCCCGGTACGGAAAATCTTAAGTTCCGGTTCAAACGCTCTAGACTGGGTCATACGCACCCAATGCAAAAGAGCATCTTGGCGCTCCTGCGGTGAGAGGACCGGACACAAATCTTTGTCCTGAGGCCGTCGACAATTTCGAATAAATCTTCTTATCCAAGCGGTCACGCCGAGCAACTTGTCCAGAGAACTGTAGCGGTCTAATAAAAATTCCCGCTCTGGAGCCGCCATAGTCTCGACAGCGTGAACACGCAAGCCCGGATTTGGTACCTTCACCACAGCTGGTGTGGAAGGCCAAGACGGTTGTAACAACCATTTGGGACCCCACCACAGAGTGTGGTCAATAAGCTGAGGGGCTTCGCTGCCACGTGATGCACAGTCAGCAGGGTTTATTTCACCTGGCACGTGGCGCCAAATCAACGTGGCCTTCGAGGCCTGTATTTGGGATACCCGATTGGCCACAAATACTTCCAGGGAGTGGACGGAGTTCTTAATCCAACACAGGACAACCTGACTGTCGGACCAAGCAAAGAGCGACTCAAAGTCCACACTACGTCCCAGGGTGTCAACAACGTGGTTCATCAACCGAACCAGAAGAGTAGCTCCAGACAATTCTAACTTCGGAATCGTTAATCGAGTCCGAAGTGGAGCAACCTTACTCTTAGCAATTAGCAAGTGGAGCTTAACAGCTCCTCTATCATCGACCGTCCGGATATATACGACGGCTGCGTATCCACTCTCAGACGCGTCACAAAAGCCATGAAGGCTGGCCGTAAACCGTCCCTTAGGCAGTATATGTCTAGGGATACTAACACGGTTAATGTCGGGGAGAGATGACATGAAGGACTCCCAATCTCGCAGCAAACGGCCCGAGAGGGGCTCATCCCACGACACTTCGGCTGACCAAAGTTCCTGTAGGAAGCACTTCATCCAAAACACTACGGGACTAATCCAGCCATTTGGGTCAAAGGTACGAGCTACTGTAGACAAAACCAACCGTTTCGTCCAGACCTTGGGGCTTGGCAGCTCCAATCGATAGGTGAACGTGTCCTGGACAGGTCTGTATTGCACTCCTAAAACAGACAGTAAATCTGGAGTGTTGGCATTCTCAAAAATATGAGGCTCCTGCTGGTGGTCGTCTGGCAAGTCACACAAAAGCTGAGGTGAGTTGGACATCCACTTCCTCAGTTCATAACCACCAGCCCCGAGAAGAGCAATTAGTTCATCTCGCAAAATCAAGGCTTCCTCGACACTAGAGGAGCCCATACAAATATCATCAACAAATGCATCCTCCTTGAGAACCAAGGATGCGCGAGGGTATCGTAACCGCTCATGTTCAGCGAGTTCCACAAGTGAGCGAATTGCCACAAAGGGGCTCGAACGCAGACCGTATGTATTGGTGTTCAGCTCGTAGACTAGCATGGGATCTCTGGGATCCTCCCTCCATAATATGAGCTGATATCGTCTATCGTCCGGGTGAATCACAGTCTGCCGAAACATCATCCGGATATCGGTCACAAAGACGACGGCATGGCGACGGAAGTTGGTCAATACATCACCCACCTCGTGGTGCAACTTCGGTCCAGCATGCAGACATTGATTCAGCGAAACTCCGGTAGACGTGGGAGCTGACCCATCAAAAACAACGCGTATCTTCCAGGTGGAAGGTTTCAAAACCACGTGGTGAGGAAGAAAATTATGTTCCTCGTTTCGCCAGTCCAGTCGCGAGACCGACATGTGCCCCAGTTGCTCATATTCTCGCATGAAGTCGACATACTTGTGTTTGAGGTCGGAGTTCCTACTCATACGACGCTCCATGGACAGCAGCCGCTTCTCGGCCAAAGGCCGGGAGCTGCCAAGTGAGGGGCGAACTGACAAAAAGGGCAAACGAGTGATCAGCCGTCCCGAGTGAAGGCGACCTGTATTGTTCTGGTAGAACAACTCACACTCCTCTTCCAAGGGGTTCACTCGCTTCACGGTAGGTGGCTCTTCCACCTCCCAAAACCGTTGAAGGACATCCGATAAGGTAGAGCTAACAGTTATGTAACTGTCCACCGATGGAGATGGTGGGTTATGCCTAACTGGTCCCATCACTACAAACCCAAGCGATGTAGATAAGGCTACCAGCCCACCCTTCTGTAACTCTCTCCTCTTCCCACAATACACGCGGCCTAGAACATCGGCACCGAGCAATAAGTGAATCGGACCGGTTCGGTGGAAGGAAGGGTCAGCCAAGGTCAATCCTGATGTCGCATCAACGACAGCGCGCGAAACGTGCTGTTGCGGAAGCTGACCAACAACCTTCTCATAAACAATCGCGGTAGCGCTAATTTTGGGCGCTGAAGAGAAGTGGGGGGAAAAGGAGAACAAAACCTGACCGATCGGATCCGGGATCCGCAGGTCTCCGATTCCTCGTACCGATTCAAGGTATGGAGATGTGTTCAAACTCAACTGCCGGACCAGCCAGCTGGAGGCAATGCAACCCTGAGCTCCCGTATCCAAAAGGGCGCGAACTAAAACAAAGCTGCCCCTCGGGCCCCACACCTGTACGGAGGCTGTTGGTAACAGCACCTGCTCCTGTGGGGGGGTTGCAGCCGACAGTTGCTTTAGTGAAAATCCTCCCGCATTCCCCGCAACGGGGGGGAAGGGGGGTCCGAAGAAAAATGCGTGCGCGGCGGAGGAATAGGGCGCTCAAGACGCTCGAGCGGGTCCCAATCCGGCATGTACACACCCCGACCAAAGCTGCATCGAGGGGCCGGGCGGTGCCCATGATGGGCGAAAGTTGGGGGAGCCCGTGACAACCGGGGTCTCTCCATCAGAGGGGGAGAGAAGCGTATCGGCTCCCGACGTGGCTCCCTAATAACCGCGGCACAATCCCGCGGTGGCGCCTCATAAACGGCGCGTCGATCCCCCCCGCCCGTAGGGGGGGTGGGGCGCCCAATCCTCTCACGGGAGGGGGGGCGCCTCTCCAATCTCCGCGGAGGGGTGGCACGCCCCTCCGATCTCCTCGGAGATGTGGGTGACCTAGGAGGGCCCCCGCCCGTGTGCGAGTCCCTCTCTCTCACCACCTCACGAGTGTCTCTATTGTCGAAGCACAAAAGGGGGTGATGGGCCCCTCCACAACAGTGGCAATCTCGTGGGTGGGGGCAAGCCGATGCCATATGAGCCCCCAGGCAGCGGTAACACCAATTCCGCTGCTTGGCCATATTTCTACGCCCCTCGGTGCGTAGGCCAACAAATTTGGGACAGGCCGGCAAACGATGGCCATCCCGCTTGCAACACTTGCAAGGCCTTGGCCTCTCCCCGTGTGGAGAGCTCTGCCGCACTGCAGTATACTGCTTGTACGGGCGGCGCTCTCTCCGTGGCGCTGCCCGGGTCGCCTCATAGCGGCCTGTACTCGGTCCCGGTATAGGAGCCAGATCCAAGTGGTCGGTCATCCGACACTCATCCTCCAAAAATCTGAGGAGATCCGAGAAGGGGGGGAGGTACGAGGCACTATTGCCCCCATACCTTTGTTCAAAGCGCCCCTTCATCTCCATGGGAAGCTTATCGAGGATGAGGTGGAGCAAAATATAGGACCACTGGTCCACCGGTAGATCAAGTCGTTTGAGCGCGTTAATAGCGCTTAGCAGCGGGTTCAAAATCTCCTTCCTCAATGAGGAGACCCGCGATACTCGTGGCAGCCCTAAAATGGCAGCCACATGTGTGTCCGCTAGCAAGCGAACATTCTGATACCGGGCGGTCAACAACGCCCTTGCAATATCATAACTGTCATCGTTGACAGGTAGATGCTGGACAAGCACACCAGCCTCTCCACGTAAGGCAGAGAGCAAATAGGCCAATTTCTGGCTAGGGAACAGGTCGTCCCTCGAGTGAACCAGGCTATCAAAGAGGTTAATGAACCCCATCCAAGAAGCCAGGTTCCCATCAAAGGTTGGGATGTCTAAAGTGGGCAGTCTGCCCAGCAAGCCGGCCGGGGTAGGCTTGACCTCCCCGGGCGTGCACGACTCACCCCTCCGGGCGAATAGGATAGCCTGAGCCTTGTTTATGATCACATCCGCCTGTTCAAAACACTGATCATAATCGGCATTAAATTGGTCGACTGCCCGCAACTCAGCGGCACCCTCGGCTGGGTGGTCGAGCAAATATTGTTGATGAACAACAAAAAGCTGCTCCAATTCCTTCAAGCGAGCAGGTACTCCCTCATGCCGAATTAACAAGGCCTGTTCTCGGTCTGGTCGGTCTACCAAAGCGACGGCACTAGCAAACCATCTCAAAATCTTTTGTGCACCCGCGCGGGCACCACTAAGCGGGCTGACTGGCGGGACCATTTTGCACCAAAATTAAGATACACTAAAATAATACACAGACAAACAGACCGACAACCGCAGACAATAAAACAGATCGGGAGGAACTTCAAAGGCAGAACAAAATATATAAACAAACCAAAATCAAGTATAAATGCTAGAACTTAACTAGAACAACAAGGCATTTAACAACAGAATTTTTCAAACAAATTAAATTCAAGTATTAAGTCAATAACTTAACAAACATAATATTCAAAGGCAAACAAAACAAAATCAAATGTAAATGCTAAAACTTAACACAGCAATATAGTGTATTACAACAACAGCAAAGTCATTTAGCAGCAAAATCTGTTAAACAAATTAAATTCAAGTATAAGTTTACAACTTAACAAACAAAATATTCAAGGGCAAAACAAAGATATGAAAAAACAAACCAAAATCAAATATAGGTAAATGCTAGAACTTAACTAGAACAACAAAAGACATTTAACCCCAATTTTTCATATACAATGACAATTAGTTAAGGAGATCGGTCCACAAATGAGCTGGTAGTCGGTTTAAAATCAGCAATCAAAACCAATTAATATGTATTGCCCGTTTGGACAACCAACAAGATTACAATATTAATTGTACAATACTAATCAAATACTCAAATCTAAGACCCACTCAAATCTAAAAACCACGCTCTGCTACCAAGAGATGGTGGTGCCCAAGGTAGACACCACCACGTCGGCGTTCCGCCGACTTGTATTGCTGAATTCTGTACCCTACTACCAACTCATAGAAAGCATTGTGGCTTACCCCGATTCCAATTGTCTCCGTGTGTAGCCGGTGGACTTCCTGAGCTAGCTCGAAGGAAGTCGCGGCTCCTGAAGTTCTGCAGTGGATCCACCGGTGGAGACCGGAGCACTACAAATGCCTATTAGGCCACCACGGCTCACACACGCGATTTTGACACCGTTGGTCAACACAAAGCGGGCTTTCGCACCCCGATATTAGGTGCGCCGCGCAAAATACAATTTGCTAGTTATATATTCCGGCCCGCATATAACCTCTAACAATGTCGTGACATTTCGACTCAACTCAACTGACATGTCACATGCGGCCGGCCGCCAAAAAAAGCTCTCACTGCACAGACCACAAATGCAGTGTTGCCACTCGCTCTTCCTCGAGCGTGAACAGAGTAGTATGTGAAAGTTGGTAGCATAAGAAAGGCCCCCGGGGGTGCCGCGAGGCGCCCCTGATATCTGTGCTAAAAAGCCAAATACCAAAAAAGGTACAACAAAAATAATAAAAAGAAATAGAAAGAAATGACTAGGGTGCCATGAGAAAATTCTAATTTCCTAAGTGTGCCACGACTTTGAAGTTTGGGAACCCCTGCCATAGGGTATTGTTTTGAGTTTTCTGTCTCTTCACTTGCATTGCAGATGTGTGGTTGCGGTAAGCATACCCCTAGTCTGCTTTTACGACATTAACAGAAAGAAAGGGAGCGCTTAAAGCATTCTGCATCCATCACCATATGTATGTTTACATAAAGCTGGTTATATACTATACATATAATTTACCTGTCTTGCATTATTGTCAGGTAACACACCCATTCAATTTGTAATATTAACATCACCAATTTTATTGAAATGCCCAAAATGTGTAATTACCGAAAAGCCCGTGTAAATATATCGGTAGCGTCTAAAAGCACTCTAAATACCATTGGGGCTCCAACAACCAGAAATAACCTAAAAATTAACATTACTAATAAGCCGGTATTAAGGAGCGGCCGTTTTGTGAAGAGCTGTCGTTTTTGCGATCGTGGGGAATGTTCGGTGTTGAGAAAAGATTGTGACTCCGTCCGAGGGGTCAGGTTGAAATGGTTGGGCAATCTATCAAATCTATTTTCGAATAGGCAGGTATTAATTTGAGATGGAGTTATTATGATCCGTGATGGATTGGATGAGTCGGCGAATTTTTGTTTGGTTTTTGCTTCGGCTCAAATTGGATCTATTGAGGCGAAGTGCTTGTGAACGTTTTGTTTTGTTCTGTGTTTGTAGCGTTTCATTTAATATCAACGCCAATATGTGTAATAATGAAGAGCTCGGTCTCAATGGCGTGTGGCTAAGGACACCATTTAATCGTAAAGTTAAGCAACTTTGGCTGTGGTTCAGCCTGTGATGGCTGGACAAATGTGACTCTCGAGGTCCTTCTCCTTCGGAGTGGCCCATTGTTCTTGTTCCCGTCTTGCCGATTAACTATCCCATTGGACTATGGGAGTGCACTTATGTAAATGATCGGATTAATATCCAAGTAGTTATTGTGTACCTGCTACATACAAGATAGAGTTGTTGATACGAGTATGACTATAAATTTGCTTGTGTCCAAGGTCAATAAAAAAAAAACAAAAATACCTTGCCGTTTAGTTAGAGATCAATACTTTTTATTTTTAACTAGTGGGCCCGGCGGACGTTGTCCCGCCCGATTACAGCGCCATCTACCGGGTCCAACTGTACGTTTAAACCTTCCTTGGATCTATTTAAACGCACACAGAAAATTTCGTAAGAATCGGTCGAGCCGTTTCAGAGTTTTTGCGAGACAAACACACAGCGTTTCATTTTTATATATAAGAAAGAAAAGAAGAAGAAGAAGACTAGTGGGCCCGGCAGACGTTGTCCTGCCCGATTGCAACGCCACCTACCGGGTCCAACTGCATGTTTAAACCTTCCCTGTACTTATCCAAATACACACAGAAAATTTCGTAAGATTCGGTCGGCCGTTTTTGAGTTTTAGCGAGACTAACACACAGCGACTCATTTTGATATATAAGAAGAAGATATAAGAAGAAGAAGATTTTCTCAAGTTGTCACCTACAGACCCCGATTTCACCATCTCTGATAGGTGAGACAGTTGTCAAAATATTATACGACATATATATATATTTTTGACAAATGTACCATATCGGTGTAAGCCTGTGGTGTAATCGGACTATTTGGTAATAAATTCTAATTACTTTTATTGGCTCATATTCATTGTTCACATTATAGGTGTCGCTAGCAGATAGGTACTGCATCTTTGCTGTTTTTATCTTTCGGGACACTTCCACTATTGACTATTAAGATTCTAAAAAAATGTTTCTAAGTATCATTAGTTTGAATAATTTCATAACGACTGCAATAACACTCCTTTATAACATTTTTGTGCTTTTTTATAATAAATATGTCCCGCTAACATGACTCGCAGTTTTAAAATCTATAGGCAATTGGTCCCAACGAAATTCAGATAGTTATCACAGCCCACGGTAAAGAGGCCCTTTCAGATTTTTTGCGATATTTCGGCTCGTGCCAAAGAATCTTCACTAAATGGATATAAAGAAGTAGATTTACCTTCATTTTGGTGATTATCTTATTGTTTTTTCTTGTTATACACATGTTAAGAGCAGTCAGGTCTCTTATTGTTATGTGAAAGAATATACATGTAGTTGTCATTGTTTTTTGGTCAATAAATGCTTTCTATTCTATTCTATTCAGTAGAGAGGGAAGCGGTGGCACATTGACTTTTATGATGGCTGTAACGAGACTCAAGATTCGTGCGTGTTGCCAGTGATGACGTACGTAACTGAGACATGGATGCCTACAACGGGTCTCATAAGAAGGCTCAAGATTTCTCAAAGGGCAATGGAGAAGGCTATGCTCGGGGCTTATGGTTTGAGAATGTTTATTTCACATAAGATTCAAATTCACTTACGAGTATGTTGAGCGTCGCCGATCGTGGCGAGTTGAGATCCCTTCAGTGCAATGTGACTTGAGATCTCTTCTTCGCTCAAGAGTTGGTATCCGTTTAGAATGACTAAGATGTTGGGAGTGGACTGTATGTAGGTACTTAGTAGGGATGTTACTTAAACACTGGTTTCTAGATGATCACTTAGGAGCTTTATTGACTTGTTCACAACACGACTTCAAATAACTGACTATAATTTTACAATATTTTTCTTTATTAAACCCTATATTTATAGACTATCCCTTGGTCCTCGGGGGGATTTCCCAACCATAGGCTTCGTCTACGGCGCGGATAGGCTTCGCCTACATCCGCTGCTTAGTTCCGGGTCCCCGGCACATCGAACTGTCGTCAACAACTTACATGGAACTAATCATTTAATAATTACAAATATTTTATCGAAACGTAGAACATTTACGCGATCTCATCAGAAGTCATGAAATCCGTAGAAGAACTAGAGTCACCGGCACCAGCCCAATGAATTGAGTTGAGTGTCAGTAGAGTGGGCAGGACCATAGCTCGCGGGACTGACGGCCGGTGGGAAGGAAGGAAAGGTCTTTGAGCGGCGGCCGCGTACCGAGAGACGTAGCGTTGATAGCCCTCCACAAGGTTGATCGACGATCTGCTGAAGGCCGCGGGAGGCGCAAGATCGATCGGTTAGGAGATCCCTGGGATAAGTTCATGTCCAACAGTGGGCGTCTGTTGGCCCACGGATCTTATCCATGCATCAAGTCTGGATTAAGATGAAGAGTAAATAAAGAAAAAATATACTTGCATCTGCAAATAATGAGATTTAATTCAATTTGATATTGAGGAATATCTAAGACATCTCCGTAAATACACGGCCACTCTTTTAATACCCCGGATGTTTCAGGGACGCTTTGGGATACGGTGTAGAATGATTTCAATATTAATAAAAAAAACTCACCTATATAATTTTATATTACATTTTTCAAAATATCCAAAAATTACTGCACTAATTAAGTGCAGTGTTTTTTATTTTTTATTGATGCTTAAATCATCCTACTACCGTGTCCTCAAGCGTCCCTTAAATTATCCGGGATGATAAAAAAGTAACCTGTATAAAGAAATCGGACCAGTAACAAAAATATGAATGTCTTTAAAAAATATTGAAACTAAATAAAAGAATTGTATTAAATACTATAAATTAGGAAAATGTTGAATATATTTGGGGTGTTTATTTTTGATCGGTTTTCTTTGCGACGCACGCAACGTGTTTATTTGTAAAACGCAATGATAAAATTAATTGTCTTAATCCTAGATATGAAACTAATTAATGTCGAATTATCATTATATCCTTATCATCCATCGTCATACCTTAGTCCCAACACTCTCACTGTTTGGAATAGGCTTCTCAAAGATAGAGGGATTTGGGCTGTCACGGTGGCATAGTAGTGGCCGTTGGGGAGCATCAGGGCTTTGCCCGTTAATCATCAGGGCTTTGCCCGTTAATCATCAGGGCTTTTTATTGCAACTAAGTTGGCAAACAAGCAAACTGTATTATAGCCAAAAACTGTATTAAAAAATAACCCAATGTATAGAATGTGTAGGTTATATAATGAAATCTGTGCAAATGTAGATCTTTTTAATAGCAGTGTTCACTCTTTTAAAAGATCTCTCTTAATGTTATAATTAAAAAAATCGTCGCATGTTATATTGTTAAATTCCTTTTATTTTATTATTATTATCAATTAATTTAGTTACCTTTTTTCCATTATTTTAATAGATGTGTCACGTATTAATTTCATGTATCTAATTAAATGTTGTGCGCAATTTTAAATGGGCGCAGACATGCATTTTGTTATTGTTAGTTTATTTATTGTACATATTATTTTGTCTGTTGTCTGTAATTGTGCCATTAAAATAAAAAAAAAATAAAAATAAAATAGGTGACTCTTACCGACCGTATGGTATGTGGTAAGAGTCACCTGAGCGTCGGTGGCGCTGTGGACTCGTCACTTGCCTTCCAATCGGGAGGTCGGGGTTCGAGACTCGCCATGTACCAATGTGTTTTTCGTTTCGAATTTCATATGTACATTTGTCTGACGCTCCTACGGTGAAGGAAAACATCGTGAGGCAACCTGCATACATCTGCGAAGAAATTCAATGGTGTATGTGAAGTCGACCAATCCGCACTGGGCCAGCGTGGTTGACTAAGGCCTAATCACCCTAACATAGGGTAGGCTCGAACCCCTCGGTGGGGACGTATATGAGCTGTGATGATGATGATGATGATGAAGAGTCACCTATAATACATGTGGCTCCTGTGAGATTCGCAGCAAAACTGCAACCCCCACACGTTGCCAACTTGTGACATTAGACGTAAAGTCACAGTTCCCAGTAATTTCCCTGCCATATCTTACCCTTCAAACCGGAACACAGCAATGCAAGCACTGCTGCTTTGCGGCAGAAATAGGTAAGACGGAGGTACCCAAGCAAACGACCCTGGTACAGGTACGGTCTCCCTCCGGTAAGGTTTATATTTACTCCTTTTGTCTTTTAATAGCTTTAAATCTAAACTAAAAAATACCTTTTAGACAAACAAAAATGTTTACCATTGGGTCGTCGTGCTGTTCCAACATACTTGTACACATAGTATAATTTATAATTTCCTGTATATTATTACACTTGCATTTAATATTAATATAATAAGTATGTTTTAATTATGTATTTTATTTATAGTAGGTAGATACAATCTTTACAAATACAAACATTCACACTTATAACACTGTATCATTAATCCCATCACTTTACTTTTATATATTTTGCATTTTACATTTTCTCACTGTGCGTTCAGCTGCGTAAGTACACGCTTTTTATTGTTAAGGTTTCAGCTGAAAACCAGCGCTGCGGCTCTGTAGGTCACAGCATATGCTGAGCTGCGTCCTATTTTCGCATCACACTACAGCGTAATAATAAATTATAATTATTATTTTCTACAAAATTATCTCTTTGTGTTTTACGCTTTTTATTGTATTCTTTACTTTTTTTTTGTTTTCTTTTGTTCCACCTTTATGTTATGTTGTAGTGTTTGTGAAAATAAATGTCTTGAGTCTGAGTCTGAGTCTGTTTGGTAAACCACTAATAACTGTTTGGATTGAGTTCCACGAATAATTGGATAGTATGTGGCGATGCTAGGAAATAAGTACAAAAGATCCAGGGTGAGTCGAAGTGGGAAGACTATGGGCTATCCCCACCTCAAGATAAGAGAAGATAATCCCTTTATTCCATCTTATTCGACTATCGAACCGATTGGATAAAAATTTTACAAATTGTTATATAGGCTATTGAAACATTTTGGATACGCAAATTTTTAATATAAATAGTAAAGTCTTGGTCAGATGCTCTCAACAATCAGAGCAGACCATTGAGGACTATCAAATATTAATCTAAGTAATAATAGCGCAGTTAACAGATTGCGAGATTGTCCCGTTAAGTTGCGCCCTCAATCCAGAAGGACGTAGTTCAAGTAATAACCGGGCGCCAAGACGCTCCGGCAACAGATGTAGCGGTCAGTTAGTTAGGTACTTGTTCACTGTCTTGTGATAACGGGTGCCCGGGTCACAGAGTACCGACGAACAGAGAGCGCATAAAAATATACCTACCTACATTATCTTTCCAAAATTGGTAAAGAGACTTTTTAACGTAAAATTGAAGCTTTTATATGTCTTATAAGCTTTGATACAGGATATTCATTGTTAGCAATACGGATAATGGCAGGGTATACAAATCTTATTAGTCGTATTTTTTGCTTTGTCAGAATAACCAAAAGCTACATGGGCTCGCTACGTCACAACGTGCTAAAAATGTATGTACACAGGCGTGACGTCACGCAACATTTCAAAAGGAATTTGTCGTAGCAAGTTTTGATTAGGAAAGAAAAGAAAAAAATACGTATCCAAAATTTCAAAATGAAATTGCAAAATTTGTTTTTGATTAGGTAAGAAAAATACGTGTCCAAAATCGCAAAATGAAATTACAAAATTTGCCCAAATAAACTACATAAACGTGCATGTCTTTGAATCATATCAGAACATACATCGATCGATCGATTTATACATTTAAAACTATGACTTTGACTTTGAACATCCCTGACTAACCCAGAGACAAAGGAAAACTTCAGCCTCATGGTCTAGTGTTCTGAAAGGTATAGAGTGTATCACCAAACTTGTAGCAACCAAACCTACTGTCCTGGCGCTGCTGCATGAGGAGGCTCGATCGCAGATGAACTGAAGGAAACATGGAAAGAAAGAATAAAACTCACACACACCTTAATGAACCTAAGAGCGAGGAATCACTGCTAGATCTTTTCACCAGGGTTGACTTGTAGCTGTATTATTTAAAACTAGCTGACCTGGCGTACTTTGTATCGCTATGTTTTTTAACTAAATTACTGAAATATTTGTCTAAATTATTGTAATTTTTATATTACACAAACCTTGTCCTAACAATAACGAATACATAAAACTAAGAATCATCCAATTTGGTGCAGTCGTTCGAAAGTTATGGGCGTTCATACATTTCGAAGATCCATTTTTATTTATATAGATAAATATATTTAATAGTAATGTATTCAAGAGTACATTTCATTATGAATTACATTTCATTCCGCTAGTAAAATGAAGTAAGAAATGAAAAGTAATTCTTTCATCTAAAAACACAAGAGGCATGTGGTCGCACATGATCTGTGCTAGCCGGCAGTGGACGGCCGTAGTAGTAACTGGATTGCAGCGAGATGACCCGTGGCGCGTCCACCGCGCTCCTAATTGGACGCTTGTGCTGCAAACTCCGTCTTTGATGAATTTGTACCTTCGAAATTGAACTATACGGTCATAAACAGGCCAAGACTTAGAAGATATATCAATTGGAATAAATAACTAAGGCTTTATCGCTATAAAGAAGCACTATAGATACTTTTTTATAGCGATAAAGCTTTAGTTAGTGGTAATAGTCACCTATAGGTGACTGTTACCACTAAACATAAGATGGGCAGTATGCGTGTTTGTCAACTTAGTTGATTAACAAAAAAATTGTTTGATATCTCTACGCATTCCTGAGAAAAAGGGTCTTGAAATACAGACACGGACAACGATATGATGATACGGTTTTTTTTTATGTACAGAACCCTAAAAAGAACGCCATCAAAACATTATGTACGTCAAGAGTATGAGGTCATTAACATCAGTTGCAAGAAACCTACAACTTTTCACTAACACCAGCGAGAAAAACAAGATTGTAATTTGTTAATTCACAGTCAAAGACAAATATAAGTAGTTTAAACAATTTTTTTTCAACTCCGAATACCAACGGAAAGTATGTTCCAAATTCGAATCACTATTACTCACTGCAAATGCATCGCTGCAAAAAACGATTTTGATGCGAGTTTTCAGGCAGCAAGGAAGCCCTTTGCGCGCTGAAGATGCAAAAAATGATTTTGACACACTAAAGTGACGCAATTCGCTCATATTATTTTCAACTATATCTCGCAAAGGGTCGCTACAAGTCTATTATGCCTTTAAAACTTCCCGACATTAATTTTCCCGGCAAATTGAACTCTTTGAGCGGGTTAACTGGTAATTATGTTGCTAATTGCGATCAACAATCACGTCTAAACTGGCTGTAACGATTTGTTGGCTAGATAAAGGATAATTCACAAAGATCAAAGTGTGACAGAGGCAGGTGGCGTAGGGTGACTATCATTTTGGAGTAAGCGGGACAAATTGAAAAAAAAGAAGAACTCGTGTATTATTTTAAGAAAGGAGAAGGACTTGGTCTTTATTTTGACAATTTTGACCTCGACATCGAATAGAAATATCAACAATTTAAGAACTTGTTATCATGCCTCTTACTGTCGAAACATTATGGTATCGATATTGTTATTATTGCAACATGACATAAGTGAGACGGTTGTAGCTAGTCCGGTTGGCTACAAGCGCTAACATCGACCAAACTAAGAAACTCTTTGGGGAACTGGAGCCCTACCATGGTCGCTTATAGCAAGGTTAAAACAATATTATAACAGAGAGAGACACCGCTCTTGCTGTGTATAGCGCTATCCCGCTCTCAGTGCAGTTTTAATATCAGTTATTTTGAGCGAGCATCGTAAGGAGACTAAACACTGTACTTCAAATGACCCCACCGGCTTACTCACTCACTAACGTTTTAGTTCTCATTTATTATGATGTTATATTGTGACTTCGTTCCACCTATCATAGCAAACTCCGTAAAATTAAAACCATCACAAATCACCATGAGTTAGCTGCAGGTGGGTCGTCATCCTGTGCTCGGGCGAAAAAGCCTATTCTTCCTTTTTCTAGCTGTCTATCACTCTGTGAATAGCAAGAATTTTGAAAGGTCTTAATACGTCAAAATCGAGCCGTCTACTAGCTGTAAGCGTGTGGACAGCTGGACAGCAAGCGCTCACTTCGTTTTGAACATAAGCTTCGGATGAAAGTATATGTGAACTAAGTTCGACAGCTATGTAAGACACGTGACGTCTTTGTGTTTGAGACAAACACAATAGCTGCTAAGCTATTGCAATGAAATAAGGAAGGCAAAGGCAAACGTTAACATTTAATTTAAATAATTTTTATTTCACCTAACCAATAGTTATAAACGTAAGAAGTCGAATGCAATTTATCTAAATCAAAATTGATTTAAGTAAATATTATTTTATTATCCTGGTTCTTTCAGATTACTTTCCGCGACAACGTTCAGTTTTTCGAATTAGATTATTATACATTCTTAAATGTGTTTCGAACGATTATGATTTTCAACATACCACACAAAAAATATTATAGATTAGCTTTCCGCTCGCGGCTTCGCCCGCGTTGTTTTTGTTTTTTCGTAAGAATTTTATATTTTCCCTTAGAAAAAATAATTTTGTAACCTATGTTAATCAGGGTTAATGTAGAATTCTAATGGTGAAAGATTTTTTGAAATCGACCCAGTAGTTTCGAAGACAATAATACAAAAAAAAACTAATCCTTCCTCTTTATAATATTAATAAAGATATAGATAAATTTTCCATAAACTATAAATTTTAGGCTGGCACTAAATAGCTGGGTACATTTGCCCTACAAAATGGCTGGTCAAATGATAAATGTTAGGTTAATTATCAGTTTTATTAAACGTTCAATATAACTAAAAAATAGATGGGGTGCTCTTAGTAACAGTTAGCATCAAGCAGAAATCTACATATTTCTTTTATTATGTGAAACAGAATCTCAACCGACCGTAGCAATAATGTGTAGCAAGAATTTGTCATTAAAAATATTTACTAATTTAATTTTGATTAAATATTATCAATGGATGAATAAATTATAACAGTATTAAACTTCAGTTACATGATAATTTACATAAAATATTTCCACGTCAACAAATGGCAAAATATTATATTAAATTACAATCAACTACGTAACCATATTTTGGTCAATTTATTAAAATATTAACCAATTTTATTTTTTATTATTAAATTTACTTTTATAGTGGTTTATCCTCAAAATTTTTACATACATGGCCGCCCTGTACCGCCCGCAGCGCTCAGCATTTAATGGCTCACCGGCAATCTACGTTATTAATTAACTGAAAGGTTTGTCTCCAATGTCGGCTGATAGCTCTGTGGTCGCCCCCCAGCTAGCTCCTGGGGATGGGGTGAGGGTAGACTGATGTACGCGGTCTGTTTGGACTAGATAGGTATTTACCTTATGGTACCTAATTGTTCTATTAGGTTGCGTAGGTTGGGTTGATGTATGATGAATTATATTTCTACAAACGCCAAATAAATTAATAGTAAAAAAGATTATTAAAACAAACTTTTATTTGAATGCTCTAAAAAGAGGATCTTAAATCTATTATTTGATACAATATTTTTATGATAATATTAAATCTTGTCGCGGGAATTTAGATAAACAATAAAACAAAACATATTTAACTTCATTTTAAATATATAAATATTCTTTTTTCCTCCGAATTTCTCCGCCAAACTGTGGACCGACTTTCAAAATTCTTCTTGTGTTCGATAGAGTATACTTCTAAAGTTGTTCCATTGCCAGTAAAGACAGGATCTAATGATGGTATCCCAGGAAAACCGAGGGAAACCCTTAATTTTTATAGGCACCTCCAACGTATTTTATGTTTTATCCGAAGCTTTTAAGAGTTAGAGGTTAGTTTTTTAAATACAATTACATACATTTTTTTTATACATGCAACGTGCAAGCAAGCAGCATGTAAGCAAGCATGCAGCATGCAAGTAAGCAAGCAGCATGTAAGCAAGCATGCAGCATGCAAGCAAGCATGTATTGTAGCGTGCATGCTTTTTGTCACGGCTCCGGCGCTGCGGGGCTTTTTTGTCTTGTTTCCGCACATGTCGGCTGTCATATGTCAAAATAAGACAAAACACAGAGAACTAAACCGAGGTGATCCAAGTAGTAAAATTTTTATTTATAAGGCTGTCAGTGTGCGCGGAACGGTAGTTATTTCTTGTACCTAAGCGCGTAGTGACGGAGGCCTGCTACATGTGGCTCCTGTAAGATTTGCAAGTCTCCAACCCCCCCCCCCCCCTTTTTTTTAGGAGGGAAGATACTCTTTACGGTATTCGACAAGGGGCCGACTGACGAGGATACCCCAAGGATATCTTAGACTCGAGTAGAAGAGAGTCTCCAGCCCCTACAAGGACGCCAATACGTTGCCAACTTATGACACAAGATGCCTGCTGACTTGCCTGTTAATAATTAAAAGCACAAGGAAGAGCGGAGACTTGTTGACACATTTGTATGATTGTATTATTGACTTACTAAGAAAGTCTTCACGCGAATTTGATAGTGGTTGAAATAAAACTTAATTGCTTGCTTGTAACAAAATAATTCAATAATTTGAATTGATTTTTTTATGTATTGTTTTGAATTGGTTGTTATAATTTGTAGCAGATAAAACAGAAAATTCGATAATCCTTGTCTTGATATTCAATGGTACGGTTCAACTAATCGGATTTCTTGTGATGTGAGTGTACAACGGCAGGAAAAAGTTAAAATTCTATTCGGTTTGATGATAGATCATTCCAAAGTTAGATAGATTGGGATAATTGGTGGATTTAGGCTGCTCAGGGACAGAATAAAATATTGTCCTAAATGACTTACGATACAGAAACATGTATTGGCTAATAGGAAGAGACTTCTCTTTAGCAATAGCTAACAAATTATTATTAGGTATATCAGCAAGTCCTCATGCCAGTGCGGACTTATTAAATACAGCTTTGGAGCTGTACTGCGCAGACCAACACGTGTTGTATCCAAAGATTCCAGAATAAGGTGCTAAGGGGCATTCTATATGTAAGAAATGACGACCTCTATTGGACCTTAAAATAGAGTTCGTTGATAGAATCATAAAAAATACACCGAAACCTACCAAAAGACTTCAAAAACATCTGAACATCCAGCTGTTCGACCACATAAATAAAATAAGAAGGCTAAATGGTTAAAGCCATCCGATCTAGTGTAATGAAGTGGAGTGATAAAGAATAAGTTTTAAGTTAGTATGTATGTAAATTTAGTTCAATGTAGAGTCAAATTCAAATTCAAAAATCTTTATTCAACATAGGCATTTACAGGCATAGTACAGTACAGTACAGTCAGTGCTGCAACTATAACAGGGAATAAGTGGCGTCGCTTTGATAGAGGCATTAAGAAACGTGATAGTAGACACTTCTTAGAGTCATTTAACTTTAGCAAATTAAGATCGAAGTAAATTACTTATCGGCCGTAAAATAGGCTAGATTGTAATGTAGGACTTTAGGATGATCATATGCCTTCCATACAAAAAAAAAAATTGTCCTAAATAACAATGTTAATTGCATTTGTTGTATCTCATCGGTGAGCGAAGATAGGAAACTTCTTTGTTATTGAGGACGTGAATTTCGCTCCCATCTTAGGTCTTGTCGTTGCTTACTATTGGGTGAATTCCAAGAAATGTCATGTCCGAAAAACAGGCCAAGTGCGAGCTGGACTCCCGCGCCAAGTGTTACGTATAAACCCTATCTAACGAAATAAGTTCCTAACTACATATTTACGATAATCAGATTTTTTCCTTAACGCGTACTATGAGTCAACTTTAAAGGTTAAATGATCTAAGAGGTCAACGGGAAGTGTCCTATAGGTTTCGATTCCTTTGTCAAATCGCATAATTTGCGAAATTATGTATTGACATACAAGTATGATTTTTATAAAAGCGTCCGTGGACTCAACCATTTGATGCGAATTTCTGTTTGACATCTCTACGCGTTCTCGAGTAAAAGGGTATTTTGACAGACAGATGGACAGACAAACATAAAAAAGTGATTCTATAAGAATTTCGTTTGTCCTTTTGAGGTACAGGATGCTAAAAACGCCATTGTTGTAAAAAAACATTATTAAGAAAATTCCTAATCACCAATCAAAACTTACAGAACTCGTTTGTCGTGAAACAGTGGGTCCGTTACGTTAGCCCTTTCGCGGGTCACGGGGGAGGGGGGGGGGGGAGTGAGGCGGGATGTCTCAAAACCAATCAATGTTGGTTAATTGGCGCTTTAATGCTGCCTCATTCAGCAATTACAGAGGTCGCTTTGAAATAACGTTAGTGCGGCGCTGTGTTGTCGATACTACGTTATTTTGTGTGATTAGTTGATCACTGCCGCTATTGGGTACGATTTTTTTATTAATTGTATGAGTCACGAGAGAATTTTCAATATATGTTTAAAAAAGTGAAGTAACTTATATCTCAATAACTTTTATTTAATTTTATTCCTACTCGTCTCTATTCACTTAATTTTATCCTTTTTTGATAAATCGGCGACGGATTCTGAATACACGTGTCGCCGATCTCTTTCCTCCCGTGGACATTATCATAAGTGCTGACTAAGTGAGTTTTTTGCACTGACACTGAGCTAATTTCCTCTACATATTTATATTTTGAACGATAGTATTTATATTCGATAACAACGGATTTGATCGAAATCACTCAAGCTAATATTTTTTAAATACAGAAGTGGAAAGCTCTTGGCCCTTATCGAGCGAGCTTCACCTGGACTCCTCAACAACTGAGAAGTTTGCTATCTTGCCTCTTATTGTCGAAACAAAACAATTGTTATTATAAACATTGTTATCATGGCGAAAGTAAGACGGTAGTAACTAGCTAGGCGTGCTCAGATGCTGCCCTACCACTAATCAAACAAATCAGAAAATCTTCTGCCCCCAATGTGAATCGAACCCTGGATCTCGAAGTAATACCGGGTGGTCACAACCACTAGACCACGTAGGCGGTTTGCTTATACACGGTGTTTCAAAATAACCAATAAATAATCAATTCTTTATCGAAAAATCATAATTAAAATGTGTTTACACGTAATGTCATTCAACCCGAAATTTCATGTAAATCATAGACATGATGATGATACTATGATTTACATGAAAATTTTGCGTTGAATGACATTATGTGTAAACACATTTTAATAATGAGTTTTCGATTAAGAATTGATTATTTATTGGTTATTTTGAAACACCGTGTATATGGTAATATTGTTTCATCGTTTTCGGTTTGGTGATACAGTGCAGAGAATATCCAACGAAAAATTCATTTTGTGTTCGATAGAGTATACTGCAAGGGTGGTCACCAAAGTTAGGATCTGATGATGGGATCCCATGGAAATTGAGGAAAACCCTTAAATTTTAAGATGTGTTTAACGTGTTTGGTGTGTATGTTACGCCATTACTCCGCCAATTGTGGACCGATTTTCATTTTTTTTGTATTTGATAGAGTATACTTCTGGGGTGGTCCCAAGGTCACCAAAGTCAGGATCTAATGATGAGATCCCATGAAAATCGAGGAAAACACTAATTTAGCACCTTCGGTGAGCTGGTGTTAAATTAGGGTTTCTTTCACTAAAAAGATTTCATTCACTAAAAAGTTAAAAATAAAAAATATTTTACAAAAAATAAAAACCGACTTCAAAAACACTGAAAAGTTAAAAATAATATAAGAATAGGTACAGACAACATCACACTTCTATATTGAAGTCGGTGACAAATTTTAACACTTTCTAGGAGATTATCGTTTGGCGCCGACTTCAATATAGAAGTGTGATGTTGTCTCAAATTCAACATTCAAATTCAAAAATCTTTATTCAACTTAGGCCTTTACAGGCACTTTTTGACGTCAAACCTGTCTGTACCTATTCTTAAATTATTTTTAACTTTTCAGTGTTTTTGAAGTCGGTTTTTATTTTTTGTAAACTATTTTATTTGAACATGTCATACTCGTACAAATAAAGGACAGTATTATTTATAATTTCAATATCATAAATCAACCCTGTCTAACAGTGCATTTATAATTCTAATAACCTGTATTTTGTTTATCTCAGCATATCTCTGCAATTCTGCATTCTAATTCTAATTTCCAAGTGACTGATGGTAAGATATGCAGTTTTACCCATAGGAAACATTCCTTTATTTCCAAAAATAATTGTAAATATATTAAAAGATTTTCGATAAATTCTTTGTTGGTATATTTATATTTGTAGAGCCAATCGAAAGGATGAATTTTAAAAAAATTATAATCAAAGATAGAGCTAAGAAATATAAATGATTTAGTAGTTCAAAAAACGTATAAAAATAAACACTCTGTATATACATATAAATTATTTTTTTATGTAAAAAACTTAATATTTTCACTACATACATACCTGTCATAGGCAATAATAATAATATATAACATTAGAATAAACAAAATCTCATTTAACGTCAGCTATCTCATTTCACGATTTCTACAGAAATTAGGTAGGTAACCGTTCAACCGTATCTATCGATAATAGACCGTTGTCGTTACTAACACAGTGTTGTATGGTCGAAACAGATTAGCGCACCTCACCCCCTCCCCACCCCTCTTAACCAATCAATCTCCAGCGAACTCGCTTAATTTAGCGATGAATTCGTAATTAACCACTCGTTATTATATGATCGTCTGGGGGGCGAAGTTACTTAGATTAAGCATTAATCAGTGATCAGGGGCTTTTGCTGAGTTACGTGGCGGTTAACTAACGATTATGTTTTATTATTATTTTGTGAAGCTCTACTTATTTTTGTACTTCTTGATTTGTACATTTCTTTAAAGACTTCGTGTATCTAAATAAATAAATAAATATGTATATGGTAAGCTTAACATAATATATGTTTTTTTTAAGTGAAATGTAATAAAAACGGTACTTATTTACCTTATCTTCATCAAATTACTTCGGGGGCTAGCATACAATTAATATATCTGAACTTTAATACTAACCGGAACTAACCGGAGGGAGACTCTGTACCAGGGTCGTGTGCTTGGGTACTATCGCGAGCACTTCCGCCTGACCATTTAAAAATTTATTCGCTTGAATCGTGCGGAAGCGCCGGGCTACGCCCCCTTAAGTTTTGGCCTATTGGAAAAGAAATACTCTTTCTCTCTCTAATCGGCGTTGGGGGGTTCCTCGGCGGCTCGGCGGCAGGCCGAAGAAGAATCTTTTATTTCATTATTCTATGTCTATTCGAGGTCGACGGGGTGGGGTTTAGAGAGCGCTAGTGCAAACGAAAATGAGCATAGCGGTGACCAGGCGGAACTGCGCGCGATAGTACCTCCGTCTTACCTATTTCTGCCGCAAAGCAGCAGTGCTTGCATTGCTGTGTTCCGGTTTGAAGGGTAAGATATGGCGCTGAAATTACTGGGTTCCGTGACTTTACATCTTAAGTCACAAGTTGGCAACGTACACTGTGGCCCTTGTGGGGGTCGCAGTTGTACTGCGAATGTCACAGTAACCACATGTATTATAGGTGACGGTTACCACTTACCATCAGGTGGGCAGTTTGCTTGATTGCCAACTTAGTAGCAATAAAAAAATATTTTATTTATTTAAGCTTAAGAGACAAGATGTGCTTTATTAATATTTCGTAGATAAGTTGATTGTTTATTTTTATCTCTTTTTAGTTCTAATTTAGATTTATAGTTTTTTATTTTTGGTTATTAGCTTCCATTTAACTTGCAATGTATGTATGTAATTATGTATAAGAAATGCCCTAAACACCAGGAGATGGTCGTAATTATGTAGTAGAAAATGTATTTAAAATTAAGAGATAACTATGAAAATCGAGACGCTACTGAGAGCGTATTAAAAATAATTATGACTAACTTGAACAGCGAGGATTGTCATTGAAAAAAAAGACAAACTGAAAACAGTGAATAAAAATTTTGGTGTTTGAATTTAGAACACACAAATATATTCGATCTCTCCATCTCAATGCTGTACAACGTCCTTGCGCAAAAAATATACGATACAAACTCCTCGTCCAGTGAATACTCGAAAAACAAACTCCTCGTGCAAATAACTCTCCGAGATTTAATTGGTCGACATTTTCTACAAGGAGTTTGACATTAGTATAAAATTACACTTAATTTTAGTAGTTAATTGTTCCAATTATAATGTACGATTTAATTAATTTAACCTTCCTTTCTTCTTCATTAAATGTCTATTTTTGCTTAAATCTTTCATTTTCTCGTTGTCATGGTGTAAAGTATAGTATGCAACTCTTGAATAAAACGGATTTATATCGAGGGCCATGAATGACTCATGTCGCTCAGGATTCTAACACTTGAATCATGAGTGATTCAATCATCATGGATGGTCGTGATTCAGTCATAAGAATCCTTCACTTGCTCGTGATTCATATATGGCCCTCGCTTTAAATTCGTCCTTTATTCACTAGTTGCATAATATACTATTTATTTAAAAAAATAATTTTCACGGGAATTTTCCATTTACTTATGTGATATATGACACTAAAGTGTGGGGCAGATTTGACAGTAAAATGTTACGCCCGCCTTGTTGGTTTTTCCTTATAACAATAAGATGGTGATTTTTCAGCTTCCTGTGAAAATTTTGAAAAATCCTTCCTCAGTGTGGCTCCTGTGAGATTCACAGCAAAACTGCAACCTCCACAAGAACCACAGTGTACGTTGCCAACTTGCGACATCAGATGTAAAGTCACGGTACCCAGTAATTTCACTGCCATATCTCACCCTTCAAACCGGAACACAGCAATGCAAGCACTGCTGCTTTGCGGCAGAAATAGGTAAGACGGAGGTACCCAAGGAGACGACTTTATTTATATTTAGGTATTCAGACTTATTTCTTGTTATGATTACGACTGGTGTTTTTTTTTGAGGGTTTTTTGAACACGTCTTAAAATATTTATAAAAGCCAAAAACGAAAGTTTATACTTAAAACTATTTATCACGAACGTTCCATGTTTACTAAGCTCGTCAAAATGCGTTTAAGTCTCCCAACCAACACCTCGAAAGCGAGGTTGTTATTCCAAAAGTTAACCCTGCGAATGCCGCTAACAATCACTGTGGATCGGACAAAAGAAACCTGCCGACAAAAGAAGTAGCGGGAAAGAAAAAAAAGAAATCCCCATCACGATTGGTCGATCGATGCGTGACGTCACTCACGCCCCGCCCCTTGACAACCGTATCTACACCTGAGATGAGAGCGAGTGAGATCTATGTAAGTGCGAATAAGACAAAATTATATCGACGGTGGAGCTTCTTATTCCAAAGCGTCTTAACAACCATTGATTGCTTAGGGGAATTGCAATCTAAATAACTGTGCAATAAAGTCTACTATTAACTGATAATCGAAAAGCTATTATCACAACATAAGTAATGCTTTGGTCAGTTGGAAAAGCTGTTATTGTTTGGTTGCGGGTTAACCGATTTGGTTAATTTTGTGTGTTAACAGGCAGATGTCCAGTGAACTCGAGTGCTCTGTCTCGCTTGGTTGTGTGCGTGTGGAATGAGATAGGCGATTGATTGGCTGCATACCTATTGATTAATTCGAAATGAGCTCATTACCATTAATGTAACTAATTGGGATATGCTTAGCAATTGACTTGCTTTTTGCAGTCAATTCGCTGTAATTGATTTTGATCATAGATTTCGACGCCATTAAACTTTAAGCATGCGCGTATATTTTTATTGCATGCTTTTAAAAAGCTTAGCCTTTTTAATGTAAACAAATAGATTGTATAAGAATAAAAGAGGGCTCTCTACCATAAATGTAGAGTGCTTAAGATTTGACTGAATTTTCCGTTATACTTTTTTCAATGAAATTCTTAAATGAAAGCATTCAAAGTAGCTTCACCGCTAACGAATGCGATGACACTAACACCTAGCACAATCGACCCAATCAGCCCACAAAAAGAACTATTCAACCGTCACATCTCAATACCGAAGAAACTCCGAGGGGAGAATGCTAATACGCCGCTTCTTGCTTCTTACCAAACAAAATCACAACGCAACCCCGAATTTCGCACTTTCAATGGGCAATTTCGCGACCCCCACCCCACAGGCCCCGCCTTCTCGCCTGCCCCGACCGTTGTTTGGGAGCGCGCGTCAGTCGTATACGCGCCTTCATGCGAGATGGACGTGCCGGAGGATCGTTACTATGGCAACCAAACGCCCGATAGGTCCGAAACGAACAGTCCTCGGTCGCAGATGAGTAGTCCGAATTCTAATTCCTCGATAAACGTCACAGACCAGTCCCTGTCGCTGTCCCAGCATCAGCAGAACCTGGAGACGTTGAATAGGATGGGGATGTTTTTTCACGCGCAACAGATGCATCTGAACCAGAGTTTTGAGTCTGTTAAGTCTAGGTTGGGGTTGACGCAAGTTCCTAACGTTAGTCAGGGGCCGAGGCACACAATTGACGCGATACTAGGACTGAACGGTGGCCGGCAAGTGAACAGAGTGCAGAGTGATTTCGAACAGAGGAGAGATGAAAGGGAGTGCGAACCGGTGTCTGTGTCTCCTGGCGCGGTGGAGAGTGCGGGTAAGTGAAAATAAAAGAAGCCGTGTAATATAAATAACAGCAAAACTCATATATTACAGGAGTAGTATAATTATAAAAGACAATTTTGTGACAATTTAAATTAACAGAGAACGTAAGAAAGGAGCTTCTAAAAATATAATTATATCAAAATTCAGTCGACACTGACATTTTAGGGTTATTATTTTTAAATGATAAGACACTAATTTAAAACAAGTTCAAAAAATCAAATGTTTTCTGATCTTGTGTTTGATTTTTTTAAATATCATTTTAAATATAATTTTTTCTGTCGGATAGTTTATTCGTATACATAGATATATTATATTATGCATATTTTTTTATTTACTTAATACAGAATAAGATTATTGTTATAACAAAAAAACATAAATTATGCTATTTTATTTTATTGTAAGTTTAAACTAAAACCAGTGACTATATAAAGGTAAAATTGAAACACAATTAATAAAAAACAATAAACTACCCTAATATATTTGATGTACAAAATTAATCTAAAAGACCGTTGCCAATGGGTAATGTATTCCAAAATGCTGGCATTATGCTATTTAGTTTTAGTCGAAATATACATTTATAAGTAATAAGAATAGTTTTTTTTATTATAAAATGTTTTTATTGCAACTTATGTATATATATATAAAAATTTGTATATATATAAATTCCACTTGTTTATATATAAAAATCAATAACAAAAACTTGGACATGGCAAAGGTACTGCTTATTTTAGGTGAAATTTCCAACTCACTTGGCTAATAAAAACAATTGTATATTTTAAGAAATTTGCGACAACTTGGTGCTCAGAAATTTTTAGCACCCCTTTACAATTGTCTGATGGGTCTATCTGGCAAGAAATTTGATTACCAACCGCAGCAGCTTATCAAAATACAGGTAAAATAGGATATTTTTAAGCAATTAGATGTATCATAAAATATATAGCACTTCTTTCATTTCCATATAATATATAATCATATTTTCGAATAGTGCAGAGCTGATGTAGAGTTTAGGATACAGATTGTTTTCTTGATCATTCTTGAGGTTATTGTTATTAATCCATATTAATTAAATAGTAAAAAGTTACAACCTTATTTTTTTTTTGCTTTTTTATTTTCAAAATTTAGCGATATGGGCCTAACTGCGTTTTTTTTTTAAATTTCGCAATATCGTTGTAAAGACTTCTTAGGGTATTTAAAAGAATAATTTATTTAATAATTACATTAATTAATCTCAAATACATTACAACAAAATGTATAATATATTAAAGAATCTTTTATTATAATGTTCAACAATTTATGTTACTCAAAAATCACATATTGTTCGTGTTAGTAAATCTTTAATTTCTCATATTCACCACTAAAGAAAAGCAGAATTGTTATAGAATTAATAAAGTTAATTAAAGAATTAAGCTGTTATAGAATTAATAATGTTCATTGTATTTGAAAAGTTAAAAAATACTGCTAGCTAGCATACTGCTAGTCTCTGTAAAATTTGTGGATCTTGCAATAAAGGTACCTTTTTAAATTTATCGCGAAATCGTTTCGATATATTTTTTTCTTGTTAAAAATAATTGCACAATTCTTTTTTTTTAGTTTATGTTTTTTCTTCAATTCCCAATCTGGTTTTCAATTATCAGCAACAATGCTTTATTTATGCTAGTCATGCAAATACAGAAAATAAACAATTTAACGTTACCTGTTTTTTTGTCGCTTATCCAGAGCTTCAAAATTTACACAATTTTATGATAATATCTTATAAACTAACATACCCACCTAAATAAATATTTATATTGACAAGTAAAATATAAAATCGATATATTTTATCGAAATGTCGGTCCATGATAGGCGTTGCAATTCTCCTCGCCCGCCCATAGTTTTGCATTCCCGCCCTCGCGGCGGCAGCGGCGGCGGCGGGCGGCGGGGTACATATTCTGTTTTTTGGCAAAATACAAAAGACTTTCTGTGATCAAATAAAATTTGTTAAATTAGCTTGACAAATCAAAGAAAGAATATTATTCTGCGTATTTTTTTTAGTTATCAATTTATAATATTTGGGCGTCCTTATAGCCAGTTAACTTACTGTTTCAAAAAGAGATGGAAAAATTTTTGTTCTTGATTTATGAGCCAATAATTATTTTGAAAAAATATCGGATAGTAATTTGGGTTGTAGTTTTTCTAATTTAAGCCTCTAAATTGCCATATGGTCATGAGAGATACCAAAATTAAAATAAAACAAATGTAATATTATACTTAGTTATCACATTTTATATTATATATTAGAACAAAATTCACAATAAAGTGGCCATTAGAAAGTGTTTTCTTAGTAGCTTATTTTTATATCACTAGATATTTAAATCATACAAAATGCAAAATGGTTAGAAAAATCATCGGTTGTTTTTTTGTGTTTCTAATTGTGGGATTTCTAACTAAAAACCGAAGTGATTAATATTTTTATTCTCAGATTCAGTGTCAACATTGAAGTGAACCGAATGAAAATATTTCAAACTCATTTCAACATTGTAACCATGCGTATTTTTATAACCTTCAGATGATGGGATATTTTTATAAAAATTCATTACAACTCATTTCATTATCAGGGACCGCTTACGTCTTTTGTCTCGATATATTATATAATTATGGAAAAATGAATTTCTTCATCTTACGAGTATATATAATATAAAGCGCTGTGTGTTAGTCTCGCAGAAACGGCTTGACTGATTCTTACGAAATTTTGTGTATATGTGATTGAATAGGTCCAGGGAAGGTTTATAAGTACAATTGGACGAGGTAGGTGGCGCTGTAATCGGACAGGGCGTCTGCCGGGACCACTAGTAATATATAAAAGTACATCTTTATACGTTAGCACCTTGTGTAAACATAACTATGTATATGCGAACACGTTTATACAATACCCGTAATATAATACGTACCTATATCTATATAAACATGGAATAAACATTTATTAACACACCCATTCGTCAAAGAACATGAGTTACCATCACACAAACATTTTCTTCGAGCGGGACTCAAGTTTCATATTATGCAACACATCACTCAGCTCTTTTATTTGCCACCGATTCACTTAGCAATTAATCAGACTATAGCCATTAATTCTGCAGGCGGATGCACGATTTGTAATGATCGATCATTGAGTTGTTCCAAAATTACACTCATTCGAAAGCTACCGATGACGGCTCGCATCCGGTAGGCTTTTGTTTTTCGATCGCCATGTTATTAGCTGCGCAAGATTTTAAGTAATATAAAAGCGTCTCCTTTTTTATATACAACTAAGTTTACGACAGTGTCTATAGGGATGATAGTAAAACTTTTCTTTCATTGCTAACGACACCCTGGGGTGTCGTTGACAAATAGCATTTTTAATGACACCATCGTAATGTTAGGATTACACATATACCTACGCTAAGAAAATTATATCCAGCTAGTTAATTCTCAATATTTGATAGACATACGCATTGGATCTTTCTATCTTTAGACATGATTCTCAAACAAATATGTTTTTTAAATGCTTCTTATAACAATTTCTACTGACATATACGACGATGACACTAATCACCGAGGCTATTTGTTTTTAGGGGTTTTACATTGAACGACACTTTTTTAATGTTCGTCATGTGGTCCATGTGTATAATTAGAAATTAATATACACGTATATTTAATTTCTCCATACACGTGATAGAATAGTCTGTGGTGAGTCGGACTCGGGGGGGATTACTCTCTGTCACACCATTCTGTCACACCAGTGTGACACAGAAGAATTTTTTTCCTGACAGTCACATCAGTGTGACAGAGAAGAATTTTATTCCTCACAGTCATATAACCATATTTTGACGACAAGGACTAGTATTGTTAACTTATTCAACCCCTTTCGGCCCGTTAGATCCTATTACCGTTAGTTCCAGTCAGTTCATCACGTGGGTTTCCCTAAACATCCACTAACCATAATGTACAATTTCTTTAAAAGTTCACGTCTCTGACCCTCGACTTAGACGGAGCGTTAAAAATTCTATAAAAAATGAGATGGATCACTCTCTTGTGTGACATCACACGAGAGAGTGAGTGGTTCCATCTCATTAAGAGTAAGTTAGATCGTTCAGTCTGCAGCCTGCGCACGACAGCTAAAGTGAGCAGACATGCGCAACGATGGCGTTACTACCAATTTTTTTCCTGAACTAATACTATTTCTAAGAACCGTGTCGTCCTTTTGAATAATCTTTCTTTTTACCAGAGTGAGAATCAGTACCAGAGACGTCATGTACTTGTAGGGGTAATAGATATGCAAGTCTTTCAGGAACCACTAGATATAGCCAAGCCACTTACCTACCATTAGGTGGGCATCCTGCTTATTTGCTAAGTTGTATAAAAAAATAAAGAAGTAACTCAACAGAAAGTGAAACTCAGCCGCTCCTACTCTAAGGCATTTTCTCAAATTCGATGGTTCCAAGACACTCCGGATTTCCATACACGATCATTTCAAGCAAATGCTTTTACGAGAGTAATCATCAGAAGGTTATAACTTTACCTTGCAAAATATCTTATGGTATTACGGGAGCACTTTACATTTATAGGAGAATTATTTTAAGAAAACATTTAGAAATTAATAAGGACGTTTTTAATTAATAATGAAATGCGTCTTATACACAACTACACCTACAGTTTCTATGAAGATTTTTTCGGGAAGCGGCAATATCATACTTGCAGGCGAACGACTAGAGTTTCAAATTGCAAGAAATGCAACAAAACAAAAATAAAAAGTGACTTCAGAAACACTGAAAAGTTAAAAATAATGGACCCGGCACCCGCACGGTGAATCCATGGAATGCTAAGTTATCGTCTCTCAAAATAGGTACAGACAATATCACTACCTAAAATTTAGTATACTTACGTTAAGACTTTTAATAATATTTTCCGTTTTGTTTGAGTAATATATAATGATTTGTTTGAACTATAATTTTTGTTTAATCATACGAGTTAGTAGTGTGACGCTTAGTCATAATAATTCTATTATTTACTGTCTGTCACACCAGGCTACGCCGGTAGTGTGACTGTCAGGAAAAAAATTCTTCTGTGTCACACTGGTGTGACAAAACGGTGCGACAGAGAGTAATCCCCCGGACTCGGCACTGGCCTTCTAATCGGAGGTCCGGAGTTCGATCCTGGCAATGTATGTATCGAATTTCATATGCACATTTATCTGATGCTCATACGGTGAAGGAAAATATCGTGAGGCAACCTGCATACATCTGCGAAGAAATTCAAAGGTATATTAATGTAAACACCCGCGTAAGACTGCTGGGTAATTAAATGAATTAAAATAGAAATTGTATTGAAAAATGTATATTGAAGAACTTGTAAATGTTACAATGGAAAATAAAAAGAATAATTAATTGAATACATTAAATCTGACATCTATAAACATTACTGTAATTTATGACATCTAAATCATCTAAATAGGCTTTATGTCGCTTACATAATTGCGCCCGCACAAGATAGCATTATTACGCAAGAAACACTAAATACCAAACAAAAAAATCTAATTTTAATAATTATAAATACACTTAACATAAACCTCCTTATTCTGGGTTAAAACTTAACAAAAGCTACAATCAGATTTGATTTAATCAATTGGTAGTAAAACAATCTTAGTGATAGCTCTAGCATGAACCCCTTTGTCTGGAGTCATCACTTCTACCACTCTTATTTTAGCATCCTTACCCAAAAATACTTTAACTACTCGACCTAATGGCCAGAATTGACAACGGATCATCTTTTAATAAAACTAAGTCTCCTATCTTTATATTCAATTGAATCGTTTGCCATTTGCTTCGTTTATTTAAAGAGACTAGATAGTCTTTAGACCACGCCCGCCAAAAATGTTGTTTTACCTGCTCAACAGATCTCCAAAAACTTAACCGATTGTTCGGAATTTGTGTTAACAAGGGTTGCGGAATTGAAGTCAAAGAACTGCCTATTAAGAAATGACCTGGTGTAAGAACGCTAAAATCAGACGGATCATTAGACATAGGACAAATTGGGCGCGAATTTGAAATAGCTTCAATTTCAGCAGCTAATGTAACCAACTGCTCAAAGGTAAATATTTTTGAGCCCAATATTCGCTTATAATAGTATTTAAAAGATTTCACAGCCGCCTCCCACAATCCACCTTGATGAGGACTGTAAGGCGGGATATAATGAAACTGAATTCCTTTATTCACACTATAGTCATATACAGAATTTTGAAACTCGTCTTTAGCATGCAAATGATATAATTCTATTAACTTGTTGTCTGCACCCTTAAATGATTGCGAAAAAATATCAGATGGAATACCCCTACGTGACACAAATCGTTTGAGTGCAGATATGAAAGCATCGGAAGTCATATCTGATACTACCTCTGCAACATACGCCTTGCTGACTATACTCCTTCTGATTGTTGATTGTTTTATTTCAAAAGGTCTACAGTAATCTAATCCTTATTTTTTGAAAGACTCGCGTTGGCGTAACTCTTTCTATATGTAATGAACCCATTAATTGTTTAGCTGTTTCTGCTTTATACCTAGTGCAAATTATACATTTATGTAGAACTGATTTTATTTATCGCATCGCATTTAAGATATAATATCTCTGCGAAAGGTTGCTAAAGAGAACCTTCAAGCTAGCATGCGACAAAACTAAATGCTAATTTAGAATAATGAGTCTACACGACTCATTATTGACGACATGGAATTTTTTAGGAAGAATAATCGGAAATTTATTTGCAAATTTAAGATGTGAATTATGTAATTTTCCACTTACTCTCAAAATTTTATGATCATCGAGGAAGGGATGTAACATCTTTAAATAGCAACTGTTTTCAGTTTTATAATCAAGCCCTTTTAAAATATTAGTGATTTCCTTTGAAAAATAAAAATGCTGAACGTATCTAATAATAAATTGTAAAGAATTTTGTAACTCTATTACTGTGATATGACCTGTATTCGTTGAAATCTTTTTGCATTTATTTATAAATTTTACAATATAACACATAATTCTCTGCATCTTGTTAATATTTGAATATTTTGTAAAAAATGGAAATATGTCTTTATACTTAAATTTTCGCTAGCAAGAAAAGTATTCGATAAAGGAAGCTCTATTTCTGATAATTGAAAATTATAACAGTTCTTCTAAATAATCTATCTTATCTTCTTTTAAATAATCTGGACCGTACCACCATAAATTATTATTATTTAATTCATTAGGGCCACAACCACGAGATAAAATATCTGCTGGATTAGCTGTTCCTGGAGTAAACTTCCATGACATATTCGTAGTCAACCTGTTGATTTCTTTTACTCGATTCGCCATGTAGGGCGGCAACTTTTCCTCAGTGGTATTAATCCATGATAAGACTATTTTTGAGTCACAAAATAGAAATATTTTAATGGGCTTAATGTAACTTAGGATAGATGCAACTTTGAATGTAAGTTTCGATAATATTAATACTCCATTAAGCTCAAGCTTTGGAATAGTTAGCTTTGAATTTATACCTACAATACGAGACTTAGCGCATAGTAAATTGACGTAGCAATTATTTGTGGTTTTTACCTTTATGTACAAACAACAGCCATATGCATCAGATGACGCGTCACAATAACCGAGAAGTTCCACTTCTTCTGCCGCTTGAAATATATATGCAAATCACGAGGGATACAAATATCACTCATTGATGATAACGAAGTGTAAAAATTCTCCCAAATAACTTTAAGATTGGAAGGTAGAGGCGTATCCCAGTCGAGGTTATGTTGCCAAATATTTTGCAACATTATTTTTGCATTTACTACTATGGGACCAGCATAGCCCATTGGGTCAAAAAGCTTACTTACGGAACTTAAAACAGTTCGTTTAGTTGGCACTTCAGGAGCATTTATAACCTTTCCGCTAAGAACAAATAAGTCATTTTTTATATCGAAATTTTTCGGTTAAATCTTGATCAAGATCTCTTTGCTGAAAACCGTATTTTTCTTTTGGAATATCTTCAATAATAGACATGTCATTTGAACACCATTTATGTGGTTCGAAACCACCTTCACCCAGCAACTGGATAAGCTCCTGCTTTAGTTGCATAGTGTTATTTAAGGTATTGGTCCCACAAAGAATATCGTCTATATATGAACTTGTCAATATAGCTTCACTTGCTAACTTGTATATATTTTTAAACTTATTTGCTAACTCTACCAAGCATCTAGTTACTAAAAAAGCTGAACTTGTTAAGCCGTAAGTGATTGTTTTAAGTTGTATGCATTTCAGCCTTTCATTTTTGTTTTCTCTCCAAAGAATATTCTGTAAAACACGGTCTTCATGGTGTATTAATATTTGTCTATACATGTGCCTAATATCGCACATAAGAATGTATTTATGACAACGAAAACGCAACAATATATCCAATTAAGGTTTTTTAACTAGCGGCCCATTGCAAATAATGCTGTTTAAAGAAGGACATTGACTAGACTTAGCACTCCCATCAAACACCACTCTGAGTTTTGTGGTCAATCTTTCAGGTCGAAGCACTCCGTGATGAGGGAGGAAATAAAGTGGTCGTTTTTCTGGTAAACAATTGTCCATGTTAATTATTTCGGCATGTCCTAATGCAAGATATTCATTAATAAAAAAATATATATAAGGAATGATAAACAGAATCGTTTATAAAACGTTTTTCTAAACTGTAAAATCTTTGTAATGCAACCAAATAGGAATCTGATAAGTTATAATCATTTAAATCACATTTACGAGGCATGCGAACTTCGAATCTCTTATTTATTAAATTAACTGAATCTTGAAATACCTGGTCGCTGTAATCATGTTCAGGCAAAGATTCTATGAAAATTTCTGGCACACTTTCCGTCTCCCACAGTTTTCTGACATAGAAATCTTGATCAGTAAAATCGGTTGAATGCATAGCAACAGAAAGGTTATTCGAGTCAATTATTTTACCAGACACGACGTACCCCGAGCAAGTATTCATTAATGTAGGCTCGTTGGGACCGCCTTCTACCTTTCCATCTTTCAACACTCTGAAGAAGACATCGGCCGCCAGAAGAAGTGAAATTTCTCCTGAAACATTGTATTCGTTATCAGCAAGTTTTACATTTGGTATTGTAAATTTAGAGATATCAAAACTATTTTGTGGTAAGCTAACTGTAATTCTGTCTATGACAGCACATGACACAATCATATTAAAGTTTTCCGTAACTGTAATTGAATGTAACTGTAAATTAATACCTTTGGTTAACCTTTTTGAATTTTCACCTAATGTAATAATATTTTTTGTTATGTCAAATGTTGTAATTCCTAATTTAGAAGCTAAGCTATTTGTACAAAATGAAGTTTGACTCCCTGAGTCAGCGCACAATATACTTATTGTTATGAACATCTGAAACTAGAACTTTAGCTGTAGGTAAAAGTACATTATTTGCGCTTGACTTGACTGTATGTAAAACCTGATTAGTACTCTCCTTGGCAATATGGATGAGCGTATTGTGGTCCTGGTTGCAAACAGTACACTTGAATTTGTATCTGCATGGCTTGTCATGAATGGATAAACATGTAGTGCAAAGCTTCTTCTCCTTTGTAAATTCTAGCCGTTTTTGTGGTGACATCAGTAAAAAGTTTGGACATTTGTATAGCTTATGTTCCATAGAGCACATAATTCATTTATTTGGTTTCTTCATATCGTTTGCTATAGCCACTACTTTGCTCTTTGCGAACACCGTCGAAGGGCTTGCTTCAAGAGAACACGCTCTTTTATCGACAAAGTCAAGCAAGGTCTGGATATTTGGTAATTCTTCACTTGAAGTTTCAGAGTGATAGAGTCGCAAAGTAAGCATGTCAAGTTTCTTAGAAATAGTACAAAACAAAATGGTATCCCAATTAGGAACCGGCTGTTCCAAATTTTGCAGAGCCATCATTTGCTGTCTAATCTTTACTGTGAGCGACCTTAACTGTTCTACCGAACCACGATGTAAAACTGGTAAATCTAATATTGTATTGATATGCTTACTAATCAGTATCGAAGGATTGTCATATCGTTTTTTAAGTAATTCAATCGCAGATGTATAAGATTCATTTGTAAGCGGCAAGTTATTGATAATTTCTAACGGTTCTCCTTTCAATTATTGTTTCAAATAATACAGTTTTTGAACATTCGATAGTTTGGTGTCTTGGTGAATCAAAGAATCGAACAAATCCTGAAACGATCTATAGTTTTCCATTTTGCCATTAAAGGTTGCAATTTCGACACGCGGTAACTTCAAACAACTGGATGTCTCATATGGAGAAGCCGTAGAATTTTTTGTATTGCAAAATGTATCATTTTGCGCTAATATTTTTTCTATCTTTGTAAGCAGATTGCAATATCTTAGTTCAAAATCGTCACTCTCATCGTCGCATTCGTCAATGCATGCTGAATTTTTTGAAAATAAGTAAAGATTGCCTCCAACATGTTTTTTCTAATTTTTAAGGCAACAGGGTCTGGGCCTGAGGCCTCAATGAATTTTTCTAAATTAGTGAGTGCCCTTTTTTGTTGACCTCTAGATATACGCAACGATTTAACTTAAAAGAATCGTTACCTTGTTCTTTGATCGTACTCTTGTTTTTTCGTTTCTATCCCCAACATTGTTTCTTCTGCATATCAATGACATGCTTTCCTTGGGAGCTATACATTGCTATGCAGACGACAGTACAGTGCATGGGGGATATCACGGAAGCTCAGGGGCTGCTCGTGGTGATATTGGTAGGGAGAGGTAGAATCTTATCATTGAGCTCAACAGGACGCTGGACCTCGTCTCCGAATGGGGCTCCAACAATCTTGTTGAGTTCAATGCTAAGAAAACACAGGTGTGCGCGTTTTCGGCGAAAAGGTCACCATTCCTCCCCCTTCCTTCTCTTCAGGGCACAACCCTTCACACACAGAGCAACATCACCTTGCTCGGAATGAACATTCGCTGCGATCTGAACCCCAGAGACTACATCGAATCCGTCATAACTACTGCCTCACGGAAACTCGGTGTCCTGAACAAGGTGCGTAGGTATTTTGCGCCGGACCAACTATGCTTGTTGTATAAAACTCAGGTTAGGTCTTGCGTGGAATATTGCTCGCACCTTTGGGACGGCTCCGCTCAGTACCTGCTCGATGCTCTGGACAGATTGCAGCGTCGCGCTATTCGCATTATTGGCGATGTAGAGGTAACTAACACCCTCGAGCCTCTACAACTTCGTCATGACATCGCCTCTCTTAGCGCCTTTTACCGAATGTTCCATGGGGAATGCTCTGAGGAGCTCTTTAACCTTATCCCTCCCTCTCCATTTCTTAACAGAAACACGCGTAAGGGCTTTCGGAGTCATCCGTACACTGTGTCCTCCTTCTCACACCGTACCAAGAAATTCCAAGATTCCTTCTTCTGTCGTTCACCCCACACTTGGAATTCTCTACCTGCGCACGTATTTCCTCCATCCTACAACATGGGTTCCTTCAAAAGAGGCGTGAAAAAGCATCTTTTGGGCCGGCAAGGGGCGGGCAGGTAGGATAGTCGATGTCGTCCCTACTCTATCTGTCAACTCATTTGGGCCTCTTTTACCGCTTAACATCAGGCGGGAGGAGGTCATTTGCCGGGTCCTACATAAAAAAAAAAAAAAAAACTCGGGCCTGCCGAGTTGGTTAGAGATCCTTTCATATCGCTCTCCATTCTCCTCCTAGTTCAAACCGTTTCGGCACCAAATTTATATAAACACCCGCGTAAGACTGCTGGGTAATTAAATGAATTAAAATAGAAATTGTATTGAAAAATGTATATTGAAGAACTTGTAAATGTTACAATGGAAAATAAAAAGAATAATTAATTGAATACATCAAATCTGACATCTATAAACAACACTGTAATTTATGACATCTAAATCATCTAAATAGGCTTTATGTCGCTTACAATATGAAGTCGACCAATCCGCACTGGGCCAGCGTAGTTGACTTAGGACTAAACTAAACATCCTAACTTAGGGTAGGCTCGAGCCCCTCGGTGGGGACGTAGGTATATGAGCTATGATGATGATGATAATGATATTTTCTCCAAAACTTCGGACGATACATTGATCTGAAATATTGCATGACGTCACGCCTGTGTACATTTTGTAGGACGTTGTGACGTAGTGAGTCCTCACTCCTAACCTTATTATCACTTTATTTTATTCTAGTAATTTTCCATTATTTTGAAAAAGCAAAGATTCGAACAAAATAGATTTTATCCTTTTTACACGTATATGCTGTCATCATCCCTATTGAAATCCACCATTAAAAAATAGTTTATAAGTATTTAAAGATTGTAATTAGTATAGTGGTATATATTTTATGATAATGCTATTTATATTCGATAAAAAAAATGAACATTACATATTAATGTATGTTGTCGTGCATCGTTTTGATTTAAATACGGTACGACACTTTTTGGTGAAATTATAATTAGGTATTATCTCTATGAGAAACAGACATAAAACATATTTTGTAATTTTCCTTAATTTTAATTATAAATATTGAAATTCAAAATTTCCACACTCTCTCATTTAGCATGAGAGAGAAAGAGTTATGAAAGCGTAGGATTTTTGTTGGCTAATATTATTGCCGACGCAAAATTTAAAAAAGTCAGTTGAGTAATTACCTCAACAAGATAAAATAAATAGCAGAAACATTTTTTCTTCGTTAGATTTTTTAATATTTCTTAATTTAGAGCCATTTTAGAGCATATAAAAATAAATTATTTAGGTCCGATAACAAATATTCCAGTATTTTTTTAAATGTAGATATTTATAGTGCCTACGTTTAGTAGGTAGTTTCATACGGCCATTCCTCTTATTAGCTAAAAGATGTCTTAAACGGGTGGTACGAAAAAAATTGACGATTCAAAACAGCTCTATATTAAGTCATAATTGAAAGCAGAATATTTTGATTAACTTTTTAGTTGAAAGATGACGCGAAATTGAAAAACAATGGGAACCCTAACTAACGCATCATATATCTTGATGTAGCAGGTTAATTCTTCTTTGTCTAGCGAGAGACCCTTGCCCAGCAAGCAGTGGAATTCATATGAATTAAATAGTTGGGTAATATATTAATATATTGGTTGAGTTTTGATTTTTCCTTTGTGTCTGCAATATAACTTGTCAAATCTCTTAAAATCAACTTGTCATAAAAGTTAAGATTTTAAAAATAGTATATACTTTTTTTCGGATCGTAGGCATTTAACTGAAAACTTTCAAAAAATTATTCGATTTAGGGTGTTAAAATCGCGTTTTTAATCTTTACTTAAATCTTTTTCTTCTGAAATGAAAATTATAAATAAAAAACTAATTAAAAAAGTAATAAAAAAAACAAATAAACAAAACAGCAATTAACAAACAAAATAATATCACTACTACTAATATCCACCATATAATACTGCCACACTGGTTTAAAGTCATAGATCTAACGCATGGACCGATCTCGACTTACTCGTATATGACGTAGTGAAATTACAGATCTCATGTTTTTGTGTAATGCGACATACGATAGATCAGCCATACTCAAACTGCGGCCCACGGGACGCATGCGGCCCGCCGGGCGTTTGAAAGTGGCCCACCCGTTGTAGTTTCAAATTCTACTAACGAAAGCCAATTACCTATTTTAAATTCCGCGGGATTATTAAGCGCAGGGCACTGATTACACACGTTACGCATGTTAATGAAAAATTATACAAACTAAGAAGTTATTTTTAAAGAGAAAAGAAGGAATACGCCGAATATTGGATAATATAGCGCCTGATCAATATAAGACAATAAAAAAATGCGCCCAAATTCTGCTTACGTTTTTTGCATCGACATTTCTTTGAGACTCATCTTATTCAAAAATGAAATATGCAAAGAACGTTTACCTACAGAAACCGGCTTACAGATTTTCATCTCGAATACGTAATAATAGCGTGCAACAGTTACAAGCTAGATCTAGATGAAATTGTTAAAAAATGTTCCCAATATCATCATTCTCACGATTTTAATAAACAATTAAACGCAATAGGTTTTTTTCATTAACGCCTAAAAAACAGGTTGTGATTTATTAAGACCTCAACACACCAAACCCGCTGGGCGGCCCTGGCTTTGCCCGGTGGGTTTCGTGAGTAGAGGCCTTTAGATAGCGGCCCGCTCGACACAGCAAAAATCAGAAAGTGGCCCAAGAAAAAAAAAGTTTGAGTATGGTTGCGATAGATGGTCGGAAAAAAATTGAGGCTATGTAAAAAAGTTTCACTTTAATAAAACAAAATATGAGCTATATGAAAGAAGCAAAACGATATAGGGTAGACTATTGTGCTGACTGCTAAATAAAAAATATGTTCTTTCAAGACCATACGAACGCTAACCAAACAGACTTCCTTCTTGATAAGATTTATAAGAGCCAAACATACGACTCTTCTTTCATATAAAAACATTCAATTCATCTTCTACGAAGAGTAAACTCTATTTTTACTAAAAGTCAATTCACATCGCCTTAAAAGACATCACACCTTTTTGATATCAAATATATGCAATTTTATTGGAACAACTGCAAAAGGGAATCATTTTACAGCCTGTGTAGGTACATGGGAAAAATAATCGACGAAATGATTTTTGTAGCATATAATCTTTGTACTGTGAGAAGCATGTAGATTTGGCTGTTTTCTCATCATGATTTTAGGATATTGTCCCATTCTATGGAATCTCGGAAAAAGACGCGCTGTTTGGTTTTTAAGCAATACAATAAACTCCTTTACCATGGCAATTCACTGCTAATGTAGAGGTAAAAATTCAATTATTATTGAGAGATTATTGATTTCTAAACACAATAATTAAAATATCATAAATGAAAAAATAAAGATACATTATTCCGTTATTCTTCACCAAATCATCAAATTCAATCAAGATTATCCAATCACGCAGATTCTAAACTATACAATGAGGTTCTCTTTATAAACTTTTTTAGATGTACGATAAAATACTTTCAGATGTACCCCAAAAATCGCTCTCAACAAAACATTTTAAATACACCAATTACATTTTAAATTTGGGCCTAAACACCATTTTCCACGTGATTTTCCACTTACATCAAAGCATCCCTAAAACGAAAACTTCACGTTGAAACATTATAATCGCATTTTTAAACTAAAGACGTCGTTAACTGGTATTCTAATAGCCTCAGACATTCCGCCGACACACCACCACTGACCTAATAAAAAGGTGAAATAATTATTTCACAGTTATTTTTTCAAGAACACGCCACCGACCCCTGCTTAGCGGCGATAAGTAACTCGATTAGCTAATTATTAATTTCACACAAACAGTAACTTGCTCGAGCCCGATTAGTTTTTACAAAAGTGGAATTTGTTTTTATTCAATTGAAAAACTAAGTTAATTTGTTAGGCTAGGGTCAGGTTTGTAGGCAACGATCGCTACATTCTTGTATTGCATTAACCTCACGCCTTCAATATATCTAAGAGGATAGTGAAGCTGTTAATTCCTATACAAAAAGCGATAACGTTTTTCCCCTCTAAACATAGTCCCATTTTAATATTTTTTTGTAAATTTTGTAGATAAGAAAAACTAGGTTCTTACGTTTTAATTTGAAATAAACATTATTGCTTAGCATCTAATAGTTATTTAGATGCTAATAATTAAGTTATTAGCATCTAAATAACTATATTTTTAAGCGAAAACTTTTCACATTTTATTAAAATAAACCTAAATTGAAACAATAAAATAAAGACGTACAGACCTAGATTAAGGTGTATTGAATCTAATGAGATCAAAATTCTCTCATTTCGTAAAGGTTGAGGGGGGTAAAAACGTTATCGCCCCAAAACATATATTTCAATAAGAATTGTACGCACTTGTATCAAACTTTCAACTCTCAGCGGTGTGTAACAAATTGCATGAATCCGCACTTCACATTCCTCTTCGGTATCTTATGTTGGCTTATTTCCTCCCATCTCCGGCCTAGCTCACCATCATCTTGGGCTTAATCGTTAATTTCAATTAGGTGAGATGAAGCTTCCTTGCTATATGTAAAAGTATATGTCACAGTTACTAGTTTCTAACATCCATACACTACAATTACCAATTAACCAGCCCACGTTGTTGTAAAGGTAATAATTACTTTTGTAAAGGTAATAATTACAATTACGTAATGTGTTAGTATTAGTGTTACCAGTCTTTGATATTTATTAATTACCAATCTTCAATAGCCACAGTAAGTGTCCTGAATAGGGTTGCCAGATTTTTTCCGGTCTATAAGGGACAAATTCTCAAATGGGCCAAAAATACGGGATTTTAGTTTTTTACCCGGGACAAACGAACTATATTTAGTGACATTTTTTAACTTCTATTGTTAATATTTTGCCAAAGATCGAGTCAGTTTCAACATAGGTATTTTTTTTATTTTTTTTTATTATACATAGTATATGTATATAATGTATGTATAATTTGTTTTACCATACTTGTAAAAATCTATACAATTATGATCGTAATTAAAAACAGTCATCATCTCGCTTTTTATTCAATTAAGAGTGCATTTATTTTATAAATCAGTCGCCTGTCTCAAAACAATAATCGATCGATTTCATAATAAAATAGAGCACGGTTCATATACGGGACAGAGTCAGTCCCGCCGGGACAGTTCAAACTATGCCCAAAATACGGGACATCCCGGGAAATACGAGACATCTGGCAACGCTAGTCCTGAAGCTCTATTTTTTATCATTCGTCTGGCGGTGAGCGCTCATCAAGCGTTTTCTCCGCTTAATTTTTACTTATTTTTATTTCGTTTTTGAAGAAAATCAAAATGATATTGATACATATTTGTTGTTATGTTATATTGATTTTCGTCTAAAACAAAAGAAATTTTTTGCGCCTTTAAAAGGTTAATAAGTAAACTTCAATAGCAACAGTAGGTATGTGTCCTGGGGCTCTATTTTTCAAACATTCGCCTGGCATCGAGCATTCGTCAAGTGTTTTCCCCGCTTTATTTTTACTCATTTTTATTTCGTTTTCGATGAAAATCAAAATGATATTGATATTCGTTATTACGAGTATATTATACTAGTTTTTGGTCGAAAATGAAACAAAAATCATTAGCAGTCGAGCGTAGACCACGCTCGACAAACGCTTGTTGCCAAGCGAAAGATCCAAAAATACTCCCTCGATCCAAAAATGCGCGCTCTGATGCAAGAGCACTTGCTGAAGCTGAAGTCACGACGCCTCAAGCCCAGGCTTCCTCTGTATCTACATTACTGCAATCTGATGCGTGATTTGATGATAATATTTATTTATTATAAAGGAAACAAACAGTATACATACTCGTATAAAAATAGTTAACTCATAAAAGATAATACAAAAACCAGTAAAGATTACATTTACAACATAAAACATCGCAGTAGTTTCATAGAACAAGTTAATTAACTATTAAGATGTCCAAATAAAGTGAATTAATAAGTAAATATTTTTTTTGATTAGCTCCTATTTGTCTTTTCATGTGCTTTCAGTAGGTATTAGTAATTCGGGTCGCAAAGCCAAGTAAGCATTAAAATGGTCACTCAAGAGACAGTAGGCCTGTACTGTTTCTACTTTAGTGCAATAATAATTATTATTATTATTAATTACGGCAGGTTCGTACTAAAAGGCGTTAGTAGCATATTTAGTTGTACTTCTATGTGTGGGTACGGTCATATAATGTATTTTATCTACACTCATGTTCTAATTCTAATATTAAGAACTCAACACTAATATTTTAAAGGCATAACTTAAAGCCCTTGGCCTTTTACAAATTGCATTATAATACAGGTTCGCCATACAAAACCACTTACTACTTACTTAGTTACTTTAATGTAACTCGAATTCCAATAAAATACAGTTCGATTGACGAAGCCCGACCAAGGAGGTTTTGTCACATGTCACATGGCGGCGCGTGCAACAGCGCATGCGCGGTAGAATGTTGGTGTTGGCGCCACTTCTCTGAATTTTTCATTCATTATTTTGCTGTTATTGGTTAAAATAATAATTAATATAAATGTATGTAGTTTTCGATTTCTGTATTAGTTTCACAATTGCACTGTTCAAAATGAAAATAATTATTAGAATAAATGAGTTTGATTTTGTTTTAATTTTGTGTCTTTTATTTAATTTGGGTAACCACTGATTGCATGAGTGTAGATAAAGTAGTGTATGAAATTGCACATAATTAGGTCTTAAAACACTCGTGTGGTACTATTAAAATTCTCGGCAAGCCTCGAATTTTAAACACACACTAGTGTTTTAAGACCCCCTATTATGTGACTATTTCATAAGCTACTATTTCTATCTACCTAAACAATTGCGAACTAGCCAAACAGGTCCATAAGCCGTGAACCGTCTCCGATTTTGATTTGCAGTGCCCGGATACAGGGGACACTGCAAGCGGACTAGGCACTTAATCGAATGATCGTTAATATTATTGCGGATGCAATCGCTCGCCGCACAATCGATAGTTCGATAATCGAATTCCCTTTCCGAGCGTCGGTTGCGAGTTTTTGTTGTGATATTTAGGTAGGTACTCGGAATCGAATATTCTTCTGTGCAGACGCATGTTAAAATAAAAACTGACACATTGAACTCGTGTAACACGTATGTACATATTAATAGACACAGAAAACACATACAGATGTACCACGGACATTTAGTTTTATTCACTGCAATGTTGAGGCGTCGCAAAGGAAACGCATTTTTGGATCATTATAAATTAACCTTGAATTAAAATACGAATACAAATCGTGTGAAAATTTATTTTATTCCATTCCCCCTCTAAAAAGCTCATTTTATTCACTGAAAACAGTGAATAAAAAGCACTTTTAATAACTATTTTCGTGTTTGAATTTAAAACATACCGATATATTCGACCTCCATTTCATTGCTATACAACCTACTTGGACAAAAATTACTCGATATTAAATGTCTGTTTTCGCTTAAATATTTATTTTTCTAATAGTCATGGTATAAAGTATAGTATGCAACTCTTGAATAAAATGGATTTATACCGAGGGCCATGAATGACTCGCGTCGCTCAGGATTCTAACACTTGAATTAGTACCGATATATTCGACCTCCATTTCATTGCTATACAACCTACTTGGACAAAAATTACTCGATATTAAATGTCTGTTTTCGCTTAAATATTTATTTTTCTAATAGTCATGGTATAAAGTATAGTATGCAACTCTTGAATAAAATGGATTTATACCGAGGGCCATGAATGACTCGCGTCGCTCAGGATTCTAACACTTGAATTAGTACCGATATATTCGACCTCCATTTCATTGCTATACAACCTACTTGGACAAAAATTACTCGATATTAAATGTCTGTTTTCGCTTAAATATTTATTTTTCTAATAGTCATGGTATAAAGTATAGTATGCAACTCTTGAATAAAATGGATTTATACCGAGGGCCATGAATGACTCGCGTCGCTCAGGATTCTAACACTTGAATTAGTCGTTAGAATCCTTCACTTTCTCGTGATTCATCTATGGCCCTCGCTTTAAATCCGTCCTTTATTCACTAGTTGCATAATATACTATTCTACTGTTCCAGCAATGTCTTCATAATTTAAAAACCTCACGTGAAACGCACGTGTAATGGAATGTATATAAGTTACGTATATTCCACAAAAACGAGTGGGTAGGAAGGACCACGCGTTATAGAATTCACGGAATGAATATTCAAAAATAGTGAATTTGGAAATTTGTTTTCGAATCTTACGATTTCGAATGTGAATTCGTATTCCTTACTTCAAAATACGTCTTCAGGACCCTATTTCACTATCACCAACAGGCGCGACAGTTGTCAAAAAATATATGAAATACTCGTATGTCTTCTGACAAATTCTCAAATTTTGCGATATACAAATGCAAAGTCGCGCCGATCGCTGACAAATTAAGAGTCAAGATTGCGGTGGTATGGGCATGTGATGAGGGGAGAGAAGACGATGATGCAAAGAAAGCTTTGAATATCCCTGAGAAAGCCAGAGGCGGAGGGAGACACCCAGCCACGTGGTAGTCCAATGTCTTAGAGGAAGCACTACCGAACCTGTGACAACCCAGGACCGTTTGCCCTGGCGTCGCTGTACGAGGACGCCCGACTCCATATGAACGGTAACCATGAGCAGGAAATAGAAGAAGAACATATTATAGTAGTTACTAACCGAGGGGATAAAACATGGATAAAACAGACTTGTGAACCCATGGCGTAGCTGCTTTGACGTTCAAAAGAGATTGTAACAATCCAATTTGAATAAAATATATTGAATTTGAATTTGAAGTGTCTTATGTCACGGGTGTAAACTTGAATCGCGAGCGAAGGACTCTATGCTTAACTCCCAAGCGTATAGTTTTTTCAATACAGAAGTTTCATGACTTTTTTAAGTAATATAATCATTTATGATTTTATATTAAATTAATATGATTTTGAATAAATGCTGTATTTCTTTCGTATTTGGTTCTATCTTATCGCAGGTGATGTAAAAATAGAGTATTTTCTTCGCGGATAAACCAGTCTTAGTCTTGGGTGAGTTTAAATCCTGCGCAACACTCAAGACTCTAGAGTTAAATCTCTCGCTACGCTTAGGACTTAGCACAGAGTCCATCGTTACACTCGCGATTCAACTTCACTTCTTTCTTCCCTTCTTTATTCCCTTGATAATTATTCTACTAATACATCATAACGTGTCACAAGGGGCAACGACGAGTTCCTCAATGTACTGTTAAGTTATATATTAACTAGCTGCCCGCGACTTACAAATCCACCCCCCCCCCCCTTTTTATACCCTTAAGGAATGATTTCGGGGATAGAAACTATTCTTTATCCTTCCCCACAACTCAAACTATCTCCATACAAAATTTCATCTAAATCGGTACAGCGGTTATTGATTCCCCATACAAACTACCACCCCCCTTTTCTCCACCGTAAAGAGTGATTTCTGCGATCAAATCTATCCTATGTCCTTTCCTGGGACTCAAACTATGTCTATACCAAATTTCATCTAAATCGGTTCAGTAATTTTTGCGTGAAAGAGCGAGAGACGGACAGACAGAGTTACTTTCGCATTTATAATATTATGGTTAATGGATATATGGATGGATGGATTATGGATATTATGGATTATGGATAAATAATATAATAGCAAACTCTCTATATACTAACTATTAACATTAACATAACTATTAGTGTAAACTTATTTATCTAAGTTTTTAGCTACTCAATTTTTATTATTGTTAGTTTACCAAATACAATAAAATAAAATAAAATAAATAAAATATTATAACACATAGGAAAATGTATACATATAAAAGCGTTCTTTTGTAAGTACAACTCGCTGTTACATATAAGCAAACTAGCTTAAGTAACAGCTAAATAGTTAAAAAATTATACCTAATAGAAATTGTGATGTTGGATAATAAATGAAAAAAAAATTGTTTTGCTCTGTGCTGCTCCGAGAAGCCGTGAAAACGATTATGATTCAGTATATTACCAGAGCATCCCGATGCCGACCAATTATCGAGAATCAAGCGGCGGTCAGCCTGCAGGGGCCATAATTGAATATTCGCCCGTGATGGCGATTGCGAATCGATTGTAAGCCGCACAATCGAGTCGCCGACATCGAGCGCCATAATCGGGTTTCCGATCGCTTCGGTTCCATTCTCTCGTGGAATATTTGGCGTCTCCTGTGTTTGGAATCGCTTGGCGCACGTTATAACGTTACGGTTGGCTGTTTACGCTTTAATGATTAGATTCAATCCGCTTTTTAGGGTTCCGTTATCGACAAGGAACCTTCCAACAACCAAGGCACCAACAAGAAACCGTCTGTCTGTCTGTCCGCGGCTTAGCTCGGAGACTATAATTCATCACCTTCATCATTTCAGCCAAGAGATGCCCACTGTTGGACATAGGCCTCCCCCAAGGATCTCCATACCGATCGGTCCTGCGCCTCCCGCATCCAGCAGCTTCCCGCAACCTTCACCAGATCCACCTTGTGGGGAGCCTAGCAACACTGCGTCTCCCGGTACGCGGCCGTCACTCGAGGACCTTTCCGCCCCAACGGCCGTCAGTCCTATACGAGCGATATGTCCTGCCCACTGCCACTTAAGGTTTGCAATTCTATGAGCTATATCGGTAACTCTAGTTCTTCTACGGATCTCATCATTTCTGATGTGATCGCGTAAGGGATAGATTTTTTCGCAGAAATCACTCCTTAAGGGGGAGAAAAGGGAGGTGGAAGTTTGTATGGGGAATCAATAACCGCTGAAATGATTTAGATGAAATTTTGTATGGAGATAGTTTGAGTTGTGGGGAAGGATAAATAATAGTTTTTATCCCCGAAATCATTCTTTAAGGGTGTAAAATGGGGGTGGGGGGGGGGGAGTTGTAAGGTAAAGCGAATGGACCTTTACAGGCACTTATTGACGGCAAAAAAATAACATAAAAATCTTCAAACAAGAATCTAATTTACTAAATTATTTAATCCTTGTATGTATACACACCCCAACCATTATTAAGATGTGTGCAAATGTGGTGCAAATACAAGTCAAATGAAAAATATGCTTGTTGATAACTGCTGAATAAAAAAATAAAGACACCATAAGCCACTTCCATCAACAATGGCTCCATTTCCGCGCTTACTGTTTATTGTTTTTTTTTACCATAATGTACTATTCAAGTACTCTATGTTATTACTATTATAGTCCGGACTCTTCATACAATTGTTCTCGCCATAACGTGTGTTTCATTTTTTTTCTACATACTTAATTGTAGTGTTGTATGTATAGTATGTGTCTTTGTCTTAATCGTTTTTTTGTTGTGTATTATGTGTCTGCCTATTATTACAATTACTCGGTAATTTTTTGTTAGATGTAAGTAATAACATAACAATTGCTAGTGGTCTAATTAAATGAATAAATTACTCAAAGCAAGTCGGTGTCGACAAATCCACTAAGTACACCATAATATAACCTCACAATTATGTGCTACCTTTATAAAATAACTTTCAAAATCAATTAAGCATTGCTACGCAACGAGATAGTATCTTTGTTATTAACTTTGAAACGCTACGGTGTTATCGACGAGCCCCAATATTTCGCTTACACCTCGGCCAATTAGTCTCATTTAATATCGGACGATAAAATTACGATTAACATATTGAGTTATTAACCGGTTCGATGCTAAAATAGACTTAATCATGATCAATTAGAGATCGGAATCGATCGACAACGCTCTACAAAAACGAGTTAATACCTAATAACGCGCGGCCATTTTGGAAATTCATTAGCTGTTGTGCCATAGTGCAGGTTGAAAGGCAGCGTTTTATTTGTTAATAAGCTTTTATGTAATTAGGTGAGTGGGTATAGGTATCAAAGCAGTTTTTTGTGAAAGACAGTGTCAATTTAACCAATATTTTTGTTTGATGATGAATTTCGCCGCCTTTGGTCTACTGTTTGCATCTGCTTCAGTTCCTGGGGATAGATACGTGAGGATATAATTTCTTGTTCTCAGTTTAACTAGCTACCACAATACTGAAATTTTTTTCACTATTACTACAATGACCTATTATTGTTGTTAATCTATAAAATATTGTAGCTAAGATAACTGCCAGTTCCTTAGTGATTATTGAGGGCTCCAGGTGAAGATATGTCTTAAGGAACTGGCAGTAATCTTACCTGCAATATTTTATCGGCTTACAACAATACGCTTTCAAGTTCAGCTTTGTCATCTATACTATACTATACTTATACTTACTAATATTATAAAGCTGAAGAGTTTCTTTGTTTGTTTGTTTGCTTGAACGCGCTAATCTCAGGAACTACTGATTCAAATTGAAAAATTATTTTTGTGTTGGATAGTCCATTTATCGAGGAAGGCTCTATGCCATTTCCATACCATACAAAGTCCTTTGCTGTTTGTGTAATTTGAATTTTATTTTATTTAAACTACATAATAATTACAATTATACTCGAACATACATCATTTGGCTTCTTTTTTAATTTCACTCTTTAATTTTAGATTAAAGAAATAATTTTCGTTAAAAATTATATAGGTACCTACCGACACGACATTAACTACTACAGCTACGAATATAACAAGAGCTATGTGAAACAGCATTAGAAAGCAATTTTTGTTTCACAAAAGGGTACACAAAAAGAACGCTTTAAAGAGTATTGATTATTCGATTTCAATCGAAGTCATTAAAAATAAATATTTTCTAAAAGAAAAGAATACTCGTAAAATTATATTACAGTTCATATTCTAATAAACATTAAATTACTTAATCTGATCTGTTTTCTATTTAACTCTACTATAAACCAATATGTTTAGTCTGGGTTTAGTCTCAATATTAATGTTGATACAATCACCAAACTCAACTTACCTCTTCAAATGATTACTCCACTGTGGCGTCGATCCAGTAAATCTGACACATGATTAGGGTTGCCACATTAAAAAACAACGAAACAAGCCATTATAGACGATAATGCCCGCGAGTGTTGCCAGATTATCGATAATTATTTCAAAAAAGAAAAAGGTCCGCCGATCATATCGCGATAAGTGTAAAACATCTTAATGCGTTCACTATAATATTTTATTTGTTTTGTACGGCCGCTTGTAATCTGTTCTCGTGATCTAAATGCGTTCACTCACCCTTTCGCTCTAGGCTGCAGGCAGGACGTTGGACAAGGACAGCGATACAGTAGTCTGTTTTGACTCATGATCGCTCAATCGTGTCTATAATGATGGGTCGTTTTGTCACTTCCATCTTTGATTTCTTAATCGTTGGTACGCATGACAGTTGACATTTTGATTCCTTTTACGGCGTAAATCTGTTTCATTTTATCGGTCTGTTATTATGGTTGTGTTTAGGGATGCGGTGTAAATAGGCTTATGTTTTTTCGTTGCGTGAATTCTAACTAGATTTTTGAGATAAAATGTGAATTGTTATTCATAGGCTTCTTGGATGATCAAGCATTGCTTGTCAAGCACATTAAATTCGCGGGCTTATCAAGCAATTTTGACATTTCGATCTAAACGCAACGCCTGTAAATATTGTCGGAGACGACATCTACGTCCACGTTAAATGAACATAACAAGCAAAGGTAATCTTTCTTTCTCGACGTCCATCGTCCATTTTGTTATTATGTCAGAATTTCACGGTTTAGTCGTTTATGATTCCAATTAGACTAATTTTTACTGTGAGGTTGCCTGGTAGAGAACGCCGCTTTTGTTTATATAAGGACTAGTTTCAAGCACCATTCTTGTAAACTATATTTTAGCATTAAAGTTATTCATTCATTCAAACTCAAGGAAAACGAACTATTGTAACCAGTGACCAGAAGAGGCAACCAATGTCCGATTCCCGCTACCGGACAGAGGAACTACGGTTATCAATGGTGTGCTATGTCGGTAGCAAAAACTGTCCACGTTTGCGCACCGCCTTAATAACAAAGCTATGCACACAACTCGAAACATCAATTTCGTGAACAAACATACACAAAAGCTTTCACGGGTAGCGTGCCGGCGTGATAGCGAGGAAGTACGCGTGCAGTAAGCGAGCCAGCGAGATCGTGTGATATGGAAAATGATATATGGCGCAAGTTATGCTACCATCCTTCTTCGGTAGCAATAAGTGGCGCTAAAGCTACATAGATTGTTTGGTCGAATATTATTTTCGATTACGTTTCAGTTACGTCTTGGGTTCGTCGTCAATTTTAAGTCTTGAATTTATCGAATTAAATAAAATAACCAATTGACATTCCTATTTTGAATGTATATCTCTTGTCGTACGTCGTCTGTTTCTTCCTGTCCGTCAAGTCCACAGACGTATAAAAGGAAGCAGACTTAACATAAGTTTACTCACACATTTGTCATAAGTAATGTTTATCGTTTGACATTGTGCTATAATGTTTTGTTTTGTGATTATAAATAAAAATAACTGTTAATCGAACAAGAACAATGGTAAAGTGCTGTGCCCCGAAGTGTTCTAACGCATCATATAATAAAACCCCAGAAATTACAATAAAATTAAATTAATATTGTTTGTGTGTGAGTAATGTTTACATGTGGTACACGCTTTTTGAACGATACGTTTAGTTTGCTTCCTTTTATACGTCTGTGTTCAAGTCATTCGTTTTAAACTCCATCAAAATATGTCAATGTCACTCGTGTCGAGTCGCTGTCTTAGTAGCGAGTTTGGTCGCCGCGACCATAGGCCGCGACATTCCCACCCCCAGTACCAGATGCCTGATACTTGAAATTGGGAGCCGACGTCCAGTGTACCAAGTTTCGTCGACGGTCGGGTATTGGGACCACTTGTATTGTCTTGGGTTCGTCGTCAATTTTAAATTTGATTTTATCGAATAAATTTATGATAATACTAGCTTCTGCCCGTGACTTCGTCTGCGTGAACTTCAGCATTGGCTCAAAAAACCAACCAAATTTCAAATCTGTCTGCCCGCGGCTTAGCTCGTAAACAATTTTCAATTTTCCCTCGGGAACTACTTAAAGGATGGGAATAAAAGGTAGCCTATGTTCTTTTCCATGTCAAAGGCTACATGCATGCCAAATTTCATCCAAATCCGTTCAGCCATTTTTGCGTGATTGAGTAACAAACATCCAAACATCCACACTTTCACATTTATAATATTACTAGCTTTTGCCCGCGCCTTCGCTCGCGTTAAATTCGGGGTAACACCGAAGATTTAAAAAAAAATAAGGCAGGTATTTTTCGTTGGTAACAAAGAGTCTGTGTACCGATTTTTAGCTTCCTACCTTGAAAACTGCAAAAAGTCCCATACAAAATTTCACTCCCTTTTTTAAGGGGTTGGGGGCAGATTTCAAAATCTAAATTTTTTTCAAGATTTGATCTCGGGTCCCATAAGAATATTCCATAAAACATTACTTCACTCTGCAATTAACATTAAACACAAAATTCTTACAAAACCCGAAGGACTGGGCTGAAATTGTATCTCCTCGTACCTAGTTAAGCGATGTGGAATTACACGCCATTCCTTTGCCCACATCCTGCCACGTAAACGATGATACAACACGGCATTTCGTATTAGAAGACACAACAGACCCCAATTACACAAACCGGTGTGCTATAAATCAAACAATCCACGCTTGGCTATGCAAATAGGGCTCAATAGGAGCCTGCCTTGTATCTAATGTAATTATATTCAAATTTACTATGCAAATGATACCGCCGAGACAGCGACGCGGAGCTATTGGGGGGGAAATTGTGGATCCGTTTTGGAAACGCAATTGGCGCTAAGTTAGGCGCTGCGCAGAGTATACCCCTCGTTTACACCAAGAAACAAGTAAAATACTATGTAGTTTCATACAATACTTGTAGAATACTTGTCAAAACATAATTATTTGTTTTAGACATGTATTGCAACTGTCTCAAACATTCTTTCGTTCATACTGTGTTGCCAACAAGTCTCTAAACAAGTATAAACCGCATCTGCGTTTACACTTATCCCTGGTTTACACCACGAAACAAGTAACATACTAGTTACATACAATACTTGTAGAATACTTGTCAAAACATAATTATTTGTTTTATACATGTATTGCAACTGTCTCAAACATTCTTTCGTTCATACTGTGTTGCCAACAAGTCTCTAAACAAGTGTAAACCACATCTGCGTTTACACTTAGATCTATGACATATTCAAACTAGTCTGATACATTGACAGCGTTTACACTTACAAAAAGCAATCGTGTTTTTAACAAGTTTTGTTTATTTCACTGAAATTTATGTATCATACTAATTTAAAACATGTTTTAAACTCTATCCATGCTTGTTGGATAAAGTTTTAAACTTTTACCGGACGGACCGTATTATTTTACGGGGGGAAGAGAAGAAAAAAAAAATCAAAAAAATACAAAAAATACTGCACTAGTTGAGAGCAGCATTTTTAGATTTTTTTATAAAAAAAATTTTTTTTTTAATTCATTGTTTTTATTTTATTTATAATAATTGATGTGTCCTGAAGCGTACATAAAATTTTCCAGTGATAAAAAAATAACCGTGTAAACAAGTATACTGCACTCATGAAGTTCCTCAGCATCTTTACTTTCCATTGTGAATAGTCAATTGAGTAGAAAATATTAATGAAACTACCGGACTGGCGTGTCATTTTCTACAAGTTTATCTACAACATAAACATGTAGACAACTAGTAGTTCAGAAACAATTTCATACAACAAGTTGTATACATGTTTTGTATTCAACAAGTTTGATACATGTATACGAGTGTAAACAATAAACGAAAACATTGCATAAAACTTGTTAAATACATGTAATATACCTTAGTGTAAACGAGGGGATAGAAATACTGTGTCTGTTGATTTGTTGTTTTATTAATGTAATAATGATAATAGGTAATTTATATGACAGTGATAATAGAATAGTAAGTATGACATTGATTGTGACACGATGACTGTAATTTTAAATACCTACTAGTTATTAATTTATCATAACAATGAAATATAATATTTTTCTGTGGTTTCATAATGTAAGAATGTACCTATAAAGGACGTAAAATTTGCACGTTGACTAAGTCGACAGGATATGTCGGCTCAATGAAACTGTAACACCTTTAGAACCATATTCTGGCAAATAAAGATTTCTATTCTATATTCTATTCTTGTCCAAAGAGGCCGTATAGAAGTTATACTTTTCTAGTAATTCAGATCTGACGTTTGGACTTGACATTAAAAAATAGTTTCAGATTTTTACGGTTTGCTATGTCAGTTTTACACAATTTTTACAACAAGAATTTTTCAGGAGTTTCAGATTTATTTTATGACAGCAAGGCAAAGTTCAGGCATGAGATTGTAAGCTCACTATCACAATCATAAGACATACACAGGTTTCCCACTTAAACTGACACTCATTTTTTTTTCCTCATATACACATAAACACAAACATATAAGTACTCACTCAACACAATACTCACCTTTCATTTACATGCGTACAAATATTATAACTATGGACTTATTTCACCAATTTGCTTGACATCATTTATATCGGTATATTATTTCTAATGTGATTTATTTTTATTTCTGACATAGTTTTTCATTTAATTGTGTTTTAATTTTAATATTTGACATGTTTTTAATTTAATTTTTGATATATTTTCGATTTGGGTTGAGATTTTTCATATGTTTTAGTAATACTTATTTAATTTTATATAATTTTTTGATGTTTTAATCTTATTTCTAATCACTCGGAGGAGATTGTTTTAAAAAATGTAAATCCGTAATTGGCTGTAAGATTTAAGCTTGATTTGTACACAATGTATTTACTCCAAGAGCTGTGGATTTTGTAATAAACAAATAAATAAATAAGTTTTATAAATTTTGTAGTTTCGCCTATTTGTATTTACAATGAATTTATGAAGTCAATCCTTGTGTTTATATTATTTGACCACCTCATTTCACAATTCTATTCTATTCTAAAAGGGGGTTTCAATAAGGTCGGCGCATTTTGTTTTTGACATTTCTTGAATAAGAATTTTATTCATAAATTTATTTGAACCACAAAAACAACCATATTACAATACGTTAATACATGCATTAGTCAAGAGACTGTGTCGCAGATATTAGCACCCATCTCATACAGGACTCTTCACAATAAATATGCTTTACACCACTTAATTCAACAATAATTGAAAATCCGGATCCGCTTCATTTTGGACACACTCCATTAACAAATCCTCAACTTTTCAATACGTCTCACAATTTGGAACTGAAAAAAAATATTTTACAAAAAATAAAAAGCTACTTCAAAAGCACTGAAAAGTTAAAAATAATATAAGAATAGGTACAGACAACATCCACACTTCTAAATTGAAGTCGGTGCCAAACGATGATCTCCTAGAAAGTCTTATTTTTTGTAAAATAATTTTTATTATTAACTTTTTAGTGAATGAAATCTTTTTAGTGAAAGAAACCCTAATTTAATACCAGCTCACTTTCAGAGTCCACAGAGCTACCAACAATACCGTGTGCGTTCCAGCAGGAAATTGTGTCCTAGGCCAAATTAAGTTTCATGAATAATTAGAGCGTAATTTGCTATAAATGTGCGCAAAATAAAAAATTTGTGCGCCTTTCCGTTTTGGAATAAAATGAGAAAAACGAATCCTGCTGGGGTAACGTTTTTCCAGCAGGAAGATTTTAAACGAATAATCCGAGAGATAAATAATTTATATGAGCGGATAGCTTATATTTGTGCATAAATGTGCGCCAAAAATGAAATTTGTGGGCCATCGGGTTTTACAGATATTTCGTTTCCTGCTGGGGTAACGTTTTGCTGAAACTTGTTTCTCCAAAACCATCGAATGTGCGCCCATTGAATAAAGATACATGAGTAGCTTTTAATTTGTGCCTATTTGTGACATAATTTGATTTTCAAAAATATTAACAGTTTAGGAGTAATCTCGTATTGAAGAAAACTTGAAAAAAAATTATAGCGCTTAAATGAGAAAACATAGAAGCTCACTGAAAACGTTATTTGATTGGTCTTATTGTTTCGATCAAAAATAAAAAGTTTCATGAATCTGGGAATACGCGTTTTTAAATAATATAACTTTAACTTTAATTGGTTATAACCTTAATTTAAACTCAAAATGCACGAAACTGATTAATGCCAAGTTAAATGGGTATGACTCAAAAATTAGTGCATGTTCCAAAATATATATCATGAAAATTTCAGCTTCATACATTTATTAATAAAGTAGATATAAACAAAAAACCAAAATATGGGCTAAGTTTATGGTTATCCGACTTAATCCGAATGACCACCAAAAAGCGACGATTTCATACTTGTTGATGACATTCTATTCTTGACAGTATTAAACAACAGTTGTTGTCGATACAGTCGCGTTCATAACGGCAATTGAGTTTATTGTCATTAATGTATCATTCATAGCAATTTTAGTACAAAATAAACTGCCGTGCTTTTGTTAGATAAGTTATCCAACGGACCAAGTAAAGAGCTTTGCGGCACACTAGACATAGACTTTACTGGAGGGAGACTCTGTACTAGGGTCGTCTGCTTAGGTACCTCCGTCTTATATATTTCTGCCGCAAAGCAGCAGTGCTTGCATTGATGTGTTCCGGTTTGAAGGGTAAGATATGGCAGTGAAATTACTGGGTACTGTGACTTTACATCTGGTGTCACAAGTTGGCAACGTACACTGTGGTTCTTGTGGGGGTTGCAGTTTTGCTGCGAATCTCACAAGACCTACATGTATTATAGGCGACTGTTTCCACTTACCATCAGGTGGGTAGTTTGCTTGTTTGCCAACTTTCTGCAATAAATACGTATATATACTTAAACATATTATAAATAAATACGTCCTATACCCTACGTATATTGCCATGCAACTGTTCAATGACACGATAATGTGGCGTTCTATTCTGATAATAGGTTACAGACGAATCGAAACTCAACCGGTGCGATCGACCAATCGGAGCGCTTATATTGCCATTCTACTGTCCGATGTTTTGTGGGTTATGTTGGCGGTCAAATAATACCACTGTATTTATGTGTAATCAACTTTATTCAATCTATTTATAAAACACAACTGTAATATATGATTGGTACAACTTATCAAAGCAATCATTCTGTGAGAGAGTGACAGGAAAAGAAGTGGCAAAAACCTCAGACCAAGTAACTCCATAGATAAACCAAATTTTTTTGTTGTCTATACTCAACACGATGACCTGATAATGTGGCGGTCTGATTGGTCGATCGCTACGGTTGTTTTGATTTAGCTGTAATTTATTACTAGAATTTGGTCTGTGATCTGCGTCCGTACCGCCTAATTCAAAGCGATCACTCGCTATCATTATCGTGACATTAGAACAATAGTTTTAATGTCACCTGTGACATTAAAACTATTGTTCTAATGTCACGATAGCGATAGCGAGTGATCGCTATGAATCATTACCTACTTCACCTAGCGCCGTAGATTGATGTTTTGATTCTATTACATTAAAAAAGCAGTTTCTAAGCATTTAAATAATTTTGCTGTTGCAAATTTTATGTTCATAATATAAAAGGATACTTTATTGGTTTCCTATCTATTTCTATAACTTGACCATGTTTGTGTTTGTTTGCCTACACTTAATAAATTTTTAATATGCCTAATATTTATTTGATATCTTTTTATTTCCACTAAAAGAGGTCTATCTCCGCAATTGTAATATTATATAATGCTATGATTTATATAATATTACATAATATATAATATATTCACATAATATATAATATTACATTATTAATTATCAATAGACGCACATTAAATAAGTAGGAATTTAAGTGGAAGTGTTTATTTTTAATAATATAGACAATAAACTCAAAAAAAGTAAATAAATTCATTTTTCCAAAACAGTTTTATAGCCGAGTGTACACAGACGTGACGTATTTAAACTTGTTAGTGGGTAAAATTAAGAATGTCATCAACAAGTATGAAACCGTCGCTTTTTGGTGGTCTTTCGAATTTAGTCGGATAACCAAAGAATTAGTCAATTTTTTGGTTTTTGTTTATATCTCCTTTAATACAAAATATATGATGCTGAAATTTTCATGATAAATAGTTCTGAATACGCTCTAATTTTTAGTCTATACCTATGTAATTTTGGTTTAGTCACATTCTTGCATTGTGAGTTTACAGTGACGTTATCACCGATTAAAGTTAAAGTTTAATTATTCAAAAACGCGTACATGTAGATTCTTGAAACTTTTTATGTTTGTTAGTAATAATAAGACCATTCAAAAGTCGTTTTCAGTGAGCTTCTATGCTTTCTCATTTATGCGCTAGATTTTTTTTTCGAATTTCCTTCATTACGTGATTACTCCTAAACTGTAAATATTTTTGAAAATCAAATTATGTCACAAATAGGCACAAATTAAAAGCTACTCATGTATCTTTATTCAATGGGCGCACATTCGATGGTTTTGGAGAAACAAGTTTCAGCAAAACGTTACCCCAGCAGGAAACGAAATATCTGTAAAACCCGATGGCCCACAAATTTCATTTTTGGCGCACATTTATGCACAAATATAAGCTATCCGCTCATATAAATTATTTATCTCTCGGATTATTCGTTTAAAATCTTCCTGCTGGAAAAACGTTACCCCAGCAGGATTCGTTTTTCTCATTTTTTTCCAAAACGGAAACGCGCACAAATTTTTTATTTCGCGCACATTTATAGCAAATTACGCTCTAATTATTCATGAAACTTAATTTAGCCTAGGACACAATTTCCTGCTGGGGGAACGCACACAACAATACCGACGCTCCTACAACAAGAACCTAACTAATAGGTACTAATATGTATTTTTTATGGTTTTCGGTTGTTTTTGGTTTTATTTTCTATTTTCTGTATAAGTTGAAGTGATGATTATGATCAACTCTTAAGCAACTGCGTCCGTTTATAAGCCGCAATAACCGCTCAGAATCAGTTGACATCAGATATCATCGTGGATCACATCACCATAGGTAGGTCACCCATGCGTATATAGTAAATAACGCTACCTCCTCATTTCCAGGTGAAGGCTCCTGCAACAGCAACGACGGGTACAGCAGAACACCGCCGGACGACAAATCGCCTCCTGGAAGCGACGACGAAACTGCCAGACCTGGATCCGCAGCGGACAGCAAGAAGAAACACAGGCGGAACAGGACTACGTTCACCACGTACCAACTGCACGAGCTTGAGAGAGCCTTCGAGAAGAGTCACTACCCTGACGTCTACAGTCGGGAGGAGCTCGCGATGAAAGTCAACCTTCCAGAAGTAAGGGTACAGGTAAGTCTTTTATTTTGTTATAAACACATAGCTGGACATCTGGTACTGTTTCTTATTTATGTTATTTCTTAGGAAAGCCTTTTTACTTTACCTCGTGGAGGTAGGTGAATTTTTTATCCTGGCAATTGCTGCCGATGCAAGTTAGTAAACGAAAAAAATCAACCTTCTAAATAAGTTCAGGTAAGGTAGTATGTATTTTGATAGTTTTACGATTGTGCTGGTATATTTTTAGCTAATGTTTACAGTAATTAAGCTACAATTGATTAAACTGCCGAGGAAGAAATATTTTCTTCTTGTATCTTCTGAATTTGGTATACGACAGTTTCTGGTAAATTATTTACTTAGTTATACTCAGCATTAACTTTATTAATTTCAGCGATTCGTCTTCGAGTCATTGAAACTGTTTTTTTATAAATTTTAAAAACAAAAACTAGAAGCTCTAGAAATAATAAAATACTTTAACGTATTCTTTGTGATAGTAAACGATAGCAAAGTCAGATGGAAATATTATACCATCTACCGCTAACAGGTAGAATTCACTTTTAGTTTTCAGATGTTCCCATGAAAACGTTTTTTTTATTGAATTTTGAAAACAAAAAACTAGAAGCTCTAGAAACAATTGAATTGACATATTTTGACGGAGTCTTTAAGATTGCAAATTATGTAATAGCAGAGACAGGTGGAAATATACTATCTACTGCACATAGGTAAAACTCACTTTTAGTTGTCATATGAACCAAAGTAACTTGGTGTGTTCCACTAAAAATGTAGTTAATGGGAAAAAATCTATAAATGGAATTGTGCTTAGGCCAACTAATTTCAATAGATACAGTCAATGTTATTGAAAAAAAACCCTATTACATATAACAGATAAAACGAGTCACCAACATTTTAACAGCTTAATTCAAACTAAACGACATTTCGATTTCTATTAACTGAAAGGAGAGTACTTCGCAAACATTCGACTGAGGACCCTTTGAAAAAGGGTAAAAGGGCCAATAATGAACCAAAAGGGCTTATGCCACTCAATCCCTTGGCTTTGCGAGACGAACATATGTCAAGCGTACTCAGCCAATTCATAGAGACCCATCCAACCCCATTACACCCCAGCATTCGGTACCGCGCGACGCGACTTCAAAGCTCTACTTATCACAGCCGTCCCCTAATTGCTTTCTTACTCAGCGTCAAAAATGTTACGAATCAAACAAATGTAGTGCTTAAACAGATCGCCTTAGAGTTTAGTTAAGCGTTTGACATGCTGGTCTGCGCCAAACGGTTTGGCGGTCGTCTAATCTGACACAACTAAAGGGCAAATTAAATGTAGAGAAACAATTTCGATGTAATTGAAAACATTTGTCAGGAAATACGTTAATATTGTATATTATCAAAGCTGTTAGTCAATCATTTTGAGGAAATAACTAGAGAAGAGATAACTATCATACCCATTATACCCATATTATACCAAACTTTGTGGAACTATTAAAGCACCTCGCGTAGTTGAGCTTGAGGTTTGACGGTTGGCGATGCTGAGTGGCGACCATTTGGTTATAATGCCGGTTGTAGTGTTCTGTGTTTGGTAATTCAATTATTCTGTGACTCACGGCTCTGTAACCAATAAAATTTATTTCATTTCATTTCATATTTGAAATCTATAGGTATAGGTGTATTATAATAATATGCTTGCTCACTTATTCTTTAGAATTCTTTGTGAAAATCGCTAGGTCATTTAAAAACTCTTATTAAGGCCAGGTTAACACGGGCCCAGTAGCTGACGGACAGTGAAGGAAAGTTAGATACTGGGTAAAACAAGATTGTGCCAGCTCTGACCGGTCAGATTACTATCGGGCAACTACTTAAAAAAAATTGATACTGCTTCCACTGACTACCCCCAATCCTACAGGATCAGCTACTGTGCCTACGCTCGCTCCGTGTGAATGCAACTTCGTGTGTCAGAAACGCCAAGGTCAAAACTAACAGCACAGTGGCTGTCTACTGCTTCCTACTATGCAGACCAGTAGTGAGAACACGTTGGGAATGTAATAGTACTGTCAAGAAAGTAGAATTGCTGACTTCTGACTAGAATTGCTGACAGTCAAGAAAGTAGAAAGTTTGGTTTTTCACTGGCCCAGTTCCTGGCCACCCAGAAGTCAGCAACTGTACATTCTACTTTTTACGTAGTACTGTCACATTCCCGACATGTTCCTATTACTGGCCTGCATAGTAGGCAGCAGTAGACAGCTATTGTGCTTCTAGTTCTGACCTTAGCGCTTCTGACCCATAAAGTTGCATTCACATGGAGCAAGCGTCGGCTCAGTAGCTGACCTGGTGGGAGTAGGGGTTTTTACGGACCCAGTAGCTGTCCGACAGTAACTTTCCTTCACTGTCCGGCAGCTACTGGGCGCGTGAAAACCGGGCTTAAGGCGAGGTTTTCCTGGAAATCTACGCGTGCACGGCGATTCCTTTATTGCGAGGTAATAGATGATAATCGTATAGCTTCTAATGTCGCTTACGCGCCCGTGACCGAACGAAAACATTACTTTTTACATGTTTTATTCGATTTGTGGAAAACTGGAGTACAAAATAAAAAATGTATTTTTGCAATTTTCTAGACAATAAAAATGCACATCTATTGGTAACAATTTTATGCCATTTATTATTTTATTTTCTGATTCACAGCTGTTTTAAAATATTTAACAGAGTAATCTTTGGATTTATTTTGTATCGAGTGAAATATTATTAATCATGTTTCTGTCTTTAAGAATGTTTAGATAAAATGTTCAACAATATCATAATTATATGAATTTGAGAACTGCATGTTTTATATTCGTTGCGGTACAGTTTTATATTCGTGGCGGTACAGTTAATCAAAATTGTATAAAACGGGAAAGTAGCGCCTTAAGTATAAGTGACCACGATAGACAGTATGCACATACCTACACAGTATTATGGAATAAATAATATTTAATAAATTCAAGCCAAGTAACACCAACATACATAAGAGTATTTGGCGCAGACACATGTCGATGTCGGGACGAAGTTAAGCGAATTACCGGTGTCGTCCGAGCCTGTCGGTCTACGTAGGCTGAGCAAACACACCAGTTAAACGGCGACGGGTAACTGGATAAGGTCGGATTCATTAGTTTGTGTATATTGCTTAGCCGAGAGTCTGAGTTGGAGATGAGGGTAGTTGTCAGTTGTCAGTGTGCTGTCGTGTGTGTACTTGCTCGATTGCTTTCCTAAGCTAATATTTAATTAAGAAACAAGAACTTTGCATTTTCTTTAAAAATGCTAAAGAAATTGAAAAATAAATAAAGAAAAATCTTCGTCTCCTTACCAGCCCCGACGAAATGTTTAACTTATCGATGATCTCTTAAAAAATTTATTAAGCCAAAGTATAGTCTTCATTCACTGTTAATAACTACGTATTAACATCCAATTTAGAAATCTTTAGTTTTTTTTTTGAAAATTGGTTCTAGTATACTAGTCAATAAATAAAGATCTCGTGTCACAGTGTTTGTAACCAATTTCCTCCGAAACAGCTTGACCGATCTTTATGAAATTTTTTGTGTATATTCGGTAGGTCTAAGAAGGTCATAGGCTATTTTTATACCTCTAGGTAATAAGGGTGGCCCTCACCAAAAATTGATCATTGATTTTAATCATTTAATTTTTTTTTGAAATTTTAGTTATTTTTGATTTTGTAAATGTTTGTATGAAATGCATAAACTCAAAAACACAAAACACCATTATCGTCGACTCTACCATAATCAGCGTGCGAGGCTCCGCATGATTGAACTTTATACTATTTTCCCCGAATTAGAGTAAATTCTGCCTGTGTGTGCTTAATATACGGTCGTGTATAGTGACAGTTTGACGACAGCGGTAATGTGGTCGTATTGCACTCCACAGTTTTTTTTTCTGTTGGTCGAGCGATTAAAAAAAATCAGTAAAAGCTACATTGTCTTAGAGTAACCTACTACGGACTTTTTATTATAAAATCACGGTATAGAACTCGGCAATACCAATAAACTCTTTAACTTTTGAATTCTCAATATTCATTAATATGGTCTTAAGACTTATTTTAAATATACTATAAGGTTTTATAATATGTGTCGTCTATTTATTATAAATTTTTATAGTCATGGCGCATGAATTTCGAGACCGAAGTTTTATTCCAATCATTGGACACCACGTAAAGCATCACGAAAATTAATGAATATTGTATGTCATTTAACAAAATTACAGAGTTCATAAATGTATAAACAATTAAGGGACTGACAATATTCACAAAGTATTAAAGAACCTCATATTGCCGTAATATTAGATTTTTAATACAATATGAAGTTAAATATAACAGCTACATCAGACAATTATATGCATTGAGAATCGACCGAAACATATCCAAAAGCGTTTTAAATATTTGAAAGCTGTGAACGATTTCCGTTAGCACTCAAGTGCAAAAGTGCAAAAATCACAGGCCCATTAAACGGCACAAATTGAATGCTATCTAAGAGCAAAGTTATCTGATCTCTGTATCAATTAATATTGTACCTTTTTAAATCATTGAGTCATAAACATCTAATTGTCAACCCTAGAGTAACCAGTGCATCGTGAACTCTCAATCCGAACACATTGTTGAGCACGACAGCTCTCTTGTCGCCGGACATTTTACAAAGGCACCGGCGTAGTGAGCCACTCGGTGATAGAGGAATAGACTGGCTGTAGAGATCAGTGTAATTTGGCGTTGTAACAATGCGTTTAAGAGTCCATTAAGAACAAACAACAATGAGAACGTGATGGTAATCGAATTCGCTACGATGGGCTCGCTTTAGATATAGTAGGGTAACCACACCACACCATAAAATTTTGTGGATGAAATAAGGCAGTTTTTTTCGACATACAGTAAAAATCCATTAATAATGTAAAACACACAATTTTGCCATTTTAGCCGAATGGTTTTCAGAATATCAGTAAAAGTGTAAATATTTTATCCTTAATAGTTCGTTATTTTTAAAAAGAAATACCTAACCTCAAAATAAACGAATATTGTCAAAAAACAAGCTAATATTGTGTATGTGACCTTTTCTCGTTACTCTACAGAAAATATAACAGACAATAAAATACATTTGACAGACAATAAAACATTAATTAATTAGTGATTTAGATTTTTTATATAACATGGGTGGCAAATAAGCATACTACGGCCTACCTGGGCCCCTACCATGATCGCTTATAGCAAGGTTAAAGCAATACTGAAACGGAGACACCGCTCTTGCTGCGTATAGCGCCATCCTGCTCTCAGGGCGTTTGATATTGTTTTGGGCGATCATGGTTAAGGGGCTAATGAGAAGTAGCTACACATAGTCACATATAGTACACGTGGTTCCTGTAGGATTCACAAATTTCCAATACTTGCAAGAACCACGGCGCACATTTCTAAATTATAACATAAGATATAATGTCACAGTATCCAATGATTACATTCTCTTTTACCCTTCAAATCGGAACACAGCAATGGAAGCACTGCTACTTTGCGGCATAAATAGGTGCGACGGAGATACCCAAGCAGGTGACTCTGGTACGGAATCCCCCTCCTTGGTATAGATGATATTATTAAAAAATTCACCTAAATGTTAAAATTTCTGAAATTTATGAACAATATTGATTGATAAATATAATCTGTCAATTTTTTAACAAGAGGCTTAATAAAATTTATTGCGATAAGTTGAACTAATTATCAAGCTATTTCTACAAAATATTAATAACGCATACAATAAATTAGTGTCCCGAACGTTTTTATCAATTTACTGATCAAAAAATAACATTATTATTCTACATCCCTCAATAGTTCACTAATACACTCTCCACAAAACTGCAAACATTTGGCCTCCCTACACTTCTCAATAGCTTGTCACTTATCACCAACACGCTCGACTTGCTAGAAATGTGCTAATAAACGTTTTCGCCCGCGTGTCTACCACCCTTCAGAGCGCGCTCGTCAGAAAAAACTGTCTTACGCTAATCCATTTACGGCTCACTTTTCCATAAACCCCAACTTTTTCAATTTGAAGGGTTGTTAAAAACGAATTACTCGAGTTTTATAACGTTTGTTTGGCGACACTTCATTGTTGCAGAAAGGGAGAAATAAAAAAATACACTGCTTCTATTGGGAAAACTACGGGTCCATTTGTCGACAAAAGGGAGATTATGAACTTTGGAGTATTGTTCGGGTGTATCAATGATGGTTTGTTTGAATAGTCATACTTTTATCATTGTTAACATAATATTGGGCAGGCACTGTTAAAAGATTATAAGGTAAGAAATGGACATTTATTAGAGGTGAATGAAGGGGTTGCCATTTGATTAGAGCGCCTACGTTCATATTCCAGACTATACTCATAATAATATTCCAGAAGCATCCACAGGCGGTTTGGAAAAGAAACTGCCCAATGAGGCTTGTCATAAGGACTATGACAGGGTATGAGCAAGAAAAATCTATACAATACAGTGAAATAGTAACAATAATAATAGATGTGTATTTTAGCTTTCTTGAAATAATAGAAAAATACAGAAGTTTACTACTGAAGAGCTTCGCAATTCATCGTCGTCTAAGTCAATATTTGTTTAGTACAAGAGAAAGAGAGAGAGAGAGAGAAATATTTATTGACCCAAGACAAAGTACAAATTCATGACATGGACAGATGGTCATTTAGACACGCAACAAAATACAAATAACATTTAAAACTAATAACATAAAGATACAAAAATTGATTAATCAGGCCCCGCCTCAGCTTGTGTTGTCGCACAGCCAAATCGCATCGCAACAACGCTGGTATTCTGGCGAAGCCTGTAGGTGGGCGGGGAAGATAGATTAAGTTACGTTAACAAAAATACAGCAAGATAAAAACAATAATATAGATAAAGTTTAAACCAATGACGTCGTGCATTTCAAACCAATGTTGTCACAGGTTTTTGATTAGGGGATAAAAATATAATTGTTACAGAGAGATAGTGTCAGACATTACATTTATTGAATAGGGTCAATAAATCAACAGCCATAATCAGTCCACCGCTGAACGTAGACCAATGTCACGCAATAATTTCGATCCTGGGGGCTGACTCTCGCGCAATTCGTAAAAAAAATCGAATTTGAGTTTTTGTTGAGCGGTAATCGCAGTTCAGCCAATCAGAACACAGGACATTAGAGCTCCTCCATTTTCTATGGAAATTTCGCTTGTATTGCCTCGAGGCTCGGAAGTAGTTAAGACGTAAAATTCAAATTTAAAGTTTGGTTTTTGATTAGATTTCTTTTTTCTTTTTGTTATTAACTAAATATATATTTTTAAATTATTATTTAAGTAAATTAGATATTTATTGAAGAACTAGTGGGCCCGGCGGACGTAGTCCCGCCCGATTATAGCGCCACCTACCGGGTCCAACTATACGTTTAATTTAAACCTTTCCTGGGCCTATTCAAATACACACAGAAAATTTCGTAAGAATCGGTCGAGCCGTTTCAGTTTTAGCGAGACTAACACACAGCGTTTCATTTTTATATATAAGAAGAAGAAGACTAGTGGGCCCGGCAGACGTTGTTCTGCCCGATTATAGCGCCACCTACCGGGTCTAATTGTACTTATAAACCTTCCCTAGGCCTATTTAAACTCACACAGAAAATCTCGTAAGAAGCGATCTATCCATTTTTCAGTTTTTGAGAGACTAACACACAGCGTTTCATTTTTATATATAAGAAAGGAGATTTAACATAATATTCATCCCGATTATTGATCGTTATTGGGTTTTATCCCAATAATATGGACGATTGGAACGGAATGGATGGGTGAACCTTAATTCAACAAACACTACACCTTAATCGGGTGAACCTTAGTTCAGCAACCACTACACTGACTGTGCCGTTATCGAGATATTTTCCAACTTCTTATTTGCTTTACAAACAATTACAGTGAGCACGCCATTCATGTAATGGAGCGGCGCAAATTGCTTTATTAACCACGACTTAGGTGAAGAAAACTAATTTATCCCTCACCCTTTACTAGCAAATGGCTTGGGCGATTAGTGTATTTTTTATTGCACGCCGAAGTGTACTGATAATTAGTGTTCGTAAAGCAATTATCTAGGGTCGTGTTTATGTAGAACTAGTTGCCCGCCCGGCCTCGCACGGGTACGCCAAAACCATTTGACAATGTAACAAACCATAAATTTACTTAGATTAGAACAACCTGAATGTCAATCTGTCAATTTCGACATGTTTTATTCGCTTACTTTTATTAATTATTAGTACTTTTTTGTATAATTTTTCAAACATTTTCTTTTATACAAACCTTGTCCTGACAATAGAGAACACAACAAAAGAAGAAGTAAACAATTTGGTGCAGTCGTTTTAAAGTTATACGCGCACATACATTCTGACGATTCATTTTTATATATGTATAATTATTGCTGTTTTGGCCAATTTAGACGAGGGTGAATACGTGTGAAGTTTAAGAAAAATGACAAATAATTCAATAAAGAAAAAAAAATTTTTCCTTATTAATTTCTTTCTTTCTTTTTTTAAAAAAAACGTCGCCCCGCACTAGGATTTTCTCCTGTGTCGTGGGTGCAGTTACAAATATAGAATATCACATGCACATACGCCCAGACCGGAACAAATTTCTGTAGGCAATATAAAATATCTGTCCCGTGCGGGAATCGAACCCCGCGACCCGTTGCGCAGTAGGCGATCACTCGACCTCTGCGCTAACCGTGTCGTTTATTCATCATTTTTCAATTTATTTAGCATTTTTAAATAAAATGCAAAGTCACATAAAAAAGTTAAGAAACTTAATATGTGATTTATATCCTTCTGAGCTCTGTTCTCTTGGTATATCAATTTTAGCCGAACACAAAATATGTATATTCATATTTTGTAATGCAAACATTTTCAATGAATTTTTCTTGTGACTTTGCATGTTCTTTATTAATGCAAAATTAATTTACAATAACATTCAAATCAAATACAAGTTATGAACAGTGATGAATTAAGGTTTACTTAAGCTTAACAAGGTACCAGTTGAAATCCTACTCGAGATGAAGTTTTCTTGTTTTGATTACAATGCTGTAGGGAAGTTAACATCTTCAGTTAAATTAAGTACAGTTTAGATTGAAGTATAATATAACAATGTACTGCGTTTTGTTTCAAAAAAACGTGCACTGAGAGCAATTTATAAGTTGATTTCACGCACTTCTCTCAGAGATAGATTTAAAGAGATTGGTATTATTAAAGATTATTTGGATTACAAAACTATTTGGACATGAGGTCAACAGTCTACACTTTCTTTTGATTGATAATTTATGATAATAAAGTCTTTATCTTAATATAACGTAAACTGACACATCTAACCTTGTAATGGAAGTTGAGCTCAAACTTTTGCTTTGAGGTCAGCTTCCAATTGACGACTCTGTAACAATACAGGGAGAATAAAATAGCCCTTGCTGGTTTTCTTACTGGTTCTTTCCAGTACTAAGTTTCTCGCCGTAGACTTGTGAATCAATAGCGTAGCTTATTTGACGTGCGAAAGTGATTGTTATAATGCTATTTGAATAGTGATTGAAATCGCAAATCGCATGTAGGTTACAGGTCTATTTAGCGTCCATAGACAGAGTCGCTGCTTTGTCCCCTAAGCTGTGCAAGAAAATACGATATTGACAAAGATCAATGTATAATTATGCCTAATAATAACCGAAGTGTCGCATAAACGTCCACAATTAGGCGTAATGCGTTGATCCCGCGACCAATCGCGAGAATCGCGAGGCTCGGGGGATACACGCCGCTCCACAGCTGCCAGTTCACATACGATACGGCGTTTTATTTCTTGATAGCATAGTGTTTCCATAGTTCCGAGGGAAAAAACAGGAATCTACATGTTTTTGAACGATGAATTTATTTGTGGGCACACCAAGAGATACCTAGAGGTACCTCTTGGTGCTTGATCAAAGTGTATATTAAAAACCAAGTGCGAAGGTTGTGTACAAACTAGGTATATAAGTGTATAAGTTGTTAACTATGTACATATTTAAGGTTTTTACATTTTCTTCCTTAGCATGCTATAAGACCTTGCTTCATGCCAAATTTCACGATTCTAGGTCATCAAGAAAAGTACCCTATCGGTCTTATTACAAAACCTGGTCCAAACCCTGGTCTAAAGTTAATCTCGGTTTAAGCCTCGTGCGCTTTCACTTGTGTGATAGAGACAGGGTCAACTTAGTCCTGCAGGCCAATTGTGGATCTTTCATCGTATGACATGGTATAAATTTGAGAAAAAGGAGTCATGAAATGCTGCATTTCGTATTACCGATCTCCAATGATATCATCACTATGGCATAATTTCAGTGATGTCATCGTTAAATAATGAACAAATTATAAAAAATGTGACCGGAAATCGTATTTTTCGTTTTGCACTATGATATCATTTGCAAAACCATGAGATCGGTAATAGGCCTTCTGGTCTAAGCCAGGACTTAGACCATGTTATGTGATAAGACGGTGTAGAAAAATGATGAATAAATTAATAAAGAAAAAAATGTCGTTTCGGGCGGGATTTTTTTCTTTATTGATTCATTCATGATTTTTCAATTCATTTAGCAATTTTAAAGAAAATACAAAGTCACATATAATAAAAGACGGTGTGGGATTTGATTCCCATGTGAAATCATAAAATTTGTAAAAAAAAATTCGACGTTATACCTACGGTCATATTTTTTGATCGTGCTGACTTACAAGTATTGTATTGACATACAAGTAGTTCGATATCTCTACGTGTTTCCGAGAATAAGGGTCTTGATAGACAGACCGACAAGGAAGCAATTCTACAAATTCTTCAATATTTAAACAATTTAAAAATTCTTCCTAAGTACTATTAAATTGACCTATCAATCCAGTAAGTATATGCATACCTACATTATAAACTTAAACTACTTATATTATAATTATAACATACTAATTCAAAAGAAATCCCATGCATTTACTAAACAAAAAAACTTTCTATAAAAAACACTCAGAGTAGATCCTTTCATCGACTCATTCCCGGTTCTGGCAGAATAATCAGCGCCACAGCTTGCTGCGGCAATATGCTGAGTCAGATTCGTTTCGCTTGCACAGTGCACTACAAGCAATTACTAATACGTTTTCTTCTGTATTCCTAGTTTTTACGATGTGTATGTCAAAAGCCTTGTATCTGTACTGTGTAAATGAATAAATGATTTATCTATCTATCTACAAGGGTTCCGTTTTTTTTTCCTTTTGAGGTACGGAGCGCTAAAAGGGTACCTGGTCCTATCACTAAGAATACTGAGTGGAAAAAAGTCAGCAATTAAAGTGAAACCAACTTTTACCGAAGGGTTGCATTCATTTATTTGCAACGAGTAAAATCGCCTTAATTTTTTTTGATAAATCACTTACCTTGTACCTGTACTTGAAACCGAATCGTTTAAAATAGCGTTTAATTTGAAAATAGTGTTATTAACATGATTAATTTCTATTAGCAACATATCTTACTTACAAGTCCAAGTCAATTGATTTGTACTATACTTACTGAATCCTATTAAAAAAATTACCCCCATTACTGAAACCAACTGACTTTTTTCATACCAACAACCAACATACATTAAAATTTAAAAATCAATTATAAAGCAATTTTGTAAGAGTAGTAGGATAAAAGTAATTCTTTACTAGGTATAAAAACTTTGGGTACTTAATGGATAGATACTTTTTAAATGTTGTTATATTCAAAGTAATAACAAGAAATAAAAACTCAACCGTTTTTAACAATATTTTTAGTGCTTAGATCATCATTAAGCAAAATTAGTACTTTTTTAAAAACATGCACCTTTTGATAGCACTGAAAACGTTACGTAAACACAAAGTAGGTACCTATGCTTAAACGTTAAACGCACATTCCAAGAAGTTGCAGTGTAGTTTTTAATTCCAAGCGCTTTAAAACACCTTTTACCCAAAATTAGCTCTTGTGTGTCAGTAAGACGGGCAAAAAATCCATTGGATTTATAAAGAAATCCTCACAGTAGTCTCAATGACAGTTTCAAATATCACTTCTTATTCTGTTTGCTTGTGCATAATTATATTATGCACTCTATACAGAAAAGACTGAAGTTCAAAATAGTTTGATGCTTGTTAAGTAGCTTAAAAGCCGCCATTATTTCACAGGATGCCGATTTCAAAAAGTAGAATGGAGCCGGCATTGAATTGTTTAGTAAATTGGTCGGATAATATGATCTTGCGCAAGTTTTAGTGACAACGCTGATTGCCTTTCTGCGGACATTTGGCGGAAAGCAGTTTTTGGCATTTAAAATGCACTTTGAGGATAAAAGATATCTTGATAATATATTTGATGAACGTAAACCGATTACTAGTAGCCATGACCTTGAATCCATTATTCCGAAATAATCACTTAAATGGGAGTGAGAGCAAATAAGGGAAATGCCCAAGAAAACTCTCGCAAGTGAGATGAAAAAAAATTCTAAGGACAAATATGAAAACACACAACCACAACATTAATTATGTGTCACAATATCTGTTAAAAGTAAAAGTGTATATTAAAAGTTTACACAGGGATTTGTTTCAAACTTAAAAATACAAGTAAAATTGTGATTATATTCTGAGAAGTTAAAATATCTCTGTCAGAAAATTATTCCAACCAGGATAAATCAAAAGCACAAAAATATAGTATAAAGTATTAGAAATATCCCAATGATTACGAGGTGATGAGACTCTGTTCATATTATAAAAAATGAGAGAGGAGCGATTCCACTAATATCAAATTAACTGGTGATGCTACTCAGCGTCATTTCAAAAATGGCGGCAATGTCAATGGCGCTTCAGCTGTTAAGACTGAGATAAAGAAACACTTTCTTCATTGTTGTTTGGGGAGTTTAGAGGACAGATTACTTTTTTTTTGTGTATAATTGCTGGAGTACGTTTCATTTCACCTCAGAAGCTGAGGGAAGATGCCGATTTGAAAAGGATTTCGAAGGATTCTAATATTTGAAGAAAATACCGCTCCTTCTTTCTTATCTCGAGGTTGTCAATGCCAAGATAAATGAAGACTAAGATCTAATACAAATTCTTAGTCACAGGAGAACGACCTAATATATCAAATCTGTTGACGGTATAATTATGGCCATCGACTTAAAAGATAGTGACTTTCATCGCTTATGAAACCATCCAGAACAGTCATTGTTTATACTTAAACTATTTGAAAATATTTGACTACGTATTGAAACAATAATATTTCTTTATGTTAATTTCAAGCTTGCGGACAATAACAAAAAGGACATTTAAACTCATTTATCGATCGCAATAATAAGTGGTATGTTATTATAAAGACTCCCAGAGTCTTTTTAAGTTCTAAGTCTCAACTCTCAACACAAAGGTAGAAAAGAAGTTAGGCACGTGTTAGCATATTTTACAGGCGATGTGTTGATTGTTTTACAGGTTATATGTAAGCTATTGCAGATACGAAGATAACCTGTCAAACAATGACACAATTTTTAAGGTGTTTGTAATTATCAGGTAAAAATTGATAGGGATTAAATTATACTTACATTTCTCTCTTTGATATTTAGAATTTTTATTTTTCACTTTTGTAACATTCCATTGCTTTATTTTCGACATTGCCCAACAGTAATTATAACATTTTTTTTAACGCCGACATTATTACCCATAACATTTGCACGTTGATGAATTCGACAGACTATGATGGAACCAAACTGTAAGAACCTGTATTCACCATATTCCTGCAAATAAAGATTCTTTCTTTCTTAATATAAATTGTCGTTATTGTTTCAACATTTTGCGCTTTACAGTAACAAATGTAGCTTTCTTACAAATCACGTACAAAAGTCTAGCTGATCCGAAAAGCGAGTTTGCAAAAACGGAAATATCATGTTCAGAGTTCCGCCGGCCGTCGCGTAATCTACACCGACATGATATGTACGGAACCGACTATTAGCCATTCAGTTCATACTTCTTTGTTCGAACGCCAATTTATCCTGACCTGTAATACCCCTAAGTACCAATTCGCCAGGAGACCAAGACCAAATGGCGCACCATTATAAGTTATAATCAAATTATTCTTTTTCTTTATTCGCCCGTTTCCTGCGTTTTTTATTTGTTTATTTCGTTCGAATCTCAAACAGGATGGAGCTGTCAAATTTTAATCAAATTATTCGCTCACAAAGGAGGTAATATTAGGTTATGATTGAATACGCTCTTGAATGAATGAGCTATTACGAGTCCCAGCTCACTAATCAGTCTTTCTCTCGCTCGATATTCGATAGGTTTTTGACATTGATTAAGAGTGTAATTCGATACGTGTGTTATTGATTTTTTATTTTTATAGATACGTTTACCGGATAGTGTTTGTTGTGGAGCTGGTTAAATCTCGCGGCTCTTAAAGAAAGAATCGAGTGCACAACTACACAACTCGTTACTTAAGGCATGTTATGTTGTTTATTTAAGAGGCTGACAACTCTGAGGTGAGCTCAACGAGCCCCACTTATTTTTTTTTAGCAAAGCCTGTTTAATATACTGTAGTAAAAAAATATACGTAACTCTTGAAAATATTTCTGAGAATATCTATGACCCCAAAACAAAATTTTTCTTTGAAAAACACTCATTAAAACAGCTTCGAGAAGAAAATCATTTAATAACAAAGGTTATTAAATGATTTTCAGGGAATTAACTCGTTACACTTAATTTGATAATATTGATGTTTTATATTTTCAAATAAGTTACTAGTTTCTTTAAAAGAAATATTTTGATTTTTTCGCTCATTTTCAATAACGCACCGCGCCCGTAATCCAGTAGAAACTCAGACTCAATGTCGTTGGCGTTACTCAGCCTCTTAAGTAAGAATTCCTTTCAACCAAATACACAATTTGTGAAACTTTCTTGTCAATCGCACTACTAATACATTTATTCGTTATTGTCTAAACTCAAAAGGGAAGCTCTTGGCACTCATCTCTGTTTGGTAAGAAACACCACTGGTCCCAGTAGATTCTATATGATATGTTTTCAATAGAACTCCAATAGGATCTAAGCTAACTATGATAACTAAGAAATTAAAAACGATTCATTATAGTGGAGATCTAACCCATCGATATAACCGCTTTTTAAACACTCCAGTTGAGTTGGATTCATCGACTTACCGAGGATTACTTCTCTATGGAAATTGGACTTACCGAGCAGGACTATTTGCCTCAGGTAAACATATTTGTCAACAGCTTCCGGTGTAGAGTCTCCAACTTTCACAGGAGTGGGCATCTACTACATGGGAATTCGACATGATTTTAGTCTTGTCCATATTCATTTTAGTCCCACTTGATGGAAAACTACAGAGGTCTTCGAGCATTGTGTCTTGATCTTCCACGGTCTCAGCTATGACTATATGATTAGCAAAACGAAGGTGATTCATGTACTTGTCGTTTATGATGATGCAGAGTCCTCTCCAGTCCAAAAGCTTTAGCTATGCTGAGTGCTATTCGATCCACTGGTGGATCATAAAAAGAGATTAAGTATCATAGGATCCACCAATGGTGGATCACCATAAACTTCAGAGCTCTATTCGATTCACTGGTGAATCGAGATGGTGGATCCTACTGGACAGAGAGATGCAAATTGTATAATTATATTATTATTAATACGAAGCTAAGATAATAATAATACAATAGGCCGGTAAATTTATAGACTTACTTCTCCCAAGAGTTTTATGTAGAGTACTTCCGGCTTTTAACTCATCCACGGGATGAAATAGCACGAGTGACATATGAATACTAAATCCTTAGCGGTGAAACACCAAAACAAAAAACAAAATATCAACGGAAACAAAACTCTATCATAACGAAAAAGGGCACATAATTCGCTACCTTTTTTTTTGTAGGTAGAGTTGTTATAGTAACATCAATTGTTAGATTAAACGGAAGATGCCCGGAAAATGTGAGGCATTCTGCGCTTCCCACGGCCACTGCGGTGCGGGTTCTGCTGTTATAGAGTCGTTTGAGCGACACTTGTACCGAGTCTGGTTAGGAAAATATCGGAAACTGTTTCTCTATATTTGAATGTATAACACCGAAAGGAATTGTTGAAAAAATAAAATTAGATTATAGGGTAATAGGAAAATATGAGAGGATCCCAACAAAACAATTTGTATGTGAAATATTGCGAAGCTTCATAATATTAATGTAGTGTTACAGTACTCTTTTCTGTGTTTGTTAATTGCACTTTAAAAAGACATCAAATCTCTTATAGAGTCAATTGGCTAGATGACTAAAAAATTTTTTTGCTTTAATAGAAGCTCATTCATATAATAAACAGAAAGAAAACATCGGTTTTCGAATAACTATAAAAACAACCAAGATATAAGGTATTAAAGATTTTTCTCCATCTCTTTCTAGCAAAACGGCATTTTACATGGAGTTTATATGGCCGTACTCAACGATGAAGTCACGGTTGATGTCGGATCTCTCTGTCTAATCGCTTCAAAATTAACAGCTTAAAATGCTTGTATCTTATGTATTTCTAAGCCGATTTTAATTTTAATTTCACATAATTGCATCTTTTTCTACGCTATTTTAATATTTTATGTTGAGATGTGAAAATTAGAGTTCAGTCATCATCCCAATTGCGAACTCTACATGGCATCACTGTACAAACCTTACGTTACCAAGCTTATATAAATAGGCATTACATTATCAGCTGTTAGGGTATTAACGGAATGATCCTCATTATCATTTCAAGCAAGAAACGCCCACTGTTAGACATAGGCCTCTCCCAGAGAGAGGGGGTTGGCTCTTTTCCCGCCAAGCTGGCCTAGTGCGGGCTTAGGGGATATTCGGAACCCCTTACCGAATACCGATATATGTGCTATACGACTGCTCTTTGTCAAATTTTATGGTTCTAGATCAACTCAAAGTACCCTATTTTGATTTGATATGAATTTTAATTCCCTTGAGAGTGTCGAAATAAACTTCTTTTGTGGCATAAGCGGCCGTCTTTTATACATTAAAAGTTTTATTTTTTCACAGCTTTTTACAGGTTTTAATTTCAACTCGATACCTCCCCGCGTTCCCGGGATAAAGGGTCTTGACAAACAGACGAACGGACGGACAACCAAGTGATCCTATAAGGGTTTCGATTATTCGTTTTGAGGTCCGCAACCGTAAAAAGGCAAATTCTACACAAGAAGCGATTCTTCGTCAACGCAAGCATAATTAGTAAGGCGTCAACTTATATGCCACATCAGAATTAGCCAGGGTGCGCTGTTCTGGTATATAATGGTACTCGTCTATGTGGCGCAGCGTCTAACTAAACGGCGCGTTGGACGGAACGTAAATGAATTACACAAGCTCACGCGTTCTGGAAAGACGTGCATACAGTTTTAATGGAAGTGGCATGTGAATTTTTGTCATGTCCATACTAATATTATAAATGCGAAAGTAACTCTGTCTGTCTGTCGTGCTTTCACGCCAAAACTACTGAACCGATTTAAATGAAATTTGGTATAGACATAGTTTGAGTCCCAGAAAAGGATATGTGACAGCTTTTATCGCAGAAATCATCCCTCAAGTGGCCTTTATTATATTTGGACGATTAACAGGTAGCATTTTGTAGAAAAAAATAAATTATTTTCATACGCAAAAAGTGATTCTTTAACTATCTACCCCACCCCAAACAAATCAACAACTGAGCTACGAAAAATATCGATTTAATCTTTTAACTACAATTTAAGTAAAATTTGCCCTTTTCATGCGGATTTTGGGAGGTTCTTTTTTCATTCAAATAATCCATTAGCTGATTATTTTCTTTTAATGATTTAATTACAATATAGCTCAGTATGTAATTCCAACTTTGATGGGAAAAGGTTTACCCTAAATATAATTAACTAGCTGTGCCCGCGAACTATGTTTCGCCTTAAAAGTTCAAAGAAAAAACTGTAAATCTACTTTCCCGCGGGAACCACTTACTTTTCCGGGATAATAAGTAGCCTTTATGTTAATCCATATCGTAATCCGTCGACCTACAAAATTTTATCCAAATCCATTCAGTAGTTTTTGCGCAAAAGAGTAACAAACATCCATACATTCATCCATACTCACAAACTTTCCCGTTTATAATATTAGTAAGGATGTTTGTTTTATCCTAGCTCATTCTATAAACTGTAATTTATTTTGTATTTTTTTTTGCGTCATAATTAGTTTTAAGTCCAGCATGCAATTTTATTTCAAATCTTAAGTGTTTAGACATCTTAATAAAGTTCTTGTTTTATCGATATGGAAGGACTCATCGAAAGAACAGCGCTTCGGCGGCGAAATGCCATCTAAACATATGCTGAGAGGGCGACCCTTTTGGCCCGAGACTGGAATTTTCCTAATCGCTTTGTATTGTCTCTTTTTATGTTGTTACTGTCGTAGCTCTGTAAGTTTTTTGGCCAAATAAATAATTTAATTATTCATTCATTCATTCGTTCTATTCAAACAAACCATCCAGTTTCTTTCTAGAGCGCTTCACGTTATTCTCTATATCCGCGATCCGGCTAGGTCGTATGAGATTAAGTTATAATAGTTATTAATTGTGAACTAACTCGATAGTCGGCGCTCGCTCGCTACTAATCGAATGCCGCTTACTCTGTTAACTCGTTATGTTCGTGTCTCATTACGTGCATTTAAAAGTTGCCCGGGCCTGTCTCTCTCATTAACTGCTATTTGAACGCTTAAAATAGCGCTTTAGCCTGTTCATTGCTTATTGAGGGTGATCATGTCTGAAAGTATTGCTTATTGAACGAAAATCAGAATCAATCAATCAATTAACATAATTGAAGTAACGTAATATACATAATATTTCAAACATTTACCTGTTGCCTGCAGTTATTAATATCGAGCAAAAAATTGCAAAAAAACACGTTTGTTGTATGGGTGCTCCCCTTAAATATTTATTTTATTCTGTGTTTAGTATTTGTTATTATAGTGGCAACAGAAATACATCATCTGTGAAAATTTCAACTGTCTTGCTATCACGGTTCATGAGATACAGTTGTTTATGAATACTTACGTAAAAAATTTAACGTATAAACCAAATTGAAATGAAAGCTATCACAGCTAGGTAGAGCTTAGAAATTAAAAAGTTATAGTCGAAGAACGTCGGTGGCGCTGTGGTTTCGACACTTGCCTTCCAATCGGGGGGTCGATGTTCGAGACCCGCCATGTACCAATGTGTTTTTCGTTTCGAATTTCATATGTACATTTGTCTGACGCTCCTACGGTGAAGGAAAACATCGTGAGGCAACCTGCATACATCTGCGAAGAAATTCAATGATGTATGTGAAGTCGACCAATCCGCACTGGGCCAGCGTGGTTGACTAAGGCCTAATCACCCTAACATAGGGTAGGCTCGAATCCCTCGGTGGGGACGTATATGAGCTGTGATGATGATGATGATGAGTCGAAGAACTTATAAAATGTACTTTGAGAAGGAAAATTTAGCACAAATTCCATTGCTAGAAGTGGTTAGTTACGAAAAACAGGAAGTGAATTTGTAATTATAATAATTACCTAATTATGTGAAATTATGGAAAAATATAACCATAACAGCCTATATTATAGTTGGCAGCCCTACATTGCACGTGGTCCGACACTTGGTCAGTTTTTTATTAGATTTCGGCTATAAATAATACACAGCTAAAGCACTGTATATAGGTAATTACCGTGGCTAAAGTCACCACTTCAAAGCATGAGCAAAAGCCAATAAATAATTACACGCCCGTGCAAATATTAAATTATGCGGACTAATTTAATAATTTCTGACTCAATATTTTCACAATAGCGAATTGATGAGCCGACAATCGCTTAATTGCGTAATTGCTTGATTTAGGAGCCGAGAATTAATTATGAGTCAGGGACGAGAACAGAGGAAATTAAAGAATTTTAGAGCGAGAGCGCTTTGAATAATTCGGAGTGGCGGGCGGCAACTCGCTTAGCGTAATGACCTCAAGAATATACAATGTCACAATGTTATAAATGGAAGAAGGCAATGTGATGACTTTCTTTGTTTACACAAAAAAATGTCATACAAGCCGATTGCGCACTTGATGGTAAGTGACACAGTCAGAATCAGCCTTTTTTTCTCGAGGGTAAATGCGTAACCGCACCTTACCCACCGTTGGCTAGACGGAGAGCGTATGTGAGACTCTCCCGGCAGAGTGCCAGGCCTACCCACTAAAACCCCCCGGTGTTCTCCCTGCCCTTATGGGCGCGCTAGGTAAGGTCCACACTGCGACTCCACTACCCACGCGCCCGGGCAAGCCCGACTAACTGGTCGGGCTATCGCCGAGGGGGATTGCCCGAGGACACACGGGCAATCCCCAGACGAAGGGCTTTACGGCGGCGTGCACGGGGCCAACCGTGCACGCAGGCTACTAAATGTGGTTCTTAAACACTCCTACAAAGATCATTGCATGCCTTGCCAATATGTGACATACGAGTAAGATATCTAGTCACAAATCTAGTCACCCAGAAATTTCACTATCTGTGCCCTATAAGACGCATACAGGCTCAAAGGCTCTCAAAGAGCAATGGAGAGGGTTATGCGGTTTCTCTACCTGATCGAATCAGAAATGATGAGATCTGTAGAAGAACTAAAATCACCGACCTAGCCTAGGGAATTGCGAACATTCAGTGGCGGTGGGCAGGACACATCGCTCGCAGGACTGGCGGCCATTGGTGCTCGGGTGTCGGCCGCGTACCGGGAGACGCAGCGTTGGTTAGCGTTGGTAGCGTTGGTTGGCAGTAAAAAAAATGTATTTATAAAATCATTATAGGTAAATTTTATACAATCAAAACTTATCGAGAGTTTATAATAAAATGCGCGTCGAAATTTCTCCGATTTCGCAGCGTATTTTGTTATAAACTCTCGATAAGTTTTGATTGTATAAAATTTACCTATAATAATTTTATAAATACAGTTTTTTATTATTTGCCTTAATAATAGCTCGATTCTAAGTGGTAAAGTTTGATAACGCTAAAGGATGATTTCTTACAGAAAAAGTGATATTTTAACAGTGGTAAAATTTATAAAATTAAAACTATTGAAACCGCTTTAAATAAGGAAACTAAAACATTTCGAAAAAAAGTAACCAGTAAAAAAGATTATTGTAGAACATTTGAGAATAAATGTTTTCTGAATATATTTCATGTTTTGGTCATATTTTTTACGTGACGAGTGTATGAATGAGTCCTTAAACGCGTGGAATGTAAATATGGGTATGTTTAAAGCCCTAAAAAGAAAATAGCATTTGAGTAAATAGTAAAATGTGTTATGGAAACTTCAAGTCCTACACTCTAAATTAACGTAAAATGCATGATGCACTATCCAGAAATATTACTTCTCTGATAATTCTGCTAGAACACCGATTATTACGAGACCGGGCCCTTAAGGCGCTACTTTCCCGTTTTATACAATTTTGATTGACTGTACCGCCACGAATATAAAACATGCAGTTCTCAAATTCATATAATTATGATATTGTTGAACATTTTATCTAAACATTCTTAAAGACAGAAACATGATTAATAATATTTCACTCGATACAAAATAAATACAAAGATTACTCTGTTAAATATTTTAAAACAACTGTGAATCAGAAAATAAAATAATAAATGGCATAAAAGTGTTACCAATAGATGTGCATTTTTATTGTATAGAAAATTGCAAAAATACATTTTTTATTTTGTGCTCCAGTTTTCCAAAAATCGAATAAAACATGTAAAAAGTAACGTTTTCGTTCGGTCACGGGCGCGTAAGCGACATTAGAAGCTATACGATTATCAACTATTTTACCTCGCAATAAAGGAATCGCCGTGCACGCGTAGATTTCCAGGCCGAAGCATCGAAACATGGCTAAAATCTTGATTTATAACAACTTCAAGACAAGTTACGAACGTGCGTTTCCGGATCGCAACTATCCATACGCCCTTTTGATGAGCTGCAACAAAAAAAAAACATAATTAATTACAACGGTTTGTTTTGGTAAATAATTAAATGACGTCTAAGTCAAATTGTTATTCAAATCAAGCAGACATCGCAACTCAATTTAGCGTCAGTTAGCGTTTTAATACTCATTTCAGGTTAAGCGGTTTGATTAATCTAATGCCGACCGAGGGTTTTGTCGAAATCGTCTCTGGGGCGTTTGGTATACGGTCCAACATTGCATGAATAGAATTGGCTGTTACGGTATTCAAATAAAGTCGAGTTAACACTGACAAGTACCGAATTAACATTTTAGCGCGGTGGCGTCGCAGTTAGTGCTAAATCTAATTAAGGATTCCCATCCGAAGGATAGATAATGGAGTGGAGGCCGTGGTGATTTGGCAAGAGTGGAATTTCATTAAAATAAGTCAGAGTTTTAATTTAATGTTTATTTTGATCCAATAGAACACTGGGGTAATCTCCCCTTTAAACTGACCTTCACATAACTCCATACCAATACTATAAATGTGGAAATAGGTTTATCTATCAGTTTATCTATTATCTGTCTGCATATCTATCAGTGGTCTCGAGAGGACAGACGGTAATTTTTGTTGAAAACTTAAAGGGGGTTGAATATGACGTGAAAATTTAAATCAGGTATATTACAATATAATTATATTTAAATCAAATACAATGTTGAAGGAACAGTCTAAAATGAGTTTGATTTGATGGGATACGTGTTTCGGCGTTTCTTAAAATTCAACCCTACGGAGCTTAAGCTTAAAAGGTCTTCAAGTAACTACCACATAAAAATCATTAAGGGTGTTCACAAAAACAATTAGCCAAATATAAAAATGTATGATAGTCTGAACTGAAGTTTCCAATATCGTCATTTGATGTCAAATACTGCCAATCAAAACGACTCATTGTCGCGTCATCGAACGTTTGGACGACAGTGTATAGGCGTTCCGATTGGCCAAACATTACAAACAGTTTTACGTTTGATTTGAATTCCAGCCAAGGCTAATTCTACTGATAGAGCACAAGCAAACCCAATCTGACGATTGTGTTCGACCAATTGGAGTGCTCGGATTGCCTCCAATGTTCGATGACCTGACTCCAGACTTTCTGATTGGTTGAAAGCTTCGTCGAGTTTAGATTTGCCTGCGGTTTATTAGTAGAATTGGCGCTCAGTTCACCGAACACAGTTCAAACGAGTACCTAAGCCACTGTTTACAAATTGGCCGGTTTGTGTTTGACAGCAGCAAACCTCCGAATCTGTAATTAGGTGGGCACGCGGCGGCGCGTGCTGTGCGCGTGCGTCTAATGAGACAAACGATACTGTCGCCGGCTTTGTCTGCCTTGATTTCTGGTGTATATCATTTCGCAGAGACTTATCTATCTAAGTCAAAAATTTGTAAAAAGGTAATAAAATAACAAGGTGTATCGTTTCTAACGATAATAACATTTATCTGTTACCAAATGTAAATCTTACAAATTTTAATACTTACCAGTTGGACAGCCTACTTGTCTGTATAAAAATGAAGGCCCAATAGGCCTCAATACATTAACGAATAGTATACAGCCACATATTGACGTTTTCCAGACATTCACAAAAACCACTTACATTATTTGTCCTGTTTACCACATTTGCATATGAATGACGAATTTTTTTGTAGAATTCGAAGGGTCCAATGGCAAATTACGAATATGAGTAATTACGGAACCTAAACCATTGTGGTCGCTGCACCAGGAGGGGTCGAACTGGGTGAGAAACGTTCACAATGGGATTGTACTTGTAATGAAACGACTTAGCTGTATCGAGTTTTTGACACGTTTTCCGTCTGGAATTACGTTTTAATTTGGCATGTGATGTTATTAGTAATAGTTTTTCAATTATATCTCGTTCTATTATAATAGGAATTCCCATGATTTCAATTTTGATTTGACAAGCTATACGGGAAAAAACAATCTTAAATATTCGGCATTTCTTTCGAACGATTCAACTTTTTATAGAGTCTAATTTAATAAATATAATTTTCGATCCCATTAAATATTCTGATGTTGAATCTTTTTTTCTGTCTCTCTTTTCTTTTTGTGGATTAAAAACTGCCCTCTCACTTTATTAAGGTATTCAGGTTCGAATTTGGAATGATTGTGATGAGTGTTGGGTTTTTAGTGGGTGCATGTCCCACACACCCCCGCTATCGATCCCCCAACCTGCTGGATAGTGCATCATGCATTTTCCCAACAAAAAGGACCGGAGTTTCAGCCGGAACCGGTTAAAACTAGGTGTAACCGTACTTCGGCTTTTAGCCGTCATCATCGTCCCACCACGCCACAACGGCCGTGTGTCCTGCGAGCGATGTGGCCTGCCCACTGCCACAATTTTTTGGGCTAGGTCCGTTACTCTTGTTCTTCTACGGATCTCATCATGTCTGATGTGATCGCGTAGAGAAACCCTGAGCCCTCTCCGTGACCTTGAGACTTCTATTGAGACCCATTGTAAACGGCCACGTCTCGGTTCCGTACGTCATCACTGGCAACACGCACGGATTGAAGACTTTTGTCTTGAGACACTGCGGTAGATGGACCGAGAATATGCTGCGTAGCTTTTCGAAAGGTGCCCAACCGAGTTGGATTTATCGATTTCCTTTTTCTGGAAGATGGACTAGCCAAGCTTAAGCCGTAACATATGTCAATTTTTCCAAAATTTTCCGAATTCGAATTGGTAAAAAACGTCAAAAAACGTAAGCCAAACACTCCAACATTACGGCAACACTGTAACCGTTTGAAAACTCAATTAAAAACCCACGGAACGTCGTCACAGCGTAATTAATTTTCCTCCACAAAGTTGATTCGATTGGCGGCTCGTTTTTTATACACAACAATGTCGCTAACGAATCGATTTATTTGCTCGTAAGTAATTTGTTTTCGATTGATTCAACCGCTTTATTGGGAACTCGCATTGTGCCGAATACGGTTATTCGTTTAACTCGCTCGCCTGTCAGCGAAGCTTATTTCGTGACGACTCAATTAATCAAGTTTACCTATGGAATGAAATCATTTTATAATTCACTTAAACACAGTAATTGGTTTTCGTCGAATTGAAATTTCAATTTGGCTAATTGAACGATGTCTGGAATCAATTGCTTTGATACGCTTGTGTTTGATTCTCGGGAAATTACTGTTTTATTCATAGCTAGGCCGCTATTGGTGGTCCGTTTCGTTTTTCGACTTCCTTATAGAGGCGCGAACATAATTAAGATCCATTGAGTTATATTAATACTAGAGAGATATCTTTAGGGTTCCGCACCTCAGGAAAAAACGGAACCCTTAGTTGTTGTTAGTCTATCCTTCTGTCTGTCAAGACTCTTTTACGCGTAGAGATGAATCTGATCATCTCCAGACCGATCGGTCCTGCGCCTCCCGCATCCAGCGGCTTCCTGCGACCTTCACCAGACCGTCGGTCCACCTTGTACCTACCTACCTACCAACGCCAACCTTTCCGCCCCAACGGACAAAGATATATGACTATCAGATCAAAATTCATTGCTTTTATATTAAGGCGCTACTGTCCCGTTTTCGCACAATTTCGATTGACTAGGTACACCACCACAAATATTATACTCTTTATTGTACACAGAAAAAACATATAGATTTACAAAATAGTCAGTAACAATAAAACCAAGTATAAAAAGGTGGACTTATCCCAATATGAGATCTCTTCCAGCCTACCTATGGTGGTGTATAACACGTTTCTCGTGAGTAGCGAGACTAAGTTAAAAAAAAATATATAAATAAATATATAGATTCACACACACATATACATACAATATATACATACATAACTAGTACATAGTATGAAAGAATGTCATGATGATACTTTAGTTTTGAAGTGTTTGACAAGGTTTCTTTTAAACGAGTCAATTGTTAAGCTACTGTGTACCTCGCTAGGAAGTATATTCCATAGCTGTGCAGCTCGAAACGTGAAAGATTTTACTGCAAGAACTGTATTCCCTTGCGGTAACTCTAACATGTTGGTGAAACATGTCAACATGACAATATTAAACATACACTACAGTTATGGAATTCATAAATGCCATTTTTTAAAATACCGAGCATAGCCCTCTCCATTGCTCTTTGAGTGACTTTGAGCCTTTTTATGAGACCCATTGTAAACGGCCACGTCTCAGTTCTTTATGTCATCACTGGCAACATGCACGAATTGAAGACTTTTGTCTTGAGACACTGCGGCAGAATTCACGGAATAAATATTCAAAAATAGTGAATTCCATAATTCGTTTTTTAAAATCTTACTATTGCGGATGCGAATTTGAATTCTATTGTTTCAAAAACGCGTCTCCTGAATGCGGAATTCAATTTTTCGCTCGCCCCTCGCCGCTGTCACGGGCGCAAACAGCGACGCGTGTTCGAAAGTTAATAGTTCTCATATTATAGGGCACGCAATTACTACGACTGATCCTTTGTGTAAATAAATAAGTCGTTATTAAGTAGTCTAGAGCGCGTATAAACAGAGGGTGCCACCCTCGCAGGCTGCGAGCTCAAGATGCGTTGTGCAATGCCGGCGAGGAAGCGTCGGACTTGGAATGTTGCCGAATGGAGTTATTTGTGGGCTCATTAAATCTGATCCAACTCATAAGATTATAATAATAATAATAATCTTTATTAATAGAGAAAACATACAAACATTGAAACATATAAGGTCTCTGATTCCTGAACTAGGTATATATATATACCTGTATCTCAGGAAATCAGTGCCCACTCCCAGATAGTTTTACAAAATAACATTTTTTTTTGTAGTCCAAATAATTAAGTAGGTAGAAAAAGTCTGGTTTTAGTATAATTGATAAAAACTATGTAGGTATGTGCGAATACCCAAACATATGTGTAAATTAAGTAAATGCCAGGAGCAGCTCCTCTGTGTCATGGTAATCTAGGGTAGATAGCCAGCTGGTAATTTTAGATTTACATTGGGGTCATTAAATTTCATTAAATTCGTGTATTTGATTGTTTAAGACTTCGGTTTATCCGGCTCGAAGGACCGAGTCAGTAAAAGTGTATAGTGTACAATTGAAAACTATAATGTTTAGTCTCACAGTAATAAAAAGTGTATTGTAGGCTCATTGAATTTGATTCAATTCATAATTTAATCATTTAAGCCTTTGGTTTATCCGGCTGAAAGGACCAAGTCTGTTAGTCTATAGTATTTAGTAAAAATATAGTTTTTAATCTCACAGTAATAATAAAATTCAGTTATCCAACTTTCTATGCGTACAACAAGGTAAGACTAACAGCCGGTTGCACCAAGTTTTACGTTATACGATTTCGTAAAAAGTAACAGTTACTACATAAAATGGGTCGTTTCACTATTAAAATATGATTCGCGCCGTACATTTAACCTTTTTAAACGTAAAAGATAAAATAAAACTACAATTGAAACTATATTATGGTGCAATTCTTGCGTATTTATATTGTTACTTTTACGAAATCGTAAAACGTAAATTTGGTGCAACCGGCCGCAAGTATGATTAAGCATACCTACGGTTATTTGTCAAGCTTCAAAATATTAAAGCACAAAATTATTTTAGCACAAAATTTGTTTAAATACACGGCTTCCCCGATTATATTCTTTTAACAAAGAGTTACTAACCTTTTAATTATTTCTATAAAGTATGTTTTATAAACTTAACGAACGTTTTCTATTTTTAAATAAAATTAACTAACATTTTGTGTTTCTCGATAAAGTCAAATAACTTTCTTTTTATCAAAGTCAAGTAACTTTTTGCTTTTTTATAAAGCTTCTTAAACTTTAGTTCAGGTACCCTATCTGAAAATAAATTTTGCAAATAGAAAACTTGCAAATTTACCTATATATGCCAGAAAAAAATACACTTACTTAAAACAATTGCAGTTGACGCAAAAACACTGACAACTTGAGGATTAAAATACCTACACACATTATATAAACCAATTATTTCATTAAAATTACGTTTATTTATTTTAACTGATATAATTCTTCATTATCATATCAGCCTAAAGACGTCCAATACTGCACAAAACCTTTTCCATGCTGTAATAAATAAAGTCTAAGCTTTTCTTAAATCAACAATAACATTAAAGTTAAAACCTATAATGGATAAGCAGGCAGGATTAAGCAGGAACAACATACGCACTTTGGTCAGAGCCCTCACTGGACACTGTCACCTTAACAAGCACATGTCCATCATGGGGTAGAGTGAGTGCAGAGAGTGCAGGGCCTGCCACGAAGCAGAAGAGACGCCTATGCACTTGCTCACAAACTGTGGACCACTGATGCGTAAACGCAGCCTACATCTGGGCAAACACTTACTGTTACCAGATGAGGTCAAGCACCTCTCCCCCAAGAAAATACTGCACTTCTTAAAAGATGCAGGGTTTGCGGGAGAACTGTAATAGTGGCGGTCACAATAGATCTTCTAGGTCGCAGTGACAGACAAACCATAGCCGCTCATATCAATAAAAAAATATATAATGGATACGTAAAAAGGTAAACAGAACAGTTTTGCTTGCTATGCCCGTTCACAGGGCTCACCTCAAAAGCTCAAAGTATTTAATTCGCAGCCGCAGAGCCCTAACATCGTTTAGCAAATATTCACGCCCGAGAAAAGGTTACTCACGCCTAATAACACTTAAATGTCTCTCTAATGAGCGAAAAAACCCATCCCACAAGCGAAACGTATCAGAGCCGAAAACTAACTCTATACCTGAAGCCGAAAGCTTATTTTCCGATCCGCGCAAACGTGCAATTACGTCTATACAGTACAAATAAGAACTAAATGATGGGAAGACAGAATGAAATCAAGAGATAAAACGGCCACTGCGTTCAGTTTTCGTATTTATATCGGGGGCAATAGAGTCGTTTGTTGCAGCGACACGGTCGAGTGTGGGTTGAACTGTTTTAGTGGATATTGCGTTGTGTTTAGGTCGCGTTTCGCGTGAGGCGCTGCCTTATTTAAGGGTATGTAGTATGTTTGTCGCGAGTTAATTTAGTTGTGGATTAAGTGGGTTTTGAGTGATTGATGTTTTTGAGATCTCGCCGGGGCGGGCGCGGCCTTTGTTGCGAGCTCGTGTGATTTCATTAGTCGGGATGCTGCCACGTAATTGGGAATAATCGGTTATTTTTGGATATGTATATAGTAAAATCGACGGTCTCAAAGTAAATTATCGAAAGTGATTATTGAAACCTAAACTTTCGATGAACTACTGCGGAATCGAGTTTTATATTCGATGATTTACGACTTATATTTTTGGAAGTACATGATTTTCTCTTATTATCTTTAGTCTTAAATATAGCTCTACAGAAAACGTTACAGCTAATAAAAGAAAATTAGAATTTCGATGAATTACGTTGGGGCCGTCGAAATACATGCGTCGATGGCGTAGTGCGTAAGGCAATCCAATCGGCAGGTAGGGGTTTGAACCACGCCACGTACCAATGTGTTTTCAAATTTAGAATTCATACGTACGTTTATTCGACGCTTTTGCGGTGAAGGAAAACATCGTGAGGAAACCTGCACACGCCTGTGAAGAAGGAATTTCTTTGCAGGTTGTGTGTGAAGTCGACCAACCCGCACTTGGCCAGCGTGGTTGACGAAGGTCTAATCGCCCTAGTTTACGGTAGGCTCGAGCCCCTCGGTGGGGACGTATATGAGCTGTTGATGATGATGATAGTAAAATATTTTTTTTGTGATTAAGTTCCTCTATATATCCTAATTAACTATGATACGTACGATCAATTTCACTAACCTTGTCTTAGCCGAGGATAATCCTAAGTAGTATGTTCTCACTTCTTGTCTTTAATGAAAAGAATGTGACAACTTGGCGCTTAAGAATGTCCTAAACTAAGACAAGGTTAGTGAAATTGACCACTTGTGTGTTCTTGAAAATTGTCATATTACAGAATGCTTAGGCCGTAAAACAAAATGTCCAAGAAAGCTTAAAGTTAATCAGGGATAAAGTAAAGTAAATTCGCTTCTGGTGCATTGGTTCGAAAGCTTTGTTTTCGATAATAAAAACAAAGCAACCTTCGCCATGGTCGGGCCCTGGATGGGTGACCGAAAATTTGTGATCTCGAGTTCCTCCGTACTTCGGAAGATACGTTAAACCGTTGGTCCCAGTTTCTATTGGAACTGTTTCCACCCACTGTGTTATGTTCCATGCTCCTCATATGTTTCTTCCATGTAGGATGGCTTGTCCCCAGTAGTAGCACGTATTAGGCTGCAATGATAATGATTTCATTAACACCAAATGTTGAAATCTGCTGTTACTTGTTAAAATCGAATTATTTATACCAAAATAATATTAATTTACGCATCCCTAATAAAAATCGTAAACACCCTTGCTTAAGCGTGCCGCAGTCAAGCACAAACTACCGCCGTAACGCATTCTTCAGTAGAGTTAGTAAAAGGTTTAATGACACAGTTAGCACTTACCCTCACTTGAGACATATTCTGCACCAACCCCTCCGTGGCTAGACGTCTACTCGCGAATAGTTTTATGTCTCCTACTCGTTGACCGCTATGTGTTATTTTTCTTATTGTTAATTGGTTTTTCATTTTTCATTTCTTTTGATATGTTATTACCTACTCCAATGAAATGTCATTTAGCTAGTTATTGGTGAAAACTAAAGGCTTTTGTAATTATTTAGTCCTTGTGACATACGTAATGTATAACATATATGCTGTTTGTTTTCCATTAAATATAAAATAAAATAATAAATAAAATAAAAGTGTCTTAAGATTCTCTCATTTTAATAAAGTGTTTTGACTGTCGTCCTGCCTTTGAAACCGCCTTTGAATTATTGATAGGTACTACAATTTTATTGATCATAAACTACGAGTACCTATAGTTGTAGTTGTGTTTCTTAAAAGCTTTGTAAATATTGTTTGACCGTAAAAGAAATTCAATTTAACCACAACAAAAGTCAAAACCTCTCTCCCGCACGAGCTATCTTCGCATTTGGATTCTACTTCCACTTACCACCAGGTAGAATGGAGTCATTTGCTTGGCCTTCTATAAAAAAAATGTGTTTTTCAAAAAGCTTTCGAATTTTTGAACGCATAATATGAGTAGGTTTTTTAAATGAATAAAAAACTGAATTAATTAATAAATTATCTATTCGGTGCTTTCCTTTTGCGTGAAAGTATAATTAACATGAAGTGCTTATTATAAGGTTACTCATTTTATAAATAAATTTTTAATTTACAAAATTTTCAATATCTTGTCAAAAGTTGTCAAAGTTCACCTGTTCGAGTATTAAGCTAAGATAGTTTAAGTCTCATCAGGAATATGACGAATCAGGAACAAATCAGATTTTTTACTTAAAAATTATATTTAAGTATTTAAAACCATCTTGAAAATTTCCACTGTGATCTCGGTTAGCTTGTAAATTACTTGATACTTGAAATCTAGCGTCAAACAACCAACGAACGCTTTGAAATGTAACGAACTCAAATTAATAGTCCAACATTAAAAGGCTTCAAAACCAGACGCCATCAGAAACAAGCCATCATTAGTCGAAAACGGCCCCCTTAAGAACTTCCCTCTGACAAACGTTATTATAAATTTTACCGCTGACACCTCCGGCAAGAACTGGACCTTAACGTAACACTGTAAAGGCGTATTCAGGGAACCAATTGTTCACTAGTTAAGTCGCTTTGTATTCGACACGACGAGTTATTGGCTAAGTTCTGGTCCACGGGCTGCATCCTAAGATGGCGATATGACTCCGTCCCTTTCGCACTTAGGCGTTTCTGTGTATGCGTCTCGCGTCTTATCTTGCGTAATAGAAAGAAGGTGAAGTGCTTTTTGTTCGTGTTTGTGTTAGGCGTTAGAAAGAGAGGGCGAGATTAAGTCAATATCGTTTGTTGTGTAAATAAAGAATTGAGGGATCGATCATGCCGCACCTATGGCTGGTCTTTGGGAATTTTTGAGATGTTTATTATAGTTGTAAGTCATTTCTACTATTAAATAAACAAACTTTAGGATAGGTACGTTAACCCTTAATTAGGCGCGCCTAAAAGTTGCGTATTTGGTAGCGCGGGGTGAGTAGCACCTCACTCACAGTCAGTGACTAAATAAAATACAAAATAATCTCAATTTTTAATTTTATTGGCGACCATATTTGAACATGAATATTAATAAACTTTTAAAGTTGTTTTTAAAATAATAATTAATAAGTTTTAAACAAGAAAAGTAATACATATAACCATCAAGACATCTACGCTATAATTTTGACAGATTACAACCATATGGTCACTACGTATATTATTGCGGTACTGAGAGTATTCAATCTTGGTTTTTCTGCCCTTGGTGTCAAAACCGTTCACAACTGAACGATTGTCGCGACTAAATTCTAAACGTAACACTTGTTACGCTTAGAATTTAGTCGCAAGAATCTGCTACGAAGCAACCTGAAGAGCAGCGCCATAAACTTTTATTTTAAAAACTTATAAGCCTGGAAACTTGCTTTGGGGCGTATGACACTCCACGCGCCTAATTAAGGGTTAAGCATTTTTAATTACTTTGCCTCTCTATTCGAACGCTTTACAGCCTTCGTGGTGGTCATGGGATACATGATAACGAATGATGATGGGATGTCATCCTGTAACCACGAATACCTACATACTATAAAGCGCTTGAAGAACCTTAGCTTTTAACAAAATCTAAATTCATCAAAAGTCCGGATCTGCCACAGGACAGTGCCGGAACAAAGTACGTCAAAAAACCTCGCAATTGCAAAGAAAATGTATAAACTGATCTTGATGTTCATAATGAGAATGAGATCGTAAATTTCATTCTCACTATGAACAGCGTCCAAATAATGGAACTGAATAACTCGCAAATTGACGTACATGTGTACGTTAATTTGCGAGTACGCCACGGAAAAATGTTGAGAGAAAGTTTAGAAAAAGAAGCTTGCTAATGTGACCACGCGACGAGCAGAGTGCGGGACATACCCACTAAACCACTTCGGTTTAGTGGGTATGTCCCGCACTCTGCTTGGAGAGTCCTTTACCGTCTGTCCATTACCATCAGCAGGTACAGTGCGCAACTGCGGCTTAAAATTTTATTCTGTAGAGTAGTCATCCTTTTTACGACAAGCATTTCTAGTCGTAAAAACAATGCTACGCAATAAAATGAATACACAATTTGGTGTAAATTTTCAACAATTTTATTTTCTAAATATTTTAACCTTATTTTCAACGAGTTTCTAAATATTTTCATGTATTTGTGGTTACGGATGTGTACCTAAAGTCATATTTTTTTTTTATTCGTGACGTACCAGTTTATACTTTTGTAAGGGGTTCCCAATGAAAACTTACGAAAATTTGAAACGAAGTTCCTTATTGGACGTAATGGAGACAGGGGCTAGCCAACAAAAACTTTACGTTACAGAAAAGCGTTACAGCGAATTTATTATTAATTAACCCATTAAAATAAATCTAAACACGATGCGTATGATTTTTAGAGAATTTTCAAATGATGATTAAGAGAATGAGATTTTTTAAATGAAATCCATATTGATTTTTAAAAAGAAAAAAGTATTCTTTAATTATTATAATTTTTTTCAAATATCTGTAACACAGAACAACATAAAGAACGTCGTTCCTATCGCTTGTCCCACGACACCACACGGCTTTTTTTAAGGTTCCCACCTTTCCCAGACTATTCCTAGTCTATTGTGATAACAAGGGGCTAAGTTGACTAGACCACTCAGTTGAATCCTGTTTTTATATAACTAAGTTGGCAAACAAGCATACAGCCCAACAAGATGCTAAATGGTAACAATCACCTGTACATGTGGCTTCTGTGAGATTTGCAGCAAATCTACAACCCTCAGTCCCGGTACCCAGTACCCAGTAATTTCACTGCCATATAATTTCTTACCTTTCACACCGAAACAGAACAATACAAGTACTGCTGCTTTGCGGCAGAAATAGGTAAGACGGAGGTACCCAAGCAAGCGACCCTGGTACTATAGAATCTCCGTCCGGTTTTTCGTATACTGGACTAAACCTCCATCCAGAACGTTTCCGCCCCTTATGGGGGGCCCGTTTGGCATCAAGAAGGCCCATTTTACCAAACGAACTCAGACAGGCCCAACAGTATAAGCAAACCGGAACTTTTTAAAGATTTTTTTCCTACTTTAATAAGGTCAATCTCTTTGCGAGCTTTATGTTATTACTTAAACTTCCCCTGAAGCTTCACCCGCGAGGACTACCAATTCGATCTTGGTGTTTTTTTTCTCGGTCACCATAGGATATTTAGTAAAAATTATCATTTAAAAAAATATCAAAATTAATTTTCATTCTTCCAAATACATAATTGACCAATTTCTTATACAGTTTTTTATCCCACGTTCTACAGGGTGGTCCGGAGAATTGGGGTTACCCAGAGTCTGAATCTCACTTACTATAGACAAGATAAACATTGAGGGTACTTTAGTGGGTTAAGTTTCCCCGTACTCAGGAGGGAGAGTCCCACACACTCTGTATGTACAATTTTAAAATGACTATTTAGTTAATCCAAATCTACCCCAAAAGTGGACCATAATAATAAATATGTTTAAACAAACTATTTTTATATGAGTAATCAATTACCTACATACGAATAGCGATGAAAGCTACGTACGAACTTGCATTTCCCATTCAACCACTTTGGGGGGGAGAAATTCCGAAAATCCTTTCTAAGCTGACATCTCCGACTATTAATCTACTTTTGTCAGAAATGTCATCTTCATAACTTAATTAGTTTTTGTTGTGTTTGAGATTTCGTGATTAATTCGTGAATATACATTATTTTCTATTTAGGGCTGTCCCGATATGCTTTAAGAGTGTGGACTCTTTACACCGTGACTAGGGTAAGACTGACAGCTGTCGGCAATCGTGGCTGACAGTTTTCAGTTTGTGGCTAGCGTCGGCGAGTGGTGACGACTGGTTTCAAAGCCTTTTTTTATTAATACAAGAATTCAACTTCGTGTATATTCCGTCTGTGTTCTGTCGAATGCCTTTTATTTGTGTTATCAGTTTTGGCTGAGTTGAGGACACAGATATAGCAATAAGTCTTTTACCATTTTTCAAGTTTTCTTTTATTTGTTGCAATAAAATGTTGTTAAATTTTAACAGTAATGCTTTTATGATTTTATGGGTCATGTTGGATTTTCGTACTTTTTTTTTGTCTAATTGAATCAACTTAACTATATTGGGCTTATGTCTAGTTATGTTGTTTTGTTGTGTAATAATAAGCCTTGGGTAGTTAGAAAACCTAAAATATTTCATTGATTAATATTGTTAATGTGGCCATCAAATGGATGTGTTCGTAATAACAACGCGTATATGTATTAAAATGTGACAAAGTATAAATTCAATCGTTATTTATGAAAACATTCACGAAAATAGTCAAATTTAATATTGGTCTGTCCTCATACTTTTACTATCAAATTGTCAAATTGTAATAAGTATGTGTTCGTGAGTATTAATGTGTCAAAAGTATAAATTCATTGTTCTGTAAGGAAACATTCACGACAAGATATACAAACAAATAGACAACACCTTTTAAATAGAAAACGTGTTCTATTTTGAGCGTAGACAGAAACCGAAAAGTGCGCGGCTTGTCACGTGACGCCGCCATGTTTCAGTCGCTCTTATTTTATACTCTGTTATCGATTGTGACGTGTTCGTGTGATGTTTGTTTGAAGGTTTGATTCTTCTTTTGTGTTTGGTAGCGCTGTCCACGTGGATTTCACCAAGCTGGAGAATTTTCATGGTTTGAACGTGGACCTACAAGAAAAACGGACGTAGTGTTACTTTTAACAAATGTGAAGCATGCAAGGTCAGGTCAGAGAATTTCATGTGTTTGTACACGACCTACATTCACACAGATGCATCAGCGTAACCGTTTGCACTGAGAAACATAAAACATAATGTTTTACAACTTGTTGTATCATACAAATCTCAAAACTTGTTGTGTATGCTTTTGCGTTCGCCCTGCCGAAAATCGTGTTGGATTCGGAACAAATCCTAAGATTTGTTGCAGATTGTGAAAACGTTGCGTTAGGATCGCCTCAAAACTTGTTGTCTGTTAACGTTTTTAATGGATTTGTCAACGATTGCGTTCGCACATTCGGCTGTTAAAGTCTTAATACATGTTTTGCAACTTGTTGGGGTGCTGAAAATGGAAACGCATTCATAAACATTGACAGAAACATGTTTCAAAACATGTTTTTATGTAAATGTTTCGTCAGTGCAAACGCACGGTAAGACAAACCGCCGCGTCGTCGCGCGTCGTTTCTCGACGAACAAGACACGCACACATACAAATGTGCTGTCATTTGCATGCTTCACTCCTGATTCAACAATGTTCCGTCCGTCTTTTTGTCAGGTCGGTGGGTTTGAATGAGATGTTCTTTTATTTCTGATAAATTATCTGGTAGGTACCGGTAACTTTTACGGACTTGTATGATAAATTCAGCTGGTCAAGCGTGATTAAGTGACGATCACTTTTCGAACTTATTGGTCGAATCAATTTTATTAATTATTCAAGACTTGTCATCAGTCCTAATTGATTTTCGGCTACGGCCGTCAAATTCAGCAGGATCAAAGCCACCTTCGCGAAAGATTATAGTGCACAAGACAAGTGCCTACGTCTGAGCGGTGACGGATATAATATAGAATACACGTGTCTCTCTGTGTCACTATGCCTGAAGAGAAAACACTAAAGTCGGGAGATTTCAGAAATAGGTTTCTGAAAAATGTATTGCTGTTTGAATCAAGCCATTTTTTTAGGCTTTTGAAGTAAACCTATCTCATTTAATTAAGTTAATAATTAACTTAATAAAAAAAGGAAAACATAACAACGTATGCTAGTAGCAGCCAACGATTTTTTTTTATAAAATGGAACAGCTATTTCCATTATCCAGGAAGGAAACAGGGGATTAGGTTTGTTTGGAAAAAATACGATTTCCTCTTAACCGAGAAGCGTTTATAAAATCATTTATGAAAGTTGAAGAAGCTAGAGAAGTATGCTTAATATTTAGAGGAGTATAAAATCTCTGCCTACCCCCTTGGGAAAGAGGGGCGAGTATACAGATTTATACCTATGTATGTCAGACCTGCGCAGGGCCTGTAAATAAGAAGAGAAGAGATGCAAGTAGGGCATGTTGTGCCGTTGCCTTGCAATTCTCTAGCTCGTAGGAGAATGAGTCTCTGAATTCATTCGTTATGACTGGATTTGGGTCCAGTCAAAGGATTTCGGATATTATTTACCTCAAATTATATGTTGATATCAAACAAAATGTCATGCAGGAAATCTTATAGTATTTTGTATGTCAGTCAGGGTAGATTTCATTCAGTCGGATATAACGTAACGCGGTTTCGTTACTGCAAGGAAGTGTCGGTGTCGCCCCGCCTTGCTCCTGTCGACATCCGATTCGATAAACCCCGAAAAGAATACCGAAGTGTTTTATGAAACAAAAAAGGGTCGTTGCTTGAAAGTGAATTGTAGGTAATGTAAATGTCGAATCGTGATAGGTTGGGGAGGTTAATTTTGGTAATCGTAATCGGTTGTGTGGAGGATACTGGGGCGTATATCACTCTGCTGATCCTCTAGTAGTCCTTGCTAATTATAGTCTATCAAATAAGATATCAATAAGCACATTCGATAGCTTTCTTAAAACATATCATAATAATATAATAATAATATAATAATAATATGTATAACTTTATATATAGCTTATACATAAGCCAATTAATAAGCCATAGCTTTTGTTGACAAATTTAAAAGTTAAATTTGCGAAATTAAATAAATATGTTTTTGTTTAATGCTGATCCGAATAAAAATAGAAGCAAGGGAGAGGTCTTCTAAATCTATAATGATTAATGTATGATTTGTACGTTGACTGCATAGTTTCAAATAGAGTTATATAATACAGTGTACACAATAACACAATATAGAAAATTATTCGATTTAGGGTAGGATTAAAACCGCGTTTTTAAATTTCAACTTAAATCTTTTTTTGTCTGAAAAGAAAATTATAAATAAAAAACTAATTAATAAAAAATAAATAAAATGACAAATTTATAAAATAAACAAAATAGTGATAAAAAACAAAAGATATTTAAAAAAACGCTCTACACCCGGATCAAACCACTGCCACATAGATTATTTTTTTTTTTTTTTTATTCTTTATTATGCCATACACCTTAAAGGTTACGTCGGCTTACATAAATATGCATAGAATTGTATAATTACATAGAATTGAAATAATGTTCTAAATGTTACATTTTCTTAACAAATGAACTAATGAGGAAACTCAACACTCTGTCACTATTTTCACTTCTAAACTCAGAACTAAAACAGTTATGGAGGAAAAACAGTAAGTCCCGTCTATGCGTGTTTGTATCTTGCAAAAGCTCAACACGATCCGGCTCATTCTGGATACAATCCAGGAGAAGGTGAAATAAATCATCATTCACTTTGCAAGTATTACAATTTGGGCTTTCGATTTTACCAACTAAGAACTTAAAAGAATTTAAATAAACGTGTCCAGAGCGAACCCTCATACACATAACCAATTCTCTTCGGCTGAGCTTACTTGTAGCAAACCATGGGACATGAGGTGGTTCACTAACAATAGACTTATACCAAATACCTTTATCTTTGGAGGTTTTATTAAATAGTTCAATCCACTGCTGGTATATTTTGTTTCTTATTTGTTGCAAATAATCCGAATAAAATGATTTTACCTGAAAATCAATACCATCAATAAGTGCTTGATTTGCTAATGAGTCGGCCACCTCATTCCCACAGATTCCCACATGAGAAGGAACCCACTGCAGTTTGACTTCAATGCCATTAACGATTAGGTGTCTAATACATTTAATAATGGCATAAGCCTCCGGCCTACTAAACACTCCTCTACCACAACTTAACAAATGTTGTAAAGAAGACGCTGAATCAGAAAATATCACAAAGCGTCTGTATCCACAGGATTCAGCATAGCTAAGTGACTCTAATATGGCAAGTAACTCTAAGCTCATAATAGGTAAACTTAAATTATCAATTTTAAATTTGGCACCAAAAGATGTATGGGAATCAAAATACGAGAAACCTGAACTATTATTACAGGTATCTTTAGAAGCATCTGTATATATCTGAATAAAGTCTTGAAATTCATTTATGGCAATAGAATCAAGAGCCTCTTTATATTCACTAGGTTTTGTATTCTTTTTTACCGTATCAATAGATGTAATTTCGATATTAATGATGCTTTCTAACGGTACCTGAGTCACAAGAAAATTCAACTGGTACAATAGAGGAGTCTGGTTACGGTACATATTATAATTCATAACAATTTTAAAAGTTTCGATTAAAGTAAATGTGCCTGACCTTCGCCAATAACGATTATTATTTAAACTCTGAATAAGCCTAGCAATACCTTTAAGAAGATAGTCATCTGATCTGGACCAAACTTTTAAGAGGTATTTAAAACAGAGGTATTGCCTTCTGAGCTCTAAAGGTTTGATATTTAACTCTGATTGCATGACATAAATAGGCGTAGATCTAATAAAACCTCCGCATATACGTAGACATTGATTTTGTACTAATTGCAGTTTTCTCAAAACTGACACACTTGAATTATTATATAAGAAGCTGCCATAATCCAATCTACTTTGTATCAAGGCGCCGTATAGCCTTCTCAATTGTAGGGTATGAACGCCCCATTTTGGATTACTCAAAAACTTTAAAATATTTATGTAGGATGTACACTTATAAGCCAATTCATTGATATGTTTGGACCAATTCAAACGGCTATCTATCCACATGCCCAAAAATTTTACATTTTTGACAACATCTATTTTAATACCATCAATTTTAATATCTATAGGCGGTAATCTATATTTACGTGTAAAGAGACACAACTTAGTCTTATCGTATGATAAACTTAGCCCAATATTTTGAAGGAGGCTAGAGAAATCAACAAGTCCCTTTTCTATAATGCTAGTACAATAAGACAAGTCTTCACTGGTACAATAAAAGGCAAAATCGTCTGCATATTGTAAAATTTTAACACCTGACAGGTTTTTTCCTAAACTGATTGTTATGATGTTAAATAAAATAGGAGACATGGGGTCACCCTGGCAGAGGCCCTGGCGACAATACCTTGATAAACAATCGCCTGATTGAAGAGAAAAGGAAAGATGTCTTTCTCTTAGAAATTCATAAATATATGAACACAAGTAAGGATCCAGGCCAAAATCAACTAAACACTCGTAAAGACATTCGATTGAAACATTGTTATAAGCATCAGCTATATCACAAAAGCAACATAGCATATAGTTTTTATTTGTTAAAGTTGTTTCAGCATCCATTACAAACCGAGATAAATTATCAACACAAGAGTAACCGCGCCTAAATCCTAAAGTAAAGTCATTGAAGAAATGATTACTCTCAAAAAAGTATTCTAAGCGTCTCGTGACCATAAGATTGAACAGTTTACAAATGCAATTTAAAAGAGAAATTGGTCGAAACTTACATGAATTGTTATTTTGTTTTGGTATAGCTATAATTTTAATTTTACGCCACTGTTCTGGTATTGAGCTAGACTTATAGACAATATTATAAATGTGTAACAAAATATCTTTAGCAATCGGTGGTAAGTTATAAATCATAGAGTAAGAGATGTTATCTAAGCCCGTGGCTGTGTCTTTTTTCTTTAAAATCGCATTTAATTCCGACATAGTAAATAAATTAACTTCTGTATTTTCGTGAACTACATATTTATGCTGACAGTTGACACTGTCAGGAGACAAATTAGATACAAATTGTTGTGCAGAATCGTCTTCTAATGTTTAATACGACCTTTTATAGCCTTTGATCCACTTAAGTTTTTTCCATAGATCCCTACATGAGATATTTGCATCCACACTATTGCAAAATTCTTCAAACGATTTTCTTTTAGCGGCCCTTATCATGTGTCGTGCTTCTTTTATCTTATTCTGCAAAATAATAAAATTTTCACTTGTTCTATTTTTCCTAAAGATTTTCAAGGCTAGTCTCCTTTCACCCACTATTTTAGATAAATCTTGGTTCCACCAGCTTTTTGGGTTAAACTTTGAAAATGGTTTATTATTAATCTTAACAAGAGGTATGCTCGTGTTAGCTGCACTATTAATTACTAAAAGTAAATTGTCATAGCAGCTCTGCAAATCATCATTCAGAACAAAATCCTTGCAACCAGAGGCTATTTCAGACTTAAACAAATCCCAATTCGCCTTTTTGATGCTACGTTTATTATTTGGTGGAATGAAATTATATGTATCGTGTAGTTTAATTAGAATTAATCTATGGTCACTACCAAAACACTCGTTCGTAACGCACCAATCAAACTGTAACGCTATGTCTGAACTTGCAAAAGTTATATCTGGCGAACTAAAAATTGATTGACCATTAAGCATGGCAAGGCGCGTAGCATCACCATTATTTAAATACAAAAAATTATTATCAATACTTGCTTCCGCTAATATGCGACCACGAGTGTCTGTTTTACAAGACCACGACGAGTGGTGCGCATTAAAATCACCTGCTATCAATGTGTTACTATTAAAATGGCTAAATAAACGGTCATAATCTAATCTACTAATATTAACATTCTGAGGTGAATAAATAGCAACTAAATATTTAATGTAACTAAAATTTAAGATTTCTATACAAATACTTTCAAATGGGCAACTTGGAATAAAATTAGACAACAGTTTAGTTTTCACTGACTTATGCACAAAAACAGCCACGCCCCCGTACTCATCATCCCTATCTGCTCTAAAACAGTAGAAATCAGGTATTTTTGCCCTCTTTTCGGGTGACAACCATATCTCCGTACATATACATATGTGTACGTTCTCCCTTACAAGATACGATTCAAGGTCGCATAACTTAGGACTAAGGCTACGACTGTTCCATTGTACTATTTTCAACCTTGTTTTAAATGTTTTATAATGTGTGTTATTGTCCATTATAGTTTAGAATACAAAAATAATAATATTGTGTAATTATAGTTTTTTAAGTTTAATAATCATGCGTTTAATTCTATTTTTCAAAATATTACAGTCAATATATTTCATAATGTCACTAAACATTAATATTAACAGTCCTGGATCGTCACAGTATTTTTTTGTTATGTTTTTAATGTCACTTTGGCCAAACGTGCTTTTTAATAACTCTTTTGCTTCATTTAAAGATAAAGGATAGTCCTTAGAGGTGTCATCAAAAACTTTATGAAAGCTTTTCCAATCAGTTTCCGAACTTTTAAGTTTGCGAATCTTCTTCGGTTGTTTTCTGACGTCATCAAGCTGTAACTCTGCAGAACTATGTTGCGAAAAATCGCTGCAAGAGGACATTACATCAGAGAAGTCATCAACGGGTGTATTCAACTCCATCACATTGTTTTGGTCTGAGGGAACCGTATCCGTGGAGGGGGCATGGGGACGCTTGCTCGGCAATAAAATTTTCTCCGATACAAATGGGGGTAGCATACTATAATTATTAATTTGCCTTTCTTGCGTCATTGACACTAGGTTATCTAGTTGCGCCGAAGAATTTTCTGGGCATTTTGAGGCCAGGTGGCCCTCCTTTTTACACCTAAAACATGTAAGGTTATCTGATGATGCATAAATCCAGTAATTGGTCTCCTCAAAATTAACTTGGAAACTATCTGGAAGCTGATTAATATCCTCTGGAGATATGTACACTTGGCGGCGGAAACTCATCACGTGACCAAGACCAATATCATTTAAACCGGCCCTTAGACATGAAATTTGAGACATTGGAGTGATATTTAATTCTTTCAACCTGGCCTCAATCACTTTATGTGGTATGACAGGACAAACATTAGATAAAATAATGCGTTTGTTTCTGCTTAACAATGGTTTAATGCTCAGCAGCTGATCTTCTATTTTAATAAACTTGTGGGTATCAACTAGTTTATCCGCAATAACTTTTGAGGAAGCAAACATACACACTCGGTTATTAGAAATACGAGATAAAAAAAGGATATGGGCAGGGTCTATGAGATCACAAAATGCCTTCGCATATTGTTTCAGTTGGAATTGTTCTAAAGCATCTACTATGACAGCTTGGTCCTTTTTAGGGAATTGACTTGTCTGGGTAACTGCTGCATAACTTTGTGTCACGGTAGGTGTAGGATCCATATTTTTCTTAAACAGCCAATATAGGCTGCACGATCACAATAATAACACTAAATGAGCTTACAAGTCTCAAACAAAAAAGTAAACAAACACATTGATAACGAACACGCGTACGGGAAAGAGAAAATAACGCACCTCTGGCACACGTGCACTTACACTCGCGGTCAGTGGTAGACTGGGCCACATAGATTTAAAAGTCGAAGATCTAACGCATAAACCAATCCTGCAGACCTATATGAAGTAGTGAAATTAAAGATCTCGTGTTTTTTTGTAATGCGACATGCGATAGATGGACGAAAATGTATGAGGCGAAGTAAAAAAGTTTCACTTTGAAAATAAGTCACTGAATGCGAAATTAGTCTCAAACTGACACAGTCACTTAACCCCATTCCCCTCAATTTTTTGCCAAGCGGCTGCATGCTTTAAGTGATTGTTGTGAGCTTCATTTTTCAACGTTTACATCATACTAGTGTCATATTGCATTCGTTTACCACAGTCAAACATAATTTCAGCAGGCAAGCAATCGAGCATTCCCTGCAGACACCTACCACGCAGCGTATGTGCTAAATAATAAGTAGGTAGCCGGTTACACGAACACATTTTTTATTAGATGCCTAAAGTCTTCTAGGGTTCCGTACCTCAAACGAAAACACGGAACTCGTATGGGATCACTTGCTTGTCTTCCTGTCCGTCTGTCTGAAAACATCGTTTTCATCAGGACCGCGTAGAAATATCAAACATCAAACTAGCTGCTGTCCGCAACATCTTTTGCGTTCCCTGGGGAACTCTTTAAAATTCAGGATAAAAGTGGCCTATATCCTTTTCTGCGATTCCAACTGTCTATATACCAAATTTCATCTAAATCGGTTCCGCGGTTTAGGCGTGACCAGGTAACAGATGGAGAGGGAGAGGGAGAGAAAGACACTTTCGCATTTATAATATTAGTTTCGATACTCGGGTAAACTTGTAAGTCAATAAAATGAAATGGCAGTTAATATCGAATATTTTCGTAATTTTTGCAAATTCACAAGATAATCAAAATCTATAGACTATTTACCGTTGACCTAAAATCATAAAATTTGGCAAGAAGGAATATCTTACAGCACATGGCATAAAAAAATCTGAAAACAGAACTTATGAGCACACCTAGCTTGTTACCATCTAACGACAACACATCCAATCTAAGTTTATTGCCATAATCAAAATCAAAGATGAGATAAGCTTCTGTGTCAGTTGTCGAGAAATCCAGATTAGCTCACTTTCATCTACGGCATTATGAGCACTTGCTATCAGATGGGTTGAAGGTAGAGCTGGAGTAAATAAAAAAAGTAAAGCGCCCTATAAGTGATGCATCATTATACCCATATATCAGACGATCAATAGATTCCTTTTTTAGAATAAAATAAAAAAAAAACATTCTAACACACAAAATAACACTAAAACAACAAACAATTACCGCAACACGTTTATTGGGCAGCATAAAACATTTTTGACATGAGCACCATCTAAGGAAACAGAGCCACGCGTGTCTCACGGGGGCAATTAGCCAAACAGTTCTGGGCACGGAATGTTCAACCGCCTTAATTTCACCCTTATAATACGTTAATATAGCCCCGCTCGCCTCACCTTGCCTTTAGGCTGCAACTACACCGCGATGCGATGCGATAGAATAATATCACAATGCTCTGGCAGTTAGCCGGAGCATGCATCATATTGCTTGTTTTTAGGACAGTGTTTTCAACTGAAAAGCCGGCAAACTGCAGTTTTCAGATTTTTTCCTTAGCGTGTGCTATATGACCTTGCTTTTTGCCAAATTCAATTATTCTATGTCGACGGGAAGTGAACTTGTAAAATTTGCGAATATGTGACATAAACGGTCATATCTTTTGATATCGTGTTTACTTACAATTATGAACTCCTAAAAGTTAAGGATCTTTCCATCACCAGCTCGGTTCATGACTATCAAGCGGAAATACGTACGTGAATAACTTCAGAAAAAAACAAGAAACACGTTGAACATACTTATAAAGTTTAAGGGTTTCCCTTAATTTTCATGGGATCCTATCATCAGATCCTGATTTTAGTGATAATATGACCCCCCAGGAATACACTCTATCGTATACAAAAAGAATTTTGAAAATCGGTCCACAATCGCGTAACATACTCGTACATACAAAAAAAACATACGCATTGAATTGAGAACCTCCTCCTTTTTTGAAGTCGGTTAAATAGTAGAGAATTAGAATGTTTGAAGCCAAACTGGCCTTACGATACAAATCTGAAACGATGAATAAAGCCCTACAAAAATATTAAATATTAATATTTATCTCTTACACAGGCGCACAGGCACAAGAGATAAGAAGCTCGTAATAAAAATTAAATTTGTTTAACTGTGAGCTTTGTGCGGTCACGAGAGATTTTGATATCGGAAAATAATAATAATGAACAAGCATTGTTAACTTTACTGCTTGTGAATTGGATTAGTTATTTCTTGGAAGTTTATTCGGTCATCGCTGTTAAAATTAGCAACTTTACAACTCGCATTATGTATGTGTTTGTTGCTAAATAATTATATTATTCTGATCATACGTTGTTTACTCTACTACGATAAATTCTATTGAGAAATAAACATCCACAGAAATAATTAATTTACTACTTTTCACAACAACTTACCTGACATCTTCAATAAAACGAAACACAAAAATCCAAAATTATCCAAACATTGGCAGAAATATAACACATGTTCAAAAAAATCGCTTTTTTACTCGATTAAACCGCCAAAGACCGCATGCGAGGAGCGTAATCGAATCATACACTATTTACAACAAATCAGATGCGAGACAATCGAATAATGATTCAAAAATCGAGCGCTCGAGGGGCGCGGTAAACAAGTGCGATTTGACATCTGTCATATTTGCGCGCCATAATGTTTGCTTTTTTATTTTGACATTTGGCGGGGGAGGACCGCGCTCTGCTACATTGTTACCGAGTTTGTTTTTAATTAACACTAAATCAAAGTGAAATGGATGGAGTCAGGTTACTGCAGCGCAATGAACTTGACGTCCCCACGACAGACAAGATTTTCCCTTATAAGTGTTATAAACTTATAACCATACGTGTGGCAAACAAAACGGCCTAGCTGATATCAAGCGCTTGCTGTAGTCTCTTCCCTTACCATTATTTATCGCTTATAACAGTGTTAAACCTTGGTGCAAATCCCAATAATTGTATTAGCTTAGCACAGTAAGTTAGATTGTGGTCAAAATAAAGATATTTACCTACATTATAGGTTTATTATTTTTAAATCGCAGTAAGAGCAAAATGCTACATACCTTTAAAACAAAAGATTGTAAAAATTAACTTTTTCGTGATATTTGAAAAATTATGTCTTAAAAAAATGTTAAGATCAATTTGTAACGTTCAAAATTGACATCCTTAGTTTAACTATTTTTATCAACATTACAAAAGTATATTTATTTTCTCAATGAAAGTTTCAGCGTTCTTTTTTTATTTTGGACTGTATTCAGACCATTTGTAAGGATGACCATTTGAAAATCTTACCTTCTGAAAATGCAGCATTAATTTAATTATACTAGTGCTCCTTGTATGTCTACGAATAAATATAAATTATCCATTAGAAATACTGTGCTATTTAAGTTCTTAGTAAATTATAATTTGTTACTGGTAGGGTAAACGCCGCAATATCTGACACCGCGTAGTTCCGAGCTCGCGTCGCGTGTCAAAGCTTATTAGTACACAAACGCTTCGAATTAACCGCTTCGAACAGTCAAAGAACAGTTTGCGTAATTGATGAGCTGAAATAGTGCCTTGTTGTGTTAGGGTTAAAGTATTATTTTAGCAAATTATTGTTCTGGTTTTGATCGCGTTTAAAGATAACAAAAACATATAATTTAGGTTTTATTCAACAAAGTAATGAATCGATGTAATCTCTACTCCCTTTGTCACCGCGGGTTAAGTTGAGGAACAGCTACTGACACTTGTCTAAACTTTGGTGAAATAAAAAGCAACTTTAGAGAAACCACCTTTATGAGGTTTTATACCTCATCAACTTTTTACAAATTCAAATTTCAGAATTGAAGTAAAATTAACCAATTAAACTTAGCCATTGTCGTAGCATTTGTCTGACGCTCCTACGGTGAAGGAAAACATCGTGAGGCAACCTGCATACATCTGCGAAGAAATTCAATGATGTATGTGAAGTCGACCAATCCGCACTGGGCCAGCGTGGTTGACTAAGGCCTAATCACCCTCACATAGGGTAGGCTCGAGCCCCTCGGTGGGGACGTATATGGGCTGTGATGATGATGATGATGATTGTCGAAGCAAAAAAATTTGTTACAACATATTTTCAATACTTTTAACTCCAAATTCAAACTTATATGTAGGTGATGCATCAAACCGCTCGTTTGAGTTTTATGAAGTTTTAAATAAGAGTCGTAAATACAGGACACGCTCGCGGGACGCGGCAGCGTGTGACGTTGGCACAAGCCGACACCATACTTCATTCAGGGCTACCAACATAACAATAACAGCTTTATCACGCGAACTTTTGGAACTTTTCATTCATTTTTAATTTACAAACTTGTGTTCCTTTTTTGAATTTGGTTCTAAGCTCTGACCACAGAGCGTAGGGGCGGCCGCTGGTTGCGGCCGTGGCTCGGCGAGACCCCTAAAGGTCTGGGGAGTTGGTAGCCCGGATAGCTAGGAGATTATGGCCCCGGCCTGGTCATCCATCCATCGAGCTTAAGTATAGTATAGAGCAGGCACTATACATTATTTTATCTATCTACGAGTGTGGGTACATTAGTTCAACCCATATATACGTCCACCGTTGGACAGGCGTCTCTCTATCGACGTGGACACACACAAACCGCTGAACCGATTTATATGAATAATTTTGAGTCCTGGGAAAGGACATAGGATAGCTGTTTGTCGTAGAAATCGTGCATTATGGGGGTAAAAAGTGCGTGGAAGTTTGAATGTGAAATTAATAACCGCCCAAAGATAGTTTTTCTTCTGAGGAAAGATATAAGCAGATTGAATAAAAAATGAGCACGCGGACGAAGTCGCGGGTCAAAGCTGGCTGTTTTATAATAACTGATGGACGAAATAGATTTTTACTTTCACAAGTGACTGGATCTTCACGCCAGCCCCCTAACCATGATCGCTCAAAGCGATATTAAAACCGCCCTGAGAGCGGGATGGCGCTATACGTTTCAGTATTGTTTTAACCTTGCTATAAGCGATCACGGCATCCTATTCCGAGTCGCGTATCTCCGGTTCCTCATTACCGCTCCGCGTCATCACTAAGTTAGGGTGTTAAGCCTTAGTCAAACACGCTGGTCCAGTGCGGATTGGTCGACTTCACATACACCGTTGAATTTCTTCGCGGAGGAATGCAGGTTGCCTGAGGTTGCCTTACGATGTTTTTACTTACATTCGAGAAACAAAAAACACATTGGTACATGACAGTATCGAACCACGGACCTCCCGATTAGAGGGCCAGTGTCGAGTCCAAAGCGCCACTGAGGTCACTGTCTCTGGTTGCAAGTGTCCATAAGCTACCTGACAACTAGACGGCGAAAAAATCATTAAACAATTCCGATAACCTCGATCGTACGAGTATATGGTGCAATCAACAAAACACGTCGGCGTAGTATAATTTTAGCCGGCTTGGTCGCCGCTTACGTGCCTCTAATGTAACAAGAATGAATTCCAATTTGTTGGCTAATTAAATAATTCCTCTATTAGCCTACTGTAGCGTGCAAACTTAACTCGAATAAGTCAAGCTTAGTAATTACATTGAAACAGTTCGTTTTGATATGTTAACGGGATTTTGATGCACATTTGACAAGGTTTGTTACCAGTGAACCATACTGAATCTAGATGATAGAAAACATTTGTATTGATAGTGTTATTTACACACTAGCTTCTGCCCACGACTTCGTCTTCGTGTACTTCAATTTTGAACAATTTTCAATTTTCCCACGGGAACTACTTAAGGAATCGGGATAAAAGGTAGCCTATGTTCTTTTTCATGTCTAAGGCTACATGCATGCCAAATTTCATCCAAATCCGTTAAGCTGTTTTTGCGTGATTGAGTAACAAACATCCAAACTGTCTCTTAACCTATAATTAGTATGTGTGTGTCTTTTGTGCCGTGAATAAATGTCTTCTTTCTTTCTTTCTTTCAAACATCCACACTTTCACATTTATAATAGTATAGGTAGGATTAGTAGGATTAATAATCGCAGAGAATTGGGAAACTAAACTTTTATCTGTGCTATAGGAAAGTAGTTATATACATAGGTGTAATTGGTTAAAATAGCCAGAAATCCGAAGGTGTTAAATCACAAAAATACGGGCGGCGGTCAATTCTAGTTTCTAGTCACCAAAGCAATAAATCACACGATAAGCTGGTGCAAGTTTGCTATATTCAAATCTTGTGTTCTCGCTTTTATTTACAAATCATTCATAAATCAAAATCATTATCAGAACCATCATTCAATCAACCCCCTACATTTATTTACCTTTGATTATTATATGTAAATATGGGGAAATATACCCAAATAAATATCAGACAAGATCCAAACTAACTTACCCACAAACCAAACCCCTATACCCGGATAAGGTTATATGTATTGAAATATTTCTACACTAAGTTTTGCCCGCGTCTTCGTCCGCGTGAAAATCCTTTTTTTATTGATTCCCTTTACAAATCCCCCCCTCTTCCCCTTTGACACCTTTAAGGACTGATAAAAACTATTCTTCATCCTTCCCCACAACCTTAAGCGGATATTGATTCCCCATACCAATTTCCACCCCCCTTTTCTTCCCCTTAAGGGGTGATTTCTGCGATAAAAGCTATCCTATGTCCTTTCCTGGGACTCAAACTATATTTATACCAAATTTCATCTAAATTGGTTAACTGGTTTTGGTGTGAAAGCGCGACAGACAGAAAGACAGAGTTACTTTCGCATTTATAATATTAGTATGGATTATAGCTTTCTAAGAATCTACAAGCATTTTATGTATGTGTAATAATACTTATTTGAATTTTATGTATGATAAATTATTATGAGTTTTAACTATTAATGAAATGCGATAGGTACAATTCAAATAACTTTAACCCTTTTTTACCCATAATGTAAATATTGTTACGAAAATTAATAAATTAAATTAAAATATTGTCGCTAAAATGATGATGACCGTTATTGTTATTAGTCACACAAATGGTCCTTAAAGTGTTTCAGTGATATTCAGTCTTATTTCTATGGCAACGAATTGGAATCGTCAGTTTTATACACGTAAAAAAGCGATAAATCTTTAGTAGATCCTCCACCTTGCTGGCGAATCGCTCCAAGTGGGATTTTAGTAGACTGGGATTACTGCATTATCTTAAAGTTTAAAGTAAAATAAATATAAGGGATTATCCGTCGACACTTGATGTCATCTTTTATACTGAGAGCTATGATTATTAAGGTATTTGAGAAGGATATGGGTATTATAATATATTATCTAGTATATATAACCTTACACTTTTTAACAAGTTGATATAAAATATAACACATTCTAAAACTACTTCCTTCAAATGGACACAATACTTCAAAACTTATATTGTAGATACTGTAAGTCGTAATGTCGTGATTTCCTTTAAATCCGTTTTGTAATAACGTAATATTTAATAAGCAAACCTAAACGCTTTTGTTAATTAATGTACCACGTTGTATTATCGAAAAGTTGCCCTATGAGCTACAAGAGTTCAGTTTGGACTATAAATCAGTGGAAACACGTCACCTCTAAACAGACCGAGCCAGACATAACAAAACTTTGGATATGGGAAAGCTTCGAACACGAACGGAATCACACAGGGTACCATCATTGCCCTCGCTTTGTCACTCGCACAAAAACCGTCCATAATCACATACACTTAAAGTTGGAAATTGTTTGACGCCTAATACATGTGATATGAATGTGGTGTCAAATTGTAGTGTGAAATGATATATTCAGGGGTCGGAACGGCGAAATACGAGGCGATTGCGTGAGCGGTTCGATTTCGTACGGAGACAGCGAGTTAGCGGCATGCAAGGCTCATGGCGCGCCTGTCACTAACATTAAATATGTTTGACAAAGAAAGTTAGACACGAGTGTGGAATTTGAACATAGTTTAGAAAAGCTTGTCTCATTCTAACACTCAGCATTTAATGTCATTTGAGCTAGATAAAGCTATCGTATCCGTATCAATACTACGTATCATTATCGCCAACGTAAACGGGTGCTCCGATATAATACGAGATACGACTCTGTAATTCGTGACGAAAACTCAGATTTGATACGGAATAAACATAAAGGTAAATCAACAACATTCGAAGTCAAATAGATACGGAGCTTGATAAGATACAATGAATGACACGGTTATGAGATCGGGAAATGATACATTTATCTGGATTGAAGAGTTAACTGTTAGCATTCGTCTGTGTGGACGAATGATGATACCGCGATACGCAGTCTTCATTTATGTCGCCGCTCTTATACAATACATACATAATACGACTTTGAAATAGTAATTCATGACGATACGTCAGATTTGATATGGAATATATAAAATGCAAAATAACAAGAGCACCAGGGCACCAAAAATGTAGAATAATAATAATAATGCACAATAATTTTACATAAAATGTTTTCTGCTTTCTCACTAGTATTTGCAATTTTTATAGTTATTTTTAAATTTTCGTGTATTTGCTTGCATTTTTTTAAACATGTGGCAGGGTGGCCTGGATTGGCGATGATGACCTTTACTACAGTACAGGTTCCTTTTGCATACTTACCTCAGGCATCAGACTCTCACATAGCATTCTTTTCTTAAATTTTATTGTATGGATGTTCCAACTACTATTGATCTGTGATAAGTAAAATATAAAAATAATAGTTTTTTGCATAATGTTTCGAATAACAACGTCTTCTTCGCGAGAAATTTCCTATGATTTGGGCTCTTCCAATTTGCAGGCGTACCGGCTCTATCCACCCACATAATGTCTAAACTGTATTTTTAAGGCGGTGTCGGTCAGGTTAGGTTAGACATAATGTCTATTACAGTAAGCGTTCGGTTACGTCGGATATTAATTACGATTGATTTAATATTTGGACTTTACCCAAAAGGCTTGGGTAGTAGTAGTTTTACCCGGGTAATCCTAAGTTTACTGAATCTTCTAACATTCTATAACGTCCATCCTGTCCTAAGTCGAGACGATTCAGGGACTGGCAAATCCAATTCCTCCACACCACCCACATGTCGACGATTACAAAATTAAACGTCAACTTCGTATCTTTCCAGGTATGGTTCCAAAACAGACGGGCGAAGTGGCGGCGACAGGAGAAGATGGAGGCGGCTCGGCTCGGCCTCTCGGAGTACGGGTGCGGCGCCGGCGGCGCGATACCGCGGCTCAGCGGGCTCGGCCTGCCCGTGGACCCGTGGCTGGCGCCGCCTCTGCTCACCGCTTTGCCTGGTAAGACATTTTTAACCGACTTGAAAAATCTAATGATGGAATCTTGTGAAAACCGAGGGAAACAATTCACTAAAAAGATTTCATTCACTAAAAAGATAAACCAACCAGGACCCACCACCACCCATGGCCCTACTCAACCAATCCTGGTTATTTGGGCCGAATCACGGGAGATGCGCGCTTAACCTGCGAATCGCACTCTGCCGCGCCTTGCTTCTTGACTGACTCCCTACAAATTATTTAATTTCAACTTCCTTGTCCCTATGTCTCTCTCCCCTGTTAGGTTCGGACAAGTGTGTTTGTCCGAACCTAACAGGGGAGAGAGTTATGGATAGAGATGGTGAGAGGGTATGCCTTCGGTGGTCGCCGTGATCCCACTGTTGTAGTACCGCCGGTTTCGTCTGCCTAATGTCTCCCCTTCTTTCTTCGGACGGTTGCCCTCTTCCTTTTTCACCGCTCTAGGCTACTCCTGATCTTATGCCACCAATGCGCGAAGTCCCGTAGCCTCAGGAAATTCGTCGCCACGAGATCACGGTAGTAGACCGAGCCAACCTCTACCAACCAAACTGAACAGAAAAACTTTTCTCTCTAGTTTAACTCGTGGAGACCCACGTATGAGAAGTAGCAAGTGAAGGCTGCACGAGTACTGTCCATTTGGGTTTATCCCGGACAGAGAGGTTATTCCCAGACAGAGAGATTTTTAATACGGCTATCAAAAGCCAACGTAGCGCGCAGAGCTAGGGTGGTCATGGAAGGCGGGCTGCATATTCAACCGTCCTCCTTCTAATACCCAACCGTCTGCATCAGAGCAGAGCGGGGTAAGGGTTATTTTCTCACCGCTAAATAAACTGCTTTCTGCAATAATAATATATCCTCGCAGAAGAAGGCGATAATCTTCCGTTACCTCTCACCAGCCAGCATCTAACGATGACTGTCAGTGAGTTTACCTTTTTGCGGCACTATTTTATTAAATATTGCAATGCGGGACTACAACTGTCATTCCGGGACGGTCCCGCAGAATGCGGGACGGTTGGCCGCCTTAGCCTAAACACCCTAACTTTGGATAGGCTTGAGTCCCTCGGTGGGGACGTTTATGAGCTGTCATGATGTAATGATGATCTAAACTCTTTGTTCTAGGCTTCCTCAGTCACCCTCCATCCGGCTACCCCAGCTACCTGACGCCGCCGGCCCCCGCGCCACCTGCGCCGGCGCCGCCCGACCCCCGCTCCTCCTCCATCGCTGCGCTGCGTATGAAGGCGAAGGAACACGTGGAGAGCCTCAGCAAAGGACTGCAGATGGTGTAGGGTTAGCATTACTGTTAAAGTTGCAATAGCCGACGACAGCAGATGGTGTGGGGTTAGCATTACGTTGACTTCGCAACGGCCAGGGCTACAGATGGTGTGGGGCTAGTATAACTATTCACTGGAGTTTCAATAATAATAATAATAATAATATTTATTTATTTCAGGCTTTTAGAGCCCATAATGATACACTTGTACAATACAATACAATAGCCGAGGCTACAGAAGATGTGGCGTTAGCATTACTATTCATTGAAGATGCATTAGTTACAGCTACAGATGATGTAAGGTTCGCATTACTGTTAATTTAAATATCATTGCAATAGCCACTACGAGTGTTGCAGAATTCGCATTACATTATACAATTATAATGCAAAAAATAGAATAACCGACAAATAATTATAATGAATAGAGTTAACTACTGAAAAAACATCTCCTTCGCAAATTGCCCAAACTATGATACAAATATTCTATGGGTTTTTGTCAAGATATTTGCCGCTACATGTATTAACTGGAAACCGATAATTATAACTTCAGCCGCTTTTTGTATAGATATAATTGCTTATAACTTGAAAAATAAAAGGAGAATTTTTTGTGTCGCCTTTCTAGAACGAAAAAGTTCATGTAAATACAAAAAAGAAGTTATTTTTTCACTTTGTATACTTGTCTTCATAACCGCGTCATCGTAAGTGACTTCAAATCACATAATTTCGTTTCAAAAATAGATATAAGTAAGTGAATTCCTTATGTTCGAGATAAATGAAAAAACAAATCATTTGTTGTTGTAGTATAGATAGACATTTTACGTTGGAGTCGTATACCTCTATTGTCACTGATATATTACCACTGGACTGGCTGTGTCCCTAATGGTAGTCATGTCGGACGAAAATCTCTGAAACTAGTTTTGATGCACACGTCAACGAATTCTTAAAACCATCCATGGAAACTTGTGTATGCCAATCTAGCCAACAGTGTTGAATTGTGCAAATCATACAAAATACGATATTACACTACTTTAATACAATAATTTGACAGCATCTAAGCCAATGGGGTGTGGTCAATTACATAACGTCAGTGGCTGTTTGGCCTACCAGCTGTTCCCGCGACTTCGTTCGCGTGGATGTCTGAAAATAACAATATCGTGATGTTATATAGCCTAAAGCCTTTCTCGATAAATGGACTATCCAACACAAAAAGAATTTTTCAATTCGAATCAGTAGTTCTTGAGATTAGCGCGTTCAAACAAACTCTTAAGCTTTATAATATTAGTATATATTTCAAAATTTCAAAGTTTACAAGTAAGTATCGACGCAAAACCCAAATGAAAAGTAATGCTAAATGATACCGCCACTTTATTGTTTTAATTGTGAACCAGCATCTGAACATTCATTTACCGATTATACGAGTATTGCTGTCTCAAATTTTACTAATAATTTTGACGTCTACAAGTATTGCTATAATTATTACCTTGAATAATTTAATCATTATTAACTTGATTACCACTTTACCACTCCACTTACCGTCTTGATGATACCAATCCTTTCCAGGTTACTGTAATTTTTAGGTTTGGAAAATTAAATAAATTATTTTCAAGAATCAACTATTTACTGTGGGTTTATTTTCATGGAATTCATTTGGGTAACGGCACACGCACACTTCCGACTTTTTGTGGCTCCGCAGGCTTATTACCGATCTTTAGAGACAGTCGCAATTGGGATGATGACTGAATTCAAATTTTTACGTCTTCTCATTAAATATTAAAATACCGTGGAAAAATACGCAGTCCCGTGAAATTAGAATTAAAATCGGTTTAGAAATACATTAGATACAAGCGTTTTAAGCTGTTAATTTGGAAGTTGTTAGCGATTAAACGGAGAGGTCCGATATCAACCGTGACGTCATTGTTCACCTTATATCTTGGTTGTTTTTATAGTATTCGAAAACCGGTTTTTGCTTTCTGTTTATTATATGAATGAGCTGCTATTAAAACAATATTTTTATTTTCATTCATCTAGCCTATTGCTTAAAAAATGTAAAAAACCTTTTTAAAAAGAAGCTTTTATTTAAATGCGCTAAAAAGAATTAATAAACTTTTACACTAAAACTTTTACCTATAACGTCATTTCACATTTGACACAATTTATATGACATAAAAGCTTGTCGCGAGATTTACTTGTGTGTAGTAACTTAAAAGTACTTAAAAGAGTACTTTTAAGTACCTACTCGTATTTACTTTGAAAATTGTAATGTATAAAATTATTCACATCAAATTATTTAATTTACTTGTTTTATCTACAAAATTAAATCTCGCGACAAGCTTTTATGTCATATAAATTGTGTCAAATGTGAAATGACGTTATAAGTAAAAGTTTTAGTGTAAAAGTTTATTAATTCTTTTTAGCGCATTTAAATAAAAGCTTGTTTATAAAAAGGTTTTTTACATTTAATTTATTTTTTACTTTTTAGTTATCACTGGACACGTTTCTCAGTCTGTTCATCTCATTCAACGCATCATTGTTGCAAGGTCGTTTGCCGGAACGTCTATACAGAATTTCAGCTCAATCGGTTTAAGATATCTACTTCAAAATTGATTTTTAGCTTTATAAGTACGACATATTGGTTTAATAGTGACATCACTTAATTTTTCAAGTTATTCTTAGCAAGACCTTTTATTTGATACCCATATTGTAGGAGTGCATTAAAAATAATTGGTCCGCCATCTTGGGTATGCAGCCCTCTTGGATTTAGAATGACGTCACACAATTAACCGTGCATTTTCATCCAAACTGTGTGTATACAAAATTTCAGCTCAATGTTAAAGATATATCTACTTCAAAATTGATTTTCAAGCTTTAGAAGTCCGCCATATTGGATAAATAGTGACGTCACATTATTTTTCGAGTTACTCTTAGCAAGACCTTTTATTTGATACCCATATTGTAGGGGTGCATAAAAAATAATTGATCCGCCATCTTGGGTATGCCGCCATCTTGGATTTAAAATGACGTCACACAGTCAACCATGCATTGTCATCCAAACTGAACGCGTATACAAAATTTCAGCCCAATCGGTTAAAGATATCTGCTTCAAAATTGAGTTGCAAGATTCCACCCGAACATACATACATTGCAAGTTGAATAAAAGCTTGTAAAATCGCAAAGTCGTATTATGGGACGTTGAATTGCTCTACGATAGCGCCAAATGCGAGCGATTTACGAACAGTGGGGCTTGCACGCAGGAGAATCGAAAATCGAATCGAAATCCGAATCGAGGAGTTTGTATGGCAATTTTATTAGCGCCACGGCGGTGAGTAGCGGAACTAATAAAATCGCCATACAAACTCCTCGATTCGGATTTCGATTCGATTTTCAATTCTCCTGCGTGCTAGCCCCACTGAAAATGCACGTCAACGCTCGGTCACAGCGGCCGATTGCTTAATTTACTTGTTGATAACAAACCACTTGAGATACTTTGTTGATCGCGTTGCCCTTGTATAATTAACATCCGGTTAATAGATAGATAGATATCTTTATTTGGTCTACAGACACACATACATAATAAATATGACAAAAAACACAGAGACAAAAAGGACAAAAAACAAACATTAAGAAATAAAAATAAATAAAAAACTACTAATCAAAGTGATGACAGTAATGCAGATCTGTCTGCCACACAAAAAAAATATTATTATGTATGTGTCAGCTCAGCGTCATATTCGTCAGCAAATCGCTGGTTTTCAGCTACAACCTAGGGGGATGACTACGGCTACGACACTCACACCCAGTTTCTGAAAGGCTGTTCAGTGATAAAATTAACTGACAAGCTGCCAATCTAATGCTAACTATGAATTGAGTTGCTGAAAGCTAAATCAACTTATCACTGTGTTAGTTGACACAGCTGTCAAATTTATTGCAAAATTATTAAGGAAAGACCCATTTTGGGTTTCCAAAATACACACGAATAAAATAAAATATATGATTTCAGCAATGTGATTGTGTCTAAAAATATTTCTCACGAGAAATCAAATTTTTAGAGATAAGTAAATTTTGTCTAACCAACGTTTCGGAAACTCAAATTGATTTGACACTGCTGTTAAGATGACATGGATGTTAGTTAAACAATATTTTGATCAGCCTTTCAGAAACTGGGGGTCAGTCTGTTGGAGTGCTTAACTTAATCGGGAAATTGAAATTTACGAGCTAACAATCAATAAGTACGTGTAATTAATTATGTCACCTTACTTTTGCTTCTGCCAATGATTTTAAGGTGATTTGAAAATAGAATAAAGCAGTACAATAATTATAAAGTAATCCAGATAACATTAAAATTAGTAATAAAATAGCATAATACTAAAAAGGCAAAAAAAAAACACTGACAAAATTAAACTTACCTACAGAATATACAGGGTTAATTGTAAAATACGTGCAACCTAGCAGGATTTTTACATTTTAAAAAAAACGTAGCCCCACACTAGGATTTTCTCCTGTGTCGTGGGTGCAGTTACAAACATAGAATATCACATGCACATACGCCCAGACCGGAACAAATTGCTGTAGGCCATACAAAACATTTGTCCCGTACGGGAATCGAACCCGCGACCCGTTGCGCAGTAGGTGATCACTCGACCTCTGCGCTAAACGTGTCGTCAAAATAAATAGCTAACATCACTAACTACAACAATACAAAATCAATTTTCAAGTATTTATTGCACTGTCGTGACATTGATAAGTCTATATTTTATTTCATTTATAAACGACGACGGAAGACGACGCCACAGATAAGACGACGCTACACTCGCGCGCTGTGCGAGAGTTACATACATTCTAGAGATGTAAATTAATATCGATTTTCTTATAAAAGTAAAATTAAACGAGTTATCAAAAGTCGTAGAACATACGTTGTTGTTTATGATGTTAGCTATCTAATCCTGCAAGGTTGCAGGTGCTTTACAAATAACCCTGTATATTTCTGCCACGTAAGACAGAATATGTCTAATGACATTAAGCCCGCCTACGTGCACTCTATGTACATAAAGAATCAAATAAATAAATAAAATATATAAAAAGTTCAGCTCGACTCTTGAGCTAGTGTGCATACTGTCTAGGATGCTGGTCGCAAAACGCCATCTTTAAGTTATTATTTTAAATATCTTCGCAATAAGTTGGACAACATTTTACTTATTATTATAAGAAAAATAATTGGCTTATTAAAAAGGTTAACTTAGTATTCATAAGGAGAAGATTGGTTTCATTGAGATCAGTAGAAACACTGTATCCAAAACCATGTTATTTTTCTGTAATCAATAAGAACTTATTGTATGTATGACATAATTATAAAAAAAATATAAGCAATAATGTAAATATAACTTAATATGTAAGCTTAAGATGCTATTAGAACATAAGTAATTAAAGATGTGCATTTTTAAAATTAAGAGTCACGTTTATTGTATAATTATTTTATTATAATTGCATTTAAGATAACTATGAAGCTATTGCTGTTCTACGCAAATGCCATTAAAGCAAATCCCATGGAGATGGTATGGTATAAAATATTGACTAAGGAATCCACAATTTTAATTTGTCACAACTGTCACAAGTTATGATTATTAATGTTACAAATGCCCATTATATTATACAATTGTAACCTTTGAAATTTAGCAAATGAGCGCTGAGAGAGAAACGTATTAAAAATTATGTTGGCATTGTGGATATGCTTAATACAATGATTTTACAAAACATTGACAAAATACGTTATGAAAGATATTTCTTTTCTTTTTAAATTCTTAATGTGGTATTTACTTTTGTAAAAGTCCCTTTATTAATTTATTCCTTTATTTAGGGCCGATTTTTCAATCATGAGTTAACTTTTATCCGAGGAATAAATATTATAGTTTGACAGCTTTTATTAAGAAAATCTGTCAGATCGCCATAATATATTTAATATACAGTTAAGAGCAATCTGACTGTTGAAAAATCGGCCCTTAGCCTACTTAATGCCAATTTTGTAATTAACCTTTTTCAAGATAATTTCTTAACATACGTCTAATATCGAATCTCATAGCACTTCCATTAATATTACGAGAATGCGTTTAATATCGAATCTCATATGAAGTCGCAATTGTAGTTGCAGAATTCTGTCCAGTTTTAATATAACTGTACTCTTGAGCAATTTAATGGTAACATGTTTTGTAAACGAATGAAAATATCTATATTTAAATCACTTATTTAATATTTGTATATGTACGTCATTTGTTCTTTGCGTACAAAGTAATATGTGCTCTAGTTTATGATGTCCAATTTAAAGCATTTTTGATCAGATTTGAAATTATCTTCTTACTTAATATACAGATAATAATATTTTGTGCGTTAAAGTTAGAGGGCGAGAATATAAGATTTTTCTTACATTAAATTAATATGGTGCCATCTGAGTTTAAACTTTCCAACTAATTTATTTCTATGAAATTCGTCAAGTTTTCATAAATATCAATATAACGATGTCTTGAAGTTATATAAGCTCGTTCTATCACGGCTGAATATATTTTAATAACACATTTATTGAAGAAACTGAACTCGAAAATTATTGTGTGTTATAAGTATTAAAATTCTACAGACAGATATTAACTGACGATTTAAAATCAACTCTAAAGTCATTTTGAAAACATTTTATCGTATTTTTTGATACTAGACTTAAGCCATTGCCATTGTATAAAAATGTAGAGACATTCTGTCATTGTTACTTTAATTTAATCCAACCATGTGTTTGATTTCAAATTTGTGGGTGAAAATATGACAAAGAATGGGCAAATCTGTGTGTAACTTATATGGAGATAATATGTCAAAGAATTAACAAAATTGTGTGTAATTATAAAAATTCATTAGTCCTAGTAGCTCCCTTATTTTAAGCTCTTATAAAGTTCCCTTCTAGGATCTCTGTGATGTAAATAAATTTAAATGAGTATAAATTATTTATAAATATTATTGTACATAGCGGTATGTGAATGGGTGTAGCTGATAGCAGTTGTAAACAGAAGTATTGGTGAAATATAATGAAACATAAATAAATGTGTCTTTTTCGTAAAGTTTGTTTCAATTTTCTGGTCTACCTACCTTTAAAGCAAAAAAATAAATTATTATTATTAGCAGCTTGCCCATGTCAAACATACAAAAATATATATATACATAACTTTAATGTCTTAGCATACGGTAGAATATTCATTTTTTTGTAACCTTCACCAATTCATTTCTTTGTAGTTGACTGTACGTATAGTATTCTTTGAGACATGTTAATGAACAACCCCCCCAAGGACGCCAACGTGCGTTGCCGACTTGTGACATGAGATGTCAAATCACAGTACTTACCCAGCAAGCGGAGCACGGCAAACATGTTTGTCAAACTTGCTTAACAAACTTCACGTTTTCATCAAACACGACGTCAATCCAGAATCTTTTCAAACACATCAAACACGAACGAACATGTTTGTCAAACACGTAAATTTGACAAACATGTTTGATTGTCTACAGGGGCCTTTAAATCACGCATTATCTCAAAATGAGTAAGATGAAGGTGAATTTTTTATTAGCTATAACAAACAAGCTTAAAACCTAAAAACTATGAGTGAAAGAATTTTTTCGATATCTTAAAAACTGTTCTTTTAAGAAAGGTTTAAACTTGGGAGTCCCTAAATAGTGATTGCGCTTTACCGCTTAGCGCACGACGTCACACCCTTCTCCCGCCCGACGACGCGATGTCATTGCACGTTCACGCAGGGTATCGCATTGTATTACTATTCTTATATTAGTTATATAGTTGATATATATATATATATAGTTAAAAGAAAACCATACAAATATTGTATAGTGCCGTTGTGTACTAACACAACATTTAGCACTCCTGAAAAGTCCTTTTTTTATATCCCAAATGACAAAAAAATGAGAAACAAGTGGTGTAACCTTATGAGAAGACAAGAAAAGTTATCTACCAAATCAACTAGACATTGTTGCGAAGATCACTTTAATGTAAGTATAGCTACTTATTATTTTTTGCTTATAATATAGGTATAAACATATGTTATGACAAAGAAGGATGCCTTAATTCTTTGAATTATAAGTTTTTCATATTTAGTTTTTTGAAATAAAACACTTTTAACGAGCTTAACTGCGCGTTATAAATATATGGTAGTCGTGCAAATAAAAGACAGTATTATTTTCTCTGCTGTTGAGGAGTCCAGGTGAAGCTCGCTTTCACATTCGGCCTTATCGTCATTTACCATCAGGTGAGATGAAAGCCAAGAACTTCCATGTCGTATGTAAAAAAGAGATAAGCTTAGTTAAAATGGTTATAGACCCAGAACCCCTTTTTTTCGAGGGGAATGCGTACCCGCCGTTGACTAGACGGCGAGCATGGGTGGGGCTCTCCTGGCAGACTGCCAGGCCTACCCACTAAAACCCCTTGTGTTCTCCCTGCCCTTATGAGCGCGTTAGGTAAGGTCCACACTGCGACTCCACTACCCACGCGCCCGGGCAAGTTCGACCAACTGGTCGGGCTACCAAGGGGGGATTGTCCGAGAACACCAGGGCAATCCCCAGACGGAGGGCCTCCACGGCAGGGTCATTAAACGGGCATAAACTCTTATGCAAATGCCTTCGCCTGCCTGTCCGTCTGCGGCGGATAGGAGCGGCTTAAGGATCATCCTCCCGCTGCCTCTCCGCGGCCTCCTTCTGCGTGAAGACCCAGAAGACCTACCACCAACTAAGCAGACAGACAAACCTCTACCCTCGAGGTATCAATCATCGAACCGGGGGCTAATGCTATTCCAAGTTGAATACATAACATTTCTCCATCGCTTAACTCATTCCACATGTAAGCAAGCACCAACGATTCGTAGCAAAATGAATGGGTCGCAACTCACGATTAGCGCACAAACGGCTCATTAACATGTTATTGCCCCGTACCCCCTGTAGTAGGGCTGCCAGGTGTAAAAAGTAAAATTTCCGGATAGATATTTGTAAAAATCGGAACTATCACTTTCAAGTCGGGACAGTAAACATTAGTAACTAGTTACACTTAACAAAGTTAGAAGAAAATGTTTATATATAACTTAAATTGAATTCTCATATAGCCTACTCTTATGTATTCCAAATATTTTAAGCATAATATTCTAAGATCGTTTTTGCCAATATTTTGTTAAATATTCTGCAAAAAAAAATATTTTCCTAGTTAAATGTTGAATTACCTTTGAATATTACGTTTAGCTTACAAATTCAAATTAATAAAATTATGCTTTGTAAAATAAGTGCCTGTCTACCACCTTGGTAACATATAAATATTATTTGATTACGGCATGCAAATGAATTCTATTTTCTGTGTCTAAATACCTTGCTTTGCCGTGTTGAACGAATACTTCACCTGTTCGGTGTTTTGTATTATAAATGTTTGTTTTTTTTTAACAGGACGTTGATATGGAGTTTATGATGTCTATGTTTATATAATAAATAAATAAAAACATAAAGATAATTCAGTCATAGTCTTTGCTCACTGCTTTATTATGGAAGATTGAAAAATTTTCGTGATCAGGTTAAAAATCGGAACATGTTACGTCCCGATCATTGTTTAAGCGGGACGTGTCCATATACCTCTCGAAATCGGGACGTCCCGCTCAAATCGGGACACCTGGCAACCCTACCTGTAACCCTCATTGCGATCCAACTCCGTGAAAGACCTGCGATAAATTGTATTCGAGTCGTTAATTAAGTTTCGATAGATGTGGTTAACATTAAACCTACATAAGAATATCTGAGCTTTGTAGGATTCTGTTACTGTTCTTTTATTAGTTTTACATATGAAATGGAAGCTCCTGGCCTACATCTCACCTGATGGTAAGTGACGTTAAGGCCGAAGGTGGAAGCGAGCTTCACCTGGACTCCTAAACAACTGAGGAACTGGCTTTCTTACCTCTAATTATCGGAACACAAAATGCTATTAACATTGTTACGACAAATTAATGTAGGACGGTGGGTACTAGCCAGGTGGGCTCAGAAACCCTACCAACAACCAAACCGAGTGGAAAACCTCTGCCCCCACGAGAAATCGAATCCTGGACCTCCCAGTCAACACCTCAATCACTAATAGAGCACTAGAGAGAGATGATCATTTTTAGTAAATAATTATATCACCACTAACTCATGGTCCGTGGCCTTTTAATGCTGTATTTTCTTAATATTTCGTATTTATAAACCTAATAAATCCGACTACTCTATATCTAGGTTGCGCATCACCTAAAATGTAACTATCCTACATGTTTATATATAAATAGCTTTCCACTCGCAACTTCGTCCGCGTTAGTTTTTTTTTCTCGTGGGAATTTAATACCCTACCCTATGGCCTTCCTCTGGTCTCGAACTATCCCTATTCCAACTTTCATGAAAATCGGATAAGTAGTTTCGAAGCCTATTCATTACAAACAAACAATCAAATCTTTCCTCTTTATATTATTAGTATAGATACACACAAGCATATACATTATATACAGGGTGTAACTGAACACCCCAATAACATTTAAGGGTATGTATCCATCAGAAGTAGAGATTCTGTAGGAAAAATATTAGGGCACTTAATACCAAAAAATAATAAATTATTTTTTGGCATTAAGTGCCGACAGCCCTACGTAAGCGTACGAGGAATACTATCCTCACGTCATACAAACTAAATAAATTATTTTTTGGTATTAAGTGCCGAGAGCCCTACGTAAGCGTACGAGGAATACTACGCTCACGTCTGTCACGTGTCATTTTGTGTTTAAATTTCTTTTGTGTTAAGAGCTGCTTATGGTTGTCACTTGAAAGTTTTTGCTTTCAGTTTAAAGTCAAATAACTCTGAAAGTATTGCGGTTCCAGGTCTCAGACAAGCACCGAAGGTCGATTTAGTATCTAACTTATATGCCCCTTAAATGTTATTGGGGTGTTCAGTTACACCCGGTATTTTTACACCCATACATACCTATTATATTCCTATTGCATTATATACTTTACATATTACTGATTTTTGTTATTCTACATTACATTATAATATATTTTCAATATGTTGTATTTTTTATTATTATTAATTGCATGTACACATTACATATTTATATACCTGTTCTTAACTATTAACTTAACTATCAACGAGATCATTTTGATTATTTTGATACCATTTGCTCCTTGACAGGACGAAAGAATAATGTATTTATTATCTTACCGAGACAAAACCAAGCCTCAGTAAATTAAAATTTCGGACTGCATCGCTCATAAACTTAGTACATTACCATAGCGGGCGAGTTTACAGTGCCAACTATTCAAATATGACGCTAATTATTCAAGTTGGCAACAAAACATGCATTTTACAAAGCTACGATTAAAATGCATGAAGCTCCGCAGAAATTGTTGTAGGGCGCGCATGATGCAATACGACATATACAGCAGTACTAATTTTTAAAAAATTCCCTAACATGTTTATTAACCAAAAGAATATTCATATATTTACTTATCACTTTATTGAATGAATGAATGAATATCTTTATTGTTTCTTAAATAAAATTTACAATAGCATAAAGGAGACAATTTAAACAAAAGGCGACCTTATTGCCAAGCGGCAATCTCTACCAGGCAACCTCTGCTAGAGGAAAGCTCACTTAAAACTTATTATGACGGGTAAATAAACAATAATAATATTTTGTAATTTAATATTAAATCAATGACTATAAACTACATATACTACATACTAAATAATACTATTCATATAAACTGAGTACTGAGTCATTAGTGGTAGTAAAATGAGTATAGATTAGTAGTATAGTAGTAATGAGTCATTATATTGCACAGTTAAAATAATTTACAATTGGTGGACTCAATGCTATATGGCATTCTCTATTATCGATGGATGATTGTGATAATGAGCTAGGTAAGCGATTTTATAAGTTCCGAACGCAGTTATTTTGTGACTAGATGGACCGTTTTAGTTACCGTTTTGGTTTGTTCCACAATTTGACGGTATTAGATATGACTTAGAGCTATGGAGTGGCATCTGAAAAAAAGCTCATTGAAAAATGAGTAAAATCATTAAAGAAAAACCAGTGAAACTTTTTTGGATAGTAGGCATTCGCCTGAAAAATTTCGGAAAAAATTATTAGATGTAATATATTAAAATCGCATTTTTAATCTTAACTTAAATCTTTTTCTTCTAAAAAGAAAATAATAAATATAAAAACTAGTAATAAAAAAATAAAAGTAATTAAAAAACAAATTAATAAAATGAACAAAAAAGCAATAAAAAAGCCTCGGGCAGGATTTGAACCCGCATCTTCAACATACCGTGTTGACGCCTAAACCTCTCGGCCACCGAGTTCTTACCAATCCCTACTAAATCTTTTACCTATTTATCTCTTTTGGAACTTTGTTAAGGCAAAGTAGTCTTTAATAACTTCGTGTCAACATCTAATTTAGAAATCTCTACAGATTTATTGAAAATTGATTAAGAATGAATAAAGCAAACTTATAGATCTTATAATAATATAGAACTTTGCATTTTCTTTAAAAATGCTGAATTGAATAAAATCAATAAAGAAAAAGTTCGTCTCGGACGGAATTCATCTACTCTTACATTTTACAGTATTTGTATTGTTTTGTATTGTTCTAAAGCTCCATGACGTAACGTTATGCTACAGCTACTGGCCACAGCGTCTACGGCTCGTAGCACGTAGCAACTGATGCTGTATTATTTCTTCACGTCTTATCTACTAACATATACGTCAATGACTAACGTATTTTTTGCAGACTTATAATCTTGTTGATTTAAGTTAATGAGAAGCATTATAATATACTTTTTTTATTGCTACAAAGTTGGCAAACAAGCAAACTGCCCACCTGATGGTAAGTTTGCCCACTCTTGTGAGATTCGCCGCAAATCTGCAACCCTCACAAGAACCACATTGTACGTTGCCAACTTGTGACATCAGATGTACTCGTAAGGTCACTCATTTATTTCACTGCCATATCTTATTACCCTTCAAACCGGAACACAGCAATGCAAGCACTGCTGCTTTGCGGCAGAAATAGGTAAGACGGAGGTACCCATGCAGACGACCCTGGTACAGAATCTACGTATAGTCTACCTTACCTATAGAGTATTTTTGTTACTTAGTTTATTTTAGAAAAATTTAAAAGCTTGAAAGGCAGAAATAGCAATCTACACTAACAATTTGTAGCTTAACACCAGTACCCGATTATTTAAGTTGTAATATTTCATTTAACTATATTGCAAGATTTAGAGCATGCGTGATTCTAGGTACTACGTACATCATATTAAAACTAGAAAATTATTTTTTTAGGTAGGTCTAACGTAATTTTCAGAAAGAAACAAGTTATATTTATCGCTAACGATCGTTAATAAAAAACAAAATTAGCATTACACATTATTTTGTCCTTTTATTCAGAGAACTACGTCAACCCTCCCGCAGCACAAAGGTAACTAAAATAAAGTCAAATTAATAAGGAGCGGTGATTTTTATTAATTGCTGTCATTAATTAAAGCCGTATTGTTTGATGGTAATGCTCGCATCACGTGATCGCAGTAATGTTCACTAATTGTCGCACGACGACTGATTCAGTGCTGGGGACAAACATGTTTGCGCTCACGTTCATGTATTTAAAGCGTTCGTTATTTATTTGAATTACAAGCACCGCTATTGTGACTAATCTCAATAAAAAAGGCAATATACAATGTCATTTTTGGAAAACCCCGGCTTAATTTTTCCCCATCAGTCTTTTCAATTTATAAAATAAAGGCAATAAATAGTCTGTTTTTACATTTTTGTTTTAAGTTTTCTGTACGTTAACTAAAATGATGGTTACTTGTTTGTTTATTGCGCACAGTGCCCAACGCAAGGTCGACGCATTATCAATGTGAAGTATTCCTACACGCTGGAGATTCTTCACCAGTTCTGAGAGGCGATGATGAGCACACGCGCCTAGAAATTTAGGATTTAAAGAGTGGTCGTTATATGTTGGATTCAAACAATATTTTTAATCCCGTACTTTAATATTACTTTCCGTACTTTAATATCAAATTCTGGCATTATAGTATTAGGAGAGAGAACGATTAAGAACATTCATAGAACAAGTAAAATGAAATCGGCGTCTCGTGTCTAACTAATCATTAAGATTACTGCACTGACAAGAGCGACGAAATCGAAGAATACAACTGGTGCCCTAAAACTAACCAAATATATTCCTGTACATAGAGAAAACTTGTCCAGGATGCAATTCTAAAAGTATAGAGTATGATTTGAAACAGTGTTAAACGTGGCGAATGTTTTAAAATGTTACAAATGTTTTAAACTTTTAATCAAGAATAGGGGTGAGATTTTTATATTTTTACAATATAAAAATCTTATGAAAGACCCTGTTTTAAAGCCAACTAAGCATCACACTAGTGTGACGTATGATTATGAAACAATATCTACATTAATTCCACAATACAGTCATTTCAATCTATAGGCGTTCCACTGCTAAACACAAGTTTCTTCTTAGATGAAGTTGAAATTATCTATTACATCATTGCTCAGTGGGATTGTAGGTTTTAACATTTTCGAGGCGCATTGTAAGATGTTATTTTTTGTTTTTCATCTTTTCGCAAAGGTGTACTTGCGGTAAATTCCCTTAGTAGGTTTTACGATATCCACTGAAAAAAAGGAAACGGTGACACATATTTCTTTTTATTCCGAACGATATTAATATTACAATTTGATTAAATTAATCAGCTTATTAAAATTATGCGGTAAATTCCCTTAGTAGGTTTTACGATATCCACTGAAAAAAAGGAAACGGTGACACATATTTCTTTTTATTCCGATCGATATTAATATTACAATTTGATTAAATTAATCAGCTTATTAAAATTATGCACTGGTGCCGCACAAACTAAAGTCAAGTCGACCTTCAGTGTGTGCATCATGCAGCATGTGCAGCGTGCATTATTGTTGTGATTATTATTCACATCGCGTCAATCCAAGGTCATCGTTGATACTAGATCGAAGACCCATTCTTAACGCACGATGTGCACTCCGTTAAAACAACGTACCCGGTCTCCAAGTCTACTTCATAATAGTTATTATGAAGAGCATTAATCGCGGTGATTCAGTTACCGACCGAATATGCAAATAAACGCCGGACAAATTGTAACGGGCCATGGTGATTGCCGGTCGTACTAATGCTAATGTTAAACTTACCATTTGACAAATTTCATGACTTCTCTAATGAATATTTCGGGAATGTTTTGTGATACTTGTGTTGTTATGGCGCGTGTGTACTTACGCAAATACGGCGATGCAAATGGGAGGGTTGTGATTCGACTGGTATGTACAATCCTTACTAATATTACTTATAAACGAGCAAGATTGTATGGATGGATGTATGGATGTTTTTTCTCTTTTACGCAAAAACTGCTGAATGGATTTGGATGAAATTTTGTAGGTAGACGGATTACGACACGGATTGACATGCTACTGTTACAGTTTTATTTTTAATTTTTAAGTTGTTTTATTCCTATGGGAAAATATAAAATTCCCACGGGAAAACAATAGTAACGCGGTCGAAGCCGCGAGCGGAAAGCTATCTCATAACTTCTGCACTATTTTTCATAATTTGTTGGAAGCGTCTAGCTTGTCCTCTATGGGCTATATGTACAGTAAGCTCCTTGTCAAGCTATACTGTTTGACCTTTGGACCGTTCCTATGTCGCTCGTAATAGTGGCGGTTTTCGTAGTGTAAATGTACAGCTTGAATGGGAGCTTACTGTACCTACTCATAACGTCATATTTGATTGTATGTGGCGTAGGACATAAAATCATAAACTAAAGCTTTTTTTTCAAGTATGTTTTTCATTAAAATTGGCCAGAGGGTTCGATGAAGGGTCTCATTTAGAGATTACATCTCTTCACAGAGGTGTAATTGAGTTAAACTTCCTTAGGTAGTTGTTCCAGCTTCACGGGGAGCAAGAGAGCGGCGACATAGTGTTTTCTAAATCCGTCATTGCGAAGATGATACGAATAGGTTAAATTACAATGGTGGTGAGAAGTAAGTCAATTTTAAAGCTTTAAATAGACAGAAAAGTATCACGAGGTTCCTCTTCATTAGCAATATGCTAATGAAGATTACGCTCTTCATTAGCAATACGTATTATCAACGACTGACGCCATCTGTTTTAGAGTAGCGAAAACTTTTACAATTAATATGGTGATTTTAAACTTTTTAAGTAATATTTCACACCAGCCTAAGGGTAATAATTGAATCAAAGAAACACATACCTATTTGTAATCCATAACTATGGTTGTAACTTTTGGGTAAATACTTGAAATGGTTCCAACATAGTTCCAAAAGCTTCCGCGGCGCTCTACGCTAGTTGTTTTATCTACTGCCCGCTTGGGGCGCTGCGACCGCGTCTGATTTTTAATTACAGCTGCGGCCCGGAGCGGCGGCGGCTACAATTTGCAAGTCAAAAGCCGCTGAAAAAACCCTAAAACACCCGACACACAGTCCTTTGGCACTCGGCGGAGAACAGGGATTGACTTGAAGCAGTGGAGACGATCCTGAAGAACTAGTTTTATTATTTTGTTTTAATATAAGTATATTGTTGAAAATATAGTTTTGTGATACATTTAACATAATTAATACAGGATGAATATTTCAGAACATGGGCACCGCCTAACTCACTCGTTATTGTTTTAGCTCAAGTTTATGACGTCATCTTGTGATTTCTTACCGCCTATCATAGCACGGTAATTATTACCGTGATCATAGCAAGCTCCGCAAATTTAAAGCGATAGCGAGTGCCTCGCTATTGCCATCGCGCATCACTATGAGCCGCTGGTCACTGCGATTAAATCGATTGATTGATATCGATTACGCTTCAAGTTTTTTTAATACCAATCTGACGAGACATGACTTAACATCTTTATCAAATCATTTTGTCTTTCTCCAACGAAAACAGTAAAACCGAAGGAAATAGTATCTTCTTTAATACCTCTTAAGTGCATGATCTCCATCACAAATGGTTACGCCAGATCCACGTCGAACTTGCTACTTCACTTTAAACCATATAACCCACACAGCCAGTTTGAATAGCCTATCGCCGGTAAGGGACAGGTCTACCAAAGCTTGGCTGTATGACATTTCTGTTCAATATCAGGAAATAACAACATTTGACAATCAAACTAAGATGCGCCTATTTCTTGCTGGCTATTGAGTCTTACCACGATCGCTTATAGCAAGGTTAAAACAATATTGAAACATAGACACCGCTCTTGCTGCGTATAGCGCCATCCCGCTCTCAGCGCGGTTTTGATATTGTTTTGAGCGATCTTGGTTAGCGGGCAGGAATTGGATTACAGGTAGTAGTCCAATTCCTGCCCGCTAACGCTAGCCGAACTAGTCAGTGTAGAATTATGTGTCAACTTTTCCATCTCTTCACAGAGATGTTATTATGGTGAACTTTCTTAGGCTGCTCTTATAACAATTTATTCTTAATCCATCACCAATGAGAGTTGTATGCGAACAAGCATTCGAAGGCTGTGAGCTGCTTATAATGAGGCATAATAAGATATGTAAGTATGTTTACCGGAGAAAGACTCTGTACCTGGGTCGCCTGCTTAGATACCTCCGTCTTACCTATTGCTGCCGTAAAGCAGCAGTGCTTGCATTGCTGTGTTCCGGTATGAAGTGTAAGATATGGTAGTGAAATTACTGCTGGGTACCGAGACTTTACATATTTTGGCAAAGTATACCGCGGTTCTTGCGGGGTTGCAGATTTGCTGTGAATCTCACAAGAGCCGCATGTATTATAGGTGACTGTTACTGTTTATCATCACGTGGGCAGTTTGCTTGCTTACGAACTTTGTTGTTTAAAAAATGTAGTATAATTTATAAGTATGACTTGAAATCGAACTTCACCCACGAACGGATTTGTACTCTGGGTTTGATTACTGGAGATAGGATTATGATGTATTTTGTCAAATACCTATCGCTAGTTACCAAATCTACAGATGGATAGAATATTTAAACCGGCCGTTAGACGTATTCACGTGCAACAGCTAGTAAAGAATGTAGAGAATCTTCACGCCGCCGTCTCTACGCCTCCTCTATCCCTCCCTCCGATCTCTCGGAGGTGAATTTCGTTAACTCTCATTTGTTTTGCCGTAATTGCTGGAGATATGAGGGATTATTGAGCGCGCCCGCGCGCCGCCCCGCCCCGCCGCCTTATTGGATTGCATTATTGCTCTGCGACAGGAACTCTATGTAACCGCGCCGCTAAGCGGTGCTCTTTTTGTGCATCGCATAAATTTGTCGGCCAGGTGGCTTGATTGGCTTTTTTGCGATTCAAATTGGTCGAGGACGGAATTAATGGGGACTCTGATTCTTTATTTGATGGGTTTTTACATTGTGTATGCTTGTGTTTTGTGATTAATTTTATTTGATTAGATTTATGGTTTTTTTTTATTGGAATAAGCAAGTTTGGTGTCATCACATGGTGATCAGGCTGAACTGTACAATAATTTTGTTCTAATATTATTTATATCATCTACCTATTAATAATTTATTTCTATATTCTATGAAATTAAATAAAACTTATATACAATTGCATATGTGACTTTTATTTCTTTAAAAATATCGACAATATACCGGTAAGAAGGCTACCTACCTGCAAAAGAAAACCCATAACTTTGTAGCGAAAAAAAATAAAAATATATTTAACAAATTTTATCTAACTTATACTGGTAACGTTCGGTTTTCATTCTCTAAGTAAGTGTTACTTAGAGAATGAAAACCGAACGTGTCATTTTTTCTTAATGAAAAGTGACGTCAAAAATGCGTTCGCTTCAAACGTTAAAATCGTTACCAGTATTTCAGCTTAGTATCCATTTAACTTTTAAAATTTTTGCAATACATTATGGTACAATTAGGTATTAATTCAATTTTTTTGCTGACGGCTGGTGTCTAATAATAAAGTCTTTCTTTTGGCACGTGACGTCATCCTCGTGGCGTCTAGCTGAATACATGTCTGTGAATTTTACCGTGCTTCATAATGACTGCTTAAAAACTCACCAGCCCCCGTAGCACGTCCACCAAAACACGATACGTCGAAACCCTATTGTATTTTGACTGTTCGCCGCGATAAACCGCTTTATCATATCATGTTTTGGTGGAAGTGCTAGGAGGGCAGAGTGCTCCTTGCTTGACGTGTAATTTCACTTACTAGTGATAAAAATAATTGTCTTCGTAATTGCAATAATTTCAACAGCAACAATGCGCGCCCTCTAGGCATTGACGAAGTAACTACGTACCATGCAGACCGAGCATTTACCAACTCGTGCCGTGCTTACATTTTACACCGCCATCTGGCGACAAGTAGCACCATATTAGTTTGCCTTACGTTTCATAGATGGCTCTGTAAGGGCGAAATTATTATTTGCCTAGAAAAGAAATGATTATTTACATAGGTATATAAGGTACAGAATAGATATTATAATTTGTAAATAATTTACTGTGTATTTATATGCTATGACAATCTCACATGATTTGTTTTCTTTTTTGATGACAAAACTTAAGTACCTACTCGTATACCACAAAGCCAAAGCCAATATAATGTCTAGTGTTATGTAAGCGTTAATAAGAATTTATACCTATTGTAAAGTATGTAGGGTGTTAAACACAGACTCGGCGACTTGCGTCCTGCGGTCAGTTCTATGTTCCGTGTTATAATAGGTAACCAACTAACCCTTATATCCTTAAGTAGGTACCTAAGATTTTTATCTAGAAGAAGGAGATAATAAAAAAAAAATTACACAAGCGACTTTCCATAACCTCCTGACGACCACCGTACTCATTGATTTACTTAGTAAATCAATGACCGTACTACACAAAGAAAAAGAACGTAAGATTTAAAAAAAAATTTGCAGGGATTCTTCTAATGGCAGCCCCTTCATTAACTTAACATCTTATACCCAGCGGACTATAAACTAAACAGCGGACAAACCATAATATTTTGCTTAACTGAATAGTAGATAGTTTTGAACCAGAAGTTAAGATTCAAATAGTTGGGAGTGATATTTTTTCTTTAATCATCAGTATATTGAAGATAATATCCTAGAAATAATAGTAGAATATGTTTTATGGTGGAGTGTTTTAGATTATGTACGTACTTCAGATGTGAAAATATCTTTAGGATGAACTTTGAAGAATTTGTAAGTATATATTGGAATCACTGTGGTTATCTTTTTGTAGTAGGCCTAACAAATGACCCCATTCCACCTGATGGTAAAAGGATGTGGAGACTTAATGTGGAGATAACTGGAGGTAACCACCTCCGTGGTCTAGTGGCTGAGACCACCGGGTGTTGATTGGGCAGAAGTTTTTCTGTTTGGTTTGATTGGTAGTAAGGCTTTTGAGCCCGCTTGGCTAGCTACCACCGTCTTACCTAAGTTTGTCGCCATTATATCAATGTTGATAGAATTGTTGTGTTCCGAGAATTAGAGGTAAGATAGCGAGTTCCTCAGTTGTTGAGGAGTCCAGATGAAGCTCGCTTCCACCTTTGACTTTATCGTTACTTACCATCAGGTAACACGAAGGCCAAGAGCATCCCTATCGTATGTAAAAAACTATAGCTAGTGCAGGAGAGGGAATACATTCTACATTAGCCACCCTCACCTTGCTGAGCTGCAAAGTGCTTTTTCACGCCTCTTCTAAAGGACCCGGGAATGTATGAAGGTTATATCAGCACTTCATTATCCTCACATCAATATGTACTAGTCCGAAAAATGGCGAGTTCCATAATGGCTACTGTAGACATAAGTTTTAGAATTAACGCAATTAGGACATAAATGCATTTACGACAATGGCGTTACTCCAGAGCAAAAAAAGGAAAAATCTGGCAAGTTAAACCACTTTGGGATTGTATTCATGTCAGGAGAAGGATCGCCCATGCCCATAGACATAATATTATGTGCATTGATTGACAAAATTTGAACTACTATAAAAAATTTAATGTCATTTATGACTTATTTATTACCTAATGAGTCTCAATATTAACAATTTTTTTTCTATGTTCTACATGAAGTACAAAGTCCTCTGTATAGGACATAAGGAAAAGGCGATTTTTCCGCATTGGGATTTTTTTCAAAATTTTTCCAGAGTATCTTAGGCCATATAGATCAACTTCTGAAAGTTTCATAATGCTACTCAAAAAAAAGTATCTCTGGTCGACAGGAGGATAAAAAAAAACGGCCAAGTGCGAGTCGGACTCGCGTACCGAGGGTTCCGTACAAACCTGTAAGTATAAAGTAAAAATTTACGGTTTACGCAATTTTCCCTTTATCGTTGCTATATGACGTTACTTCGTACCAAATTTCTGAGTTCGCGGGAAGTATCCGTGAACTCAGAACAGGTTTTGATTCCCTTGCGAGTGTCGAAAATTTGCTGAAATTTGCGGCATAAACGGCTGTATCTTTTGATTGTGTTGGCTTAGAAGTTTGATTTTTTCACAGCTGCAAGGGACAGTAGATCTGAGTATTTGATATAAATTTCAGCTATATACCTCCACGCGTTCCTGAGAAAAAGGGTCTTGACAGACAGACAGACAGACGGACGGACAACAAAGTGATCCTATAAGGGTTCCGTTTTTTTCCTTTCGAGGTACGGAACCCTAAAAATGGTGGAGCTTAACATGTCTTGTGTTTGGATTGGTTGATTTGGGATTGTCACTCGAGAAAAAACTCGAGTTCGAACTTTTGCGCGTGAATCAGTCCCCGGTCCATCAACCTTCAGCTAGCAACCACAAAGCACTGTAAATAGCAGACTCAGACGCAATAAACTTAAATCCAATAAAATCAAATACATCCAATGTCGCCAATAAGACCCGACCACGAGCAAAACAAACGCGCTCCGAAACTCAATTAAGCCAGTCCCAAACGAACTCCTCGAACGAACATTTTTAATTACGAAGTTGGCTCATTTAATGCCGCGAAATGAAAAACGAATGCTAACTTGCCCATTAACTTGTTTGTTTACGAGGAGATAGGAGAGATACTGGGAATACAGGAATGTGTAAAATATAACCTCATGATGGCATTTGTTTGTTTATTAATAATAATATTATTTTAGGGAGGGTGTAAATAACACCTTAATTTTTGACGAGGGCAATGCATTCATGCACCGTCCAAACCCTTGAAAGGGGCAAGAGTTTATTGAACTCTGCAGCAGAGTGTCGCGACTACCCACTAAGACCCTCGATGCCCTTAATGACGCCTCTTGAGTAGGTCCTGGGAACCCTTACAGAAACTACCACAACCTCGTCCATAGCGTCTGCTCCACAATGGCGAGCCTCCCACGCCCCCTTCAATATTTAAGGGGTTCCCTAGGGCAACTAAGGAAAGGTATTTTTTACTGTGGTTTTCTTTTACGTGGCCCGACGTTCAGTGTGACAGGCCTCTGGCCCCACTCAGTGCGGGGTAGCGATGGCAGACTCCACTGGATCCATCACCACGCCAAACCATCGTTCACTACAGTAGCCACAAGAAGAGGCCCGCTGAGTTGAACTAGGCCACCCCCCCCCCTCCTTGGGGACTACATTAGTGTGCCAAACTCGACGAAGTTCAGATCAACCTAACCATCGGAGTTACATCAAAAAAGGGTATGACCCACAAGCGACCCGACCACATGAAAGGATCCGCCGGGTTGAACCCGGCCATCCCACGACCCGCCAGGGGAGCCACTCGACTGACTTCTGCTGAGTTGCTCAGGATGTCCTTCCTCAGGCTTAAGTTCTCTCTGAAATTAATTCAGTAGTTTAAGTGTGAAAGCGGCAGACAGAGGAACAGATAGTCATTTTTGCATTTTTAATCATCATCATCAACCACACCCATATAAAAACAACAAATAAAAACCGAGTTCAAAAACACTGAAAAGTTAAAAATAATATATGAAAAGGTACAGACAACACCACATTACTATATTGAAGTCGGTGCCAAACGATGGCCTACTGGAAAGTCTTAAAATTTAGGACCAACTTTTCGACAATTTTTCGTCGTCATAACATTCTGCCGCACGCAGTGGACAGAGAGCACCGCAATTTGCACTCGCGCGCGCACTCTATCAGTCTCTACACATAAGGATGAGTGCACAGTTATTATTCACTCAAAATGGAACTGTGCAATTCACTGTGCAACCTTTACAAAAAGACTACCTCTTTCAAACATTTCTTTGCGATGAGAGATTTCTTTTAATAAAAGGTTATAATTATATTTTTTGCAATACATTCATTCTCATCATCACCGTTATTTATATATTTCAACATTACCACAGCTTATATACGTCCCCGAGAGCGTCGGTGGCGCAGTGGACTCGGCACTTGCCTTCCAATCGGGGGGTCGGGGTTCGAGACCCGCCATGTACCAATGTGTTTTTCGTTTCGAATTTCATATGTACATTTGTCTGACGCTCCTACGGTGAAGGAAAACATCGTGAGGCAACCTGCATACATCTGCGAAGAAATTCAATGATGTATGTGAAGTCGACCAATCCGCACTGGGCCAGCGTGGTTGACTAAGGCCTAATCACCCTAACATAGGGTAGGCTCGAGCCCCTCGGTGGGGACGTATATGGGCTGTGATGGATGGATATACGTCCCCACCAGGGGGCTCGATCCTACTCGAGTTAGGATGTTTAGACCTTAATCAACCACGCTGGCCCAGTGCGGATTGGTCGACTTCACATACACCTTTGAATTTCTTCGCAGATGTATGTAGGTTGCCTCACATGTATTTGTGTGTCTTTCTAATTTTTTTATATAATTTCTATAATATACGTGACCGTGAAATATTCGTATGAAAATTCAAAATATTTTTTTTTGACCCGGCAAATGACCTCCTCCCGCCTGATGTTAAGCGGTGAAAGAGGCCCAAATGAGTTGACAGATAGAGTAGGGACGACATCCACCATCCTACCTGCCCGCCCCTTGCCGGCCCAAAAGATGCTTTTTCACGCCTCTTTTCAAGGAACCCATGTTGTAGGATGGAGGAAACACGTGCGCAGGTAGAGAATTCCAAGTGTGGGATGAACGACAGAAGAAGGAATCTTGGAATTTCTTGGTACGGTGTGAGAAGGAGGACACTGTGTACGGATGACTCCGAAGGCCCTTACGCGTGTTTCTGTTAAGAAATGGAGAGGGAGGGATAAGGTTAAAGAGCTCCTCAGAGCATTCCCCATGGAACATTCGGTAAAAGGCGCTAAGAGAGGCGATGTCACGACGAAGTTGTAGAGGCTCGAGGGTGTTAGTTACCTCTACATCGCCAATAATGCGAATAGCGCGACGCTGCAATCTGTCCAGAGCATCGAGCAGGTACTGAGCGGAGCCGCCCCAAAGGTGCGAGCAATATTCCACGCAAGACCTAACCTGAGTTTTATACAACAAGCATAGTTGGTCCGGCGCAAAATACCTACGCACCTTGTTCAGGACACCGAGTTTCCGTGAGGCAGTAGTTATGACGGATTTGATGTAGTCGCTGGGGTTCAGATCGCAGCAAATGTTCATTCCGAGCAAGGTGATGTTGCTCTGTGTGTGAAGGGTCGTGCCCTGAAGAGAAGGAAGAGGGAGGAAAGGTGACCTTTTCGCCGAAAACGCGCACACCTGTGTTTTCTTAGCATTGAACTCAACAAGATTGTTGGAGCCCCATTCGGAGACGAGGTCCAGCGTCCTGTTGAGCTCAATGATAAGATTCTGCCTCTCCCTACCAATATCACCAAGAGCAGCCCCTGAGCTTCCGCGATATCTCCCATGCACTGTACTGTCGTCTGCATAGCAATGTATAGCTCCCAAGGAAAGCATGTCATTGATATGCAGAAGAAACAATGTTGGGGATAGAACGGAGCCTTACGGAACTCCAGCGTTCACTGCCACGAACCGCGAAGCGCAGCCGTCAACGACAACGCGAATTCTACGCTCGTGGAGGAAGCTGGCAATCCACGTACAGAACTGCGCGAGTAATCCGTATGCCGGAAGCTTGGAAAGAAGAGCCTTGTGCCAGACTCTATCAAAAGCTTTGGCGATGTCGAGACTAATAGCCACCGATTCGCCGCGCTTATCGATAGATTCACCCCATTTGTGCAAAAGGAACGCTAGATGGTCACCTGTTGACCGTTTAGGACGAAATCCATACTTTCGGTCAATAAGTAACGAGTGACCTTCCAGATAACGGATCAGCTGGGTATTTAGGATCCTCTCCATGATTTTGCACAAAATGGAAGTGACGGCTATAGGACGATAGTTAGCCGGGTCAGAACGATCTCCCTTTTTGGGAACCGGCTGGACATTGGCCTCTTTCCAAGATTTCGGCACACAACCAGCAGAGAACGACAGACGGTATAGACGCGTCAGGACCGGAGTCAACTCCGCTGCACACTTCTTAAGAACAATCGCAGGAATGCCGTCTGGTCCATTTGCTTTTCGAGTATCGATCGACTGGAGCTCCGCCCGCACATCACGCTGTCTGATACGGATATCGGGCATGGTGCTGCCACAATGGGACAGTTTCGGAGGTTGTGCACCAGTCATCGACACGGGAATGAGCCGCGAAGAGTTTTGCCAGGAGGTCGGCTTTCTCCTGCGGCTGATGAGCAAGTGAACCATCGGCATGTCTCAGCGGTGGCAGCGAGGGTTGGCAGAAGTTTGATTGCATAGCTTTGGCCAGGCGCCAGAAAGAACGGCTACCCGTAGGGTGCGCAAGCAGTTCCTGGCCCACTTGTGCAATGCGCTGAGCATCCGCTCTAATGTAAGCCCTCTTACACAACTTGGTGGCATTATTGTAGGCTGTTTTCAGTAGGCTGGTATTGGGATCCCTAGAAGCTCGGTCTGTGATCCAAGCGCGGTAAGCCAGCTGTTTGTTTTCAACAGCAGAGGCGCACTCGCGATTGAACCAGAGGTTACGTCTGCTTCTACTGACGAGATTGGAATGCGGAATATAATATTCCATTCCTAGTATGATCTCGTCAGCAACAGAGGTAGCGCAGGAGTCCGGATCCGTCCCATTGAAACAGCGCTGCCACCAAGGGACAGATGCGTAATAATCCCGCATACCGTCCCAATCTGCTGACGCATAGTGCCACAGACGGCGTGCTGCAACCACAGGCGACGGTCGCGACGCCTGAGGTACTGAGACCGATACCAGGCAGTGATCCGAAGATCCTAGTGGAGCTCGAATCACCACCTGATATCCATCAGGGCGATTTGTCAGCAGAAGGTCCAATAAAGAGGGCGCTTGACCGATAATATCTGGTACCCTAGTGTGCTGGGTGACCAATTGTGTCAGGTCGTGCGTGAGAGCGAATGCGTGGGCAGTCCTACCCGCATCGTCAGTTTTAGAGGAACTTAACCACAACTCGTGGTGAGCATTGAAGTCCCCTAAAACACCAGCTCGGCGGAAGGAAATCGCTCCTGCGCGTCATCTGCCACCCGACTTAGATGTTCAAAAAGTCGAGTTGTCTCCAGGTCACCACGATGGGAACGGTAGACGCAGACGTAGACACGGCAATGAGTGCCAAAATCGACGTGTACCGCAAGGATGGAAAAGGAAGGTTCCTCCAAACAGCGCAGGCGACGACATCAAACGTCCGCCCGGACGAACAAGCAAACACCAGCCTTCGCCTTGAAGGACTCCTCAAGAGCGTAGCCGGGGTAATTAAGGTAGCCCGTATCGGCCGGGCAGATAATTTGCGTCTCCGTCAAAAACAGCATTGCTGGACGGGCTGTCTCGAAATGGTGGTGGACAGCTAAGAGGTTAGAATGGAGCCCGCGGATGTTAGCGAGCCCCACCTCGAATAATGGTGTTTTGGTGGGATAATGCACCGCTGTACGACCAGTTCTTTTATTTTGCGCTGCCATAATTGTTGGAGTGAGTGAGTGAGTGAGTGAGTGAGTGATATCCAACGGAGATAAAGGATAGTTTACGACTATGCTCCGTCGAAGCTCGACAGCAGTCTGACGATTTCAATGGTTCGCCGGGTGACGACGTAATGCATGACTTTCACCTCTAAGGTCTATCCGCACACATCAGTGCCGACATGTGACGATCAGTGCCGACACGAGATGATCAGTGCCGTACCGATCAGTACCGTGACGTGGTATACGTACACATCAGTGGCATTCAGTGCCGACGCGCGCTGTCACCTTAGCAGATGCAGTTGCACAAGCATTTTTGAGTTTGTTATTTAAAAATGCCTCGATTAACAATAGCCCAGTTAGCAGCAATTGCTATATTATTAAATGAAGATGATAAAATGCGTCATAGAAGGCAATTTTAAAGTTGGTGTCCATGAATTTTCTATGTGCAAGGTCTACCTTGTAGTCAACCTTGCGTAAAACACATGTAAAACAGCATAATATGATCAAACCAATTCTATAAATTTTTCGTCATCAATCTTAAAATGCTTGAAATCGTCCGTGCCGTCAGTGAAAATATTCTCTCCGAGAAATTCGCGTCGGATCACGCCGAGCTTCGGCGCAGCACTGAAGATCACTGAACGTCACTGACACTGACGAGTACGGATGGCGTCGTACAAAATGTATGCTATAATATCATTTTTCACTGACACTGATGGCTACGTCACTGATCGTCACGTATCGGCACTGATGTGTGCGGATCAGGTGGGTGATTTTGTAACTCATTTGCAATCGGCTATCGTATAGATATGATAATTCTGTTCGATTGAAATTGATTTTTAATATGTTGTAATGTCGTCGTCTGAGTAGTCTTGGTATATTTTGTTGAATAAATCAACCAATCCTTATAGCTTGAACATAATTCCGCTTTTCTCCATTAAGTCATCCAGTCTGAAAACGATTGCCGATCAATCGATGAGTTACAAAATCACCACCCTGATCAGTGCCGTGCCGATCAGTGCCATGACGTGCTGTACGCACACATCAGTGGCATTCAGTGCCGACGCGCGCTGTGACCTTAGCAGATGCAGTAGCACAAGCATTTTTGAGTTTATTTCAAAAATGCCTCGATTTACAACAGCCCAGTTAGCAGCAATTGCTATATTATTAAATGAAGATGATAACATAAGTCATAAAAGGCAATAAGAATATTGCGATGATACAGATATAAAAAAAAGTTATCTTTATATATCTATGATGTGTATATGTGTATGTGTATATATAAAATTTTAAAATAAGCTAATTTGATTGACTTTTAACTCACCTTAAAATAAGAGTAGTCGTAAGTCTTAATATAATTTAATATTATATAGAATGGATCAAAAAGACAACAAAAAATTTTTTTAAAAAAAAAAACAAGCTTTTTTTTAAATGCCCTAAAAAGAATAAAATAAATTTTTTCGTTTAAAACTTTTACTATCAACTCGCGCAAAAGATTGTCGCGAGATTTAAGGACCTACTCGTAAGTATTTAATTTAGTTGTTTTACTTTGAGGTGCTCAGGTAAAACTCGCGACAAGCTTTTTTATCAGATATACAAGTTTACTTTTTAATTATCACAAAGAATTTGTGTGCTTGTTCAGACAAGCAAACTGAACAACTTTCACTATGGGACCTACTTTGAAATCGCAAAAAAAAATCAGCTGTTCCATACAAATGTTCAACATTCACTGTACCTAGATGTATGGAACAGCTAATCCAAGTTAGCAGGCGATGGCGGGCATTTGCACAACCAATGCCCGTCTATTGAGGCCTGCGTGCACGCTTGGTCCCGTGCACGCCCTACTCCGTCTGGGGATTGTCCTAGTGTTCTCTAACTATCCCCCCCCCCCATCCCCCCTTGGCGATACCATTGTGGTCGAGTTAGCTTGGGCACGTGGGTAGTAGTGTCGCATGGAGGACCCTACCACGCGCACCCATTAGGGCAAGGAGAACACCGAGGGGCTTTGTGGGTAGGCCTGGCACTAACGCACGCTAAACTGTTAGCCACGTATTTTGTATGTATGGGAAGGCCATCTACGCAAATTACGAAAAGCGGGTGCATCATTAGGCGAGCAATGGATAGAATATAAAAAGGCAAAGGAAACCAGATAGACTTTGCATCGGAGTCCTCTGCTGCATGGGCACCTGTATCTTAACTTTCTACCGCCAAGAAGTGGTGTTCCAGCTTGAAGGGTAAGACAGGCAGTTACATTACTGGGTACTGTGACTTGACGTCTTATGTCACAAGTTGGCAACATTTGGCCATCACAGCCTACATGCGGGCTGTGATGATGACAAAACGAGGTCTAAACTTAGTCTTGACTTAACTTGATGCTCTTTACTTGTGAGTAATAGAGTTGATAGAGACAGCGGCAGTTTCAGACCAAGTAATAAGATAGATTAAGTATTGCTTTACCTGCGTTGAGTGAGCTTGAGCATATAGTAACGAACTCATCTCCCAGTCTGTCTAAGCCCGAAGCGAGCGAGCGGAGCGGCTAATGCGGCGACCCCCTAAACGACAATTTAATAAAGAAAGCTAAGGCGGCCGCGCGCCGCCCACCGCCGTAATAACGTTTGTAAAAATATCCGCAGACACACTCTTAAGGGGAAGCTCCGAATAAGCTTCGCGATATAAACGGCGTGCTAATGCCCTGAAGCTGAGCTTTAATTACTGAACCGTTTTAAACCGTGACCTAGTGATTGAAAATATCTGGTTCAGGATTAACTCTTCTATGAGGGAAGAAAGTTTTCTGCTTGATTTGATTGGTGACAGTTTCAGAGCGGAGTGTGAATTTTACTGTTTTGGAAAATGTTGAAAGCTTTGAGTTCGCCTGAAAACTAAACATCGTCATTTCAGCCAAGCAACGTCCTCTGTTGGATAGGTCTAGCCAGTGACCTCCAGACTCTGCGTCGAAGCCGCGAAATGCACTAGATATTATGATATTAATATTTACTTACACGGAACGTGAAACTGATAACTGAACATACATATTGCGTAAGATACGGTTTGCCGTTTTTTTTTGCGAATCATCTATAATTGTGTAATGCCGGATGACCACCTATTGGGAGATATTTCACTGACCAGACCCACTTACCATGATCCCTTAAAATAGTATTGAAACCGCCGTGAGAGTGAGATGGCGCTATATGCTTTAATAGTGGTGTCTTTGTTTCAATATTGTTTTAACCTTACTAAGCAATCATGGTAAGGCCTTTGGTTATTCGTATGGGGGATCGCAAACGAGTTCACAACCTGCTGTTCTCCTTGATGTGAAGTTCCAGCTTGTTTATACCGCTGGGCATCTCAGAGGATTCCTGATCCGGCACGAACCCTGCATAAGGAGTTGAGAGGCTCCGGAGGGCGGCTTAGTCGCATATATAGGACACCAGTAGATTAACTACGGTGGACTAATCACCGTAGTTAATCTACCGGTGTCCTAAGTAGTTCTCCGACAAGCCTCTCTTAAATTATACCACGACGTTGCATCCTCGAGATTTATATATTAACCAGGTAGTCCACTTTCCAATGTACCGGGCACCAAGCACAATTTTAGAGCGAAGACATAAAAATAAAAAGATAGGTAGGTAGTTTTAGTATAATTCACCCGCTTGCGCGATGTTACGTCGTTTGACTCATTCGCTTTCTTTGTGCGGGCATCACAGCATCGGAATATTAAAGATCAAAGTTTTATTATTTTATAACTTTATTTTTAGTGTGTTGTGTAGTTGTTATAGATATCAATATGTGTAAATGAAAACGTAAGTATTCTAAGCAATATATTAAGGAAAAGATTCGTAAACTAGAGAAACGTTTGCGTCACCGCCGCCGCCGCTGCGAGCATTTTGATGGTGCTGGAAGTACCTATGTAAGTTTAAATTATAAGTGTTTATTGTTTATTATACTATTTTTTCGACACGTTCTCATCTTTGCATTTCGTTCGTTTAAAGCAAAACTTTATTTCGTGTTTGTTCGAATCAGTAGATTATATTTAGCTCACTAATTAATTTCATTTTGAAATTTATTGAGCAACAAAAAGAGCCTTGCTATTTGCGCATTGCCTAACGTTACTGTTTAATTAGAAAATATTCTGTATACAGTGTTAAATAAAATGGTATCCCCAGAATACCAGCGTCAAAGCACTCTGTGCCTCTGCATGCGGGGCCTATTTGGCCTAAAATCTATCTGAATATATATTTATATTTTTTTGTTACATTGTGTGTTGTATTTTTTGTACCAAATAAACGTCTATTCAAGCAATAATTCATAATTACTAAAGAACCGTGAATCGGCACTTTGAAACACGCCTTGTACACGTGTTTAAGTGTTATTATTTCTTTATATTTATAGAACAGTGTGCCTTGGAACTATGATGCGATTATAGTCACGCACAGTACTACGATGCGATTGTAGTCATGTTTTTTGGTCAGATTTATTGGTACCGTGACGCGATCACGGTCTCGATCACAACACTTCGTGTCATGATGCGATAATGACCTAGCTTATATTTTCAACAGAATGTTATTATTTCTTTATATTTTATAGAACTGTGTGCCTTGGAACTATGATGCGATTATAGACACACACAGTACTACAATGCGATTGTAGTCATGGTTTTTGGTCATATTTATTAGTACCGTGACGCGATTACGGTCTCGATCACAGCACTTCCTGTCATGATGCGATCATGACCTAGCTTATTTTTGAAAGAATGTTATTATTTCTTTATATTTTATAGAACAGTGTGCCTTGGTACTATGACGAGATTATAGTCACGCACAGTACTACGACGCGATTGTAGTCATGTTTTTTGGTCATATTTATTAGTACCGTGACGCGATTACGGTCTCGACCACAGCACTTCCTGTCATGGTGTGAGCATGACCTAGGTTATTTATTCAACGGAATGTTATTATTTCTTTATTTTTTAATAGAACAGTGTGCCTTTGTACTATGATGCGATCATAGTTGCGCACAGTACTACCACAATAAAGAGAATGGTACTACGATGCGATTGTAGTCATGTTTTTTGGTCATATATATTAGTACACAGGCTGAGGATAGCCTCGCAGAATATGACTCGCCTCGCAGAATATTACTAATGTTACTCGCCGACAAACTACTTCGTAGTTTTGTGTTTATGTTTATAATAGTACATTTTGTTAAATAAAATAAAATAAAAATCTATGGAGAGGATGAATTGGCTTCAGTGTGTTATCATACATCCCATATGTTCAGTCAGTGGTTCATGTGACTGAAACTTGTAATGAGTGACAACCTAGTAATGTACAGGTGATGATATCAGAAGCATCAGCCAAGTGTCCCATACCACCCACTAGCTCTCAGGTACGTGTAAATGATGTTAACCCTCCAGCAACCAATTTATTTGAGAATATTTTAGAGGTTTTAGGGACCTCAAAAGGGAAACACGAGCTTTTCGGAACAAAAATCCAGGATGAAATCTCTGAACGTTGGGGTCATATATTGTGCGGAGGCTTAAATAAGGATTAAAAGAAAGAGTTAGAGGGCAACATCTTCATACCTGAAAACTTTCAATTAGTTAAAACACCCAAATCGAATCCTGAAATCACTGCTGTGTTACTCAAAGAAATCAGCTTATATTGGACCTTCATTATAAAAACACGCTTAATCGAAGGAAATTAATAATGTATTCATTAGATTATAAGTTTAAAAAGATGTTGTACGAAGTGATTCATTTCTCTTTGGCGGGAATCTCACTAATAAAATTAAAGCATCGAAGTTGGCAGAAATATCGACTCCAAATCAAGAAAGTTCCAGCGGCGAGTACTTCTTCTTCTAATAGGCCTTCAGTCAGCCAGCAGGGAAACTGCAAAGCTCCACCGCGTCAAATGCCACGCACGCAGAGACGTGGTTAGGCGTGGAGTCACTCGTACCATTAGTCTGCGAGGAAAGCACCTGTAGTAGATCGATATCAGACAACGAAGTCTCGACCAAAGGCGCCGATCAAAACATAATAAAAAAAAAATAAAAAAAAAACTTATTATTATTTTGGTACTTAAATGAAAATATTTTATTCACACCAAAAAAAAATACAATCGATCCAGTTCTCATAAGAGTTGTAACGGGTAAAACGGATTACAAATTTCTTTTTAAGAAACCGAATCTCAAAGATGTTTACCTATAAGTTCACGTTTTTCACAGTCAAATATTGTGACATTACGTTATGAAATTAAGAAGTTATACTAAATGAGAGCAGTAAGATGATGCAATGATGAATTAGATCAATTTATATATAAACTAACTAACATAATATTTCCCACCTGTAATGCTCTTTTCTTGCTAATTGTCAAAATTTGGGAAAAGAAAACAAATTTAATCCTTGACTTATTGAAATAATAAGCTTTATATGTTTACATACAGTTTCCTTATGCATAAGCATAAGAGAACAATACAATCATAAGCCAGCCATCATAATAATAGTCAGATACAATCATATCCTTAGAGTTGTAAGTTAAATTAAAGAGAATCAGGTACCTATATTATAATAGATACAGAAATCTATACAATCAAAGGGCAGAATGGTTCGGGATTTTTTATCAATCTCGGTATCAAACTAATATATCTAAAAATTGGGTACAAATCTGGGTAATGGAATACACCAAATGAAAATGTTTTGTTTCTTTTTTTTAAGATTAGCCTTCCCCGTAACGGTGGTTAGTGGATCGTTCCTTCGACTTTACAATGATACTGTACTCCAATTCCTTAGATTTTATATGTTTTAGATATGTAATTCCACAGAATTTTTCCTTATTATACTAGTTGTTTCTTAGTTCCTCCACTGAAAAACCAGACAGCCAAGCCTTAAGGGAACTGCCCTGGAGATTCATAGTACAGTGTTGGGTTAAATATATATAACATGTCTATGATCATATGGCCCGGGGCTCTCACACTGGGTTTTACAAACATATTTTTTAATAAATTGTTATATTTTGTTATTTGTTGGATTATAAAAATAACATATGGAGGAGAGAGCACCTATTTTGTGTACAACTACTACCATTAATTCAAAGAAAATAGCCTTTGTGAGCTATTTGCCAAGGAGTGATCTGAAACTTTCTATGGTGAAAATCTAGAATATTTATAACATGAAATCTGTAAATATTGTTCATTAATCCACCAAGATGCCGCTTACTATCAGGTTTTTTTTATGAAATAGGTGTAAAAGACGGATTTTGGGAATATATTGTGTTTGAAAAAAAAAAAAAATCCTACCTACCAAAAAACTTAATAAAATCTGTTCTAAATCAAAAAGAAAATTCAAGTAATTAAGATATACCTAAGGTACCTTGGTAATTAGCGTAAGTACTTAAATTATTATAACAAATTGATGAATCATTCGGAGAATCCTTATTATTTATAGCTAAATATGTATTGCGTGTCCTGAGCCTTGATCTCGAGCTGGAAACGGAACCTCGAAGGTCGCGTGCACTTGATATGTTCCAACGAAACTATTTCGTAATTTTTCTTGAATAAAATGAAAAGCAGGAGAAATGATATACTTCGATTATAACTAGGGATTGATTTTTCTAAGGTCAAGGTTGGTAAAGGAATCACACCCATAATACCCCAACCAGTTACACCACCTATGAAACTCTTGTTATGAACTATCAATTTAGATGTCTATTTTTTAGCCACTATGCATTAATCGTCGAAACATTATCTTAGATTTAAATTTGAGCAAATAACTTAAGAATTTCAATGTTTTCCCTTTGCACTTGCTTCAGCTTCATACATTTTCACTAAGCTTTTGAAACCCATATTATCTTATCTTAGAAGTCTAGTTTACTATTATAAATTATTTAGGTGATTTTCTGTGCCTTGGAAATTCTTATCAAGATTCTATCAAGTGTCTATCATGCGTAATAAAACTCTTATTCACTGATTTAGATTTTGTTATAAATTATAAAAAAAAGTCAACATATACCGAATTAACGACAAACTTTCTTTTTTCTCTCACTTCTAATCAAAAATTTCTCAAAATACTCTAAACATCCTACCTGGTTAATATATAAATCTCGAGGATGCAACGTCGTGGTATAATTAATGGTTAAACAAACTTACCTTTGTGATGTTTGACCATAATTATACGAGACGTTGCATCCGAAGAGATTTATACTCCCTCCCTACCCATTATTTGCTGTGTTGCAAATAAATACCCAATGTTTTTGAGAAATTTTGCTCTAAAGGAATGAGTCAAACGACGTAACATCGCGCAAGCGGGTGAATTATACTAAAACTACCTACCTATCTTTTTATTTTTATGTCTTCGCTCTAAAATTGTGCTTGGTGCCCGGTACATTGGAAAGTGGACTACCTGGTTAATATATAAATCTCTTCGGATGCAACGTCTCGTATAATTATGGTCAAACATCACAAAGGTAAGTTTGTTTAACCATTAATTATACCCTAATTAGTTTTATATAGTCTTGTAAGACAATCTACTAAGTATTATGACCCACTCGTCATGACGTGGTGACCTGTAACACAGGCTATATAGTCTTTAACAGGCACCAGCTTCTCACAACATTGTATACAAAAATTGTTCGATATATATGTTGTATTGTAAGTTATCTTGTTGTGAGAGAAATAAATAATTTAATTATTATGTTTTTTTTTTCTTAAATATATATTTTTTTACAATATAAAAATACAAATTATTATTATTATTATTATTTTACCTAATAAGACTCTAAAGCCAATGTTCCAAGAAGCAGGGGGCCTAGATAAGTGGCAATCGTTTCCTAGTCAATGTAACAGGAAGTAGCGATCGCTGTGTCGAATTGTTCTTTATATTAAATTCAAAAATCTTTATTCAACATAGACCTTTACAGGCACTTATTGACGTCAAAACAAAGCAAAACAATCTAATTTAAAGAAATCATATTAATCTTGTATGTGCATTCATCCTGAATATACTCAAGATGTCTGCAAATACAAGTAGGAATGAAAAAAAAGTTGACTCTACACCTGTTCGGAAAACCTGGTGGTGAACTCGCTCGAAAACCTTCTCGAGAAGAACAGGCAAGAAACTCGAAAGGTGAAATTTTTTTATCTCCTCTTTTTTTAAATCGCCATTTAGTTTTGTTACAGAGTCGTCAATTGGAAGCTGACCTCGAATTAGAAAACAAAACATTGGTTATCTACTCAAAACAAAATAATGGCCACCATAATTGTGCTATTAATATTCTATTAAATGATTAAATTTAATATTTTCATTTCATTGCTTATGAAAAATCTTTTAAAAACCATGTTCGTAATCACTTCATATCCTGGAATCCTTAGTTGCTTTCGTGACACTGACTGCTTTTCCCTATCACATATTTATTTCTGATTCCAGTTTCTGCACCTTGTCCCCGGTTGAATCTCCTGTGTATATATTTTCCACTTCCGATTTTGCCTGGAAGAAATTGCTCTTTAGCAATATGGCCGCCTACTGTAATATTTCTGTCCGTTTTATTATTATTTTGAGTAGTATATGAAAGTAACTCATACATTTAGTTCGTTTCTCTTGTTCGTTTAGAGTTGTTACTTTGTGCAGAAATTTATCTCCAGCCTAATCATTTCACTATCAGGAGAGATAAATTCGATCTGAACAAGCTAGTACCTTTGCTAGTGAATCCGCACGAAGGCTGCGCCTTAACGGCGCGGGGTGCGGTCTCATAGACTTTTATTTGCACGTCGCCTTAACCCGCGCGCAGCCAATATTAAATTCTGCCCCCCTGCGCCTCCCCTACCCCCGACGATTACATTATATGTTTGCTGTGTTAGCTTTTCCTAACAAGTTATCTTTTTCACTTACTCATAACTGAGTGGTTTCAGCTGCAGTGTATTAAGTTTAAATGTCGTATTATTAGAGAACTTGTGATTGTAACAATTTTATTATATTGTAATTGTTTATTATTTCAACCCGCACTTGACTTGTGTAAAGATAGCCCAGATCCTTCTTGTGGAAGGTTAAGACCCAGAAGTGGTCATATTGTGGCTAATTAGGTATAATCAGAATTTACGTATTACTGAACTAGTTCGAGTTTTCACTTCTAGGAGCCGAGACTGACGAGGCTAATTCAATGTTCAAATTAAAACTAAAAAATCATCATCTTACCAACTTCATATTATATAGGAGTAGGTTGTAACAGAATACCAAAATAATATTTAAGGGTGTGTTTATATCGGAAGTGGAGACTCCCTAGGAAACTTATTGGAGCTAATTAAGCTACTTTTTGTCTATACAAACTATATAATTTATTTTTTGATACTAAGTGTCGACAGCCCTACATCGGCGTACCTTGTTTTCTTCATTCAGTGCTTACGTTTCTTTTGTTTTTATTCCGTATTCAGCTGGACTATGGTTGTCACTTGAAAGATTTTGCTTTAAGTTTAAAGTCGATAACGCGCAAAGTATTAGATTTCTAGATCTAAGACAAGCACCTAGGGACCATCTAATATTTGATGTAAGTATACAGAGTTAATTGTAAAACACCTGCAACCTCGCAGGATTAGATAGCTAACATCATTAACTACAACGTTTGTTTTACGAGTTTCAAGATAACTCAATAAATTCAACAAAAATCAATTTTTAACTTTTTATTGGCCTATCGTGACATTGAAAATTTTGTATACATACTTGTTCAAAAAATGGAGCAAACTGAAAAACTTTAACTATGGGACCAACCTTGAAATCGCGAAAAAGAAATCAGCTGTTCCATACATCTAGGTTCAGTAGATGTTGAACATTTGTATGGACATGAACAGCAAATTTTATTTTTTGCGATTTTTAGATTGGTCCCACAGTAAAAATGTTATGTTTGCTTGTGGGCACAAGCACAATAACTAAAAATTAACCTTGTATAAGTTGATTATGTTTATTTGTGTGTTGTGTCTATATAATATTTATATCACTCAATATATTTTATCTGTTTGGCTTTTATCTCATCATCATCATCATCATCATCATTTATTCCTCCTATTTATTATTTATGTAGGTATATCCTGATTTACTCTCAACACTTTCAACCGCAGTTGAATCTCGTTGTAAGGATGTGTTTTGTGCCGTACAATTACACAATAAAAATTTTCAGGAGATATCCTGGATTACTATTAAAGTATTAATAAATTTAAAAACATTATGACACTGTTGCATTAATTGTTGTAAAGAATTATGAGTTGTTTCGTATTCGAATGCTGTGCGAAAGTGCATTGTTTTTGTCCCTCTCTGTATTGCTTGCTCAGAATCAAATGTATTAGCTGTCTGTGGACACATTCTTGCTTTATGCATTGTAAATTTATTTGGTCTTTTTTGAAGCCGCCTGTGTTCCTAAGGAAATAAAGACCTGCTAGGGTTGGCTGATAGAGATCTCTTTAAGAGACACGATTGCCCTTGTACTTAGCTCAATTTTGTGACCAATAAATGATATTTGTGTATAATCATGATTCAAATTACCCTTAGTATTAATGATTTCCAAGGGCTAATCACAACCTTTGGAATTTTCTTAAATCCTTCCCGACTCAATTTTAAGCTTCAATTTATTTCAAAATTATGCCGTAAAAACAGACCATTGTGAAGCACGTCGCTCAAATACCACAAACCATTTATTCAAAACAAAATCACTTTGCTATTTAGTTTACACCAAAGAACAATGTAGTGATTTATTCGATTGTGAATAAGATAATAATTGCCATAAATAACCCCTTTATTACTCAACTTCGCCGTCGACGAATGATTCGTCGTGTTACGTTATTAATCCTGTCCAATAAATCGTTTTAAGGAGTATGAACATCTAAAAATCTCGACGAACCAGTCGTGGATGCTTACAGTAAATGTGTCGCGACTACAGGAACTTTCACAGTAAGGGGAGCTTGGCTCGACATCATAGTTGCACAGATACAATGTATAATTAAAACTGGCTTATTTCCAAGCATAGTTACTGTGGGTATGGAAAAATCACAATGACCTACATGTGTTCCATGTATTAGGTTTATTTGCGACAATTTGTGTCGCGTTTTTTGTGTGTGTTGATAAATTACTAACTAATTGATAAAAAATAATATTGTGACATTTTTGAACATTTCATCTAAACATTCTTAAAGACAGAAACATGATTAATAATATTTCACTCGATAGAAATAAAGTCCAAAGATCACTCTGTTCAATATTTTAAAACTGAAACTGAACTGTTAATCAGAAAATACAACATACTAATTTTACTAATAGACGTGCATTTTTATCATCTAGAAAATTGCAAAAGTACAATTTTTATTTTGTGCCCCAGTTTTCCAAAAATCGATTAAAACGTGTAAAAAGTAACGTTTTAGTTCGGTCACCGCGCGTAAGCGACATTAGAAGCTACGCATAAAGCAGCTTTATTACTTTGCAATAAAGCAGTCGCCGTGCACGAGTAGTTTTTCTGGGAAACCTCGTCTTAATATGATTGCAATAGAAAAATCTTGATCAGAAGCACAGAGTCGGAAACCTGAATGCACGTTCTACAAACAAAATGTTCAACTAGGCACCAAATTAACTGTTTTTAATCGATGTATCGACTTCATTTAAAACCATCTCTGTGATTATAGAGATACTAACAGAAACTAACAAAACCCCATTTTTACTCTTACAAGCCTGTTTAGCAATAATTCTGCATTGTGCCTTTAGCCTGTTATTAGCAAAAGTAAAAGTACTGATAACAATGAATTTTAAACAAAGTGAAACCTTTTTGCGAACTCTTTTGACTCAGTAATATGCGTTCGAGCGGGAGTAATAAGTGAAAATACAAAAGAATATTAAATGGGTCCAGTTTGCACTGTCTCCTTAATAAGTTGTGTAATAGCTACCTGACTTACGTGGCATTGTGATATTGTGTTTTGGGAAGACCCCCCTTGATACTGGGAAGTTTAACTAGCACTTTTGATGTAGTAAGCGTGAGAGATGGACCGATTTTTTAAGGCAACCAAAAATTCGAAGTAAAAAAAAACAAAACATAATAATACTCTTGCCTTTCCTCGAAAGGCACTTTTCAGATCGTTTCTACTAACCCGATTCTAATATGAGATTGTTCGATGAGACAGACTAACAGACGGACAACAAAATGATCCTATAAGGGTTCCATTTGAGGTACGGGACCCATAAAAACTCAATATACATTTGCCTGACCCGGGTATCGAATCGAACGAGTCAACCAGTTAAAATACAGGAATTCCAAATATGTAATCCTTAGAAATTATAAAACAAAGTCTTTCTGTCTGTCTGTTCGCGATAAACTCAAAAACTACTGCACCGATTTTCAAGCGGTTTCCACCACTCGATAGCGTGATTCTCGAGGAAGGTTTTAGTATATACGAGTAATTTGTAAAGTTTTTGTATTTATTTCTGTGTACATTAACGATATTTGTTGAAAATGTCGGAAAAAAATAAGTTAGGGCGAAACGTAGTTCGCGGGCACAGCTACTATTATTATAAATGAGAAAATAACTATCTGTCGAACTATCTGCTATACTTTCAGGTCATAAACAATGAACCAATTTTGACAAAATTCGGTACTAAGATAAAGTCCTGAGGAGCGTCATAGACTACTTTTTATCCCGAATGTATCCTAGGGAATGATATAAACGAATTCCAGGTAGACGAAGTCGCGTGTAACAGCTAGTTTGAGAAAGTTTTAACGAAATAGAAATCCCCTTAATGTACTTCAGCGAGCTTATTACTTCAGATATATGATATAGGTGTACCAGAATCTGACCGCAAATATAGAGCTGACATTTCTTTAATAAAAGCTATTAGGATTGTTATTTTTAAATAAAATATTTAAGCCTCTATTAATCATCACAGCTCATATACGTCCCCATCGAGGGCTCGAGCCTACCCTAAATTAGGGGGTTAAGGCATGGTTAAGGCCTTAGTCAACCACGCTGGCCCAGTGCGGATTGGTCGACTTCACATACACCTTTGAACTATTTCGCAGATGTATGCAGGTTGCCTCACGAAGTTTTCCTTCACCGTAAGATCGTCAGATAAATGTATATGAAATTCGAAAAGCGAAAAACACATTGGTACATGGCAGAATCGAGCCGTAATCTTTTCTTACCGGGTAAACAACGCAGCTATCCATACTGCATTTAATACTAACACCTTATAAAACTTTGAGATACGACCTGAATGTAACAAATAATAGAAAAACACATAATGTAATAGCTGCCCATAAAACTAGAACTGTTTTTCGAGGACACAATATAAAAAATAAAACCGACTTCAAAAACACTAAAAATTAAAAAATAATATAACAATAGGTACAGACAACACCACACCTCTATATTGAAGTCGGCGCCAAACGATGATCTCCTAGAAAGTGTTAAAATTTGTCACCGACTTCAATATAGAAGTGTGATGTTGTCTGTACCTATTCTTTATTAAATTTTTAGTGTTTTTGAAGTCGCTTTAATTTTTTGTAAAAAAAAATTATTTTTAACATTTTAGTGAATGAAATCTTTTCAGTTAAAGAAACCCTAATTTAATACCAACTAACCTTCGGTGAGCTGGTATTAAATTAGTGTTTTTCTCTATTTTCTATGGGATCCCATCATCAGATCCTGACTTTAGTGACCATGGGACCACCCTTGCAGTATACTCTATCGAATACAAAAGAATTTTGGAAATCGGTTGAAAAATGACGGAGTTATCAGGTAACAAACATAAAAAAAAATACAACCGAATTGATAACCTCCTCCTTTTTTGAAGTCGGTTAAAAAGAAGATCAATACAATAAATTGAACAAAGAATTACAAATATACACAAAGACACTACATGACTCTAAATTTACTGTACTTACTTGGCTGAAACAACACACGAATATTGTTATTTATAATTGTATTTACTCACTTACCCTAACCTTGTATCACAACATTATATGGAAGAGCGGAGCCTCCTGGTCCTGATACAGGCATAACCTTTGCTTAAAAGGAGACTCCGACATTATTACTACTTACTGAACTGTTTGTAAAAGTAGATAAACAATTTGAATTCGTATTTTGAATTTGAAACAAAAAGGGGGGTATCTTTCCAGTTATCCATATCTTGGCAGAGGTGAAACTGTACTCTAGTCTGTCAGTTGCCTCATTAGACAGCCACGGGACGGACATAGATAAATAGGACTTACTTATCATAATACCGACGCTCATACAATCCGATTAAGTTTCATATTGCAAGTAACTTACCTCCATATATTTTGAAAAACTAACCATGTTCTTTTGGTATGCTACTTTAGTAGCGATATCTTCATTAATGCGTTTCAAATAATTATCTTATACGCAATATAATCGGAAATAGATCGATGATAAAAAATCGGTTTGGGTACATCGGTGGCCTGCGAACAATAGCTACACTCTCAATGGCAGTTCATAAAACACCAAGAGTGTTCGGGCCTTTCTTGTATTGTGTTGAAAGACTTATTCTCAAAAACTAATGACGGTAAACATCATAAGAAAAGGATCTGTTTAGGGGGCCCTTTTTGTTGACTTTCACTTAAAATACTTTGGTTATTTGCCTCATAGTTGCATATCATTGAATAAGCAAATAGACTCTTTTCAGTGGTCAATTAGGTAGATCAATAAATAAGAAGCCGGAAAATATTTAGACCCTCGACACATTTAACACATTTGCAGCGATAGAGTCTCCACGCAAACGCAATACTGACATTTGTATCGATGCACTGCTAAATCGCGGTTTATATATATATATATATATATATTTGCATTGACAAATGTCTGCATGCTGTATCGCGTTTGCATTGCGGCTGTATCGCTGCAGTTAGACGGCCAGCTCCTGCATCGCGTTTGCATGATGACTATCGCTGCAGCTAGACGGCCAACTACACTGTATCGTTGCAGTAAGACTGCTAGCTAGACTGCCAGCTACTCTATCGCATCTGCTTCGCGGCTGTGTCCCTGCAGCTTGACTGCCAGTTACTGTATCGCGTTTGCATGGGCGACTGTATCGCTGAAGCTAGGCCAGCTACTTTATAGCTTTTGCATGAAGACTGATTCGCTGCAGCTAGACGGCCAGCTAATGATATGCTTTGGCATCGCGACTATATCGCTGCAGCTAGACGGCAAGCTACACTGTATCGCTCCAGCTAGACAGCTAGCTACACTGTATCGCTGCAGCTAGACTACCAGCTACTCTATCGCATTTGCTTCTTGACTGTATTTCTGCAGCTTGACTGCCTGCTACTGTATCGCGTTTGCATCGGCGACTGTATTGCTGGAGCTAGACCAGCTACTGTATAGCTTTTGCATGAAGACGGTATCGCTGCAGCTAGACGGCCAGCTACACTGCATCGCTGCAGCTAGACTGCTAGCTTGACTGCCAGCTACTCCATCGCATTTGCTTCGCGGCTGTATCCCTGCAGCTTGACTGCCAGCTACTGTATCGCGTTTGTATCGGCGACTGTATCGCTGAAGCTAGACCAGCTATTGTATAGCTTTTGCATGAAGACTGATTCGCTGCAGCTAGACGGCCAGCTAATGATATGCTTTGGCATCGCGACATATCGCTGCAGCTAGACAGCCAGCTACACTGTATCGCTCCAGCTAGACAGCTAGCTACACTGTATCGCTGCAGCTACTCTATCTCTCTACCAGCTACTCTATCGCATTTGCTTCGCGGCTGTATTTCTGCAGCTTGACTGCCAGTATAGCTTTTGCACGAAGACGGTATCGCTGCAGCTAAGCTGCAGCTAGACGGCCAGCTAATGTATCACGTTGGCATTGCGGCTGTATCGCTGCAGCTAGACTGCCAACTACTGAATCGCGTTTGCACTGCTGTAGATAGACGATCAGCTAATGTATCGCATTGGCATCGCAACTGTAACACTGCAACTAAACGGCCAGCTACACCGTATATCGACGGTTACCAATAAGAAGTTATAAAAAAAAATATTGACAAAATATTGTCCTCCATTAGATTATTTTTAAAACTGATACAATTGAAAAAAATGTCTAACATCAGTATTTAGAAGTAATCAATTACGGCATAGACGAGGGGGCACCGCCATCACACACAAAGGTGAGCATTCGGTGTTACTTTTGAAAATTAATGATTACATATTTATTTAGATTTTTTACTGAAGAATTTAAAAAGATGACGTACACATAAATCATCGAATATCGATTCTGAACTCACTTCTAAACAGGGATTTAGAAACACACTGTATGCATATAGAAGCCGTCACCCATTCCTATTGATTCCGAAAAATAGTTTCGCCGAAAAACATATAAATAAGTTGAATTCATTGAACAAATCGAAAAATGTAACTAACGTTTGACACATAATATTTCCAAATGAGAGAAAATTACCCAATTAACAATTTAAGTTGTAGAAAGGTCACATATAGGTTACATTATAAACTTTTAATGGATTTCTTTAAAATAACAAGTATCTAATTTAAAACTAATATGACTCTTTTGTTAAATATGATTCGAATAATCATAATAAATATCAATAAATATTATTATATTATCTGAAAACACAAAGCGAAGATCCCTCCACGCCGCCGCCAGTCAGTCCAATAGCGTGCGATGAATGTACTGGCAAAAGACATATGAATTGATATCAAAGGGCGCTCTGAACTTTTAAGCGATCGCCTCTATTGTGCGATCGCAAAAAACATCCAATAATCTGCGCTATTGAACGCGAATATCATCTGTGATAGGCAAAGGGACAGGGTCCGGCTGACAAGTTTTTATTCTAATTCAAATTTTTTGAGACAGAGTGCTGACTAGCTTTGATATTTTTTGATTCACACGATCCTCTTATAGTATATTACAATCTGGCCTATTATACGACTGATTTAATTCGATCTTAATTTGCTAATGATGAATGTCTCTAAGAAGTGTCACATTAACAGGTTTCTTATTGTCTCCATTTACAGTGAAATAACAGTGACAGCTGCAGCACTGACTCTACATTGTACTAAATTAAAACTTACTCTTTATTATTCCGCATTATACTAGATCGGACGGCTTTACTATCCGTTTTAGTCTTCTTTTTATTTTTTGTGTGATCAATAAGCTGAACATCCATCATGTTCATATGTATTTGAAGTCTTTTTTGTTTGCTTCGGCGTATTTTTTTTTGTTATTCTATCAACAAACTCTATTTTAAAGTCCCGGTGGAGGTCGTCATTTTATACATACCAGGGGGCATTAGCGATACCCCTTATCATCTCATTCTGGAATCTTTGGATAATATGTACATCTGTTGGTCTGTGCAGTATAGCCCCAAAGCTGTATTCCATAACTCCACACCGGCATGAGGACTTGTCGATATAACAATAGTTTGTTTGCTATTGCTAAAGAGGAGTCTCTTCCTATTAGCCAATACATGTCTCTGTATCGAAGGTTAAGCTGTTCTCTCTTCTTTCTAGTTCTTGACGTGCCCCTTTCCAACGTAGTTTCATGTCAAGAGTCATGCCAAGATACTCGGCCGTGTTCTCGAAAAATATAATTTGTCTGTTAATCTTAATAGGGTAATATATTTTCCGTTTGTTACTAAAATCGATGTGTTAGATTTCTTTTTCTAGTCACAGAATTATTTTTAATGTGTCGATATTATTTTATAATGACTACAATTATATGAAATTTAAAGCACACAGACTATAACATATATCCATTTAAAAACGGTATTTTAATACGACCCTAAAGGATGAAATGAAAGATGCAATTTTGTGTGGAACTTTTTTATTTATTATGAAACGACACGGTCGGCGCCACGGAGTACATAACCAGTGGAGAGCGCATGCGGGGGTGAGGGCACTCACCAAACATATGCTATTTCAAGCTTATGCCACGAAATATTGGTCAGTCGGAGCTTACGTACGAACGTCACGCACTCTCCTTAATAAATTCAATAAACGGTAAAGTAATGCCTAGTTGTGCGATTAAATGGTGTGGAAAGTGTACTACTACCTCAAGCTACACAAAAGATGGGATAACATTTCATAGGTAAGTAGTTTTTTATAAAATTGACAAATTAAATCCAAATTTTAATTTTTGGAATGTTTGCGTTGATGTCTTTAGCTATCTCTTTCTGGTGCACTGACTTGCGTAATAGATATTGTCTCTTTCGTTCTTGATAGTGCGGTGCCACGAAGGCAGCGGAACCATGCATATCGATATCTTTAAATTTATGCATGCATATCGATATCTTTAATAACGTATTTGTAATTCTGTATAATAACAGAGTTAACAAAAAATTAATCAGTGTATTAATTTTTACAATATTGTAGATTTTTAGTAAGATCTTCGTCTTACTTTAAATATTATAAAATAGATAATTTTGCAGGGGTCACCGGCTGATTCAACTAATTTCCTAGCTGATTTAACTAACCAAACAGAAGACGTTGAAAATAAACCTTCTACAAGCAAGGTAATTTTCATGAAAATAGTATAATTAAAAATATTAAACTTTTTGTAATGCAGCAGTTATAAAATTTATACCTTTTTTTAACTTCAGAGTTCAGATGAACGAAATTATAAGAGCACCGAAGAACAATACATTGATTTAACACCAAGGAAAAGAAAAATGAAACGCCACATTGCTCATCTATCATATAATTTGAATAAGAAGAATCAATCAAGAAGAAATCATAATAATAATAGGCAAAACAATATGTTATGTGACGTTTAAATTGTATTGGCCCTTATCTGTATAATATATTCCTTGTTACCGACGGGTGTTCTTTAAGTAGGATCTTACAATAATTTTCTAAAAAAAATTAAGCTTTAAAAAACAATAATAAGCCTTTTTATTTCATAAGGAAACCCCATAATACGTGTATCGCAAACCAAACCTAAAAGTACAAATAACGTAAAAAATATCGATACCGATATCGATAATACCGTTTTTTTAACTGCTTTTTTGGCGCGCCTATAAAAGTCCTTGTCATTTGGTTGTCAACTCATCATCCAATCACAGCGGGCGAGCTTACCCTCCCCCCGCCGTAAATCGGTGACTTTGTTTTAGAATAAAAACATGCCGATGCTTTCTGATATCAAAATATCATAATCGCAAAACAACATATTCTCAAAACATCATATTAGCAAACAAACTAACGATCGGTTTCAATGTTCTATCTATCTCTGGATTCGGTTACTAGCGATAGGCATTTGACATTTGCTCCATAACAAATACGTCAAAATTCTATCTCCAGTAAGCAAATCCACAGATAGATAGGATAATGAAACCGGTCGTAAGTAGAACACTTAATGCGTTAAGCCAGGGGATAGGGTGCACCCTATCCCCTGGCTTACAAGTTATTATGTGCGAAATTATTAAAAAGCTTTCGCGCGTCTCCGGTTCAGTTGGTACAAAAAAGTAACACCAGCGTCACGGAATAATGCGCCTTATTGGCGCCACGTCAATTAAATTCATTTGCTTTGACAAGTCGGGCACATTTCAACAATGGGCGTATCTCATTGGCTCAGGGGTGTCGATATATTAAAATTAATTAGTGATCCATCTCTCAGGGCAGGGGACGTTCGACTTACATTTTTTTGTACAGAATGCTTTGATATTTTCTAGTGGAAATTATGTTTTCGTGGAATTTGACGAAGATACGGCTTTGTTGAACCAGAGTGAGCCTTATTCACTGTTACTGACTACGTATCGTCAATAAAATTCGTGAAAATTGGTTGATAGTATTCTTAGTTGCCATCGTGCTGGCCTATTATGGATCTTACATCGTATGACATGGTACAAATTTTTAAATAAAGAAAGCATGAAATGCTTCATTTCGTATTACCGATCTCCAATGATATCATCACTTAATTCAATAATTTCAATAATGTAATCATGATATAATGAACGAATGATCAAAAATCTGACCGAAAGCCTGTTTTTCGTTATGCACTATGGTTTCATAATGATATATCATTTGAAAACCAGGAGATCGTTAATAGGCCTGCTGTATTCTCATAGGTATGAACATTACTGTAGGTACTTTCACTGTTTTTACCTTTCCGTGTTTCAAAATGCTTCAGCGAAAGGAGCAAGGAAATAGTTAAAAATACGTTCAGCAATCCAACTGAGAAAGAACCTTTAAGTTAAGATGACGATGTGATGATGGTGTAATAATTGATTACTCGACATATTCAACATACAAGGTTATTTTTTAATTACCAAAAAAAATTTGTGTACTTGTTCGGACAAGCAAACTGAACAATTTTAACTACGGGACCAACTTTGAAATCGCAAAAAAATCAGCTGTTCCATACATCTAGGTTAGGTTCAGTGAATGTTGAACATTTGTGTGGAACAGCAGATTTTTTTTTGCGATTTCGTTGGTCCCATAGTGAAAGTTGTTCAGCTACGAGTAGCTTGTCTAAACAAGCACACAAAACTTGTATAAATAACTGAAGATGACTTCAAAACAGTTTAAGGTTTGCGTTCGGCTTGCAGCACTTCATCTTACCTATACATAGAGCTCAGAGTAGGTACATACCACTTAAAGCGTTATTGCTTAGCTAGTACGCTACGAAGAATGCGGAACCAGGGATCATTACTAGGAACACATAGAAGACTGTACAAATCATTGTATGTACCCTTCATCACGCAAGCAAAAACGTCACACTTATTCGGTCCATGTGTACAGTTATTACTTAGGCCGTAAGTCATAATTAAAGGCAAAACAGGGGGGAAAAGGGGGAGAGGAAGAAGAAGGTTTGCTTGGTGCGACAATATAAAGTCCTGGACCAGTACTGCTGAGGCAGCTGTTCTTAACAGAACAGCTATGGTTAAACAAGTTTCTAAGGAGATGATCGCCGACATCCATTAGAACAGGGTTTCCCAACCATTGAGGCGCGCCCTTCTTGGGGGGCGCAGAGTGAACCAAGGGGGGAGCGGCTCCACAATTAAATTGTAAAGAATATTAAAACTGTTCATATAAACTCGCGCGACGCGGACGGTACCACCTTTGCGAAGTCAGCGACACGTAGCATTCTTTTCTAAAACTAACAAAACATCACATGAATAAAACTAAACACGCCAATATTTTCATCGTTTGTTTAATTTTCATATTTTGACTCCCCATTTCGGCCCCTAGGGGGCGTAGTATTTTAGCATAATGTTGGATGAGGCGCATAGGGTAAAAGGTTGGGAACCACTGCATTAAAATATGGCACGGAAAGAGGAGAGAAGTGGGTACATATTGTAGGTACAGATCATTATTTCATACTGTACACATATAAAGCATATTATTTTTAAATCATAAACTAATTCGACAAAAGGAAGCGCTTTGTGAGTTCCAAGACACAAAGACATAAACACTATAACACGACAGCCCTGTTCCACCCCCCGCCCGACTGTCGCCGGCAGGTTAATAATGATTATTAATATAGTTTAGTAGTCGTTAGCTCTGAATGGGCCGCTAGCAACTTGTCTAATATCGCGCCGAGTAAATACTGGCGGTTTGTCGATAGCCCGGGAGCTGCTGACGGGTTTTGCGAAGTATAAAATTATGAAGGAAACAAAAAATACGATAAGGAAGCTCTTCGCCTTCATATCACCTGACGCTAAGTGATGATAGATGGAATGCATTGACTTGGATTCGTCGATAACTAGGAATTGGCTCCATAATTATTCAAACCGACAAAATTATTGGCATTATTTTTATAGTGACAGACTTTGATACAATGGATGTAACTTGTCAGTTGGGCACTGGGGTTTTGATAAGTTATGTTATATTTTATTATGCTATACTATTAACTATTATGCTTTGTAATTATTGTTTGTGTTTAATACTTTTTTTTATTTTGGTGCTTTTTGTAAACTTCGTTTAAATCGAAAAAAAAACTGTCTATAAAATTTGGCATGGTCAAACCTTTGTTAGTTTAAACTTTTTAAGAATTTTGCTGCTGCCACAGGTGAAATTTGCTGTATGTTAGTAGCTTGAAGTTAGTGATAAACAACTCAGTGTAAATTTTGTAATTTTGTAATTATGATAAAGAAATTAATTATTCAAAACGAAACTATTACTAATATTGTAAAAAATGGTAAAATATTGTTTACATGCAATATGTACATGATTTTTTTAAAATTTCTTATTATACAATTGAATGAACCGGGAATTTCCCCCCTCCTCTTGAAACTGATTTTTATTTCTGGACAACTTTGATATACAGGTATTTTACTCCTGTCCATACTCTTCATGCGCAAAATTATGCTATTGTTGTCAATTTTGAACGTTTGTGCTTGTCACGCCGCCAGCTTTGATTTTTCATGGGCGTTACCCAGAACTGCTTTCTATAATCACCATTACTCACAGAATCTTTATTAGCACCTCAATAACTGTCAAATCAAAACTATTTGTGGGATCCCATATGCGATATCAAATTCTAAAACATCGACGTGACAGACTTGAAGCTACATAATCGACCTCCAGCTCCCGTAGCAGCAGCCAAAGAGCGGTTGGAATATGAAGCGGCTGGTGGCATTCCAATTACGTAGCCCGGAGCCTCACTCAAACTCTGCTTTGTTTGTCGCGCTAAGTAAGTGATCTATTGTAATTACTATTAATTATAATATATAATGATTCCTTCAAGTCCATTGTAATTTAACTTATCATTGAATCTACTTAGCCTTATGTTAGAAAGAACACGAGCAGGGAATGGCAGAATATTGACGCACCTTCTCCACATGGATGATCTAAAGTTGCTTGGTCTGAACTAAGAGCTTGAGGGTCACTGAACAATTTCGTGTCTCCGTCAGTACGGAGTATGGTACAGACGTGTACATCATCCATGTACTGAGGGAAAAGTTACCTGAGATTGGTAGTAGCTGGGGATGGGATATCAGATCCTTCTGAAAGCCGAAACTGACGTGGCTGACCCGTGGTACAGCCGCGTCACGAGTAACCTACGACCATAAGACCTATATTATGATCTAGTTTCAAGTCATAAATAACAAAATGTGTATTATGTTACAGCAAAAGTAATAAATCCGGATATTATGCATAATATCCAGCCATTATAAATAATATCTAATCAATTTAGACAAAGTCATATATAATATCTTGGAAGACTTGGATAAAGTAATAAAACAAGTATAGGTGAAGATTGGCATATGTGAAGCAATAATATGTTTTTATTTTAAATAGTATTAAATAATTATTTTTTTTATTGCATGTAAATTTCCTTAATATTGAATTAACGTGTTATAAATAATAATAGGTTGGGGAAAAAGTTTCTTCGCATCTTTTAAGAAAATTCAAAACATTTTTTAATATAGTTTATTTACATTTAACTAAAGTATGTAGGTACCATTTTGTTCGATAACTTTTTGCCATCTTGTAGGTAGGGACATGATCCCATTGCTATAGATATTTTGGGACTTCTGGTCAAAATACCGCGACAAGTGGTTTTGCCAGTCCTCTCGTGATGTTAACCTGACACTGCCTAAAGAATTCTGAAGAGACCGAAACAGGTGGAAATCTGAAGGGGCAAGGTCAGGACTATACGGCGGATGCATTAACACCTCCCAGCCAAACTTAATTTTTGCTGAGTGGCTAAAGATGTGTGAGGTCTAGCGTTATCATGATGAAAAACCACACCCCTTCTGTTGATTAATTCCGGCCGCTTTCTCTCAACTTCTTGCTTTAATCTCATCAGTTGTTCGCAGTAGAGTTCAGAATCGATGGTCCTGCCTGGTGGTAACAGCTCATAATGAATAATGCCCTTCCAATCCCACCACACACACAGCATCACCTTGTTGCGAGTTAACCCGGGTTTCGCCACAGTCTGTGAAGCCTGACCGGCCTTTGACCACGACCTTTTTCGCACGTTCTTGTCGTACGTGATCCACTTTTCATCACCAGTTATCAGCTTCTTCAAAAATGGTTCGGTTTCATTACGTCGTAATAAAGAATCACAAATGAGTACACGGTTCATTAGGTTTCTTTCAGTGAGCTCGTGAGGTACCCAAATGTCGAGCTTTTTTGTGTACCCAGTTTTTTTCAAATGCGCCAAAACTGTTTTGTGGTCAATTCCCAGTTCTTCAGCTACGTCGTAACTACTGACATGCCGATCTTGCTCCACATTTTCAAAAATGGCATCCATTTTATCTGTAATAGGGCGACCAGAGCGACGTGCATCTTTGACATCAAAATTTCCGGATTGAAAACGCTTAAACCAAATTTGTGCTACTCTCACAGACACTGCACTAGGTCCATAAACATCGCAAATTTTTTTCGCGGCTTGCGTTGTATTTTTACCTTTTTTGTAGTAAAATTTTAAAATGTATCGAATTTCTTCATTAGATTCACTCATCTTGGCGGTACGAAAAACAAATGAAAATCACACATTTTCCTAATTTGAATTTGGAATTATGTTCTTTAAAATTTAAACTTTCAATGATACCAAAACCAGCCAGATACAAATAGTATAGCCAAAGAGATTTTATTACAAGTTTATACATACTATAATGCGAAAAGACTTTTTCCCCAACAAATTTACCCTTACATTTGATACTTTTTTACTTATAACGGATTGAAATCAAAATTTTACTGCTTAAATGTCCCTACCATTTGTTTATTGTAATATTTTTAATTTAAGGTTATCACGGTTAACTTTAATAACATGTTATATTTATTTGTATATCATATTTTTTTTTGAGGTCTGATTTGATTTTTAATATCTAGGTGATCATGCCAACGGCAACGGAATAAGAAGCAGGAGGGCATGCAAGATGAACCGTATTTATTACTTTAACTAACTTCGACCTGCTACTATACTTTATTACTAATATTATAAAGCCGAAGAGTTTGTTTGGTTGAACGCGCTAATCGCAGGAACTACTGATGCAAATTGAAAAATTCTTTTTTGTGTTTCATAGTTCATTTATCGAGGAAGGCTTTAGGCTATAAAGCATCACGCTATGGCTTACAGGAGCTGAGCATCAATGAAAAATGTATCAAAAACGGAACAAATATACGGCGAAACGTAATTCGCGGGCACAGCTAGTTATTAATAAAATCCGGATAAAGTGATTGATTTAGCACATTGTCTAACTCAACAATTTAGCTATTATGTATAATAGCCAGCTATTATGCATACTAGCTATTTAATCACTATGACTGTAACATATATACAATGATGTTTTAAAACGAATAAACCAATAAAGAAAAAAAATTTTCACGGGCGGGAATCGAAACCGCGGTTTCAACAAATCGTGTTGATTATTCATTGATTTTTTTTCAATTTATTTAACCTTTTTAAAGAAAATGCAAAGACAGTGATGTAAAAAATAAGGTTTGTTATTTAATTATGCCCGGTTGTAACATCGGGACATAAAACTTTCTTCTGACACTACATGAATGCATAACCGTGCGTTTACAGTGAGAAACATAAAACGTAATGTTTTACAGCTTGTTGTATGATATAAATCTCAAAACATGTTGTGTATGCTTTTGCGTTCGCACTGCCGAGAATCGTGGAACAAATCCTAAGATTTGTTGCAGATTGCGTTAGGAACGCCTCAAAACTTGTTGTCTGTCAACGTTTTTTATGGATTTGTCCACGATAGTGTTCGCACTTACCATCGCCGGATTTAGGGGAGGGCAACCGGGGTTACAGCCCCGGGGCCTCCACAAAAGAGGGGCCCCCACAATAGAGACTTCGGAAAAAAAACCAAATTCAGACTAGTGAATACTAGTAAACAACTTTTCCTTTCATTTTTTTCTTCGCACTTGTTCATTTTATTTGGAAATAATTTGGGGCCAAGGGGCCTCCACTCCTTTGTTGCCCCGAGGCCTCCAGATCTTTAAATCCGGCCCTGGCACTTACGATAGTGCTGTCAAAGTCATAATACAATATAAATGTTTTGCAACTTGTTGGGATGTCGACAATGGAAACGCGTTGATAAACATTGACAGAAACATGTTTAAAAAAACTTGTTTTTTTTTGTAGGTGTTTCGTCAGTGTAAACGCACGGTAAGGCTAATAAGTTCCCCGTTGTCATGTCTGTTTGTGTTACAAAAAAAATATTTAAAACTCTATTATACATATATAAATGTTTTATATTATTAATTTTGTGTGTTTGTTCGTTCAGACAAGCAATGAGAACCAATCTGGAAATCGTGAAAATAATCCTTTCCTTGCAGTCGGGTAAAAAACAACTAGGTACTCAATACTGTGGATGTTGAACATTATTTTGTATGAAACAGCAGATTTATTTTTTTACTAACTTTCATAAACTACAATTGATTTTGTAAGCAATTTGAAAGAAAAACGAAAAAATTAGTCCTTCTGAATCTCGCTTGTTCTTCTGGAGAATGCTCACCTAATTTCCTAACAGGTAGCGTCAACTTTTTCAAGTGTAATTGACGTCAGTAAGTGCATTTCTATACTTTATATATATTATAAAACAAAGTCCCCCGCGGCGTCTGTCTGTCTGTCTGTTCGCGATAAACTCAAAAACTACTGCACCGATTTTCAAAAGCGGTTTTCACCACTCGATAGCGTGATTCTCGAAGAAGGGTTTAGTATATAATTTGTTAAGTTTTTGTATTAATTTCTGTGTACATTTACGATTTTTGTTGAAGATGTCGGGAAAAAATAAATTAAGGCGAAACGCGTAGTTCGCGGGCACAGTTAGTAATATTATAAAGAGGAAAGATTTGATTGTTTGTTTGTTTGTATTAAATAGGCTTCGAAACTACTAAACCGATTTTGATGATAGTTGGTACAGGGATAGTTTGAGCCCAGGGTAAGGACATAGGGTAATTTTCCTACCGGAAAAAAATTCCCACGGGAAAACAAAAATATCGCGTGCGAAGTCGCGAGCGGAAAGCTAGTGATGAATAAAGATCATTGAATTAACTTTTTGAAATTTGAAAGGTGGAGGTAAAAGCTCTTTGAAGCCCTGTGAAGACCTGCCCCCTAACCATGATCGCCCAAAACAATATTAAAACCGCCCTGAGAGCGGGATGGCGCTATACGCAGCAAGAGCGGTGTCTCTGTTTCAATATTGTTTCAACCTTGCTATAAGCGATCATGGTATGGCCCCTGTTAAGCTCTTAGTTACGATAACGAAAGAACTCCTATTGCTTAAAAAAACAGTTTTGAAGTCTGACTCAGAGCTCAAATCATTTACATTACGTCACTTTATTATTCATATTGTTCTGAGTCATTTTATTGTTTCTGGCGTTAGCCGTTGAAACGGTAAGACACGTGCCAAGAGTTGAAGACGTTAGATTGATAACTATTGAATCAGTTATTTATATTAGTCGACTCAGTGAAGTCAAAAGAGCTTGATTATCGAGCATTGAAAAAGGAATATTAATAAGAAAACCACTTCATAGTTGAAAAAACCAGGACAATTCAGCTTAAAAACAGGACGCAGTAATACAGCTGCAATAGTTAAATTAATATGTAGTAAAAAAAGGTGAAATGAAATTCAAGTAATTAAATAAGGATAGTTTTTAATAAAAGTTTTTGAATAAAATTATACGATTTTTCTTTTTTTTAAACGTCACCCCACCCACACTAGGATTTTCTCCAGTTTCGAAAGATTCTGTAGATTCGAAAACTAGTTAATAAAATATAAAACATCCACTTTTGTTTGTAAGATTTTTTTAAACTTAGTTTTTGTTATAACTATCTAATTAAATTCTAATATTACAAACTTATTAATTTCAACTATACTTTCAACCCCACCAATTTCCTTCAGTATCTGTAGTCGAGTTAAAAAATAATAATAAAATTTCGAATTTTAAAATTTGAATACCCAGGACGCTGCCTAAAAACTATTCAGGACATCCCAGGACACTAGAAATACTAGGACATGTCTTGGAAAAACGGGACGGTTGGCAACTCTATTCTAATGTCATTAGTGACATTAGAACTATGGCGGTAGGACCTCCGCTCGTGCCCGATGTACGAGTACTCCGTGTGCCCGACTCAACCACCCTCCGAAACCTCTCCGCCCACAACAGAGGTATGTTCGGGATCGGGAAGACCAATTCACCAAGCGCACCCCCAGCAGGCGTAGCACGGACCGTAGACAAAATGGGACAAGAGACGAATAACATGTTTCTTCTCGCTCTCTCATACAACAATGAAGCGAGACGGGGCGAGGGTTAGTCACTTTCTCCTCTATAGTCGGCGCATACGAAATACACGAAGAGAAGTAAAAGAAAACTCGGCGATCCAATTAACTACACGAGTGGTCAAATAGTGGAGTCGATTTGGATCCGATCTAGAGTTGTGGATCAAATCTAAAGTTGTAGGGTTTCAAGATCCCGCATGGCAGGATTTTTTGTGGTTAGATAGATAGAAACAAAAATTTACTTTTCATTACTCATACTCTGAAAGTAGGTCTGAAGTTGCCTGAGGAGCGGGTTGAAAGTAATACTTTTCAGCCCTAGGGAGAATCACTTTCAACTGACAGCTGCTGTCAAATTTTAAACAAGAAACTAGTTCTATTTTCATATTTCTATTGAACCATGATCCGACTTTCTATGTATAGAAAGTGGCTGTATACAGCCACTCAATTACAGCGCGGTGTAAAATTGAAATAACATAATATTAATAATTTAAAGAATATCTTTTTTTTAAATATGACTTTATTAAATTTTAATTTCAACTATTTCTTTAAAATAACATAGATATGGGCAAAATATTTTTTTTTTTCTATGATGATAAAAATGAAAAATAATGGCTGGATTGCAGGCCGGCCACAGGAAAAACAACAAAATAAACGGGAAAGCGGCAATGCGATCTTCATTTGTTTTTTCAAGTTGTAGAGTTTTGGTTATACTTCCGTATAGCAGAGATTTGTATTAACAGTTAATTATATTTGTATAACATTGTGTTAAATTTAACACAATAAGTTCATCTAATTCAGGTATGGAGTTTTTGATTTTATAAGAGAAAAAAGGGCGACTACTTATTATAAAAGAAGTAGTTGATTTATGTTAAAAAAATACACATTTATTCTTTAGCTAATTATTTGTTTTATTTTACTTTCCTTTTTACTTTCCTTGTATTCGTAATGAAAAGCACAGTGTTGACCTCGGGTTAAAGACTTATTTAGTCCCTCGATCTATTGGTGCCCTCGCTACGCTCGGGCGCCAAACGCCGTCTCGGGACTAAATAAGTTACTTTCACCCCTTTTTTTTTTTTTTTTTTTTTCTCGGGGGGAAATGCGTAACCGCACCGTACCCGCCGTTGGCTAGACGGCGAGCGTGTGTGGGGCTCTCCCGGCAGAGTGCCAGGTCTACCCACTAAAACCCCCCGGTGTTCTCCTTGCCCTTATGGGCGCGCTAGGTAAGGTCCACACTGCGACTCCACTACCCACGCGCCCGGGCAAGCCCGACCAATAGCTGGTCGGGCTATCGCCAAGGGAGGATTGCCCGAGAACACACGGGCAATCCCCAGACGGAGGGCCTTACGGCGGCGTGCACGGGGCCAACCGTGCACGCAGGCCTCCACGGCAGGGTCATTAGACGGGCATCGCTTGTGCGAATGCCCGCCTTTGCCTGCCTGTCCGTCTACGGCGGATGGGAGCGGCTTGAGGATCATTCTCCCGCTCCCTCTCCGCGGCCTCCTTCTGCGAGATGACGTCATCGCAAAAGGAGGCGACAGCCTCCCATTCCGCCTCGCCCCGGAGCATGGCCACGACCATGCTCGGTAGCGAGAGGTCTCCGCCTCCCAGCGCAGTGTTGAGTTCACTGCGCTGGCGTCGCCAGACCGGGCACACCAACAGGGTGTGCTCGGCTGTGTCGTCGGGAGCGTCGCAGTGATGACACTGCGGCGTTTCCTCCCGACGCGCGACTCGGTGCAGGTAGTGACCGAAACAACCATGTCCGGTCAGTACCTGCACCATGCGGAACGAGAGACTGCCCTGCCGGCGCCCTACCCACTCTTCCAACACCGGACGTATAGCTTCGATCGTCCGGTGGCCGGCAGCTGGGAAGGCGAGTGCCTCACCCCATCGACGCAGAGCCTCCCTCTGCGCCTGGGTACGAACCCGCTCCACTTCCTCAGGAGCGGATCGTCCCCCCCGTTCTCTAACGGCAACCCGATGTCGATACACCTCTGCATGTACACGTGCATCGACATCCCACGGCGTTTGGCCCGCAAGAACGCAGGCCGCGTCGTGGCTAACCGTGCGATAAGCTCGCACGGCTCGGGTTGCTATGACCCTCTGCGGACGTCGCAAGAGGGCCACCGTTCGGGGGGAAAGGCACTCCGCCCATACCGGAGCTCCATAGAGTGCCATCGACCGTATCACCCCGTGATACAGTCGACGGCATGCCGATCCTGGCCCTCCCACATTAGGGAGGACCCGCCCGAGTGCTGCTGCGGCGGCACACAGCCGTGGAGTGAGGAGCTTGAAGTGCTCCTCGAAGCTCCATCGGGGATCTAAAACCAGGCCGAGGTACTTGAAGTGTGCCTCGACCGGTATGAGGACCCCCTCCACTCGGACACGGAGCCCCGGTGGGATCCTGCGACGAGAGGCGTGGAACATCATGGCCCTCGTTTTATCGAGAGCCACGTCCAGGCCCAGGAGGTGGATGCGTCGGACGACAAGTGAGGTGCCGACCGACGCAAGGTGGGCCACCTCCTCCCCCGTTTTTGCTGTCACCGCGACAAGCGTGTCGTCGGCGAAGCAGACGACCTCCATTCGTGGAAGGAGGTCGCCTCGCAGGACCCAGTTGTACCCCAGGTTCCATAGCAGAGGACCTAGTACGGAACCCTGGGGCACACCTGCCGCCATTGCCCACGTATGGACGCGCCCATCCGGCCCCTCGTAGAGAACTGATCTGCCTTGCAAGTAATCCTCCACGAGGGCGCGGAGGTACGGAGGCACCCGGTGGAATCGGAGTGCCTCCTCAATGCACTCGTGGGGCAGGCTGTTGAAGGCGTTACGGATATCTAACGACACCGCAACCACAGCCTCCCCACGAGCCGTGGCCTCCTCAGTCCACCTCTTGAGGTGCGTCACCGCGTCCACCGTGGACCGACCGGTGCGGAAGCCGAACTGGTTATTAGCCAAATCCGGCCCTCGGTCCTCCAGGTGCTCGATGATGCGGGAAGCCAGAATTTTTTCCAGGAACTTTCCCGCCTCATCGAGCAATACCACCGGCCGATACCCAGACGGGGAATCAGCGGGACGGCTTTCCTTCCGTAGCAGGCAGAGCCTGCCTGCTTTCCACCGCCTGGGGAAGCGGCCCGAGGCGATGCACAGATCTAGCACCGCCCGGAACCGCTCCTCAAGGTGCCCCAGGGCGAGGGCCAAAACCCTTGATGGGACACCGTCCGGTCCCGGCGCTTTCTTCTTGCGCCGGAACCTTTCCCTCACCGTGTCGAATTCCACTTTCGACACGGGAGGGATGTCGGCAGCCACCTCCTCAGGAGGGATGTCGGCAGCCACCTCCTCAGGAGGAGTTTCCGGGGGGACCATTCTGGGGGGCTGAAACGGACCAGGATCAGGGAACAACGATCCCAACACTCGGTCCAGCAGCTCCCTGTCCATAGTGGAGGTGGAGGGAGCGGAAGTTTTAAACTTCCCCCTCACCACCCTATACGGACGCCCCCACGGATCATCGTCCAGGAGCCGGATAAACTGCTCCCTGGACTCCTCCTTGGCCCTGCAGATTTCATTACGCAGGGCCTTTTTGGCTGCCGCATACACCCGGCGGAGCTCAATTTCCTCGTCGGGTGTAGTTCTGGCGCGCCTACGACACCGCACGTAAGCGCGCCGGGCCCTCATGCTGATGGTACGCAGGTCAGCAATCTCCTGCGTCCCACACTTGCCCCCTTTCGGGGCAGGCCTGCGCCCTCGGCATGGCGGCTTGGCAGACGACTTTCATGTCGTCCGCGAAGAGATCCGCCATGCCGTCAGCATCCCCAGCGAGGTGAGGCGGCACTTCTGCCCACGCCCGTACCATCGCCGCCTCCTCCGCCACATCCGGGCGGAGCTTGGTGAGCGCCCACTTTGGAAAGGCGCTTACCGTGGAGCCCCCGCGGTTTAGGGCCCCTTGGGATGCTGTGGAGACCTCATATCGGACATATAAATGGTCCGACAGGGTCTCTACTTCCTCCTCTACTCGCCAGTCGTTGATTCGACGGGCGAGTGAGGGGGTGGCGAAGGTCACGTCCACTATGGACGTGCCTTGCACCCGGACGCATGTAGGGGTGGAGCCCCTATTCAAGATCTGGAGCCCCAAGGACAGAACCCAGGACTCCAAATCTCCACCCCTCGGACTGGTTCTGGAGGACCCCCATGCAGTAGACCACGCGTTGAGGTCCCCCGCGATCAGAACCGGTACTGGGGCCGTCCTCCGGACGACCCCTTCTAACGCAGCCAGGAAGACCGCGAAGTCCGCCTGGCTGCGATTGGGGGAGAAGTAGGTCGATACGACCAACATTCCCCCCCACATGGCGGCCACGTAGCCAGCACCCCTCTCTCTCAAAATTAGAGAGGGGGCTGTACCACGCGCCACCCGCATTAAGGCGGCGGAACCATCCGCCGCCACCAACCAGTTGGGCGACTGCGGCGGAACGTAATACGGCTCCGACACAATCGCCAACCCCACACCCCACTGCGCCGCGGTCTGACACAAGAGGTCCTGCGCCGCGGCGCAGTGGTTAATATTCGCCTGGAGGAGCTTAATGGGACCACTAAGCATTGGTGGTCTCCATGGGCTCCTCCTGGGTCACGGCGGCGGCCGGTGCTGACAGTGGTGCCGATGGTACCGGGCTCCGCGGGGCCACGATCACCCTTACCGGGGCCAAACGCCCCCTTACCGACGGGGGGTTGCAGTTCATACCCCCCATGCGATGACTGGCCGGCCTTTTGGCGTCTGCACAGACGGCGCAATTTAGCGCCGCCGTGCAGTCAACCGCCTTATGCCCTTCGGATCCGCAGCGGAAACACAATCCGCTGCGGTCCTTGGCAGAGGGGCACCGCTGTAAAGGGTGCCCCATACCCATGCAGCGGAAGCACCGCATGGGCTTTTGCTCAAGAAGTTGAATGGAGGCAGAACTCCATCCAACTTCGAGCCGACCAGCATCAGCCAGTCTTCTCGCCGCCTCTATAGGCACCGAAGCGAAGGCCGCCCCGACACCCCGCACCCCGGTGTGCACGCGGCCCACCTTTACATGGTGGGCCGGGCAACCACCGGCCTGTGCCAGCACCTGGCATAGCTCTTCGGCGGACACCGAGTCGTCGATTCCAACGACCCGGATGTCCGCTGTCTTTACGGGACGCGTCACCATGGCCGCGTCCCCCAGGGCCTCCCCTAGTTTCTCAGCCAGTGTGTCCGCCTGGGACGGGGATGTTTCTTTCGGGAGCTCAATAATTCGAGCTCCGGTAATTCCCGTCCGAAACTTGGCGGGCCCAATTCCCAAAGCGCCAAGGCTCACGGAAGCCTTGGCCTTGGCGATGGCTTCACCGTAGGTGAGTCCTTTTGCCACCGCATCTGGCTTGAGCGCTACGACCACCGCTAGAGAACGTGGTGCCTTGGGTAACTTTGGCGCTTTGGGTGCCTCAGGAGTCCGATTAGGCACCGCCTCACCTGCTGCCGGCTTCTTGCGGCCGCGACGCACGACCGCGGTCCAATAGTCTTCAGCCGGTGCCGTGACCCCCGACGAGGAGGGGACCGCCGCAGGTGTTGGGAGCGCAGCCCTCCTCTTGACAACTCTTGCCGTTTTTGGCATATTAGCCGGCGGAGCAAGGGTAGTAACCATCGTGGCCTCCACTGGCCGTTGTTTTTGTGGCTGCGCGGGTTGCGGCTGCGATTGGGCCGCACGGTCTGACGCAAGCGGCGGTCTACGGGCCTGAGCCGGCATTAGGCGCCCGTCCACTTCAAGGCCCTCAAGGCGGGCTGAAACTATAAAGCTCACCTGGGCTAGTAACTCCCGCTGGAGGAACTCCATGCTCTCCAGAAACTCTGCTCTGGAGAGTACCCCAGCGGGGGCGGCTTCAGCCGGCTGGGCCGTTGGGAGCTGCACCTCCGTCAACTCCTCCAAATCATTATCGGAGTTAATTGCCTCCGACTCGGCGACCCCCGCAATTTCGGGAGGGGGAGTCGCTACAGCGCGACGACGTTCCTCCCCCTGTTCCGAGAAGGCCCGACGCAGGGCCTTCAGTTCCCCCATGATGACTTCCAATTGCCCACGGAGGCGTTTCTTGTCGGCTTTAAGCCGACGTACCTCCTCCGAGGTATTTCTGGACGCCAACGTCCGGACGATTTCTACCAAGGAGTCGGAGGCATCCCTGATCTCCTTGACGCAATTCCCCTTCAGATATCGGGACTTGCTTGCCACTCCCTGTAGCGCCTTTGCACTCTCCTCCGCCTTGTCGCAGAGGAGTTCGGCAATGGGCTCAGGGGAGCGCTTCCCCTTGCCCTTCCCCTTTTTAGAGGCGACCGTCTCTTTCTCCAGATCCATATCGGACTCCGACTCCATGTCAGTGTCCTCAGGTTGCTGGAGCTCCCGCCTGGCCTGGGAGAGTCCGACGCCATACGATAAGCCTCCCCTACCTTGACGGGTTCGGGGGACCTTAGGCGCATAAGGCGCTGTCACCTCCTCCACCTCGGTTTCGAAATCCGTGGCCAGGGGGTCCTGGAAGAATCGGCCCAATACTGACCGCTTCTTTGCTACCTTTTTGGAGACGGACGGGAAATCCACCTCAGATAACACCGGTGTCACCCCGCTTACATTAATATCCCGATAAACGGGGTGAGCAACATCGCAGCTTCGACGGGGCGCACCCCCACCGACGCTCTTCGACTCGACGACTAGTGAAAGAACTGGGGACACCACCCCAGTCACTCCCTCATTCGCAGCACCAATCGGCGAGCGGCTTTTCGCCCTTGCAGGCTCTGCAGAGAATTGAAGGGGGACCCCCCTAGCGGGCCCCCCCTCATCGGCACCGTCCGTCTCAGACATAATGTCCGATTCGGACATATCCCAATTGTGGGCCCAGCCCAGCAGGGAGTTTGTGGGCGAATTCAGCCTTAAAACTGCTTTCGCCACAAACTACAAAGAGAACCAGAATAAAAATTAACAAAACCTAACCTACAAAATTCTACCTCGACGACCTCCTCCCTGCAAGAGCAACAAAAGGAAAGTACAAATTACGCGATCGTCGAGATAAAATTCTGAAAATCGCAACAAGAAATACCTAACCTACGCTAAACTAAACCTATGCATCCACTCAAAAACACCCAAAAAATAACCCTCGAAAAATAAAAACAATAAAAAACTAATCCTAAGTGCGGATTTTTGGGCCCAAAAGAGTGCCACCTACAGCACCGAGGTGATGTAGGGAAGCCCAATTTTCGGCCCAAAAATTCCCGAGCGCTTAATTTGACCCACTTGCAGAGCCACTAGGACGCTGCAAGTAGTATCAAAAGATGCACACAAGGGAGATCTATAAGTTGCAAAAGACCCGAAAGTCCTACAACGTATAGATCCCGAGAAAATTGAGAAAATCAAAAATGAGAATACAAAATACACAAATTACGCACTCGCGCAAAATAACAAAGTTGAAAAACGTGATTAAAAATACTAAGCAAAAATCAGGCCTAATGCCACCCTAACTAAATGAAAACGCTTACTACCTAATATTTTTATAATAAAATAGAATCAAAAAAAACCTAATAATAAAAAAGATATTAAGGAAAAACAAGAAAAATGAAAATATTGCTATTTCGTCCGTAAGGAACCCAAAAAAGCAAAGAAACCCTAACTAAAAATAGCAAATATATGACTAAAAATACAAACTAAAGACCAAAGAATAGCACGAAAGGAGCACTATTTTTTGGACAAACAACAAAAGAAAAAAAATTCAAAAGCACAGAAAATATGGAGTAACAGTCGAAAATTTTGGCGCAGATTGCTATACCAAAATTCAGGCGCACCGCACTGGAGTGGACACGGGTGTACACTGTCACCTCCGGAACGGTACTCTCCAAGTTACTTTCACCCCTAGGGTAACAATGTACTATTGCACTATAAATAACTGATACTAGGACAAAATAGGTGTCCTTGTAGCGGTAGGCGATTTCCGCCAGGCAACCATTAAAACAATAGTTATTTATTATACATGAGTGCAGAGTTGCTTTTTAACCGCGTGCTCAATTTTGATGACCGAGCAAGCGAAGGATTCTAAAAAATTTGAATCCTGAGCGTCAGCGAGGGAATCAAAAGAGCAAAAGGTGAAAAATCTTTGCACTCGAGTGCAACACGTAACTTTTCATCCCCCCTCAGTGAGGAAATGACTAAATGCAAAATAAAACATTAACAATCACGAGATACTCTTATTTCAGTTTAGGTACATATTTGCTACAACATTAAAATAAACTTCTTCGTTGCTGGAATCACTCATTTTCGTTTTTTTTTACTTGTTTTCAAGTTTCTTATTTAAGTATAACAATACAACGTCAAAACAAAATGGCGCGCGCAAAGCGAATTAACAACAAAAGTACACCAAGGAGGTTCATAGTCTGAGTTTTTAACAAATTTTAAAAAAGTTGTAGGATAAATTCGGCACCATGGAGATGGTAGTAAATAGGTTTAATGATGTTTTGAAATCACATAACTACCTAGTGCACGCGATGTTCTAAATTCAAATTTACTTTAACCTCAAGCGGATAAAAACGGTTTTGGCGGTCAGATATCGAATAGCAAAAATACTATTTCCGAGATGGAGGGATGAAAATAGTTTTTTGCCTCACCAGCCCTGCGAGCATGGAACTCTCGATAAACAAAATTTGACAGCTATGATCGATATGATCGAGTGAAAAGGACAGATGCTTTTGTCGATCGATATATGTCTATCGACAAATCTATGCTCGCAGGGCTGCTCGGAAAGGCATTCTTTATTCTTCGAAATCTGCGTGGAAATGTCTATTTTAACCAAGCTTGTTGAAAATTGATTTGAAACTCGAACGTTTGAATATGGGCTGGGAATATGAAATCAAACTTTGTGGTCGAAAACTTTTTCGTTTAAAAAAGAATAATCCACGTGCTAGAAATGATTACATGATAAATTTGTCACGTCGCAATGTTCGAATTTCATTTTTTTTTGTAATTTTCTTTGCCTCGTTTTGTATCCGATGTTGAATTGATCTATAACAGTAGTATGTAGGTGTATTCCACGCTGAGATGAGGTAAAAAGGTGTGTGTTGCGCTCGGCTGCAAACTGCCTCTGTCTCCCGTGCCTTTGAATCCCTCGATACGTTCAGGAATCTACTTTTGAACCACTCGATTTGCTTGTGGCTCAAACTTGGAATCCTTCGCTTTCTCGGGATTCAAATTTAGCATCATCATCATCATTTCAGCCAAGAGACGCCCACTGTTGGATATAGGCCGCTCCCCTTGGGATGTAAGGGATTCCGAATTCCGGTTCCGGTTCCTTCAAAAGAGGCCTGAAAAAGCATCTTTGGGGCGGCAAGGGGCGGGCAGGTAGTATAGTGGATGTCGTCCTTCCTCTATCTGTCAACTCATTTGGGCCGCTTTCACCGCTTAACATTAGGCGGGAGGAGGTCATTTGCCGGGAGGAGGTCATTTGCCGGGCCCACCATAAAAAAAAGTATGTCACCTAATAGGACCCAAATCAGCTTCACCTGCACGCGGTGCTCAAAAAACCAGGCTCTGGCGCACACCAAAACCCGCACTGAGCCAGCGTGGTAAGAGAAGGCCCAAACCCCCCAAATTCAGCAATCATGACCAAAACTAACTTTGCAGCCTTGCATAAGAAATAACTATTGCATAAGAAATACTACTATCTGGAAGTATCCTCAATATCTAGAATATCCAGTTTAAGTCCGGTTGATATTTTGGATACATACTTGCCACCTTCTAGCCTGTCATCATTTCTCATCAAATAAACAAGATGTACCTAAATCAAGAGTTTCTCCGCTGTTATCAAAAAACAATGCAAATGTCTACTACCATAGTACTATAGAGTACAATGAGATACCCGAATAATCGGTAGTTGTTACGAAATATGAGTAAAGAATTTTGGCAGATGTTCAAGAATAGCATTATTATTTTTACATGGATCCCCGTTGGCTCCCAGTGTGTATGGATAGTTCAGGTGATTAAAAACTGCCGAAAATACTTGAAATTAATAGTGGGCAAGACAGTTGTTAGTAATGATGTTGAAATAGCATGAATTTCAAGCAAATCTGTGTTTTTAGGGTTGTGTTAAAGGAAAAAACGGAACACTTATTGGATCACTTTGTTGTCCGTCCGTCCGTCTGTCTGTCTGTCAAGACCCTTTTTTCAGAAACGCGTGAAGGTATCAAGCTGAAATTTATATCAAATACTCAGGTCTACCGTCCCTTGGGGCTGTGAAAAAATCAAACTTCTAAGCCAACACAATCAAAAGATAAAGCCGTTTATGTCGCAAATTTCCGCAAATTTTCGACACTCGCAAGGGAATCAAAACCTACAGGGTACTTCCCGTGAACTCAGAATCTTGAAATTTGGTACGAAGTAACGTCTTATAGCACAGATAAAGAAAAAATTGCGAAAACCGTTAATTTTTTGTTACATTATATAATAAAAATATATGGGTGAACTTTTACTTATTGGTTTGTACTACAGGTTTGTACGGAACCCTCGGTCTGCGAATTCGTAGCAGAACTGAGCGAAATTTCGACGCGTAAACTGTCGATAAATTTTGATTGTATAAAATTCACCTATAATGATTTTATAAATACAGTTTTCTATTATTTGCTTTTACAATTGCTCGTTTTTAAGTGGTTAAAGTTTGATTACGCTTAAGGGTGATTTCTTATAGAAAAAGTGATATTTTAAAAGTGGTGAAATTCATAAAATTCGAACTATTTAAACCAACCAACTATTTAAATTCGAACTATTTATAAGGAAACTAAAACATTTCGAAAAAAAGTAACCAGTAAATATCATTGTTGAAGACTTGTGAATAAATGTATACTGAATATATTTCATATTTTGATCATATTTTTACGTGACGAGTGCATAAATATGTCCTTAAACGCGTGGAATGTAAATATGGGTATGTTTATAGCCTTAAACTGACATTAAAAATAGCATTTAAGTAAATAGTAAAATGTGTTATGGAAACTACAAGTCCTACACTCTAAATTAACGTAAAAAGTATTTCCTTCATTGCATTTTTAATAACAAAAAAATATATATTACTTCTCTGAAAATTCTGCTAGAACACCGATTATTACAAGACCGGGCCCTTAACTCCATTACATCAAAGCAAGCCGGAAATCAAACAATGTTTTCAAAATTTGCATCAGAAAAACCTAGTTGTACTGATTGCTTTTAGTTTGTTTGAGAAATTAAATCCAACGTTCAGAAATACAAGAAAAATCTTTTTACTCTTGATGATGTTAATTGCTTCGACCTGTCACTTCGAAATTTTAGTTCCAAACAAAGATTTAGATTTTTTTTAAACTCCAAAAAACTAAGTTACAAATGCCTATCGAGACAATGTTCATTTATTAATTCGTTCCGCCTCGCTTAAACTCAACCATAGTAACCTGCAAATATCATATATCTAACGATGAACATGTAGTGCAAGACACGTCGATAGTCGCTATCGCAGTCGCTAAAGGAAAATTTGACCATAGACCTTCGCTTAGCATCCGAATGCAATTTCACAATAATATTTCCATAGAAACGCTAAGAAGTTTTTGTAACGTTCTCTATTGTGCTGTTAAAGCTTAAAATGTGATGACATTTAAATGAAGGAGTTAGAGATTTAACAACAACCAAGAAAAAAAAAGTTAATTCCTTTCATCGACACTCAGTTTCCATGACTACCAAATATATTTCTGGTGAAACAAAATTAGAGCTCCGGTAAACACACCCACCCATTTGTCACTGGGTAAAACGGACAAAAATGCCAACAGATCCATTAAAACGTAACCATATCCCCACTATTTTAAAGTGCGATGACATGAAGTCTAAATTACCGTTCCCATATTGCGGCGCAAACACGCGAATTCGGACTGTAAACAAGATTAGCTGGCGCAACGTCACGTGGACCGAGAACACGGTATTATGAAACTTGGTAGTCGGGAATAAGAGATGAAGTGGGAACCGTGAGCGCCGATGTCCCACACATCGCGCACCGATGTAAACGCGATCCGGGAGTCGAAATTATTAATAGAAAAGCTGAAACTATCGGTTTTTTACACCCACTAGGCGCACGCGTGCCATCCCGAAACATGATTTGAGACGTTAGCGACTAGGTTTAGAATCCAATGTCTGAACCAGCAGCCGTGTTCTGGTAAATTTAGAAAATGCTTTTGGACGCGCGTGCTGGTCTTTACTATTTAAGGTAATGCGTGGTTCTTCTAAATTTAAACCGTGTGGGGTAACCTGTGCTTCTAATTTTGTTTCTACTGCTCGTTCGTTTGGTTCCGAGCCCCTGGCTTGGGAAAGTTATGATTTTGGAATGACATCACTATAGCCTTTGACGTCTAGCGTCAATAGGACGATGGAATGTTGGCATCGAGACTGACCTACTTTTAGACAGGTGGTAGCCCCCTGACTCAAATACTCATGCATGTAACACAACACCGGCCAGTCACGTGGGCAGGAAGGAAACAGGTTGTAGGAACTAACAGTAACAATACACTAAAACCTTGATGTGTATAAAAAAGAAATGATGTAATTAAAATAAATAAATTAACCGTTTATTTATTAATTACATTTGGCGTGAGATCCATAACGATCCCGTGTATATAATAAAAATAAAAAAGAAAATTAAATTTATATAAATTTTACAAATAAATTACAATTACGATAGATGGCGTTATATTAAGATGTTCAGTTCTGTCAGGTATCACTACGTACAACGTACAAAATGCTCGCGTTCCGTAACTCTTAACGTGAGAACCACAACACACAGCACTAACGTCACGCAGCCGCAGGCGATCTGAGGCAGCGCTGACCACGCACCCAGCTTAGAAGCACTTGCGGTGGACGATGCCGGGGCCGGACTCGTCGTACTCCTCCTTGGAGATCCACATCTGTTGGAAGGTAGACAGGGAAGCCAGGATGGATCCACCGATCCATACGGAGTACTTCCTCTCGGGGGGAGCGATGATCTTGATCTTGATGGTGGAGGGAGCGAGGGCGGTGATTTCCTTCTGCATCCTGTCGGCGATACCGGGGTACATGGTGGTACCACCGGACATAACAGTGTTGGCGTACAGGTCCTTACGGATGTCGACGTCGCACTTCATGATGGAGTTGTACACAGTCTCGTGGATGCCGCACGATTCCATACCCAGGAAGGAAGGCTGGAAGAGGGCCTCAGGGCAACGGAACCTCTCGTTACCGATGGTGATGACCTGACCGTCGGGAAGTTCGTACGACTTCTCGAGGGAGGTGGAAGCGGCGGCGGTGGCCATTTCCTGCTCGAAGTCCAGGGCGACATAGCAGAGCTTCTCCTTGATGTCACGGACAATTTCCCGCTCAGCGGTGGTGGTGAATGAGTAGCCCCTCTCGGTGAGGATCTTCATGAGGTAGTCGGTCAAGTCACGGCCAGCCAAGTCCAGACGGAGGATGGCGTGGGGGAGGGCGTAACCTTCGTAGATGGGTACGGTGTGGGAGACGCCATCTCCAGAGTCCAGCACGATACCGGTGGTACGACCGGAGGCGTACAGGGACAGCACGGCCTGGATGGCTACATACATAGCCGGGGAGTTGAAGGTTTCAAACATAATCTGGGTCATCTTTTCCCTGTTGGCTTTAGGGTTCAGGGGGGCCTCAGTCAGGAGGACTGGGTGCTCCTCGGGGGCGACGCGCAGCTCGTTGTAGAAGGTGTGATGCCAGATCTTCTCCATGTCGTCCCAGTTGGTGATGATGCCGTGTTCGATGGGGTACTTCAGGGTGAGGATACCTCTCTTGCTCTGGGCCTCATCGCCTACGTACGAGTCTTTCTGGCCCATACCCACCATCACACCCTGGTGACGTGGGCGACCGACGATGGACGGGAACACGGCGCGGGGCGCGTCGTCGCCGGCGAAACCGGCCTTGCACATGCCGGAGCCATTGTCGACTACGAGCGCAGCAACATCGTCGTCGCACATGTTTGCGGTTGTGTGTGTTGTCGGGACGCGCTGGAAGTTGACTCTACGGCAGCGAGACTGCGAGTGCGGCGGAGAGCGGCGCGGGAATCTTATATAGGGGCCGCGTACGCCGGCAGCGCGCGCCATACATGGCTAGCGAGCCGGCCCCCGCGACCTGCTGTTTCGAAGCTTTTTTCTTTCACTGTAGTAATAATTATCACTGACACCTATTGTCAATATCAGTGTACATAACATGGTTCACCTGTGCATCGAGTTATTGACGGATATCGTTAAACGGCGCGCGCCGTATGTGGCTCGTTCGCATACGCCGCCCGCCTTGTGCCTTTTCAGGCGTTGGGCGCCGACGCGAATTATTCGATGAAACTAATTATGAACCAGGTTTACTCATGCATGCAAGCTGATTAATCAGACTGCAATGATGACATTAAATCTTAATGCAATATTGTTACTGAATATATTTATATCTTAGTCACAATTATCGGAATTACACGGTAATAAGTCGACTAAATCTGAAGTTTATAAGTCAAAAATTATTATTTACTCGTAATTACAACTTTATCGATTGGCGTATTAATATTATCAACTCATATTGGTATTCTGAGACAATATATTGGTCAATATTTCTGTGGTCAAATTTATCACAATATCCAGGAACTCCATGATTCACTCATTAATTGATTTTGATGGTTTTTGATGGTTAACATTTTTAGTTGAATTTAACTAACGAGACTTTTCTGGCAGGATGCCAGATGTGTTAAAACTTTTATAATATTTGATTTTTATGAATGAACTTAGGGGACAACTTCGAGATCTTGTCTGCCCTGAATATAATGGACCTCTCAGCCGCAAATTACGTTGATTTTAAAACACTGGTTCTTGTATGATAAAATTATTATTTTTTAATCTTAGCAATAATATTCGTGTTTTCTAATAAGCTAAGTTTTTAAAAAGCATAATGAGACTTAATTTTTAAGCTTTGATTACTCCTTATTATAAAAAAATTAATTTGCCTATTTATTTCTAATAACAGTTAAAATTATTTTAGTTTCCTAATATTTTTAACCAACTATCTTTGATCGATCTGCTCAAGTTCAACTTTAAGCTTCAATGATTTGCTTAAAAAATGTCATGATTTAATTGCCATATGATTATTATCATCACCACTGAAACTTTATTAGAGCATTAGATCGATACTGCTTTATTTGTTTACGATTGTTGATTTAAATTAGCATCGACATCATCAGCCAAGTCTAAATTAACTGCGGCAAGACAACTGACGTCTATTTTTAGAACAATGGCTAGTTCAAATTTACTATCACCATTCAATGATTTCGCTCAATCGAATACCAATACCGCTACTGTATCATTCGATTTGCATACGACGTCTTCTTCATCCACAGATTCATTAACCATTGCTGTGTCATAGTCGTCTCCTCTGATAGCACGTCCGTTTTTGCCGTCAGTATATATTGTACCAATAAGTTAAGTCTTAATGCTGGATAGTGCATCCGTTTTGTGATATGAGTGTGCGTGAGTGCAACGTCCTATTCTATTTCTGGAAACAGGTGGAGTTCTTTCGAGTCTGGTATTGAGTCTCGCTATGTTTGGAATGGAATGGACTAAAGTTCAGGTGCTAATAAAAGGTGATGAGTTATTTCGTGTTCTTGTTGTTGTTTTTCGTTCAGATTTTATAGTTTTCGATAATGGGATAATGTTAACGTTAAATTATATTAGGTCTGATATAGGATGGTGTATTACACAATTTTTATTTAAAATCAATATTAAATAACAACATGCTATCTTTGATGTATTGTATATACCGTACTGCTATGAGGTGATTGTTACCCTTAGCTACTTCTGAGGACTCCATCACGAGATGAAGATCCACTCAAAGTTTTATTTTCTTCCATGTCCTCTCACCCCCGCTTAGTAATAACATTGGCTGCGTTATTTCTGAATAAAAAAGCCTATAAATTAATGAGACTTTAATAGCCTATTGGGATGAGTCAAACCGCAATATCTATTGAAGGAAAAGTTTTCTAAATATAAATTATAAGTTGGCAGAGTTCACTGAAATACATTATTTTTTTAAATAATCATATCTGCACTCAAGGATTTTTCAAAAATCACAATAGCATGAATCAAACACGTCAAATACAACTAATTATATGACCAAATCTGCAAATTTGCAATTCTTAAAATTGGTGTAATAGTTATGCGTGACGATTAACATTATTGATTGTCATTAATCCTCTCATTATAATATACGAAGTATTATTGATTGCATTAAACCAACTCAATACAATAATAAGATAAAAATCTTATTGGTCTCGACCATATTTTTATAGGAAAGTTGCTTCGACTTTAAGCTCAGCCCAAGAACCTTCTTCTCCGTATTTTCGTTTATTGAATTGAAAATAATCAAATATCATAAATTATGAAAGTTGGTATATTTGGTCGTGTATCACACAAATACCTATAGTGCTACTCTCTTGGTTCGTAATTAAAGTTTTGAGAATCATTTCTGTGTGAAAGACAGTAATCCCCCCTGTCATCGACGTCACCAAAACATGCGCCGCTCTCGCTTCGTTATACAGCCCTTCGAGATCAAAACTTCGATTACGGACACCGTCTAATTAAGCCGGACACGCATCTAAGAAATCTAACTACGTCCGGCAGTGCAGCGTCGTCGGTGGCGCTGTGGACTCGGCACTGGCCTTCTAATCACGAGGTCCGCGGCGATCACGACACGCATCTAAGAAACCTAACTACGTCCGGCAGTGCAGCGGCGTCTAATCACGAGGCCATGGCCTTTTAATCACGAGGTCCGCGGCGATCACGACACGCATCTAAGAAACCTAACTAAGTCCGGCAGTGCAGCGGCGTCAAATCACGAGGCCATAGCCTTCTAATCACGAGGTCCGCGGCGATCCTGCCACGCACCGATGTGTTTTTCGTTTTTCGAATTTCATATTATGTACATTTATCCGACGCTCTTACGGTCAAGGTCGGAAACAGGCACGTGAGGCGTGAGGCACCTGCATACATCTGCGAAGAAATTCAAAAGTGTATGTGAAGTCGACCAATCCGCACTGGGCTAGCATGGTTGACTAAGGCCTAAGCACCCTAACTTAGGGTAGGCTCGAGACTCTCGGTGGGAGCGTATATGAGCTGTGATGATTTAAAAAAAATATATATCTCTTGGAAATACAACGACCACCTCAGAGAAGACAGAACATAAAGAAGACGGCAGCCAAATGAAGTCATGTTAAATGATGCACATGTTGTGTTCCCGCGTGAGTGAGGTCGATAGACCTCATAGAGGTATGAGTCTATTGCAACCAAAGTCGCTTGAGTTAATGCAAAACTCCACTAGGTGGAGTTTTGCATTAACGCAAGCGACTTTGGTTACAATCGCTTATAGGCTAGGGGAAGCTCTTGACATAAAGTTATATGAATGCTTGTCTGATTCCCAAGCTATTTGACAAAATCCACTGAGGAACTTTTAATTATTTGTTAAAACACAGACAGATCAGGAGTGCATTTTTCTTAATTAACTGGGGTTGCTATATATATTTGTTCTTGGTGCATTACAGTAATGTTTCTTGTAACATAAAATATAGGTAATCAAGCAGTGTATAATGTTACCTCACATTACACACTGTCTTCCTCACATCATATTATACACTCCTTCAGCGATATTAAACTCATTAAACTCATTAAACTTGTACCATATACTTGAAATTTCTTAGTTATGAAAAGGTCTAGATCACGTTTGTCAATGAAATACTACATTAAAAATTTATGGCGTTATTTGTATTACGCAGACAGCACGCAAGCATATTGCATTTGATTTCAGATCAGCATGATGAATTGAAAATGAGTTGGACTTAAGCTGGAAACAGACCTACTGATTCTGTTCGGTCTCTAGTTCTCTACGGATTTGATCTGTACTTTAACGAATGGTGGTGAAGGAAACACAGAGATATCTTCATTATTTTTATATTTCCGAATAATAAGAATACATATACGATATGTTTGATATAAATAATCATAGTTTCAATAAATTTATGATATTTACATGGAAACTCTAAGTTGAGTGGGATGAATGAAGCTCAAACCTCTGTTGTGGATAAAAAATCGTTGGTGCAAATTTCTTCGGAAAGTCTTTAATCTAGGTTAATTGCCGTATTACATCCACTGGCTTGGCATCAAAAGCTCGACTCTATAAAGAGGCTACATTTAAAATCACTGCCAGATCATAAGATGGTTGTGAGACTATTTCTGACTATTATTATTTTCTACTCCACTAAGAGCCCTTTTTAACGAGGCCTAGGCTACTCCACTAAGAGCCCTTTTTTAACGAGGCCTAGGCTACTCCACTAAGAGCCCTTTATTTAACGAGGTGGAATGCTGCTGCGCACCGTACCTGCCGATGGCTAATCGACAGGCATGTGTGGAACTCTCCCTGCTGAGTGCAGGGCATACCCACTAAACCAACATAAATGTCCATCTTGTCCATGGTCAGGCTGATCCGGGGTTTGCGTAACCCCAATTGGCTAGTTGACTAAAAAAAAATTTGCTTTAATAGAAGCTCATTCATATAATAAACAGAAAGAAATAATCAGTTTTCGAATAACTATAAATACAACCTAGATTGGATAGTTATTAAACCGTAATAGTTATTAAAACTAGAATAATAAGGTATTAAAGATTTTTATCCATCTCTTTCTAGCAAAACGGCAATTTACAAGGAGTTTATATGGCCTTACTCAACAATGACGTCAGGGTTGATGTCGGATCTCTCTGTCTAATTATTAACAACTTAAAATGCTTGTATCTAATGTATTTCTAAGCCGATTTCAATTCTAATTTTGCAGGACTGCATCTTTTTCCACGGTATTTTAATATTTAATGACGAGACGTATAAATTTGAATTCAGTCATCATCCCAATTCTCTGAACCACCCCGGAACAGCCCGGCCAGCTACGGACCAGATACTACTAAGGGCGCTATCCCAGTTATTTTACAGAGAAGCTCTTGGCCTTCATCCCACCTGATGGTAAGTGAGGATAAGGCCGCATGGAAGCGAGCTTCACCTGAACCCCACAACTGAGGAACTGGATATCGTACTTAAAGTTGTTGGAATACAACGACTTTACTACAGCGACAAACTTAGGTAAGACGATAATAGCTTGCCAAGCTCAAAAGTTCTACCACCAATTAAACCAATCAGAAACAAGGAAAATCGAACCGCAGATCCCCAGATGAGAACCAGGGGCCTAATTCGGCTTATTTTACACATTTGTGGCGTCTAAATCGCTTCAATAAAATTGCCTTTGGCTTTACCGGAGGGAGACTCTGTACTAGGGCAGCAGTGCTTATATTGCATTGCTGTGTTTCGGTTTGAAGCTATGGCAATTGTATGAAGATATGGCATTGAAATTACCGGGTACTGTGACTTTACAAGTTGGCAACGTACACTGTGGTTCTTGTGGGGGTTGCAGTTTTGCTGCGAATCTCACAGAAACCACATGTATTATGGGTGACTGTCACCACTTGCCATCAGGTGGGCAGTTTGCTTGTTTGCCAGCTTATTGCAATAAAAAAAGGATAACCATCAATAAGGCCTACATAGTTGATATGAGTAATCAACTATGTAGGCCTTCTTGATGGTTAGCGGCCGATACTTATTAATTACTTTTCACTGACACCTTTTTTACATGTTGTATGATGCGTTATAATTACGTATTAATCTTTAAATTAAATTAAAATGTCATTTACTACATATTTGCAAAATTTCGTCGATGTCATAATCTTTTGAAAAGTAATGAATGATTTTTGTAGTCTCAATATAATATAAACATTGCAACTGAATAAAAACATTCAAGTTCATCGTACATGAACTGAATACGTAACAGTGGTGTGGCTATAAAACCAGCGGGTCATTTAACAGTTTTTTATTCACAACAGGGAAGCTTTTATCACCTGATGGTTCATGACGGTAATGCCTAAAAGAACTATCTTACTTGTTTATATGAGTATATTAAAAAAAATCTCACAACAAGGTAACTAATTAATTTGAAACGTACAAACATAATGTATTATGAGAAGTTGGTACCCGTTTAAATTGTACAGTCTCGGTTAGAGGTCACAGGTTATTGAACTCAACAACTTATTCAACAAGTAGTTAAAGCTTTGTGTTGTAATTTCTTGATGGAACTCCATGGTACGAGTATCTTGTTATTAAAACACTAATTTCACTAGTTCCTCTTGAATCTTTATTAAGTATATTTAAATTATTGCGACCGGTTTCGATACATCATCATCATCACTATTGCCTGACGATAATGTATCGAAACCGGTCGCAATAATTTAATTATAATAAAGATTCAAGTGGAACTAGTGAACATAGTGTTTTAATAACAAGACTTATTCAACAGTTCATTCTTTTATCGTTCCACGAAATTTCTACTTATTGATTTTTTAACACATCGCTATCACGCTTGAAGTTTAATTTAAACTTTTCATTATAGTCGTATTCTGTCTTATATTATTAGTCGTATTCTTATCCATGGTGACTTACTTCGGTGGATGACTTCGTATTTAAGAGAACGTAGTCAGGCTGTTACTATTAAGGGTTTTTGTTCCAGTTTTGTTCCTGTCGCTTCAGGCGTACCTCAGGGCTCTCATTTGGGACCTTTACTGTTTAACCTATTTATTAATGATATAGGCCTATGTGTTCGACATAGTGACATCTTACTTTATGCAGACGATATGAAGATCTTCAAGGAGATACGGTTGCCTTCGGATGTCTTGAAACTGCAGCAAGATCTGGATTCTCTCTGTAAATACTGTGAGCTTAATCTCCTCTCCATAAACATAAAAAAATGTCAAGTTATGACATTCACAAGAGGGAAGCAACCATATTGTTATAATTATCTTCTCAACAATATTCCCATATCACGTGAAAATGAAGTAAGAGATTTAGGCGTCATTATTGATAGCAAGCTGAGTTTTAACTCACACGTGAACTCAATTGTCGTCAAAGCTTACCGTATGCTAGGTTTTGTAATTAGAATGGGCAAGGAGTTCAGAAATGGCTCAACCCTAGTTTTACTCTACAACTGTTTCGTTAGATCTATTCTTGAGTACGGATCAGTTGTATGGAACCCACAGTACCACGCATATATTAATGACATTAAATCTATTAATAAGAAATTTTTAAAATACTTAACATATAAATGTAATAGATCACGGCAATCCTTACCGCAGGATATGTTATCTTTGGAAACACGTCGAAAACTTAGGTATCAAGTATTTCTTTATAAAATAATCCACAACCTTTTAGACTCACCCACCCTATTAAAGGAGATCACTGTTAGATGTCCTCGAGTTAACGCTCGGTGTCGAGATGTTTTCATAGTTCCGACCACCAAAACCAAGTACGCCAGAAATATATTTTTGTTCCGTGCATGTTACTCATATAATAAGCTTTTTACGGATATAGATATTTTGGACTTCAGTTTGAATATATGTAAATTCAAATCACTTATACGACTGAAGTCCAAAATATAAGTAACGTCCTATGTGTTAATGTTTCGTGCACACACAGCTTCTATAATTAGCGACGGCTTTCGCAATGCAACTGTGGGGCCTGACGGGCTGCTTGACCATACCCGCTTATCCCTTATTTCTAATTATTCTATCTTTTTTTTTTTTTTTATGGATGGCACGGCAATTTTTTTTTTTATGGCCTCCTCCCGCCTGATGTTAAGCGGTGAAAGAGGCCCAAATGAGTTGACAGATAGAGTAGGGACGACATCCACTCTCCTACCTGCCTGCCCCTTGCCGGCCCAAAAGATGCTTTTTCACGCCTCTTTTGAAGGAACCCATGTTGTAGGATGGGGGAAACACGTACGCAGGTAGAGAATTCCAAGTGTGGGATGAACGACAGAAGAAGGAATCTTGGAATTTCTTGGTACGGTGTGAAAAGGAGGACACAGTGTACGGATGACTCCGAAGGCCCTTACGCGTGTTTCTGTTAAGGAATGGAGAGGGAGGGATAAGGTTAAAGAGCTCCTCAGAGCATTCCCCATGGAACATTCGGTAAAAGGCGCTAAGAGAGGCGATGTCACGACGAAGTTGTAGAGGCTCGAGGGTGTTAGTTGCCTCTACATCGCCAATTATGCGAATAGCGCGACGCTGCAATCTGTCCAGAGCATCGAGGAGGTACTGAGCGGAGCCGTCCCAAAGGTGCGAGCAATATTCCACGCAAGACCTAACCTGAGTTTTATACAACAAGCATAGTTGGTCCGGCGCAAAATACCTACGCACCTTGTTCAGGACACCGAGTTTCCGTGAGGCAGTAGTTATGACGGATTCGATGTAGTCTCTGGGGTTCAGATCGCAGCGAATGTTCATTCCGAGCAAGGTGATGTTGCTCTGTGTGTGAAGGGTTGTGCCCTGAAGAGAAGGAAGGGGGAGGAAAGGTGACCTTTTCGCCGAGAACACGCACACCTGTGTTTTCTTAGCATTGAACTCAACAAGATTGTTGGAGCCCCATTCGGAGACGAGGTCCAGCGTCCTGTTGAGCTCAATGATAAGATTCTGCCTTTCCCTACCAATATCACCACGAGCAGCCCCCGAGGTTCCGTGATATCCCCCATGCACTGTACTGTCGTCCGCATAGCAATGTATAGCTCCCAAGGAAAGCATATCATTGATATGCAGAAGAAACAATGTGGGGGATAGAACGGAGCCTTGCGGAACACCAGCGTTCACTGCCATGAACCGCGAAGCGCAGCCGTCAACGACAACGCGAATTCTACGCTCGTGGAGGAAGCTGGCAATCCACGTACAGAACTGCGCGGGTAATCCGTATGCCGGAAGCTTGGAAAGAAGAGACTTGTGCCAGACTCTATCAAAAGCTTTGGCGATGTCGAGACTAATAGCCACCGATTCGCCGCGCTTATCGATAGATTCACCCCATTTGTGCAAAAGGAACGCTAGAAGGTCACCTGTTGACCGTTTAGGACGAAACCCATACTGTCGGTCATTAAGTAACGAGTGACCTTCCAGGTAACGGATCAGCTGTGTATTAAGGATCCTCTCCATGATTTTACACAAAATGGAAGTGACGGCTATAGGACGATAGTTAGCCGGATCAGAACGATCTCCCTTTTTGGGAACCGGCTGGACATTGGCCTCTTTCCAAGATTTCGGCACACAACCAGCAGAGAACGACAGACGGTATAGACGCGTAAGGACCGGAGTCAACTCCGCTGCACACTTCTTAAGAACAATCGCAGGAATGCCGTCTGGTCCACTTGCCTTTCGAGTATCAATCGACTGGAGCTCCGCCCGCATATCACGCTGTCTGATACGGATATCGGGCATGGTGCTGCCACAATGGGACAGTTTCGGAGGTTGTGTACCACAGTCATCGACACGGGAATGAGCCGCAAAGAGTTTTGCCAGGAGGTCGGCTTTCTCCTGCGGCTGATGAGCAAGTGAGCCATCGGCAAGTCTCAGCGGTGGCAGCGAGGGTTGGCAGAAGTTTGATTGCACAGCTTTGGCCAGGCGCCAAAAAGAACGGCTACCCGTAGGGTGTGATAGCAGTTCCTGGCCCACTTGTGCAATGCGCTGAGCATCCGCTCTAATGTAAGCCCTCTTACATAACTTGGTGGCATTATTGTAGGCTGTTTTCAGTAGGCTTGTATTGGGATCCTTAGATGCTCGGCCTCTGATCCAAGTGCGGTAAGCCAGCTGTTTGTTTTCAACAGCAGAGGCGCACTCGCGATTGAACCAGAGGTTACGTCTGCCTCTACTGACGAGATTGGAATGCGGAATATAATATTCCATTCCTAGTATGATCTCGTCAGCAACAGAGGTAGCGCAGGAGTCCGGATCCATCCTATTGAAACAGCGCTGCCACCAAGGAACAGATGCGTAATAATCCCGCATACCGTCCCAATCTGCTGACGCATAGTGCCACAGACGGCGTGCTGCAACCACAGGCGACGGTCGTGACGCCTGAGGCACTGAGACGGATACCAGGCAGTGATCCGAAGATCCTAGTGGAGCTCGAACCACCACCTGATATCCGTCAGGGCGATTTGTCAACAGAAGGTCCAATAAAGAGGGCGCTTGACCGATAATATCTGGTACCCTGGTGTTCTGGGTGACCAATTGTGTCAGGTCGTGCGTGAGAGCGAATGCGTGGGCAGTCCTACCCGCATGGTCAGTTTTAGAGGAACTTAACCACAACTCGTGGTGAGCATTGAAGTCCCCTAAAAACACCAGCTCGGCGGAAGGAAATCGCTCCTGCGCGTCATCTGCCACCCGACTTAGATGTTCAAAAAGTCGAGTTGTCTCCAAGTCACCACGATGGGAACGGTAGACGCAGACGTAGACACGGCAATGAGTGCCAAAATCGACGTGTACCGCAAGGATGGAAAAGGAAGGTTCCTCCAAACAGCGCAGGCGACGACAGCAAACGTCCGCCCGGACGAACAAGCAAACACCAGCCTTCGCCTTGAAGGACTCCTCAAGAGCATAGCCGGGGTAATTAAGGTAGCCTGTATCGGCCGGGCAGATAATTTGCGTCTCCGTCAAAAACAGCATTGCTGGACGGGCTGTCTCGAGATGGTGGTGGACAGCTAAGAGGTTAGAATGGAACCCGCGGATGTTAGCGAGCCCCACCTCGAATAATGGTGTTTTGGTGGGATAATGCACCGCTGTACGACCAGTCTTAATATTTTGCGCTGCCATAATTATTGGAGTGAGAGGCGTGAAACTGAGGTGTCCTTGCTGCGCTTCGCATAGTTAATGTGTGTAGGCCTGTTTCGCCAGGGAACAACCGACAGCTGATTTGCGCTGACCCTCCGCACGGAAGGGCCCCCGAACCCCCCCGGAAGTGGCCGCCGGGACCCACCGTCCGGTCACCAACCGGCACGACGGACCACCCCGAGATTATGCGTGGCATGGTGGGGCAGCCTCACGGACTGGTTAGGTCCGCTTGGGCCCCTGTACTATACCACGGGCGGCCAGCGGAACAGCCGTTTCTTCGGGTCTTCCTGGGCGGAGGGTCAACGCAGTCAACCTGGCACTGGGTCGACGGAAGCCCGCACAAACCATACGAATCGCAGCAACGACCCCTCAAGCTCTGGCTGTGCGCAGACTGATCCCGAAACGCGGACAAAAATGGCCACTTGACGGGTTTTACGTCATGCGCACGGTGGTCGCTAGCCAGTCGGGTTTTTCAAGCCCTACCACCAGAAGTTGGTCACTCGATTAACACCACCCGGGGATCACGTGTAGGGTCTCGAGGGTAAAACCTACGGACGTGAGCGACTCCAATCCCCTCCAATCTATTATTGTATTATATTATTGTTCTATTTATTAGTCTATTTATTGTCATTGTATTGTCATTAGTTATTTTGTTGTGTTAATAAGCTTTTATCTAAACTTTTTTTTAGCTTGATTTGATTAAGATAATGTACCTTGGACAGCTCAGACCAAAATTCTACATATAAGTGATCACTTCACTGGTTTCTGTAACATAATTATGTACAAATCTATATGTATTAATATAAACTGTATGTGTTCCAAATAAATAAATATATTAGTTTTATCTATTATGATGTCTACACTAAACGGATTGAAAATATTCAAAAGAAATTTTTGAATCACCTGAGTTATAGGCTTCGTATAAACCTTAAATTCAAATCATATAGGGACAGACTGATTAGGTTAGATTTCAATTCACTGGAGGAGAGACGTAATTATGCGGCACTTTCATGCTTATATAAAATTGTGCATTCCCACATAGATTCACCATACCTGTTGGCTCTTTTGAATTTCAAGATTAAGTTTCGGTCTCGAGATAAAAATCCGAGCACTTTCTTGTTGCGAGTCTATGAGAACAACACATCGTTCTATAATCCAATAGTACGCATGTGCCGTTTATACAACGAAGTTTCCATGAGTGCTAAAGATAGCGATATGGATATAGACCATATGGATATGGATCTTCAGCCATAGCCGCGTAAGATTCCAAAGCTGTCTAAGAGATGTATTGTTAAAACATTCCAACTTATGACGTAATTGTAGGTTGTGAAATACTGCTGTAACACATTATATAGTATGTAAAACATTCGAGTTGTGTGCACTCGTTATTGGATTGTGGCTTATCATAATATTGTAAGATATTGTTTAATGTATTAATGTTTTTGCTATAATCTGTGTTATATACCGTTAATAAATAAATAAATAAATAAATAAATAAATTATCTCTACATGACTATTTGAAGCCAAAATTAATGAATGAAAAATAAATTGCATTTCTAAGCTTCACACTGTTGACATGTTGACTTGAAGGAGCGTCGGTGGCGCTGTGGACTCGGCACTTGCCTTCCAATCGGGGTTCGGGGTTCGAGACCGCCATATACCAATGTGTTTTTCGGTTTTCGAATTTCATATGTACATTTGCCCGACGCTTCTACGACGAAGAAAAACAAAGTGAGGCAGCAAACATCTGCAAAGAAATTCAAAGGTGTATGTGAAGTCGAACAATCCGCACTGGGCCAGCGTGGTTGACTAAGAAGGGCTAAACATTCTAACTTAGGGTAGGCTCGAGCCCCTCAGTGGGGACGTATTTGAGCTGTTATGTACACTGTTGACTTATTATTACCATAGATAAATATCCCCCTATGCTAAGCCTTATAATATATCCTCCTCACAAAAGGCCGCAGCCAAATCAGCTCGTCTTATAAGTTAGTATGGTGGCCAAAGCCGAGGATACTGGTCACATCCGACTCACTGCCAAACTGATCTGTCACAGTAATATGATGTTGGGGAAATTACGTACCTAACCGTCACATTATTACTTATTATTGTTGTGATAGTTAGTGCAATTTATATTCCAAAATTTACATTAGCGTGTAAGATTAGTAGTATATTCCCTCACCGTCACATCGTAATGATGGAAAACTACAAAATGGTGTTACGGTTAGAATCGTATTTTATATTATAACATTAATTATGAAAGCGACGAAGATTTTGTTTTCCACTTGTCACGGTTTAAGGTTGTAAGGGTGAGTGAGCCACCACAGAGTTCCTAGTGAAACAGATGGGTTTCGGTTGTGGTTACAAATAAAGGACATTGTTCTACGTCCATACATTGTTCGCCCCAACACCAACAGCAGTGAAAAAATGCTTTTCGTATAATTAGACATTAGTAAATACTGTACGTCCACATCAATTACTACGGACAAGCTTCGAAATGGAATTAAATATCAAAATGAATCAGATTTTGAGGTTAGTTGAAGTAACACTTTAATTCGTTAGAGCAATACAAATAGTCCATACCTATACAATTATTAAAATAATAATTATTGCAATCAATCAAAGAACGATATTATAGCCACGTAGTAAAGAACAAGAAATCTCGAAATTATAAAGCAAGTCAAAAACACTACGAACTAACAAGCCATAGTGCGTGAGTAGTCAATTGACGTATGTTTTAATTTAATTTACGTTGTAAGTTATGAAAAACTTAATTTATAGATATAAATAAATGGCCATACCTACATGAAATCAACTCAATTCTATTCAGTCGAGCAAATGTAACAATAAACCATTCCTATATTTTACTTCATTTGGTTTTGTTTCTAAAAGTACTTTTATATATTTTTGATTTGTCCGTCGAATATATATATTTGTTATGAGCGTTATAAAATATGCATATAATTATGACGTAAATCAAATCTTTTTTGGTCATGGGGCGATTTTCGACATTGTCCTTTTCGCTGTTACCTTGAACTGAACTGATTTCGTAATCTTATTTTAACATGTCTTTATATCATCATCATTTATTCAACCTATAGAAGTCCCGTTGTTGAGTGTAGATCTTCTCTAGGATAAGGAAAAATTGGCTAACTACATTGCGCTAGTCAGACAGTTTGTCGCAGGGTTTTCTTTCGAGTCATTCATCTCACCGCGGAGGGGTAGTTGCGGTAAACTCCCTTAGTCGAATTTAACAACATATGTAAAAGCAAAGCATATATTAAGAATTTGTTTATTTTAATCAAAGTTACTGTAGGGTTCTTGTCCTACACCTTATGATTGTTATGGTTGAGTTAAACGACGTCACTTGTTTATAGTTTATTTATGTTTACAATGTGTTTGTTAGTTGGTGGCGTTCGGCTAACTGCCTCTAATTACAATCACATTACGTAGTGGCGTAAAATGCTGATACGCAAGAAATTGTACCTTAGCCTGTTGTGCGGTGTAAACCGTACATGCTCCCGAGGGCGAGAAAGGGCTCGTTAGTAAAAATTAACAACAAAATAAAGCAATATAAGTGCAAGCATAAAAAGAATAAAAATAGTTAAACAAATATAAAATCTAGTCTCTAGCTTATGATATTTCACATAACACTCAAACTCAAACTCAAACTCAAAAATCTTTATTCAATATAGACCTTTACAGGCACTTATTGACGTCAAAATAAAAACATAAAAATCTTCAACCAAGAATCTAATTAACTAAATTATTTAATCCTTGTATGTACACACACCCCAATCATTATTAAGATGTGTGCAAATACAAGTAAAATTAAAAAAAAAAAAAAAAATTGACTCTACACCTGTTCGGAAATTGGGAGAGCCTTCTCAAGAAGAACAGGCAAGAAACTCGGAAGGTCTTGTATTTTTTTTTTGTCTCCTCTTTTAAAATGCCAACATTACAATATTATATTTCACATACATTTTTTTAAATAATATAGAAATGCCTGTCGGTGTGAGTGGAACAGTTACTCGAATGAAATTTATCCCACTATCACAAAGTGTTAACACCCTTTAAACGTCAATTATCACATTTTTTGTCAATCCCAAGCAGTTTTATCTGTCATATAATCAGACACTTTATAATATGCTTTTTTCATAAGTGCGCCCTTGATAGCGACTTTAAATTTATTCAAGTTAAGTGCTTTAATATTATTTGGGATTTTATTGTAGAAACGTACACAAAGGCCTTTGAAAGAATTATTAATTTTTTTAAGCCTAGTATTTGGTAACGCTAACATATTCTTTTGCCTAGTATTTACTGAATGAATATCACTGTTTTTACAAAACGAATGTATATTTTTATGAACATATACTATATTCTCGTAAATATATTGCGACGCGACGGTCATAATACCAATTTCTTTAAATTTTTCTCTCAAAGAGTCTCTTATTTTAAGGTTATAAATAGCACGAATAGCCCTTTTTTGCAGCACAAAAACAGTCTGAATGTCGGCAGCATTTCCCCACAGCAAAATGCCATACGACATCACACTATGAAAATAGGCAAAGTATACAAGTCTTGCTGTATCAACATCAGTCAGCTGACGTATTTTCCATACAGCGTAGGCTGCAGAACTAAGTCTCTTCGACAATTTATCAAACACTACATTACACTACACTAAAGATCATCCCTGTCGCTGAAAAGTTTTCTAATAACAGGCGATGTCGACTTATTTATACGACCGTAGATACAAGCTGGACCCGCGTTCGTCTCTCGTTCCATTGATGCTTCGTTTAAGCTACGAGTCTCACCGAAAGGCCCTTGAGGGCGCTGTGTTAGTGGCAGAGAAGGCTCAGCAGGTGGTTGATCCTCGTGCGCTGTGGAAGTGATAGTCACGGAGCAGCGCGCTCGCGCGCGCTTCCACAGATAAGTTCCCGCTGCGATTAGTATAACGCTGGTGAGTATGTATAGCACCACGTACTGGTGTACGTCATGTAGGGTGATGTTGTCACTCTCTAGTTCACTGACATCAGTAGTCTTCATTTGTTGGATCCGCTTATCTATGTTGTCAAATTCTTCTCCATAACTTTCGATCGACCCATTAATACCTTTGAGTGGCACTAATGGTATGCTTGCATTAAAAAGTTGGTTAATCGGATGTATTTTGACCTTGAGTATAGGTGGTTGTACTGTTATCGTATTAGATTGTTGAGTATGCGAGTATATGGTAAAAGTTTCACCTTTGATGACGCATCCTTCCCCGAGTTTGATGACGCCGGCCTTTGTGACGCGCTCGGCGGCAACTTGATGCTCGCATATAATTCTTAAAGTTTGTTGTCCACAGCAGAAAAATAAGTAGGTGTTTATTTCATTAAGCTGTGTCCACATGTCAGTGCATACTTTACGTGAAGTTTCACATTGATTTGTATCCTTTATCTTCATACAAAGGTTTTCGTCTGACTTGAGATGATAAATGGGTTGTCGTAAAGGACACATCAGAGTTTTGTAGTTGTATGGCATACATGATCGCAATTCAGTTTCTGATAATGGTATGTAAGCATCTTTCTTTAAGTTTATGGCGATATGATCCGCAAGTGGCCTAATCTTCATCATATATTCTTGAGTTTCTTGGGGAATAGCGATTAAGTTGTATATCTCGTAATTGTCTCGTGTTATAAGCGGAATTTTGAGTTCGAAAATAAAATAGTTCGTAGTCATCCTTGCTTTTACTTTCAGCAAATGGTAGAGTGTTCGTAAATCATTTGTTTGTATATTGTCAATTGGCAAAGTTAAATCGCTTGAGAGATGTCCCAAAATAATGTTCAGTTCTTTTGTTAATTGTTTCGGATTCAATAGATGAATATCAAATTTTCCATAATGAATTTCGGTTATTGTATCCAAAAGTGTTTCCTGGAGTCCTTTTAAATTCTCTAAAATATTGTTAGCAATGATAGATGTCAATGTGAAATCGCTAAGTGTCTTCATATTTTTCAATTCAGCCGTTATTGTGTTCGCAGCCTTATCGAGTTCGATAATGTGTTGGTTATACATTTTGTGTTGTCGTGCTATGGTTTGTTCAACTCTTTTTAATAAATTGTTTTCAGCTTCCACGAGCGAGGTTTGGTTTTTCCATAGCTGGACGAGATGTTTTTCGTTTTCCTTAATCAGTTTTATATCGTTTTCGTATTTATCGGCAAATTGTTGATCGAGTAGGCCAAACAAACTACTTGCGATATAACCGACGCCGTTGATGAGGCCTCGGCGCTTCCGCCTTGAATTTGTCAAATGCTGACTGAGGAGCATATCACTGTAGTAGTTTAGTTCAGTGTAGCCGTGACGTAGCTGTAGCAGGATGACGTCGCACTGGTTGCGTTTCTCAGAATTTGTGCATATAGTTTCTAAGTTAGTAATGTAGTGTTTGAATGTCTAAATTCCATGCCAATAAGGCTCCATATTATAATAGACAATAAGCTTCCACTCATCACGCATAAGATGCATGTCCGTTGTCTTGTCCAAATAGAGGCTTTGGCTACTATTTATGTTTGTGAGGCTGTAATTAGCATAAGCAGGTGTAATTATTGCCAAGATTGATAGCATATTCCATATCAAGTTGCTTGACCCTCTGTTTGTTCGTCGGTTTCCAAAATTATTACTGTCTTGTTTTTGTTCAGAATTTTGTTGGTTGGTTTCATTGTTCTTTAGTTCCTTTTCTTTTAATTTGACGTGTTTTTCTTTGTTTTTTGGATTCGAGGCAGGTAGTTTCGACAGTTTGGTAATTGGACGTTTTATTGTTCCATTTTTTGTTTTAATGGTGACCACTCGAACGAGTCCATCCTTTCCCGGATGTAACTGGATCACTCTTCCTAGAGCCCACTTTCCTGCTGGTAAGTTGGCGTCGTGAATAATTACGATGTCATTGATGGTCATGTTTTCGCGAGTGTGCCGCCATTTGCTGCGTGGTGACAATTGAGATAAATACTCCGATTGCCACCGCTTCCAAATGTCCTTGTAAATTTTTTGTACGAGTTGCCATCGTGTGCGCTCATCAGTTTCAGTTTCAATTATAGTTAGGGTGGGACCATTTGGAAGAAAATGTGATGGCGTCAAGTAATCCAGATCGTCAGGGTCTTCAGTGAGTGGTAACAACGGTCGGCTATTCAGACATGCTTCAAGTTGGGCTAGAAGTGTTGAGTACTCTTCAAAGGTAAGCTTCTGTTCGCCAATGACACGGCGGAGGTGGTATTTTAGGCTCTTTACCGCAGCCTCCCAAAGTCCTCCGGCGCTCGGCCATGATGGCGCGTTGAAGTGCCATTCTATTTGCATATCTGTTATGTCTGTGAAAAATTGGGGATCCAGTAGTTCTTTCAGGTTGACATATTCTTGTTTCAGGATTTTGTTGGCTCCGACGAAGTTAGTGCCATTGTCGCTATACATGTGTCGCGGGGCTCCTCGTCGGGCAGCCAGTCTTCGCAGGGCTGATAGAAATGATGATGAGCTGAGGTCCGAGACTAATTCCAGATGTACTGCTTTCGTCACCATACAAACGAAGACAGCCACATAACCTTTTGTTGTTTTGACTCCTCGGCCTTTGTTGGTTTTTACATCGATGTACCCAGTGTAGTCTACACCAGTGTGGTAAAACGGCCTTGTAGGGTTGCATCGTGCAGCAGGTAAGTCTCCCATCAGCTGTTGTTGTTTGATCGGATTTTGTTTCCTACACTTCACGCAGTCGTGTAGTCGTTTTTTGACAGCCCTAATGCCGCCTATAATCCAATATTGTTTTCTTATGTTTGCTGTCGTTAGGCGAGCTCCTCCGTTAAATGTGATCAGGTGAAATCGATCAATTAAAAGATTAGTGAAGTGACCTTCGTGTGGAATTATGATAGGATGTTTTTGATCTTCATGGAGGTTGGCGTTGTTGATACGTCCGCCCACTCTGAGAAGTCCGTCTCGATCTAAGAAAGGGCTTAAAGATAAGAGCTTGCTTTTTCTGTCTACTTCTTTCTTTTGTTCTAAGTTGGAGATTTCGTCTTCAAATGAGGTAAGTTGTATATGTTTTATAATAATATTTTTTGCTTTTGTTAGTTCCGGTATAGTTAGGTAGTTCGGCCGATGTTTGTCACGCGACACCGTTCGTAGTATCCATGCGACGAGTCGTGTAACTCGACCCAAGCAGCTGTTTCGCGTAAGTATATCGGCGATTACGTCAGATCTATGACGTTTCGTCGTGACGTTTATTTGTAGCTGCTGATTAATTTTTGTCTCTTCATTTGTTTGGTAATTAATATTGTCGTTTTTTGTTTCAGGTTGAAAAGTTTGCAGCCACAGGGGGCCGTGCCACCATAGGGGGTGTTTTTTCAATTGAGTTGGAGTTATGCCTCGGCTGGCGCAGTCAGCGGGGTTGTCCGATGACGTAACGTAGCGCCAGCAGTTTGACGGCATTGTAGCAACTATTTTTTTCACTTTGTTTGATACGAACGTCTTCCAGCGGTTATGATCTCCGTGAAGCCACCCTAACACAGCAGTGGAGTCAGACCAGCCATATAAAGTTATTTTGTGATTAGGTAAGCATTCTTGAATCTTTTTCATAAGAGTGGCGAGGAGGAGCGCAGCACATAGTTCAAGTCTCGGAAGTGAAATAATTTTCTTTGATGGTACTAGTCGTGACTTTGCAGCTACTATTACTGTCGAATTTTGAATTGTTTTGCAATAGACTACACAGGCGTAGGCATTTTCAGATGAATCGCAAAACCCATGTAATTCTATTTCATCATGTTTTTTAATTCGTAACCATCTTGGTATTTGTAGTTCGTTGATTTCTGTTAATTGACTTTTAATTTTATACCATTCTTTCTTTATGTTTTCAGTTACTTCATCATCCCAGCTTGTGTTTTCTCGCCATACTTGTTGAAATATAAGTTTTAATTTTGTAGTTAAAGGGCACAACCACCCTATGGGGTCGAAAATTTTTGAAATTTCTGACAATAACAATCTTTTTGTGACCCGCTTTGTAGAGTTTATATCGATTGTTATTTGAAAAGTAAAGCTGTCTTCTTTAGGACTCCATCTTAGGCCCAAGGTTTTTGTTGATTCTTGGTGTCGAAAATTGTATGCTTCTTGTTCATTATTTACAGGGTTGTCATCTAAAAGATTGTAGTCGTTTGATGACCACTTCCGTAAGTTAAACCCACCGGACTTAAGTAGGTTTTTGAGGTCAGTTTTGATGCGTATGGCAGTTTCTAGGTCGTCGAAAGTATAAAGAAGGTCATCCATGTAAAAAGATGTTTCTATGATGGCTGCAGCTTCCGGGTAGTTGTTTTTCTCATCTTTAGCTAACTGTTTTATAGTCATCATAGCTAAAAATGGAGCCGCTTTAGTTCCATATGTGACGGTCCTTAACGCGTACTCCTTTAATTGCTGATCAGGCGACTCTCTCCACAGAATTTTTTGGTATTTTAGGTCTTCCTTGTCAACGTAAACTTGCCGAAACATTTTTTCGATGTCCGCGGTAATTGCAATTTTGTATAGTCTCCAGTTCAAAATTATAGATTGAAGGTCCGAGTAGGTGTATATTGGGCATTCTAAAACAGTTTTCATCAAAACATCGCAAACGAACGCAGTGCGATTTGAGCTACGCTTCGCTGCGCTCTAGCTCCGCAAATCTCACTGCGTTCGTTTACGGTGATTTGATGAAAACAGTTTAAGGCGCTACATCGAAAATGAATCAAACAATGGGAGGCGTGGTCTATACGTGAACGCGGGGCGCCCCCCGTGCTCAAGCAGCTAGTCTTTATATCTATGTCAACAAAGTCGTGAATGCGTTGCGCCCGCATGCAATCAGATCGTTTAGAAATTATCGACGTAAGCGACAAAATACAAATTGTTTTATTAAAAAATAACTATAATGATTAGAAAAAAATGCTTCTGTACGATTCTAGATACTGATGATGGCTACCTATTTAAGGAACTTTTTAATGAATACCTAACACCGTTTACTAGTAATCCTGAATATTCATATTTTAAAGAGGTAATTTCAAAAATAAAAAGTATCGAGGCAAAATCTTTAAATCGCGTTTTCGGTTCTGTACGTGACTAGCTAAAGATATGAAGAAACACATATTTGACTTTCAGATCTGTAAGATCTCTCAGTTACCTATGACATTACATTAAAAATAACCAATATTTTCGATATAGCGCCTTAAGATTGCCCAATATACATTATATAGGGTTAAATGGAAAAGAAGATTTTTTATTTCATTTCATTTCATAATGTTTCTATTGTGTTGTGTTGTTTGACTGTAAACAGTATACTTTTGATTGATTGCGATTTACTAGACACATTTTCAAGGTTTTCTATCTCAGAATATTAAGGCATTCAACTAGGTAGCAGTGCAATAACAACAGAAATTAAACAGGTTGAGGTTTCGTAGCTTCAGGACTCAACTCTCGGATAAGTACCGTTCTACACTCTGCCTGCCATACAGTTTCAAAGCATTCCCACGAAATTCATTTATCAGCAATAAATTTATTGCACATTATTCATATATCCAGTTACGAGTGCTTACTCAAATAATAAGGCTTCTTTCACACGTTAATACTTTTATTTGTTTATTAAATTACTTCAATTAAATATATTCTTTATTATAAAACAAAGTATAAAATTGTTGATTTTTACAAAATATTTAAAAGGCCGGGCTAATCCCTGAAAGATGTGTTCCAGTCATCACACGAATAAAAAATAGAAAATAAATATTCCAATAATTTAAAAAATGAAAATATAAAAAATATTAAGAACATTTTATTTATTTATTTATTTATTTATTTATATATTGCATTACAAGTGTGAGATGAAGTTACACATTGTACCTTGTTAAGGCGTTGCAATTAAATATGAATAGAGAAGGGCAGACATTTAGTTTTACTAACTAGGAATTATTTAATTACATTATAATGAAGACGTGATATTGTAAAGTGCCTAATTACATGGAAAATAAACAAATGGAATAAATTTTAATAAATTAAACAAGCGTCAATAAATAATATTAATATGAATGAATTAAACGAAATGTCAATAGATTAATTGGAATGCCAAAGAATAAAATGAAATGTCAATGTATTAAAATCAAATTAAATTGTATTAAATTAATTAAACTAGATTAAATCTAATTAAGTCGTTCATAAAATATATAAGTCAATCGAATTATTAGATTTATTTCGAAAACGTGATACTACGAGTATTAAGCGCCTAATTAAGTAAATGGAAGTAAACTTTTTATGAAGTAGATTGGACGTCAGTAAATAAAAATTAATATTGTACCCAAATGAATAATTAAATGTCAATCAAATTAATACGATGTCAGTTGATTAAATGGAATGTCAATAAATTAAGTGAAATGTCTATAAAATAAATGAAATGTCAATAAATTAAATGAAATGTCAATAAATTAAATGAAATGTCAATAAATTAAATGAAATGTCAATAAATTAAATGAAATGTCAATAAATTATATGTAATGTCCATGTGTCAATATCGAATTAAAATTAAAATGAATTGTCAATAAATTAAATGAAATGTCAATAAATTATATGTAATGTCAATTTGTCAATAACGGATTAAAATTACATTAATTTCAAATAAATAAACTAAATTGAATCAATTTAAAATAAGTATTTAACTACCTACCTTGGCTGACTAAGGTCTTAACATCCTAATTAAATAGGGTAGTGCGGTGGGAACGTGTATGAGATGCTGCAGATGAATACCACCTATGTATTATTACAATAATTTTCATAAACTTCTATGGTTCTGTCCTCATGTCGTATCAATATCGTTATGCTATAAATACATTCGGTTCGCCTAATAGAACGATATACCTATTGTTTATCTGTTTTAAATAGTAGTATCGAAAAATGAAAATTAGAAATCGCATCCGTTATTATAAAGAAGACTTTTTAATTTGGAGATAATATTCGTTAGTAATTGTAAATATGTATGTACATGTATAATTTAAATAAATATAATAAACCCGAAATGAAAAAAAAATTGGAGCATGCAGCCTTACACGAGATTTCTGCATCAGCAGAATTAAACGGTTACCAACTATTTTGCTGTATATGCACAGTATTGTATTGCAAGTTTGTGGAAATAAACGACAAACAATTAATTTGCTGATTATTTCCGCGTCATATTGCACATTGGTAGAATTATGGGTAAATATCAAATTTTGCTAAATATCATGAAAGTCAGAGGTGCAAAACGTTATTAAGTTTTATATTTCGAGTATGGAACCGACTTTTTGAAAGTAAACTACCAAACTATAATCTTCTCTTAGATGTTGTGATGCTGAATAACGATCTACTACTACCTCGAAAATAAAAATCCAATACACGTAATTGCGTCAGTTCGTCGTTTTGTTTCTTTCTTGCTACGTAAGTACTTTTTTTTTATATAGCTGACGAAGTTCAGCCGATGATCGGACCGTTTTTGGATCATACGCAACTGCGGATCAAAAATTTTGTTGCAGACCTGAGAACTGCTCCACTCACACGTCCCGGGTACCATAGTACCCAGAGCGCTTCGCGTCTCCTTTGCCTAAAACGCGCGGTGTGATAAAAAAATCACGAAAAAAAAAATATTTTCTCTAAATAAAGTGTCAGTTCTTTAGTGTTTGAAAAACGAACACTGACCATGGAAGTGGAAGTGAATGCATTAGGATTCTCGATAACGTATAGACATCATATCCGTGAATGCATATTTGTTTTCTTATAAATATTTTGTGTGGATATGATTTGGACGGAAATTAATAATTTTATGATTATATATATAATATTTTATAATATTACTTACTTATTTAACAATATAAAAATTAATGAGCATTCTTTTTTAGATTAGTCATGTTAAATAAAAATGATTATAAAGATAAGGTATAGGTTGAGAACCTCAGTAAAATTATTACTTGCATTGCACTTTTCTTATATAAAATCCGGAAAAACTGTAGTCACAGTACACTCCAGTGCTATCTCTGACCACTAACAGTGCTTCAGTACCTCCTCATCAAAAAATCTCAAGACCAAGACAGCTGAAAAATGTTCGTAAGTTTTTATACTTTATTGCTATACTTTATATCTATTCTTTAATTGTCTATAAGTGGTTGATCATCTTCATGCTTCAACAAATTGAGCCGTTGGACCAGGCTGTATATGACGTGACCTCTCCAAGTGCTGTCTTCACGAGGGACCATCAAGCCCAGCAGTGGCATGCTGATTGACTGATGATGATGATATTTTTTTTATCTTATGAATTGAAGATGTGAATCTTCAACTCGTTTTCTTGTAACCACTCTTAATACTAATATAACATTTACTATTTTCAGGTCGGATAGCAAGCAAAACAAAAGGTCAGCCAAGAAGAGCTGTGAATCTGACCTTTTCTTTGATACCGACGACGAAGACATCAGGTACTTTTATTGCTATATTTACATATATCTAAATTTCAAGTGTTTAATGTGTACAATAATCGTGTATCCTTTTTCTATCTCCCTAGTCCAAAGAAGAGAAGCAAGGCGATAAAGTGCCTATCGAAGGCGAAGAGTGCAGAAGTGAAGAATACATCGTCGTCCAATACTTCTGAGTGGTTGTTCGACTCAGAGTCGGACAGCGAGGTTTCGCGGCCGCCAAACCTGCCAAACAAGACCACCAGTATCCTCACACGCCGAGTACCTGGTGGTGTAACGCGTCGGACTGCACAGCTCGACGGCGACTTGCTAGTGGAGCTACGCCTCTACAACCAGAAGGAGGTATCTAATCTCAGCGGCCTTGACCGGTGCGAGCGCGCTATCGTTTGGGTACGCTTGCAAGGCGAAGCAGAATCTCCAGAATTTTATGCATTAAAAAAATTTGTAAAATTAGCTAAGGCAAAGTTTACCACAGAGGGGATATTTTATAAAGATAAAGTTAAAAAATAGGTTCTCTTTTGTTTCTCTCTGCGTAAATTATGTTTTAGCTGGTTTACTTATTGTTTATCGTTAGCAAACTCAAAGATTAGGTACTTACATACTTAAGCCTTTATTACTTTAACTTTGAGAATTTGTACTGTCCAAATCATAATGTCGAGGTCTACTTTCTGTTCAGTTTGTGACGTATCTGTAAATAACAAAGTTTTCTCTGCACATTTGAAAAGTATTTTACATAAGAACAACAGTTCGGTCGTTGATAGTGAGGGGGTTGAAAAAGTTCATAGCGCTTTTCGTAATCGTATAGCATCGTACCGTGTTCGATATCAAGATGAGGGTCATGATAGTGCGCGTGTTCGCCCGCCCGCCGAGTTTTTATGGCACTTGCGCTCTCGCGTACGCCTATTGCTCATAGCGAAAATTCAAGCTCACACTAATGTTAAAGCTAATTTTGAACTTTTCTGTGAATTCTTTCTGCTTAGTAAGTATGATTCGATTTCAATCAAGTCATTTGCAACGGAAAACTTCATCTTGCATCAAAACTTCAATTTTGAAGATATGTTTTCAAAAATTATTCACTTAATTTGTAAAAAAATTGAAGAATTTGAAGAAAGAGATAGTGGGTGGGCCTATTTACAAAGCCTATATCTAGAAGTAAATATAAACAAATATAACCCGTTAAGAGGCTCCAGTTTTATAGAATTACCAAAGTCCATAAAATGTAAACGAGCATGTATCAACATTCAAAATTCTGATAATTATTGTTTTTTATGGTGTGTCATGGCAGCACTATTTCCTATAAACAGAAACGCACATCGAACGTCAGCTTACCCACACTTTAAAAATGTACTCAATATCAAAAATATGATTTTTCCAGTTGGGTTTGCGGACATCAAAGTTTTTGAAAAGAATAATCCTCGCATAAGTATTAATATTTACGGCATTCAAAAGAATGGTAACATTGTTGGACCTTTATACAAAAGCGAGATTCGCAAAGATCATCACATTAATATGCTTTTCCTGGAAAACAGAAAACGCACCCATTACTGTCTTATTAAAGATTTATCTAAATTACTTCGTCTTCAATTAACTAAACATCATTCTAAAATATATTTATGCGAGGATTGTATGATATTCTTTGATAGTAATGATAAACTGAAAGCTCATGTTTGTGGTGGTGTATCGACAATATTACCCGGTGATGGAACACGAATTCAATTTAATCATTACGAGCGAATGCATGACATGCCCTTCGTCTTATACGCAGATTTTGAATCATTATTAAAACCAACTGAACTCGATTCTGGATCAGGCTGTACAAAGATATTGCAAAAACACGTACCATCAGCATTTGCTTATTACGTTGTGTGTTCTTATGATAAGTCGCGTAATAAATATGTATCTTATCGAGGTCCAGCCTGTGTAGAAAAGTTTTTAGAAAGTCTATTATTGGATATAACCGATATTTATAACGTTTTGCAGTCGCCAGTGGCTATTTGTTTAACAAATGAAGACAAAGCGAACTTTGCTCGGGCTACAAATTGTTTTCTTTGTGATAAAATATTGTTTGACGATAAAGTTAAAGATCATTGCCATCTTACAGGACGGTATCGTGGTGCAGCTCATTCTTATTGCAATATTAGATATTGTTTGCCTAAGTTTGTTCCTATATTTTTTCATAATTTAGCGGGTTATGACAGTCATCTTTTTATACGACAGTTGGGAAAACTATCAGGAAAAATACAAGTAATAGCAAAAAATAAGGAAAACTACATATCTTTTACAAAATTTTTTCAAATTAATGATAAAGATATCATACCTGTTCGATTTGTTGATTCTTTTAAATTTTTAAGCACAAGTCTAGAGAAACTTGTCGCAAACTTAAAAAATGACGACTTTAAACATCTGCGGCGTTATTTTCCTTCTCGTGAGCATTTTGCTTTAATAAAACGAAAAGGGGTGTATCCATATGAATACATGACTACTTGGAGTTCATACGAAGAAAAAGTACTTCCGCCTCAGGAGTTCTTTTTCAGCAAATTACGCAATAGTAATATATCTAAAGTAGATTATGATCATGCAAAAAAAGTCTGGCAAACGTTTGAATTATCGAATCTCGGTGAATACACAGACTTGTATCTTAAGTCAGATGTTCTTTTATTAGCTGACGTTTTTGAAAGTTTTCGCCAGACATGTAAGATGAATTATAAATTAGATCCAGCCTTTTATGTTACAGCACCGAGTCTCAGTTTTGATGCCATGCTATTAAAAACAGATGTTAAATTAGAATTAATACACGACCTGGAAATAATAAGAATGATTCAAAAAGGTATTCGCGGTGGAATATGTTTATGTTCGACAAGGTATTCAAAAGCCAATAACAAGTATTTAAAAACTTACGATCCAAGAAAAAGTAATAACTTTCTAATTTATATCGATTGTAATAATCTCTATGGATATGCAATGTGTGCTTATTTGCCTCATTCCAATTTTAAGTTATTGAATGACTTGGAAATCGCTGGAATAGATTTTATAAATGTGCCAACTAACGGAGACACTGGTTATATACTAGAAGTAGATTTAGAATACCCCGAACATTTGCATAATGATCATAACGATTTTCCATTCTGTGCTCAAAAATTTACTCCGCCAGGTTCTAAAACTTCAAAATTGATTCCAAATTTATACGATAAATATTTCTATGTCATACATTTTGCTCATCTGCAAACATGTATAAAACATGGTTTGTTGTTAAAAAAAATACATAGAGTTATTCAATTTAATCCTTACTTACCTTATTTAAAGCAGTATATTGACATGAATACTGAATTACGAAAAAAAGCTAAATCTACATTTGAACAAGATTTCTTCAAACTTCTTAACAACAGTATATTTGGCAAGACGTTAGAAGACACAGAAAAGAGGGTTAATGTGAAATTAGTCAATAAGTGGAATGATGATAGTAACAAAACAAAGAAAAGTTTCTGTGCAGAGCAAATGATAGCTCGACCAAATTTTCACAGTGTTACAATTTTCACTGAAAACTTGGTAGCCATTCAAATGAAGCCTGAAACAATCACTTTGGATAAACCTATATACATTGGTTTTTCCGTTTTGGAAATATCTAAGAGTCACATGTTTGATTTTCATTATTCTATTATGAAGCCTTTTTATAAGGAAAAGTTAAAACTTTGTTATACGGATACTGATAGTTTTTTGTATTCAATAGAAAGTAAAGATTTTTATGCTGATTTAAAATCAAATTTTCTTCCCTATTTCGACACTAGTAATTATTCTGTAAATAACGTATACGACATTCCTAGTTGGAACAAAAAGGTGCCAGGTCTCTTTAAAGATGAGCTAGGAGGAAGTTTGATTTCGAAGTTTGTAGGATTAAGGTCCAAGTTATACTGTATTAAAACGGCAGAAGATGAATTAAAAAAAGCAAAAGGCATACAGAAGCAAGTATTAAAAGATGTACAATATAAAGATTATTACAAGGTATTAAATGAAAATACATTTTTGAAGAAAAAAAATATCATATTTAAATCTCTTAAGCACGAAATATTTACTCAAGAACAGAACAAAATAGCTTTGTCAGGTAATGACGATAAACGTATCATATTAAAAAACAAAATTTCTACTTTATCATGGGGTCACTGGGATAGTTTAGTTTAATATCATTAGTTTTTCTTTAGAAGCACCGTATTGTATAGTTTATTATTATTTTAATGGTAATCATGAATCAAATTGTAAGTTGAGAAATATGTTACCCCATCATCTATTTATTTATTTATTATATGGCTTAAGTAATGAATAAGTTAATAGAATAAAAACATACATGAAATTGTATAGTATGTACCGACACGGCACTTTATATTGTAAAGTTATTTAATTTTAATATTGTTATCCATCAGTTATTTGTTTAATAGTATTATACATTGTTTTTTAATGGTAAATAGGTAAATTAATTACCTAGTTTTAATCAAATACTTAATGTTGTATTGTAACGATGAAAATATATAACGTTATAAACCAGCTACCATGTTTTTTTTTATTTCATAATCCATAAAATATAAAACTATTAATAAAATAGCACACGCAATGAACAATTCGAAACTGGTTGGGACATGTTATTGCTGATTTAGGTATTCCAACTTATAGTTCATTAGTAATTTGTCCAATTGCGATTCCGTGCGAATGCTTTGTTGTTATGTCAGCATTATATTTACACTATAAATAGCTATTAAAGTCGAATGTTTTTAAAATTTGTTTCACTCATAATTAATCAAGTGACAACTACGGTCACCCAAATACATCATGGTAAGTCGTATAAATTATTTTTCTTCAAACTCTTTTCTTGTGTAGTGGTTAGATCACTAGTTAATGTTTATTTGTATATTTGATTTAGTTGGAAGATATTGTTGTTGTTAAAACCTTATGGTTGTGATGCTGTTATCGTGATTCTCATATTCTATCGGTTCCGTATAAGATAGTCAGCCTCCTTGTGGATCCTAGATATACTCTTCTACCTCCGCCACTATATCAATCATTTCTTCGATGTGAAATTATTTTTGTTGCATAATAAATTAAATTTCAGAATACCCAAGAAATCTCGCAGTCGCTACTCATAAGCAAGGAGGCAACAGAAGATTATCCTCCTTGCTTTGAGCAAAATGCGCAAGATATGTTGGAGGGCTTCTCTGAAGAATTTCCACATTGGAATGCTAAAGATTCACCGCTGCATGCCAAGGTGGTTAAAAGTCTTTTTAATAAAAAGAAGCCCATGAAGAGGAGAAGCAAGTTACTGCAGAATACGAAGGGGAACGAACCTTCTTATTTAATTAAAACAATACCTACTAAAGGGCGGCGATTAATTAAATTAGAAATATTAGATCTGGAATCAACCAGCAATGATCCATTAATAAAAACACAATATGTGGTAACCGAGCATATTGATCCAATAATGGATCAAGCAGAAAATATTATAACTAATATCTCTAAGAAAATATGTGGTTACAGTTATAGTTTTTAAATAACTATTGCTGACCTAAAACATTTGTAGATGTATATTAAAATTCTCTAATGTGCTAGATGCGTACCTACTATCTTTAGTTACGTGTACACTCACGGAGATACATTATTTCAACAACATTATTCTTCTGAAAAATTATAGTAATGCTTATAAATTTTACTAACTAAGACTTATGTTATTTTAAATAGTTATGTTAGTTTAAGTCTTGTATTGTTTTCAATAAATATTATTTAAAAATAAAAAGACTTGTATGAAAATATTTGTTTTTATTTTAACACCTCTATAATGTAATCAAATATTTTGAAAAACATTCATTCAGAATTACCTCTATAAATAAATCTAAGATAAAATTTATTAGAATTCAAATACATAGTTTAAAATAATGGTAATAAAATTAAAAATATAGTTTTATTTATTAAAGAACGCAGTGTATTACTTTGTTAAAGTAGGGATGCAAGTAATTAAACAATGTTTATTTTTAAGCATCGATTCCTTACTCATATCATTTTTTATTGCACGATTCGAGAGGGGTGAGAGCTCTTTCTTCTCTCTCCATTCTTCTCGATGCTTTAACATTGTGTATTCTAGACACGTCCAATAACTTAATATAATGAGTGGTAACAGTATCCAAATTCTTCTACTCCTTGCTATTGTTACCGCCGTCGAATGCTTAGTCTATATGGTGGAGTGAGTGCACTTACAAGTAAATATACTGCTAGTTCTCTTATTATTACGAACGCAAAGTGTTATATCCATTTTGTTAAAAGCCACGAATCAAAACGGACAAGTTGCTATGAAGTTCCTCAAACAAAAGGAAACGTTAAAATTAGATTATAATATCTGTCCTGCATCATTATGTGAAGCAAAGCGACATGGCAACTTATTGCCGAGCACTATACGATGTATTGTTTGTGGACCATCAAATTGCGGCAAGACAAACTTAGTAATAGGTTTGTTATTACATGAGAATGGTGCACGTTTTCGTAACTTATATGTATATTCTAAATCATTATACCAACCAAAATATGTGTTCTTAGAAAAAGTATTAGATTTAGTTGCAGAGATATCTTATAGTAAATATAACCATAATAATGATATCATAAGCCCACACGAAGCTTTGCCAAACTCCATTATAATATTCGACGACGTAGCTTGTGAAAACCAAAATAGCATTCGGGATTATTTTGCTATGGGTCGACATAAGAATATTGATTGTTTTTACATTAACCAAACATACAGTAAAGTACCTAAACAACTTATAAGGGACAATTCTAACCTCATTATTTTATTTAAACAAGACGATGTAAATTTAAAACACGTTTACGATGAGCATGTAGGTTCAGATATGTCGTGGTCTCAGTTCCGTGAAATGTGCTCAACTATTTGGAATAAACCATTTAATTATGTTGTGATCAATAAAGACTGCGAAAGAAATAAAGGATGTTATAGGATGGCATTCGATACTTTTGTAGTAGTAGATTAATATACATAAGTTATTGTTTCATCAATACACAATCACTATTACTCTGGATTTTGCATTGAACGGAATCCTTGTCAAAATGGAAAAGCAACTTAAAAAACAAATTGTAAAAGCTGCAGCTGCTGTAAAAAGAAAGGTTGAAATGATAAAGGATATGAAAAATACAAATGATGCCACTCTGGAATCCATATTCAAACCTATAACCGATCCACTGAAACAAATAGCCATTAAGAACAATGAAATTTCTCATGAAGATGAGGATGAGTTTGAACATTATACAATAAAAAAAAATAAACATAATGACAGCGAGGCAACAAATTTTTCTGATGACGATTTTAATGAAGAAGAGGAACAACAGTTCTATAAAAAATTTAATTCCGAAAAAACCCTTGTCGTATCACCTTCTGACAACAATAATATGAGTGATGCTTCCTTTAAGTCCTTTCAATCATCACCAAATGTTTCACTTAATAGTTTATCGTGGTGTGCTTCACCCGACGCAAATATCCCTTTTGGAATAAAAAATGAACGAGGAAAACTTATGCTCGGCCAAACACGTGTTTTCGACGACGGAAAAATTATAAAAATTGGAAATCGAAGTTTAAACAAAACTCTTGGATTAAAAGAATTACTATTTGAAAAGACACCAAATTTGGATGTTATCACAGATGAAGATTTGCAAAATTATAAAGAGCTTCTAATAGAAACGAATGCACATAGGCGTAATTGTGATCCACGCAAGCCAATTAATAGTAACAAAGGGTTTAAGTACATGCATATTATTAAACCACTGTTTAAGTTCTCTAGAAATAAGTATGACAGCACAGAAAGTCTTACGGTAGGAAAAGGAATAAATCTTTTAAAAAGTGTAAAGAAAGATATAGATTACGTTTATTGGGATGATCCAAATGAATTAGTAGATCGATTGAAATTACTGTTTGCATCTCGTGATGCTGGCAATACCGGCTTAGATAATGAAATTATTGCGATTATAGAAGAGCTGTACGAAGCAGGCATCATTAAAAACACCAAATATAAGGAACCTACTTTTAAAAAACTGATCAGTAGTTATACAGCAAACACCGCATAGATACGGAAATGAATGTAGATAAATTTGGTCATCACGTTCATAAACGTTTACGATTAGAGGAATATATTGGAAATCTCAACGATACATTAGTGAAGTCAGAAACAGGTGAATATGATTTAAAATCATCAAGATTAAAAGGGCTTATATCGCCAGGCAATGATGACGAAGCCGCCAATAAAGCTTACGTGGATGAAAAGACACACGAACTAAAAACTAATATTTTAAGTGATGTAAATATTCGTTTAAATGATTTTGAAAGTTCAATACTTAATAAGCTAGCCACCTTGTTTTACACAAGGACAGAAATTGATCACATGCTTCAAGAGAAACCAGATAATAATGAGCAAACAAGACATAGTGAATGAGCTTCACAAAGCAGCAAGAAGGAATTTTTCCCGGCGATGTACGATCATAAAAGGAATAGATGATTTATGGCAAGCCGACCTCATAGATTTGCAAAAATATTCACAGTTTAATAAAGGGTATAAATATATTCTTATCGTAATTGACACTTTATCTAAATATGTATGGATCAGACCTTTAAAATCAAAAGCGAAAAATTATGTTACAGATGCAATGCAAAGTATTTTAACTACATCATTACGAAAACCTAAAAATTTACAAACTGATTTAGGCACAGAATTCTACAATGATAATTTTAAACAATTAATGAAAAAGTATAATATTAATCATTATTCAACATATTCTATTAAAAAGGCATCTATAGTAGAAAGAGTTATGAGAACAATTAAATCTCACCTTTACAAACTATTTAGTTTGAACGGAAATTACCAATGGTATAAAAATATTTTAAAGGACGTTGTAGAACACTACAATAACACTTTGCATAGAATAACAAAATTTAAGCCTGTGGAAGTTAACAAAGTAAATGAGCTTATAGTCAAAGGTTATATTATGAATTCTCAAAAGAATAAAACAAGTCGGGGATATACATTTCGTGTTGGTGATTATGTTCGCATAAGTAGATATAAAGCAGATTTTTACAAAGGCTATACGCCAAACTGGTCCACCGAAATATTTCGTATAGTAAAAGTTAATCACACTAACCCAACAACTTATCAAATAGAGGACAGACGCAATCAAAGAATCCTCGGCTCATTTTATGCATACGAGTTACAAAAAACTAAGTTTCCAGACCTATACCTCATTGAAAAGGTTATAAAAAGAAAAGGAAACAAATTGTTTGTAAAATGGTTAGGATTAAGTAATAGCGAAAATAGTTGGGTTGATAAGAATAAATTGGTGTTATGATATAAAATAGCTCAAGATATCTTTATTGATTCACTTTTTGTTTATCAATGAAGAAAGGAAGTGGTATCATAAACAGCTTAATAAATAAGATTCCGTTTGAGTTACATTTACCGGGCTACCAATATTGCGGACCCGGCACAAAGCTTCAGAAACGATTACTTAAGGGTCAGCGAGGAATTAATAAATTGGATAACGCTTGTATGCACCACGATATTGCTTACATAAACAACGACGCTAACGTAAGGCACAAAGCTGATCTAGATCTATTAAATATGGCTCAAAGAAGATTGAAATCAAAAGACGCTGGAAAGAAAGAAAAAATTGCTTCATGGATAGTAAAAAATGCTATGAAGGCCAAATTAAGAGCTGGTGCAGGTGCTCGGTCGTTTATGACGGCTGTGAAAAAACTCAAATCTAAATTAAAAAAAATAAAATCTAAAGACACAAATTCTACTATTAAATATGCGGTCGCCGCTGCAAAAAAACTATTTAGAAATAAAAATAAAATGAGTTTACCTCGTTGTATTCCTATTCCAAAATGTGGAGGACTGTTACCGTTAATTCCTATTTTCGCGGGATTATCAGCTTTAGGTTCACTGGCTGGTGGAGCAGCTGGCATAGCAAAAGCGGTTAATGATTCAAAAGCAGCTCAAAAAGCTCTTCAAGAATCGGAACGACATAATAAGATGATGGAGGCGGTTGCTCTCGGAAAAGGATTATACAGGGTGTCTCAGAAACAATGGATAAACCTTTAACTGTTGATAGGTTTCGTCGAGACCTCTCTAATCTCAAATTTTGACTTTAGTAAAAATATCTCGGTTTTCAAGATATTTGATAGTTTATGATTTTTTTAAAAATGCCACTTTTGGTTAGTTTTTAATGTGCCATTTTTACAAATACGGACTTTTTCTGATTCAGTTTTTTTTAGCTTCTAACGGAATAGTTCAGCTATCAATAACAGTGGTTAAAATTGAGCTAGCTAATCACGAAGTGCTTGGAAAAAACAATATTCCAAAAAAAAATAAACAAGAAATTATTTTTCTTCGTGTTTGGTCAGCTACCATGTAAAAAAAATGTATGACGCTCATCGTGCCCATTATCTTAAAAAAATGCTTAGTTATTCTAGTTTCAAAAAAGGTATGATAACCTATGCTTAATGTATCTCTTAAATTTTATTACTGCTTGAATAGCAAATGGTATGAAATTTTAAAAAGATTTTTTTCGGAATAGTTATTAATTCTTAGTTTGAATAAAGAATTTGAAATAAAACAACATGAAATTTTAATTTTTTTATTAAATTTACAATAAATGTTCGAATTGGCGTCCTTGCGCTCTGATACACGGCCTATATCTTTTTATAAAAGAAAGTTTGATGCGGCGCGCGTAACCAGACGTTTTTATGTGTGCAGCTGCATTTTGTATGCGAGTACGCAACTCTGTTATTAAGGATACTGGCCTCGCGTAGACAAGGTCTTTCAGACATCCCCAATAAAAAAAATCCAAGGGATTTAGATCCGGCGATCTGGGCGGCCATAAAATAGGGCCGAGCCGGCCTATCCACCTTTGTGGGAAGTGTTGATTTAAATAATTTCTTACTACTATTGCGTAGTGAGCTGGGCACCCATCATTTTGAAGCCACATTCTCCGCCTCACTTCTAAATTGACATCTTCTAGCATGCCGGGTAAATCATTTTGTAAAAAATTAAGGTAAATTTCACTATTCAGTGTAGCTGGAAGTTCATATGGCCCGATCACCTGTCCGTCAGTCTGCGCGGATAGTCAGCAGGCTGTAGAGTTTGGACCCTTTGAATATGGAAAGGGTGCAAAAGGTATTTTTTCAATATGCGATGCACTTTGCTTCTATTAATGCCGGTTCGACGTGCAATTCCACGCACAGAACGTGTTGAATCTTCTTCTATTTCGTCGAGGACTACTACTTCTTCATCGTCGTTTCTTTCTGGTCTTCCTGGCCCTGCACCACCAATGCCTCTTCCTGGAAGCCTCCCTTCGCAGTACGAATTATGTACCCGAGCAAAAACTCGATAGTCCGGGTGACGTGCGTTGGGGTACCTAATACAAAAAATGACGTTATTAAATTTACTAATTCATTTAATTTTAAAATCTAATTAAACACGGCGTGTGACTATTTTTAGAAGGATAACATAATGTAAGACCCATCCTGATACGTTTAACTAAAGTTGCAATAAATGTGTGTGATTTAAAAAAAAATAAGATTGATTGAATTAAAGAGAAAATAAATAATCTTACCTCTCTGCGTACAGACGAGCAGCAGCGTTAGCATTTCCTCGACATTCGCCATAAACGAAATGCATGTTTGCATATTCGCGCGACGTGTACTGATGTCTAGGCATGTTCAGTGTTATGTATTGGTTGTCAGTTAGGTTTCACAGCACAAACAATATCCAAATCGTAAAGCTAGCCAAGTCCATATGATCACCAGTTGTCAATAGGTTTCACAGCACAAACAATATCCGAATCGCAAAGCTAGTCAAGTCCAAAATCACAGCAAAATGTCGTTTAAAATCATCGAAGCTCTATCGAATCTCTCGAATACAGAAAACACGCGTGGGTCACAACCGGAGTTCAGAAGGACACTAACAATCGTAACAAAGAACCCAATGATCAGACGCAGGTAAAAAAAGTCCTTCCAGGAAATTCGATAGCAGGTAAGGTTGCAAATGCTTATGACTCATGTGATGTTAATGATAAGGCTCCTTTTTGATTGCGCATAGTGGATAAGACATGTGGCAGGCAGGGGCCACAAAAAAAAACACGTTTCTCAACTCTATGACTCGCAAACGAATGTTTACAAATAAGCTTTAAGTGCTTATTAGTGGAAAAAAAACCTTTTTTTTTTTCAAATTTTCATTTTATTTGCTATTCAACCAGTCAGAAAGTCAAGAAAGCATAAACTTAATACTGGAAAACTAAATTAACCGAATAAAATTAATCCGAAAAATAATTAATCCGACAAACAATCTTTTTAAAATTTTCATACCATTTGCTATTCAAGCAGTAATAAAAGTTCAGAGATACATTAAGCATAAGTTTATCATACCTTTTTTGAAACTAGAATAACTAAGCATTTTTTTTAAGATAATGGGCAGGATGAGCGTCATACATTTTTTTTACATGGTAGCAGACTAAACACGAAGAAAAATAATTTCTTGTTTAATTTTTTTTGGAACATTGTTTTTTCCAAGCACTTCGTGATTAGCTAGCTCAATTTTAACCACTGTTATTGATAGCTGAACTATTCCGTTAGAAGCTAAAAAAACCTGAATCAGAAAAAGTCCGTATTTGTAAAAATGCCACATTAAAAACCAACCAAAAGTGGCATTTTTAAAAAAAATCATAAACTATCAAATATCTTGAAAACCGAGATATTTTTACTAAAGTCAAAATTTGACATTAGAGAGGTCTCGACGAAACCTATCAACAGTTAAAGGTTTATCCATTGTTTCTGAGACACCCTGTATATTAGACCTTATAAAAAGGGTGCAGGTCTATATTTGAAACCCTCAAAAAACTAATAAAGCGGCTACCTAGGCGGGCATTAACTAATTGGGATATATTAGAACATGCTAGTGATATTCCATTTTTTCGTGGTGTTTTCATGAGGGATACGTTGCCCTCAAAACCTAGGAAGATAGAATGCGGTATTATAAATTTAGATACTTCAAATAACATTGGAACACATTGGGTAGCCTACGTGAAAGAAAATAAGTATGCTGAATATTTTGATAGTTTTGGTAATCTGAAACCTCCGTTAGAACTACTTGATTACTTAAGAAATGTTTCTTTAAATTATAACTATGAGCAATATCAAACATTTGACTCTGTTAATTGCGGCCACCTTTGTATAAAATTTTTAAAGGAGTATTGGAAAACACATTTATATAAAGCTTGAAATAAAATTCTTTATCAGTAGTAAAATGTCTTTCACTGTGTCTATAACTGGAAAAGGATCCTCTCTGATAACAAACTACTCACCTACTTTGGAATTAAGTGGATACTATGAGTGTGGATTGTTGTATTTTTCAACATTTAATTCTATACCCAACATAGATAAAAGAAATAATAAATTCTACTATGACGATAACGAAGTAATCGAAATACCTGAAGGAGCTTATGAACTTCAAGATATCTGTGATTATTTAAAGACATACATTAGAAATGCAATGTTAAAATTAACTTGTAATAATAATACTTTAAAAACTACAATTTTTTGTACTAAAGATGTTCATTTCAACAAAAGTGACTCACTTGGAAGGATTTTAGGTTTTGGTGGAGAAACAATAAAGGCATTAAAAAGGACCGAATCTCTGTATCCTGTCAGTATATTGCCAACAACCATTGTGCGCATCGAATGCGACGTAGTTAGTGGGTCATTCGTGAACGGATCTGCAAGTCATATTATTCACGAGTTTGTTCCTAACGTACCACCTGGTTATCGGATCATTGAAGTGCCGAAAAATCTAATATATTTTCCTGTAAATAAAAGTTCTATAAGTGCAATAACTATACAATTATTAGACGCCGAGAATAAACAAATCAATTTACGAGACGAAGAAGTACAACTGTATCTACATTTTCGTAAAAATGATAAATTTCAATAAAAATCATGACACAGCTTGCATTCAAGTTAGTACTAGAAGATCACCTCATAAAAGCACACCGCTTCACATAAAAAAGAAGCTCACCAAAAACAATAAGGAATTTTTGAAGTTGATTGGCTTGTTAAAATGAATATTTTAAATATATCTCAATCAACATCATACGACAATAGTATTGAAAGTTTCGAATATCATTCTTATAAACCGTACGTAACAAGTTTCAACAAGAATGATGAAATAAGAATACCTATTAATCAACAAGATCTATGTCTGTTACCCTCACTCAGCACTTTGTATATTGAGGGTAAAGCCAATGTTTATAATAGTTCGACTAAAGAAAAAATATCAAATGTGTATTTTATCAACAATCCAATACTATATTTATTTCAAGATATTCGATATGAGTTAAACGGAATAGAAATAGACAAAATAAAAAATGCTGGCATAACTACAACAATAAAATCGTACCTCTCGTTAAATGAAAATGAATCTAAATGCTCACGTGTATGGGGATGGTCAACTTCTGGTACAAACAATCTTAACGGAGGAATTTTTTCGGCTTCTGTGCCGTTGAAGAAAATTTTAGGTTTTGCAGAAGATTATGAAAAAGTTATAATTAACTCCAAACATGAATTGGTGCTATTAAGAAGCAATACGAATCTCAATGCTTTGAAATTAAATGTCGGAGAGGTGGTCGAAGATATAACTATTAGCAAAGTTGTTTGGCGAGTTCCGCACGTTAAAGTATCAGATCGTGAAAGAATCAATTTGTTGAAACATCTAGAAAAGGACAGGCCTATTACACTAGCATTTCGAAATTGGGATTTGTATGAATATCCATTATTACCGAAGACACGTAAACACACTTGGTCTATCAAAACTTCGTCACAGATAGAGAAACCAAGATTCGTTATTATAGCCTTGCAAACCAATCGCAAACACAATGCGGAAATGTCAATGGCAGAGTTCGATCACTGCAATGTACGAGATGTAAAAGTATATTTAAATTCATCGTATTACCCTTATGAAGGATTGAATGTCAGTTTCTCAGAGGATAAATTTAATTTATTATACGAACAATATGCAAGATTCCAACAGTCTTATCATGGACGGCGACCAGAGCCGTTGATGAGCTTGAAGGAATTCAGAGACGTTGCCCCATTATTTGTTATTGATTGTTCTCACCAACAAGAAATGATAAAGGGATCAATCGATGTCAGAGTGGAGATTGAAACAGACCAAGAAATCCCGGATCAGACAGCAGCATATTGCTTGATTTTAAATGACTGCATTTTTGAGTACAAACCTCTGAGCAATATTGTGAAGAAAATATCTTAACTAAATAAAGTGCAATCAAAAGGTATTTGAAAGAACAAACTTCAACTTTATATTAAACAGTGGAATACAACGAAACAATGAGTGCTGATAAGAGTTCGATACTTTTTGTTGATGTTCAAGGATTCAAAGACTGCAAAAATAATTTTATTATTAAGGAATTTGCGTTAGCCACAAAAGAGTTTACGCAAGTCTTTTTAATAAAACCTCCATATTCGTATCTAAAATTATCTGCCGAAGAAAAAAGAGCAGTCAATTGGATTGAACGCAACAGAGGAATATACTGGAGTCAAGGCAATATAGATTTCAGAGAATTTAAGAGATTAATTATTCCAATTTTAAAGGACCAAACCATAATAATGAAAGGTGTTGAAAAGCAAAAATGGATTAAAGATTTGTGTTCTGACTGCTTTTTGATAAATGTTGAAGGCAAAGGTTGTCCTAATTTTGCAACATTGCGCAATAGTTATGCTAAAGGTGGAGCTAACTTCAATTGTATAACTCATAAAAAAGAGTGCGCTCTAAGGAATGTTTTATTCATAAAAAAGTGGTACTTAAGCACATGTAATTTATGACTTCAGTAAATTGTACTTGAATGAAAATTTGTATTTAAAGTATTGTTCTAGTTTAGCTATGATGATTTTTGTTACTTGCTTTATAATAAAAAAATATTTTTAACAAAAATTTCTGCGTTTTATTAATGAAAACAAATATGGTGATTCAATATACTCGCATAACTCTTTATTTATCAAAAATTACAATTTAATGGTATGAATAATTTAACCCTGTATAATGTATATTGGGCAATCTCAAACTGTTTTCATCAAATCACCGTAAACGAACGCAGTGAGATTTGCGGAGCGTAGCGGAGCTAGAGCGCAGCGAAGCGTAGCTCAAATCTCACTCCGTTCGTTTGCGGTGTTTTGATGAAAACTGTTTTAGAATGCCCAATATACACCTACTGGTCCGTTTGTAAGTTGGGTCCACGGTACATCAAATCATTCAAACTTTTGCCTGATGTAGTTTTCGCGGATGCGTTAAAAACAACGCGCAAAGCTGTTGTTGATGATTCTGCACGTTGTACACAGTGATGCGGTAAATAATAGTTAGGTTTCGTGTTGTTATCACAAGGTCGCATGTGATTTAGTTGCTCGTATTCTGACATAAATAGTTTGTAGCTTTTCTCTATGTTTTGGTTCTTTTTTAATTTTTGTTCTAAGTGATGAAATTGTGCAGCAGCTTTCTTTTTCGATTCGCCTATTTTTTCGTTGATGTCCGAGTGTAATGGCAGCCTTACAACATAATGACCATCTTCTTGTCGTCTTGTAGTTGTGTTGTATCGTTGTATGCAGTTAAGATCTTCCGCAGACATTTAAGAGGTCTCCGTGATGTCTTCTATATTCCAAAATCTGCTGATTTCCTCCAAATTATTTAGAATGACATTACATTGATACGATCTCATGTTACCACACAAAATCCAGCCAAGAAGAGATTGTTGTGCGATGGGGTGTGTTTCTTCTCCCTTAATTATTCCTCCCAGGATAATTTTAGAATAAATGTCAGCCCCGAAAAGTATGTCAACGGGTCTACTGATGTTGAAATCTGGGTCAGCCAATTGAAGACCTTCCAGATGTGTCCATGTTGATGGTTTTGTAAGCGATCGACTTGGTAGATTGTTAATTAAATTACGCATCACGTAAACTTCTGAGGGGAAAGTATGATTACTGAACATAGATGTACATATGATAGTTATAGCACCCTTACAGTTATTTTCTCTCGCTCCGACACCGTAAATTACACCTTTACATTTTTGTCGTGGTAATTCGAGCATCTGGGCGGCGTTTTCAGTAATAAGGGAAACTTGTGATCCCTGATCAATCAGTGCTCGCAGGACGATCTCAGAACCATCGTTGGCCTTGACCTTGACTTGAGCGGTCGCCAAAAGTGTTTCTGACATATGTTCAAATGAAGCATGACTGCTGGAGGTTGTTGTGTTTTGGTTGCTAGTTTTTTCCATATTGTTTTTAGGTGAATCTTGATGAAGAAGTGTATGATGTTGTTCATTACATTCCCGGCATCTTTTTTCCGATTTGCATTGCTTGCCCTTGTGATCAAATAAACAATTCATACATAAGCTATGTTTCGCAATCAATTTGCGGCGGTCGTTCAATGGTAACTTGATGAAGTCAGTGCAATGGAATAATCCATGTTCATTTTTGCAAAGTAGGCACCTTACGTAACTTGGAACGCTTTTCGATGTCGGCTTGCTTAATGTTGAATAATAATTATTGTTTGTTGAATTATTAGGTATTTTCGGTTTCGAGTTGAGATTTTGACTAGCGCTAAAGGCTTTGTATGAATGTTGAAATTTACTGTTTAATGAACCACGATATTGCTGGTCACTTGTTGGTCGTTCTAGTTTTCGGCGTGATGACTCCAAAGATGTAAATTTTGTTTCCAAAAATTGTAGAAACTCAGTTAAGCTCGGCAGCTCTCTTGGTTGTTTCAGATTTTCAATGTAATCGTTATAGGTGTCCGTGTCCAATTTTTGTGATATGAGATGCACTAAAATTGGATCCCACGTTGTAATATCAACACCAAGGTTTTTTATGGCGTTGAGGCATTCGTTTGTCGTATCATGAAGTCTCTTAATAGATATAGCTGTTTGGAGTTGTGCAGTTGGTAAGTTTAACATAGTATTAAGATGCGAGGTGAATATAAGTTTTTTGTTGTTATATCTATTATTCAATATGTCCCAACAGACATTGTAATTATTGGAACTAATCGATAAATGTTGAATCAGTTTTTCAGCTTCGCCCTTGACTTTCGACTTCAAGAACTGCATTTTCTGTGCTTTTGACAATGTTGGATTAGAGTGAGTGGTGTAAACCGTACAGTTACAAACAAGGCTTTACCGAAAGTCTCATTTATTTATCTCACAATGACATTAATGTAATAAAACATACTGCCAAGCATTTTTATCAAAAAAGGTTTTATATCGATCCGCAACAACATTAGCAAAAGAAAGAGATCGGCGACACGTGTATTCTAAATCTGGACTAAACTTTTAATAATGAATATATTTTTTTAAAGCACAACGAATCGCCCTTTCTACAGCCACACTTGATTCAATCTACCAGTGATAAGTCGGACGCGTGCCAACGCAGAGAACATCTGCGCCGACATCTTTTGACAATACTATATCGTATTACATATTATATGCGTACCTGCTACTATGAGCGCCATGTGAGCATACAACTTCTTACTTCAACTAGAGAGTGGAGCAACATTATACAAAATATTATCGTCTCTTGAAAAAAATATCAAAAATATTTTTATTTCTCATGCTCGGAAAGTACGCTTGAAGATATAACAGAGGCCCTAGACAAATACCACACGCTAACTTTTCCGTAGTCGTTCTGCAAAAATAATGTATGGAAATGACATTAGCTTACGACAACCTCACGCTATTTCCGCTGCTAATGTCATTTCCATACATTATTTTCTGAGCAACGACTGTGGAAAAATTAGCGTGTGATTAGGGGGGCTAGGGGCTAAACAAAGTAACCATTCAAGAACGATAGCAAAGTTAGAAGAAAAAAAAACAAAATGTATGTGAGTGATATGTGAGTGAGTATGTATGGGAGTGATTCCACATCACAAATCATTCTCATACATTGCCGTTCAATACAAAACGTATAACGTAAACGAAACGAAAGCGAATGATTTGACTTTGTCTAGGAGTCCCCCCAGAAGGACGAAAACAGTATTTCTCTCTCGAGAAAACGGTTTTCCTGCTGTCATATTATGAAAAAAAAACATTCTATTTTGACATTTCTATTCAGCTGTATGTCGAAATTTCCGAACATTAATATTTGACCTTTAAATGATAACTCTCGATAACATCAATAAAAAAAGAAGAAAAACGAATAAAGCTGTCCTATTTAGTGTAATGAAGTGAATGAAGTGATATAAAATAAGTTTTAATTTAGTACAGTGTAGAGTGAAACAAGTGGCGTCGCCTTAATAGAGACAATGAGAAAGAAACGTGATAATGGACGCTTCTTAGGGATATTTACCTTTAGCAAATTTGGATTAGACCGGTAAAATTACTTATATGCCTTAAAAAAGGCTAGATTGTAATAAACATTTGGATGTTCATGTGCACTCATGTGCAGGTATAATTTATTTTTCACTAAATTATTATTTAATTTACATAGAGTTGAACTGAATATAATATTCAATGATAAAAAAATACTGGCTGGTAGATTTTTACAAAAAAATCATAAAAAAGGTGGGAAAGCGACAATTCGATCTTCCTTGTTTTGTCGAGTGCTAATTATACGTATGAAATGAATTCATAGGATTCTGCATACTGATATTATTTCTTATACTTATTCCTTACATTCGCAATGAAAAGCTAAGTATTTTTCTCGGATGAAAAACCTATTTAGACCCTAGACTAAAATTGGCCAAACCATCTCCGGCTTTAAATAGGTTCTTTATTACTTTACCTCCTCAGTACGAAAAGAGTTTTTGTTTTGGCCTCTAAAGGTAACAGTTATTATAAGAGGTGTTTGTGATTTTATCATTTTAACCCATATACGTCCATTCCTGGAAACAGGCCTCCCTTGCGTAAAGGAATTAGCACAACACCACGCTGGCCAGACAAGTTGGTGTAGAGTTTGTGTCAAGTTTTCAATCTAGGTAGATAGATAGATAAATTCGTTTATTGCTTCATTACACACATACAAACAGTTAAAGCGGCAAATAAATTTGTAACATATAGTAGTAGGTAACATAGGTGCATTAGGTATAGGAAAACAAAACAAAGTGCGTGCAGCAGCAGCAAGAGTCAAGGCCAGTCTAATCTTTTGCTCGAGCCGAGTCCCTAGCGCATCGGTGGAACTCGGCACTGGCGTTTTAAACGGGAGGTCCAGGGTTCGATCCATTACCAAGTGTTTTTGGGTTTTCAAATTTCATATGTACATTTCTCCTACGCTTCTATGGTGAAGGAAAACATCGTGAAGGGAAACAACCCGCATGCAGCTGCGAAGAAATTCAACGGCGTAGGTATGTGAAGTCAACCAATCCGCACTGGGCCAGCGTGGTTGACAGGCCTAAACATTCTAACTTAGGGTAGGCTCGAGCTCTTCGGTAGGGACGTATATGAGCTGTGATGATGATGATGAGGAACTTATTATAAATAAATTAATTTGTACTGAACCCTCAGTGCGCGAGTCCATCTTGCAATTGGCCAGTTTTTTTAACCGACTTCAAAAAAGGAGGAGGTTCTCAATTCGATGCATGTTTTTTTTTTGTGTGTGTAACGCGATTACGCCGCCAATTGTGGACCGATTTTCGAAATTCTTTTTGTATTCGATAAAGTATACTCCTAGGGTATTTCCAAGGTTACCAAAGTCAGGATCTGATGATGGGATCCCATGAAAATCGAGGGAAACGCTATTCGGTGAGCTGGTATTCAATTATGGTTTCTTTCACTAAAAGGATTTCATTCACTAAAAAGTTAAAAATAAAAAATATTTTACAAAAAATAAAAACCGACTTCAAAAACACTGAAAAGTTAAAAATAATATAAGAATAGGTACAGACAACATCACACTTCTAATTGATTGATTGAGGTCGGTGACAAATTTTAAGACTTTTTAGGAGATCATCGTTTGGCACCGACTTCAATATAGAAGTGTGATGTTGTCTGTACCTATTCTTATATTATTTTTAAATTTTCAGTGTTTTTGAAGTCGGTTTTTATTTTTTTAACGAATTCAACAACTTGCAACTATACATTAATTTGTAATGTAGCATGACGTCACACATACGTAAATTTTCTTCTTTCTTGTGATGTAATGTGCCGGTACTCTATAACTTTAGTTCGCTGTATTTTAGTAGTTTCTTTTTTCAAATTTCGACAAAGGAAAAAAAATCAATGTCCTTACTCAATCTCTCACCCCTATTGTAACTATTAAAATTGACTAACGTAACAAAAACTATTGCAACAAAATTTACATTTAGTAAAAAATCACTTCTATCTGATAGCCACCGTTGAATATGATTTATTAAAAACCATTACCGCGAAATCCATACAAATGCAAATCGTTCAGATATTCGATAACCATCCGCGTACTGTCATATTAATATCAACCGACAAAACCATACGAGTTAATACAAAGCTATAAACGACTTATCAATTGCGGGATCTGACGTAGACATAATTGATCGTTCCCTCTATGCGAGCATAGTGAAGTATTAGAAAAAAGGCAAGCGAAAATAAAACATAAACCGATTGAAGTCTAAAAACATAGCATCACAGTTGCTTTTCGCGTGAATTCGAAAGGGATTATACCACCATATCGTGCGAGCTCTAATACTGGCCGTATTTCGATTGGTAAGATAAAGCCATAGATTAAACTTTTTTAGTATCAATTTGCACGCCAATTATGGGGATGGAATCGTGTGAAGTGATTTTGATTCGGACAATTATGTTGTGTGTGTGCGTGCGCGTTTGTGAGGGGGTGATTTTCTTTAGATTAGAGTTGTCTATGCCGTATAGTTCAATCATCATTCTAATTATTTCGTTTATTCTAAAAGGAATCGTTATTCACTTATCATCTGAAGCTCTATATAATGTACTTACCTAATTATTCCAAAATTTTAAATTATTCGTCAATCATCCATCATTATAAACAAACAGATGCTACCAATCGGTCCCATGAGACCGGTGTGACCTCACGCTATTTAATTATTGATAAATACCCTCACGAAATTTATCAATTGTTAAATTGATTTTTACAGAATGAAAAATATGCTTCGGTTGTGAAATACATATATTTCTTTTGACATTTTTTTTGGTATTTATTACATTTTTCGTATCGTGACGTCACATCCATCGGAAATTTTACAGAACACAGAAAGTGTGTTCTGTGGGAAATTTAATTTTATTCTGATTTTTTAAATTACATTATTTAACTGGAAGTTAACTGGTTATCGTTCTATCGAACTACAAGTCATTAGAACTATTTCGATGCCTTACAACTACCGTGTTCTATTAAAATATTGTAATGAGTGAATCTTGTTGGAAATCGCAATAACTCTAGCGATTTTGAGGCAAATAACACCGATTGACAAAACAGTAAAAAATTTAGAGAAGAATGAAAGCTTAGTTATTTCTATGTATTTTGGTTTGCCGAGACCGTGTGATATACATGACCTAAATGTTTTTAAATAAATTTGACATACATATTTATTTTTACAATACACATTGGCCACCTCATACGACATGATGACTTCACAAGAAACATTGTAGAAAAGCTGCCAAAGAGAGGAAGAGGGAAAAGATGACGAGCATTATGTAGAACAAGTCACAGAGAAGGTGAACATCATGTATGCGGAGGTCAAAGCACTCATCACCTACAATAGCTATGCTCATAAGTCTGAAGATGATGAACACAAACCAAAATTTCATCACACACGGCACTAAGACTTTCCAGGAAAAAAATTAGTGTCTAAAGACATTTTGCATCCGAGCTCTCGTATTGAAATTCACGACAATCACTGCGCTCATCGCGCTTGTGCAATGATAGCAGAAAGCAGTAAAACTATATGTTTCTTACACGAAAATAAATACAAAACACAAAGAAACCAATGTCTTGTTTTCGAGTGTAAGCTCAATCGGCCTTACTAATAAAAATTTAACTCCTTGGATCATTATCGGATTAGTTACTCCGTGTTTTGTTTCGGCTGTCATATTAGGTCCTTACATATGACATTGGCGTTTTGCCGTACTGGCCACTTTGATCTCAAATATCTCCTCTATGGTTAGGAATTCCAAATTCAAATTTATACAGCTATTTACTCATGTCAAATACATGCGCTCATCGCAATGGCTGAACCCTGCCGAACCAGCCGAACCACGCCCCAAGCGAAAATTGACTTCAAAAAAGTTGAAAACAAAACAATTGATTGAAAAGTCGAAAATAATTGAGGAAAAAACAAGTGAATTATAATTTTCGAAACAGAAATACATGAGTAAATAGCTGTATAAATTTGAATTTGGAATTCCTAACCATAGAGGAGATATTTGAGATCAAAATGGCCAGTACGGCAAAACGCCAATTCCATAGGTAAGGACCTAATATTATGGCAAAATAAGACAAAACACGGAGTAACTAATCCGACGGAGTAACTAATGCGAGGATGATCCAAGGAGTAAATTTTTTATTAATAACGCCGAATAGATTTAAATTGCATGGTGCACGTTTTGAAAAACGATGTTGACAGACACTGTCAGTGTTACTACAAAAAGATTTTAAACGCTGTCTAAAGAGGTATTAGACACTGTTTAAGCCCCTTAGACGCATAAAACCATATGCGCGAAACACCCACGCTTAGTTGTGTGTTTTTTGCGGCAAAATTTAAATAATTACGTCCAACACCAACTACGTACAATTCCACAAACTTAAAATACCACCTTATAAAGTTAGGCGATAAAGGTGGTGTTTTGCGAGTATTAGGTAACTCCCTTCGTGGTCTAGTGTTTGAGACCACCAGGGCCCTGTTTAATAAAGCTGACAATTCGACATATATGTCAAGAAATGACAAATTTGTAGAATTGTCACGCTTAGGCTATTTAATAAAAGTGACAAATATGTCGAATATCGACAGGTGAAAACTTGACATATTGTCGTGACAAATATGTCGAATATCGACAGGTGAAAACTTGACATATTTGTCAATTGTCGCGACAATTCGACTTATTTGTAAATTTTTCACCATGACAAATTTGTCACCTATAAGTTTTATTAAACAGAAAAATTGACGAATTGTCAGTTTTTGACATATGTCGGACTTGTAGAATTGTCAGCTTTATTAAACAGGGCCGTGTTGATCGGGAGTTATAGTTAACAATGTTAATAACATTGATGTGTAACGCCGGATAAAATAAGTGTAGGTACATCGGAAAAGCAAGTGAAGATCCAAAAACAAATGAACATCGAAGAAACAAGTGAACATCGAAATAACAAGTGAAGAAGTGAAGGTCCAAAAATGCGTCGAAAGGCAGTCGGTTATAAAAATGTTGGTGTTTTGTGTAGTTGGTGTTTTATTTAAATTCTAGTTGGTATTTTGCGTAAGTGGTTTTTTTTTGAGATTGGCGTTTTGCGTAAATTTGGTATCTTGCGTACCTAAATGGTTTCTGCGTCTTAAGGCCAAACCTGTCAGAACTTCTATATTTGAGCGATGTGAACATAGTTTAGGGCTCGTAATAATAAACGCATCTCAATGTTGAGATTGATCTTAAGATCCAGTTTTGACATTATGTACGGACCATCTGTCAAAAACAACATCTCAAGATCGATCATTCTTGAGATGCAATTATTAATACGAGCCTAGGTTTCAGTTAGTGTCAGCTGTAGATTAGATATTTTAAGTTAAATTTAAGTTTCTGTTTATGTACTTTGTATGTATACTAATAGGCCATTGAATTTAAGGCGGCGTGTTGGAGAGTGTAAGCTCAATAGTGTATAGGTTTAATTAACTTGCATAGTGCACGTTTTGGAAAACGATGTTACATTAAATTGAATATCTAACATTTCTTTGGTTTTTGTGATCGCTAAACAGATACTACTGCCTGTATCGGTATTAAAACTAATTTAATGAACACGAAAAATTCTTATTACCAAAAAAATTGATGTGCTCGACTAAATTATAACTACATTCATTTGTATCCACCGTGTTCATGAGACCACACAATCATTGTTTGCTCTTATTATGATGTGAACCAAAAACGTACACCTCGTGTTCACAACATGTGCGTTGAAAAATAAAATAAACCAATTAATCTCATTTCATTTCCCACACAACGCCCTAATATATCCAATAAACCGTCAATTCGCAAATCTCAGTCCCAAATAATAATTGACGTCAATCGCCGATGTCACCCAATGAAGTTACAGAGGGTCAATTCCGCGAACAACGCACAGTTGAACCGAATGAACCTTCGACGAATTAGAACTCCCCACGTCATTACACATTTTAAATATAAGCGCTGCGATTGGTCGAACGTGATAGATCAGATCTAGAAAAAAAACTTCTCTTTTGAGACTCTATAATACAAATCTTTAAAAATTTATTTAATGAATATTATGTCTACTATTTAATAGACACACTAATTCACTCCGACAGGCAATTTCTATGTATAGTTCTATAAATTACATATTATGTGCCTACGTAAAAAGCTATTGCTGTAGTTAGCAATTCAAAAGAGCGAATACAAAAAAAATTACTTTCCCGCTTTCTTGCCTGTTCTTAGATAGAAAGATAGATTTTCTATCTATATTTCTTTCTAAGAACAGGCACTTTATTTTGCACAATTGCTTAAAGACTAAAATATTTTTTTTATTGTAATTAAGTTGGCAAACAAGCAAACTGCCCACCTGATGGTAAGTGGTAACAGTCACCTATAATACATGTGGCTCTTGTGAGATTCGCAGCAAAACTGCAACCCCACAAGAACCACAGTGTACGTTGCCAACTTGTGACACAAGATGTAAAGTCACAGTACCCAGTAATTTCAGAGCCATAACTTACTTACCCTTCAAACCGGAACACAGCAATTCAAATACTGCTGCTTTGCGGCAGAAATAGGTAGGACGGAGGTATCCATGCACACAACCCTGGTACAGAGTCTCCCTCCGGTAAATACAAACACGACTTAGATACACGAACACCAAAATAGGTGGCATTGTCGCCTGTCCTTTTGAATTTGAATTTTAATTATCAGTCGCATACATTTTTATATTATAGAAATTTTCTTTTTTGTATTTCTATTATATAGACCGCTTTTCTATTGAAGTTTCCACAACATACATTTTTGTCGAGGTGCCCACCTAGTTTGGAATTAGTGGAATTGTCCCCAATCCACGGCCCAATCCCAAAGGAGCAACAATTGACAATTAATAGAGCAAACGAAGCGGATCTATTATCGCGGGGCCGGGCGGACGGGCGGGCGACGGATACAATAAAAGACAAATTAAGTATACGGCACCGGCCGCGGGTAATTCCTGGGATTAACGACGTGCGAGCCGTGCACTAGTGGCCGCTGTAAGTGAACTCGCGTAATAATTTTTTTATGTATTCATTGAAACTAGCTTTCCGCTCGCAGCTTTTTTGTTTTCCCATGGGAATTTTATATTTTCCCGTAGGACAAATAATTTTATAGCCTATGTTCATCAGGGATAACGTAGGATTCTCCATGTGGAAAAAGATTTTCCAATCGGTCCAGTAGTTTAGGAGCCTATTCAATACAAACAAACAAACAGTCAAATCTTTCCTCTTTATAATATTATCAATATATTAGTATAGTATACATATACACAGCCTATATATAGAACATATAAACAGCCTTAATGATATTATTTTATTAATAACTATTGCTCCTGACGGCTATACGCAGTCTCCAAAATAGCCCTTTATTTATGCTACAGTCTATGAGAAAAGTGGATATTCGCTGAATCGAGGGCACTATTATCCTTAACTATCTGTGCCCGCAAACTATGTTTCATCTTAAAAGTGTTTATCTAATTTCCTGGGGGAACTACTTACTTTTCCGGGATAATAAGAAGCCTATATGTTAATCCCTGTCGTAATCCGTCTACCTACAAAATTTCATCCAAATCCATTCAGTAGTTTGCGTCAAAGAGCATGAAACATCCTCACAAACTTTCGCGTTTATAATATGAGTAAGTAAGAAGTATAATTGACAGCGGCAGTGCATGTATATACTCGTACTTTTTTAATGAACACAAGATCAGAAGGAAAAGAGATAAAGTGATTCACTTTATGGCTCCTCTTCACTATCGGCGAATACAGACGATTACGCGCGAGCACGATTGTGTAGAGGGCATACTCGGCTGTACTCGGCTGTGCGCCCCGATGATCGTCTATGATCGCCTGCGACCGGTGAATTGTCGGTTTTCGGGCACGCATCAAAGGGAATCAAGGGAAACATGTTTCCATTATAATACTCGCCAGTGTACCGAGGACAGCAAATCGTCAATTAGCGATATGATTGCAGCGTGCGGCACGCGCCAGTGCGATGTACACTTAGTGCCGCCGTGTTGTGGGGATCGCGGCGGCCAAAGACTAATGAATTTCATAAAATGTATCTTAGGCATTCCGAATATGATATGCAGTACCTACATTGATACAGTAGAATAAAGAAAGCTTTTCTTTATTAACATCATAATTGTTCTCATGTGGATCTTAACGTTTTTCGATAACGCAGAGAAAAAAATTAAGCAGTATAACCTAGATAGTATACCTCACAGAATATCGCAAAAAAACTCATCTGTTCCCGAGATGAACGAGGTCGCCAGAACTGACTGCCAGAACTCTTCGATCAAAATCATCGATAAAATATGATAACTCCTTAAAAAAGGTGAACGGTGTGCTCGTATTTGCCAATTTTATATGCTTTGAAAAATTTTAAAAGAATATAAAGATTTTTTTTGAGATTGCAGATTTAAAAGAATTAAAAATAATACATCGTTAAAGAAAATGCTAAATTAAAAACATAATAATAATTGTATTGGTCAAATATAATAGGTATAAACACATAAGTTGCAGTAAATAGTATCAAAACTTCTTGATAGCAATAAATTGTAGTTAAAAAATCTGCACCCGAACTAGGAGACTATTATTATTATTAAATCAGAACCGTACATTATCACCAAAATTTTGTGTGCTTGTTCAGAAAAGCAAAATGAGCAACTTTTACTACGGGACCAATCTTGAAATCCCGAAAAAAATCAGATGTTCCATGCAAATTTTCAACATTCCTAACTGTTAAAAAGTATTCCTGTATAAAACTAATCTTTAATGGGTGTGGAAATAGAAAATATAAAATCTCTAAGCTTTGTTATTTATGCTTTAGGTACTTGTTTCTGGTTTCTGCCATGCTATTACATTATATTTTGTACAATCTTTACTTTACGCGGCTTCTGCTGTGTTGTTTTTATTTTCCCGTGGGAAAAATAATTTAATAAATAAATTATAAAAATAAAAATAATTTTATTAATAATTTATATTCAGACCATTAGATCCATAGAGTGTTAGTAACATTTTTTAATAAAAAGTAACAGTAGAGTGTTAGTAACAATTATTAATAATAATTTTGTAGCCTATGTTAATTAGGGAAAATATAGTGTTCTAATAGAAATAGACTGTTTGAAATTGGTCCAGTAGTTTTTGAGATTATTCGTTACATACATACCATAAATACAAATCTTTGCTTTTTACAATAATAGTGTAGATTTTGTATAAAACATCCTGCATCGTAGTTGTAAGACTACTCCAAAGAGCGCCAGTCAACTAATTTTTGGAAGCCCACACCCCTCTGCTGCCCCATGTCTATTCTATTTACTCATGATCTTTGACAGGGGAGCGTGCGTTCAGTGATTTAATTTTGTTCAGCATATTTTGTGCGGCGTGTCCAGGATTGACGCGGCCCGTTAAGCCCATGGGCCGTGTAATTTTGTGATAAATGGCGGTGATTCTTTTTTCTGCTATTTCTAATTGACTCTACGTCTTTCGAGAGAGTTTTTTAATTGCCCATACTTTTTGGGAACGGTGTTTTGGACACACATTTTTCTCATCTCTACTCAAATCTCTACATAGGATGCTGAAAATCAGCATTTTGTCTTTTATAAAGCAAAAATTCCCACCAGGCGTAGGCGTTTTTAAGCACTGGCAGTACACATGCGCATTCTATCAATTGTTGTATTTTTATATAATTGTTGTTATGTGTTGTGTGTTTTTGTAACAAAATCCGCATTTTGTACATTCTTACAATTTTTGTACGATAAAGATCAAATATATAAATAATTTATGTCTTCTGAAATTAAATTTACTTATTCTTGTCAGACAAAGATTCTTTAAACTTTCTGCAGCACAACTTAATAACAATTTAAAATATGTTCAGGTAACATCCTGCGGACTAAATAAATAAGCAAAGAAAAACAAACTTAGCACATTGAATATGACTTTTTTGAGCATTACAATATTTCAATTGAGCTCCAGACAGAAGCAATCAAATTAAACAAGGAAAGTGCAGAATAAGTTTATTCTAGAAATCATCTCCGGGCCAATGGAAACAAATGTTTACCGACCAAACAGAGAAAGGGGACAATTTATTTGATGCGGACTGTGGGAACGCGATGATAATCGCATCTCGGGTCCACCTAAGTAACATAAGGTCGCGAACAGAATCTGTCTAGTTGCATCCAAATCTAATAAACAATATTGCTTAAGTTTAACAGCACAATAATATTTATTTGACATTAGAAAATTCGAGTTAGCGTATCACTGGTCATAGCTTTGCTGATAATAATATGTTGACTTTTTCGACAATTTCTTAATTCGTCAATTGCCTTACGCGCCAGTTCCACCAAGTTTTCTGTTCCTTTTGACCTTATACTTAAGTCTAGTTAATTTGAGAATTCCCATAAGTTAAACCTTCGCTTCGTTGTCTGTGGCGCTGTGGCCTCGGCACTGGACTGTACTCCGAGTAGAATCGGGAGGCCCGCGATCGATCCTGCCATGTACCAATGTGTTTTTCGTTTCACGAATTTTATATGTACATTTATCGGACGCTCCTACGGTGAAGGAAAACTTCGTGAGGAAAATCATTATACTAAGTATTATTTTGATACTTGTATGTGCATGCATCCCAGCCATAGTCCTATGTAGACAAATACAAGTGGGTAGAATGAGAAAGGAGTTTCCTATACAGTCCTCTTAGACAAGACGTATTTCGATTTCGATATTTCGTTAAATGCAGTCGCTATGAAAGTAAAGTATATGGAATTTGACATAATCCCTCGCTTAGCTTTCGAATGCAGTTGTCAAATCTCATACATTGTCCATTAAGCGATTGCTTCAGAGATTATCGAAAGTCATCGACATCTCTAGGGGGGCTGGGATCAGAGATGCTTTACGAGAATAGAGAAGAAATATAAGAATAAGTGAGCAACGCGTAAGTGCGTAAGTTGCAAATTCATTACACTGTCAGAAGGTAACATAAATACACTCAGGGACAAATTTAGAGGAACACTACACTTTTTATATAAATTTAAGCTACTTTTACAAAATCATATCGATTGTGTGATTGACTTTTAATGCGTTTGCTTGATTGTTATCCAGGATTCATGGCCAAGGCCATAACGGATAATGACAAAATTTCCCTATTTGTGACCTGGAGAAAAACGGTAACTTTTAATAGTGGTCTTTTTTATCACAATCGTACTACTGGTTTCCGCGGGGAATGTTTTTTTTTTGTAGCGAATCCGATGGCTAGAAAGCTGGTAAAACTAAACATGGTTTCGTGCGCTAAAATACACAGCGTTATCAAAACTAGAAGTTAATTTTTAGCGTTCCTTTAAATTTGTCCCTGAGTGTATATACCTACAGTGTGTAAGAATAACCCTGGGAACCCATTTGATAGCATGTTCAGAATCGATATTCAGAATAACAGAACAGAATAAAAATTATAAAATGAATTTTAAAATCCTCCACACAAATATTTGGGTCTGTAAAAAAAATGTGTGAGGAGGTAGGAAATTAATTTTTCATAACGCATACTCGGAAAGTAGATCGAAAGTTGCCTGAGGAGGGGGTTGAAAGTAATACTTTTCAGCCCTAGGGAGAATCGTTTTCAACTGACAGCTGTCTGTTGTCTGTCTGTCTGATTTAAATTAAATTTGGTAGGTATGGAGATAGTTTGAGTTGTGAGGAAGGATAAAGTATAGTTTGTTTTTATCCCCGAAATCATTCCTTAAGGGTGTAAAAAGAGGGGGGGGGGGGGGCAATTTATAAAGGGAATCAGTAAAAAAGGACAAAGTCGCGGGCAAAAGCAAGTAAAGCATATGTCATAGTTTCTGTGTTACAGTCCATGACACATCCCGTTCCTACGCAACTAATCTTTATAGTATAGCTCATGTTATATAGTTATATACGAACGTTCCCAACGTAAACATTTGTATTACACAAGAAACACGCTGAAAATATTCTATTGACTAAAAGAAGTGCCAACGAACGTTTTCAGCAAGCGCGCGACAGCGGTCCGAGTCAGAGCGAGAGAGAGAGACAGTTGCATCGCGATGCCAAATCAGGAGAAACTATTTCTGTTTCGCCGCGAAAAATCGCAAGTCTCGTGAGATGTGCAAGCTATTTACGTCTCTAAGTTTTTCGCGTAGGGTTGGATGTACTTGGACAGCGTGAGGTGACGTTATTTTTGGATTACCGAAAGTCTCTGAGCAAATTTCACCTCAACCGCTACATGTTTGAAATGCATCTTTGCAATGCAAGTGTTGCATAGCGTCAAATCGTATTATCAAATACGACACGTATACGATTATAATTATGTTAAAAAAAACTCACATCGTTTTTTTTTAAATTATTATGATGGTACGTGTACCATTTAAAATAAGAATGAGATTGCTCAAATTTGCCACTATGAGAATTACTTTCGATTAAGAGATTATGAGAAAGATGTTTATTATTTTTTAAAATTTATTGTTTAAATTATGAATCACTAGCTGTGGCCGCGACTTCGTTCGCGTGGATGTCCGAAAATAACAATATCGTGATATTATATAGCCTAAAGCCTTCCTCGATAAATGGACTATCCAACACAAAAAGAATTTTACAATTCGAACTAGTAGTTCCTGAGATTAGCGCGTTCAAACAAATAAACTCTTCAGCTTTATAATATTAGTATAGTATAGATTAACACAACAATATCTTCATAAATAATACAGAAAATAATCCAATATGTACAATGAAAAATGATCTTTAAATATATATTTATTACAGCTTTTTTGTCTCGGTTTTTACCAAAGCTATGTTTATTTATATCGTTGCAGAATGCGCGTGAGAGCTGGCTTATTTGGCGTGAGAGTGAGTGAGCCTCGCAGTGAGATACAGGAGTCAACTGAAAATAGTTTATCTCCGTGTATAAATATTGAAAAGAAAAAAATAATAACACGCTAAAAAATTATACAATATGGCCGTAAAACAGATCTAAAAACAACGTTTTCGTAATTCTATCATTACTACACTACATAAAAAGCACAAAGCAGCTCATTGCTGCTTAAATATTGATAAAATGTAATAAAATTACTTTTTTACACTGTTTATGCAGAATGTAATGGCTTACTTTCTTAATATTTACTAAGCGTCAAATATTTTAACAAATTTTCATACAGTAGTCAAATTATGTATACAAATCAAATTATGCACCTCGCATTAAGTAATAAATTATTTTCTGCTCGGCACAACAATCTTATTTTTTATTGCAATTAAGTTGGCAAACAAGCAAACTGCCCACCTGATGGTAAGTGGTAACAGTCACCTATAACACGTGGCTCCTGTGAGATTCGCAGCAAAACTGCAACCCCCACAAGAACCACAGTGTACGTTGCCAACTTGTGACTTAAGTTAAGATGTAAAGTCACGGTACCCAGTAATTCCGGTGCTATATCTTACCCTTCAAACCAGAACACAGCAATGCAAGCACTGCTGCTTTGCGGCAGAAATAGGTAAGACGGAGGTACCCATGCACACGACCCCGCTACAGAGTCTCCCTACGGTATCTATACTATTATTAATGCTCTTATGAACAGTGTGTCTCTAATTTCTATTGTGTACCTACGAAACAAATATAAGAAACAAGTTGTGAGGTAAATATTTTTATTTGTAGTGACGTTGAGTAGTGGTTTGCATTGATTTTAGTACTCGTTGCCTAAGATACGGTTGCTAGCCCGAACGGCGGCCCTATGTCCTAACTCACAGCGATGTGCGATGGCGATAGCAATGCACTCGCTATCGTCTTAATTTCACCACATAGAGCTAAAACGATAGCAAGTGAATTAGAAAATAGGGCCGCCGTCTGTCATAGCAAACGGGTGAAATAAAAATGAATCATCGAAATGTATGTACGCGCATAGCTACAAACACCAAATTCGTTAATTCTTATTTTGTTTATCAGAACTAGTTTTGTATATAAGAAAATGCTTGAATTATATTATACAAATAGTAAAAATTGTGCAAAATTTAATAATTTTTATATAAAAAGTGACGAAATTGACAGATTGAAATCCAAATCTATGGTTTATGTATTGACAGAAGGTTTTAGTATACCCGTGTGAGGCAGGGGCGGGCAGCAGCTAGTATTGAATAATTACCAACCTTGTAATGTATCTGTAAGGCTTAAAATAAATAAATTATTTTTATTATTATTAAAAAAAGTGATAGGCAGAATAGCGGCAAAACAAAAAACGTATTCGGATACAGATTAAATATGATAAGATTCAACATTATTATAAGCCATCTCATTACATTTCAGTGAACACAGATGGGCAAGATTTCTTTTCGCGATCATTATGCATCCCTGTAGAAATAAGCAACTCCATTGTGCAAATATTTTTAATGTGTGATGTTTTGTATGAACCTATGAAATAAATAATCATCAATAATTTATATATTTCAACTGCTGCAGTATCTCACCGCGAGCCGCTGAAAATGTCGAAGTCGAACCCACTAAATAAGGTGCGCGTTAGTCTTTTACTACAGACTACAGATGCCACGTAACGTCCAGCTTGTGTTGAGCTCTCCCACCACAAACAAACCAAATTCAATGTTGGGAGATTATGATGAAATCGTGGAGGCGGCGGTCCAGGTTATACTGGTCGTGCGTTTGAAACAAAACATGCGAATAGGAGATTCACGTGCGCTTATATGTGGGTGTGGTGATAACGTATAAGAGACGGGTTTTACAAAACGGTTAACCTTAGTTTAAATTAAATAGTCTGTGATTATCTTATTATGGTTCTGTATACGGGCTGCGGGTTTCAATTGAAACATTAATTTTAATACTGTTGTTCTTGGTATCCAGTGTCAGCCCCTTCAGGATACCTTTATATATCGTCTGACGTTGAAAAGTCCTAAGGTCTGGACCAATAGTTCGGTTTTTCCACTGCAGCGCGAATCTTTGATCCAAACGGTTGGATTAGTCCCGTGGTGTTTCCGGCAAAATGATTCTTGCGACGTCTGTGGATTGCTGGCGTCACTTGGGATGAACCCCTTTCTAGAGAGTTACTCCGAGGCTGGGAGCGTCTGGTGTTATCCCTTGAGGATATTAATCGTGTATCACGGCCGAGTACTGAACAACTGTAATTCGACCTTGATGAGGTAAGTGGCATTAATTTTTAGTGGAGAAAATTACAATATTTTCTTCAAAATAACACAATCTCTTATTGCAACATTTAATATTTACATCAAATGACAATGCAATAATAAAATAAGATGTAGCTTTTCGAGAAAACGACTCTATCAACGTAAAGTAATTAATGAATAGCGTTACTTGAAATAATGATAGCCCTAGTAATGGTAAGCAGATTGGTATTTTTATTTATCATGTAGGTATACATTGTAACCTATAAGTAATGCAATCTGAAACTTTTGAAGCAGAGTTTTTCGACATTTTTAGTCATCGGGGTAGGTAAAGATATAGACGGTATCTTTATAAAAAAGTTCAATAGAAAAAAATTTAGAGTCCTTCATATAGAGTGAGATAAAATAATAATATAATAAATGTTTAAATAGAAGCTTGACTTCTTTTCATTCCTGTAATTTTAATTCGTCTATTATGTGTCTAAAAATGTCTATTTTTTTCATATTAGTGCTTATATCTAAAATATTTTGAACAGCACGACTTTCAAATAGTTATGAACAAATTGAAGCCTGTATGAACAAAAACATAACTCAATTAAATTAAACATTAGGTACTTATGTTTTTTAATATCTATGTACCACAGATTATAGATCCATTTTTATATGATCTCTTCAAGTTGGTTTGCTGGATGTTTGAATACAGCTGAAAATCTGACCATGTTTTTGGGTTGATGCAGGTTTAAATCTCCTTTAATAATTAACTTAATAAAAAAGGACAACATAGTATCATATTTTTTTGGAAATAATTGAGCGACTATTGCCGTTATCCAGGAAGGAAACAGTGGACTACATTTGTATGGAAAAACAGCCCGTGTTATTTACTCTTAATCAGATTAAAAAAGTGTTAATTTAACTGCTGATTAACTCTAAACTCGAAGTTTGTAGAACTGTGCGCTCTGACGTCAGTGCCGCCGCCAGCGCAGGTTTCGAACGCCAGCCGTTTCAGTAGCGTTTCAGTGTCGAAGTCGCTCGCCCGTCGATTCTCAAACAATTCGATATCGCAACGTTACGCATCAAAATTAGAATCAACCAGGCGTACTATTCTCGTCGACCGAAACCGACTTGCTAATTTTACTGGTGTGATTGAAAATGTCGGGGTTATTTTCGGTTTTTCTTGTGCTTCGAACACCTTTTTCGGCAGTGAGTTTTCCTCGTATGGCTCTGCAGTATCGGTGTATCTTTGGTGTGGTTCGTTTGACGAAATTCTACACTGCGATCGGAAACGTCAAGACTGGCTATCTAAATATAACTGAACATGGAGGAAGACTACGTATAGTGTCGGGAATGTTTGCATTTTGTATTCGAAATAATTTTTTAGGAGCGCAGTGTCGCGTAAGCGTGTACGCTTCGTTAACAATTACTAAAGTTAAGCAAGGTCGGCCGTGGTCAAGCGTATGATGGGTGACCGAAAATGTGAAGCATCTCGCGCTCCCCCTCCTTAAATAGTACGTCCTGCACCTGATCTCGCTCCGGTGTGTCGGCTAATTGTTCCGTCTGACTGCGAGTGATGGAACAGATGGTGTACTTACTTGTGTTTGCGCCAACAAATATGCAGTATGTATCCAACGAAGTAAACTATTGAAATTGGCTGCCATGATCAAAAATTGGTTAGAGGGATTGAAAAGTTAGGACCGGAAAGAGAGAGAGAGAAGAGAGAGTTGATAACTTAGCATTCCATGGATTCACCGTGCGGGTGCCGGGTCCATCGCGTTGCAGAGAAAAGAGCCAAGAGCAGTGCCTGGGGCTTACTACCCAGGTGCAGGTTTAAGTAGCTACAACGCATCAACATTCACCTTCACCACTCCGGCTCCTCGCTCTGCCTAACCATATTTGATACGATTCCGTCAGTGCCGCCTTTGTAACGCGGTTTAATATTCAGCTCACGGACGTTCTCGATAAGCCTAGATCTATATTAATAGTTCGTAAATATATCGAAAGTCACACTTAAACTATGTATCTGAAATCTGAATTCAAATTTTCTGTATTTATAAAAGGTTTGGTGAGTGACTGACTGAGGTATCAAAATAGAGTCTATCATATCGGTATCAAAATAGAGGTATCATGAAATTCAGGAACAGGGATTCGTTGGCTTATGTAGGAGCTCACTAAAGAAGGATTTTTCAAAATTCCCACAGGAAGCTGAAACATCCCTATCCAAAAATAAAGAGCTATAGTGGTGAGCTTTATTATTACGAAGTATTTCGCGGACGCAGCTACTGAGCAATTAAACTTTCGCGACTCTACAAGATTGATTGAAAATCATTATGCATTGTCAACGACACCACCAAACCGCACCACGGTTGTGTCGTTTACGATTTTTTTAGATAACCACACCACTGCCGACTAGTGATGTCTAACGTGTATAAAACAAATCGTTGTTTTAATTTTTAATTATTATTAAGTAATGTCGCTGAAATTTGGCGACTTCGCAAGGGATCGGTAAAAAATAAAAATTGTATCCTTTACAACAAAACAAAATTAATCATAACGTAACTCCATAACAAAGCAAAATAAAATACTTTATCAATAAATGCATACATAAGTTTTGTATTAGAACTTCATTAGTGTGGTGTAGTTACCTAAAAAAAATTGTAAAAGACACCACAGTGGTGCGGTTTGGTGGTGTCGTTGACAATGCATGAAAATCATGATATTCATTATTGTTATGATAGTGTTAATAGAGTTCGTTGACATATCAAAGTTATACTTAAAATATGGTATCCTAACCTATATCCAAATTCTAATTAACACTAACGATTTGGCAACTCTATATAGATAGATTTATTATCATAATTCTCATCACCATCATCATTCCAACCCATGTACGTCCCACAGCTGGCCACGGATCTCCTCGGACGAGAAAACATGGCCAACTGCATCGCGCTGACCAAACCAGTTGATGTAAGCTTTGATTTGAGATCAGAATCAGGACCTAGAAATGAGAATTCAATAATAAAAACAACCCATTGCATTCACCATCGTCACCACAGCTCACGTACGTTCCCACCGGAGGGCTCGAGCCTACCCTAAGTTAGAAATAACGGTCAGTATGTTACGATTTAAGTACGAGCATTTCTGTCACAAGCTTCTTCTAGCTAGATACAGCGTATTAGCAGTAGGTACTTAGTCATAAAGTACCTCGTAATTTCTTTTATTATTGAGGAATAATGAACAGCAACGGAATGAAAACTTTCAAAGGTAATTTGATAGGGTTATATCAGGTTGGTGGCGCTATGGCCTCGGCACTGGACTCCGAGTAGAATCGGGAGGCCCGCGATCGATCCTGCCATATACCAATGTGTTTTTCGTTTCAGGAATTTCATACGTACATTTATCTGACACTCCTACGGTGAAGGAAAACATCGTGAGGAAACCTGCATACACCTGCGAAGTAATTCAAAAGTGTATGCGAAGTCAACCAACCCGCACTGGGCCAGCGTGGTTTGACTAAGGCCTAATCGCCCTAACTAGTTAGGGTAGGCTCGTGCCCCTCGGTGAGGACGTATGAGCTGTGATGCTGATGATGATATCAGGTCTCCGTCGTTACGCGCTTAGGTACAAGATAAGCATGATAAGGTACCTTTACGCGCACACTGAGAGTGCAAAAGCAGTGTGGCTGCTTGGGATTTATTTGTTGTGTTAAAAACGGAATCCGTTTTTATTATAACAAATAAAGGTAATTCTGTAGGTACATTGAATAATAAATTCCATAGCCACGTGGTTTGACGTGAATCAACGTATCATGTACAATTTTTTGCATTATTCTTAAAACTGTCACGAGAATGTGTCTTCATCTCACAGACAATATCGCTGTGGGCGACCCAAACTTCTCACTGTGTCTATTCAAACTTTTTTGCGTGAATGCGGTTTGTAGGTCAATGTGATGAGAGCTTAACGCAGATTTTATTGGCTGCGAAATGTATGGAGAGCAGACGATGCGATGCTATTTAAAGAAAATGACGACAAATTGCTTTTTGATGCTATTGAGACGAATGACAATGAAAGTTAAGGGCGTGGGTATGTGGATATGAGCTTTTGTGTTTGGTTTGACAAAATCTTCATTTAACATAAGCTTTTACAGGCACTTATCGACATCAAACACAGATACAAAAATCTAATAAATTAAGGAAATCACGTGTAAGATTTTTAACTGGTTTTAATTAACCCTTAATTACTCGTCACCATCACTCACGCAAGCACAGACGTATTTACAGCCGGTTGCAACAAGTTTTACGTTTTACGATTTCGTGAAAAGTAAAAACTTATTATTGCATTGTCACGCGATATACATATGCATGCAAAATTTCAGCTCGATCGGAGACCGGGAAGTGGGTCAAATTTAACTTGCAAGATTTCATTACAGACACCAGACAGGTGAAAGTAAATAAAAGCTTGTAACAAAAGCTTGTAAAATGGATCGCTATTAAATGTTTCGCTATTAAATATATGATTGGCGCCGTACATTTAACCTTTTTAGATGTAAAGGATAAAATAAAACGAAAGTTGAAGGAAGAGGTGGGACACTATGTGCAATTCTTACGTATTTATATTATCCACTTCCCGGTCTCCGATTGAGCTCAAATTTTGCATGCATGTGTATATCGCGTGACAATGCAATATTATGATGACATGGAGCTGATCTAATATTTTATCTGGAAGGTGGCCATTTTTTTTACGGTGGGAAATGCGTTACGCATACCCCGCGCTTGGGAAGGCGCGGGGTTATGTCGGACTCTCCACGGCCCCTGGGGGCAGAGTGCCAACCAGGAACCGCGGCCTACCGACTAAAACCCACCGATGCCCCTCACACACTCCTTGGCGCGAGCACGTCCATTATCGCAGTGTCCTCCTCATCAGAAGAGGAAACGCCGACAGGGGACGCGTCGCTGCCTGACAAGGTCATTGAAACTCGGATGAACACATCCACGACAGCTGGAAGGTGGCCATGGGAACTCCGCAATAAAATGACACAACCCCATCGAGTTTGGGCTCGTTTGATTCGTATTTTCCTCAATAAAGAGCATTAAACCAAAAGTTGTTTAAAAAAATTATTTGTTTATTTACGTAGATCCTTGCATAATTAATTTAATGTGTTTTTGTTTGACATCAATAAATACTAATGACATCAGTAAAGGTCTATATTGTAATATTAGAACCGAATTTACGCCTTGGAAACTAGGTTCATAAATAAATAAATAGATTTTTGAGTTTGATTTTGAAACAAAATATTTTCTTCTCTCCTAGGCCTAGCCTCTCCTCGCCTCTCCTCGCAAAAACGAAATTACAGTTATCTCCCTTAGTCGACTCTTACGACATCCAAGGGATAAAGGGAGCTATGACAGGGTGTACTCTAAATTCGTCACCAGACAGCGATCCTGTAGATATTACAGAAAAAATAGTAATATAATATTTATTTAATTTTAGTGATAAATAAGAAAATGCATATACGTTACGCTTATGTACATTTGTCCGACGCTCCCACGGTTAAGGGAAACTCGTAAGGCAACCTGCATACATCTGCGAAGAAATTCAAAGGTGTATGTGAAGTCGACCAATCCGCACTGGGTTAAGCGTGGTTGACTAAGGCCTTAACAGCCTAGCTTAGGGTATTTCTAAGCCGATTTTAATGTCACAGGATTTCTAATGTCACAGGACTGCATCTTTTTCCACGGTATTTTAATATTTAATGACGAGACGTGAAAATGAGAATTCAGTCATCATCCCAACTTTCGTTACTTATTCCTCTTATCAGTTAAAAGATGTCCTGAATGGGTGGTAAAAAAACGATTCAAGAGAGCTTTCCAACAAGTCATATTTGAATAAAGAATATTTTGATTTTCTTTAAACCGCCTAAGTGGTTTAGTAGCTAATGACCACTTCCAGTATAATGTCTATCAATGGATTGGTTTACCTACTGGAGATAGAATTTTGGCGTATTTTGTATGGAGTTAAATGTACGCAACCGATATACTTCTGACGCATCACAACACACCACGACACAATAGTTTGTTTCTGCCTTTACTCAGCATACACTAGGCAAATTGAAGTCTTGAATCTGGGCACCCCCCATCGAAATGCTATACCTACGCCAATGGTCCAATACCTATCGCTAGTAATCTATCCACAAATGTATAGAATTATGAAAACGGCTGTTAGACAATCGGGTTCAGATCGACATAATCGGGGTTCGATTGCTCTTGGCGACAGATATTTTTCTACTTGATTAGTTAGGTCGTTGGTAGGACTATTGACTAGTGCAACTGGATAATGAATCTTACCTAAAGAATATGATTTTTTCCTCTAGTGGCAGTAGATGGGAGCTGGGCCTAAAATAAAAATTCGTTTAGCATCTACGAGTATATAATGATAATACACCAAAATAAAGAATATATTTTTAGCTGTCGGACAGTAATTTTCATTCACTGTCGGTCAGCTACTGGGCCCGTGAAGACAGGGCTTCAGTCAGACTACCAGCATATCTAAGAAAGAGAAGTCAATGTTAACCAACAAAACTACTGTCAGATTCGACAATTTCGCCAATGTCGAGTAGCGAAAACACGCGAGTAGATTCAAATTATGAGGTTTTAGCGGTTATAGTAAAATACTTGACAGGTCGCATATTAAATTAAATTTTTAATAAACCGATGTAAGTTACGCTATCGTTAATAATACCTAGCTGTCAAATGAAATTAATCAATCAATCAAAATACAACGTTCCATTACACGAATATTCTTTAAAAAAAATTCCAAACAAAAAACGGGCATCTTTTAAAATCTGAAAATAGTGTAGAATGAAAGCAATAAACGTGTAGAGTATACAACAACTTAAATTAACTCTTTTATTTTTTCAATGATTTTAGGCCCAAAAAGGCGTTGTCCTTTGGTGCAATAAATAACAATGTTACCAGAACGTATATTATTCAAAGGTGTGGTAGCAGCTCCACAGCGGTTGAAATATGCAGGTGAAGCTCGCATCCAACTTAGGCCTTATCGTCACTTACCATCAAACGAAATGGAGGTTGTAAAAAACATGTTTGTTATGAACAACAATATTTATCATAAAAAATCAAACAGTTACATTTTTGTAATATTATTACCCTTTACGATGTGAAAGCAGTGGCAGATTGCGTTCAATGCATTCATATCGCAAACAAACAATAGATTCAATATTGTATATACAAGTATTGTGGTTGGTCTCGAATAGAACACTTTTTCGGCAAATAAAGTATTGTAAAATAAAATTTTATTAATAGGGTTGGCAAACGGTGAAAAAATCAACTAAAAAAATTATAGTATTATCTTGAATGGATAACATTTTTTTTATTCTACCTCAAGAATGTTAGCTTACTGGGGGAAGGGAAGGGGGTCTAGGCTGAGGCCTTCCTTGTCGTCACCTTCAGATACGGGAAAACGACGAACTATAACCTCGACTCATTCACACAAGCATTAATCATTTATTAGGAGATTAAGAACAATTTGTTAACGAGTTTTAACCGTTTTCTTCAAAACTAGTTTTTGTGAACTAGGTATATTATCATTCAACCATTCAATATTATGTTCGTATACCTAATTACTTTGTTTGAGTGACATGTTGCGGTCAGCGTGTTTTCTTTATCTCTTATCTTGTAGTTGATGTCAGAATATTTTCTTATTTAATTATTGTATCATAAAGTTTTAAAGTAAATAAAATAATAAAAAAACAGTTTGCGAAAATAGGAAAATAGCTATAGTCCTCAGCCTGAAAGAGGATTAAATTTATTTCGTTTTATTGTATTAATTGTGTTAATAGGGCTACAGGAGATCAATTGCAACGAACATATCAAAAACAAATCAAGATTATGATGGTTCCGTTAAAATTATCGCTTATTTGATGCGCGAATACTCTAGGATACTTTCAAAATATTTAAAATTCGCATTTCATTTTGTTAGAATTTTTAAAATATTTTTACCTAGTTGCCAACCCTAGGTTATATTGCCCTACGCACAGCGGGCGGTCTAATTCCGAAGTATAAAGAGTAGGTCAATTTGTGCATTCGACAACCAAATAATATCAGTTGTTGTTGCAACGGTGTCGTTTATTTACTAGAATCGACACTTTGAAATGAATATAAAGTATGACTACAAAATATTTATATGTTATTATCACATAGTATCTGCTAGTGTACAAATTATGCTATACCAAAAAATAAAACCGTTTAAAAAGTAATCTCCATTTGTAAAGCCTCCGATAGAACTAAGCCATAGATTTTATAGCGGCTAGATATGTAAGTTCGTAGAGCAACAAAACATAATAGTCGGACACGTGATAGGTAACATTACTAATTGTATAATTATGATTTTATATTTAACACTCTAGAAAAAAATCATACAGGTACGTATATTTTTAATCAGAAGAAAACTGTTATTTAGAGTCTAAAAAATGTGTAGGTATGTGCAAAACCTGGCATTATCATTTAACTGCTCTTTTAACGGTACACGAAAAAAAACCGACTTCAAAAACAAAAAAGTCATAAATAATAAAAATACATACAACGTCACAGTTTTATATTAAAGTTAGTGCCAAATTTTGAGTAACTATATTAATTGTTCATATAATATTTTAAGACTTTCCAGGTGATCATTGCTTGGCACCGACTTTAATGTTTGGTGGTTTTGAAGTCAGTTTTATATTTTGTTGAATTTTTTTCTGTTTTTAGCAAATTTAATACATGCGTATTAGAATTTTTGCCAAGGCAAACACCAAAATAACTTAAAATAAAACGTCTTTCACTCTAAAAATAGTGTCGTAAGCAATATTCCCAAGGTCCTTTTCCTCTAAAAACCTTCCATCATTAGCTCAGTAACAGCAGATGCAAATACATGAATATCTTGGACGTGCCTATGAAATTTAAGGGTTTCCCTCAATTTCCCTGGAATACCATCATCAGATCATGAATTGGTGACAATAAAACCACCTCCAGAGTACTCTTTCGATTACAATAACAAATTTTGAAAATAGACCCACAAACGGCGAAGTAATTGGTGAATATACATAAAAAAAATTGATACGATCGAACATAGAACCTCCTTTTTCGAAGTCGGTTAAAAATATCACTTCTTGTCACTCTACATCCACGTCGAAACCACAATTAAACAAGCGATACAATATTTGGGAGGCAAAAAAATCTACACACTCTAGCCTTAAATGTGTCACAATGTCGCCGGGCTTTGCACTTCCGTCGACTATGTCGTGTGACACTTTTTGTCGTCCCTTTGTGGCAGCCCTGCGCCCCATTCAGCGAGGAGTCGCAAAGAAACCTTAATTTGGTGTCATTTCGCCGAGCATTGTGGTTGGGCCATTGTGTAATCGATCCGCCCACTTTCGAATTGAAATATGTGTAGTTTGTTTGTATCGAGCGGAAATCATTCGAGATGCGAATCTAAATAGAACGATTTACAAGAATATTGGGTTCTCGTGGTTTTTTCGATGTAATTAAAGTATGTGGAGTATAGGTTCCGTGTAATTTACTGTTGTAAGTTGCTGCTAGGGCTGTCATTAATCCTTTTGCGAGATTTTTTTTCAAAGTTTGGCAGTATTTAACAATAAAATAACACTGACTACCAAGCGCTTCTTAAAAAATATTATAAGCTATCAAAATCCACTTATTCCTACAAATACTTACTTTTAACCTTTTAAAACTTAAGGATAATAAATCGAGATAAACCCTTAAATCCAAGCCTAAGACGACGATTTTAATAAACTTTTATTTCATCTCTGGTTATTATCATTCTGCAACGTTAAATCTTTCTGCCCTTTGTTGTCATAATCCTCTAATTTCCCTTACTATTGTGTCACAATGCCAAATACGAACTGACCATAACTTCTTATCTCTCAATTATTTAACACTTTTGCAAACAATTGAATGGGATTTTGCAAACCACGGTAGCAAAATCACTTTTTGTACATCCGACCACCCAGTAATACCTTGAGTAGATTGCCAGTGAAATTTGAGCTTTATTTGTAGTGGATACTGATTGTGTATTTATAGGACATGCGGTTGACAGAGCAGTTTATAAAGATAAATATTTGTATCAATTACAATAAATTTGTAGCACATTGTCGCTCTTGCCGACACAGTTCCGCGTCGGATAATATTGTCGGTGAGATGAAGGGTTCCATTTTTAAATAATCATTCACACGATAAGCTTTTTTCTCGATTTACAGCATTGGCCTACAGGTGTTTGGCCAAGTCGCTACTTTCACGCTAGAGTAAATTTTTCTTGGTAGGTAATCGAGTTATTCGTAAAAGCGGAAATAAATTCTAAGAAAGAAGCAGGTACATGTTATGAACGGCTATTAAAATTAAACAGCTTAAGTGTTTTCATCATGGAACGAAGTTATTAAAGACTTTTTGAATTTTGATAGCCAGTTCCTCGGTCGTTGAGGAGCTCGACTTCCCAACTTTCGCTCGCTTTCACCTTTGACCTTATTGTCAAGTGAGATGAATACCAAGAGCTTTCATATCGAATGTAAAAAAATATTTTTGTATTAATGTTAGAGTCTGATTTTTCCTAATGCGCGGTATTTCTTACGAAACAAACCCAAGGAAATGTACGGGGATCCGAGCAACTGGGGTGTAGGAAAAGTTTTCCGAGCAACAGCTTTCGAAAGCACAAACCAGCCTCATTTGATTACAGTGCACTCTCATCATTTCAAGGCGTATACTTCCCACTGCAATTGGCCAACCACAGCCACGTTGGCCAGACAGGCCAACCGTTTTCGTGCTCTAGACCACCCGGTATAGATCTGAATATCCAGGGTTTAACTCCCCACGCGGGTAGAAATTTTTCTGTATGGTTTTATTAATGGTAGAGCTTCTAAGTCAAAATCACAAACCCAATTTCGAAAGATCGGAATTTGTTTACGAGTAAGCTTATAGATCGAAGACCTACCAACGCTGCGTCTCTTCATCAGCGACTGTCACATAAATTTGTTACCCCTTTTTTTCTCGGGGGAAATGCGTAACTGCACCGTACCCTCCATTGTCTAGACAGCGAACGTGTGTGGGGCTCTTCCGGCAGAGTACCAGATCTTTTGTGCCCGTGTAGCAGGGTCCACAGCGCGATACCACTACTCACGCGCTCGGGATAGCCCTAGGATGGCTATCGCCTAGGAGTCATTATCCGAGAACACCAAGGCAATCCCCAACCTTGCTTACCCTGCGAATCTCATCCATATAGTCTCGTGGAAATAAAAGACAATATAACACGTGGTTTTAATAGAACTCCCCATCAGACAGCTTAGCCGCGTAGATATGAAGGGCCCTGAACTCGCAGAACTGGTTGGTGCACCAGCCGCCGTGGCCGTCGGTGCAGCGGCAGGAGTCACACTCGTCCATGTACTTTTCACCAGGCGTGCATTTGAAGAAAGGGTTCTTGATCACTGGAAACGAAGTCATGTAGTCACTTCTGTTAAAATCTCCCCTATTATGAACACACATGGCAATGTGTATGGAATAACACCCTATAGTATCCAAGCCAACCGTATACTCGCTGTGCACCTTGTTGATCAACCGTGACGCCTCAATGGGGAATGGGGCCAAAAGACTATGGAGGTAATTTCTCGCAACTAACTTTTAATGCAAATGTTAAAATTGTTGATCCTATGACCACAAATGTTAGTTTGAGCAATGCTCTAACGACTTTATAACTGGTTATTTCCTAGGGTTCTACGAGAGTATCGTTTGTGGAAGTATTAACGAGAACGCAATTTTAACGAGTATGCCATGTAACAGTGCGCGGTATACCCACAAAACAGTAAATAGCATCATTTCTATGTTCGGGCTTCAATTTTTTAGCCTTTACCTGATCTGATGGTAGTCACAATGACTACCATCAGATCAGGTAAAGGCTAAAAGCTTCCCAGTGCTCACGTACTACTCATGGTCATTAGAGCTGGATGAATTAATTTCGCTGCACACGGAACTTTACACGGACGGGACGGGAAAAGGGAGTTTTGGAAAATCGTTTCATGGAAAATATACAATAACGTGGATACGCACTGGACCATAGACGAATGGGACAGGTTCATGGGACAGTTCCGTGTGTACACGGAACTATGTTCTTGAGACCGACAATATTGTGCCGTGTAGCCGTTCCGGTCCGGCCCTTCGTCAGTGACGTATGAGCTTTGGTATACAATTTATGTAAAGTTGTATTTATAAATTTCGTCATACCGTTCCGTCCCCGTTCCGTCCACTTTCCGACCCGTTGAAACCCAGTTCCGTCCCCGTTCCATCCATATGGGACGTTTTTTCTCCATGCGAAACGCGTCTGGAGAAAGAACGTCTCATATGCAGCGGTTTAATTTAAGTATAAAGTATATCAGCTCATCAGTGCATCTCAAGCATGGCGTGCTTCTCTCGCACAACGCGGTAACTGTCGTCTCGCAGTACACGCACGAGGGCATGGCTCTACACGCGCCGGAGTTCCGTCCCCGTTCCATCCATATGGGACGTTTTTTCTCCATGCGAAACGCGTCTGGAGAAAGAACGTCTCATATGCTGCGGTTTAATTAAAGTATAAAGTATATCAGCTCATCAGTGCATCTCAAGCATGGCGTGCTTCTCTCGCATAACGCGGTAACTGTCGTCTCGCAGTACACGCACGAGGGCATGGCTCTACACGCGCCGGAGTTCCGTCCCCGTTCCATCCATATGGGACGTTTTTTCTCCATGCGAAACGCGTCTGGAGAAAAAACGTCTCATATGCAGCGGTTTAATTAAAGTATGTCATTATCTCACCAGTGCATCTCAAGCATGGCGTGCTTCTCTCGCACAACGCGGTAACTGTCGTCTCGCAGTACACGCACGAGGGCATGGCTCTACACGCGCCGGAGTCCTGCAGCTCGCACAGCAGGCAGTTCTTGTTGTCTGGCACCAGGGTCAGCGAGGTCTCCTCCTCCCAGTACTGATGAGGCGGCTTTGGCTTCACGAACTGAGAGACCACGTAACTGAAATGTAATTAGTATAAGCCTCGGTAAATTAAGACCACTGTTTTTGTATGAGTTTTCATCCTTTGATAAATCGTACAGCGATTACAGCAAGTGAAGGGTTGAGTTTGATACCTGCTCATTCGTGACCTACCCTCAAATATTAAAGTCATTTGAATCAAATTGAATTTTCAAACCATACGCATACTAAAATGACGTTGTGCAGCTGTAGGATTTTTTGGCGGTTTTCCTTCTACAAATTTTAAAAATTGATATTTTTCATATAATATTTACGAGTATTTTGAAATGTGAATTCATTAATGCTTTGTTACACAAAACCTCTTAACATGGTACCTAATCATGGTACCGATGCCGAATAAAACTTTGTGCAAAAGCTATGTGTGCTAGGCACTTCGATAGCTAAAATAAGAACCGACATTTTGGTATCATTCGCATTGATTTCCTTAGAAGGAATCAAACGGCAATATGAACGGCATGATAATGATTCGTAATATGGAATCATTCCCATACATTAAATAAATAATAATAAAATAAAAAATAAAAATTATTTATTTTCAAGCATCAGGGGCTCATAGTGTGTTAGTACAGTTGCTTAAGAACTATGTTAGTAACCAAAAAAAAAACAAACAAATCAATTAGAAGTAGAAAAAGCTACCACAGGGAGATTCCTCAAGTCCCATGCACAACATGCAGCTTGATAAATCTAGCCGCGGTCGACCTATCCAGCCTCTCTGCAAATACCTTCAGGATGCTGTTGGTGCTTTCCCCTAGTCTGCGTATTACTGATGCCACCTTCTTACGCATTATCGCGAAGTAATCGTCTGTGTGTGCATCGGCGAACATGCCTGATGCACTACAATAAGGTGGAAGCCTCAACAACGCCCTGAAGGCATTATTATATTGTATTCGCAGGGTGTTGTCTGATTTTTGAGTGTGGTTCGCCCAAAGGCCGCTGGTGTAAAAAGTTTGGCAGTAGGCCTTGAAAAGTGTAATTTTAACAGGTACTGAACAATCAGCAAACCTTCGAGCTACCACATTAACCCTCACAGCCAACGCCCTCCGTTCCCTTGCCATATCCTCATCATCTTTTAAATCTTCGGTAACAATGTGACCCAGATATTTAAACTGAGTTACTCTCTTTAAAAGTGTACCACTAAGTTGAACGGGCGGAACATGTGCTGGACTTTTATTTTTTCCTTTAAACACTAATAGCTCACTTTTCTTAGGGTTATATTTTAGACCATGCTGCTGTGCATATACTTCACAAATTGAAAGTAACTTTCTTATTCCACATATTGAAGGACTCAGCAGGACCATGTCATCTGCATAGCTTAAATTGTTGACACATATTCCATCTACATGGTATCCGACATGTGCGCTGCTGAGCTCTACAAGTAGTTTATTCATATAAACATTAAAAAGCCTAGGAGAGGTAAGACCTCCCTGCCTGACACCGCACTCAAGTCTATAAGGATCAGACAATGCATTTGACCATTTTACAAAGTTTCTTTGCTTATCATACCAGACAGACAAAGCAGATACCAGTGACGCAGGAACGCCCTCCTCCCGAAGCCCTTCCCACAAGACATTATAGGAAACCAGGTCGAAGGCTTTTGAAAGGTCCAGGAAACAAGCATACACTGGTGTTTTCCTATCAGTATAATATTTGACTGTGTGCTTCAGTGTAAATATAGCACTCTCAGTAGATAGCCCAGCACGAAAACCAAACTGTGAATCATGTAACTTTGTGTATCTACTGAGGTGAGAGTCGAGCACACTGTCAAATACTTTGGCTATCGCAGTTGCCAGTGAAATAGGCCGGTAGTTACCCTTGTCAGCTATGTCTCCTGTCCTATTTTTTACAATAGGTACAACTATCGTATCCAACATTTCCTGTGGTAAGTGACAATGTCCTATACATAAATTGAAGAACATCGTCAACACTCTCGGCAGATGAACACCAGCATTTAGAAGGTGCTCGATGCTGAGCCCGTCGTGACCAGGAGATTTTCCTCTTTTCATATTTTTAATTGCATCTTTAATTTCTTTACAAGTAAACCGTACGAGGGATTCTGATTGACAAAACTCAGCAACATTCACCCTCGTCTGAGTGTCAAGAGATGAAATGTTCTTTTTGCTGTTCAACACACATTGCTGTTCAATTTATTTTAACGAAACGAACGTGAATGCTACTTTGACTATAGGCATATTACTCTGATGGATGACCAAAAATAGAACATTAGCTCTTCATGCTTTGAGACGCACGTAGAAACGCGAAACTTCTCTGGACTGGAGGTAACTTAAACTTATATACTGTAATTTCTTATTGTGCCTTATCCCCGAACTAGGGTCGTATCTATGGGCAGCTGATGAACGCCTGCTTGTTCCTGCCCGGATTAAGACCGCCTGCGTCTGTTCCGGACCCTGTGAAGATCGCGACGTCTGCTCTAGTCTTCCTCCACCTAGTTCTGGCCTCCGCGTCTCGCTTCAGCTTCTGCCTCCTCTAGGCAGAACTAAGCTAAGTACCTCCCTAGTCCCTATATCTCTGCGAGTCATACTGAGCGAAACCGTTGTACCCCCCCTGAGGTCTTGTTATATACACTGTACCTAAAACTAATTCTTTTATTTATCTCTTCTGCACCCTGGTCGTGCTTCACACGGCCGGAGCGTGTTAGTGGCTTCTTTACTTTAAATTGCTTTATTGTAGTATTTTTTGTTACTTCGAGAAAACAAAAAAAAACCTGCCTGATACATTTTTTTATAATTTAACTTATGAATTTTTAAGTTATGAAATATGCGTATACTCATTACTCACGCTTGTGAGCCAGGCCGGTACACTGGTGGTGATTCCTCCCTGCCGCCTCCAATGGAGCTTAACGTTCCAGGCAGAGGTGCTCCACGACCTCTAGGGTGCATATCTTGAACAACCGATGACTTTTATTCATGTTTTCATTGACTTATTACGACTAAGCTTTGCCACATATCACCTAAGGAACTTCGTACACAGAGCTACCCAAACTTCAAAACTCCTATTAATAGTATTATTTGCAACGTAATTTACTTACACAAACATAAGTTTGCACCGTTACTTATACAGGGTATAAGTGACGGTGTCCCTTTTCTTTTAACAGTGAGTTCGGACCATGATTCTAATTTGAAAATCACTGAAATTTTCTCCCGAAAAATTAATAATTTTGTGCGATTTTTTTCTTTTCAAAATTTTGTGGTGTCATAATAACTAAATTAACGTTTACAAATTATATTCTGTCAAAAAACCATAATAAATAAATACACAAAAAAATAACTTTGCAATGGGCTGAAAATTTAATTTTTTCAGCACGCGGAATCAATTGCTTGGGTCATCGAACGTCAATGCACCGGTGTGAGCGGAACAAGAATGATGCCGACGCGCCATACATTGCGTAACATGAATAATAGTTATTTGTTATACATGAGTGCAAAGTTGCTTTTTAACCGCGTGCTCAACTTTGATGACCGAGCATGCGAAGGATTCTAAAATTTAGAATCAAAAATTAGAATCCTGAGCGTTAGCAAGGGAGTCAAAAGAGCACAAGGTGAAAAATCTTTGCAGTCGAGTGCAACACGTAACTTTTCATCCCCCCTCAGCGAGGAAATGACTAAATGCAAAATAAAACATTTACAATCACAAGATACTTTTATTTCAGTTTAGGTACATATTTACTACAACATTATAACAACAACAACCTATCATAGGTAAGTATTACAGAAAAATATTTATATATTATTATGAATAACAAATAATACGTTTTTTTACTTGTTTTCAAGTTTCTTATTTTTAACAATACGACGTCAAAACAAAATAGCGCGCGCAAAGCAAATTAAAAACAAAAGTAGGTACACCAAGGAGGTTCAGAGTCTGAGTTTTTAACAAATTTTAAAGAAGTTGTATGATAAATTCGGCACAATGGAGATGGAAGTAAATAGGTTTAATGATGTTTTGAAATCACATACCTAGTGCACGCGATGTTCTAAATTCAAATTTACTTTAACCTCAAGCGGATAAAAACGGCTTTGGCGGTCAGATATCGAATAGCGAAAATACTCTTTCCGAGATGGGGGGATGAAAAACCTTTTTTTTCGCATTAAAAGCTTTCCCGGGAAAAATAAACATCGGTAAACAATAATATTAACAAACTGGAACACAGCAATGCAAGCACTGCTGCTTTGCGGCAGAAATAGGTAGTTCGTTGTATATTTACAACATTTCAGACACGAAATAATTTAAAAGTACTTACCATCTCCATATCCTAGTATTGTTTCAAGCAAAATTATGAAAACGAAATATCTAAACATGATTTGTGTAACTTATTTTTACTTTGCCACATTGAAATATTTTAGCGGAAAGGCAATCAAATGGCTCGATAGTGAAATATTTTTGCAATAACTGGGTAAATTAATTGGAGCACATACCAATTAGAAAACTAACTTTATTTTATGGTACTCGATAAAAGAATGTATCATTGTTTTGTATGGAAATGAAACTCTTTTTACTATGCCATTTCGAAAAAAATGTTGTTGTAGCCCAACAACAATTAGAAGCCTCTGGCACTCCCTATTAATCCTTACTAGGTCAACCCACTTTCGAGGGGGGTCTGTGCCCAGTAGTGGGCATCATCACCATCAGCAGCTCATATACGTCCCCACCGAGAGGCTCGAGTCTATCCTATACTAGGGCGATTAGGCCTTAGTCAACCACGCTGGCCAAGACACAGCCTGTAAAGATTTTTTTTCTTTACAGGTGTGTGCAGGTTTCCTCGCGATGTTTTCCTTCACCGTATAAGTGGGCAAATTATAGCTGAAATGTAGACAATATGAAAAGAATGTTCTGTCTACATACACGTCAACCACGCTAGCCAAGTGCGGGTTAATCGACTTCAGACACAGCCTGTAAATAATTTTTTTCTTCACAGGTGTGTACAGCTTTCCTCACGATGTTTTCCTTCACCGTATAAGTGGGCAAATTGTAGCTGAAATGTAGACAATATGAAAAGAATGTTCTGTCGACATACACACACATAGCATACACCTAGGTACCTTTATTCCATGTTATTCGTGTCGTCAGCTGCGATTTCCCGCGCAATGATTGATGATAAACACCAAATTAATATCCTTTATAGCCGCCATCACAGTTTATATTGAATTCATTACGAACCGACCGCTTTGAACAGTCAATAGGTCTTATTGTGGCAGCGATAAAATTGTAATTATGTTCTACTTAGATAAGATTAAACCTTTATTGAGTCAATATTGTTGTAATGAAGTTTGCGCTTTTATCACGCATAACTATGTTTTATAAGAGTTTTATTATGATAGGTGAAAAGACCTTTAGATTGCCACTTTTTGTAGCGATAGCCGTAATACAGAAGCTACACAAACGCGATTCTGTCGAGATGCAAACGCGACACAGCATTGATGCTAAAGGCGCGTTCCGGATAAGCCCCCTAACCATGATCGCATAAAACAATATTGAAACCGCACTGAGAGCGGGATGGCGCTATACGCAGCAAGAGCGGTGTCTCTGTTTCAATATTGTTTTAACCTTGCTATAAGCGATCATGGTAAGGCCCCAGAACGGATTTGCAAAATTTTCAACATATTTTAGCATCAACGCGTTTCATTCGCTTTTGGTACCTATTAACTTTTCGTGCTAATTTCGCGTGTTCCATTTAAACATTTTTGCCACAAAAAGTTAACATCAAATACCCTGGCTATTAGATGGGTTCTCTAGAACTATTTTTTTAAAGCTTTGACATTTGAAACCTTTTTTCTTGAATCAAAAAGATTTTTCGGAGCATTTAAAAAATACATTGAAAGACATTTGTATGTTCAATCAATTCTAATTTGTATCATTTAAAACTTTAAGTTACTGGACTAATTAGGTAAGGCATCAAAATTCAACACAAAACATCAGTTCCTACCGTTTCATTTGTAGCAATTATCGTGGCTAAAAATATTAGCGTTTCTTAGAAGAAACGCAAAGTAATGATTCTTATCTGGAACACACCTTAAGAATACAAACGCTAAGCAGAGATAAGTCCACGTGGCTATTCCTCCCCCTCTTCACCCGCGTCCGTATCCTAATGCGAAACAGCATCGCAAGTGTGTGACGTAGTAAAACAAGCATCTGTATACTGTACCCACCAAAAACATTCTGTAAAAAACTAGCCAAGTCTCGATGGAGCTGATTGTTTATCTCTAAAAAGTAATGAAATCTAGACAAAGTCGTGCCAAGTCTAAGGTTCCTTACTGCGATTTCTTTATTATTATAGTTAATGTTGTGTGACTTGGCCGTTGACTTGTACCCACTAACGCATAAAGAATGTTCAACGACCTTTTTTTGGAATTTAAAATTTTGGAATTTAAGTATGTGATTATAGCTTACTGGATGACGAAAATTTCTGCGTTCTGGTCTTATTCAGATGTTCTCAAATAGGGGCCTGAAAATGCGGCGAAATGGTTCCAGTAAAGGATGGTACAGCAGTGTTTGCTTCGCGCTCGACTTGGCGGGGGCACTGCCGTGCCCCAGATTGCCACAGGATAGACATTTTAAATAACTAAACTTTGAGTATCCAACCTAAGTCTCACCTTAACGCCACGTGTTAGCGTTTGGTATTAGTAATTCCGAAGCCTCACGTCGTCGCTACGAGCTCAAACGATAGGGTTGTCGCTGATGGTAAATAATCAATCGCGCGGAACACCTGTGAGTATACGTTAGTCCCAAGACCGCGGCACACAGCAATAAACTCCTAGCGGAGCGCGGCAGCCCCGTTGCTTTTGCACTCTCAGTGTGCGCGGAACGGTACGTAGGTCCTTATCTAGTACCTAAGCGCGTAGTGACGGAGGCCTGCCCCTTGGTGTGTAAAAAAATCTATCGCGATCTTTTTCGAAATTCATTGTTTAGGAGGCGATTGATGCATTTTTTTGCTTTATCCTCATACACAAAATACAAGAATTATGACACACCTGTTAAAAAGCAATATAGTAAACAATGAAAACGAATAATTGTAATCATAATCAAAACACGATAACAATCTCCATAATTTACCAACGCAGGTGTCAAACGTAGGTAAATAATTACACATTGATTACGGACTGTCTATATTCCATCGACGCATGTGGTCGTTCACAAGGGGTATTCACCAAACCCAAGCTAATAGACCGAGAGCTTACCGCATGAATATGATAAATAAAAGGACAATAAATGTATTTTCACACGGCGGGCTCTTAGACTATTAGCTTACTATAATTACTTAGGGCCATGGCTCCTAATCGGAGACATGGCCATCCAGATGTCGGTCCGACTGAGCTAACCCCTCCTAACAGGGGTAGTTAGAGGGCGCCTATTAAGGCACGCCACGTTTCCACCTGCGGTGGAGCGGTATAGCAAGAGAATGAGGTGGGCATTACCAACCGACTGTTTTAACTTGGCATAGAAAAAACTTTATGTAGGACAGCATTAATGGAAAAGGCTTTATTGGTATGTCATCGAGACTTTTTAATAAAGTTCCTAAATCAATACAAGATCTTGACCATCAAAAATTCAAAGATGTCCTCGGTGATCTTTTACAAGAGAAGTGTTACTATAAGGTTGATGACTATGTTAACGATGTGCTCTCCTAGGCTGGTTATTATTGATTAAATGTAAAAATGGACCTGCTTAGTATATATTGCGTAGTACTGTTCCTTTATTGTAAAATGAAATTGTGTTACATATAAAAATTAAACTTTGTAATCAGTTACCTAATTATGAAAATTCGTATACCATAAGGTAAATCGCAGTGAAACATTACAATTGTGCACCACCTTTATACACCTACGATTTATAACGAATAAAGTTTCATTTCATTTCATTTCATTTCATTTCATTTCATTTCATAACACCAACACCAATACCAAAACAACAATAATTACGTAACGTCAGCAAAATAAGCAGTCTCCACGATGGAAAACAAAATTGTCGCGTCAACAAAAGTGCGAGATACATTCATCGCTCCTAACCACCCCACTCGGCTAGTCCGATGAAATTATCCCAATAACGGTGGCTTATGACCGGAATCAATACGCGGTGATGGCAATAAAAGCCCAGATGTTTGCGGTGCCCGCCCGCGGCGCGCCTCGCAATTTAGACGATATTAAGTTTATATAGCGATTTGTACCCTTCTTTACACCGGGAGTGAGGGCGCGGCTCGCACTTGGCTGTGGAAACGCGCTGGCGGGAAATAACCGCTTAGTGTTCTACGCCTTCCTTTTAATTTATGATAGGGAAGCTTTTAGACTTAATCTCAACGGCATAAGGCCAAAGATTCCCTACAGAGAAACTGATAATCTTTCCTTCTCATTTTCTGAACATGGTAAGACAGTAAAAGCTAGCTAGATCAAAAGCATTCCTCTATTTTGTTTGCTCTTTTTTTATACAACAAAGTCGGCAAACAAGCATACTGCCCACCTGATGGTAAGTGGTAACAGTCACCTATAATACAAATGTGGCTCTTGTTAGATTCGGAGCAAATCTGCAGCCCTCGGTGTACGTTGCCAACTTGTGACATAAGATGTAAAGTCACGGTACCCAGTAATTTCGCTGTCATGTCTTACCCTTCAAACCGAAAGACAGCTATGCAAGCACTGCTGCTATATCTTGTTTTTGATTACATGGAAAATATTGCTGTATATCAACCTATTGTTTTGTGTATTTACTGTACCTGTACCACATAATTACAGTAACAAAACAGAAACAAATGAAAATATTGTATAAAAAAATAAACACCGACTTCAAAAACACTAAAAAGTTGAAAATAATATAAAAATAGGTACAGACAACATCACACTTCTATATTGAAGTCGTTGGTAAGCGATGGTCTTCTAGAAAGTCTTAAAATTTGGCAGTGACTGCTGGTATTAAATTCTCTTTATCCGTTCCTCTTAATCCTTTAGGGTTTTGCTCGACTTTCATAGGATTCTATCATCAAATCCTGACTTTAGTGACCTTGGGACCACTCCAGGACTATACTCTATTGAATACAAAAAGAATTTTGAAAATCGGTCCAGAATTGGCAGAGTAATTGCGTAACATACACACAAAACACGTTGGACACACCTAAAAATTTTAGGGTTTTCCTCGATTTTTATGAGATCCCATCATCATCATCATCATCATCATATCAGGCAATAGACGCCCACTGTTGGACATAGGCCTCCCCCAAGGATCTCCATACCGATCGGTCCTGCGCCTCAGTTCGATTATTCATTTTGGGGGGGGTTTTGGGCCTTCTCCCACCACGCTGGCCCAGTGCGAGTTGGTGGGGTGCGCCAGAGTCTCGTCTGTTGAACAGCAGGGTGCACCGCGTGCAGGTGAGGTTGACTTGGGTTCCGTTAGATAAAGTTCGGAACCCCTTACACCCCAGAGATCCCATCATCAGATCATCAGATGAGATCCCATCATCAGATCCTAATTTTGGTGACCTTGGGACCACCCTTGGAGTATACTCTATCGAATACAAAGAAAGAATTTTAAAATCGGTCCATAATTGGCGGCGTAATCGCGTAACATACACAAACAAAAAAAATCAAAAACATAAAAAAAAATATTTTACAAAAAATAAAAACCGACTTACAAAATTGTGATGTTGTCTGTACCTATTCTTATATTATTTTTAACTTTTCAGTGTTTTAGATGTCGGTTTTTATTTTTTGTAAAATATTTTTTATTTTTAACTTTTTAGTGTATGCAATCTTTTAAGTGAAAGAAACCCTAATTGATTAAAAATTGCATGCCATTTCTTAATTTCTTACTAACAGATTTTTGTTTGTGTATACGATGATGTCACAATCTTTTTCACTTGGAGTTTTCAAAGTTAATTGAATTGAAATACAACTTCACTGAGCCGTTTATCTTATAAAACACTGTTGCTTATACGGTACCTTATAAAAATGTGTGCATATCAAGCATATTTCCTATTGAAAGAGAAATCCTTGAGCATACAAGCGAACAGAGAACCTTCTTTTTTTAAATCCGGTAAAATGAGCTTAAACTAAAATTGTTCATTTTTTATTTATTGTTTATGTACACAAAAATAACAGGACAAAAATAACACATAAAGAAAGACGAGTACCTACAAAGGTGCTGTATATTTCCAAAGAAACTTGTAACTTTTGACCGGAAAAAATCCCAGTGTGCGCTGATCATTCGTTCTTACAGTTGGCGCTCGTTATTATTGGGTCAATTGCCCCTCCCCCCGCCGATATTGGCTCCTTGTCGTCTAATGCCTTCTTATTTAGAAGGATTAGCTTCCGGCACTTTGTAAGCTTGTAGGAAGTGTTTTAATTTTGGTTACGAGTATCTAGCGCCGTTTTATAACCGCGGCTTGAAATGGTGGCAGTCTTATGTTTTGTGGTGGTTCTGTGATGAAGTGACTTGAATATATTGGACTTAAGGTTCGCTTATTTAAAAACTAATTATACAAGGTATTAATAAAATAGCGCCAATCCGCAAACTTTGCGGATTAGCGCTGTTTTATTAACACGCAAACATCCCAACATAATTTTATTGTAAAAAAATAATTACATAGTTTTTATTTTATTATTATTAAGTGTATAAATTATGAATTTATTCGCAGATTATTTACAAAGATCGTCACCACAGCTTATTATATTCAGCCATAGATTAAAAGTAAGGAGTAATCATAATCAGAATTATTGCTAAAAGTGGCCACTTTAAGCAATAATTATGATTTCGACTATTCTATATGGTTAATGTGTACAAAATACGTAAATATAAATCTGAAGTATCTATATTGAGTTCCTGACTGTGCTATTTTTTGTAGAAACGTCTTTAATTTATCATAATGCATAAAAAACGAATGGCGGCGCTAGTACTAGGTACTACGCCTTCTTAAGTTATAACCATACAAATTTTAATGAAAATGGTTCAGCAACATTGTGCAACACTTCGGCTGAGTGTCGTAGACGTAGCTCCGCAGGCTGTAGCTGAAAATCAGCGATTAGCTCATATCTTCTCAGCAAAATTGACGCTGAGCCATGGCCTTTTTATACTACTACATCACACATATCTACATAATAATAGTGTGAACACAGGCATGCGACACTTATATGCGTCATATTTTTTTGTTATTCACTTCCTGCTATCTATACAAATAAATAAAATTAAAGTGTCTGTTTGTAATGTCAAAATAACAAGTTTTTACTAAATGGGTATGAATGCATATCGGGTACCAATAACAAAAACACTATTTAAAAAATTTTTGTCTGTCTGTCTGTTTATTCCCGCTAATCTCCGGAACGGCTGGACCGATTTATAACGGACAGACAGAGTTAATTACGCATTTATAATATTAGTAGTAGGGATATGGCGTCACGATCAATATAACTGACATGAGAATCGAATAAAAAAGGATATATTTTCTTTTACAATTTTCTCAACCATATTGTAAATCTCATCTGTAGCTGTTCACTAAACAATACACTAACACTTTTGCATCAACCATCTTTGTGTTGGTCGACATCATTGATCGACAATTTCATTATCACAAAACAAACACATTACTTTAATCCCACGGCATCGGACCAAATAAAAACCATAATAAATTCATTAAAACACTTGATTACAATAAAATCAATATTCAGTTGCCGCACAAAAAGAGCCTAACCAAGCAAATCATTCTGATTTGCTCTCACGTTAATATTCAGTGGTTTGATGATAATGCGTTCAAATATTCGCATTGGCGAAACGCGCATGTGACTGCGCAATGGTGACGCGCAAATTAACTGGTCAAAGTTAACTGCAGTTAATGGACGCAGTCACGTCGCAAGATCGGTGTGGGAAACTGGGGTGCCTGGTTAAGTAAATTAATCGTGTTCATTTCAGTTTATTGTTTGACAACTCCTGTATTTATTTGTTGAAATTTTATTGCACAGCAAAATAATGAAAAATTGGCGGACTTGATGCCATATGGCACTCTCCACCAGTCAACAATTGGAATCATCAGAGAGTTCACGTCCAAGCTTCTCAAAGAATTATTATTATTGAAATTTATTTAAGTAGGTATTTAAGTAATATTATTATTGCGAAAATGAGTTTGTTGGTTTGTTTGTTACGCTTTCACGCCTAAACCACTGAACTTATTTTAATTATATTTGATATAGAATTAGCTTAAGCCCTTGGGATGGAAATAGGCTGCTTTTTATTCCGAATTTTCATGTTCAGTTCTTTGTGTCTTATAGTTACAGACTTGCCCATACTGACCGATCTAATTGTGCCACTTTATATAATAAATAAATGTTGTCTTAATTTGTGTAAAAAATGTAACAATCGTGTCTCAATAAGCTTTGCTTTTCAAGGCCCAATGTAAAGCTACAGTTTCTTGATAAGTGAATAGCTACAAATTTTTTGGTTAGTTATTCATTCGCCCACCAATGAATGATAAGAACTCGTTAATGCATTAATGCTTTTCAATTGTGCGTTAATTGTGAATTGAGCCCCTGGTAATTTTTGTAGTTGCCATCTTACGATAGGGCCATACGTCCGTACACCAGGACATGTCCCGGCTTGAAGCGTTATGTCCCGGTGTCCCGGTCAATATTAAGAGGAAACACCAAGGTCGATAGAATTCAAAAATAGGTATTTGTAAAATGTTTTGCTGTCGCGCTGGGTGTCCGAACAACTGAACTGAGCGCGATAGGGACAACTGCAGCTGGGACCGAAAATACCTATGAAAATTACACGAAATATAGGTACGTTTCGTAGTTCCCTGTTTTCTCCGCAAAAAATTGACCGATTTAATTACTTTTTTAGCCGAGAATTAATTAATTTAATTAATTAAAGCAAGGCTTTCTCGGCTTCTTTCTTCCTATGTTTTGCTTTTTTTATTAAATCTTCTTCAATTTGTTTGCTGGATCTTTGAATACAGCAGAGAATTAGGTCGATTTTTTAGGCTTTTGGAGGTTTATCAATTAAATAAATCTCTTTTAATAATTAACTTAATAAAAAAAGGAAAACATAGGAACATGCTTATAGTAGCCACTGATTTTATTGGAAAAATAGAGCAACTAGTGCCATTATCCAGGAAAGAAAACAGGGGATTACGTTTGTATGAAAAAATGGGCTGTACGATTTCCTCTTAATTTGTCCCAGTTTGGTAGCTAGGTTTTTTTTTTTTTTTTTTAAAAAACGTCGCCCCACTAGGATTTTCTCCTGTGTCGTGGGTGCAGTTGCAAACATAGAATATCACATGCACATACGCCCAGACCGGAACAAATTTCTGTAGGCCATACAAAACATTTGTCCCGTACGGGAATCGAACCCGCGACCCGTTGCGCAGTAGGTGATCACTCGACCTCTGCGCTAAACGTGTCGTCGATGTATCGTAGGTGGGGAGATAGATATGCACAATGGTACGCGAGTATTTGAGCGCTTCGAAAAATCAGCACCTCAGAAAATTTTAAATGGACAAAGATAAGTGACATCAAGAACTATGACGCTAAGAACATAAAGATGTTGATTTAATAATTTATTGTTGATTTTATTAAATTTTTATAAATATCCAACCAAAAATTTCAAAGTTCGTAACGAAGTACAAGTCTGATTTCTTTAATTATTTAATTAAAGTTTTTTTTACATAATATTAATCTAGCTTTAGAATTTCCTACGGTTTACCTTTTTCTATTCCAACTGACCCGGTTGATGGTTCAGAACTTAAGGCAGCCGTACCTTACGAGCATAAATAAAGGAGGGAGAAATAAACTGATTTTGTCTGTTTGTCCCCCAGTTTACTCACGTACTACGCCTGCAGGATTCATATAATTCCTGATGTCTCCCCTCCATTCCACACAAAACACGACGGGTGAGCATTGTCTAAGACTTAATTACTTTGGAAAAACACCGGCTGCGTCTGTTTACGACAAGATTTTAAAATGTTATTACTGTATATACCGCTGTGGCTGCTTTAAAATGAAAAGAGAAGGCAAATAAACTTAAAATGGGTTTACGGTGAAAATTTGTGCCGGCCGGGCGATGTTTAATATTACTGTTTATAGTGTTGTGGCTCTGTTATATAGAAAGGAGACGAAATAGAGGTTAAATGAGTTTGAGATGAAAATTTCTGTTTGGTGCGTTGGCCCTCCGAGTCTCTGAGGTGGTGCGAAAATATACAGGATTACTTTTTTATCACCCAGGAAATTTTAAGAGTCGCTTCACAACATGGTGGTAGTGTGATTTAAATGTAAATAAAAAAAACAACTCACCTCCTTAATTTTATATTAATTTTCTAAAATATCCAAAAACTGCTGCACTAGTTGATAGCAGCATTTTTAGATTTTTTTTTTTGTTTTTTTACCTTTTTTATATTTTTATGTAATGGATGTGTCCTGAAGCGTCCCTTAAATTTTCCGAGGTGATAAAAAAATAACCGTGTATAATTACAGTACTCATAAATGTTTCTAATAGCCACGCCAACTTGTAAGCAGGACAAACATCAGAATTTCCATTAAGATAACAATTAAAAAATCTAGCGGCAAGTTAACAATGAATCTGGTATCTCATTAGGAGCACTTAATAACATCGGACAATGGCGGCAACCTGTCACCGGCAGACTGCGTAACGAGGCCGCATTGTTCGGTCCGGGTTCAACTCCCGTCTGAAGCCCATTGTTACCGCCCGGCTTGTTGTCAATTACAAGACAATATCGAGTTACGACTCCTAATACGTTTTCGTAGAAATGTATGATACCATGCAAACAAAACATGCGTAGGTATGACATGCGGTTCTAAGATATCAAATTATAACGTGTACTATATTACATATAATAATAAAATGTAATTATACTAATAATTCATAACTTATTATTTTTAAAGTGAAACTTTTTTTACATCGCCTCAATTTTTTTCGTCCATCTATCGCATGTCCCTTTACACAAAAACAGATCTTTTATTTCACTCGTTCATATAATAAGTAGGTCAGGATTAGTCTATGCGTTAGATCTTTGACTTTAAATCTGTGTGGCAGATTTAAAGTCAAAGATATCAAAGATTAGAATTTGTTTTTTTTTATTTTGTTTTTTTTTTGTATTGCTTTTTTATTAATTACTTGCTTTTTATTTAAGTATAATTTCCTTTTCAGAAGAAAAGTTCCTCAGTTGTTGAGGAGTCCAGGTGAAGCTCGCTTCCACCTTCGGCCTTATCGTCACTTACCATCAGGTGAGATGAAGACCAAGAGCTTTCCTGTCGTAGGTAAAAATGCAATAAAAATACAAGAATAATTTCAACGGACAGGATTCGAATCTGCGCTTTCAATTTGCCGCGTGCTGTACTATATGTCCAAGATGGCAAAAGTCTTTAGTGACATAAGTCCTTACTGGTTATGACATCAACACGGTATGTTGAAGATGTGTCAATTCCGAATATATTTTGTCCGAATCGTCAGCAAGCCGACGATTCGAATTTTGTCCGAAGTAAATTTCAACCGTTTCATTTGTCACAATTAGCATGGCAAAAATATTAACATTTCTTCAAAACAAAGCCAAGTAACGTCAGATGTTAGCAACAGCAAAGTGGTGATTGTTAGAATTGGTCAATATAGAAGTATGATGTTGTCTGTACCTGTTCTTATATTATTTTTAACTTTTCAGTGTTTTTGAAGTCGGTTTTTATTTTTTGTAAAATATTTTTTATTTTTAACTTTTTAGTGAATGAATTTTTTTTCATGGGTTCCCATCATCAGATCCTGACTTTGGTGACCTTAGGACCACCCCAGCAGTATACTCTATCGAATACAAAAAGAATTTTGAAAATCGATCCACAATCGGCGGCGTAATCGCGTAACATACACACAAAAAAAACATACGCATCGAATTGAGAACCTCCTCCTTTTTTGAAGTCGGTTAAAAAGCAAATGAAACGCGTTGATGCTAAAAACGTTGTAAATGTTACAAATCCGTTCTTATATGGAACGCGCCTATTACGTGAAGTGTTATTATAAGTCTTAGTAGGGGATATGTATTACTTTAGTACGGGACCGTAGTATAAGAATGCATATGTAATCATTTTACTTTATTGTGTCTTTATTTTAATTAGTATTAAAGGCGATATTGTACGAGATGGTTGTCTCATTACCATAACCCAATAGTCCCCACATTTCATGGCGACCCTGCCTACAAGACCTCGTAACTTGAAGATAATATGAAGATGCCACAAGTAATTTGATTGCAAGATGTGCCGTTCGACCGTGGAAAAAGAAGACGTATTTGTCAGTCAAAATGCCGCTGGTGGGAACAACGACGCGATTTTGAAGGACATCGGTGGACACGTGGAGCGCCTCAACATCGCAGTATTCGTGGTGGTAGCTATAACTATTATTCTCTTACTTTACGTCGGAGTCCGGTTCTACAAAAAATGTCATCGTCGTTGGATGCAAGAAGAAATCGGCCTACATACTATACAACGCATCCGAGCCTCTTTACGTCGTGGTCACAATGAAGGAGCAGCCTAAGAATGTCATCATATCAAGTGCAGTATTGTGTCTCTCTCGTAATTCGAACAATTTTCAAAATCATTTTTTTTTTCATATCAAAATCACATTTATCACATGTGAAGTGAATTTGGGTCATAACATTTTATTACGTGAAATTTTAAAGTAGCTTAAACTGTGCACAGACACTCAACGAATTTGATACCGCGGGCGTAAACTGCTAACGCAGGGCATTCCATCGCGCTATTGTAGTGTGCCTTTACTTACTTCGTTATGAAATATCTATAAATAGATTATTATGTTATGCATTAAGCGTTTATTTTCAAAGATATTATTTAAGGAGATTTTTTTATTAGAATTATATACCTACTCGTAAAAATGTTTAATTAGGCATGACTGATATTCTATTAATATACTATGAAAATTTGATTAAAATAAGAAAATATTTTATAAAAAAAGGTAAAGTAGGTACAAATGTAAAACCACTGATATAAAGTTAAGTGAAGCTAGCGATATATACTATAAATGTAAAGAATTTTTTTTAACTTTAAAAACAAACAAATATACAAAAATTGTAGCAACGGCTATAGAGATATTTGAAAAAGTCCAGAAGGTATACGAGGAAATTACGAATTTGTGTATTTTGCGTGAAATGATTTCGGAATCTGACAAAATGGAATTTGACCTTAAGGTGGCGTGTAGTTTGATTCCAGCAATGGATGGCGTAGAGGAGACAACAAAGCGACTCATCGACTCCGTGGAGATGTACGCGAACATGATAGACGATAAAGGTAAACACCTGTTAATTACATTTGTACTTAAAAGTAGACTCTCTGAAAATGCTAAGTTACGTTTGTCAGGCACTTATACAACTACGCAGGATTTAATCAAAGATATGAGGCATCACCTTTTGACACAAAAATCTTTTATTGCTATACAAACAAAATTACAAAATATTACTCAAGGTTCCAGATCTATAGACGATTATGCAAGCGAAATCGAAAAATTATTTACGGATATGACTATCGCACAGGCAGATGGCAATTCCAACGCTTACTCTGTGTTAAAACCACTTAACGAAAAAATTGCCATAAAACGGTTTTCAGGTGGCCTGCGAAGTTCCAGATTGTCAACCATCATCAATGCGCGCGACTACACGAGCTTGAAGGACGCGATACAGGCAGCTAAGGATGAAGATATGTCATCCTTCCCTCAACCATCAGGTAACATTATGCATGTATCTAAACAGCGTGGTACATTTTTTAACACAAAAAGTCCGCAAGGTTACCAATATCAAAGAAATAATTTTAATAACTCTCAAAGGTATGGTCAATATAACAACAGTTATCGTGGTAATAGAGGACGATCTTATTACTATAATCGTAGGGGCTATTATAGCACTCCATCTCACAACAACTTCCAAAGAGGTAGAATGGCTAGATATGCGAAACCTTATCGAAATGTAAGCGCACCTCGCAATTTATTTTCGGCTGAGAGCACTAACAACACCGAAAACTCTCAGAATAATAATACAGTTGAGACCGATTTGAGTCAGTTTTTTCGGTCTTAACCATTTTGTTCTGTCATCTACTGGTAATGCTAAATATGTACAACTTTATTTAAATAATGTCAGATATAATTGGCTCATAGATACAGGCGCTACATTATCTGTTATAAAAGGCGAAGCAATTCCTAGTAACATTGCAATACATAGAGAAAATACCATAATTAATGGAATAGGAGGGCAAAAATGCTCCCAAGGCTATGCTTATTTAAATCTGAAAACTGAAGATAACACTGTTTTTCATCATAAATTTCTTATATTTGAGACATTACCTCTAAAGGCTGATGGAATTTTAGGCTTAGATTTTCTAACTAAATATAACGCAAACATAAATATTTCAACAAACAAATTGACACTACACGATAATGGTATATCTTACTATTTTGACCTTGTAGAAGAATACGCAAAGTCGAATTATTTATTGAAAATTCCAGCAAGATGTGAATCTATACACCACTTATATGTTGAAAATTTTTCAAATAAAGATGTTTTAGTTTGTGGAACGGAACTTAAGAAAAATGTATTCCTTGCTAATTCAATAGTTACAGTAAAAAATAACAGAATCCCTGTAAAAATTTTAAATGTAACCGAAAACGACATATGTATACCTAGTTTTATACCAGAATTACAACTTTTAAACAATTACGATCTTTGCGAATTTAAAAAACCTGACATTAATGTTGATAGAACTACAAAATTATTATCCGAATTAAATCTTAATTACCTTAACAGTAATGAACGCAAGTCCATAGAATCGATATGTGCCAAATATTCTGATGTTTTTTATATTAATGGCGACCGCTTAACAACTACAAATATTTATGAACAATCTATACCAACTTGTAAAAATTCATCGCCTGTTTATGTTAAGCCGTATAGATTACCACAAGCTCTAAAGCCAGAAATAGATAGGCAGATTAACGAAATGATAAAAAATGATATTATTGAAAAAAGCAATAGTGAATGGTCAAGTCCTATATTATTAGTACCGAAGAAATGTTCAGATAGCAAAGAAAAGAAATGGCGATTGGTGATAGATTATAGAAAATTGAATGAAACTGTTTGCAATGATAAATTTCCTCTGCCAAATATTAATGAAATTTTAGACTCTCTTTCAGGTGCTATCTACTTTACTCACCTTGACCTCTATCAAGGATATTACCAAGTATCCTTGCATCCTGAAAGTCGTAAACTAACAGCATTCACTACTAGTACAGGACAATATCAAATGAAACGCCTACCAATGGGACTTAAGATCAGTGCAAATGCTTTTAGTCGTATGATGTCTATAGCAATGTCAGGCTTAGCATTCGAAAAATGTTTCATTTATCAAGATGACCTTGTAGTTTTTGGGAGAAATTTAGAATGCCATAATGAAAATCTAATATCAGTCCTAGAGAGATTAAGAAAAGTCAATTTGAAGTTAAATCCCAGAAAGTGTGAATTTTTAAAGAAAGAAATTTTATATTTAGGCCATATAGTTTCTGACAAAGGTATCTTACCTGATCCCGAAAAGATAAAAGTATTACAAGATTACCCTTGTCCCAAAAACGCTGTCGAAGTTAAGCGTTTTGTTGCTTTTTGTAATTATTATCGTAAATTTATAAGGTCATTTGCAAATATTACAGCACCTTTAAACAAATTATGTAAGAAAAACGTTGCATTTATCTGGTCTAACGAATGCCAAAAAGCTTTCCTATCTTTGAAAAACTCATTAATTTCACCGCCAATTTTACAGTATCCCGATTTTTCTGAGCAAAATAAATTCATTATACAAACTGATGCTTCCGGTACCGCAATAGGCGCTGTTCTGTGTAATAAAGATTTAAGACCTGTCGCTTATGCAAGCAGACCTTTAAATAAAGCTGAAAAGAACTATCCAACTATACAAAAAGAGCTTCTCGCAGTAGTCTGGGCTGTTAAATATTTTAGACCGTACGTTTACGGCAGAAGTTTTACAATCATGACAGATCATAAGCCTCTGATTTATTTATTCGGTATGCGAGATCCATCTAGTAGACTTTTAAAATTTAGGTTGTTATTAGAGGAATACGACTTTGAAATCTTATATCTCACAGGTAAAGAGAACGCTGTAGCTGACGCATTGTCAAGAATATGTATTACATCAAATGAATTAAAGGCTATGAATAATGAAGTAGTGTGCGTAATGACTAGAGGTCAAATGAAAAAACTAAGTGAATTAGGTAAAAATAAGATTGATGCCGTGGATCCAAATAGATCTACCGACAATTGGCCTGATCAACCAAGAGTTGTAGATATATTGAGGAAACCCCGAGAGTCAGTTGAAATGATTTTTGTAGAAAATTCAAAGTTAAACCACCTTAGAAAAAATAACTTAGTAAGCAAAGAATTTGAATGCTTTGCACTTATACCTAGTAAAAAGTTGCTGTGTATTAACCTTAATTTTAAGGCGCATTTCTCGCGAGCCGAATTTGTGCAAAAATTAACTGTATTTTGTAGCGAGACACGTATTGAAGAGATGTGTATTATTAAAGAGACATATAATATAGAGTTCATTAAAAATATTTGTGACGAAATAAAGTCAATGGTAAAATGGTCCGGACCAAGAATATGTGTACTAAGAGGAGTTAAAAGAATATACGATGATAAAGAAAAAACTATTATTTTGAATGACTTCCATTTACTACCATCCAGTGGACATGCTGGTGTACGGAGAATGGTAAATACAATAAAACGACGCTATTACTGGCCAGACATTGAAACGGACGTCCAAGAATATGTCAAAAAATGTGACAAATGTCAAAAAATGAAGTATTTTAAGTACATTAAAGAACCGATGGAGATAACCACAACGGCCTCCTCGGCTTTCGATAAAGTATATTTAGATTTAGTAGGTCCATTAGATAGAGATTTATGGCCTTACAAATAAAAACTTATACCGAGGATAATCCTCGGAATAATTTATTCTGTGTTTTGTCTTGTTTTAGCACATGTCAGATGTAATATGTCAAAATAAGACAAAACACGGAATAACTATTCCGAGGTTATTCCGAGGTATAAGTTTTTTATTTGTAAGGCCGTAAGATGATAACCGATACATATTGACCATACAGTGTGAATTATCAAAATTTGTTCAGGCATTTCCTTTGAAAAATAAAGATACCACAACTGTTGCAGATGCATTGCGAGATATTTTATATTAAGATTTGGTATTCCGAGAGTAATAGCAACCGATCGAGGGACGGAATTTATTTCCGCAACCATGGAGCAGGTATGTAAAATTTTTAATATTGAAAAATTGTCTTCTACGGCATACCATCATCAAACGATTGGTGCTCTTGAAAATGCTCACAAAAACTTAGGTGCATTTTTAAGAATCCAATGTGAAAGCTATTCTGACAATTGGAGTTTTTGGTTACCATTTTGGTGCTTTTGCTTCAATAACACAGTTCATTCTGAAACAAAATACACGCCATACGAACTCGTATTTGGTAAATTATGTCGCATACCTTCTCGGCTTTCTGAAAATGTTGACCCATTGTATAACGTAGATGATTACCCATCTCAATTAAAATATCGATTGCAAATAGCTAATGCTGATGCAAAGAAAAATTTAGTTGTTAGTAAAGAAAAACGAAAAAAACATTATGATAATACAGTTAATTCAATTAAATATGATAAAGATGATCTAATTCTATTAAAAAACGAAACGGGAAAGAAATTAGATGCATTGTATAAAGGTCCATATATAGTTTTAGAAGACTTGGGTTGTAATGTTAAAATATGTAAGGATAATAAGGAAAAAATTGTACATAAAAATAGAACTAGGCCATATTATCAATAAATATTATAAATGCTTTTGTTACATTTCTTTTTGTACGAAAAAAAAAATCTTTTTCAATATATTTTTTTCCCTCACCCCCGGAGGTGAAGTGTTATTATAAGTCTTAGTAGGGGATATGTATTACTTTAGTACGGGACCGTAGTATAAGAATGCATATGTAATCATTTTACTTTATTGTGTCTTTATTTTAATTAGTATTAAAGGCGATATTGTACGAGATGGTTGTCTCATTACCATAACCCAATAGTCCCCACATTTCATACGTATATTTAAGTCCCGATTAAAGCCGCCTCACAACTCACATCCTGCTCCAAAGAAACAAGTCTCGCCAAGTCCCACCACATAATTAAGTTATCCGGGGGGCGTGTTTGTGTAGGCGGTGGGACGGCTCGTCGCTAATGAAATTACTTGGCCTCTACATGGGCACTTCAAGCGGAAAGCACTCTTACAGCTTAACCGTAAAGCTCAATCTCCGATCTTCGATTGTGTAGGTATGGCGATATACTATGTATGAAATACCTGTGATATTCTTCAAATAAGATTATCCGTGTATTACTCGTATCTGTGTGATAGCCTTGCCTTATTACCTACTGTATAAGTATATGAAATAGCTATTCACTGATGATTCAAGAAGTGCGCAAAGTTAGTTTTGATGCGTGTCTAGAATGACTAGCGTAGAAAGTGATTTTTATATTCACTACTGACCACAGTAAATGATTTAAAGGCACGTAACAACCTTACTAATGCTAATATTATAAACGCGAAAGTTTGTGAGTATCGATGGATGTATGGATGTATGTTACTCTTTCACGCAAAATCAACTGAATGGATTTGGATGAAACTTTGTAGGTAGACGGATGACGACAGGACTACTTATTTTCCCAGAAAAGTAAGTAGATTTATAGTTTTTTTGACATCCAATGAAAATTAGCAATCGTGCTACTTTGAAGTGACATAAAGAAAACGAAAAAAAAATTAAGAATCTGATTTATTGAAAAATCATTATCAACTAGCATTTGGCATAAAACAATGCAGTCAGAACCGCCACATATTCCCTGATTTAATACTTAATATTAAAATATGTAGAAAATTTATTGTAGTAGCTCATATGCTTAGGTCTGGACACATATTCACATGTTCAATAAAAAAAGTAGGTAAACTCTCCTAATTGTGAAACGTCTATGATGTTCAGCACCTACTGGTGGAATGTCTCAAGAATAAGGCCTTAAAAGAAAATTTTATAGCGAATTTTAAAATCTCTTGACACTGGTGTATTCCAAAATATTTTACCAGACCCTACCACAAAGAAAGCTGTATTGATTTTCAAATTTGTTTGTACAAGATGGCGCAAAAGTTAGTAGGTAGTCAAAAGGTAGTAAGCAAAAGGTAAACATAAGCTTAATGTACAGTCGACGTCAAAGATATGTATACATTTTTCGCCCTATTACAAAGAAGGTGCGAAAATGTATACATATCTTTGACGTGGACTGTACCATAATTTTTACAAATGGAATCAAATGTCATTGTGCTTTGACATAGATGTTATAGAAAAAACAGAAACAGAATGAGTTAATATAAGCCATGAAGCATTGCAGCTCGGGCAACGATGGAGATTTTGAGACACCAATTTCCGAACCGACTGATCTCCCGTATTGGAGATTTGAACTGGCCGTCCAGATCACCAGATCTAACGATGCCAGACTTCCTTTGGGACTTTTTGAAATCTCGCATTTACCGCAACAAACCACAAACCTTGCCAGTATTGAAAACTAACATTTAAGAAGAACTCACTAATTTGGAGCCTGTTGTTTTGCCAGCAACAATTCAAAATGCTGTAAGACGCGCACAATTACACACCAACTTGGGTGGTGGTAGTGGTTGAGCGATATAATTTATTCATCTTGATATCATCAATTTTATATCTTCATAACAACTTTTCATGAAAACGAAGCAATTTTTTTTTCATTTCTAACAAATTGGTAGCCAATTCAAATTATGACATCGACCTACAAATAAAATGGACGTCGGGTGTTATACAAATTTTAAGAAAAGTGTGTCTGAACAATTCCGAAACGTCAATGCATGTAACAATTTAATTTAAGTCGTATTGATATTAGTGTGGTGTTCAATTTCACTTGCACCAATTCTTCACCATATGACGAGCGATTGAATCTGAATCATACTGAGTTTGAATCTTAGATCTGATTTTCTTGGACCACTTTTGGAGCGCACGCAGACGCGAAGTCCATTTGTTTGTAGGTCAATGCATTACTTTTTCGCCACCTCGTAGTGGTTTAATTTAGATTATAGTTTTTATTTAATTGAGGTACCTAGCTATAATTATAGCTATAATGTGGCTAACATGTAAATTACTTGTACAAAAGCTCCTTTTACGAATAAAGAGAAAAAATGTACCGCTAACCGAAGCGCGAAAGGCTTACAGCATCCAGCTATAGCTCTTAGCGGCTCTTGATTCGAAATCCATTACACCCGCTCGATCGCCGTAATTGTATTGAAAAACGCGCTGATCGCCCACCAATTACACTCGAAGGCGTTCGCGGCGTTCCCGACAATGGCGGCGCTCCCTCGGGAACATTAAGTAACGGTTAAGGAGATTTGCCGAGCGCTAAGCCGCGATAAGTAGATCCCGGGAAGCTATTACGATGGTACTATGTTGGTAGGCTAAAATCGAGGCTTAAATTACACTGGCGAACAAAAATACGTTGTAAATTATGTTGTTACATTTAGGACTACATTTATAATTAGGTGGTCAATTTTGAAACTCATCGGCAATCGGCCATCATATAGATTTGATAATTCTGTTTGATTGAAACTGATTTTTAATGTTTAATAATTAATAACTTCGTCGCCCGAGTAGTCTTGTTACATTTGTTGAATGAGTCAACCAATACTTTTTTTTTTCTCTTTATTTTGAAAGGAGCTTTTGCACATACAGTAGTATACATGTCAGCCCCATTGTGACTGTTATATATCTAGGTACCTTAAATAAATAAAACTATAATCTAAATTAAGCTACTACAAACAAATTTGTAAATCAAAACAGCTTATAAACAATGAACACAATTCCGTTCTTATTCATTAAAATCCAGTTTGATAATGTTAGCCAATCACTCGATGAGCTTCAAAATCACCACCCAGGTGGCAATTTAGGAAAAACAACCGTAGTGTAAGTTGTTTTTTATATGTAATTCGAAGTTCAAATTGAAACATCTCTCATCATCACAGCTCATATAAATCCCCACTGGCCTTAGTCACGGTAATCTATATCTATACTAATATTATAAAGAGGAAAGATTTGATTGTTTGTTTGTTTGTATTGAATAGGCTTCGAAACTACTGAACCGATTTTGATGAAAGTTGGTATAGGGATAGTTCGAGACTAGGGGAAGGACACGGGAAAAAACCCACAGGAAATCAAAGATAACGCGGGCGAAGTCGCGAGCGGAAAGCTAGTAGTATATAAATTGCCGTGCCTTAGGCGCATAACACATTGCACCGGACACCGCTGCGGTGTACGGAGGGTCGAAAACCGCATGCGGCTGCGGCGGCACGGAACCACCACCGTACGGTTTGCGCCGTATCACCGTCCGGAGCTGCGGCGCACGACGACGCCCCGCATCACCGCATTATCTATGTTGAGATCTATTACGCGTATGCACGTCCTTTCTACGCAAAAATCCGTACGATACTGCGGCACAGTGTGGCATACCCCGCGGACCGCACCGCATCACCGTCCGGGAGTGCGGTGCCATCGCGCGCGCCGCACAACCGCACGGTGATACGGTGCGAGTGTGTTATACCCTGCGGTTTTTGTATACAAATTAAGATTCTCCAGTCAAAATTAAAAACCGCAGCACCGCACACCGGAGCGGTGTCCGGTCACAGATTAGTTACTACGTAACAGATACATCACTCCCATAGAAACGCACGAATCGTTGTAATAATAATAGCCAAAACCGACAGACAAAAGTCGCTGCAAGAAGAAAAGGTCTCTATGAACACGCGACGAGAGTCTAGATTCCCGCGTACACCGCGTGATTGCATCATCGAGCGAAAACTTAAGGGTTGTACAAAGAACATAAACAAAATAGTTAAAGTAAAACTTTAATGTTATTATTTTATTAATATACGTAGGATTATAATGAAATAAAGTTATTGCGAGGAAAGCTCCCGACTCAAATGTGCTTTAATTTTATAAAATGATAATAATAATAGTACTTACTTTATTTGCAAGAATATGGTAAAATACATGATTGGTGTTAATCATTACATTATTCTTCATAATCTACTTCTAAATTGGCAGTGCGCATATATTTAAAAATTTAAAATAGTATATGTTAAAAAATAAGAGTTTAGAATATTATTTTATCGTCATTAATACATTTAAAAATTATAAAAAATACAAATTATTAAAAAATTACCAATCCCGCCCAAGGCGAATTTTTTTCTTCATTGATTTTATTCATTTGTCAAATTACAAGCGATTAAAAAAAATACGAATTATTATGAAAAATACATGATCGATGTTTTTTTTTCATGTTTGAACTCATGGTTATTCAATTTTACTATCGAAAATATCCTGAATCGTATGAATAATTGTGATAAATAGGCATCTCTTAAAAACAGGAGTAAGGTGGAATATTTTTTTTGTAAGGAATCAAATAACCGGTTCATCGAGACTTTATTATTTTTTTTATCAAACTAAGTAGGCAATCAAGCAGGCTGCCATTTTTTTATACAAACAACAGGGAAGCTGTTGGCTTTCATGGTCTAAGATGAAAGTGAGCTCAACCTGAACTCCTCAGCAAGTGAGGAACTAGACTGAGGACTGAAGATTGTTACTATGGCGACGAATTACTATCTTTAGTTCGAATTACTTCGAATTTCGACTATGAAAAAAATATCAAATTATTTATTTGTTTTTTAACAACGACATCCAATAGCGGTAGTAATGAACCATAGTAATGAACCACCGTATTGTTAATCAAGTTTATTAAATTAAAATTATTGTGTGGTTTTGTAAAACCACAATGCAAGTGGAACTTTTTTTGTATCAACATTTAACTGAAAATTTTCGGAAAATTATTCAATTTAGGTATAAAAATCCCATTTTTAGTTCTGAAAAGAAAATTATAAATAAAAAAAATAATTGATAAAAAACTAAAAGAAATCAAAAACTAAATTAATATAATAATCAAAAAAGCAATAAAATAAACGAAAAGAAACAAAAACAATATAATAAAAAAATATGAAAAAAAAATACAAGATTCGATAATAATAAGTCTCGCGTGCGGCGCGGCGGGTGGCGGCGGCCCTCTGCCGGTCGGCGCGCCGGCGCCGGCGCGCTACTTAGCGGTAGGTATTTATAACGCTGCATTGCGCGAGTGACGGGGGCCTGGTCCGGTGCAATGTGTTATGCGCCTTAGTCAACCACGCTGGCACAGTGCGGATTGGTCGACTTCATGTACACCTTTGAATTTCTTCGCATATGTATGCAGGATGCCTGACTCTGTTTTTCTTCTCCAAAGGAGCGTCGCCAAATGTACATATGAATTTCGAAAAACACATTAGTACATGGCAGGATCAAACCACGCACCTTCCGATTAGAAGGCCAACTCATTCTTCCTGCCCCCTTACCATGAACGCTTTTAGCAAGGTTTAAACAATATTAAAACAAAGACACCGCTTTTGCTGCGTATAGAGCCATCCCGCTCTCAGCGCGGTTTTAATAATGTTTGGGTTAGGGGGCTGTTTGAGGAATTCAATTTATTCCTGTACACTATAGTCACAGGCCATAACGGATCTCGCTGCAGTGAGGGCTAACCGACAATTTAAAACAGTTATAACTTTGTTGTTTTAATGTTATCCAAGAAGAACTTCACTGAATTGTTTAATTAATAAAAACCTACACCTATGGTTGATATAACTCTCCTGTATATTAGCACTAATTCACTGCGTAGGAAATAACACCATAAAATGCCGTTTTTGAAGGCAAATGAAATAAAATATATATTCCAATGAACTTTTCACTAGTTCATTCATTCCGCCTCGTTGCATGAGCCACGCTACAAATAAAACTCGGCGCTTCCGCCCAGCCGAAATTTTGGCATATTAATCTCTCGCCAAACACTCCACGCCGTCGGGAACAATCGACCGCGCAGCAAATTTAATCACGCCCAGATGATCCTATACGTCAAAATAAAGCAGTAAGACAGGGAAGGACGCAAAAGAACGGTTGAAATTAAATCTTTCTTTTTTGTGAAAGTTCAGTGGTTGAATAACGTAATGTTTACACGGTAGTCGTTGTTAGATAGCCGTGCGATAAGATTTTTAACACACACGTTTCGCAACCGTAAAAGCTGCAATATTAAAGTCGGTTTATAGTTTAAACCACGGTCCTGAAAAAAAGACGGACGGAGCATTGTTGAATCAAGAGTGAAGCATGCAAATTGTAAACATATTACTTCCTCATCAGTGCATGCAAATGAGAGCACATTAGCAAGTGTGCGTGTCTTGTTCGTTGAAAAATGACAGCTTTTTGTCTTACCTGGTACATCTGTGTGAGTGTAAGTCGTGTATTCGTGTACAAACATATGAAATTGTCTTACCTTGCATGCTTCACATTTTATTATTGCCACGCTACGTCCGTATTTTTTGTAGGTCCATGGTTAAAACATAGTTGTTCAAGTGGTATCTAATCTAAAGTAAGGACACACTTTGATAGAATGTCGATAGAATGTTCGAAAAGGGATAACTTGTCAGTCAAAAAAATTCATCAATATATCTATTTTGTCACGTACAAAGTTTCATACTCTAAAGTTGTTTGCTTTTCATCATCAACATCATCTCAGTCAAGAGCCGCCCACTGTTGGACATAGGCCTCCCCCAAAGACCTCCGAACCGATCACTCGTGCGCCTATCGAATCCAGCGGTGACCCGCGAATCCAGCGTAACCAGGAGAGATCTTGTTATTTTAATAGTTGCACTAGATTATTTATTATATTAAACTTATTGCGTCCGGTTTCGAGACATCATCGTCAGGCGATCCATCAAGAAATTACAACACAAAGCTTAGACTATTTCAACCAGGGGCCCTATTTCTGACGTCGAGCGTCGTCTGCGCTCGATTTTTTACTAATTTTCCTTTCGTTTTCGACAAAAATCAACATTCTGTTTCTCATTTTGTTTCTCAACAAAATCGAAATTGAAACCAGCAAAAATTGAGCGAAGACTACGCTTGACGAGCGTTCGACGCCAGATGAAAAATTCAAAAATCGATTCCCCAGATCCACAGAATATATAATAGTACTTCTCCACCTCATGGGAGCCCACCAACGCCGCGTCTCCCGGTACGTGACCGCCACTCGATTACCTTTCTGCCACAAGGGTAGGCTCGAGCCCCTTGGCGGGAACGTATAATATGAGCTGTTGATGATGATGATGATGATGGTGATGATGAACTACCTACTGGTAAATAACGATATTAAATGGGCTGATGTTACAAGATGACAAACTTAGTATTTACATTTTACAGTGAAAAGGTAAAGGTAGGGGTAGTTATGAAAAGGGTTTAAAAAAATACTTTAATGAATCTCTCATAATATTTATTTCATATATTTGACTACATTGATACATTATTGCAAACAACTACGTCTACTGGTTTCAATAAATAAATGATCTAAAAGCTTATTGGCATACAGGGTGTGAACAAAAAACCTTAATCTTGACTCCAAAACCTAGTGCTAAATCTATGATCCCTTCCGTTAAAATAACTTTCTTTAGAAATCTTGACTAAGAAGTCTTACACCCTGTATAAGACTACAATCTAATGAACTTGTTGTTTAGAATTTACAATATTTACATTTTATATTAATATATTTACACTAAAATATTACAAATCGGTGGTACATTATAAGTAAGAAATATTGCAATTTCGATATTATTATGACTCCATTTTATTTAATCACCGTCACATAACATCACAATATTTTTATTTAGATAATACGGAATTTACGATTCACATTCTTTCTCTTTTCTACCGTCGGGGAAAAAAACACAAAAATCTTAAGCATTTTGACGCCTAACACATTTTACGTAAAATCAAAATGAGTACTTACTTAAAATTACAGAATATATCTACAATAGTCAAAGATACAACTTATTAAAAAAACAATATTAACCTTCAACTTAGTAGATGTTGTTTTAATAAATATTTAAAAGTGAGGTCAACAACACGTCAGCCTATACAAAACTGACAAAATATAATTGATTTCGAACCTTAAACAGTTCAATGCTACGTTCAAAATTGATTGACTTTCTTGATAGCCTGATATGCTGTTGGCTGAACCATTACCTAAGGAAAATTAATTAAAATTACAATGAGATCTCGTGAAAATAAGAACCAAAATCACTACGACAATAATTAAGGCACACGTCTTAATCATTAATTCAATCATCATTCCAAGGATTTGCCTTTAAATAAATACGACAAAATTTTTGCAGAATACAATTGTGATTTAGCTTAAACGGGAATTATTCAATAACTTCATTTTCTTCACAATGTATATTATGGATAAAACCCTATAGTATATTATGGATAAAACCAGTTCACACCTACAGCTTTAGTTATGTTTTTCTGACACAGACTTTTCAATTTAGAAATCACATTGGTGCCTATAACAAATAAACTTAAATAAATTTTCACCTTAACAAATCTTCCGAATGTCCATGACCTCTTGTTGTTGTGAATCATATCGTAAATCATTACATTTATGTGATTGATTTATATATTACATTGTAGTCAGCAGTTCGACACTTCGCCAATGAACTTCGCACATACTGTGCACATACGGCAAGTATTGTAACGTGGTACATTTCATTGAGTAGTTGGTCGAAGGAGTACTAAGTTAACATTTTTTTAGCTAAAATGTAAAACTGCACAACTGGTTATGCCGTGGGGAAGGATGTCAGATTAGCATTCTCAACCGCACAACTAGTTGTGCATGCTAGTTGGTCGGTGGGGTAGAAGTGGTATTGACAGTGATATATATTTTTCTTTATTTACTGTAATCATGACTTATTCACTGTAATCATTTCAAATCATTTTGTGATGAAAAACATCACGGGCAGTAAGGAGATTACTAACAAGTTTACTTTTAATGACTCGAGTTTCTTACGGCCCTTGGTGCACAATGTTCTATGAATACATGCACCCAGTTTGGTGCACAATGTTCTATCTATGAATACTTCCACCCAGTGCTTAGTGTGAGTTCTGGATGTGTTCGAATTTCGAAAACTATAATCACAGTCAGCATACAGAGCATAGTGCTGTCGATAGGGTCAATTTAAAAAAGGGTGGATTTCGCCTTCATAAATAAATAAATTAAAGTGTTCAAAGCTATGTCTGCCGGCTTAAGGCGAGGTTTCCCCTGAAAATCTAATCGTGAACAGCGGTTGCTTTATTGCAAGGTAATATAGTTGATAATTGCATAGCATGGCATATTTTACTACGTTTAGATAGATTTTCGGAAAACTGGACGAGAAAATAAAAAATGTATTTCACAATTCTCTAGGCAATAAAAATGCACGTCGATTGGTACAACTTTTATGACGTCATTTATAATGTTCTTTTCTGATTCACAGCTGTTTTAACATATTGGAAAGATCTTTGATTTTTATTTCCTTCAAAGAAAATAATATTAAACATGTTTTAGTCATTATGAATGATTAGCTACTAATTAATATGTTCAACAGTATCATATATGATTTTAGAGCTGTATGTTCAATATTTGTGGCGGTAAAATAAATCGAAATTGTTCTAAAACGGAAAAGTAGTGCCCAGAACCATGCCCAGCAGTTACATAGATGTCTATCAAATGTCTGTCATATGTTTTATATTGATATCTCGTATTTTTGTATGAACACTAGAGCGCCACTGTCGAATACGTAGAAAGAGAACTAGATAACGGTGGTTTCCACTATCAGTGCAATCCGAAGACATCTGACGTTTGATCGATAACTGTCAAATCAATACCACAGACGATTGTCAAACACGTTACGTGTGCACCTTGCTGTTGTTGTGCAGCGACACCCGCTCCTGCATGAGGGCGTCGTGGGCCCTCAGCCGCAGGGCCTCGGCGCTGGCGAGCCGCGCGAGGGACGTCGACGGCGATGGGGGGGAAGGGGGGGAGGACGGCGGTGCGGGCTCCGGCTCTGGGGGGCGAAGGGCTGGCGGCGGTAATGCCAAGACGTACCTGTTGGAGATTAGTCTGGTTAACGTCTCAACAGGACATCATAAGGGCGGGTCGTTCCGAACCACAGCCGTATAAAGAGAAGCAGACTTAACATATTTTTACTCACACATTTGTCATTAGTAATGTATATCGTTGGTACTTTCACTCCAAAGTGACATGATATATCGCTATTTCTGTTTTTCGTCTATGGCGATACTAACGGACACAAACATTTCCGATGCCGTGGCAGACGCCGCGTTTAACTTTGTCAAAATAAGAGACAAATGGCGTCGCGACATTGTGTTATAATGTTTTGTTTTGTGATTATAAATAAAAACTGCTAATCGGACAAGAACAATAGTAAAGTGCTGTGCCCCGAAGTGTTCTAACGCATCATATAATAAAACTCCAGAAATTACAATAAAATTAAATTAATATTGTTTGTGTGTGAGTAATGTTTACATGTGGTAAAGTTGCCACACTTTTTGTACGATACGTTTAGTCTGCTTCCCTTTATTTATACGTCTGTGTTCCGAACCGACCACCTGTGTCCCCCCCGTTGGTCAGTTAGGAATATTCCCAACCACCCAACTTTTCCATCTGGTTGGTCGGTTAGTAACCAAAGATACTAACCGATCACCTGTGTATCTGTTTATAAAAAACGGTTCAGTAGTTTAAAAATAGGTATTTGTAACATGTGTTGCTGTCGCGCTGTGCCCCTGAACACCCGAGCTGAGCGCGATAAGGACAACTGCAGCTGGGACCGAAGATACCTATAAAAACACACATAGAAGTTTCGTAGCTCCTTGTTTCTCCTCTAAATCTAGACCGATTTAATAACTTTTCATTAAAAATTGAAGAAGAGCTTTGGCTATTTTCATTTAATCTCGTCAAAATTTTGCTGGAAGTTTGCTGAATATTTGAATACAACGAAAAAATTAAATTCTGGTTTTGGTGAAATCTTCACGTACGCAATAAAGTTTGTATTTTTAACAGTGTCGGCACTCGCATTCAATCGGGTTTAGGTTGCTTTCCTCTGCGCAGCCGAATTTTGCCGATGCTACATATAAAAGTGGTCGTACTGTATGTATTATTATTTACCTATGTAACAGAGCCCTGAAGGCAGCGGCGGGTTCGGCCTCGTGCCACAGCGGCGCCGGCACTCCCAGGGCGCCCAGCCCCGCGCCCAGACCCAGCGCCCACCACTCGCCCCCAGGGGGGCCGCCGCCGCCCCACTCACCGACCACTGGAACGAAACGATGCTGTTAAAACAACACTTTGCTGCTGCTTTACAAGACCGGTGTGAAACTGGTACAGCCGCATATGTACGCTTGTGACCAGAACACTCTTGTAAAGTGTAGATGAGAGTTATAAAAAAATGAAAATGGGGACCAAATCAGTCTGACTATGTAGCTTCACTTTCTTCAAATTCCTTTGTCGCAACCAACACATGTTCTTAAAAATAATTAACGTAAAAAATAATAATGACTAGGCTGCATGGACTTTAGTTTCCTTTGCCTTTCCCTAAACGCGGGGAATAATATTTAAAAAATTAACATAAAAAATAAACTGTGACTTCTGTTATCGAACCTGCTGCAGGCGTAGCACGGGCTGCCAAGACAGGACTCGAGTTAGGTACCCATTATCTCACAATGTCAGTGACATAATCTCTACGTCTTAAAGAGTAGCACGGTGGCGCGTATTTAGTGTGACTGACGTGATAAATTTTCTTGACGCTCGTCAAGGAACACGTGTGACTGAGTTTTATCACAAATTTATTGGCGTGCCTGTGCGCTGACTACTGTGGTTGTAGCAAGGGCTTTCATACTTAAGAAGATGTAACAGCAGTCGGAGAGCAAAAAATTTGTAATAAAACTCAGTCACACGTGTTCCTTGATTCCTGTCTTATTGTAGAAAGACAAGCATCACTTTGATTTTGTCTACTTGTATATGAAGTCGTCACCTATTTAAAGAAAATTGATTAATCCTTATGGGTCTTGACCGCAGCGAACGTTGCTTAACTAAAACGATCACACTCAGTCGATTCGGTAGCTAGAGGGGTATACGCACGCCGCTCTGTCAATATGCGCCCCGCGCAGGTGTAGTGCGTTAATGTGATATTAATAATGTTTACCCCTGATAGCGAACAAGCAGCACTCTTTCATACATCAACACCTGCCGGCTAATAACACCTTTTAGTTCACTCTTCATCATTTCCCGCGATTTTTAGGGAACCGCACATAAAAGGGAAAAATCGAAACCCTTATTGGATCACTTTGATGTCAGTCTGTATGTCTGTCTGTCAAGATCTTTCTCGAGAACGCGTGGAGGTATGAAACTGACTAATATTATAAACAGGCAAGATTTTGATTGTTAGCATTAAATAGGCTCCGATACAACCTACTTGCCCGATTTGAATTTATTTCACATTTAAAATCCCACATTATCCCTGATGAACATAGGCTACAAAATCATTTTTTCTTAGGGAAAATATAAAAAACTCGGGAAAATATAAAATTTTCACGGGAAAACAAAAATAACACGGGTGAAACTGCGAACGGAACGCTAGTACCAAATATTTGGGTGTACGGTTTCATTCAGCTGTAAAAAAAATCATACTTATTGCTCAACACGATCAATAAACTAGATAGCACAGACTAGTAAGTAACCAATAGTTTCACAGATTAGAGAATATATCACAGAGGAGTAATTGTGTAACTACGATAGATTATGTTGTTATTTACACCATAGACTACACGCGGCACTGAATTTGTATTTTATTGTTATTGTCCCTTTTTTTTGTTTATAGATTTACCTAGTAAAGGTGAATTGTTGTGTGTTCTGCCGTGGCATCAACATTGGTCCTGCGGAAATTCAGCGTTAGGTTTTTCTAAACCAGCTTTTTGCTGAGCAGGGACCATTTCAACAAGCAACTAAATATAAGTTTTTTGTTCTACGTATTATTGTTCTATCCTTTATGTAACAGTTGTTAAGTGAATATCTTTTCTTTCTTCTTTATTTCAAAATTATGTTTCAATTCAGGATGTAAACTATTTTTGTTAAGAGTTAGTTGTCAACAGTGAGTAAATACACACTGTCAATAGCTACGTATCAACATTTAATTTAGAAATATTCACAGATTTCGTGAATATTGGTTAACTATGAAGCGAACTTACAATTGTTTTTTATACAACAAAGTCGGCAGACAAGCATACTGCCCACCTGATGGTAAGTGATAACAGTCACCTATAGTAAACGTGGCTCTTTTGAGATTCGCAGCAAATCTGCAACCCCCCAAGAACCACAGTGTACGTTGCAAGCTTGTGACATAAGATATAAAGTCACGGTACCCAGTAATTCCACTGCCATATCTTACCCTTCAAACTGGAAAGCAGCAATGCAAGCACTTGTGCTTTGCGGCAGAAATAAGTAAGACGGAGGTACCCAAGCAGCCGACCCTGGTATAGAGACTCCCTCCGCCTATATCTGTGGCTTTGAATTTCTTTGAAAGTGCAAAATATATTTAAAAATAAAATAAACAGCTACCAACATCTCAAACTTATTATACAAATTTCTTTAACGTTTCACATAGGAAAGTTCATTACACTGTATGATAACAAATAAAAGCAAGCGATAATTGACGATATAAACATTAGAATGTGAGTTAAAACGAACGGTGACAGAGTAAATATGATTATAATTACAGTGGGGCGTGTACCCTAACTGGGGAATCAGTGACAATGGTGGAATAAAATATCGGCTTGTAACAACGTGTGATATCGTAGGGCCGATCCCCGTCGCCCTACGATTACCGCTAATTATTCTAGATTTTGTGTCACATCACATCGCTTTTACTTTTCTAGGGCTGTCACATCGTAAGCTTATAAAAAACTTTTGAGATATTATACCTTACTAGTCAAGAAAATCACCACTTATTGATTAGAAATGTATCGACGATTTTTTTTTTGGGTTAAGTACATAAAAAACTTTTACAGTTTTATAGCTAAGAAAGCGCGTTTTATTAATATTAACATCTTCCTAATTGTGCACTACATTGCGCTATTACTATTGCAATGTGGGGCTATTTATCAGATATTTTGTTAATCTTTACATCTTCCTTACATATTATAAAACAAAGTCCCCCGCCGCGTCTGTCTGTCTGTTCGCGATAAACTCAAAAATACTGCACCGATTTTCAAGCGGTTTTCACCACTCGATAGCGTGATTCTCGAGGTAGGTTTTAGTATATAATTTGTTAAGTTTTTGTATTTATTTCTGTGTACATTAAGGATATTTATTAAAGATGTCCGGAAAAAATAAATTAAGGCGAAACGTAGTTCGCGGGCACAGCTAGTTAAGTATAAAACAAAAGTCGCTCCCGCTGTCTGTAAGCTTAGATCTACTAAACTACGCAACGGATTTTATTGCAATTTTCAACAATAGATAGAGTGATTGAAGAGGAAGGTTTTTTGTACATATAAAACATGTATATTATAGTAGAGAAAAGCCGGAATATCAAAGATTTGTAATGTAATGTCGTAACAAATACATTTTTGTGCATTTACTTTGCAAACGCTGGCTAAACCTTAAGAGATAGATCAAAGTTATGCACTAAGGAATTGTATTTTATCTTAAAATGATCGATAAAAAAAGGTCTAAATATGTTTATCTCCTAAGGGTAACCCACAGCTTATATCTTTTACATTTTAAAATGAAAATATGAGCTATGTCTCAAGCTATTTTAAACAATCCAATATTATACCTTATCCTATTCATCATTCTAGTATGGAGTTTTATTATTTCACTAACATTGCCAACCCTGATACGCGCAATGACATTACACCTACACCGCGTACAAACCGATACGATACGGATCAGTAGATGCCGGTAATGACCGGTAAACGTTCCCGGAACGGTAAAGTCCCTCTCTATTTCATTAGCGCCCGGCAGCCGAATCGAACGACCCGCGAATTAAAAAAGAAGTAACATGTAATCCGATATTTATGAATGTCATTTGTCAACATCGATAATATCGGAACAAGTTTCATGGACTTTATTCGATAATAATTGTATGTGATAAACAAATATGGGAATATAATGGTGTTTATCGCGACCGACTATTGCTTTAAACAGAGTCCATTTAACGGCAATTCTATTGTTTTGGTAAGAAAGTTACTTTATACATACAGGGTGTAAAAAGACCGAACGCGAAGCTGATACTCTATGTATTGAACCTATCGTCAATATCATTTTTGTCTTCTAGACCAGAGGTCAGAGAGCGTCGGTGGCGCTGTGGCCTCGGAACTGGACTGTGCTCCGAGTAGAATCGTGAGGCCCGCGATCGATCGTGACATGTACCAATGTGTTTTTCGTTTCACGAATTTCATATATACATTTATCTGACGCTCCTACGGTGAAGGAAAACATCGTGAGGAAACCTGCATACACCTGTGAAGTAATTCAAAGGTGTATGTGAAGTCAACCAATCCGCACTGGGCCAGCGTGGTTTGACTAAGGCCTAATCGCCCTAACTAGTTAGGGTAAGCTCGTGCCCCTCGGTGGGGACGTATATGTGCTGTGATGATGAGACCAGAGGTTGCCAAAGTGGGTACCGCGGGGCCGCGGTACGCTAGGGTGCGCTACGGAGAGACATCAGGGGCGAGGCGCCCCTGATGTCTCTGCTAAAAAACAAAATTTTACATGAATACAAACATTTTATAGAAAAATTGTGTAGTGAGCAGCAGGCTCACGCGTTGCACTAAAACACACCTCAAGAGTATATGGATGATTTTTGTAATTATATTTGCTTTTCTTTTGTTTTTTCACCTCACATGTTTCATACCAATAAATGTACTTGTTCATTTTGAATACGAGTGTTAAGTTGTATTAGTTTCTTACTTTGTTTCTTCTTTAAAGTCGTACAAGTATAAAATATAGCTACTACAGATAGATTTCAATAATTTTAATGAACTAAGAATATACATATTATATGTAGGTAGGTAACAAAAAAAATAAGTGTGCCACGACATGGAGAAGTTTGGGAATCCTTGTTCTAGACCATACCTTTTTTTACGTTAAATGCGTTACGCATACCTCGCGCTTGAGAAAACACGAGGTTACGTCGGGCTCTCCGCGGCCACTGGGAGCAAAGTGACAATTATATTTTCGGGGTTTTTATATCAAACTGTTTGGATCATTTTTTTTCGTCCAAAGAAATATCAAAGAAAAAAATCAGTATTTAATAACAAATATTTCTTTTAGTTTACAACGCGTAATGTATTTACATGGGATGCTGTCTTTTGTAGTCACGAGCCGCTTACTCGATATCCGTCCTATAATATCGCAGAGACGATATCCGTAGCGCGCGAGCGCGCAATACATTGCGTAGTACTTTTTGCAGCAGTCGTTTTTCAAAAGCTAAAAATAAATATCGGTTCCCATCAATAATTTTTAAATAAACTTTATTTTAATGGTCTGAATGCGTAGACGCGTTCTTTATTGTGGATCTTTCTACAGCCTGTATATATAGGGCTACTTTTGAAGCCCATCATTTTTTTTATTTAAAAGTATAAAAATATAATCACTCCATTTGACAAAATAGAACAGGAAAAACAAAATATAGAAAATTGAGTTATCCATTCGAGCGAAGCCGCGGGCGGGAAGCTAGTTATTTAGTTGCTTTGACGACTTTTTCGTTTTTTTTTATACAGCAAAGTTATAACAATGAAGTTGCCAGCACCTGGACCTAGTTTACTGACTGGACTACTACGGCCTGCTATTAGGGTTTTATTTCGAGTTTAGCATCTTTTCACAGAAGTATTTCGGTAAACTGCCTTATCCGGCGCTTACGATATTATTTATTTAATAAAAATACACCAGCAGAACACCTATTTACACAGTACATTCACGGTATATATTTATACAGTATACAATACATAGTGTGTGAAACTTGTGTCCTATTATAGAGTACACGGCATTACTAAATTGCAATGTCAGTTGATCGAAAAATTATAAGGAAAAACACTTAAATAGTTGAAACTATACATATGTATAGTTTTTTGCATTCCGTATTATAAAATCAAGAAAGATATTTTAAATCGATCACGTGAAATTTCTATCAAATCACCGCTCTATCATTCATTATATGCTATTTACTTGCGCTGCGCCCCACGATTTTATTTTCGCGTGCGATGACGGGAGCCTAGGACCTAACCTATTTTTTTTAACTTTAAGTAGGTACACTATCTATATCATCATTATCATTCATTTCAATAAAAACATTTACCTTGACCTGGTTTTTGTTTTCAAGTTTTTTACCTACTACTAGTCAAGTCTTCAATTTAATAGTAGAGTTAAAAAATCTAATACGCCATTTTGTGATGGCGGTCATCTTGGATTAACAAGAACAAATGAACATACATAATTATATTTTAATCAGAATTAATCCGTCAACAGTCGGGGTAAAATTTTAAAAACTTTTGACCTAACAACAAAAACAAACAGAGCGAGCTAAGTAAAACTAGAATGAATGAGTAGCTTTATTGTAAATTAATTAATCTAGCTGTTGCCCGCAGCTTCGTCTGCGTGGAATCCTGTTATATGGCGAGTTTGACTTATATCACGCGTTCCCTAAGGAACTCATTAAAATTCGGGGTAGAAAGTAGCCTATGTCCTATCTCAGGACTTAAACTGTCTCCGTACCAAATTTCATTAAAATTGTTTCAGTGGTTTAAGTGTGAAAGCGCAACTGACGGAGAGAGTAACTTTTGCGTTTATAATAATAGTGAGGTAGTACGGATGCCTAATCGCTTGATATCGTGAAAAATGTCGCCAAACCTTTTACCCGTGGTCCCACCGCTAAGCGCCAGTGAATTTTATTTCCCCGTAGCTCTACGTCATTATCTCCCGGGTAAATCACATTGCGACGCTCCTACGGTGAAGGAAAACATCGTGAGGCAACCTGCATGATTCTACGATTCAAAAAGGTGTCTGTGAAGTCGACCAATGCGCTCTGGGCCAGCGTGGTTGACTAAGGCCTAATCACCCTAACTTAGGGTAGACTCGTGCCCCTCGGTGGGGACATATGTGAGCTGCTATGATGAAATCCCAATTCGATACTGCACTAGCGATACAACAAGTCCTTACCGTGATCGTGATGCATGAATGGCGCGTGGTCTCGACCCAAAGCTTTTTCTCGCTTCCTCCATTTGGCTCTTCTGTTCTGGAACCACACCTGAGGACAAAGAAACCGCTTGAGTTCTGGGTTACTTAAACAGCTACATTCTAGCCGGAGGGAGACTCTCTATAATCGTATTGTGTTTTAGATACTTTCCTATATAAAACGTTATGGAAATTGGATATAATAGAAATGTTGGTAGCTGTGTTGAACTGTTTTGATTTATTTATTTTTCAATATATTTTGCAATTTTAAGGAAAATGCAAAGACACAAATATAACCGGAGGGAGTCTCTGTACCAGGATTGCCTGCTTGGGTCCTCCGTCTTACCCATTTCTGAAGCAAAACAGCAGTGCTTGTATTGCTGTGTTCCGCTTTGAAGGGTAAGATATGGCAGTAAAATTACTGGGTACCGTGACTTTACATCTTATGTCACAAGTTGGCAACGTACACTGTGGTTCTTGTGGGTTCAAGTTATAATGTGAATTATGTTTGGCGCAAACAGAGACGAAATTGAAATAATAAATATAAATTTACTACCTCACTATATAAATACGTAATACATAATTATGTTTTCTAAATTTTTAATCACGTTAGAATCATTACCCATATGAGAAATTTGGTTTGCTAATAAAAATTATTCGTTTTTCAGGTGTAACATCTGTGGGCTGTCGCCTCCTTCTGCGAGGACATCTTCTCGCAGAAGGAGGCCGCGGAGAATAGTGGTGTCGCATTGTGGACCCTATCACACGCGCCCTAAAGGGCAGGTAGAACACCGGGGGGTTTTCAGTGGCATACCCCACACACGCCCGCCGTGTAACCAACGGCAGGTATTGTCACGCATTTTCCCCCGAGAAAAAAAGCGCGTAACTGACTATCTATTTATAGTATATAGAGTTTATATAGCGAGTTTATTTGTTTGTTTGTTTGAACGCGCTAATCTCAGGAACTACTATTTCGAATTGAAAAATTCCTTTTGTGTTGGATAGTCCATTTGTAGTGGAAGGCTTTAGGCTATATAACATCACGATATTGTTATTTTCGGACATCCACGCGAACGAAGTCGCGGGCACCGCTAGTAATATATACGACGCAGCTATACAAAACAGAGCCACGAATCCTAATTGGCACAATATTAAAATTCGCAGTAAGTATTTAATTCAAAAGCTCTTTGTGCGGGCGCAGCGACACGAACACTCATTTCACAATTATGAAATTACACCAATTTTTACATTCTCCAACAATTTCTTTTATTAGCCCGATACGACTCGGCTGGCTCAATTTTGTTTCTATTCTCGCGCTGCGCACGCGCGAATTCGCTCCTGTTGCAATGGCATAGAGTCTCCTTTGGCCCGACGGAGCCTTGGTGTGGAAACCACGTATGGAGTAATTGCTTTTCATTACGCGGCTATTGTAGTCGAGAGGGCGCGCGGTGCGGGGGCAGGCAAATTGCCAACAATTACACAATAAAAAAAATTAAAACCACCACAGAATCTCGCTCGGAACACCGGAATGTTTCTTTTCGGGTGACTTCTAATATCTTGCATGAATTAGGGGGTGCTAAAACGGTGCACGGAAGGCTGCATTGCACTGCAGCCTTCCGTGGCAGTTTTAAATATTCAGCCACCAAGTGTTGGAACAACTTGCCACCACCCACTCGTGACCTTTTGTCTTTTAATAGCTTTAAATCTAAACTAAAAAAATACCTTTTAGACAAACAAAAATGTTTACCATTGGGTGGTCGTGCTGTTCCAACATACTTGTACACATAGTATAATTTATAATTTCCTGTACACTTGCATTTAATATTAATATAATAAGTATCTTTTAATTATGTATTTTATTTATAGTAGGTACAAATACAAACAAACAAACACAAATTACAAATACACAAATACAATACAATTTACAAATACAAACATTCACACTTATAACACTGTATCATTCATCCCATCGCTTTACTTTTATATATTTTGCATTTTACATTTTCTCACTGTGCGTTCAGCTGCGTAAGTACACGCTTTTTCTTGTTAAGGTTTCAGCTGAAAACCAGCGCTGTGGCTCTGTAGGTCACAGCATATGCTGAGCTGCGTCCTATTTTCGCATCACACTACAGCGTAATAATAAATTATTATTATTATTTTCTACAAAATTATCTCTTTGTGTTTTACGCTTTTTATTGTATTCTTTACTTTTTTTTTTTTGTTCCACCTTTATGTTATGTTGTAGTGTTTGTGAAAATAAATGTCTTGAGTCTGAGTCTGAGTCTGAGTCTGAGTCTAAAATTCTTGAAATGGACCTAAAATAAAATTATTTTATTTCGTCGGTTTAACACATAAATACACAGGAATTCATTCATGTGATCTCTCAGAGAAGAGCGAGCCAAGAAGTCGGAGGTTACTGTTTTTAAATAGAGAACAAAAATACACATTTCAAGCCCATTCAGGAAAAAATTAAATGTCATAGAACCAAACAGAGTGTATTCACGAATTATTATGATTAAGATAATCCGTTATTTTTTTGTAAACCTTAACACCCAATTTTGATCAACCATTTTTATTTAAAGTTTGACAAATACAACATAGTACAAAAATTACATGTTGTCAATTTCAAAGTATTTCTTTTGGTACTGTACCTACTATTATTATTTAAGTAATTAGTGTCTAGCTAAGCTACATAGTTCTAATTAAATATTTTAAGGTTGTCTCGTGCGTCGTGGTCTTGGAGGCAATATAATATGTACTATGCTCCTTATGCATATTGCTTCTAGGGTTGCGGCGAAGGGCCCTGCCTGATAATCAGCGTTTTTGTGTCGGAGACGCAAAAACACTAGCTGAGGTAGGGACCTTTTTGGCTACCTGCAATTTTTTGTAAATCATTCTTTTCTTTTCTTTTTGTGTGGCCAAATAAATATTTCTTTCTTTTTTCTTTCAATTTCAAAGAACTCACTGTTGCTAATGTCTTAGAACGGATCGTGGACAAAACGCCTCTTTCTATCGTGAGCAGTTTTCCATTTGTGTGAAAGAGACAAAATGTTCACCCACCATACAGTGTTTTTTTTTATTGCAACTAAGTTGGCAAACAAGCAAACTTCCAAGCCCACGTCCAAGTCCAAGGTAAGTAGTAACAGTCACCTATGATACATGTAGTTTCTGTGAGATTCGCAGCAAAACTGCAACCCCCACAAGATCCACAGTGTACGTTGCCAACTTGTGACTTAAGATGTTATAAGTCACGGTACCCAGTAATTTCAATGCCATATCTTACCCTTCAAACTGGAACACAGCAATGCAAGCAATGGCTGCTTTGCTGCAGAAATAGGTACAAATCGCAAATTCTTACGTCCTACAAATTTAAAACGATATTATGTTATGTGACGATGATAAAAAGCCCATTTTTTATTTGATTTGGAATGAAATTCGTTAAATAGCTTTATTTAAGTATAATATGGTATCTAGGAATACTCGTATGAATATTTAATGATTTAAATTAAGCTAGATTCTAAAGACGTCCGGTACGATTGCATGGTATAGACCTTGCAGACGAACCAATCCATACTTTAGTTTGTATTTTTTTTGAAATCACTACTAATCTGAAGCTAATTAGTTTAAGCATAATGAATTTTGAAAAGTGATAAATAAAATCAATAAAGAAAAAATCCGTCTCAAGCGGGATTTGTAACGCTTAGCCTCTCGACCACCGAGCTATTACCAGTTTCGTCTCAATAAAGAAAAAATTTAAACCCACCCGACTCGAAATTTTTTCTTTATTGACCTTATTCACATTTTTTAGAAATATTTAGCAATTTTAGAGAAATGCAAAGTTCCATATAAAATAATGAATTTTTTCCGAGTTCATTTATTTTGTCCCACAAGCAAGAATATCTTATTTGCTTACTATAAAACTTAAAACAGACTCTTAAACCAGTCCGACGACAACCAATTAAACTGAGCATCGGCAGGAATCAATTAGAATGAACTTCGAGGATTCGTTTCTAGTGCACTCGGAACAAAGAGCCGTGTTGATTACAAAGTGCAATCACTCGAGCCTCCCATGCAACCTCAAGATCAATGACGACCTTAAAACGGCACAAGCAAGAATACACTTTAACCCCTCCGCTTAAGATTTATAATTACGCGAGCGCAGGATTAAAAGTCGACATCACACAAAAAAGTGCCAGGCGAAAATAAGTCCTATTGTATGTGAATTAAGGCGCTGCTGGTCGAGTTAGGGTGTCAGTCAATGAGCGCCATCTATTGAGAGGATTAAAAGCAATTTGCGCTCGTGCTGAGTGTGATTCAAGAATAGTGCGGGTGCGCCCTAAGTAGTAGGGTTGGCATGCTTACTGATAAAAGACTAAGTTTAATACATTTATAGTGCGGTTAACAAATTTTTTTCGGACAGGGATTTCTTGAATCTGTTTAATTCATATTAAAATGACTGGAAAACATTTACTTGGGTACATACCTATGTTTTAAAACAAATATTGATTAACAGTTCGGCCGCTAATGTCTATATTTAATGCTTTGTACAATTTAGATGTAGTATAATAAATGACGGGTATCTATACTTTTTGTATGTATGTGTGTAATGTGTTTTTTGTATGTATTGTATAATATAGACGTATATGATTCTAATTTATGTTTGTATATATTATTTTATTTTATTAAATGCGCAAATTTAATAAATATGGTTACGTGATAATTATTTAATAAGAAGTTTAAAAAACATTCCTAATATAATATAATGATGTAAATAAGGGCACGGACTACGAGTCTGTGGAGATAACAAAATAATACTATAATAATGTTAATTTTCTCGCACTCAGTGCTAAAAAGTAGAGTAAATAACTCGTGAAAAAAAATAATTTCATCCCGGTCCTTGAATCCCTCTAATTAAACTCCCTTTTTTCACTTGTTGTATATCTACTATTCCGCAATCAATAATTTTATCGCGGAAATTGTCAGCCCTACGCCGACATTCGACTTAAGTCCGTCCGCATACTTTTATTACATAACCGTAGAACTCTATTTCGTTTGTTTGACTTCATTTCTGAATTAATATGTGAATTTCACTCGTTATTGAGCACTCGACGCACAATGACGCATGTGTCTGAGTGTACTTGACGGCGGCTTGTAGGGAATTAATAGGCCAGTTCAGGGATGTGATCAATATTAATATAGTCGTTGTAGAGACTGCGGTAAGGTGTATGATATTAAGAAGAAAGAGTTGTAGAGACTGCGGTAAGGTGTATGATATTAAGAAGAAAGAGTTGTAGAGACTGCGGTAAGGTGTATGATATTAAGAAGAAAGAGTTTTAGTGTTATTCTAAAAATAATATTACTCAACTAGTTTTACACCCGCATCTCTGCATGCTTTTTAACCGACTTCGAAAAAGGAGGAGGTTCTCAATTCGATGCGTGTTTTTTGTGTGTGTGTGTGTTACGCGATTACGCCGCCAATTATAGACCGATTTTCAAAATTCTTTTTGTATTCGATAGAGTATACTCCAAGGGTGGTCCCATAGTCACCAAAGTTAGGATCTGATGATGAAATCCCATAAAATCCAGGAAAACCCTTAAATTTTTAGGTGTGTCCAACGTGTTTTGTGTGTATGTTACGCGATTACTCCACTAATTATGGACCGATTTCCAAAATTCTTTTTGTATTCGATAGAGTCACCAAAGTCAGAATCCAATGATGGAATCCCATGAAAATCGAGGGAAACTCTAATTTGGCTGGCAAAAAATACCAGCTGGTATTTTATTAGGGTTTCTTTCACTAAAAACATTTCATTCACTAAAAAGTTAAAAATAAAAAATATTTTACAAAAAATAAAAACCGACTTCAAAAACACTGAAAAGTTAAAACTAATATAAGAATAGGTACAGACAACATCACGCTTCTACAGGTCAGGATATTTATGTTACATACCGAAGCCTGTGATAGGGCTACAACCTACTACTCTTATACTCGTAGTTTCAAAAAATGATTTACCTCTATTCAAACGACGCAAAAAAAAGTGAATTGTATAAACTTGACAAGAAGACGTTTACGTTAATAAAAATATAGTAAGTTACATTTTACGTTATATATTTTTTTGTGTTATTTCAGCTTCAAATTTTTTTGTCAATTCCCACAAACGCAAAAAAGGCTTTGTATGAAACTCAACACAATTTTTCTTATAAGAATCACAACATTTTTATTACGCTTATAGCTTAACAGTGAATTTAAAGCAGACGTAGTCGCAGACGAACGCTAGTAAGGCCCTTTCAAACTAGAACCAAACAGAGAGATTATGAGCCACGTTAAAATTGAACTTAATTCAGACTTTGAACCCGTCGAGAGCAGATTAACCGCCGCCCGTCCCGACCACAATTTTGCCAAATTGCAGCTGCACCGAGCACTCTTGAGAGGAAAACCTCGCTTAATTAAACGGTTGTTCAACCTTTGTTGGATGCACGGAGCAAAGATGCATTATTGCTATGGCTGGAGGAATTAAATTGTAGTAGGTACATCCTATGCTATACTTACTTACTTAATAACTTACTAACTTACTTTTTTGGTTGCTTGAACGCGCCACTGATTCAAATTGAATTGAATTCTTTTTGAGTTAGATAGTCCATTTATCGAGGAAGGCTGAGGCATCACGCTACGACTAATATGAGCATCATGATACGACATGTTGTTATTTTCCGAAATTCACGCAAAATCGCGGGCACAACTAGTATATTACATATACAAGGTTTTGAATCAGGAGCCTGTTCAGACAAGCAAACTAAACAACTTTAACTATATACCAATCATAAAATTGTGAAAAAAACCATCTGCTCCATACATCCTGGTTCTGGCAGAATAATCAGCGCCACAGCCTGCTGCAACAATATATTGTAACAAACATTGTGAAGTGCAATAAAGTATTGAGTATTGAGTATATGCTAAGCCAACCTGGCTTAACATATAGCTGCAGCAGGGTTGTACACTACTCTACAAGTAGTAACTGATATACCTATATAAGTTTTTTTTTCTTTTTCTTAGTTTTTCTTTTTTTACAAAGCTTCATACGATGTGTATGTCAAAAGCCTTGCATCTGTACTGTGTAGATGAATAAATGATTTACCTATCAATCTATCTTGTCTTTTGAATCAAAAGCCGCTTCTGTGTGATTATTCCGATAATAGCTATGAATCACGACTACTCAAAACCCGTAGTCGTACGTAGCGATCGTAGCAAATTACCGTAGCTGCATCAAACAACCACACATGCGCTTGCGTGCATACTTCTCTTAAAGAATAGGAACCGCCCATGATACTCGCACGTCCGTCGATGACCCCGGGTAGATTTAATTCACCTGGGTGAATAAGGTATGAAACATAAAAGTCTATTTACTCCGGCAGCTAAATAAAGAAAAATATCACACACGTGTCTCTTGCGTTGTCGAAATGACAAATAACTAATGAGGTAAAGTGATTTTTAAAGTTAAACACTGAAGGCCTGCTACGTCACAACTTGGTAAAATTTACAGGGGCAACATTTCATATCAATCATATCAATTTGTAGTGATAAGTTTTTTATTGAGAAAAAAACGTGCCCAATATTTTCTTGTAAACTACAAAATGGATATTGAAACAAAATTTAGTCATTATTCCAACCTCTATATCTATACTAATTTTATAAAGAGGAAAGCTTTGTTTTTTTCAATTTTTTTGTTTTTGTTTGTAATGAATAAACTCAAAAAGTACTCGACCGATTTTTAAAATTCTTTCACTGGTACATAGAATGCTAAATTATCACTAAGTTACATAGGCTATAGAATTGTTTTTCCAGCGGGCAAAAATAAAATTCCCACGGAAAAAACGGGTTGTAAAGTAATCCCTCTGATACCACTCTGTATCAAACAATTCTATAGCCTATGTAACTCAGTGATAATGTAGCATTCTATGTAACGTTTTATTTTGAGTTTTTCGCAATGATTAGTGAATTTTTTTATGATAATAATATGAATTGATACGTTGATAACATGAATTATGCATTCATGTTATCAATCTTTGTTACAATATCAAAAATTATACCAGCGTTTCACTACCATGCTAAGTTCATTCTGTCCTCAAAAAAAAATTAACATCTCAAGCCTAGGTTTTAATTCGGACCCCTCGGGATTGACACTTAAGTTCTTAATGAAATCCATACGCCGAGCACAGATTACACGGCACTCGCTCTGAGTAATATCTGCCAAATAGCCCGATTCAACTGGGCATTTAATCCAGGGCTGGCACAATGCGTTACTAATTCGCGCATCATTATGCACTCGCTGTGAACAGCCCTAATGTTTGCTACGTCCGTCATCTGCCTCGAGTAGGGTTGGCACTGAAAAGCAAATGTCTTGCTGTGTGTTAAAGTGAAATCAGTAATTAGTGTAATATTAATGAATATTATTCAACACTTGCAGTAAACTAAAAGTTGAATTATTAACATAACAATACTATACTAATTTACCTATGTCATTGTTTCCCTCTTATTTACAACTAGCTGTGCCCGCAACTTCGTTCGCGTGGATGTCCGAAAATAACAATATCGTGATATTAGCCTTCCGCCTAAAGCCTTCCTCGATAAATGGACCATCTAACACAAAAAGATTTTCTTTAATTCGAACCAGTAGTTCCTGAGTTTAGCGCGTTCAAACAAACAAACTCTTCAGCTTTATAATATTAAGTATAGATTTATTTTTTACTTGAAATAATTTTGTTAGTATTGCAATGAAAAAAAGTGTAACTGCGATACACAGGATGAAAAATCATTGTTTTTGTACATAATTTAAAAATATTTTCATTTCATAACATTCGTTAAAATAAAATCATTAAATACAGATGTATTACTTTGACACAAGGTCTTATTATTAAATCTTGATGTTATATTGAATTTTAATATGAATCAATATTAGATTATTCTTACATATCTTGTCTTTGTTAACTCCTAGAAATCTCTTCAAGTTGATTTAGTTCACTGTCATTTAGTGCAATATAACTCAACTCACTAACAAAAATACTCTGCAAAAATCTAACATCGACAACCCTATCCCACAGCTCAATGCTCTGAAATTGTCGCCTATTTTAATCATAATTGTCTTCTATTACGCGGTAATACGCCCCAAGGAGCCACTTTTTACAATTCCGCGGTAATTCATGCACTAGGCTGCATAATTAACGCAATCATCATCACCCAGCTTTTGTTCTGGCGACAGAATTCGCGAGAAACTTCTGGAAGAACTGAACGACGCCTTTATGCCTGTAGGCACCTACTTACTTATACTGTCATCACCTGGAGGCCAATTGCGATAGATACATGCAGTTGGATTGGAATTGAACTACGACTGAACTACATCTTTTATGACATTTCGTATGCGGTAATGATTTACCATGAGATTGGCACGCAACCCGCTTGAAGTTAGAACGCAACCGCTGTCAAAATACAATGTTCATGCGATGCTACTTTTTTTGGATTGAAGTTTGTCTCTTTTCAGTGTTGAGTGTTTTTCTGTTCTCTCTCTCTTTCCTATCTCTAGAGTTCCTTCGCTTGCGGTTCAACTCTCATGTAGAAATTAGCGCGATACCAATTTTGTCCAAGATAGAATTGTACTTAGAACTGGATTGGTCCGTTCGAACTGTAAATTAGCGCGATTGGCTCGCTGAAGCTGTTCTGTTAATATTATAAGGAGGAAAGATTTGTATTTTTGTATGTTTGTATTGAATAGGCTCCGAAACTACTGCACCGATTTGAAAAATTCTTTCACTAATAGAATGCTACAATATCACTAAGTAACAAAGACTATAGAATATTTTCCCACGAGAAAATATGAAATTCCCATGGGAAGAACGAAGATAACGCGGGCGAAGCTGCGAGCGGAAAGCTATTTGAATGTTGAATTTTTGATGATGATTCAGAACGTGGCACCTATTTGGCTCTTTCTTTCTTTTGTATTAAAACCGAAGTCAAAAAACACAAAAATGATAATAACACAAACAATCACCAGATTTTCGTAGAAGTGGTAAAATTTTTAACTGATTTCATTTTCTTACGTTTTTAATTAATTCCTTCCAGTAGATATCTCTTGGCACCGATTTCAATATGAAAATCTGATGACTAATAGTTTTGTGATATTTTCCCTTTTTGGTGCTTCTTTAAATTAGGTTTTATTTTGTCAGTATAGAATATTGATTCCTTTGTCCGTTCCTTTGAAATTACTAGTACTTTTTTGAACATAGAAAATAAAAGAATTAAAAGCCGTGTCGTTAGTATTAATTGTGTCCGCGACAGTTCTATTACTAATAGTGCTAGCTCCATAAACTCTGCGGTAACCGCAATTTGCAACTATTGTGCTGGCGCATGCAAATCCATATTAGAATAGTGCTAATTTTAATTACTAGTGTAGAAGCTACGCCCACGACATTAAGGCGGTTAACACATTGCCGCCGTATCCCGCTGCGGTGTACGGAGGGACGAAATCCGCATGCGGCTGCGGGGACACGGAACCGTGCCACCGTACGGTTTGCTCCGTATCTCCGTCCGAAGCTGCGGTGCATGACGCCCCGCATCACCGCATTATCTATGTCGAGATCTATTACGCGTATGCACGTCCTTTCCACGTAAAAATCCGTACGATATTGCGGCACAGCGTGGCATACCCCGCGGCCCGCACCGCATCACTGTCTGGGAGTGCGGTATACCGTCGCGCGCGCCTCACACCCGCACGGAGATGCGGTGTGAGTGTATTTTTGTACAGTTTTTGTATACAAATTAAGATTCTTTTGTCTAAATTAAAAACCGCAGCACCGCACACCGGAGCGGTGTCCGGTGCAATGTGGTATCTGCCTTACGGTAGATTTGCAGGCGTATATCGTGCGAAACGTCGATAGTTGGGAGCGTCGGTGGCGCTGTGGACTCGGCACTTGCCTTCCAATCGAGAGGTCCGGAGATCATGACCGCCATGAAATGATATGTTTTTCGTTTCGAATTTTATATGTACATTTGTCTGACGCTCCTACAGCGAAGGAAAACATCGTGAGGTAGCCTGCCTACATCTGCGAACAAATTCAATGGTGTATGTGAAGTCGACTAATCCGCACCGGACCAGCGTGGTTGACTAGGGCCTAATCACCCTCACACAGGGTAGGATCCAGCCCCTCGGCGGGGACGTACATGAGCTGTGATAATGATGATGATAATATCAAGCGAAATCCGATAATCTGCTGATTTTTCACTCGTTTGATTTAAAAAACATTGTATCTGATAGATGTCAAACAGCAGATAAAATTATTTGAATTGAATTTAAATGAATGATGATGATGTAAATTATGATTTTTGTCGCGTATGCTGAATTTCAATCTCGAGAAAATGAAAGATTTCAAGTTTGAGTCATTAGCAAAGCGAGTGTAGAAATAACTTTTTACCACTGACAATCGACAAAGGGCTCGCGATTCTTCAAAAACAGTGAATAAAACGCTCTTTGTTTCACTGAGTGAATAAAAAAATTAAATTTGGAACATGCGCGAATATACGGATTATAGTATAGTATAGGATTATAGTAAGAGAAAATGAAAACGAGCAAAGAGGTTCTACACTCTCGCTATAAAAACGTACTAAAAACCACCAAAACGTAATATTAACTAAGTTTCAAAAACTGTTCTAATTTTACAATTAATTTCTAGTTCTTTTGTTTTCTATTGTTCTTTTATGTATTACCCATAATAAAATTTGATTCATAATCACAGAGTAATTATGTTCTCGCAGTCAATGATAAAAAGTAGAGTACCTAACACATGAAAAAAACTTAATCTCGGCTCTTGTATCCCTTGATCCGCTCAGGATTCTATTCTAGAATGTTTACTTATAATACTTTAGAATCCTCCACTCTTCTCGGGATACAACTTAGTGTCTCGAAAAGAATTCACCTTTTTTTCACTTGTTGGGTAATCTACTATTGCAGTCGAGCGCAACACACAACTTTTTACCTCACCTCAGCGAGGAAAACACCTACTACTGTTATAAAACAATTCAATATCGAATACAAAATGATACAACGAATATTACAAAAAAAATTTGAATATTGCGCCGCGACGAATTTATCATGAAATCATTTCTGTATGCAGATTCCTACGGTGAAGGAAAACATCGTGAGGCAACCTGCATACATCTGCGAAGAAATTCAATGATGTATGTGAAGTCGACCAATCCGCACTGGGCCAGCGTGGTTGACTAAGGCTTAATCGCCCTAACATAACTATTTAGGGTAGGCTCGTGCCCCTCGATGGGGACGTGTCTGAGCTGTGGTGATGATGTATTCTTCTTCCTCTCTTGGCCTTCAATCACCTGATAAGTGAGGACAAGGCCGAAGGTGGAAGCGAGGTGGTGAAATCTATACAGTATATTAGCTCGAATAATGTTGGGTTTGTAATTTGATGTAGTGCTCACGAGCCAGCCTCTTAAATATATTATTTACTGGGTACGTATACATAATGGCAGATCATTTCATAGTCGAATAGCTGTAACAGTAAATGAGGATGAGGAGAAACTGGAACGGTGAGCGGCGGGAACTTCTAGGATCGGATTAAAGAACGGAGGTCACGACTGTGTGAGGAACTCAGGAACTGGAATCGGGATACAAGTATCTATATATATACTACAGAATGAATTTTTTATCACACCGGAAAATTTTAAGGGACGCTTCAGGAAAATTTTATTTTAAATTTATTATTTTTTTATATAATAATGGATGTATATTATTATATAAAAAAAAACTATTGAAATACTGCACTAAACTAGTGCAGTGTTTTTTTGGATATTTTAGAAAATTTATATGAAATTGAATAGATGAGTTATTGTTTTTATTAATATATAAATCATTCCACAACCATATCCTGAAGCGTCCCTTACTGTATGTAATTTAGTCCAACTTGAAAGATAGAGGATAGTTTTAATATCGATTTTTGTCTTCAACATTTATTATTGCGTTTAAGTAACTTTATAATAGCGAAACGTGGTTCGCGGGAATCGCAGGCACAGCTAGGCCGTAAGTAGGTGGGGCAATGCCCTACCTTAAAAATACCAAAAACTTAGGTAAATAATTATACTAATTAAATTGTTTGTATATAGTTGAGATAAAATAAAATGTAGCGATAGGTATCTAAACTTTTCCGAACATACCACAGTTGTGACATTCATTTCATATTATAATAATTGTTTGTTCTGTGTATGGATGGCATTTGAAGGCGCCATCACATGTAGCGTAGGGTCTGTTTAATTATAATATCTGTGGTGCAGAGGGGATTCCCCGTACCATAGATTGCAATATGGGCTATATTGCAATCTATGGTACGGGGAATCCCCTTTTAAACTAAAATAAACATAAACTAGACATTGTTTATGATTATATGATTGTTTGTAGTTTGGTTACGTGAAGTGTACTTACGGTAAAGAGTGTTTTACAAAAATCGATACAATTGTTATTTTTATTGCTATAAATTGAAGATTCATTGATTTTGCGATGGATATACGGGCTTTCTTTGGGAAAAAACGAAGAGGTGAAGAGCATATTGACCAGGTGGAAGCACAAAATACAATCGCTACTCCTTGTTCCATGGCATGGCATTGGTAATGTTAGCTATGGTATTCCTTCGGATATTGCACAAATCGGAGAACCAATAATACAAGTTGTTTTAGACACATACTGGAAAAATGCCACTGATTCTTAAACTGGTTTTCCCAAACATGAAAAATCAATTTACATATACATACATATATACCTATATGTAATGGTGATTGATTTAGGAACTCGTGCTCCGAGGGCAGATCAATTATGATATTTTTTTTATTTCCGCCCTACCTGTAATCAATGCTGCCCTGCCTCAAATTCGACTCTAGCTACAGCCCTGACAGCTAGTTGCGTATAAAATGAAATTATATATAACGACGCGTACATCAAACTTCGCCAGCATTACATTTAACCAACTGTTACTCGCGAATAATTTAATTTCTAACTAGGGGCTGATAGCTAAAAGGCACGCTTGCGTTCATTAAATTTATAACTAACGTAACTAAATTACTAATTACCTCGTTCAGTAGAGTGATTACCGCGAAAGGCAATATAGCATTAATTCACGGTTAATGCTGTGCTAATGAACAGGTCGCGTTGGTTCATCTTTCGAAGTAACTATGCATTGGGCATAAACTATTTATAAATAGCAAAATACAAAATATATTTGTTATACCGGGTATAAGTGACGGTGTCCCATTACTTTCAACGGTGACTTCAGATCAATGTTAATATTTGTTTACCGATGTTTATTTTTCCCGGAAAAGCTTTTAAATCGAAAAAAAGGAGTTTTTAATACAGTCGCTCAAAAAGTAGTATATTGCAGGGCTGTTTAGCGTGCGGGATGACCACCATTACGCACTAGTGCTTTTTCTTTACCAAATGTCAAGTGTCTAGAATCTGACACACATTTTGCTTTTTTCCTGCTTTTTACTAGCATGCTAAGTTAAGATTGCGCTTAATAATCTGACTGGTCTACCAGATTTTGTATTGTAAAAGCATGCCTAAAAGCAAAGCATAACAAAAAGCACGGCTGGACCTTGCTTTTAAAAACACGGGAAGCAAAGCATAGCACGCATTTGCTTTGTCACTGCTGTGTACGTACGACGACATATTTGGCGCCAATTTTTCTAAAATTTTCTCTGCGTGATTATTGATTGTTGTTATTTGCTGAAAAGTTTAATAATTCTATAAAATGAGTGACTCTTATAACATATTAAGTGATTGAACACCACCGGAATTATGTTTAATTGCTGAAAATGCGAGTGTGAGTATTTTACCTGTAAAGTCCAAAAGCAGGTACATTGCTACATATGGTTGCTACGTAATTATTGTTTAATTTTTTCGCAACTGTATTAAAAATAGTTGTTCAATACACGTGCGGGACTGTCATTTCCACTCGTTGCAATGACAGGCTTCCCACACTTGTAGTGATAATAACTATTTCATTTTGAATTTTTATTCATGTTACGCAATGTATGGCGCGCCGGCATCATTTTTGTTCCGCTCACACTACTGGTGCGCTCACGTTCGATGACCCAAACAGCTGATTCCGCGCGCAGTATGATGGAAATATAATACGATTTACATTGCGAAGTTCTTTTGTGTAATTATTGTGGTTTTTTACAGAATGTAATTTATAAACGTTAACTAAGTTATATTACGACAGAAAATTTAGACAAAACTAATAAAAAATTCGTAAAAATTATGAATTTTCCGGGAGAAAATTTCAGTGATTTTCAAATTAGGAACATGATCTGAACTCACTGTTAAAAGAAATGGGACGCCGTCACTTATACCCTGTATATTTTGCAGGTACATTGTCGAAGCCATTATAATTTAACTAGTGAAATTATAATTACACGGTATATTGTCAATAGGCTCCATTTCGTACAATTTAACTGTCTATTTTATAGTGTTATTGTAATTTCACGGAGTTACTATGGCAACATTACAAAAACACTAGGTACCTCCATAATGAGTGGAGTTGAGGGTGTGGGACGTCGAGCGTTCTGGTTGGTCAGAGCGTGCAAATTTCCGTCTAAAAAAAGCGTTGCGTTAAATCCCGGCGATAGCGCTGTAAAACGTTCGCTATACGATTAGGGTTGCAAAAAACAGTTTTTTTTTCTATCGTGAAAAAAACTTAAAAAAACCATCCAAGCGCGAGTCGGACTCGCCCATGAAGGGTTCCGTAGGATTTATGAAGTATTAAAAAACTACTTACTAGATCTCGTTCAAACCAATTTTTGGTGGAAGTTTGCATGGTAATGTACATCATATATTTCTTTTAGTTTTATCATTCTCTTTATTTTAGACGTTACAGGGGACACACATTTTACCACTTTGGACGTGTCTCTCGCGCAAACTATTCAGTTTAAAAAAAATAATATTAGAAATTTCAATATGATTTTTGAAGACCTATCCAAAGATACCCCACACGTATGGGTTTGATGAAAAAAAAATTTGAGTTTCAGTTCTATGTATGGGGAACCCCCAAAATTTATTGCTTTTTTCTATTCTTGTGTGAAAATCTTAATGCGGTTCACAGAATATATCTACTTACCAAGTTTCAACAGTGTAGTTCTTATAGTTTCGGAGAAAAGTGGCTGTTACATACGGACGGACAGACAGACAGACAGACATGACGAATCTATAAGGGTTCCGTTTTTTCCATTTGGCTACGGAACCCTAAGAAGCACGAAAAAAGTATTTCTTTTCTGGAGCAATTTTTTTTCACGATTACAGAATTCAAAATTATTAAGGTAGTTTCCGTTTATATAATTTGTATGCCGATGCCTGAATATCTGATTTTTGACAGGCTGTTTTGACAACTAACAGTGACCTTAATATAACAGAAAATTGGGATAAGTTTTACGGTCTTGTTATAAATTCTAACAAAACGCAGACAATTATCATCGGCATTTACCATTTTGTATCACGCATCGACTACAGTTTGTTACCAGCAGTAATCTCTCGCGGAACAATTATTCCATTTAGCAAATCTGTTAAAAATCTAGGTATATATTTGATTGGTGCCTATCTTGATGGCCTCAGGTTGAGGTTATTCGGAAAAAGTTGTTTGCCGCATCCGAATCCGAAATTTTCTCCTGATGACTACAAAGTCAGTGTTACCTCAATAAATTTACTTTCTTTAATTGACTACGCTATGCCTGGGCGGGTTTCTCGGAAGTACTACTGAACCAATGTGACAATTAGGTTTTTTTAATCTGTTTTTAATACTTCAGAAATCAAAAAAATCAACTCTGAAAAGCGTCAATCCGCATCAAAAGTGAACCGCGCTCAACTGAACAATAGATAGATAGATAGACATTTATTTCAATTCTCAATCACACACATGCGTTACAATCACAACTTAAAATAAAAATATAACAATAAATAGAGACACCTACATATACCGTGGCAGTATGTGTGTGCTGCAGAAGTGCAAAAGGTCATGGCTCAGTAATCGCTATCGTACACATCAAAAATGTGTACAAAGCTCTGATATTCTGCCACAACCTAAGGGTGGCAGGCAGTCAAAAAGCATAAAATACTGAGAGTAAACAAATTAATTAATGATTTTGACTATAAAAAGAATAATTATTACCTAGAGGCGCTGTTTGGAATTTGGGCTGTGTTTGTGTGTGTGTGTGTGTGTGTGTGTGTGTGTGTGTGTGTGTGTGTGTGTGTGGTAACATTCATGTACACTCCAACCAGACCGCGAGCGAAGCAATCATCAAAATGAAATAGGTATACCCAGGATATTATTTTTTGTCTACGACAGTACGAAAACCTATGATCTCAAATCACACGTTAACGCGCGTTGACAACAGTATAGCAACAATATCATTGTGTTTAAAAAGGGGCTTTAGCATGTGTTACGTCTCGAATAAAATGCATGTAAGTAGTTGTAAGCGCGCATTAGCATAACGCGCATTGACGCTTATCATCGGAACTAGGTCTAGGCGCCTCACCTGCACTCTCGCCTCGCTGAGGTCCAGCCTCATCGCCAGCTCCTCCCTGGTGAACACGTCGGGGTACTGCGTCTTGTCGAACGCGCGCTCCAGCTCGTGCAGCTGGTACGTCGTGAACGTGGTGCGGCTGCGGCGCACCTGCTTGCAATGCATTCATTATGCTTTATTTGGATCGTCCGCAGTCGTGTTACAGGGTAGCTCCAATGAGAATTTACATCGCCGTGAGAGCGAGATACCCACAACAAGAGATACCAACAGTAGTGGTGTCTCCGTTTCAATATTGTTTCAACCCTGCTCAGTATTAGCGATCATGGTAACGCTCCTGCGATCTGCGTGCGCGTGGTCACTGTCCCCGTTTTCCATTTAAACATTACCAATTTTTCAAGCTAACGTCAAATCATCATCATCACAGCTCATATACGTCCCCCACCGAGGGGTTCGAGCCTACCCTATGTTAGGGTGATTAGGCCTTAGTCAACCACGCTGGCCCGGTGCGGATTGGTCGACTTCACATACATCATTGAATTTCTTCGCAGATCTATGCAGGTTGCCTCCCGATGTTAGGAGCGTCAGACAAATGTACATATGAAATTCGAAACGAAAAACACATTGGTACATGGCGGGTCTCGAACCCTGACCCCCCGATTGGAAGGCAAGTGCCGAGTCCACAGCGCCACCGACGCTCTTAACATCAAATGTTGACCATGTTTTGCGTTTCTTTTAAAAAATGTTAACATTTCTAGCCGCGCTATTTGTCATAAAGGAAATCTAACCCAAAAATCAAGGTACTGTTTAAATGGAATGCATTACTTTAACATACGATGCCAGCCCCCCTAGACAAGATGCCTTTCGATAATCGCAAACGCAATCGCTAAACGGATAATGTATGAGATTTGACAATTGCACTCGAAAGCTAAACGAGGGCTTATGTCAAATCGCATACATTTTCCTTCTAGCGATTGCGTTTGCGATTATCGAAAGGCATCTTGTCTAGGGGGTCAGCTCTGCTAGCATAACGCTAACGAAACGTGATGATGCTAAAAGTGTTGAAAATGCTGCACATCTGTGCTTAGATGGAACGCGCCTTGTGCCCACTTTCTCTATTGTCCACTTATAATTGCCTCCGTGGTCTAGTGTTCGAGGCCACCGAGTGTTGATTGGAAGGTTCGGGGTTCGATTCCCCATGGGGGCAGATGTTTTCTGCTCTGCGGGGCGATTCTCTAAAGTGACAGCCTTAGTTCGTCGCTGTGACAGCGCTGTATGGCATTACCTATCATAGTGAAAACAGTAATACAGCGCTTCCACAGCGACGAACTCAAGACTGTCACTTTAGAGAATCGCTCCGCTGTCTGATTGGTGGTAGGGCTTCTGAGCCCGCGTGACTAGCTACCACCGTTCACCTAAGTTAGTCGCCATAATAACAATGTTATATCATTGTTGTGTTCTGACTTCAGACAATTAGAAGGACGATAGCCAGATCCTCGATTGTTGAGGTCTAGAGCTTATCTGTGTGGTATTTAAGAAAACTGTGCTGAACTGCTTAAGCGGTTTTTGATGACATAGATCAGGGGCCTTACCATGATCGCTTATAGCAAGGTTAAAACAATATTGAAACAGAGACACCGCTCTTGCTGCGTATAGCGCCATCCCGCTCTCAGCGCGGTTTTAATATTGTTTTGAGTGATCATGGTTAGGGGGCAGGGCTGTCCAAAGCGCGGCCCGCGGCTTACATTTGAGCGGCCCGCGACATGTTTCTAAACTGCCGCAAGTACCCAAATTTTCCTTTGGAATTTTTGGTAAAATTACATTTTGTACTTAGCTCAAAATTATATAAATGAATTAAAATGTTTAAAATAGTTTATTACACTTCACATTAATTTACTTAATTGACAAAGACTAGTATTTATTTTTTTGTACGACTGCTTCAAAAATGGCGTAAGGTATTACATAAAAGTTTTCTGCCACTCACTATTATTCGGGGCATTAGGGTGTTCTAACTTCAGACAATTAGAAGTACGATAGTCAATTCCTCGATTGTTGAGGTCTAGAGCTTATCTGTGATATTAAAAAAAACTGTGCTGAATTGCTTAAGCTGTTTTTGATCACATAGCTCAGAGCTGTCCAAGGCGCTAAACTACCACAAGTACCCAAATTTTCTTTTGTTATTTTTGGTAAAATTACGTTTTATTTAATTTCTATGGTACTTAGTAAAATGTTTAAAATAGTTTATTAAACTTCACATTAATTTACTTAATTGACAAAGACTAGTATTTATTTTTTTGTACGACTGCTTCAAAAATGGCGTAAGGTATTACATAAAGTTTCTGCCATTCACTATTATTCGGGGAATTACCGAACTGTGTTTGTTCGGTCGCCGATTGTCGACGTCCTTCATTTAACGTTCGATAATGATATATCATCTGAACGTTTGAATAGTTTAATTTCGTATTGCTGTTTTGTTTGTAACCAAAATAACACATAATTTTTTAACCAAAATAACAAACATTATGTCTGCGATGAAGCGAGAAGTAGGTAAGTGATGAAAATCTTGCATTCGATTAGAAATAGACTATTTTATCTGCAACAATAAGAAAACAATTCAGTGTATGATTTGTACCTATGCAAGTTATGTCGGTAAATAAAGAGTACAATGTAAAACGATATTGTACTTACTTCACATGAAGAAAAGTTTAAAAAGTATGTCGGTGAATCAAGAAAAAATGTTGTGGCTGACTAAGGAAAAGCTAATTCACCAAACAAGTATGTTTTCGAAAGTTAGTTCTGACAGTGAACAAAGTTTGGCTGCTTCTTATAAAGTTTCATTGCAATTAGAATTAAAAAATTGTTGGAACTACGTTAAGAAATTGTTGAAACTTTCTGTAAATTATTGACTTATTGTTAAGGAAGAGCTGAGCTTCCTAGGACAAGCATATCTCTTGCTTAAAACGTAGCTCCGACCATGATTTATAGTGAACTAACCTAAGTTACCAAATAAACATTTGTGACTTTGATTTTGAGTTAGCCAAATTATTATTAACTTAGGTATTTGATTCTGCGGCCCTCCAATCTATTAAGTGACATGTATTGTCGCTCGACCGTGTTTCATAGATCAAGTGCTCATGTATTTATAGTAAAGTACCTTCCGCGGCCGTCCAGTGTCTAGCTCCAAGTGATCGGCGTGGTCTGCGTGCGCGTGGTCGCTGTGCTCGCTGTGCTCGGCGTGCTCGGCGTGCTCGTGCTCGTGCTCGTGCTCGGAGTCCGAGTGACCCCCGCTCTCGCTTTTCAGTTCTGCGCGATCTAGCAACAAAAAGAATTTGATTAAATCTAAAAGTTAATACTCCGAGGGGAATATTTTAAAGATATTGATGTTATAACGGTTGCGTTACAATACGAGTATATTTACGAAATATAATGTTTGTTCATAAAAATATACAATTGTTTTGTAAAAACAATGATATTTATTAAGTAAATAAAAAAAAGTTAGCGAATGCTAGGCTCAAAAAAGTAACAATTCTTTTAGAGGCCTTTGTGTACGTTTCTACAACAAACTCCCGATCAATATTAAAAAACTTAGTTTGAATAAATTTTAAGTTACAATTTTAATAAATAAGTATAGTATAAAGTGATATGAAGTGTCTTATTTTATGACATATAAAACATAAAACTACCTGAGATTGACAAATAATACGACAAGTTGATGTCCATAAGTCCATTTATTGTGATTATCGGATAAATGTATTTGATTTCATAATATGTTCCAATCACTACGACAGTCATTTTTATGGATTTTTTTATAAAGTCAAAGTTATGTTTGGGAAATACTATTATTGTAATGTCGGTAATTTAAAAGAGGGTACAAAAAAAATAGAACCGACTTCAAAAACACTGAAAACTTAAAAATAATATAAGAATAGGTACAGACAACATCACACTTCTATATTGAAGTCGGCGCCAAACGATGATCTCCTAGAAAGTGTTAAATTTGTCACCGACTTCAATATAGAAGTGTGATATTGTCTGTACCTATTCTAATATTATTTTTAAGTTTTCAGTGTTTTTGAAGTCGGTTCTATTTTTAGTAAAAAAAAAAATATTTTTTACTTTTTAGTAAATGAAATCTTTTTAGTGAAAGAAACCCTAAATTAGTATTTTCCTCGATTTTCTATGGGATCCCATCATCAGATCCTGACTTTGGTGACCATGGGACCCTTGCAGTATACTCTATCAAATACAAAAAGAATTTTGGAAATCGGTTTAAAAATGACGGAGTTATGAGGTAACAAACATAAAAAAAATACAACCGAACTGATAACCTCCTCCTTTTTTGGAGTCGGTTAAAAAATAAGACCTTCCGAGTTACTTGCCTGTTCTTCTCGAGAACGCTCCCCCAGTTTCCAAGTCTCCCAAAAATTCTCCGAACAGGTGTAGAATCAACTTTTTTTTTTCATTTTTCTTGTATTTGTATATATCTTAATTATGGTTGGGGTGTATGTACATAAAATGTTTAAATAATGCGTTGCTTATCTTAGTTTGTTACATTCTTTAATGAATTTTATTGATTAATTAGATTCTTGTATTCTGTATGACGTTAATAGCTGTAAAGGTCTGTTTTGAATAAAGATTTTTTTGGTTTGAGTTTAATAAATTTTGAAGTTTGAGACAGCCTAGTTTAATGGTGGCAAACAAGTTTAAAAATTATAATAATGATGTCGATACACTTTAGCGTCGATGAGATGCACCTCACCAATCTCACCATTCGAATAGTTCACCTATTGCAAACCTGTTTCAATTTTAAGGTTTGTTATGTTTAACTAAATGCGAATCACCATGCGATTTGATTTCAAGCTCTAAATCCGTGTTACTATCGGATAAAGTAGAAATGAATTATTGAAAAATATTACAACGACGTATAATGTTAAATCATACATCTTTCGAAGTTTAGTTTCTCAGGAACGCGTAGAGACATCAGACTAAAATTAATATCAAATTCTCCTGTGTTAGGTCTATTTAAGCTAAGAAAAAATCTAACTTGTAAGTCAACATATTAAGGGCAAAATCTGATAAGTGATAACCGCATATTTGTAAATATATATGAACTTATGATTATTATACTTATTATATACTTAGATAAGTTTGTACGGAATCCTCGGTGGGCGGGTCCAACTCTCATTTGGCCAGTTTATTATTCAACAATTTTTGGTATACTTAATATTTTTAAGAAGAAGAATTTTTCTTGAGTGATTTTCTGTGATCGACAAAATGCCTCCACCTCACAGAAGACCACATTGAAATGACGTCATGTTGTATTCGCGCGAGAGTGAGGCTGATAGACCTTGTAGGGGTTGCTGTCAGCACTCTAGTGTTGACGACATAACCAAGGAATATGTATGTCATCACCACAGCTCGTATGTCCCCACCGAAGGAGTTCTAACCTACCCTAAGTTAGGGTGTTTAGGCCTTATCTACACCTGACGAGGAAGCTGAGCTTCGTCGGGTGTATGCGGCAGCCAAGAAGGCCCTACGGAATCAAATCTGCAGGGCCAAGGAGGAGTCCAGGGAGTCGTTCATACGGCTTCTGGATGATGATCCGTGGGGGCGTCCGTACCGGATGGTGAGGGGGAAATTCAAAGCTTCCGCTCCCCCTACCTCCGCTATGGACAGGGGGCTGCTGGATCGGGTGCTAGGGACTCTGTTCCCCGATCCCGGTCCGTTCCAGCCCCCCAGAATGGTCCCCCCGGACACTCCTCCGGTGGAGGTGGCTGCCGCGATCCCTCCCGTGTCGAACGTGGAATTCGACACGGTGAGGGACCGGTTCCGGCGCAAAAACAAGGCGCCGGGACTGGATGGTGTCGTGGTGGTGGCATGGTGGTGCCCTCGACAAAACGAGGGCCATGTTATTCCACGCCCCCCGTCGCAGGATCCCACCGGGGCTCCGCGTCCGAGTGGAGGGGGTTCGTATACCGGTCGAGGCGCACTTTAAGTACCTCGGCCTGGTTCTGGACCCCCGATGGAGTTTCGAGGAGCATTTTAAGCTCCTCGCTCCACGGCTGTGCGCCGCTGCAGCCGCACTTGGACGGGTCCTCCCTAATGTGGGAGGTCCAGGATCGGCGTGCCGTCGACTGTATCACGGGGTAATACGGTCGATGGCACTCTATGGAGCCCCGGTATGGGCAGAGTGCCTCTCCTCCCGAACGGTGGCCCTCTTGCGACGTCCGCAGAGGGTCATAGCGACCCGGGCCGTGCGAGCTTATCGCACGGTCAGTCACGGCGCGGCCTGCGTTCTAGCGGGCCAAACGCCGTGGCATGTCGATGCACGCGTCCTCGCGGAGGTGTATCGACATCGGGTTGCTACTCGTGAACGGGGGGGACGATCCGCTCCACAGGAAGTGGAGCGGATTCGTACCCTGGCGCAGAGGGAGGCTCTGCGTCAGTGGGGTGTGGCACTCGCCTCCCCAGCTGCCGGCCACCGGACGATCGACGCGATCCGTCCGGTGTTGGAGGAGTGGGTTGGGCGTCGGCAGGGCAGCCTCAAGTTCCGCATGGTGCAGGTACTGACCGGGCATGGCTGCTTCGGTCACTACCTGCACCGAGTCGCGCGTCGGGAGGAAACGCCGCGGTGTCACCACTGCGACGCTCCCGATGATACGGCCGAGCACACCTTGTTGGTGTGCCCGGCCTGGCGACCCCAGCGCAGCGAACTTAACGCTGCGCTGGCAGGCGGAGACCTCTCGCTGCCGAGCATGGTCGTGGCCATGCTCCGCGGCGAGGCGGAATGGGAGGCTGTGGCCTCCTTCTGCGAAGAAGTAATTTCGCAGAAGGAGGCTGCGGAGAGGGAGCGGGAGGAAGATCCCCAAGCCGCTCCCCTCCGCCGCAGACGGATAGGCAGGCGAAGGCGGGCATTCGCACAAGCGATGCCTGTCTAATGACCCTGCCGTGGAGGCCTGCGTGCACGGTTGGCCCCGTGCACGCCGCCGTAAGGCCCTCCGTCTGGGGATTGCCCTGGTGTTCTCGGGCAATCCCCCCTTGGCGATAGCCTGACCAGGTGGTCAGGCTTGCCCGGGCGCGTGGGTAGTGGAGTCGCAGTGTGGACCTTACCATGCGCGCCCACAAGGGCAGGGAGAACACCGGGGGGTTTTAGTGGGTCGGCCTGGAACTTTGCCGGGCCAGCCCCACACACGCCTGCCGTCTAGCCAACGGCGGGTACGGTGCGCTTACGCATTTCCCCCCGACAAAAAAAAAAAAAAAAAAAAAGGGTGTTTAGGCCTTAGTCACCCACGCTTGCCCAGTGCGGATTGGTCGACTTTACATACTCCTTTGAATTTCTTCGCAGGTGTATGCAGGTTGCTCACGAAGTTTTCGTTCACCGCAGGAGCGTCGGACAAATATACATATTATGAAAAACGAAAAACACATTGGTACATGACAGGATCGAGCCCCGGACCTCCCGATTAGAAGGCCAGTGTCGAGTTCAAAGCGCCACCGACGATCTAACCACTAACCAACTAGAGTTAAAGGTAAACGATAAAAATAAGCAGAAAGTAACCAAAAACATTTCCATTTTGGACATGCGGTATGTTAATTTTTTTTTCTCTTCTATTTTGTGGCACTTCATGTATTGACATAAAATGTGAGACTGAACCGATCCCACAGTCAATCTGTATATACAGTTTTGTGGGACTTTGTACATATGTAAGGCCTTATTTGTAAGTTTTAATAAATAAATAAATAATAATAATAATTAATTATTGCATATTATTTAATCGTGTTACCTGTCCCATCACTAATACATATGCTCCCCTTGATAATCCAACAGTTTTCCCACCATCAGAACATGACATGTATCTTTTAATCCCTGATCCGCGACCTATGGCAAACGAGCGTACAGTAGCGGGCTATAGTTTTAGTGATGTTTATGTTACTGTTATCGACTATCGTTACTTTTGCAGTTTCATATTTTTGACTTTGGATTTTGTTTTGAAATATTAATTATTGCAGTTTTAATATGATACAATTAATTTCAACAGCCTTAATGTTCTTTGGTCGCAAGCGAGACTGCTAATAACGAGGTCTCGTGTTCGATCCCTGGAAGCCATTTATCTTTTAACCGACTTCAAAAAAGGAGGTGGTTCTCAATTCGATGCGTATGTTTTTTTTTGTGTGTATGTTACGCGATTACTCCGCCAATTGTGGACCGATTTTCAAAATTCTTTTTGTATTCGATAGAGTATAGTTCTGGGGTCGTGCCAAGGTCACCAAAACCAGGATCTGATGATGGCATCCCATGAAAATCGAGTAAAACCAGCTGGTACCATTAATACCAGCTGGTATTAAATTAGGGTTTCTCAATTCACTTAAAAGATATCATTCACTGAAAAGATTAAAATAAAAATTATTTTACAAAAAATAAAAACCGACTTCAAAAACACAGAAAAGTTAAAAATAATATAGGAATAGGTAACAACATCACACTTCTATATTGAAGTCGGTGCCAAATGATGATCTCATAAAAGTCTTTAAATTTGGCACCGACTTCAATATAGAAGTGTGATGTTGTTTGTACCTATTCTTATATTATTTTTAACTTTTCAGTGTTTTTGAAGTCGGTTTTAATTTTTTGTAAAATATTTTTTTATGTTTTATTTTCAATGTTCTATGTTTCACAAACATTATTATACATGGATTCATCACTGCATCATACACGAATTCTATGTCATTTCATCACATTAGAAGCTCAAGCACTAAAATTTTGTCACAATTCGTTAACAGGCCTGGCCTTAATCAATAACATTGGTAAAATTGTTGTTTGTCACTATTTACGTTTTTTATGTTAATACAAGATGTAACTTTTTTTTTTTTTTTCTTTATAAAAAACATCGCCCCACACTAGGATTTTCTCTTGTGTCGTGGGTGCAGTTACAAACAAAGAATTATCACATGCACATACGCCCAGACCGGAACAAATTTCTGTAGGCCATACAAAATATCTGTCCCGAGCGGGAATCGAACCCGCGACCCGTTGCGCAGTAGGCGATCACTCGACCTCTGCGCTAACTTTGCATTGAAGTTAACATAAACGTTGAAATATATTGATTATGAATTTCTCAGTAAATCGGAATTAATATCTAAAACTGAATATCAACAGCCTAATCATGTTCATATAAATTAGCTTTGATCGTACACACGCTCCCATCCCTCGTCTCTTCACAAAGCCGCCCCATCCAAACTTTCTGCCGGTTAATTGCTCGCAAACGGCCCAGAACCGTCCCTATCTCGTCAGTATAAAGCACATTCTCCCGCGCACCAACCATCTTTATTGCCCTACGATACTCAAAAAATACTCTTTATTGTTACGCACTTAACGTCACTTCATGTTAGTTCAGTTTATTTATACTAATTCCATTTTAATTTCATTGTTACGATTGTACCGAGGATTCGATAGGGAGTTAACAATGTAATGAACAAAACGTAAGTTGGCAACGTAAACATTCATTGTTGATCACCCCTGACCTATATCTGAACTATTTTGAATTGGTGATCGTATAAATCTATTCAGCTTGGAATTGGAGGTATTAACAACCTTTTCTTACGTTTTATTCTCGGTAATCCGTGATCACATTGACATCCATAGGGAACGCATGGTACAATAAACTATTGAGATTGTTTTCAAATATCTTCAATTGATATCGATTAAGTGATCTTGACGCGTTTAGTATTAGAATCACTACTGAAACCAAAATAATTAACATTCCACTTTATTGTATATACGAGAAACCAAATTGAAAAATGTCTCGAAACTCTATTTCATTCAGTAAAAGTGCAGCTTTATCATTTTGTGACTTCAATAAAATCGTTACGAGACAACTCCACTGTATCAAACAATTTGAAGCCCAACATCATATTATCCATTCAACTATCACACGAAGCACTTTGAGAGAATTATCGGAATGGAGCAATGAATCCTTGTAAATTAGTCAGTAATACCTTCATCATAGAGGTCATAATTAATAACACAACTCCGCTTTGAGCCCGAAATGGCCTGTAACTCGAAGTTATAAGAGCATCGCAATTGAGTTCGCGTCAGACGTAATAAACCGTTCACTGGGGCGGCACAAAGCGAACCTGTAAAATTAATATCGCGTTAAACAATTTGTATCATCGCATTGTCACCAAAAATGTTATTAACCTGTTCTGTAGTGGGACCACGATTGCGGACAATTTTGGGACAGTCTTTATTTGATGCAAATGAACAAACTGCCACACTAATCGCTTCATCACCACAGCTCAAATACGTCACCACCGAGGGGCTCGAGCCTATCCTAAGATAGGGGGTTTAGGACTTACGGCCGGTCTCAATATCCTATCTATCTGTGGATTTGTTTACTGGAGATAGAATTTTGACGTATTTTGTATAGAGCTAATGTCAAATATCTATCGCTAGTAACCAAATCCATAGATAGATAGGATATTGAGACCGGCCGTTAGTCAACCACGCTGGCCCAGTGCGGATTGGTCGACTTCACATACACCTTTGAACATTTCGCAGATGTATGCAGATTGCTGCACGATGTTTTCCTTCACCGTATGAATTTCATATGAACATTTGTCTGATGCTCCATCTGATAAATGTTCATGTCAAATTCGAAAAACACATTAGCTTAGAGCGACGTTAAAAATAATATTAAAAAAGAGACACTGCGTTGTGGGATCATAGTAAGAAGACTTATGGTAAGCGGCGACCTATGGTGTGTGCGTTTCCTTTTAGATTCGCAAAGAAGTAACCTCTACAAGGACCAGTGTACCACTGTTATTAGTCACAGTACCCACTAATTTCAATGCCTGTCTTACCCCTCAAACCGGAAAACAGTGACGCAAGTACCGATGCATTATGACAGAAATAAGTAAGGTATAGAACCCGCGTAGCTGTCTCTATACCGAGTCTCCCTGTTTCTTACACGAATATCTTGGAATAATAGTTAATATAATAATTGATTGCAAATTAAATCTTTTAATGTGACGAACCTTTACTTCGCGGGTGTATTAATGATCCAGATTTTCACAAAGGCTGGGGCCTTATTCTGCTAGCGTTAACGCATTTGTAGCGTATCAATAACACTTCAATAGTATCAACTTTTGATACAATTCTTGTCGGTTAACAGATTATTAACTAAAACATTTGTCACTATTGACTTATCAAGAAATTGTAGCACGAATAAGTTGCATCAGGAAATGCGTATAAATGCGACAAAACCAGTTTTATTGAAACGCTATCAGGACACGACAACGATTTTAAGTATGATGTATTTTCTTTTCACTGACGCATATTTGTGAATTCTTTTTATACAATTTATGTCATTTCTCGTAATAAGCTCGTTAAAACATCTAATTGATGTATTGTTTATAAATCGAAAATACACAATTAAATCCTTTCGATTTGTATATTAATTATTGAATTTAATAAAGTATGTACACATCATTATACATAAATATAAATAAGTAAAGACTACCTTAGTCTCAAAAGCAAAACCGAATAAAGTTCATGTTAAAATACTTGATATTAATTAAGTTGGAAACCTGTCAAATGCGTGAGGAAAAATGTTCAGGACACTGCCAGTGAGTTCGTTATTGGAAACTTTTGCAAAATGCAAGAGTGCATAGCATTGTGCGCCGTTATGCCACCAGGGGACCACCAAGTTCTTCTAATCTATCTCCATTCTCCATGATGGAATTAATTTGTTGTTTACGCGATTAAAAATAATGTATTTTATCCGTGATAAATAGATTGTCACCCTACTCGGGAATCGTTTAATGATTACAGAGCGACAGACGCAGCCAGGCGTGAGTCGGGCTCGCTTCAAACTCTTCAATACAGAGTCAGAATTGACGGAATTTAATTAAGCTACACAATTTCATAACTAATTGATCATCACTATTCAATAATATTTTACTGTTATATTATTTTCTTTTACTATTAATTGTCGTTGTGTGCAATCGCAAATCGATCATATAAGACCTCTCGCTATGTATGGATCTGAATAGTAATGGAATGTAATGCTAATTATAGCTAATTTCATTAGCACGCTTATTTTCTCATTTTAGCACGATTCTTACGTGTTATTTGCTGAAATCAAACTATGAAAATAGGTATTAGTTTGTTTATCGTTTATTTTTTGTAGTCATTTTAGTTGATAACCCATGATGAAACATCAATTTATATCAAACATACATCGTCAACCTACACGCCACCGGCACTCAGCGCTTTGTAACAGCGCTGGCGACAATTTGTATTTGCCACTTCTAGTAACTTCACTTCTGTAAAGACAGGCTAAGAAACCATTGTACAAATACCTCAAGACTATAATTTTATTTATGTTTGTTACAAGCTTTTTTAAAAGCTTGACATGACAGCTATTCAGTATATTAAGTAGCTGCGTAACTTGATTTTATATCGAACCTATCTGAGCCACTTTCGTAATATAATAAATAAATTTCAATTTTGCAATTTTAGTCGTAATTTACTCCCAGCCGGCTCTCCGTAAAATTTACTTAATTTTTCTGTTCTTTTCCCGCGTCGTAAAAGTTAGACCACCACTGATCAAAAATTATCTAGCCTACCTCACGCTAAAGATAAAACAATTAAAGAGAATCAAACCACGCAGCGAATCAAACAAATCTGTAGCACTAATCGAGTATATACGAGATATTAAAATCAATAACAAAATAAATCAGTGATCAAGCCAATCCGTTTATCCCATACCATGCGAAAACATCAAGAAAAAATCGGCTTTACAATCAAATGGAGAGTGCACAAATTGGCTATTAAGCCATAGAATCAAAGAGTAACTTTCAATCGAGTGCCAATTTGCAAGGATTACCCCCGGCTGGCAGCAAAGCACGTTATTTTATATTGTATTGCTGAAGCCGACACGACTTTTTATGCCAATAAAAAGCGTAGGTACGAGCATGTTACGTTGTAAATGCGTTTAGTTAGTTCCTCTGCTGATTCATTCAATACTACTGATTTCCAAAAAAAGGGACAAAGAATTTCTCAATAATTCCCTATTGATAAATATACCTACATAATGTGTAGGTAATATTAATTAATGTGTTTTTCGTTTTCGAATTCCATATGTTCGAGTACATTTGTCCGACGCTCCTACGGTGAAGGAAAACATTGTGAGGCAACCGGCATACATCTGCGAAGAAATTAAATGGTGTATATGAAGTCGACCAATCCGCACTGGGCCAGCGTGGTTGACTAAGGCCTATGCACCCTAACTTAGGGTGGGCTCCAGCCTCTCGGTGGAGACGTGTATTAGCTGTTACGATGATGAATATTAATTAATTGTATGTGAAAACACATCATTTTCCAGAGTTTACAAACTGTTTAATATTGAGCCAGAAATTGTGTGAATCGAAATATGTAGAGCAAAAACTCTTGCACCAGTATTTAAAAAAAGAGAAAATTTTCTATTTTTGTAAAGGTTTTTTTAGTTTTAACAAATTTTAAATATAATTACATGGTTTAATGGCCTGTATGCTTGTTATTTAACAAAGGCTAGTATTACCCTCAATGACTGACTCGTTTTGGATATTTAAAAACAAATTGTTAATATACGACAAGTCATTTTATAAATTAGTTTTTTTTTATAATTTGTATCAAAAATAGAAACAAATAGTCCCCACGTATTTTGTAATTTTTCTATAATTTGCACCGACATCAAAAAAAGAAAGAGGTTCTCAATTCGATGCGTATCTTTTATCGTGTGTATGTTACGCGACAATATTGAGGACCAATATTCAATTTTTTTTTGTATCCGATCGAGTATACTCCTACGGTGGAACCATTGTTACCAAAGTCAGTTTTTTTTTTCAATTATATCTACAATCAGTGTTTACACTTTCAGCAGATTTGTTGTAAGTAATTTTGGCAAAGTCAGAATTTGATGATGGGATCCCAGTAAAATCGAGGAAAACCCTTAAATTTTATAGATGTGTTCAATTGTTATTGACAAACCAGCACGGCAATCGGGAGCTTAAGTTAATAAGTGTTTCGTACAATCATGGCACTAGGTCGATAACTAATTATGGGTACGATATACCTGAAGTAAGTAATTATTATGGCAAAAGGACTCTCATAAAAAGATACCATATGTAATTAACAGTTTGCCTGTTGTCATTAGACGAGAACCAAAGAAAAAAAGTTTTAAACGAATGTTAAAGAAATATTTGCTAGAAAAAAATACATTTTTATATCACATACGTATTATATTGATTAAGCATATGAGTAGAGACTGGATTATATGCAACAAAAAACACTGCAAAGTTAAAAATAATATAAGAATAGGTACAGACAACCTCACACTTCTATATTGAAGTCGGTGCCAAATTTTAAGACTTTCTAGGAGATCATCGTTTGGCACCGACTTTAATATCGAAGTGTGATGTTGTCTGTACCTATTCCTATATTATTTTTGACTTTTCAGTGTTTTTGAAGTCGGTTTTTATTTTTTACCCAGGACTATACTCTATCGAATACAAAAAAAAATTTGAAAATCGGTCCAGAATTGGCGGAGTAATCGCGTAACATACACACAAAACACATTGGACACAGCTTAAAATTTAAGGGTTTTCCTCGATATTTATGAGATCCCATCATCAGATCCTAATTTTGGTGACCTTGGGACTACCCTTGGAGTATACTCTATCGCATAGAAAAAGAATTTTGAAAATCGGTTTACAATTGGCGGCATAATCGTGTAACATACAAACACAAAAAAAACATACGCATCGAATTGAGAACCTCCTCCTGTTTTGAAGTCGAAAAAGCTTGCTGTATGCATGCAAATATGCATGAAAAATGCACAAAAATTGGCAGAGTATGCGAAATTAAATGATAAATTTTAGGAACCCAAAAAAAGAAAAGTAAGTTTTTTTTTTTTTCAAAATCAGCATAAAACTAGTAAAGTATCCTTTGATAGGCAACAATAGGTATATAGTAACATCATATGAAATGAAAATTATTTAATATTTTTGAAAACGTAAACAATCAAGTATTGTTCCAAATGGTCAGTGGTAAGATTGTGTCTTCGATCATTTATTAGTACATTGTTAACCTAGGGGTGAAAGTAACTTATTTAGTCCCGAGACGGGGTTTGGCGCACGAACGTAGAGAGGGCGCCAATAGTTCGAGGGACTAAATAAGTCTTTAACCCGAGGTAAACACTGTGCTTTTCATTACGAATACAAGGAAAGTAAAAATAAAAACATGAATCAGCTAAAGAACAAAAGAGTGATTTTTTTAAAATAAATCAACAACTTCTGCTTTTGCCTCTTCTCTTATGTATGAAATCACTGCTATACGGAATAATAAACAAAATTCTAAACTGGAAAAAACAAATGAAGATCGGATTGCCGCTTACCCCGCTTACCCCCTTATTTTGTTTTTTTTTCTGTGGCCGGCCAGCTATTCAGCCATTATTTTTCATTTTAATCATTGAAAAAATGGTAAATATTTTGCCCAAATCTATGTTATTTTAAAAAAATTGTTGCAAGTAAATTATAATAAAGTCATTCAAAAAATAAATTCTTTAAATACTTTACATTACTTATGTTATTTCAATTTTACATCTTGCTGTGATTGAGTGGCTGTATAGAAAGTCGGAAAATGGTTCAACAAAAATATGAAAATAGAACTAGTTTGTTTTTTAAAATTTGACAGCAGCTTTCAAATTTTAAAAAAGAAACGAGTTCCTTTTTCACATTTTTATTGAACCATGTTCCGACATTCTATAATGTCACTCAATTAAAGCGCGGTGTAAAATTGAAATAACATAATATTAAGTATTTAAACTTAAAGAATATATTTTTAAATGACTTTATTATAATTTATTTTCGACTATTTCTTTAAAATAACATAGATTTGGGCAAAATATTTACCATTTTTTAAATTATGAACATGAAAAATAATGGTTGAATAGCTGGCCGGCCACAGAAAAAAAAACAAAATAAGCGGGAAAGCGGCAATGCGATCTTCATTTGTTTTTTCCATTTGTAGAGTTTTGTTAATACTTCCGTATAGCAGATATTTAATTATATTTGTATAACATTGTGTGAATAGTTAACACAATGAGTTCATCTGATTCAGCTAAAGTTAACGCCTGATTTTATAAGAGAAAGCGGGCTAAATCAGAAGTTGTTAATTTATGTAAGTAAAATAAAATTTACACGTTTTTTCTTTAGCTAATTCATTGTGTTATTTTTACTTTCCTTGTATTCGTAATGAAAAGCACAGTGTTTACCTCGGGTTAAAGACTTATTTAGTCCCTCGAACTATTGGTGCCCTCGCTACGCTCGGGCGCCAAACACCGTCTCGGGACTAAATAAGTTACTTTCACCCCTAGGGTAACAATGTACTATTAAAATTGGGAAAGATTCGCTCCACATCCACTGAGGTAACTGGGCAGATTATGAACTATCAAATTTGGTCAAATTCAGTATATTATCACTTTTATCGCATTTCGGAACGCAGGGTGTGTCCGTGAGTGCACTGCAGTTTGAAAAATATTGTAAATGTACCGATAAAATGCTTCATAAGGGATCTTAGGTAAAATATGCTATTACCGCTAAGGATGACTTAAATATGCAAATGCATATAATCCGGTCCATACACATGAGACTCGACTGAGTTTACAGACAAACTATTTTAACAGTTTTGTGGACCTTTTCGCTTAAGAATAGGATAAAATCTGTTTGTATTAATAAATTAATTGAAAAAAACGTGTTTCATGTTTATTCCAAAGGTATTTACGTGGTAGTCATGAACCGAGCTGATGATGGAAGAATCCTTAACTTTCAGGAGTAAGAGGTTAGTTTTTGAAATACAATAGGCACGTGTACCTATTGACCCTTTGCCAAATTCCTTCAACTTACTTTGGTGAGTTGGTATTAAATTCACTATTAACTAAAAAATAAATACAAAAAAATCAGTTAAAAGTAATAAGAATAAAGACATCATTACATTTCTATATTGAAGTGGGTGTTCTGTAAATAATGACTTAAATAATGGTAACCTATAGATACTCAGAAACAGGCGAGAAGCTGTATCTATATTTCTCTTATAATATACTATACCAAACAAAAATACTTTCCATTATTAATCTTACCTAAAAAAAGCCCGAGCAGATAATAGCAACACCAATTTTCAAAGCAAATCAAGCCATAACAACTGGCAACCCTCGCATACAGGCCACTACAGGCCACAAAAGATTATGGACCTCCCGTCGCGTCCCACTGAAGAGCGCACATTATTAATATTTTATTATATTATAACACATGTTGTGCCCAATAATAACATGGGTAGCTCATTATCTCACTTCGGTAGTCATTAAAGGCTTAAAGTGGTTTAATCTCGGCGGCACATTGTAATATGCGATGGCTTCGAGGCAAGATCAACGGTGGAGTTTAACCACCACTTGAGATGTATTTTGATAAAATAAACCGGCGAAGGGAACCGGTAAGTCGGACTCAAACATGTAGAGTTCCGTACCATTGTTTCCAAAAAAATTGTATTCTCCAAACAGGGGTAGAAGAGGTGATAATCTATACTATTCTATGCGTCGGTCAACAGAGCATGGTAATATATTTTAAAAAAAACACTTTTTAGGGCGTTAATCATTTACAACAAAACAAGAAAAAATAATAACATTGACTATATTTTTTTTATTGCAATTAAGTTGGCAAACAAGCTAACTGCCCACCTGATGGTAAGTGGTAACAGTCACCTATAATACATGTGGTTCTTGTGAGATTCGCAGCAAAACTGCAGCCCCCACAAGAACCACAGTGTGCGTTGCCAACTTGTGACTTAAGATATAAGTCACGGTACCCAGTAATTTCAATGCCATATCTTACCCTTTAAACCGGAACACAGCACTGCAAGCACTGCTGCTTTGCGACAGAAATAGATAAGACGGAGGTACCCATGTACTTACACGACCCTGGTACATAGTCTCCCTACGGTAAATTGTACAGATTCTATAATTTGTACAGAGTCTATAATTGTATAAAGTGTACAGTCTGCCTCCGATATATATGAATTGTTCGATTAACAAAATGTACCCAAACATTTACTAACTAAGCAAGTAATCCATAAAATATAGTCAATATGTTAGTGTCATCCAAACAATAACACTAACAACAGGAAAGACGGACGAACAGCGGAGGCTTAGTTAGAAATAAGGTTTTTTCTTTGTAACGGAACCCTAAATATTTTATTTCAAAGGATTGTTAGTTTTTATTAACATTGAGAATAATAATATACCCTGTATATTATTATTCCCAATGTTAATAAAGACTGGATGAGATAAGTGATCTCATTCAATCATTTTTGAACTATAGAAAACTTACTGATCCTGAAATTGCTCTATCAAATCGTATCAATAATGCAATCCAAAATAAACTGAACCCATCCAAAACAAGTTTCTTTTTTTAATACAAGCTTTTATATCATCATATTATTGTATTGTCATGCGATATACCTACATATGCATGCAAAATTTCAGCTCAATCAGAGACCAGGAAGTGGGTCAAACTTGCAAGATTTCATTACAGACACCGCGACAGGTGAAAGTAAATAAAATCTTGTAAAATAGAAGATTTCATCAGCTTTCATTACATTCAATATGGCTTAAACATGGTACATAAACTTAGTACATTAAAAATATTTGTTTTTATTTTTAATAAGTATACGTAGTTTTTATTGTTGTAGCTCTACCAACTACTATATCAAAAATGAAAAGTAAAAATACAGATTTCTATACAATCTGTGGCCATACGTACGAGTATTTCGAAAATAGGTATTTCTTACACGACACATAAGGCTCCAGGTAATAGTAATATTTATATAATTATGCTCTGTACAGACATGAACAATTGCTTTTTAGCATTATTGCTAAAAGACAAGCTAGAGACAAATAATATTAAGATTAAGAAGAATTTAAGATTATTGTTAATTGTGAGAGGATTTGATGGGCATTACAGTTTATACCAAGTGTTTGGTGCATACCCTATCAAGCAGAAACCTACCCATGTTATGGCGACATTGAGAATTCGAAATTGTAAAGTTAATTTTGAAATCCCCCATACAAATAGTAGCGTGTGTGAAAAAATGCATGGGAAGTTAGAAAAATATTAGGATTTTAAAAGACGCCATAACTTTTATATGCTATGTTAACATGAGTAGGTTTCGGCTTGCTTGGGTGTATACCAAACACCTTGTTTACATAAGAAGAACAAGTGACTCCGAAATACACAATAAGTTATCCAAAACGATGACTCTATATAAAAAACTAGCTATCTTCGCATTTGGACTCTTTCCACTTTCCACCAGGTGGAATAGGGTCATTTGCATGGCCTGCTATTAAAAAAATCTGAGAAAAAGGGTTGGAAGAGCCTTTTCGAGAAGAACATTACAATACCTATAACAATACAACATTCAACATACATTCCATTACTTAGAAGAAACAATCAATGTAAAGTATATGAATATAAATTTTGACTTTTAAGTAAAACCATAAATGAAAATTTCAAGTTTTAAGAAGTCATAAGTGAAAAATTCGAGTTTTAAGTAAGCTATTCTGCAAATCTCATAGGAGATGATCGTTTCTCAATGGACTAATCGTATTTAAGTCTTGTAATCTACATCTCAATAAATCAGCAATGACGAATGCTTTAGCCAGTTATTGCCAAGGAATTGCTATATTGGTTAGCGCTCTATACAAGCAATAACTGTAAAAAATAAATACAATTGTAGCGCTATTGAAACGTCATAATCCGATAATAATAGTATTGCCCAGACATACAGCCCCTTTCATAATAATTGTATTTAATTGTGTAATTATTTTTTCGCACTTAAAAAAACAAACAAATTTTCCCAAAAATTTACAAATTGTTAAAGACTCAAAAACAATTAATTTTAAGGCACAACACTATATGACGAAATCATTTGCTCTCGACGTCTCAACAGGAATACGTCACATTTCCAGAATCCCTGTATATTTATTATAGAGTTGTCGTTAATTGTGAATTTAGAATACAGTGTCGCCCCTTCCTTTCTTCCTGTGGTGTGGATGCCGTGCCCAACAGTGGGACGTATATGAGTTAAAGCGATAAAATATAAAAAAGTCAATTCAAATATGACTCGATAAAACTCTTACGATTCCTTATTTTATAACCTACCACTCATTCAGGACGCTTCCTTAACTTACAAAAAATTAATACAAGAAACTTATCAGCTTCATAAGGAGTACCTACTGACATTTACCATAATCGTGATTACAATTAAAAATATATAACCATACATAATGCCATTTGTTTACGATGTTACCACGAAGTTGCATGACTTTATTTACTCCAGTCATCGTTATGATTATGATAGTTCTTTTTACATGTGTTTTATGAAAAGGCAAAACAGTAAATTACATTTTGTGGAACTTTGTTGTAAAGTGATACATTTCCATGTAAACGAGTTTTTCAGAGGAAAGGCCAGTAGGTATATTTTTATTTTATGTGTTTAAATGATGAATTTTATTTTTTAGGAAATACTTATATTAATATTTTTATAATCATTTAAAATACCTATATGATTAGTAGGTATTACACTTTTTTACTTTCCTTAAACTAGATCAAAACACCATATCGGCAAGAAGACTTGGAGAAAAGATTTGTTTTTTTGAGTCTCGTATGTATATTAACATAATGCTTTTAACATAGCACTGTAGGTAAGTATGTGCTTTTAATAAAGATTTTTATTATTTTAAGCCAGGTAGGTATTCCATAGAGCTTTTGATTTATGTTTTTGTCATTTATTTGCAAGAGGAGATAACTTAAACTTACATTAATGTTAAGTTAAAATTAAAGCAGAAAGAGTTTTTTTCCTTATAGGTTATCCAGTTTATATTCTAATCTAAGTGATTAGATCATAATATTAACTACAATTAACGAATGAATAAACACTACAAATGAATGAAATATAATTCACTATATAATACCTACCTATATCAGTTAATTAGGGAAGAACATAATTAACAAGAAACAAAAAATTTTATCTTTCTAAATTTTAATTAGAGCAGAATTAAAGCTGTTAATAATAAATAAAGACTGGAAACGAATGAAAGATACAGTACACATTATGTATATCAGATAATTAGGGAAGAAAATAATTAGCAAGAAACAGTTAATGTTATCTTTTAAATTTTAATTAAAGCTGAATTTATACAATAATATAAACCTACGCTCTCCCACACCTTTGGTGTCATTCATCGCAAGAAATTTTTCACATGAACGTGCAGAAGTAATATAACTATAAAAGAGCCAACTTACTTACCAGCCTGTCTGTCTGTGTGTCCCAGAATATTGTCTATAGTGTAAGCAGTACCACGGCGATTCGTTTCCGACATAGCGACGCGCCAAACTTACACACCAAGTCCACAAACTATCTTCTTAATGCATACAGAAAAGTCCAAACCACACCAGAAATTAACTTACTTAAAACTTTTCCAAAAACTAACAAACATTACTATTGAAATATGTACAAAAAGCACACCTCACTTTGTTTATTATTCGATTAAATTTAATTTTTTTTTGTTTAACTTAATCGGAATCGACACCAATCGAATTACCTACTATCGAATGGTAATCGGAGCTACACAACCGCAAGGCTCCGACACCAAAAGTGTACTTCGTAGGATTTAATGCGACCTCTAACTTCGTAACGCCCGGTTAACAACAACCTTTGCGTGTACAGTTGTCTCGCTCACACGTAAGGGGGGAAGGGCTCATCTCTCTCGCTCCGCCACCGCACCCCTCGCGTCTGATTGGCGGAAAGGTTGTGGGGATGTAAAACATGATTCAGTTTGGACTGCGAATACTGCGATTGAAAATTTAGTAGACTGCCACTTTACCTGACGAAGGACGGGCTGGACGACCGTTGCACAGATACGTCGTAAAGTTTTTGTTTTGTTCCATTGTGCGTATACTAAATTAGTTTATTTCGAGGAATAATCAGGAGAATTTAGTTATTACGATAAATACATATGAAATTCAAAAACGAAAAACACATTGGTACATGGCAGTCTCGAACCTGGACCTTCCGATTGGAAGGCAAGTGCCGAGACCACAGCGCCACCGACGCTTCCCAACAACCAGCACCAACCAATAGTGTCGCTTAAAGGAACAAATTCTGGGAAGTATTAACATATTGTAAACTAACGGAAAGGGCTCATTTATGACAAAATACTATGTTATTTATGTCGGTCTCGCTGTAGACTCGGCGCTGGCCTTCTAATCGGGAGGTCTGGGGTTCGATCCTGCTATGCACCAATGTGTTTTTTGTTTTTGAATTTCATGTATATTTATTCGACGCTCCTACTGTGAAAACATCGTAAGGCAACCTGCATAGGTACATCTGCGAAGAAATTCGACCAAGACGAAGTCAATCAATCCGCACTGGGCCAGCGTGGTTGATTAAGGCCTAATATTGACCTTCCCAGTTTCTTGCCATTTCCTCTCGAGGAAGGCTCTCCCAATTTCCGAACAGGTGTAGAGTCAACTTTTTTTCATTCCTACTTGTATTTGCAGACATCTTGATTATATTCAGGATGTATGCACATACGAGGTTAAATAACCTTTCTTATAAATAGAATTTTGCTTTGTTTTGACGACAATAAGTGCATGTAAAGTTCTATATTAAATAAAGATTTGAACATTTGAATTTTGAATCAAATTATTCTAACCTGGGGTAGACTCGAACCCCTTGGTGGTGTGTATATGAGATGTGATGATGAACTAAACTTAATTAATTAATTGTTCAGCAATTTGATTTGATTTGAAATGATGGCCATCGTTATTGCTCTGAACAATTGATGTAAAAAGAAGGTATATTTAACCGGAGGTAGACTCTGTACCAGGGTCGTCTGCATGGGTAGGTACCTCCGTTTTACCTATTTCTGCCGCAAAGCAGTAATGCTTGCATTGCTGTGTTCCGATTTGAAGGGTAGGACATGGCAGGGTGACTTTACATTAATTGATGTCACAAGTTGGCAACGTACAATGTGGTTCTTGTGAGGGTTGCAGATTTTCTGCGAATCTCACAAGAGCCACATGTATTATGGGTGACTGTTACCACTTAGCATCAGGTTCAGTTTGCTTGTTTGCAAACTTAGTAGCAAAAAAAGAAAATATTTGCTTTTTATTTCAATGTTTCAATCATTTTAATCAAATTCATACATTTCATCCACATTTTGAATTTATAAATACACCTCTACAGCTGTCTCTGGCAAAATTACTCGTGTTAATCGTTCTTATATAGCTCAAGTAGAAGCGTGCCCAAATCCAGGCTAATCCGTGCTCACAAACTCTAAGAAATACCATCAATATCGTTTCTTTGTTTGGACAATAGAATCCAGAACAAAGGCTTACCCGAGATTAGGCGCCTAATATCTTAATTGGACAATAAGTGTCCACAGATTAAGAAAAATACCTCTTTGAATGGTATGCTCTTGAATGAAAGAAGAGTTTATAATGGTTCTAAATATTTTTAATAAACTGACTTAACTCGTTATTACAATACCCGTTTCCTCTAGCGTCAGTGAGTGTCATTGAATTCTCTGCCATTACCAACAGAAAGTTCATTGCGATGCTTCTAATAAAATAATCATACACTCAGGGACAAATTTAGAGGGAAACTACACTTTTTACATAGATTTAAGCTACTTTTATTACAACATCATATCGATTTGTGATTGACCTTTGATGCGTTTGTTTGATTGTTATTCAAGATTCATGACCAAGGCCATAACGGATAATAATCTAATGATGGTCTTTTTTATCACAATCGTTCAACTGGTTTCCGCGGTGAATGTTTTTTTTTATAGCGAATCCGATCGCTAGAAAGCTGGTAAAACTAAATATGGTTTCGTATGCTGTGAAATACACAGCGTTATCAAAGCTAGAAGTGAATTTTTATCGTTCCTCTAAATTTGATGTGCGTGTGGTGTGAGAGCTCTTTTTTTAAAAGTTATAATAAGTGTTTAACTGAGCTTTAGTGTGCCCTTTAGTAAACATATTTGCTGTGCCCGAGAACTACGTTTCGCCATAATGATTGTCTAACAGAAATTCTGGAGAGCGTCACTCTTATCACTTAGGGCAACGGAGAGGGCTATGCTCGGGGTTTTTTCTACGCGATCGCATCAGAAATGAAGAGATCCGTCGAAGAACTATAGAGTCACTAACATAGCCCAAAGAATTGCAATATCCCTAGGTGATAAGAGGAGATAATAAAAGTACTCTTACGGGTCTACGGGGAAGGAAATTATCTGAGTAACAACCCGTGGGCCCACTGAAGGTCTACGGGGAAAAAAATACCCGTGGACCCACTAGTGGGACATGTTAGTGGGACCACGGATAAAAGGGGAAAATAGCCTACTACCTATTCTCAGATCAACGATATATACTCAAAAAAAATTTTACACAATTAAAAGCCGACTTCAAAAACACTGAAAAGTAAATAATAATAGAATATATACAGGCAACATCTCATTTCCATATATATTTTAATACCTTCTAGGAGATCATAGTTTGGTACTAACTTCAATATTCGTTGTTTTTTTTGCAATATTTTATGCAAAAAAGTATATTATTATTATTTAAGAAAAAATCTCGTCTCGGGCGGGACTTGAACCCGCGTCTCGAACATAACGTGTTGACGCCTTGATTGCTTGATTTATTCGCAGAATACCAGATTCTCAAAATATCAGATTCGCAAAATAGGAGATTTTGGACAGTCAAAATCAAAATATTATTAACATTTATTTACACAGTGTTTCAAATTAACCAATAAATAATCAATTCTTTATCGAAAACTCATTATTAAAATGTTTACACGTAATGTCATTCAACCCAAAATTTTCATGTAACTCATAGTATCATCATCAACACTAGATGATGATGATGATGATGTTTGACCAACTAAGCCACCAAGCTCTTACCACCCTCAACAAAATTCTTAGCTGTATTGACCTCTTTTTTATATTTGTGACTTTGCATTATGTTTAAAAATGCTAAATAATTTGAAAAACTGCTAAAAATAAAATGCAAAGTCACAAATATAAAAGGCATCCACACAGTATGTTGGAGACGCGGGTGTATTGGTCTCCTTTATTCTTTGTTAAGTAGTAAGTAGTCTAGAAGCTATGAAATGGCGCTGCTTCAATCCCATACGACTTCACGTTTACGCGTAGAATGTGTGTGATTGAGTGAAACTAGGTAAAACCGGAGCACATAATAAATAATAGTCCTAGACCGAAGGGAGGACTCTGTACTGTACCAGGGTCGCCTGCTTGGGTACCTCCGTCTCTTAAGGGGCCACAGTACATACCTACTACTAGCGCCGCCATTCGTTTGTTAATAATTATGATAAATTAAAGACGTTTCTACAAAAAATTGATCAGTCAAGAACTCAATACAGATATTTCAGATTTTTTGAGCTATTCAGGCATAAATATAAATAGGAATAATCAAAATCCGAATTATTGCCAAAAGTGGCCACGTCTTTAATTTATCATCTCTATCTCTATATATAATAAAATCGTAGGGGTACAAAAATCTGTAATTGCGAAATATTAAGAAAAAAAATACACAGGTCGCCTTAAAATCATTAGCAGAACACGATAGAATAGTTTTTTTAAAAATTGTTTGTTTGTTTGTTTGTTTGTTTGTTTGTTTGTCTGTTTGTCCGGAAAGATCTCCGAAACTACTGGACAGAATTTGATATGGCTTACACCACAATGCTTAGAATTTTCCGGAAGAACATTTAGGCATAATTTTGTTTGTTTAAATTCACTTTTTATTTTTAGTGAAAAAATACCATATAAAATTTTCGAATTGGCTTTAGGTAGAAAAACAACATGGCGCACGTGAAATTATTTTGACAAGTCTGTCACATAGTACAGAGAGAAGGTATTTTCTTCCACGAAGGAAAGGCGATGGAACTACGCCATACAGCCTGATCTTAAGTAATTGGATTTCGAAAATTGAAAGGCAGGAATGAAGTGTTTCACATAGTACAAATAAAATTTAATATTTTCTGTTAATAGCTGTGCCCAAGTGGATTTCGCCAACCAAATTGTCTTTTTCTTATGTCGTACCGTGATGGTAAGGCAAAAAGATCAAGCCATTCAACCAATGTATAAAGCATTTTTTTTTTTGATAATGCTTATTGAGTGACCATAAACTTTGTAGATTGATTTAATTCTTGACTAATTTTCACAACATCGGTACAATTTTTGAAATATTTGAAATGTTGAAAATGAAGATACTCTTTTCAAGGTATTTTGAAAGGTGTTATATGTTTTTACATTAGGACTAAGGAATCAAACTCTTTAATCCATTTAAAACTATTAAAAGTAATAGATTAATATTGATAATTAAAAAAAATATCTGACTGCAATGTTCTGGGTTACGCATAGAGGGACGGGACGGGACTCTTGATCCTAATGTCTAAAATGACGGATCACATTTTTTTGGATCCACCCAAGGAACATTGGATATCGAACGAAGAACCTAAAGAGTAGAACACATTGAACCTAGCCACGTTGACTTAATTTGACATGACTGCCGATAAAGTTCGTTTCCAAACCCAGCGATATGCATATCAAATGAAAGGCCTTGATGAGTAGAGCACTATGAACATAGGAAAATCGCCCTAAATTCAACATGGCCGCCGCTCAAATAAAACGGATAAAAGTTCGTTTCCAAACCCAGCAATATGGGTATCAAATGAAAGGCCCTGATGAGTAGAGTACTATGAACCTAGCAACATTGACATAAATTTAACATAGCCGCCGCTCTAAAAAGAAGAATAATAGTTAGTTTCCAAACCTAGGAATATGGGTATCAAATGAAAGGCCTTCAAGAGTAGAGCATTAGGTACCTACGAAAATCTAACTAAATTCAACATGGCCGCCGCTCAAAAAAAGAATAAATGTTCGTTTTCAAGCCGAGCAATGTACCAAATGAAAGGCCTTGATGAGTAGAGCACTATGAACTAGCAACACGTAAATAAATTCAACATGGCTCAATAAAGGTGGATAAAAGTTAGTTTTCTAATCTAGCAATATAGGTATCAAATGAAAGGTCTTCAAGAGTAGAGCACTATGGACCTAGCAATATTGACGTAAATTCGACATGGCCACCGCTCAAAAAAGGTGGATAAAAGTTCGTTACCAAACCTAGCAATATAGGTATCAAATGAAAGGCCTTGAAGAGTAGAGCACTATGAACCTAGGAAAATAGCACAAAATTCAATATGGCCGCTGCTCAAAAAAAAACTGATAAAAGTTCGTTTCTAAGCCCAGCAATATGGGTATCAAATGAAAGGCCTTGATCAGTAGAGCACTATGAACGTAGCAACATTGACGTAAATTCAACATGGCCGCCGCTCAAAAAAGACGGATAACAGTTGCTTTTCAAACCCAGCAATAGGGGTATTAAATGAAAGTACCTAGAGCAGCCATGCTCTAAGTATGTTACGCGGAACCCTAGGGCTCCACAATACCCCTATAAGGGTTCCGCAATAATTTATAAAAATCAAAACACCCTCTCTGGTCGTACTTTTATTATGCTTCTTAATAAAGAATACACTTTTAAAAACTATTGTTTTATTTTAGGGTTCCGTCAAGTATTTCGCTTTCCAAAAGGGTTCCGTCACCAAAAAAGTTTGAGAACCGCTTCGGGGCCTATTGGATGTTCGATGTTAGATGTTACCTGTGTTTAGTGTCCTTCGAGACCGTGATAATGCAACAATCGTGAACTAACTAACGATAACTTCAAGTTTGTGTGTTGGATGTTAGTCATCACGGCGAGTTTGCTAACCGAACTATGCCAGCAACACTTTATCGCACAGTACACGTTACAAAAACGGAAGTCTCAATACATTTTAAGGCTAACCGCATAAATACGTTTTTTCGCATTCGTTTTCTGAATGCGGGCATCCGAATGCATCAAATCTATACAAAATACTCATTGACTGCCGCACACGGGCACACGTTCGTTTTTATTACGAACGGAACACGTTCTGTACGTACGTTTAGGTAGAATGGTAGAAATCCCGAATGAGAAAAAACGAACGCCTGCGATACGTTCACGAAACTCCGTGTCTGTATTCCGTGATCGGATATCGAATACGGAAAACGTATTTGTACAGTAACCCCCCCATTCATGCTATACATTAACTCTACGAAAACCGCCAGTATTACGAGCGACATAAGAACGGTTCAAAGGTCAAACAGTATAGCTTGACAAGGAGCTTACTGTACGACCAGTCAAAATTGGCCAAGTTGTCATATCCAAAAAATACATTTTGTTGGTTACCAACACCCATTATAAAATCTAAACTTTATTCGTATACAGTTCTAATTTATTAACAATTGTTTATTTTAATTCGAAACATGAATACGATAAAGATTATTCTTGCAACTGTGTAGTTCTTTCTACTGAAGAAAAATTTATTAATATCAATAATGTCTCTAAAACAATAATAATACTTAGTGTTTATAGTAATATGTAATGTATTTAATTTTGTGGACTGTTAGAAAAAGAGCATTACGAACCTACGAAAATTGTCCTAATTTCGAAATGGCCGATGCTTAAGAAAGGCAGAATAAAGTTGAATCATTATGGAATAAAATGGAGGAAAAACTAAACACGGTGTTAAGTATTTTGATGGCGAAACGTAGTTCGCGGGCATAGCTAGTAGTTAATAAAAAACGAATAGCGGCGCTAGTAGTAGGTACTGTGCCCTCTTAACTAATATACGCTCAGAAAACTACCATGTACGTGTATATAATTCCTTACCTAGGGAATTTCAACTCTTACGGTAGAATATTATTTAATGAATTCAAATTCAATATCTTTTACTCAAATTGGATTGTTACAATCTCTTTTGTACGTCAAAGCAGCACGTCATTGGTTCACAGGTCTACGGCGAGAGACCTTGTACTGGAAAGAACCAGCAAGAAAACCAGCAAGGGCTATTTTTTTCTCCCTGTATTGTTACAGAGTCGTCAATTGGAAGCTGACCTCACAGCAGAAGTTTGAGCTCAATTTCCATTACAAGATTAGATGTGTCAGTTCTCTTCTTACTGTGTCATTATCAAATACAACAATATTTGTACCTTAAAATTTGCAATTTTAAATCATTCTTGAATATAAAACTATCATTAAACTTTAATTTAATGGTTTATAAATCAGTTAATTCCCCTGATTAATGGTTTATAAATCAGTTAATTCCTTAAATAAATAGTTATACACAACAACACGATTCATTATCTTTAAATTAACACCAGGCATTGGCTTCATTCAAATAATAGTTGATTTTATCGTAACCTTTACTCATAAGAGTCTTTTTTACATGCGCTCTAAGCTTATGAAATGGCAAGTTAGTAACACTTTGTGGAAGCTCATTATAAAGGGTTATACATTTCCCCATAAACGAGCCTCTAGTTTTTTGAAGCCTGTACGTTGGAATGTGGTCATTCACACATGTTTGATGTGGCTACGATGCTACGGTTTCCTGCTACAATCGCTACGAATATTTAACTCAAACTGGAGTCAGTTTCGATAAAAGCAAAGCTTGACCAAACTGGATGGTTTACGCTCAACCAATCAAAATGCCCATAATCACATCACCAGTCATATGGATGACAAGTTATGCGTTAAGATTGGTCGAATGAACGTTTAGGGCCATATTAGACTGTAATATATATATGATCGTATATGTATGACTCCTACAAATATGATAATGTAATAACTACTTATGAGTAATATCGTCTATGGTCATAGATCTATGATCCTATTTGACAGCATGTCGTGAAATAGGAACCTATCTAAACAAAGATGACGTCAATACGCGAAACTCGTACGCCATTCGATTGGATCCTTACTCCTTTTCAGAATCCTTTTCTTCTTCCTTAGAAGTAAAAGAAGTAATATAGAAGCACTTGCAGCAGCAAAAACTGAACTTATTTCGGCCTCCATTTTTAACAGATAAGAATAGATAGGATCATAGATAGGATAGTGAGTGAAATACAATCATAGCATCAAGTATTATCATATTTCTAGGACGATATCTAAGTGTCTATCTAAGTAGGATCCTATTTATATTATAGTGTAATATGGCCCTTAGTTTTAAGTGTGGTTTAGGCTCTATACAGACGGAGTGCATTCTGACTGCAAAATTGAAGTTCAGATGCAGTTTGAATGCAGTTGGTACAACTGCAACAAAACTGCAAACCAACCGTACAGTCCATTTGCAGTCAGTGTGTAGTTCCAACAACTGCACACCGACTGCATTCAGACTGCAAGAGAATTGCAAGTAAAGAAATCAGTGTTCACAGAGGATGTTGGTAGTACCTACCCCCAAGTAGTCATGTCAACAGCAATGGACCGTGCAAATGGACTGCGCGGTTGGTTTGCAGTTTCGTTGCAGTTGTACCAACTGCATTCAAACTGCATCTGGGTGGTGATTTCGTAACTCATCGATTGATCGGCAATCGTTATTAAAGTGAATAAAAGCGGAATTATGTTCATTAGCTATAAAGAATTGGTTGATTTATTCAACAAATATAGCAAGATCACAGACGACGATGTTACAGAATGTTAAACATTTAAAATCAGTTTTAATCAAACAGAATTATCAAATGTAATACGATGGCTGATTGCCGCTGAGTTACAAAATCACCCCCCAGAACTGCATTTTTGCAGTCGGAATGCAGTTGAAATGCAGTCCGTCTGTATAGAGGCTTTGATTCGATCGTGTAATCGGCACCCTGTTTCTTACGTAAAACGGTAAAACCTACTTTAACAGCTTCTCCCTCCCGTCACATGCCCTTTGAGGGATTATTTTTTAATTCTGTTCAAAAAAAGGTAATGTAAGGGATTCTGGTTTTTATACCATAAAAAGAGCGCTTCAAATCTTCTTACATGCATTAAAACATTATCATTTAATAGTTCTATTCTGATGATCATGAGTAATTGAGTGAGTGTCATAAATGCGAAACTTTGCTTTCGCTTAACTTCGGAACTAAATGACCTACAGACTTGAAATTTTGGATTTTAAGTATGTGATTATAGCTTACTGGATGACGAAAATTTCTGCGTTCTGGTCTTATCCAGAGGTTCTCAAATAAGGGCCTGAAAATGCGACGAAATGGTTCCAGTAAAGGATGGTACGGCAGTGTTTGCTTCGCGCTCGACTTGGCGGGGGCACTACCGTGCCCCCAGATGTGTATTAATGCCAAATAACAGTTATCTAAAACTTGAATCTAGTAAATCTGCGGACAGACGGATGGACGGACCTAAATAAGAGGTATCTATCACTACCCAATGGCACTCATTCCCCGTCTCCATCATGTGACCATAAGCACTTTAGTTAGTAAGTTTTCATAAAACATCATCTGCATCATAAAAGTTGGCGACTTCTGACTCGGGGCAAGTGCGCCATACTACCAACAATTTGGGCGCACTTACCCCACTCGACTATTTTGAGGTCAAGATTTTAAGCTGTATAAAAAAACATTAATTTCACTAATTAGGAGTAAAATACTAATACAGATTTGAAGAAAAACATCTAACCTTTGTACTCACCTCTTTGGTTTGCCGCAATTCATTAAATAATTAAAGAATAATGTGGATTAGTAATATTAAGTCATCTCTGGTAACAAGTCTAAATGACACTAAAACTTAAATGGCGGATATTTCAAGTTAAGGTGAACAGAGCCAACAAGTTAAGGTGAGTGTGAAGTGGAACTGTGTTTTAGTTTGTTGCATGGATATAAGATGTCGTTAGTTGTGTAATATCTGTATTTTTCGATATTTTTATGGGTGGCGCGCTTACCCCCTTGGCGCACTTGCCCCGCCTGACCTTAATACTGGAATTCATTATGAAATTCAGTATAATAATAATATCATATAAATAAAAACCTTTCATATCAAAATATTGTTTAATGTTGTCTATTTATTCAAATATTTATAATCGCCGTGATCTTCGTATAATTTAGCTTTATGATCTGAAAATAAGACAATATTAGGTACCTAATAATAATAAGCTTCCTCTCTCTTGTTCAACGATTGCGTGCCCAACGGGTCCATAATGATCTTATTTTTATGTGAACCACCTATTTTACACATTGTCATTATGGTATGCAATAAAGATGTTGAATTGAATTGGAAACAAATGAGTATAATATGAATAAAAAAACAAATCAAACAATTAATTTATTAAAGTAGCCTAGCATTTAGTAATACTAAACTTTTTAATTTTCAATTAGTAATAATAATAATAATAAACTTTATTTGCAAGAATATGGTAACAAATTATGATGTAACATCCATATAAACCCGACATATCTCCTATCGATTAATCGACGTGCAAATTGTAATCGTTAAATTAACTTATTTTATGTTCATTAAAAATACATATTAATGTGTCAAAATTGATTAATAATGGTGTTAAACATGTTAGGCTATTTCTAATAACTTCATAAGTTACAATTACAATATAAATTAAATAATTTATGTTCAATATTTATTTTACTTGAATTCAATAAATTTTAATTTGTAGTAATAACAATAAAAATAATATATTTCTAACGTTAATGTGGCATTTCTAGTCTCATAGGTGCATACATGTCATGTTTGATATAATAAAAAAATTGTCATCATGATAATGTGATTTTTAATAATGGCAAAATCAATAAATTGTATTTAATTAATTGAAAATGTTATTTGTAATAGTGTCAAAATAAATTAATTGTATTTATATAATTGAAATTGTTAGTATGTAATTGTATAGAAATGTAATTTGTCATAATGTCAAAATAATTATAATTGTATTTAATTAATTGAAAATGTCAATAATCAGTTAATAAAGATGTAATTTGTAATAATGTCAAAAATATTATATTGTATTTAAATAATTGAAAATGTCAATAGTAATTAAAAGAGAATGTAGTTTGTACCTAGTAAAGTCAAAATAATTACAATTGTATTTTTAATTAATTGGAAATTTTGTCATTCAAATTCAAATGTCAAATTTTATCATTCCAATAGTCATTCACTGAGTAGTACATTTTATCTAATAAAAATGTGTTTAACTTATTAATTGTCAAGTTTTTAATATTATTAGGTACTTTGTTGAATATTTTTGTAGCCATGCAGACTGCAGTAGACGTTTTTTGAGTATAAGGCTAATCTTTGATTGGGAACATGCAATTCATCTCTTCTCCTCCCTCTGGTGTATGGACATACACATACAGTGTTTTTCTCAAATTGGTCACAATGCTTTTTAACAAATATCGCAATATTAAAAATATATAGACTAGGTAGAGGAAACAAAGCCCATACAGCCCAATCATATTTTACGCAAAAATGTAATACCTACTGCAGTTTATTACTTTTTTCTCTCGCAACGAAAATTAAGCATATTTTCGTGTGATTTTATACCAACATTTTATTAAAATTGTTGTCATATTCATTTATAAATCCCCATAAAAATTATAATATTCATTTAACTGAAAAGAATGTGTCAACTTTAATAACTTTTCATATCAATCGAATTTCATTGTCAAATTTATGAAAATTCAGTTTTAGAACAGTTTTAGGTTGGCACTTTTGATAGTTTAAATAAAATTAAATATATAATTTTTATGGGGAGATATGAGACACGTTGTAAATACTCGAAGAGTGCATTTTTTATAATGTGGTAGCAATTGGCTGTATGACAAGTTACATAATTCAAGTTATAGATAAATTAAAAAACATTGGAGCAGCGGCCAATAATGAATTTTCATACTTACTTTCCTGGCCTAGGCCGATAAAGTAATGCATGAGCCTCAGAATAACAACTAAAGCAACTAATGCTTTCGTTATTCTTCTGAGGCATGAGCCAAGAATTACAAACTTTGTGTCTTCTTTTTACTACAATAATGCCAACATTTCCGAGCATGTTTGAGAAAATAATATTTATAATGTTAAAAATATATGTAACCTTTTCTTTGGCTCAAATAGAAGCAAAAAACCAGTTCATATTAGAAAAAAAAAGAAATTACTTTGTGGCGCCAAAAGAAAAAGCAAAAAAGCCAACGTCACGCGGTGTTCCCAGGCGGTCACCCATCCAAGTACTGACCGCGCCCGACGTTGCTTAACTTCGGTGATCGGACGAGAACCGGTGTTTTCAACGTGGTATGGACGTTGGCAACATTAATACCGAAACTTTAGTTCGTCTGACTTTGGCTTGGAAAACGTTTGATTATAACGTGAAGATGCGATGCGATACACACGGACACAGACATTGACGTATACGTCAATGGACCTAGACGATAATGCAGTACAGACTACAGACTACCGGCCCCCTTACATTTTTAAAATTAATATTTGAGCTTAACTTGCCGACATAATAATTTACATTTAAGTTCTAATATTTGGAAAATATTAGAACCAACAATATCAGAATATTAAAACATTCTAATAAGGTGTTTGTTTTCTAGTAATAATTTGTCTTCAATATTATACTAATTTATTATAAGCAATGTCACTTATATTTGGAATATTTCTTTTTGAACTACAACACATTGCAGTGTATGAAATTATTTTTGATTGAACATTGCAAGCCTTCATTAACAACGTTTGTTTAAAAAATATATATATTTTATTGTTTTCATAGACGATGCATTCAAAACATGGACCTAGTATGAGAATAGACTAGACACGAGATAATAATACCAAGTGAAAGCAGGATATGTTTATACAGAAACCCTTAAGAGTGACAGAGATATAAATACTTTCTTTGTCTCTGTCAGAATCTCGCTTAGTTTTGTTGGGCACAACTGCAAGTTGAGACCAAAAAAACAGATAATTTTGCTAGCGTGCTCTTTTAATAGCATTTATATTATATTTCCAAAGTGTTTTAAACAGTGTGTGCATTATTTAAGTGTTGAGCACTATATTTTAGTTCTTGCTATTATGGCGCATTGTTGTGTAATCGGCTGCAAAAGCCGAACTGAGCGGCAAAGTGAGAACATAACTTATCGTTCGTAAGTATGAAAATTCAATTAAATTAGTATTCCAAATGTGATAGCTATTACAGCTCAGTTCAAATTATACAATATAGTATCTCCAAATCAATAGAAAATTAATAAATCTACTGAAATAAGCTTATGAAAATATTGTTATTTCAAGGTTAAACCGCCCAAATTTAATAGTTGACAGTTACCACACGATCTGATTGTCAGAAAGACATTTTGTATGACTTCTTAATTTTACTGCATTAAATGTAGTTTAGGGATGCCAGTAAAATAAAACGATTAAGCTATCCATATTTTCGGGTAAAACGAAACATTTTTATTAATTACTAATATAATGTTGTTGTGCAATAAAGTTATGATTATGATTATGATTATGTTATTTTATTCATAAATGTTTCAGATTTCCAAGAGATCCAATAAGCCTTGATATTTGGATTGAATTGCTTGGCCAGCTCGTAGCCCTGATTTGACACCACTGGATTGTTTTCCATGGGATTCGACCACAGCTGACGAATTAAGAGCGGATACAGAAATGATATGGAGAGCCTCTCGACAAGTAGCATTAGTACTACGACGAGTACTTGCTTATTAAACAATGGTGGACATTTTTAACAATATTTAAAGTGACTAAATGTGGTGTTAACTTTTCAAGAAGTATCTTAAATGTAAAAGCTTTTTAATCGGCAATATTAGAATTATTAAAAATGTGATTGAAAATTATTGTCTTTCTTTTTATGTCATTTTAGCATAGCAGTTAGAGTTGTTTTTTTTTCTTGATATGCTATTGAATTTAGTATCACTTCAAAGTTTAACTCATAAGGCACAACTTAAGAATACATGAATACATTGTTTTTTTAAAAAAAGGCTAATAACTTAAAAAAAACGGTAAAAAAATTGATTATTTTTTCTAAGAAATTGGTAGACTTGGCAGACTTCAAAAAAATGTAGGCCCTAATTTGTTTTCTATAATTTTCACAATGAAACATATTATTTCAAGTCATGTAACTTTTTTTGAAGTTGGCATATTTTTTAAATTACTTTTTATTTCGTAATTTTTAGTTCAAAAAAAATTCAAAAATCTTTATTCATTAACTTAAAGTACCAAACAGTAAACTGTGATTGGGATCTTCCTTTAAGTGTATAAATACCTGTGTTAGAAGACCAAATAATTAGTTATAACAAATAATTGGAAAAGCTTTGTAATAAGCACCTACCTATTTTTCTTACATGTGTACTCGGATTTGATTTAAGTTTCGAGATGTTCCCTTTGAAACCATACTCGAAAGTAGTAGTAATAAACCAGCTGTGACGTAGTACGACTTAGGTTAGCGTATTCATTACAATACAATTTTCGCTAACTTGCTCATATTTGCTCACAAGTCTTGTCCTCACTCAGCCCATTACACGTATTAAAAAATATGTCCATGCATAAATCATAAATCATTATAAATCATAAATCATTTTATTAGTGTGATTTTCGGTACATAATAAGGTCTTAACTAGAAATTGGATTCTCAAAAAAATACGGTATAAATAAACATAAAGTAGGGTAAAACTTAAAGCAACACTGGTATACTCATCTACTTTAGGCAGGTATGACGTCATCTATGTCTGTCCCTTACGTGTATACGGTCCTATCTACTCCATTCTTTATTTAAGATTCAAAACTATTTTTTTCCTGTTTTTCTTGCCCTCCGACTACGTTCGTAACTAAAGTTTCGTAAACAGCAATTATTTGTTTCTCTGGTGTACAGGGCTGTAATGCATTATCGTCTAGGTCCATTGACGTATACGTCAATGTCTAAGTCCGTGTGTATCGCATCGCACATCGCATCTTCAGCCATCTTCATGTTAATCAAACGTTTTCCAAGCCAAAGTCAGACGAACTAAAGTTTCGGTGTTACTGTTGCCAACGTCCATACCACGTTGAAAACACCGGTTCTCGTCCGATCACCGAAGTTAAGCAACGTCGGGCGCGGTCAGTACTTGGATGGGTGACCGCCTGGGAACACCGCGTGATGTTGGCTTTTTTGCTTTTTCTTTTCGTGTGACAAAGTAATTTCTCTTTTTTCTAATATGAACTGTAGTTTTGCTTTATTTGAGCAAAAGAAAAGGTTACATGTTTTTATCAGTCATACTTTTATCAATAAAAAAAAATATAAGAAGGTAAGGGGGATAAAAAGTTTTTTTAACTAACTTGAGGAAAATGGATTTGTCGCGATATCAAAACTGAAATACGACTTGTACAAAATAATTTCGATGTTTCACATCTGTCAAGCGTCCCGTGACGGCTCACATTTTTTTTAAATATGAAAAAGGACAAGCCAAATTGTCTTTTGCGTTTTTGGTCAATTATACGTCCAAATTGTTCGTGGAAAGATTTGACGGTATATTATAAGTCGCATATTTCGAATATTTGCTATTACAGAAGGAAATCAAGAGTAGTTTAAAAAGTGATGTCTTACAATGCTGTTGTAAGACATCACTTTTTAAACTATTTTTTTCACTTTTTAAAATCTGAAAACCGTATATATTATGTACCTAGTAAGAAACTTTTTATGAAGAGCTTTTAATGGAAGTTTAATATGGTGATAATATTAAGAATTTTTTCATAGAGTTGCCAGGCAATTTTTCAATATTCTTTACGTTAACCCTATTTCCTTGTCTTTTTTAGACCGTTAAGATTAATTATTCACATTATTTCAAATTAGTGAACTAAGCTCACTAGATATATCATTCTATTACATTGCATTATGGCTTTTTCTTTAGTCATAAGAAATTGATGTGAATAAACGAATGAAAACGAAATAGGTAGGTAATACAGGCTATTTCACAAAAATTACAAATATTTCTAGTAACACCGAGTAAGTTTGATTTCTCAACCACAAAACGTAAAGCTTGACATCCGATTGCGTTTCAAGATGTTCGAAAAAGTCCTAACAAAATTACACCCTGCCGAAACTTTTTAGCAATTTCACGCGAAAGCAATTTGCCGTACAACAAAGCGCAGGCGCTCGCTGTATACTATCATTATCTGAAAGTATTCACCATCCCGTCTCTTTGTAGCGAATTAAGGCAATTTTCTGAACGCCGGAAAATAAAATAATAGCCGGCCCATTAGCGAGATGCCTCATTCCCTCGCCCCGCGTCTCAAAGACACCACTCGCTAATCGTCGGAAATAAATTTGACGTTTCTCTCTCCGCGCGCTTTGAGTCGAGGCTCGTTCCGGATCATTTAACGTCGCCGCCGACGCTACACGCTGAGGGCGGCCGCAGACTGTGATTAAATTATGATCTTAATCATCTTCATATCAGCTAAGTACAATACACTCATACCAGCGCATAGGGTTCTCATCATAAGATATTTCAAAACAATCGAAACTCACTTAGTGGCCCCTAGACTCTCGTTTATTGCGAAAGCACTTACACTCCGTAACATACCGCAGGCCAGACCCCTTAAACAAAAATCACACGCTATTTTTTCCGGAGCTAATGCCATATCCATACATTTTTTCTGCGAAACCACTGCGGGAAAATTAGCATGTGGCTTTTGTCTAGGGGGGCTGGTGGAACTGACACCTGCAGCAGGCGAGGACTACCCACGCCAAACTTCAGATAATGTTTTTATTATTCTTAAAGTTTCGTTTATATAATTCACTGTATATATTAAGGCAATTTTCTGAACTTTTATTTTTATTTAATCTATACTTTTGGCCAATTCTAATGTTTGACAGCATTCGTAATCGCGGGACGACGATATAATGCGTCTGTAACATCAAACAGAATAAATTAATAATAAAATCCATAAAACTTTGTTCCCTTATAAGTTGTTTCCTTGCGCGTGCAGAAGACAAAGTAGGCAATATGCGGTTTCAAGTCTGGTGATTTTAATATGTGCTACCGATTACCTACATAAAAATATTTTAAAGTCGACAAACTGCGATAGCTGGCAATTTGCGACAAAATCATTGTGAGATCAATTTTCTTAAGTCACGTTTGCGACTACCCTAAGCCTCTCCGAGCGGGGGAGCGATAGGAAACGATTACAGCATTACCCGCCACTTAATTACAAACAGAATGGACATGCCTATTGCCAACTCGCTCACATACCCTTAGCTTTCATCTCGATTCTCTCGTACGTTTATCTGGTAATCATTTGACTGGCATAGTTTTCTGAGCTTAATTTAGGGGCAATATTTTCACTCTTATTCATAGATAGTTATGCATATCCGGCTCGCAGGACCAATAAATTTACGCGAGATAACACGTTGTAGATCGTTATTACTCATTTTAATTCGTTACATAAAAAATAAATATAATAATAAATTCATTATTTTAGTATGATGCCCTATATGAATAACGCAATAAAATTATATTATAAGAATGAGTCTAACTCGTGTTATGATGCTTATGATTATTTTTTTGTATGTAACGAAGATAATAGGTAATTGGCAGTTTTAAAAAATGTAAAATCAAAATGTTACGAATGAATTTTTGTTAATGCCATGCCATGCTTATGTGAAACTCCGAAAGTTATTTGGAAACTTTGGAAATTCATTAATTTGTTTTGCCGCATTTGGATTAGTAGATTAGCATCGGTGTGGCGCTATGGACACGGCACTTGCCTCCAATCGGGAAGTCCGAGGTGCGAGACAGCCATGTACCAATGAGTTTTTCGTTTTCGAATTTCATATGTAAGTACATTTGTCTGAAGCTCCTACGCCTACGGTTAAGAAAAACATCGTAAGGCAACCTGCATACATCTGCGAAGAAATTTAAAGGTATACGTGCAGTCGACCAATCCAATCCGCACTGGGCCAGCATGATTGACTAAAGGTAACAAGCTGTGCCCGTGAACTATGCGTTTCGCTTGTATTTTTTGAATGCTTCCTGTGGGAATTTTGAAAAATCCTTACTTAGTGGGCGCCTACATAGGCCAACGAACCCCCGGACCTAATTTCATGCTCAAAAAATCTGAACCTAAATGTATTGAACAGCTGATTTTTTTCGTGATTTCAAGGTTGGTCTCATAGTAAAATCTGTTTAGTTTGCTTGTCTGAACAGGCACACAAAATTTGGCTCCTGCTTAAAAATTAACCCTGTATTAAAAATTAACCCGGCTTCAAAATTAGATTTATTAAGTACCATGTCACACCACCACCAAGAGCGTCGGTGGCGCTGTGTGTGGCGTCAGCACTGGACTGTGCCCCGAGTAGAATCAGGAGGCCCGCGATCAATCCTGCCATGTACCAATGTGTTTTTCGTTTCACGAATTTCATATGTACATTTATCTGACGCTCCTACGATGAAGGAAAACAGAAAACATCGTGAGGAAACCTGCATAAACCTGCGAAGTAATTCAAAGGTGTATGTGAAGTCAACCAATCCGCACTGGGCCAGCGTGGTTTGACTAGGGCCTAATCGCCCTAACATAACTAGTTAGGGTAGGCTCGTGCCCTTCGGTGGGGACGTATATGAGCTGTGGTGATAATGATGATGATGTCACACCAACTATTCCTTTTATTTAGTATGGTTATACCTATATTGCATTGTTAATAGTTGGTGTGACATAGAACTAAAATGCTTATCTACTTTTGATGCCGGCTGTATATGGAATAGGGGGCATTTCTGGATTATCCAGAACGCATCAGTTTTTGAAAATGAACTCTAACTACATATATTAGCTGACAGGTCCCGTCCAAAGCATATTCTCTCGGCGGCTAAACTGCAGAGTAGTGCAGAGGTTAAACGATTAAAAGTTAAGATTTAAGTGTTCGCGATCGATCGCGTAGCTTTCAGGGGTAAAACGTTTCAACTTCCGGTGCACAACATTCAATCACAAATCGCATTACGCGTCCGCCGTTCAGCTAATGGTCTCGCCATTTGCAGTATTGTTTAAATCTTCGGAATCGATGCATAAAGACCTCTCCAAGGGTTGAGTGGTGGCGCATTAACTCAGATTGCTCCAACCCTTATGTGCTTGATAGCGATCGGTCTTGCGTCTCTGACGCACTCCTCGCGTGTGAGAGGGATGGAGAATCTCATGTGGCATTTGTTTGAGCAGGCTTAACCTCGGCTTTTAGTTGCGCTAGTGAAGGTATTCAAATTCCATCTGAAAAATCTTTATTCGATATAGATCAGACAGAAAACCTTAACTCTACCACTTTGCAGAGCCTTCTCGAGCACAGGCAAGAACCCTAGCTATTTTTTTATATCCTCTATTCAATTTGCCAACATTACAATAAAAGATTTTCACATTCACAATAAAAGATATCACAAGTGATAATTGAACCATTACTTACATCGGTATTTTTCAAAATTGTTCTTCGACTGTAATAAAAATGGGCACTCAGTTAAATTTACCTTTACTTACCGATTACTTGTTACTATCGACCAAATAAATAATCGATCAAATGTCGATGCAATATGACTTCAAAAAAGGAGGAGATTCTCAATTCGATGCGTTTTTCGTTTTTTTTTTGTGTGTACCTATGTAATTTATGTTACGCGATTACGCCGCAAATTGTTAACCGATTTTCCAAATTCTTCTTGTATTCGAAAGAGTATCTATACTCGATAAAATCGAGGAAATCCCTTAAATTTTATAGGTAGGTATACGTTCATCGTGTTTCATAAACCAAGCTGATGATGAAAGGATTCTTAACTTTTGGGATTTAGAGGTTGGTTTTTTAAGCACAATAGGCAGATATCAAGATATGGTATTAAATTCACAAAAAGAAATCATATTGAAATCGGTGCTAAATTTTAAGACATTCTAGGAGAACATTGTTTGGCACCGACTTCAATATAGTAGAAATGTTTTTTTTTTATATTTAAAGTTCCAAATATTTTATCATAGGTATATCGCAAAGTTACATATTCATTAACTGCTAAAGCCACTTATGGATTATTTACAGCTAGAGTTCGGTCTATTTTAAACTATTTCACTTTAACAAATTCATGGTGCAAAGAGTATTAAACAATTTTTTATTAGTGAAAAAACATAGAGGTTATCAGAGCTATAATATATGTTCGTGATTATCAGCGTAATGTAGTTATTAACATCTTTGTCTGATCCATAGTTTGAGAGGTACAAATCTTGAATGTGTTTTGGGAGTCTATTTATTATTTTGGCAAGCAGGTAAGGATTAGTTCACATGCCATAAACCTTTTTAATTGGAGGTAATACAAATCTATGTGCATTGGGTGAATTTCTTAATCTAGTATTGCGATTGTATTCTGTCAAATTGGCTACGTTTATCTACTCCTCTTTTAGTATAGATATTTTGACCATGTTTTGTAGGTACGGGAAGTACCTTGCAATATTTGAAAAGGTCGGAGTAGTCACTACTGTACTTTATTTTTATATTTTTGGGAACTAGGTATGTTTTTCAATATTGTTCTTTGCAAGTTATATACTCGTATGTTAGCAATATTGCTTTTAAGCGACCTTCCATAGCTACTAAGACCGTATCGTATGACTGAATCTGCTAGTGCTAGATATAACATATTGTCTGTACCTAGGTATTTATATTATTTTTAACTTTTCAGTGTTTTGAAGTCGATTTTTATTTTTTGTAAAAGACACCCCCAATAAAAATCCAAGAGATTTAAATCCGAAGATCTTGTCGGCCATAAAATAGGACCAAACCGGCCTTTCCACCTTTGCGAGTAATTTTCTCCGAAACCGTGATATTTTCACCATATGAGAGGGACCATGATGAAGTTGTTTTAGCGACATCCTGTATATCCTACGAGCACTACGGCATACTGGCATACCCGAGTGGGTGGTACATTTAACTTGCCTCTGTCCGCTGGCATAAATGTCAAAAGCTAGACACCAAGCACTACCTAGACCACAGATAACATAATACTAGTACCTAGACATCGGAAGCGGTGTTCATATTTCCCCAATAAGTACGAGTAAATGAGCATGTGCACTCATAAAACGCAGAGCAAGGAATGTTAATGGATAGGGTGACCAAATTGTATAGCTTTTGGGATATTCCATTTCTCACTATTATACTGCGCCAGTTTCGAACGGATACGGACGGATTGATTGTGTGCTGTCGTATGATGTCAAAATAAATGTTTTTTTCTTTCTTTCTTTCTTTTAATTAAAATTGGTTCAACCGTGGCAACTTGGATAAACACTTCAATGGTTTGTACATTACCTATATAAATATTGCATGGCCATGTTTGCTAATGTAGCTGTCTTCCTAATAAAGATAAATAAATAAAATCACATGTTAACGGTGTATTCTTCGACGCGAACCAACTCAAGAGGCTCTAATGCTCCCCTCCAACAAAAGCAAGCTCTGAGTCTGAGCACATTAGTTGGAAAACTCACATTGGCCCGTGAATAATATTAATGGTTGACAGGCTAATATCCAGCAGTAAGTGTATTATGGCTGGGACACGGGGACCCATCACGAACAAAAGTAAAATAATTCTATAAAAGCATCAATAGATAGCGCTACTTTAATCGATTTTTGTAATGACTTTTTAGTGAATTTAGTAAAAGTCAACAAGGAGTTTTAGAAAACTATTGATTATATTTTAAAAAATAACTTAGCACGTGGGAAGTATCAAAATACGTTTTTAAGTCATGCTAGAACGGTTTAACATTTCTTTTTACAAATTTATAGCACTCCTAGCGACAATTGTCTGAACTTCAATGTATCTCTCAAAAGCATAGCTCAAAGTACCACGCAATGTCTGCTTTAACTATTTGATTATATACTGCTCACTCATAGATGGCACTACTTATGTATGCTTGTTCGTATGGTCACAGATTGAGTTGAATTATTTTATTTTATTATATATTACCTACAAGGTGTTTGGTATGTAGGTATTTTGACATAATCATAATAGTAATGGCGTCATTGAAAATTCGAAACTGCAAAATTAATTTTCTAATTCCCATACATTTGAAAGTGTAATGTCGAATTATGGTCGAATTACACAAAAACATGACATCGTAAATTTCACCACTTCCAATAGGTCAGGATTGGTCTACTCGTTAGATCTTCGTTTTTAAATCTGTGTGGCAGTGGTTCGATCCTGTCCTGATGTAGTTATTTTTTTTTTAAAATTGCTTGTTTTATTATTTTGTTTTTCTTTATTGCTTTTTGTTTATTAGGTATATCAATTCCTTTTATTTATATCTCAATTTGTTTTTTATTTATAATTTTCTTTTAAGAACAAAAAGATTTAGGTTAGGATTAGAGAGGCGATTTTAATAAGTAAGAACTTACCCTATTTAATATTTTTTCGGCAATTTCAGTTAAATTCCTACGAACCGAAAAAAAGACTCACTTGCATGTTGGTTTCATAAAACCACAGTGATTTTTTCACTGACCTAACTATTTTGTATGGGGGATTTCAAAACTAATTTTACAAATCTGAATTTTTAATAACATCATAAGTATTATTCAACTATGTTAGGTAGGTACATATATAGTCATAGATAATATAGGTAAGTAATACGTAAAGTACAGTCAGCAACACGTCAAGCTTTACATTTGCATTACGAAAGCCGCCGCTATTACGAGCGACATAAGGGCAGTCTTAAGGTCAACATTTAAAGCCCAGCGTGAGTATTAATGAAAGAAAAAAGAAAGAAAGAAAGAAAATGGTTTATTCAATGGCACTTACACAGAATAACAAATAAAAAAAGGGAAAACACTTATAGATGTGCCACGGAAAGGGTATCTACTCAGCATAAAGCCGAGGCGTCGCAGACTCCCCGGCGCTGGTCTTCCGTAGACACCCTGAAGAGGCACCACTATGGCACACACACACTAAGCTATAAACAACAACAAAAATCTTAATATCTACGTAATACACTCAACATGGAATAATAGAAATATACAAATATATATATATAATATATATAGGTACATAAAGCTCCACGTATATATACATTGTATCAACAGCATGACGTGTCATAAATTGTGACAGGTTACATAACATAGTAGGGTAGATGCGCCTGTTTCCCGATTACTGCCAATTTTCGACCATTTAACGGTCCTCCCTTGTTAAATGATCAAAAATAGTAATGGCCGGTATACACTTTGTTTAGTTAAGTGCTTAGTGTTTAGTGTTTAGTAGACTGTTTAGTGTTAAGTGATTAGTAGGTGCTGTCCATACACTGTTTAGTAAACGGTGTTTAGTATATTTGTTCATTATATGGACTAAACACTAAACAGATCTGTCCAGACGTGTTTAGTGAGTGTTTAGTGTTAAGTGAGGGGTGAAGGCGGGAGAGCGGGAGGGGCGACTCGCAGAAAAAATAGAACGCGTTCCTATTCGCTAAACACTAAACACTTAACACTAAACACTAAACACTTAACACTAAACAGAAGCTGTCCGAACGTGTTTTTTACTAAACACTTAACACTAAACAAGCCACTCGCACTAAACACTAAACAATGTGTGTACCGGCCATAATATTGGTATACTTGCATCACCAAAACATAAACAAGTAGCAACCTGAATACATTGTTCCCCCCCACACACACAAACTAGAAGAATTGAACGAAAGCTGCGAAAACTAACCAATTATTTGTCTGAGGTTAGCAGCGGAGAGCGTCACATGCGTTGAATATTAAGAAAAAAATAGTAAGGTGCCACTACTTGTACGGAAAGTTTTTAATTAATCTTAAGTAATATTGGATTATTTATTGTTTGTGCAGCTAGTTTATGACCTTTACTGTGTGGATTAATTAGATTTTAACGTAAATTTCATGACCAAATTCATAAAATGAGGTGGTCAAGAAAGGGTACACGCTTTACTCAAAAAATTCAGTTTTCGACCGGGTGGTCGAAAAATAGGTAAGGCACCTACAAATAAGATTTCTATGTTGTTTTAAAATGTATGGAAAGATATTAAATCTAATTTGATAATGTGAGCTTTATTTACATATATTATCTAATGGCCAATTTTCGTCCAATATTTTACTTTATTAATATAAACTGAATATGACAAACAATGTTGTTGGTCGAAAATTAGAAATATGGTATAATCATCCCAGTTTCTGACTGCCTTTTTTCGTTTAGCTAAAATCAAAAGAATTGAATTAATTATTCAAAACTATTTGAATGAATTCTAATTAACTCCCACTTCTTAATCAAAATAAATTTTAGATTGTGTTTACTTTTTAAATAAATACTTCGAAAATTCGAAAAGTCATGTTGGTCGAAAATTGGGTACCTACTTATAGTGTAAAATCATTCCAATTATCGACTGTTTTTTGGTTAGTTAAAGTTTAAAGTTAATTAAAGCTATTTCATAATTATTATTATACATTCTAATTAGAAATTAATTGTAAAAATATTTAAATTTAATTATTCATATTCAAGCAAGTTGGGGATGAAATGGCCCGGCCGGCCGACAACCGGGTGGGAGATATTACTTTTCTACCCCTGGCCTGCCCGTCTGGGGCATTATTGCACTTGGCGACCCCTCCGTAGAGTAAGGCCCTGCGCTTGGGTCAGTGATGCTGGCTCACCGTCGTGCCAGTCTGCAGTGGACCCACTCGGGGAATGGCTAACGCCGATCCTGATTGTGCCTCTATGGAGTTAAAAGTTGCTGGAGGGTGGTTTAGCCAGGTATGGGGTTAATACCCGAGTCCAATGGCATATCCTTGGGGCGGCCTTGTCAGCTTTTAAGTCCCTTGTCGAATCGTAAAGAGATTACCCCTCCTTAAAAAAAAGGTTAGATATTGTGACCACATGAATCTGAATTAAAACTGCATGTTTTCATACTCCGGATTTGATTAGGAATAAATAGACGTCCGATTAGGACCCGTTGACGAAGTTGACCAAAGCAAACGGAGAAATCGTCGCTTCGAAATCGGAGATTCTTTCGGAAGTTAGCACTAGCACCTTCTACAGTCAGCTATACGCGTCGCACTCACCCCGTCCCGCGCCGGATGAGAAGGATCCAAGAGCCACCTTAGCCCGCCATGCAACGAAGGATCTCCCAGACATCAGCCTAGACGAAATCGAGAAGGCTCTTGGGCAACTTAAAAATGGAAAAGCCCCGGGGGAGGATGGAGTCACAACGGAGCTTCTGAAAGCTGCTGGCAAGCCGATACTGAAGGAGCTCCAGCGTATATTTAATTCTATTCTTTTCTCCGGGAGAACTCCTAAGGCATGGCACATGGAGTTTAGGCGTATTGTTCTTCAAGAAGGGCGACAAGACTTTGTTGAAGAACTATCGACTAATTTCACTCTTGAGCCATGTCTATAAGTTGTTTTCAAGAGTCGTCTCGAACCGTCTTACACGAAGACTTGACAAAGCTCAACCTCCGGAGCAGGCCGGGTTCCAACGGAGTTATAGCACCATAGACCACATTCACACAGTAAGGCAGGTTATACAGAAGACCAATGAGTATAACCAACCCCTGTGCATGGCATTTGTGGGCTATGAGAAAGCTTTTGACTCCGTCGAGACCTGGTCTGTTCTAGAGTCTTTGCAGAGGTGCCAAGTTGATTGGCGATATATCGAAATGGTGAGATGTTTGTATGACACTGCTTATATGTTCGTCGTTGTCCAGAATGGTCAATCTGAGCCTATCCTCCTGTGACGTGGTGTGAGGCCGGGGGATGTAATATCACCGAAACTCTTTTCTCCGCTGCGCTGCAGGATGTATTCGGAACGCTCAACTGGACAGGACGTGGCATTAATATAAACGGCGAGTGCATCTCACACTTATGATTCGCGGACGATATCGTAATTATGGCTGAAACTCTGCAAGACTTACAAGGGATGGTGAACAGCCTGGTTGAGTCTTCCGAACGTATCGGTCTCTGGATAAACTTGGATAAAACCAAGGTCATGTTCAACGAGCTCGTTGATCTGGGACGGGTTGTAGTAAATGGAGTATCTCTCGAAGTTGTACAGGAATATGTGTACCTAGGGCAAACTCTTCAACTAGTCAGAAACAACTTCGAGAGGGAAGCCAACAGAAGAATTCGGCTGGGCTGGGCAGCATTTCGTAAGCTTCGACATGTCTTCTCGTCACCCATTTCTCAGTGTCTTAAGTCGAAAGTCTTCGACCAGTGCGTCCTCCCAGTCATGACATACGGTGCCGAGACGTGGATACTCACGGCTCGACTAGTCCACCAATTTAAAGTCACTAAGCGTGCTATGGAAAGGGCTATACTCGGAGTATCTCTGAAAGACCGTATCAAAAATGATGTGATCCGTCAGAGAACCAAAGTCACCGTCATAGCCCACCGAATTAGTAAACTGAAATGGCGGTGGGCTGGTCTAATGAGCCGCAGAACTGACGGCCGTTGGAGTCGTAAGGTGCTTGAGTGGAGACCGCGACTCGGTAAACGTAGTGTGGGACGCCCTGCGACTAGGGTTGCCAGGTCGCCAAACCTAATAGCCGGACAGACCAGCCAGTTTGGCCGGACATTTGGGTAGAAAGGACACCCTACATTTTTAAGGAATTTCCGTATTAATAGGTACGACAAAAAAAATTTAATGAATTGAAAAAGCTTGATTTTACATACAATCAAGCTTTTTGATTATTATCATAAATCTTGTTAAATTCTAGTGAAATAATAAACAAAATCGAATGCCAAATCAGTCTTAGGTACCTATGTACTTTATTATTAATCAGTCAAATAGTCATCACTCAAAATTAAATTCTAGATACAAACATTTATCAACATATTTAAATTCTTCTTGAATACTAATGAATCTTATCACAAATAGGACTTTTTGAACTAAAAAAAATAATCAAAAACTTCTCTTTATGTTAAACAATGCAACAAAACAAAAATTTTTCTCTTAAATTAAAACAATAAATCAAAACTTCTTCTCTTTAAGTTAAACAATAAAACAAAAAAAAACTTATCTTTGAGTTACACAATAAAAATAATTATTCATATTTTTGGTTTGCCGAAACCTGCTTTAAGAGCTCAGTTTCTTTCAAAATGAATCCTTACATGTCAAATTTTTTAAATTAAATTCTACAACCAACATTTTGGCAACACTGTCAATATGTAATCTGTTGCGTTCTTTCGTCCATTGCTGACATATCAAGGAAAAAGCTCTTTCAACGTTTAGTTTGCGTTATGTCCTGTCGCCTGCGCTCAGCCACGCTCGGTGCTCGCTCGTTTGCGAAATGTAAAAAGCCTGACAAAAGCCGGACGGGCCGGACGCAGTCAAATTTGGCCGGACAAGAGGTCAAAAAGCCTAACCCTGTCCGGCTTTATCCGGACGCCTGGTAACGCTACCTGCGACAAGATGGGATGACGATATATGTAGGCTGGCTGGAGTGGGCTGGATGAGAGTAGCCGAAGATCGGGAGCGGTGGCGTGCATTAGGGGAGACATATGTCCAGCAGTGGACGAGTGTAGGTCGATGATGATGATTAGGACCCGGGTTCAAATAGACACAGCCTTAATAAATATTAAAAGCTGATTATTTTAGTATTTGTATTTAAAAAAATATATATATTCTATCATACTTTTATTCATAAAAATCTTTCTTAATTAATTGGTCGAAAACTGGTCAACAGATGGACGAAAACTAGAATTTTTGGTCGAAATCTGGTAAAATCGGCAATTTGACGCTTGGATTTAATAATAAAAAAAACTGTTAATATGACTACCTATTATAAAATATATAATTATTAAAAATAGACTGAGGAGTTACCACAATTTATATTGATACAAAATACATGTCAGAACACACATATTTTTATTCCCAAAGTTGGCAACTCCACTAATTGGTCGAAAACGGGCTAATCTACCCTATCAGTAATACAAAACTTTGAGGTAGTTTACAAACACAGCAATATTTTTTCTTTAGATACACAATTTCTGTAAGTTTCCTGACTATAAAAAAATAAATAAAATTAATATAGGTACTACTTGAATTATTTTTTAATCTCAATGGTGATTAGGTATATTTTGAATTTTGCCAAATAAAATATTATAGGTACAGTGTTTTATTAGATTTTACCATTTACAAATATTGTGGAAAGCGCGACTTACAATAGACGTCACATAATTTAAATAATAGATTCGAAATTTCAACATCAAATCTAAGTGAACAGATGGCTCATGCGGAAATACTGCGAAATTATTAAGCTATACCGCTAGAGGTCTGTGGTTCGAACCCGCATTAAGTATCTTTTGTTTCAATGATTTTTTATCACAGAATTAATAACAACATTCTTAAAATGAAACAGAAAATTAGATAACTGGTAAGAAAGAACAAGGAAAAATAAAATTTTGTTTAAAAAATAGTACTAAATTATATAATTTCGATATTTGATAAAACAGTCGAATAAATTAATTTCAGCCGGCTATAAGAATATAAATTTCTCAATTATATTTTATATTATAAAAAATATAAGTAATTAAGAATTAAATTGCTCAGTTTTTTCAGATGTATAAATATAAAAATAAACACTTATTTTATATAAAAAACAAAAATCATAAACTGAAAAATCTTGTCAAATAATTAAATCACATTTTAACAAAATACAATATTATGTGACTTTGATTTATTTTCTTTAAAAATACTAAATAAATTGAAAAAATGATACTTAAATAAATCAGTGAAAAAAATCGTCTTGGGCGGGATAAAAAAAGGTCACATAAAAAATTTGCAAGTTTGCTTTATTCTTAACCAGTTTTTTTGAATTTGAAGTTACAGATATAATAGAAAGTACCCACTACCAAAATGACTTATACTTACTCCAATGATATCAAATTTATTTTACAATTACATCTTAAATGTCAAACGTATATAAAATGTATGACATAAATCGTATAACCATGGCGGAACAACCCCTTAGGTATAACATTGATTTATACGTCAATTTTTTACCAAATTGTAACACATTTAGCTTGGTGCAGCCGGCCGTAAGCGTATGATGTTTTACAAGACCTATTTACTTACGCAGTCATGAACTAAACAAAGCATAATAAGCATAGCAGTTCACAAAGTGCCATCTGTTGAGTGCGTGCGAGAACTACTGAGCCCTATGTAGCAAAGGCTCGATGGCCCGAGCTTGCTGGTGCGTCATCTCGCGGTGAAATGCTGAAATAAAATAGTTCGAAGAATAGCCCGATTTAAGTAGGTCCCATTTCGTTGTATGGGATGGGGCATCTGTACTGTAGTATTATATTATCTGTGGCTGGGATGATTAGTGATTACATTTGAAGCACAAAATTATAAGGAATAGAGAAAATGGAAACGCGAACTAGACAGTATTTAATATCATCATCATTTCAGCCAAGAGACGCCCACTGTTGGCTTCCCCCAAGGATCTCCATACCGATCGGTCCTGCGCCTCCCGCATCCAGCGGCTTCCCGCGACCTTCACCAGATCGACGGTCCACGTTATGTGTGTGGGGGGGGGGGGGTTATTTAATATAAAGGCTAGGCTTAAATTTAAAAAACCTATTTAAAAGAAAAATTGAAGAAATTCCTTTAACATGAAGTATTTTTATGCTGAACCCTTAACTAAAGTTAGGGCGATGGCTAGATGTGGCGTAGGTACACTGTATGTGTCCTCGCAGCCGGTGATTCACGGTCACCCTACGCCGGTCCATTATCCACTCCGGTCATGTTATTCGCTAACAACGTATTGTTCACACACTCGTCCGCTCGAACGATACGATTCAATACTACCTGCACAAGTATTTAAGTGATTCGGTCTTACGTCTAGCGCAAGCTAAGCGGTTCGGTGATTACGAAAAACGTCTCGTTATCGAGATACTATTTTTGCCATTCAATTGATTACATGTGGTGAAGTGTATTTTGCCTTTCCTTTGCCGATAAAACAAAATGTAAAAAGTTTGAAAAATTCTTCGTCGAGTCTCAAACTTGTAGTGAATTAAACGATTTTGATGTTGCTTTAAGTGCCATGTACACGTTCACACTGACGTTACTTTTAAGTCAACATTACGAAATGGTTCTAATATACTTAATAATAATTTTCCAATGAGTACTTACCCAACCGCAATACAATCATCAAATAATCAAAACATTTTCACAGTCAAATTTAAACATCGCAATCGCAATGAACATTGCTTTAACCATAACAATATTTTTGGTGAAGTCTGAATATACATTGGCTCAATTTTCAATTTGGCAAAAACATTTGAATTTAGAAAATAAATATTCCGGGACTGTTTCGAAATGCTTGGTTTGAAAAGAAATTTTCATTAGGCTATATCTTCTCCACAGTGATTTACCATTCTACTAAAAACGCAGTCATATACATATAAGTAGGTAATTAAAATAAAACATCCAATTATACAAAACACTTGCATATAATTTCATAAGAAAATTAACAAAATTAATCACATAGTAAGTTTACGTCTACAAAACGTTTAACTGCGTAGTTACAAATACCTATTATAGACATACAAACATCGTAAATATTTTACAAATTGTACAAAGCACCGTATTATATGGGTGCGCACGCGCATCTAAAGCTGGCCATATAAGCACCGCACTGACAGGATTACCTGTATATTGGTTGTCGAATTATACAGCGCACAGCCCTAAGATTGGCCGCACATATACGTTTTTCGAATGCGGGCATCCGAATGCATCAAATCTATACAGAATACACTGACTGCCGTACACGTTCGTTTTTATTCCGAACGGAACACATTCCGTTCGGAATAAAGGTAGAAAGGTAGAAATAAAAAATGAGAAAAAACGAACGTCTGCGCTATGCTCACGGAGTTCCGCGTCTGTATTCGTGTTCGGAAAACGTATGCAGTCTTACCATGATCGCTCAAGTCCTCAAAACAACATTAAAACCGCGCTGAGAGTGGGATGGCGCAATACACAGCAAGAACGGTCTCTCATTTTTTATACAACTAAGTTGGCAAACAAGCAAACTGCCCACCTGATGGTAAGTGGTAACAGTCACCTATATAATATATGTGGCTCCTGTGATTCGCAGCAAAACTGCAACCCCCGATGTTGACGACAGTTCGAAATGCCGGGGACCCAGAACTAAGCAGCGGACGTAGGCGAGGCCTATGCGCGCCCCAATACCCAAGAACCGCGTCATAAATTAATTAGGTCGTTTGATTGGTCCGCAGGCGGGATGTCCCCCCGCGGACCAAGGGATAGTTTATAAATATAAAATAGGGCCAAATACTGTAAAATTGTAGTCAGTTAGTTGAAGTCGTCTTGTGAAGAAGTAAATAAAGCTCCAAAGTTATCACCGAGAAACCAGCGTTTAAGTCAGCAAGTACCTATATACAGTCCACTCTCAACACCCACAGTGTACCACAGTGTACGTTGCCAACTTGTGACATCAGATGTAAAGTCACGGTACCCAGTAGTTTCAATGCCATACCTTACCCTGCAAACCGGAACACAGTAATGCAAGCACTGCTATTTTGCGGCAGAAATGAGTAACAAGTCTCCCTTCAATATGTTTCTTCCTTTCAATGTTGTTGTTCCTTGCTATAAAAAATCACGGTCAGGCCCCAGATAAACTTGACCTGCGATTTTACAACTCATCGGCAATCCATCATCATAATACCGGGGGGTTATTGTCTAAGAAAAAATCTATCAAGATCGCTTTAAATGACATCAGGCACATGAGACCCAAAAGTGCATAAACATTATTCTGTCTCCTATAAACACTTTGTATTACATGAATCATAAAACAGCAGCTTTATATTTCGCAACTCATTCATTTCGCTAAAATAAATTATTGAAATAGGCTGTGTCTATTCGGACGCCAGTCCCTATAGAAGTCGATTGCTATTCGGACCCAGAGCATGAAACATGCAGTTTCATTTCAGTTTCGTGCTCACAATATCCAATGTAACCGAACCTACAGTGACCTGGCCAATAGTTACAGCTGTTGAACAGAATTCTGATTCTCTTTATCAAGACATCGAATTCTACCATTATCGAAAAATCGACAGGCAAAAGTCAGATAAACCGATGTGTATGTGGCCAGCTTTAAGCACAGTCACTGCCGCACTAATTTCTTGACCGACCGCATATATAAAACAATTATTTATAAAGAAATACAACATAGGTAATAAACATGACCAAATTATTTGAGACCAATTTTTATAATCAGTAACGGTCATTGATAAAAATTATAATATGCATACACAATTTATTGTCTGAACTTGCCGAGTATATGATACAAAATATATTATGATAAAATTAAACCTTAAATATAATTGCCACACAAATTGAAAAATGCTTTCCAAAAAAATACAGACTATAAAACAAAATTTAATATCGCAACGGCGATCACAACCCAATTCTTAGAACAGATTGTTCATTTGAGTTTTATCCGACTGACGTTTGAAGCACAGACTAAACTAACAATTTAGTATACATCAATTTTCATTATTTATAAAATAGAATATCAAATTGTGCAAAAAGTCATGGTCAAAGTAGAAAAGTCAAAGTAGAAATCTCTTAACTGACTTGTTGACTATAAATGGGTTTGAATTTTTTGTGTAAGGAGTATTCCAGGCACTATGAAAAAAGGAAATGTCGACTAGGCATGAAACTTTCTTAAGTAGGATAGTTCGCATAAAAACACAGAAAAAAGATTGCCTAACTATCGCAAAGCATCATGTTATCAAGTTATCGGCCTATGGGACCACTATAATGAACTAAATTAACATTAGAAATAAAATAGATGCACAATAGTCCACACCTGGCATAAAAGCATTTGTTCTTTTAACGTATTACAAATTTTAATCATTATGATGAAAAAAATTGGAAACTAAAAAAATTCACCCTATTCATTCATTATGCAAAGACGCTTATTTTATTAGTGAATAATTAAAAACATGTTGATAATTATTTGTTCAATAATTATTCATTATTATATCAGTAATTTATTATTTGCTTCTAGTCTAATTTTAAATCACGAACTGGCAAAGCAGTCTGATATAGACTACTGAGTATAGAGTTGAAGGCACAAGACAAAAAATCGCGCTCGTTTGAAACATAGACCTTTTTATCTCGACCAATGAAAGAGCTGTATGTAAGATAACATTTAAGAAAAAATCATAAAGCCATATTATTCAACGCAGAGTAATAATAACAGTACGATGCAAAATTAACGTCGGCTCTGAAGTTCGTCAAGTCAATGCGCAGAACGAAAAATCCTGAACTTGCGTGAGTGACGTATTCTGTGCCTGCGCAGTAAGCGACCGGCAGCTAATACCCGAGCCGCCATTTTAGTTCGCATCGAACCGGAGCCTTACCATGATCGCTTATAGCAAGGTAAAACAATACTGAAACAGAGACACCGCTCTTGCCCCGTATAGCGCCATCCCGCTCTCGAACGGTTTTAATAATATTTTGAGCGATCATGGTTAGGGGTGTGCAAGAGGTGTAATACAAAATTCGAGTCACTGCTACTGACTGCAAAATCGATTTTTGCTGCGAGTTTTCAGGCGGTAAAATAGCCCTTTCGGTGTTGAAGAAGCGATAATCTATTTGTCATAGAGGACTACAAAATTAGAGTCAAACATAGTTAAAAATCTCGATACCTGTATAACAAAACTCCAGCAATAACCCTTTCGAAACTTTTTCGTAACAACTCACAACAACAACTGTTAAATAAAACAATGGCTTATTTAAGAAATTACAAATAAACTTGAAAAAGTGTTGTGGAGAGAAACGGGATCTAGATAACGCTAAATCACAACTTAATGTACTATTTTACAAAAAGAAAAATATACAAAAGAAAACATATTACTAGATAGTTTTATTTCAGGGAACCCTAAATAGATTTGATGTTATCATGTACTGTAATCTCAATGTCTAGATATTTATATAACTTCAGCTTAAAGTATTTTAAAAGTAAATTAAATACAATGAATAACTCAAACAGATTTCCTAATTCTTCGTTTACATCATACCTTAATCCATTAGGGGTATAATCAAAAGTATAATCATGATGAGTATTACTCTGGAAGAGAATTAACGTTATATATTTATTTTAATTTAATAAATATATTGCCGTAACGCAAAATACAAACAGCCTTACATAAAACATTAACACAGGCTAAATATAACATTAAAGCAACCACAGACAACACAGATTATTAAATAAAAGTAAGATTGATATATTCTAAAAACTTTACACTGTTTAAATATTCGTTTAACTACAATATATCATAAATTGTATACACAGTTTGATAATAAGTAATTTCTAACTACATAACTACTACCATTTGTGACATGTTCACTGCATAATTTGCAATTCGATATACATACTAAGCCGTAAATAGACATATTCATGAAACAAAAATCAATAGAACGGTAATCTAATATTTATTAAAATATTTTCCAGATTCAGATATATTCAAATAAATAAATAAAATTCTTATTCAAGACCCTTTTTAAGAGGGGTACGTACGGGTATCGTACGGGTCGTTTCTCCATAATGCCAACAGTAACTTTATTTTGCCCAAAAATATAAATGGCCACTATTAGCATGTTTCTATGTTTTCCTTTTTTTATTAAGTTAATTATTAAAAGAGATTCAAAAACAAAAACCTAAAAAATTTGCTAAATTTTCTGCTGTTTTCAAAAATCCAGCAAACAAATTTGAAGAGATTATATGAAAAAAAAAACAAAACATAGAAACACGACCAAAGCCTTTCTTTAATTGTTAACAAAAAAGTAATTAAATCGGTTTAGTTTTAGAGGAGAAAACAAGGGACTACGAAACGTATATTTTATGCAATTTTCATTGGTATTTTCGGTCCGAACTGCAGTTGTCTTTATCGCGCTTAGTTCGGTTGCTTAGGCACACAGCGCGACAGCAATACATTTTACAAATACCTAATTCTGAACTCTTTCGACCTTGGTGTTTCCTCTTAGGGCGGTTCCGAATACTGATATGGGGAAACAAGTAGGAATGTTATAAGAATTTAAGGAGAAAAAAATAGAGGCTGAGGAACGGGTTCAGTGAAAATGGTTTACTGACAAATTTAAAAATGAAAAAAATTGATATAATAATATACAAAAGCATAGAAAAATATCAAAAAAGTAGCAGTGGTATACAGTGGTGTTAATAGGGAAGATGCAAATGTAATATTTATGAACGATTTGTAATTAAAATGTTATAAAAACCTAAAATATGAATGATGGCAACGTTTTTATTTTAGTTAATACTATTTTTCATGAAAAATTGTGGATGAAAAATACGCGAAACTGAACGCATCTTGATCTACCAATCAGCGACTAGTGACGTCACTCGTGTTTTATGTCCCGTCAGATGTAAAGGTAAACATTATTTTTACGAAAATTATGTACATTTTTATGTAAAAAAATGTTAGTTGGTTGTATAAAAATAGATCCCAGAAACCTACCGAGAGTTAGTGTCGACATGGTAGTAACTTTTTTGTTGAAAGTGCCGAGTTTTCGATTGCAGAAATAAAAGGAACTAAACTTCTGCGGTAGGTAAAGTATTGAATTAAAGTAAAGTTTTAGTGTTTCATTATAAGAGCATAAAGTACGAAAAGAAGGCTATCGTGTTACAATCATTTTATCAACTTTGGATCAGAAGGTCCAGTTAAAAACAATTTATTTGGGAACTTCTTTGAAGTCGATGGACACATTGGTATAAAACATGAATCCAAACGTCTTTTTTCAGAGCAATAATTGCATTTTTCTAACTATCTTATATCTTATAGTGATGGATAGTCCATTTAAAATAAGAAATTTAAAACAAATGGAAACTTTCCCTATGATATTTGAATTGAATGTAAGCGACGAATGAGTGACAAACAGGAGTGACGTCATCAGAACTGTAGGCCCGTTTTAGCGCGAAATTTGAAACTGTTAGTTTCAGACTGCGGAAGCGGTGGCGTGCATTAGGGGAGACCTATGTCCAGCAGTGGACGAGTGTAGGTCGATGATGATGATGATGAGTTTCAGACTGCATTTTATTGCAATAAAATTTATTATTTTAATTTTCATCATACTTGTGATCTATTCTACATGGGATTCTTTACAATAAACGAAAAAATAAAAATATTGCATGTTCCCTATTGTGTACCAAGAGAGCATGTTGGTGATACGGCTAGCTTAGTTATGTCGCAGGACTCCGATACGCCAGAGACCAATCCACTTGTAGCTACAGTTATTTATATATTTATTTATTTACTATAGGTACACAAACAGATTACTATCATGACAAAATTATCATATTAGAACAAAGTAATTATACCTAGATAGCAATCCAAAAATAGTGTACACAGCATGTTTTTAGACTTATTGTATATAACAAATATAACCTTATAGATAAAAAAAATTAATTTAAAACATTGTGAATGTTGTTCAACCAAATTTAAGACAAAGAGTTAGCGAGCAGGGCTGAGGACATTTTCTTTCTTTATGATGTCTGTTACAGTTTTTTTGTAAGTACTAAATTTATCAAATATATCCAGTTCATCACAACAACATTGTACAATCATTATTACGTATTGTATAATCAATCATTGTACGTACGGCACATTCTTACAATTGGGTTATAGAAGGACGTGTTGTTTTTGTAGACCTGTATTGCAAAGGTACTGGGACAGCGAGACCTATGTCGTGTGTTAATATTCATCGCAGACAGTAACTCTGGCACGTCAATGGTTGCGTGAATTATTTTATGAAGATATAGAAGATCATATCTTTTACGACGAGCTTGTAAAGACAACACACCCATTTTAGATAACCTCTCATTATAGTTTTTGAGTGACCTACCAAAATGATATTTACGAGAGATATATTTTAAGCATCGTCGTTGTACTGTTAATGTTGTACTGTTACTAATAATGAATCCATTTATTCCAGGCACAATACAAAATCGCACAAAACACTAGCTAGCATACTAGCTGTACCCGCGAACTACGTTTCGCCATTTTTCTTTGATGCTCAGCTCCTATTAGTCGTAGCGTGATGTTATATAGCCTATAGCCTTCCTCGATAAATGGACACAAAAAGAATTTTTCAATTTGAATCAGTAGTTCCTGAGATTAACGCCTTCAACCAAACAAACAAACTCTTCAGGTTTATAATATTAGTGAGTATAGATTAAACCTCCAACCCTCCTCAAAATCCTGTCCACCGCGTTGAAGGTCCCGTTCGGGATAAGTGAGCTCTGATTCGCCGACCGAACCCAATAGGAGAAACCTTTAAAAAATTTGAGGCGGAGAAACATAGTTATAGAATCATCTCAAAATTTTACGTAGATCGCTACTAAAAAATACATATAACCTAATAAAAAAAACAAATCACAAATACCTACCTTACTCAATAATAATAATATAATAATATAAGATTACTAAAACTACAATTCGAACTTTTGACATTTTATGTCTATATATATTTAATACATAAATATACAATTTTCTACAGTGAAAGAAAATTGGCCAACAAATTTCAATAATTTTGCCAATCAATTATTTAAATACAAGAATTAGGCTATACATAGTATACTATCCGTAAGCTTATTAACAAATATTAACAGTTCAAATTATACATTATCTACAAGTGTCTATTTATCTACAAATAACCAATGTATGATGATATTTTAATAAAAATATGCACATTAAAATCCCTAAAAGCCGTAAATAAATTTCATTGCCCACTCAAAAAATGCAACTTCATAACATTGAATGTTGCCAGTCCAAGAGTAAAAAACTCACCATTATGTATAATTAAACTACAGCCAGTTAATTGTTAAAAGCGTGTTCCGTTACTATTACAAGAGTATCTAACAATTTGACAGGTTAATTTTAAATGCATATCTTATTTGTATAAGCTTAAAGACAGAATTAATGAATATTGCAAGACTAAATTAGCCATTATCAACACAGACACAGTATTTCAATACAACGAAGTATAATGACTACTCCAAAGCTTAGCTACAAATTTTAAATTTTAGCTTTAGCTACATTTTCAATTAATCAACTTTTAACGATGACATTAGTGACCTCCAAAATAATTACAGAGCGGAGCTGTTAAAACCGCAAACTCTTAATTGTACGATGACATCTACTCTATAAAATAGGACGTTTACTTCCACTAATTCAGTTTGACAGCTCAGTTCACGAGAAACTATCAAAAATACTTCATTTAAATATGGCAATCGATCGTAATAACAACCATTTTTGCCAACCTCAAGTTTGGATAAAATCACAGACTTTGTTAGTTTACTTTTAAATGTTGGACAAAAGTGTGAAAATAACATATTTGTCCATGAAAAAACAAGCTTCCAAAATACCACTTTTTGACATCTTTCAAATTTGACATTTGGACTTTTTTTTTTTGTATGAATCAAAAAGATTTTTCAACGGATTTAAAAAATAAATTGAAAGTTATTTATGGTTTTAGCCGTTTCTATTTTGTATTATTTGAAATAAAAAGTTACGGGTTAAAGTAGGTGAAGCATCAAAATTTAGCACGAAAAATCAGTTCCTACCGTTTCATTTGTAACAATTAACGCGGCTTAAAATGTCAACATTTCTTATAAGAAACGCAAAACGTGGCTAACATCAGATGCCAGCACCAGCAAAGTGGTGATGCTTAACTGGAACACAGCTCTAGTGTCATTGCTCTTATTTCAACATTGATCTATTTAAAATTTAATTACAAGTAGATCACTGGTTGAAGCCCGACCTTAATCCCAGTGAACCCGCTGGAAATCCGGAATAAAAAATAGCTTGTGTGTTAAGACTGTTCCCCGGGCAAATAACCTTGAGTATCTCACAAGAGAAACAACAAGACAGCAACAGTCGGTCGAAATGAGATCTAAATTATGAATGCACCTCCTCTGTAAGAGATAGTTATAATTTTTAGCTAGTAATTTAATCGTAAACTGACTAAATTGTGCGGATCTAGGTGTGTTTCGAAGAGGAAATACAGTTTCACCCTCACAATTTCAAATTTAAATTAAATATAGTTTATTCAAATTGGATTATTACATAATCACTTTTGCACGTCGTCAAAGAAGCTACGCCAATGGTTCACAAGTCTATTTGTTACATTTATAATCTTGGAAGCATTTATAACAGTTCTAACAGCAAGTGTAGTATATTCGAGTGTTTCGTAAAGATCTCTATTTATAACACACTACATTATACAACAACGTGATATATTTACAAAAGATTTAGGCGATTTAATAAATGTGTATATAAGCTTTATAAAAGTTTATGAGTGTTGCCATCACAAATATTTTACAAGCACAGAAATAAGGCCAATTTAGAAACATCTTGATAGTGTTAGTATTTTTTTTTTATATTTTGGATTAGTCTATTATCTTGGATTAATCTATAATCTATTCAATATATATATTTTTTTAAATATATTAAATAGATTATTATCTATTCAATCATAATGGTGGCAAAATATTTTATTATGCTTATTTAAATACATACATGGTTAAATTCAAACTTTCTCTCTTCACAGATTATAAATGTCATGATCATATCTGTGACAAGATCTATAGTTAAATACCAGCTAAATTAAAACTAACTAATATTAATGAACCAACTAAATAAATTAAATTATCAAAGATAAAAATATTTGTAAAGCAACTATACTATGGAAACTATAGCCAATAATATTGTCCAACATAAGTATTATATTATAATGCAAAAGAACCTTAATAAAAAAAATTATCCTAAATCATTTCTATTACATCGAAGTCATTTTAAAAGAAAATGATTTCACGGAACAGCAGAAATTATCAATTGCTTCAAAGTGGTGTAACCTATTTTTTTTTAAGTTCCACTTTATAGATTAGTACAGTGGCGTTTTCTCTTCATAGTTCAATCAACATATGTACGTACACACAGCAACACATAAGACTTCACATGTTGACTGTGAATCCGCTCTTATTCCGCTCGTAATAGCGACGCCTTTCGTTCGTGATGCAAATGTAACGCTTGACGTATTGCTGACTGTAGATAGCCATGCAGTCTCTTTTCGGGTGAAGATGACAAAACATTGACCAACCAGAGGGCCTATTACCGATCTCATGGTTTTGCAAATGATATCATAATATGATATCATAGTGCAAAACGAAAATTAAGATTTCCGGTCAGATTTTTGATCATTTGTTCATTATTTATTGATGATATCGTTGAAATTATGCCATAGTGATGATATCATTGGAGATCGGTAATACGGAATGCAGCATTTCACGACTTCTTTTTCTCAAATTTACACCATGTCATACGCTGAAAGATCCACAATTGGCCTGCTGATGCCACCCACCGTTCAACCTCAGAAGTACAGACTACAAAAATTACTAGTAGTAGGTACATTACGTTTGCAGCGAAGCGGCGTAGCTCTGCAGTGGGCGGAGTCCGTGGGAGGAAGCGATGAAGGTCCTTCTCGAACAAACCGCTTCATTGATGTGAGCGTTGTGTAACTCCGCCACTTGGGTACTACAGGCCGCGGCCGGATCCCCCGATCCCGTCAGGCTTCCGATCCTACGGTAAAATTTTTATTTTGTATACACTCCTGCACGCGTAGTACAAGGACCCCGAGATAAATATGTCTATCATTAACTGTCACTTTCTCGACATCAAACAATAGCTATCTCATTCGCCACTGTCAAAAGTGACATTTCGGTGTAGATAAAATAGGCCGAGAAAATACTCTCGCGATCCTTGTGCTACGCGTGGTGGTATATACACTCCTGCAGGCGTAGCACGGGCTACCAAGACGGGACTTGAGTCACGCATTATCTCACAATTTCAGTGACATAATATCTATGTCTTAAAGAGTAGCACGGCGGCGCGTATTGAGGCAGATAACAGCGCTCACAGTGCTAACGATTACAATCGCCTTGTCCAAATTAAAGAGAACACTGAAAATGCTATCAGCATGCTTAGACTAATGCAACTTCAGACTGACAGTTCGCATAAAGTGATTTCACTCCAGAGCATTAGCGCCGTAAGTTCTATATGACGTTAACGATGACGTCATGTGGCTCTTCATGCCGGCTAACATTAGCGCGCTCACAACATTTCGGGACGCGTTTAAGCGCGCTAATAGTGACTCTTATTGGTTTTCGGAACGCAGCCTTAGTGTGACTGACATGATAAAATTTCTTGACGCTCCTCAAGAGATACGTGTCACTGAGTCTTATCACAAATTTCTTGGCAGCCCGTGCTACGCCTGCAGCAGGCGTAGCACGGGCTGCCAAGACTGGACTCGAGTCACGCATTATCTCACAATTTCAGTGACATAACCTCCATGTTTTAAAGAGTAGCACGGTGGCGCGTATTTAGTGTGACTGACGTGATAAATTTTCTTGACGTTCGTCAAGGAACACGTGTGACTGAGTTTTATCACAAATGTTTGCCGTGCCTGTGCGCCGACTGCTGTAGTTGTAGCAAGGGCTTTAATACTTTAATGGATGTAGCAGCAGTCGGAGAGCAGAAAATGTGTGATAAAACTGAGTCACACGTGTCCCTTGACGAGCGGCAAGAAATTTTTATCACGTCAGTCCCACTTAATACGCGCCACCGTGCTACTCTTTACGACATAGAAATTATGTCACCGAAATTATGAGATAATGCGTGACTCGAGTCGTCTTGGCAGCCCGTGCTACGCCTGGTGGACACCTAAATCGAGCCACCTTGCACTATTGGATCATATCGTCCATTACTTTTAAAAAAAGTTTGATCAACCATAAAGTTTTACGCAATTTTATAGCTGCCATATTCATATAATCAGCACATCAGATTGAACATGAATATGTCAACTACTTGCATTGTAAATTGCATAAAAAGTTTTTGGTTGTCCAAATTCTTTTTAAAAGTTATGGACGATATAATCCAAAAGTGCAAGGTGGCTCGGTTTAAGTGTCCAGAAGTGTATATACAACAAAGTTGGGACTGATGCCATCCAACCAGAAGGATGCTATATGCATCCTTCTGGTGAAGCTGGAAATAAGTAAGACGTAGATACCCGCAAACGGGCAACCCTGGTACAAAGTCTCCCACCGGTATGTAACCCCTGCAAGGACTACTGTTATGGGAGTAAATAATTAAGGTAAACGAGTGTATCAGGGTTGTCAAATAAGTAGTGTATGGTTTTACCACACTTCAAGCTAACCGTAACATATACAAGACAAGTTATTAAGGTTGACACTTTCTTTTTGATTAAATAAATATTATAATTTTTATGGGGATTTATGAGACACGTTAAATATTATTAAATTGACCGACGATAACATACGATTCATATTGTTTACATATTAACTTAAGTTTTTAACTTGGTTATTTTAATTGTTCCGTAACTAAATATCCATAAATAAATTATTAATTGTTCCATAACATACAATACACAACATTTTTACGTTCGTACATAACTGACCAGCTTCTTTATTTGTATTAGGTTGGGGAAAAAGTCTTTTCGCATTATAGTATGTATAAACTTGTAATAAAATCTCTTTGGCTATACTATTAGTATCTGGCTGGTTTTGGTATCATTGAAAGTTTAAATTTTAAAGAACATAATTCCAAATTCAAATTAGGAAAAATGTGTGATTTTCATTTGTTTTTCGTACCGCCAAGATGAGTGAATCTAATGAAGAAATTCGATACATTTTAAAATTTTACTACAAAAAAGGTAAAAATGCAACGCAAGCCGCGAAAAAAATTTGCGATGTTTATGGATCTAGTGCAGTGTCTGTGAGAGTAGCACAAATTTGATTTAAGCGTTTTCAATCCGGAAATTTTGATGTCAAAGATGCACGTCGCTCTGGTCGCCCTATTACAGATAAAATGGATGCCATTTTTGAAAAAGTGGAGCAAGATCGGCATGTCAGTAGTTACGACGTAGCTGAAGAACTGGGAATTGACCACAAAACAGTTTTGGCGCATTTGAAAAAAACTGGGTACACAAAAAAGCTCGACATTTGGGTACCTCACGAGCTCACTGAAAGAAACCTAATGAACCGTGTACTCATTTGTGATTCTTTATTACGACGTAATGAAACCGAACCATTTTTGAAGAAGCTGATAACTGGTGATGAAAAGTGGATCACGTACGACAAGAACGTTCGAAAAAGGTCGTGGTCAAAGGCCGGTCAGGCTTCACAGACTGTGGCGAAACCCGGGTTAACTCGCAACAAGGTGATGCTGTGTGTGTGGTGGGATTGGAAGGGCATTATTCATTATGAGCTGTTACCACCAGGCAGGACCATCGATTCTGAACTCTACTGCGAACAACTGATGAGATTAAAGCAAGAAGTTGAGAGAAAGCGGCCGGAATTAATCAACAGAAGGGGTGTGGTTTTTCATTATGATAACGCTAGACCTCACACATCTTTAGCCACTCAGCTAAAATTAAGAGAGTTTGGCTGGGAGGTGTTAATGCATCCGCCGTATAGTCCTGACCTTGCACCTTCAGATTTCCACCTGTTTCGGTCTCTTCAGAATTCTTTAGGCAGTGTCTGGTTAACATCACGAGAGGACTGCCAAAACCACTTGTCGCGGTATTTTGACCAGAAGTCCCAAAATTTCTATAGCAATGGGATCATGTCCCTTTCTACAAGATGGCAAAAAGTTATCGAACAAAATGGTACCTACATACTTTAGTTAAATGTAAATAAACTATATTAAAAAATGTTTTGAATTTTCTTAAAAAATGCGAAGAAACTTTTTCCCCAACCTATTATTTAGCTTTAGATATATCAAACCTCGTTGATAATCATTATAATATGCGTATCAGTAATAAATTAACCACTATCGAAGTAAAAAAAATTAGCACTTACCAAAACTCATTCCCGGGATGAGCATTCCCATCCCATGGATAAGTCATGACCAACAGCTTCCCATCATGCTCCCCAACCAGCTTAGCCGACGGCTCCCTATTCTCCATTATAACATTAATCCCCCCCTTTGGATGCCGCTTGCACTCGAAGAATATCCTCCTCTCTTTCTCCCCTTCGGAGCCAAACAGGTTTAGTATCCCAGCGCTGGGCCTTATGTAAGCGAAGTTGACGTCAGTCACGTGATTAAGGAGGTCCTTCTTGAGGAACGACCGTATCCTCTCTAAGAAAGTGAGAACGTATACGTCTGTCTGGTGGGCGGAGATCTTCCATACTCCGAGACCTGTAATGATTTTTCTTTATATTACAACAGCAAAGCCACATAGTTACATTAGGTTGTTTGATATCTACAGTTTGTATGTAATAGACACACATATTTTTGATGATCCAAAGTGTTACATTCATATTACAGACTGCAAGGTGATACTTGTAATCTTGAGTGATTGAGTATTTTGCTTGGAATCCCAATAAAGCAGAACATTATAGCTTTTATTCAATAATAAAAATTCTAGATCTACTAGAATCTCATAATGGCTATTTTTGAAAGCTATTTGTATTTCTTTATACAAGGAAAATTAGATTGAATAATCTTGACGATGATTCGTTTAGTAAATAGATTGACAAATCAATTTATTCGATAAAAAGTGAGAACTAATATTGTCATATGAAAATCACAGCCTAAAATTTATTTTTAGGTCCATGAGATTTTCACCGCTTCTATGATCTAAAATCACTACATTCAATTTCTTTTTCTTGTCATGATATTCTGGTAGGCCTACTATAACTGCTATTTTAACCGCTACAGCTAATGGTTTACTGAACAAATTGAGAACCTTACCTCTAATTATCAGAACACAATAATGTTATTAGCATCTATTACCAACCAAACGAAGCAGAAAGTCTTCTGCCCCCAAGGGGAGTTGAAACCCCTCCAGACCAAAACAAGGTAGGTTTTAGTTTTGTTTTGACAATGCGAGGTAAGGTTCTTTATTTGTTCAGAAAACCAGGAAGCTTGCTCAAATCTCCAGTCTTATCAACCCTTCCATCAGGCGATATAAAGGCCGAGAGATTCTCTGTCGAAAATTAAAAAAAACCTATAATGTTTTGTCTATGCTCACCACAGCCAATGATGTTTAGGAACGCGTCTCTGTCGGCCTCTTTAGCTCTATGGTCGGCCTCTAAAAGAGCTGTCTCTGCCAAAATCGTCAGCCGCTTGTAGTACACCTCGTTGTCGAATATACTGTCGTTTGACGTCACATATCTGTCAATATATTTCTTGTCCTCTGGCTTTTCTTGCAGCGACACGTATGAGGTCAGCTCTTCGTGTGTGTAGCTGTGTACCTAGAACAAAAGTACTTTTATTTAAAATCTGCTTAAAGCGAGGCGCCCTTTTTTTTTTGAATTCACGACACAAATAGATTTCTCGAGTCTGGACCCTCAGATATTTCCTGTATTTGCACGTGGGCTCTTTCTCACTTTAAAAAAACCGGCTAAGCGCGAGTCTGACTCGCTCACCGAGGGTTCAAGTACAAACTTATTTAAGTATACAAGTTCCTAAATATGTCTGTTGAGAGTGGACTGTATGTAGGTACTTTTAGGGATGTTACTTACATCGGTTTCTAGATGATCATTTAGGAGCTTTATTGACTTGTTCACAACACGACTTCAACTAACTGAATATAATTTTACAATATTTGGCCCTATATTTGCAGACTATCCCTCGATCTCCCCCGCGAACCAATCAAACGGCCCGAATTAAATTATGACGCGGTTCGTGGGGAATTGGGCGCGCATAGGCTTCGCCTACGTTCGCTGGTTAGTTTCGGGTCCCCGGCACATCGAAGTGTCGCCAACAATGTCCATTATCCATATTTACGGTTTTCAGATTTTTTCCTTAAAATGTACTATAAGACGTTGCTTCTTACTAAATTTCATGGTACTAGTTCAACTGGAACTTCCAGTAACCTATAGGGTACTTCCAGTCTGGAAGTACCCTATAGGTTTTAAATCTAATGTTAAATAGTTAAACCATATACAGGATTACTTTGCCACTAGGAGCCAAATTTACAGAAGCAACTCAGAATCCATAAAATAGTCGATCTATGTTAAAATAATAAAAAAAAAATTTAATTATCATTATGCTCCGTAAAAAAAACGCGTGGATAATCTAATTTCATTCATAAAAACGTGCGTCGCAATAAGAAACATCATCATCATTTCAGCCAAGAAACGTCCACTATTGGACAAAGGTCTTCCCCAGGGATCTCCATACCGATCGGTCCTGCGCCTCCCGCATCCAGCGGTTTCCTGCGACCTTAATCAGATCGTCGGTCCACCTTGTCGGGGGCCTACCAACACTGCGTCTCCCGGTACGTGGCAGCCAATCGAGGACCTTTCCGCCCCAACGGCCGTCAATCCTGCGAGCTATGTGTCCTGCCCACTGCCACTTAAGGTTTGCAATTATTTGGGCTATATCAGTAACTTTAGTTCTTGTAAGAATCTAAAGAATTCTGATGTGATCGCATAGAGAAACCCCGAGCATAGCTCTCACCATTGAAAGAGACAGTAGACCCGAGTAATTGATATAAATTTCAGTTTGATATCTCTACGCGTTCCAGAGAAAAAGTATCTTGACAGACAGATAGGCGGACAGACGAACAATGAAGAGTAATCCCATAAGGGGTCCTTTTTTCCTTATAAGGTACGGAACACTAAAAAGGCGCCGAGGAAAAGACACTTGCGAACTAACTCTAAATATATTATATTAGGTATATTGTTTGAACATCACACTTGTTCTTCCCGAGAGGGAATATTACCAGTACCCTACTCAGTACCGTATATACATCTTATGTCACAAGTTGATAACCTACACTGTGTCACTCAATCATTTTGCAGTTCACATATCTGCGAATCCTACAAGAGTCACGGTGACTCGTGGGATATTTGAAAGCCATTCAAACACTCACCTGATAGAACTCTGACCACATCTGCCGCCACATATGGCGGGCGGACTGGTTGTTCCTCACGTACGTGGTCTTGAGGACGTTCAAACAAGTGGTGGGGGTGACCTCCTCCCCGTAGCCGTGCTCGGGGCAGTTCTGTTGTTCCGTCACCAGGATGTCTTCGTAGTCCATGCGGAATTTGCGTTCGAAGCGGGGGCCGATGAGACCTGGGTGATTAGAAATAGATTACCTTCTTAAGGCGCATAGTAGGGTCAATCATAAAAAAATCACTGCAGAAAAAACCGGTTCTTATCATAAATATTGAATAAAAAAAATCTTTAAAAAGATATGTTATTATTCAACGCATTCTTTAGAGGCGTTTATCTTTTTAATTTTTTTATAAATAAATTAAAACATGTTTAAAATGTAACCCAAACATGCCTCGATTTTTAAAGTTTAAACCTAATCGCGTCGTAAATATTAGGTTAAATCATATACTTTCAATTTCAATAAATAAAGTGAACAATATTCTAGCGGATGGTCATTTTAGATTTTTCTTATTCGCCTTTATTAATTTTTAATTGATTTAATTCACCTTACGCGTAAAGGTTTGCTTAAATATTCCCCTCACTCTCACTCACTCACTCACTCCTATGTAATCAGAGCGGGACGATCGAGCAAGGTCATTAGGCCTTGCGCTATGCGCCTTGGCGCTACTTACACGTTTTCGAACAATTTCGATTTACCGTTCACAAATTCATATATGATATTTTTGAAAATTTTATTTATACATTCCTAAAGACAGAAACATGATTGATAATATTTCAATCGATAAAAAAATCCAGAGTTCAATCTGTTCAATATTTTAAGACTGTAAATAAGAAAATACAATAATAAATTCATCATCACAGCCCATATACGTCCCCACCGAGGGGCTCGAGCCTACCCTATGTTAGGGTGATTAGGCCTTAGTCAACCACGCTGGCCCAGTGCGGATTGGTCGACTTCACATACATCATTGAATTTCTTCGCAGATGTATGCAGGTTGCCTCACGATGTTTTCCTTCACCGTAGGAGCGTCAGACAAATGTACATATGAAATTCGAAACGAAAAACACATTGGTACATGGCGGGTCTCGAACCCCGACCCCCCGATTGGAAGGCAAGTGCCGAGTCCACTGCGCCACCGACGCTCTTAAAATAATAAATTACACAAATGTTTTACCAATAGACGTGCATTTTTACTGTCTAGAAAATTGCAAAAATACATTTTTTTTATTTTGTACCCCAGTTTTCCAAAAATCGATTAAAATGCGCCTTATAGCCATGAGAGCGGTGTGAGCGCTCAGAACTGTTCCGAATGGGATATCGCGCTAACATCTACAAATAACAGTTCCATTCGGAACGATAGTTTGCGCGCCTACGACGCTGACGTTTCCTTAGACACTGACGTCCCTTAGCTTGACAATTAATTTTCAGCAATAGTAGCACGTAATTTTTGCATATACCATTTTTGATGGGCACTTAGGTAGACAAAAGAAAAATTAGTCCACTACTGTATTATGCTCATCCCTCACAATAAATATTGTAGTTTTCAATCGCTGACATTGACAGGTCACTTGACAGCCGTTTGACAGAACACTCACAACGATAACGATCCGAAGCATGGTCGCCGTAAACGCAAAGTATACATACTACACTCGGGGACAAATTTAGAGGAACACTACAATATTACATAGATTCAAGCTACTTTTACAAAAATCATATCAATTGTGTGATTGACTTTTAATGGGTTTGTTTGATTGTTATCCGGGATTCATGACCAAGGCCATAACGGATAATATCAAAATTTCCCTATTTGTGACCTGGAGAAAAGCGGTAACTTTTAATGGTGGTCTTTTTTATCACAATCGTACAACTGGTTTCCGCGAGGAATGTTTTTTTGCAGCGAATCCGAATGGCTAGAAAGCTGGTTAAACTAAATATGGTTTCGTATGCTGAAATACACAGCGTTATTAAAACTAGAAGTGAATTTTTAGCGTTCCTCTAAATTTGTCCGCTAAATTTGAGCTTGGCTAATTTTAATGTGGATTAACAAATAAATACCGATAATAATGGCGTCTTGTTCAGCGTTCTCCTCGTTAAGAACCCCTGCATTAGATCTCGCCCCATCGTTGATACATTCAGTGGGTCCGCTAACGTACACCATGGCGGACAGCTTGATCTCGTCGTAGCTGAGACAGTTCTCGAGCAAAAGGGGAGGCTTTTGATGCAGCGTGCCCACAGACTCCCATCCGTCTTCACTGTGAAAGGTAAACCTTTTTATGCTACGACTCCACCTGCGATAACGGTTAGGTCGTTATATGCCTTATACAGCGTGTTATAAACATATATTATAAGCATATTTTAATAATAATAATAATTTTTATTTCACCCATAAAACACGCAAACACAAACAAACATTATTACCAAAACATAATTCTTTTAAAATCTAAATAAGTTGGGCTGTCTTGAGGATTTGCGTTATTTTATTAAACACGTTGTATAACGCGTTAAATGTAACGCAACGGACGAAGATGGGGTGTTTGTAATGGGTGTAGGCGTGTTATTTGTATGGGGCATTGGGCCAATGGGACGTTTTGCTAATGGGACACATTGAGGAGGGGAGCATGGAACACCTTCTGTGCCATTGCGATGCTTTAGCCTGCAGGAGGTTAAAGCCGACGGGAATGGAATACCCAAAACCGGGAGACTACAGACACTGAAGATATAATAGTACTCCGTACAGAACGGCCACTCACCTCCCCGCACTCATTTCAAATGCCTCACCCCACCCCGCACTTCGTTGTACACATCACTGACACTTAAACAAGGGCGCGCACGTTTGCTCGGGCATGGCGACGTTTCACGTTCACCGAGTAGACGCGAGCGCCGGCCGATAACAGAGACAGCGCTATGCGGGTAAAAGAGAAGGCAGTCGCTGCACTTCTCGCGTCATTTCAATTAATAACCACGCACTCAGCCCTACTAGATTCCACACACACATTTGCGCGAGTACAAACGTAGTAGTAATAGGTAATTGTTTTGCGAACGTTGTATGGAGTGTCCGGGGTGTGCTACAGGACTATAACACCGAAGGACATCATCAGGCTCATGGGCACGGAGGTGGTGATGGCTTTAAGACTAAACATAAAGAAGCACAAAAGATCCATGATGGGTCGAAGTGCCAAGGCTCCTCATACCAGGCCACCCCTACACTAAGATAAGGCGTTACGATGCAGGTGGAGTCTGGGCAATACATGGATTCAGCTTGTAACCCAAGTGAAATATCAAAAATGATCGTAGGGGCAATCATAAAAAGAGACACACAACATTTAAAAAACAATAGAAACATAGGCCGTGTTCCATTTCGCGATTATAGTGACCATCAGCACTGTGAGCGCGCTAACAGGCGGCCCGTTTCGCGACAACAGCGTTCACGTTGGATGTGATGACGTCATTGATTGCGTCACAAACAACGTTTACAGTGCTCAGGCCGAATTCGTCAGCACCGTGAGTTAAATGTCATTGTCACGTTGACATTTTGTTTTGGTTCGCTAGTTCGATGGTTGAAAATCACTCTGTATTTGAATTGAAGGCAAAAATAAACCAAACATCCTAAAAATTGCATTAAATATAAGGACGACATTAAAATTACCAGTTTTTGTTGAAGAAGAAAACAAAGTAGTTTACCTCAAACTGACTCCTGACGCTTAAAGAGCAGAAAAGGGTAAAAGGTAGGTACAAGGCAAAGAAAAACTGCTAAAGCTTAGATATTACAGAATACAATTGAAATTACGAGTTAAATTCTGTTTGAGGTTATGTTTGTTTTGATATTATTGACATAAGCGCGTTTACGATCGGTCCGAAACGATAGCATGCCATTGGCGTCATTATCGCGTCTATTGATTCGGTCCGGGCGTGAGCAGTCTGAGTACTGTGAGTAGTGTAATCTCGAAACGGAACGGGGCCATAGAGAGGGGAGGGAAAACATATCAAAAAACAACTTACTCCTCTTCACCGGTAAGTAATTTGTATGTGTCCTGAGCACCCATGAATGTGACCGCCCTCTTCTTCAGCAGCCGGTCTATAAGGTCTGGCACTGTCATGTCCTTGTAGAAGGCCTTCTCGATACTTGTGCCGAATTCCCTGTGGAAAATAAACTTTATTTTTTTATTGCTTAACATACTAAAAAGGCGATATCCACTAAGATCCATTGATGGATCCTTCAGCAATCTTTATGTCCATTTTAATACATAATTCAGGATTTTTGCAAAGAGAATAACAGTACAAATTTCGTTAGTATTGGATAGCTCTTCAGATGTATAATTCGTCATGACGTCAGCACGGTAGGTTGCAGATAGTTCAAATTCTGCCTTAAGGTGGGATTTTTTCTTAAAATATAGATGCAAAGTCACATACTTACCTATATGAAAATATTTTATTTATGGAAATTGCTTTGTTAATTGTTTAAAAATAAGTCAAATGTTATAACGCTTCGACAAATGAGTTAAAACAATTTGTTAACTTCGTAATCGTGTTACCATTACTTTGACTATGCTCGAACGCACACAACAGACTATATCGGTGACCGATTTTTTTGACTGTGGAAAATGAAACTTATGGAATTCTACGAGTATGTTGCCACGCACACGAACAACATAAAGCTTAGATCATTTAGCCTATGGATATGGTACGCAACAAATCGCAGTATACATTTTTCTGCCACATTTTGCGGGAGGCGAGGTAAACACGCATGGCACACTACGAAAATCTAACATTCAATGACAGATACGCACACTATGAAAATATTACCGCACTATAAAGAAACACTCATTCATCGACAAATTAACGTGTATCTACGCAATCGCCCGTAAATCATGCCCGTGTACTGCGTTGAGCTACCAACGTACCATTGTATTTTTCTATCGTAACGGCATAAAAATTACTTCAAAATTGCACTTAAATAAAACACGCTTATGTATATTTTATACTTATATGTGATAGGAAACGCCATAGTCTTGAAGATTTGAGTTACTGGATAGCCTTTTGCAAGAGGAAACTGCACAATTAACCATTTTTACGAGCTCTTATACTTGCGATACGAAACGACACCTAATGGCAGCGGCCGCGCGTCAACTAGTTTTATACATAACGTGTATGGTCATATGGTCAACGTAAATTGGCAGAGGGGTTCGCCCAGCCTTGCCATCTCCCGTCTGAATGCTCTAAGACTAAAGTCCGGGAAAGAGAACACCGATTATTGTTGAAAAAAATTAAAAGACGGTCACCGATAGTCGGTCGTATGCGTTTGCACTAATGGTTAAAGTTGGCCATGTATCAAAAAACTGGCCCTAAGTAGATTGGATTAAATTATTTCTTGTTTCCAAAGTCTGTCTAGTGAATGGCAATTTGCCCGAAGCCAGACAGTCCCCAATGAAGCAGAAGGAACGAGAGAAATAAGTACCACTAGATAGCAGAGAGTTCCACAAATCCAGCATCTAGTCACTCAAGAGTCCTTAATGACTTTCCACTACATATAAGCTTGAGGCCATTAGAATAAAAGGCAATTTGTACAGATGGTTTACTTCATATGTAAAAAACAGAAGTCAGACTGTTGTACTAAATGGCTACACATCCTGCCCTACATCAATCCCATCAGGAGTACCTCAGGGTTCATTGTTGGGTCCGCTATTGTTTAACATTTTCATTAATGATGTTTCGTTTTGTTTTAAGAATGCTAAAGTTATTTTATATGCCGATGATATGAAAATCTTATTACCGATTAGTAACAAAAATGATGCTCAGCGTCTTCAGGAGGATCTAAAGGCATTTGAGGAATATTGTAACTCGAACAGACTTGACCTTAATGTCGCTAAATGTAACATTTGCACGTTCACACGTAGACCCGATCCCGCCGTCATATTCACTTACAAACTCCACGGCGTTGCTGTTACAAGAGTAACCACTATACGTGATCTTGGGCAAATTTTTGACAGCAAGATGTTATTTGATGATCATGTTGACAACATTGTAAAGAAAGCATCCAGAGCCCTGGGTTTTGTAATGCGATTGTCATGCGATTTTAAATCTATTAAAACCCTAAAAATACTTTATTGTGCCTATGTGCGAAGTCACTTAGGATATGCATCGCAAGTGTGGCACCCGTGCTACGCTACATACGAGACCCGCATTGAAAAGATACAGAAGCGATTTTTACGTCATTTACAATATAAAGCCAAAACGTATTATTCTGATTATTTGGATCGCTGTCGTAAATTTCATATCCTTCCATTGTACGAGAGAAGACGCATAGCTGATGTAGTGTTTCTACTTAATATAGCAAACGGTGTGGTCGACTGCGGTGACCTTTTAGGTAAAATTAATTTAAGAGTTCCTGTTGCTAAACTCCGTTATAATGACCCAATTTACATCCCTTTTACCAAAACAAACTATATGCATAACACATTTTTTGTCAGAGCAAGCAAAGCATTCAACAAACTATCCAAGCAATACGACCTAGATCTGTTCAATACTTCTCCCAATATTTTAAAACGTCAAATCAGCAACGACTTCTTTTTAAATAAGTAACATTGTCATCCACGGTAACATCTATGTTTTGCTTTATGTTATCAAGTAGTGTGATTTTTGTCTTTAAATATTTTCATTTATAAGTAGCCGTACTTTATGTTTGTTTTACTGTTTTATGTTTTGTTTTACATGTTTTACTTATCTTTGTAACTACAAGTGGAAACTGATAATTGGCCATCAGTGATTTAGTTGCCCTACCTAGAATGTGTAACTAGCTGTAAGTTTCCCTAAAATATTAAAATAAAATAAAATATAATATAAAGCAACACTTCTATTTTTATATGTGACTGCATTTTCTTTAAAAATGCTAATTTTTTTTCAAAATAATGAATTTTGCGTTTTTTTTTAAAAATGCTAAATTAATCTTTTTTTAACACTTCTATTTTTAACCCCATGAAATTGGTTACTCATATAACTTTATCAATCTACTTTAGCTTTTAACCGTCTACTAGCCTACTTAACCGTTAAAAAATTATTTCAAAAGCGAAAAACATACCTTTTATAAATTAAAAAATGTGTCATAAGAAGCAGTACCCTTTCATGTATGAGCGGGTAAGTAGATACAATATTCTTCTTCAGTTTCTCTATTGGTCTTCGCTGCTTCAATTTCTCCAATCTGCAAGGAACAAACAGATTGTACAGTACATGCTACAGGTTCGTTGCTATGAACTTCGTCAAAAAATAAACAGTAATCGTAGTTAATACTAAACTTTTGATGAATAATTTTTACTGTTTATTTTACAACTAGCTTCTGCCCGAGACTTCGTCTACGTGAACTTCAGAATTGGGCCTAAAGCTTCACTGCCCGCGGTTTAGCTTGTAAACAATTTTCAATTTTCCCTCGGGAACTACTTAAGGAATCGGGATAAAAGGTAGCCTATATTCTTTTCCATGTCAAAGGCTACATGCATGCCAAATTTCATCCAAATCCGTTCAGCCGTTTTTGCGTGATTGAGTAACAAACATCCAAACTTTCACATTCATAATATTATATAATATTATATATTACGTGTGACGTGTTAATCATACTATATATAATATTATATCATCATGATGATGATGATGATATAATATTATATATAGTATGATTAACACGTTGATGAAAAAACGTCTTAAAAAGTAATTATTAGCATAACTAACCAAATTTTTTAATGAAACAATCTTTCCAGATTCCATCAAAAATGTTGCTTTTCAACATTAATGGTCACGGGATGCCCTGAATGCTGAAGCTTTAGACTTGTCACAATATAAGGGATCCTGCTTCTATATTATTTCGGAATATTAATAAACTAGCTGTTGCCCGCGACTTCGTCCGCGTGTATTTGATTTTATCTCGCGGTTAACTGTTATACAGCAAAAAATAAATAAAACAAAAAAAATATTTTACAAAAAATAAAAACCGACTTCAAAAACACTGAAAAGTTAAAAATAATATAAGAATAGATACAGACAACATCACACTTCTATGTTGAAGTCGGTGCCAAACGATGATCAAATTCAAATTCAAAAATCTTTATTCAACATAGGCCTTTACAGGCACTTATTGACGTCAAAACAGAGCAAAACAATCTAATTTAAAGAAATTATATTAACCTTGTATGTGCATACATCCTAAATATACTCAAGATGTCTGCAAATACAAGTAGGAATGAAAAAAAAAAAAGTTGACTCTACACCTGATCTCCTAGAAAGTCTTAAAATTTGTCACCGACTTCAATATAGATGTGTGATGTTGTCTGTACCTATTCTTTCTTATATTATTTTTAACATTTCAGTGTTTTTGAAGTCGGTTTTTATTTTTTGTAAAATATTTTTTATTTTTAACTTTTTAGTGAATGAAATCTTTTTAGTGAAAGAAACCCTAATTAAATACCAGCTGGTATTTAATTAGCGTTTCCCTTGATTTTCATGGGATCCCATCATCAGATCCTGACTTTGGTGACCTTGGGACCACCCTAGGAGTATACTCTATCGAATAAAAAAAGAATTTTGAAAATCGATCCACAATGCGCGGTGTAATCACGTAACATACCCAAAAAAAACATACGCATCGAATTGAGAACCTCCTCCTTTTTTGAAGTCGGTTAAAAATACAAAGTTTGGATTAATGGGTAAATCGTAGATAAAAAGAAAATATGAACAATTGGACACAGATTATTTTCTAACTTAACCTGGCCGGGGATTCAACCCGGATCCCTGCAGGCCAAAGGCACTTGCGGTACCATAAATGACCACTGTGCCGCAGAGGTCGTTTGATCGACACGATCAGCAAAAATAAAACCAGCTAAGTGCGAGTCGGACTCGCGCACGAAGGGTTCCGTAGCATATCTAGCTAGTACCTTATAATGCCTCTTTATAGACAACGTTCGACGTGGTTTGGTTCGGAACATAAACAAACAGTTTGTTTGGTTGACTTACACGGGAGAAAGCCACATAGAGCTGACCGTGTGAGAAACAGCCGACGCTGAGGTCCACGCCGCGCCGGCAACACGTAGCGTCTGCCCTTGGGCTTTGTTTATAGTCATTGCATAACACAAACTCACCGGGAACTGTACACGTTTGAAATGGAATGGGTAATTATTGGGAATCAGTGGAATTCGTGGTATAAAAACTCTTTCACCGACGCCACATCCCGCCGAAATCTCCGCTTCTATTATGTTACGCTGCAGAGAAGTAACTTTCAGTCGTGTCCCGTTGCATAATTTTGGGGGTTTTAAATTTCTCTACAAAATAATTGGGACGCCAGTTTTTAAATTAATCTTGTGTACTGGAAGTCCAGGAGCTCTCAGAGAATTAAGAAATTCAACGGGATAATTGGTAGCGTCATCTTGCTCCATTACTCTGTTGATAGAAGTATACTCAACTACTTCTCCTTCAACATTGTTGAGTATATCCAAGTTTATTCTTGCGGCTTGGTCATTTCGCGGAGTCAAAATTGCTCTTTCGCAAAGCCATGAGTTCTCATGGTTTGTTATTTGATTTTGTTCACCATACACGGAAGAGGTAAGTTCTTCCGCTTTTGATTAATTTCAATAGCGCGTTCTAAAACCTAACACCGCCATCTATTGAAAATTTGCCGTAAAGTATAGGGTAAAAAGTCATCCGCGTTAGAACTCGCAGAAAAATTCCGTTAGCGCGTTGTAAAAACGAACAGCGCCATTTATCATATTTTTAGAGAATGATTCTGTAGTGTAGAATGGAACTAAAAAATACTTATTATTAAAATAGTATCTCGTTTTTTAATTGATTTGGGAAAGCCAGAAGGTCGGTTTGAGATTTTCACAGGTTACTAAACCTGTTCAAGTTCAGCCGGCCAAGTGTGTGTCAGGCAGGCCACGCATTGAATAGGGATCCGTAGCAATTTTCTTTCCCGCTGAATCCCGTCGCTTTTATAGGTACTTAATTCGAGCGGTAATATAAAGTATCAGCATAAGGTAAGTACATAAGTTGTGTGTACTAAGATGTCCAAGTTACTATAGTTTTTTAACTATCCCACGGGAACCTTTAAATTTTCCAGAATAAAAATTATCTAAGATGTTGACCAGGGATATAAGTTATCACCATGCAAAATTTCATTGAAATCGGTCCAGCCGTTTCGGAGATTAGCTCGTACAAACAGACAGTGAAACAAAAAATATTTAAAAAAAAACATATTTTGGTATTTTCCCTCTTTTTACATCCCCTTGACTTGGGTTTAAGCATTTTTTTCTATGTACAGACATTCGAACTCTACAGTTTTATTATATGTATGTATGTGTATAGATATAGATACGTAAGCTCGCAAAGTGTATTTTTCGTCGTTGTTCCATTTTCAACAGATTATTTTTATTCAGTAACGGTGTCACGTGGGCTCTGCATGGAATCGAAAAACAGAATCTTGCACAGGAATTCCGTACTACTGTTTGAATTAATTTTTTGAGCGACCCAACAAACACCCACTTATAACTGTATCTGGAGTCTGGAGCAGTCTGCCTTGCATTGCAGTGTAGTTCTTCGGTTGTTTTGTTGTGTTAACTCACTCTAGGTATTTAACACGTTGCAGCAATAGGTAATGTCTTTTATCTTCCTATTTCATAATGAATTATTCATTTCTTTATCTTTCTAGCGGAGAACGTAATAGATATAGGCCCCAATATCATCCAATCATCTCAGAGTGTTTTTAGAAATAACCATCAGTGTTTTACAACCATCAAATTCGATGGTTTATCGGTTGTTACTTATTCTGACAGTCGAAGGTCTTGAACGGGCTGGTTGTGTCATCCAAATGCCACGCTCTCTAAGGTATGGAATTGAACGGAGACAGAGCGAAAAGTTGTAATTCGCGCGAAGGCTCTGAACGCGCCCTTGCATTGTTTAGTTTCGACAAAACTAAAGATTCACATAAATAAAGTCTCAAATTTGTGGTGGTGTTCTAGTAGGACCACCGCGTGTTGATAGGGGGGTCCGGGGTTCAAATCCCTATGGGGGTAGAAATTTTTCAACTAGATTCCGTTAGTGGTAGGGCTTCTGAGCCTTCTCAGTTCGTCGCCATAATAACAATGTTAATAGCATTGTTGTGTTTCGACAATTAGAGATAGGATAGTCAGATGCTCAATTGTTTAGGAGTCCAGGTCGGCCTTATCGTTACTTAGCATGATATGAAAGTAACGTAGTACCTTCCCTGTAGTATGTAAAAAAAGAAACGTATTTATGTTTGACTCCTTGGCAAGAAATAAAAAAATACAATTCAACACTATAAATTTTATCCACTCATTCAATAGGGAAACATTCGTTACAAATTTCTAGGAACGGTTGCGGGCTCTACACAATAGCTGGATTAATACTTCTTGTTAATTAACACAGTTATACTCAAACTTTCTCAAAACTCATTAAGCATGAGAACTTTCCCAAACTTGGACTATTCTTTTCAGATAATAGCGCTTAATTTTGTAATAAGTTATATTTAGGTACTTGTATATGAACAGCAGAAATAGGTCGTCTTTAGAATGGTTTTTCCTTAACATGTGCCATAGACGTAAGTATAACTTTTCGATTGGGGGCGGGGGGGTTACAGATTAAAACTTCAATTTGCCTAGTGAATACTAATACTTGGAAGGAAATGTTTGTTCTAGTATAGCTCCAAATTTCATGATTCTAGGTCAACTGGAAGTACTCTCTATGTTTTGATTCCCTTGTGAAATCGCAAAATATGCGACATAAACGGTGACATCTTTGATCGAGTTTACTTACAAATATGATTTATTCACAGTTAATACACTCAGGGACAAATTTAGAGGAACACTACACTTTTTACATAGATTCAAGCTACTTTTACAACATCATATCGATGTGTGATTGACCTTTAATGCGTTTGTTTGATTGTTATCCAGGGTTCATGACCAAGGCCATAACGGATAATGACAAAATTTCCCTATTTGTGACCTGGAGAAGAACGGTAACTTTTAATGGTGGTCTTTTTTATCACAATCGTACAACTGGTTTTCGCTGTGAATGTTTTTTTTTTGTAGCGAATCCGATGGCTAGAAAGCTGGTAAACTAAATATGGTTTCGTATGCTGAAATACACAGCGTTATCAAAACTAGAAGTGAATTTTTATTGTTCCTCTAAATTTGTCCCTGAATGTAGATACCGTAGACCCGAGTAGAGAAAGGGCGTCTTGAGAGTACTACCTATACCATTTCCACCCGCCACAGCTACATGATGTAGTATATGTTTGCATGTAGCACCAGAATTTCTCCGGCGCTGCAACCTGGCCAACAAAGCACAAACATCTCAAGCTCACCTACACAGCTTCGGCTTCTAGAGGCAACCAACCTCAGCCGCTTGGCTCGCTTAGAGCCTGCGGTTTGTTCCAGTGTGCAAGGTGGACATGAGTAACTCCGGACACATATATATCCTCGGAGATATACTCCAAAGTGGATTAATATCACTCCTTCCCTTACCAAAAAATAAACATATCCTATATCCAGGTAACTCTGGCCGCTTCCGCGGATATGGAATGAACAAGGCGAAAGAAGATATAATAACGTCGTTGGAGAGACTACGCGGAGCGAGAGGAGTATAGTCGACTCAACTCGAACATAGCGAGTGCGACGAACGAGGCCGTCGTCGTGCGTCTTATTTGTGATTTAAGCTATAAAGCACTGTAAAATCATAGTCGTTTATACATCTATATAAATAAAAATGGATCTTCGAAATGTATGTACGCATGTACGCCCATAACTTTCGAACGACTGCACCAAATTGGATGGTTTTATGTATTCGTTATTGTTAGGACAAGGACAACCCGCTGGCTGAGCCCTTCTTGCAATAGGGCTACGATTTGTGCTGCTTCTGTAGGTGTTGTCTCCATTGTCGTACAAGGTAAAGGGTCAAAAGTGGCGGAGATGTGTACCGGTCAACGTGTGAAAGTCGACTGATAAAGAAAATCCGATAACAGGTGCTTTTATAGGGGGTCAATAGGTCGCAACTCGTGACGTATCAAACAATTGAAACACGTCTTTTTCGATACACCTTCACTTAATGCGGAATGGCTCCATAAATACTGGCTTGTTTTTAATGAATTCGGTATCAGTTTAAAAGTAAAGAGTTGAACCTTTAAAATGATGTCATTTTTACGATTATTAAAAAAGTATTAACTACTCAAGATAAAGCGCAACCAATTTCAAGTAACTGATTCCAAACTTTTGCTCGCGAGTGTATATTTTAAAGTAGGAAGGAGTAGGTTATCTATATTTTTTTCGTTTTGATTTGTTGCTGAGCCAAATAGTCCAATGGGACATCTTTTGATAAAAGGTCTAATGGATCCTATGGTGTAGGTAATGTGTAATTTTGAAGGTCCAGTGGGCACCATGTTTTTGGTAGGAGGTCGAGTAGGTCGTATCGGTCCAGTGGGCACCACATTTTTGATAGGAGGTCGAATAGGCCCTATCGCGTAGGTAAGGTTCAGTTATGAAGGTACAGTGGGTACAAGACCCAAATTTATAAGTAGATTGTAGGCCATACAAAATATTTGTCCCGTACGGAAATCAAACCCGCGACTTGTTGCACAGTAGGCTATCACTCGACCTCTGCGCGAACCGTGTTGTCAATAAATAACATTTGACAAAATACATTGCTTGGTAAATATTTAAATTACCAAAAGTATATTTTGGTTACCTATTGAAACGCATAACGTTTTTCGTCATAAACTAAAAATGCATAATGTTAATTGCCATAATCGTCACTTGCCATAAGTCTTTATTTCATAACGCATAATATTATAACGCCGAAATATGTAAGGCATAACCATGAAAAGTCATAATTTGAATAAGCACAAGTAACAAAAGGCATAATATTTCAAAGGCATAATATTCAAAAGACACATTTGAAAAGCATAACTGACAAAATCCATATATCCATAGAGAACTTATTCACTATAATTTCAAAACGCAAACACTTGCTATACATAACAGATTAAATTTATTATCTTATGTTAAATTATTTACTATTGTTTTTTTAAACTTATTTATTACGAAATAGTTTAAAAATACTAAATAAAAAAGCTCTAATTTACGATTAATGTAAAGAAATCACGTAATAATATAAATATATTATATTATTTTGCATACATGCAGACATGCAGCATGCATGCAGCCGGCATGCAGCTTGCATGCCAGCATGCAGTCATGCAGACATGCAGAATGCATGCAGGCACGCATGATTTTCGTGCCATAATCTATTACATCATTCATTGCAAAGACAAAGAAAATGAAAAATTTATGTGAAAAAGGGAGATCGCTACAATACATTCAATACCTCAGAGCGAGTTAAACAATAACCGAACTACACTCAAAGGTACCAAACGCGACTAAAGGGAATGACACTCCTTGACACTTTTCAAAGTGCATAGAGACCTTAGATTTTCCATTTCCCACTACTGCATTCATTATTTAAATTTTTTAAAAATATTAAGAAGCAACTGCGGCAGCCAAATTTGTTTTTAGTGTGTCTTAGATAAGGTCCCACGAGCTGTCTACATGATTCTAAAAATGCAACCCTTGTTAGCTATTGCTTGTGGCTTTGGTTGTATTCAGCCAATAATTTGAAATATTTTAAATTCAAAATGGTGGGTCAATTGTTAATAAAGGGGTTTCGCAAACACTTTATCAGGTAATCATTACCCATAAATAATAAAATAAAAAGTAATTTCAAAAATTAAAATTTGATATCAACAAGAAAATGAAACAAGAAAATAATATGCAATATTTAGAAGTGGTTGTATACAATACCACTTCCCTTCTTTTTTTTCTCGGGGGGAAATGCGTAACCGCACCGTACCCGCCGTTGGCTACACGGCGAGCGTGACAATACCACTTCCCTAACAAAACAACACAGTCTAAGAAGTATTAAAAGCTTTAGGTTTAAAGTAGCATCTATAACCAAAGCTAAATGTTAAATATAACTTGTATTGTATTATGCTGTTCAGAATTCACATTTAAATTATTAAGGTTACTTTATAAAAATTTGCTAATTTTGTATCTTTTAACATACAGATTTCAGGACACTGCTTATTTTCATGTTTATTAAAAGGACGACATACCAATCCAGCATATAAGTAACAATTAAACTAAGCAGCTTTTGTAAATATGTTTGTTTAAAAGTATTTGAACTTCAATTCCATTGTCCTTCAAAGCACAAACAACCTTAATTCCACATACCTTACACTCTCAATTGGAAAAGGTATGGTAAATGCTTTGCTCCGTTTAATGAATTCTTCGACGTCGTCTGATAGCTCCAAGCGCGGCAGACCGGCACACTGACGTATTAACTCATTTGTTTCTTTACTCATGCTTGGAAAGCACCAATCTGGTTTGCACCTATTGGACACATAAAAAGTCTAGCAATATTCATTTGCTTATAAATATTTTAGGCAACAGATAAACATTGGACTATCATGACACTGGTAAAAAGATATCTATCTATCTATTAAATATGCCTCAGCTATAATTAAAGTAAAAGAAAAATATTATTGATATTATTTTCCACTTACCAGGAAATGTTTTGAAACTGTCTTAAAATATCCATCTTACAAATGCTCCTCTGTAATAAAAACAGAATTATCAAGTAATTAAATAACTGAATCATATTATTAACAGTAACAGTCCGTTGAATTTTGATAGTTACCTTAAAAAGTACTGTTAGTTTACAACCTACTCTAGATTGCATGTCTAAGAAAATAGAAAGAGATAATTATTAATAGTTGTAAAGTGTATATAACCACCAAACCAAAAGTAACTACTGCTATGGGGTTTTGAGCAGGAGAGAGTTGTGCACTAGCTATTCAAATGACATATCAAATGGGATATGAGGGATGATTCTCATTGTTTGCCACAGATAATTCAAATTAATTTAATATTGTAAGAAAAGGTGTGATGATTCAATGTATAAAAATGGACATAGATCCCATAAAATAACTTTTTTGCGGCTTTTAGGCAAGAGCTCCTGATATTTTCTTACATGATCCATACTTAAATCCATACCATCGTGTACAAAGTCAAAGAATGTTAATCCTAAGGATAAGCTTTACACCGATTTCCTACACTAAATAATTTATCACATCAGAAAAAAAGAAGAAAGCTATCTACGCAGCAAGAACTGATGGACATACCCAGACTCGAGGTTTCAGTGTGAAGATAATTGACAGGCCGTTCCTCAAACGTATTAAATTAATACCCAATTGTTTTTAGAAACTTGTTTATTTAATTAGAAAATCTGAATTTCTAAATCCCTTTTTTCCCAACACAAACAATTTATTTACTGCCGTCATGTCATGTCAATCACAGATTAACTGTCAATATTGTCAATTGAATCCCGGGGCGCGTTCAGAGAGCCACAGATTACAATATAGTAGCTAGCTTTCAGAGCCTTCGCGCGAAGTTACAACAACTTTTCGCTCTAACCCCTTCACTTCACTTTTTTAGGATATGGCAATCGGTCGTGAACACAACCATTTCTGCCAACCTCAAGTTTAGGATAAAATACTGTTATTAGAGTTTACTTTATGTAATATAGCCAAAAGTATAAATTAATTCGCGAAGGCGTTTGATACAGTGTCAATACCTATTCTGATCAGAAAACTTGAAAATGTGGGAATACGTGGAATTCAACTGCATTTGTTAAAGAGCTATTTAACGGACAGGTCTCAGTGTGTAAAAATCGATGACATTGTTAGTGAGTCCCTGCCTATAGGATGGGGGGTCCCACAGGGCAGCATTTTAGGACCAACACTTTTTCTAATCTACATCAATGATCTGCTTAATTTACCAATACCAAATGGGAACATCTTTTCATTTGCCGATGATACCGCTTTGGTTTTCTCTGCTGACTCATGGGAGGATACTTTCCACCAAGCGCAACACGGATTTGATACTGTATCTACCTGGTTGCGTGATAATCTATTGACTTTGAATGCTCAAAAAACCCAATATATTGCCTTTTCTATACGCAAATTACACCATCATAGTCTCGACAACTTTTCTATAATCGCTCATTCACATCCCGTAGTATCCCAGTCAAATTGTTCCTGTGCAGCCCTTACTAGAACTGACACTATTAAATATCTTGGCATCATGTTGGACAACCGGTTGAACTTTCTAATGCACATCAATCTTACAACTGGTAGAGTACGTAAGTTAATATATATTTTCAAAAATCTTCGTCATGTAGCCGATCCCAAGGTTATCATATCCGTGTACAAAGCTTTGTGCCAATCATTGCTAATTTATTGTATCACCACTTGGGGGGGAGCCCCAAAAACTCTTCTCATAAGGCTGGAGAGAGCACAGAGAGCTGTTTTAAAAGTCTGCTTTAACAAACCTATTTTGTTTCCGACCCGGGAACTATATCAGATCTGCCAGGTCCTCACGGTAAGACAACTATTTGTACTTTATACAGTTTTACTTCAGCATAGAAAGAGCATTCCTAAATCTTCGACTACGCAGCGTAACCAACAAGTGGCCCAGGCTGACTGCTTCAGGACCTTCTATGCTCACAGATTTTTCTGTTTCTTAGGTCCTTTCTTATATAATAGAATACATCACAAGTTGGATATAGTGTCATTATCTAGGTTCCGTTGTAAGTCTATAGTCACTTCATACTTAAAATCACTTTCATACCCGGAAACGGAAGATCTAATGCATCAGGTACGATAAAATGCTGGTCAACCAATACCAGTAATAAACCAAGACTCATATAAAGAAGTTCTTGTAATAAAATTGAAAAAGTTATGTACCCTTAGCAGCTGTTTATGCTCTTACAAGTCTTAGACGCATACGTTTCGACAGGTACTTGATGCACTCATTCTCTATCCACGCTGACAACCAGCTGCATCTTGGCGGGCGTGTTTATGTGTGTCCCTGTCCATGCGTGCACTCTTGCTGGGTGTTTGGGTGTGTGTTTACGTATATATATGAACTGGCTGGTGTAAAGTAGGCGGTCAGTGCTCGAATAACCTAATCGTAAGCTCTTAGTTTTTCATACAACAGCATGTTAATTATTATTATTATTATTTTTTCTTTTTTCCTTTTCTTTCTCTGGTAATATTAAGTTATAGTTGTACCATGGTACAGTACCTGATCGATCCATTCGACGTGGGGGGAGCTCTGGTGGTCTGAGATACAGGCTTTGTTAGCTTAGTTCAGCCACCAGTCTCCTACAATCTTATACATGTACACCCTAGATTAAGATCAGCTGAACGGCATTATTGTTAAGATTGTGGAGAAAATAAAAATAAATATTATTATATTATTATTATTAATTCGTTTTGGGTTACCTGCAAAAAGGACAAAACAGAACTTCACAATAACATACAGCACAGATGTATCAATTACATATAGCACAGTACAGTTAGAGTTTAACATAATTTAACATGGTTAAAAGTGACTTTACATTTATGGGGCGAGGAATAAAGGGAGGTAACATATCATACAGGGATATAGGATTTAGCGAACAATTAAATAAAATATGGTCAGTAGTGCCTTCCTCGGTTCCACAATCACATAAAGGAGAGTCCCGAATATGAATTTTATAAAGATGAACGGGGGTACAAGAATGGCCAAGTCTTAGTCTACTTATAATCGAAGTGGTACGTTTGTCGACACACGGGTAATGGGAAAACCATGGTTTAGATGCAATATTTGGTTGAATGTCGCTGTAGTATTTACCTTTGCGGATCTTAGATTTATCCCAGCATTTTTTCCAGTCAGACATAAGGTCCGTTCTAGACAGTGAACAGAGGTCGTAAAGATAGACTTTGTAATGATCATTACATCCCGTCAGAGCCGCATCTTTGGCAGAAGCATCTACAGCGTCGTTACCCACTATATCTGAGTGGCTAGGAATTCAAGCAAGAGCAACAGAAAGGTTATTTTCAAGGCAATAGAGTAGCAGCTGTTTAATTTGTAAAATAAGAGGGGATCTATTTTTGATTAGGAAAAGGTTGGAGGATAATGCTTTTAGGCAGCTAAGGGAATCTGAAAAAATTATATATTTATAGCCTCATATATTGCAACCGTTTCTCCAGTAAATACAGATGATAAGGAGGGACATTTAAAAGTTAAATATACATAATATTTTGGAAAATAGACAGCTGCACCAACGCCATCGCATGACTTAGAAGCATCTGTATAAAAAATCTGCCAGTCACTCCAATTAGTATTAATTTTCTTTAGAAGTAAACTATTGGCTCCAGGAGAGTACTTATCAATATCTAAATCCAATATAATATTTGGTTTGTATAAAAGGGCATCAAAAGAAACTGTTGTTAAAATGGGCAAATGTATTTGGTGAAAATTAAAGTTATATTTTAACAATTTATGTAGACTTCTTATTAGGTTTGGGAGATCTTTATTTGACCAGTAAGTATTATTGGGAATGATAGAAGACAAGAGTTTTAACTTGGGGATCAAGGGGTGATAAATATTTTGAAAAGCCTTATATAGGTACTTATCACTAAGAAAGTTTCGGCGTAAACTCAGTGGAGGATCAACTGCTTCAACCTGAAGTGCATTGGTGGGTGACGATTTCATCGCACCAAGTATTATGCGTAAAGCCTTAAACTGGATCATGTCTAGAGCTAAAGAAGCTTCTTTGTTGGAAGGTTCCAAGATTATGGATCCATATTCAAAGAGGCTACGAACTATGGCATTGTAAATAAGCTTCTGGGTGCGAGGATGCGCTCCCCACCAAACTCCTGATAAGCAACGTAATATATTAAGGGAATTTTCGGCCTTGATTTTAATATAATTGAGATGAGATTTGAAGGATAAAGTTTTATCTAAAGTAATGCCAACTGAAATGTTAAGGCCATGGTTATGAAGCCAGTCTTTTAGATAAAATAAGGCCTGATTGAGCTTATTAGCTGCATCTTCCAAGGAGAAAGAGGCAGAGTACAAGACAATATCATCTGCATATTGTAGAATGTTGCAAAAAGAATCTACACATTTATCTAAGTCACATGTGTAAATGTTGTACAAGGGAGGGCTCAAGACTGACCCTTGCGGAAGGCCTTTCCATATTTTCCTTGGAGATGAAAGAACACCATGGGTGCGCACTTGAATCGATCTATCCATCAGCAAATTACAAATAAAATGTGTACGCCTCTCTGGAATACTCAGCTGATGCATTTTCTGCCTGAGTACTGGAAGAATCACATTGTCATAAGCTGAGGAAATATCTATAAATACTGCAACTACAAAATGGTTTTTAGACAGGGCAGTCCTTATGTCAGTGGTTAAAATAGCTAAATTATCCATGGTACTCATTCCTCTCCTAAAGCCGAATTGGGTGGCACTAAAAATATTTTTGCTTTCAACGTACCAGACCAATCTTCTTTTAAGTAAGTGCTCCATAATCTTACAGAGAGTGGAGGACAAAGCTATAGGGCGATAGGATTCTGCCTTGGTAGGGTCTTTCCCTGGTTTTAGTATAGGGATGATGTCGCCATGCCGTGTGTCGTATAAAGAAACAATATAATATGTTATGTGTAACCAATTAATAGGAACAAATAAGAACTATGGAAATTCAATAAGAATTATATTCTTTGTAATTTGACCTTAGTCTTTGAACTATTTAATCTGCTTCGCATCTGATACCCACGACAGGACGAAGGGTGGAACATTCACCAAGTGTTCCCATGTCCCTGATCCTCTTCTCTGAATATTAGTGTATCAAGTCTCTCCCTCTCTGAGTTGCCTTCTCTCCGCACCCACCTGTAATGTTAAAGTACTCATCAGCCTTGAGTCACTAAGCATTCTAGGAAATACCTACACCATATATAATCCTTTCTTACACATATAGCAAGATATTGAACTGATGACTAAACTCCTTACTCTGTGACCTCGACAAGGTTCCACCTAATGATGTTATTACATGGATAACAGTGGGGTTCTCAAGGTCCCCTTATATGACAGCGTATCTCTGTTCCTAGACTCTGTCCCACGGCCTGAAGCCGACAGACACAACACGTCAAGTTTAGCATGTAAGTAACGACCCGGCTTGCGCCCTCAACGCAAGCCTGCCATGGGGCCCGGTACCAACACCTCACCGGACCCCGCGCAACCCTTTAGCGCTCATTGGGTATTAATAGAGGCAAGTAATTAACGACCCGGCTTGCGCCCTCAACGCAAGCCTGCCATGGGGCTCGGTACTAACACCCGACCGGTCCCCGCGCAACCCTTTAGCGCTCATTGGGTATAGAAATTAGTGAGCTCACATAAACAACGAGAATCAATACCAGAGTCCCGGGCCCGGCACGTTGCTAGTTACATATCTGAACAAGCCATCTCAAAGGCAATATGCAATCGTTATAGTCACCAAATTGGAATAGAAATTAGCCTAGAATACTTAGCTGACGTAGAATCCCTCTCGCAGTGGCAACAGGCACACAGCTGACGGCAGGAGGGGCACTTTATTTAATTAAGCTAAGGTTATGTTAAAGTTCGATTGACAAATTATAGAGTTAAAGTGAAGTTTACTTTTGACAGATAAATTGGCGCTAATCGTTCTATCAGTGTTGCCAGTATTATTAATATATTTACCTATGTGAGATTTCGCGACTGCCCGTCGCGACAGATGATCAGTTGATTTTTCCAGGAATTAGGAACAGTACCTGAGTCATAACATCTATTTATAAGATCTATAAAACATTCGTTTGGTAAAGAGTCCAGCATTAGAAATAAAGGAATAGGGGATACCATCCAAGCCTCGGGGATGAATCTTTTAATCGGTTAAGAACTGATAGAAGCTCATTCATTGTAAAAGGGTTGTTAAAGGGATGGTGGGTGATTGAAGTAGGATATGGAGTTGGAAAGCAGTGTAGATTAGGTACATCCAATGGAGCCAATTTTCGTAGGAAGTCTTGTATCCAGGTACTGACATCGTTAGAGTCTGTTTGGACTGAAAAACAGCCTCTAAATCGTTTGATAAAGTCAAAGTGCGACTTTCCCCCTCCTATTTTACGTTGTGATTAGTGCGTTCGCCCGACAATAATTACCAGTGAACGATACAGTGCGTTCGCCGTGTGTGTCACTCGAACTTATTGAACGGCAAGTGTGTCGTCGTGCGATCACACGGCGTTGAAACTGAACGTACCCCTGAACGCGCTCCAGCTGTGAGCGCTGTGAATGCTCATAGCGCTATTATTATTCAACGGAACGCACCCATAGTCATAGTTATAGTTATTGTTCTGAGTTAACAATACAAACAATATGTCAATGTCAAATTGCTATCAGAAGAAAATTTTGGCGGTTTGTTTGCCCACTTTTCAGAAATATAATTTGTGCTTTTAAGAAATATAGTCTCATAATTTGTGGCTTTGTGCCCTGTTTTGTATTGGTTTTGTGCGATACCTGCGTGAGAGTAGTAATGTTCTGTGGATTCCCGAGAACAGTAATGTAATTTGTGTTCCATAATAAAAAAAGAACACATCTGGTAATCATTGTTACTACTTAATGCGATATGGGGGATTTGCCGGCAATCCGATTAGAAGTGAATAATGCTTTCAAACTGAGCGGGTTTACAATTCGTCGTGAGGCAAGTACGTTTGTAGCAGAACAATTGTGTTCTTTGCCTCATACTGAAAGACGGAAGATTATAGACAAACTTACAGCTCATTTGCTACATCAATGTTTATCACAGCCAGTTCTCGAAAGAGAACATTTAGAGACAGCATACCGAGAATGTTCAAGCCTTGGCTTGGAAGAAACTGAAACAGTGTTGAATGTCATTGACGCATTTAACATTCCCAAGCTCCATTATGACCATGAAAGAAAACGTTTCACAAAAGACTTGAATGTGGTCAATCAATTGTATCCTGAACCTAAATGGAAAGCTCAGTACTTAATTGACAGGTACACCACAATTTGGCAAAGGACAATAAGAAATAAGTTGTTTACACAAGACATACTGTCAACTGGTAAAGATGAAAACAAATTTCAATTGTGTAAAATTGAGGTACTTTTAAGTTCTTCGAGCCGCATTGATGAGGTTATCGTTCTAGGATTGCTTACTCAACTAACGGAAGGTAAATTTTACCTTGAAGATCCTACGGGCAGCGTACAATTGGATATGTCACAGACAAGATATCATTCAGGGTTATTCACAGAAAACTGTTTTGTATTAGCTGAAGGTTATTATGATGATAAAGAATTACATGTAATGGGGTTAGTATTACCTCCTTCGGAAAGTAGAGCCACATCTCTACCTTTCTTTGGCAATCTGAATACTTTCGGTGGTAAATCTAAGACCCTACTGAAAAACTCACAAAACTTGCTCAAGATTGAGCAGGACAATGAAGATGGTATGATTGTGTTTTTGTCCGATGTCTGGTTTGACAATTTAAAAGTCATGGGCAAATTGAAGACATTATTTTCTGGCTACAATGATTTCCCTCCAATAGCATTTGTGCTTTTTGGTGAATTCCTCTCTTGTCCTTATGGCTTTGAGCACAGTATGCAATTGAAGGCTGCACTCTCTAATTTGGCTGATATAATGCTTCAATTTACTAAATTATGTGAATCATGTAAATTTATTTTTGTACCGGGACGAGGAGATCCAGCTGCTGCGAATATACTACCCAGACCACCGATTCCTGATTTCATTACAAAGGAAATGAGAGAAAAGTTAGGTGATACTGTTATATTTACAACTAATCCATGTAGAATTCAGTATTGTACTCAAGAAATAGTTTTGATTCGACAGGACTTGGTAACAAAAATGTGCAGAAACTCAATCCACTTCCCAGAAACTGGTGACATCCCTGATCACTTAACAAAAACATTATTGAGTCAGTGTACATTATCTCCTCTGACATTAGGTGTACAACCTCTTTACTGGAACAATGCAGATGCACTAAGCTTATATCCGATGCCAGATCTAGTTGTTGTAGCTGATCATTTCCAACCCTATACTCGATCATATCAGGACTGCCAAGTTGTCAACCCAGGCTCATTCCCACGCACTGAGTTCTCATTCAAAGTCTACATTCCTTATTCTAAAACAGTGGAGGATTCACAAATTCCAAAAGAGGATGCCATTTGAAATTAATTATTTTGATTTTAAATTTTTGAATGCAGACAAGGGATTACCCATAAAACAAAAAGAGTTGCCCTTTGGGGTTACATAATACTTGAAAAAAAAATTGTATAAAAAAATGATAAAAATAAAAACACATGAGTTTGAAGTTTTTATTAGTAAGTAAATAATTTAATAATATTTACATTGTTATATAACTTATTCTTAAGTCTTAAATTATATTTATTCTATTATTCTGTCTTTGATTGTTGACAAAAGAAAATTTTGGAATGCATTATAATGTAATGGAAGAATTCAATAAAGAGTTATATTATCATTACATAAATATTTATCATATTGTGGTCACCTAATTCCAATTTTATTATGAAATTCTACCCAGTCATTATTTTTTTATTTATAATTTCAAAAGCATTGTTAAAAATATCATTTTGTAATATTTAATAGGCTAGTTGACCCTTTTTTGGACTAGGGCTTAAATAATTCATAATTGTTGTAATAGATCATGTAGCATCAATATTATATTTTTTTGGACTCAAAACTACAAAAAAATTGGCTTTTAATTTATAAAAACACTCACTCATTATAGTCTTCTTTTAAAACGTCTTCTTTTATAAGTATAATTGGACACTGTATGTGGCGCTGTAATCGGGCAGGACAGCGTTTGTTGGGCTCACTAGTAGCAACTATATTTTCTTCTGACATTATGTCAATTTACATAACTTTCTTTCTTACAACAAATTATATGAAAATATAGAAAGCATCTATAAAGACACCAAGAAAATTGTTGATAGTAGTGATTTAAACATGCAAACTTAGAACAATAACACATAGAAACCCAAGCGGTGCGCACAATTTGATGCAACTAAATGTGAGCTATATAATGGCTCACTACGCCGGCAGCTCCATACTGTTTTTATCGTGCGTGTTTCGCACGTAAGCGACTTCACACAGCGGTGTCATTTTTGCTTCTCTTTAATCATTGCGCTCTGTACCGGGCTATCCTTCTTTGCATTATTATTCTAAGCATGCAAAATATTATTCGCAGATTTGTACTCTATTTTAAATCCAATGGCAATGATTTATTTTTTATAAACATGACACACAATTGAATTTGATGAGTAATACAAATATAAATTTCAAAGACTCTAAACGTGGATAAAAGAAGTATTGCTGGCAATAGACTTATTTCTTCGGAAATCCCCGTTTCTCCTTTTTCCGTTATACGCAATCTTTGTGACTGTATATAAAATTGAGCTGATTTTCCCAAAAAAATTTAGGTATTTAAACATTTTAGTTTTCAGATTGTAAAATCAATAAACCTAAACCTGTCACAGTAAAAGTTGGTTTAATGTAAACTAAGGCTCTTGTTTAACAAACAGGGTTAAAAGATATTATTTATTGATGGTAGATTTTGATTTGTCAAACTCTGAACAAAAGCATAGGTGGGTCGATTTCATTGCAGGTAAGTGTATTTGAACAATATTTGTATAAATTTTGATATGGGTCAACTAGCTTATTCATAAGGTATTCGGTAAATTAAAATATAGTTTTTTAGGCAAATATATTTTCATTAAAAACTGCATGTTACATACCAAATGATTTCACTACAAAATAGGTAGTTGCCTGTGCTATAAAACATTTCAAAAAGTTCTAGAACCTAACTATTCTATACAACCTTTCATTGTGTAACGTACTTAAACAATAATATTTACAGAGTGAACTATTTATCTAAGGGCATGTTTCACCATACTAATCAAAGTCGAGAGCATATGCCATTAAAATGAAACCTTGACATATAATTGTGTAGACAGGGAAAATATTATTTTTTGTTATTTAATTTGACCTTTACCTCTTGTAAATCTTAAATTTTGCAATGATCATAAGGTACCTTAGTAACTTACCCTGCAATCAACCCCTACTCCCATTTTACTCCTTTCGGGAGATAGATTTTTGACTACTTTTGCAGCTGGGATTTCATAATCTACCTGTGTGTTAAATCGTCTTAAGCCACACTTATACCTAATCCAAGATTTCGTCATCAGTGAGTGGACATTTGTCAACTTGACCTTGGGTCATTAGCAAATGCGAAAAGCTATCGCGATTAAATAAGTTATAAATCAATCAGAAATCACAGGTAAATTAAGAGGTAACTCATCCAAATTTTTGGTTGATTTCTTGGATTCTAGCAAGCACATACTTTTGAAAACAGCCTAAGGACTTATTGTAATAAGTGATACTTAATCCTTAGCGGAAAGGTATTTTTCGCGCTCTTAAACTACGATTGTGAAACAGGCCTCCAGATTATAGTTTAAGATCCCATAATTGTGTTGTAGGTGACTCCGATCGGGGCTAGAGCCACTAGGCAGATCATTGCTATGGTTATCAGTAGCACGATGGGGACGTAAATGCTGAGCAGGAGTCTTCGAAAACTGGAGAACTGTAAGCGAAACAAAAAGAAACAGATTAGATAATGGTAATTTTAAGTAAACACATGTAAGCGGTGAAACAGCGGATAGGGTTAAAGTGTAGAAGGTTTAAAAGATTAACAGCCTTACAAATAAACGTGGCATAAAGTTAATCTCGAGAATAAATTAAGAATAAGCAAAATGTCTACAAATAAACCAAGAATAACTTATACTGAGTATAACAATGACATTTCTATTGATACAAACGTTATTCCGAAGTTATACCAGCCCGCACCCTTGTATAAACCTAGTATAACTCGATTTGTGCTTGTTTGCTATGGTCATTTGAGGTTGTAATATTTAAATATAGTTAATGGATACACTAAAGTAGTCTTAATTCACTGATAAAAATTAACAAAGTTCAAGTGAGATCAATCATCATCATCATTTCAGCCAACAGACGCCCACTGTTGGACATACGACCTTCATCAGGTCGTCGGTCCACCTTTTGGGGGGCTTACCAACGCGGCGTCTCTTACGGATCTCATCATTACTTATCGTTCACGTAAAGAAACTCCGAGCATAGCCATCTCCACCCCCCACCCCTCCTCCCCCAAATTAATGAGATCAATATAGTTAAAGATTTCGTCGGAGCTGATAAGAGCTCGGTGGTCGAAGTGGTCAAAGCGTCAATACGGTACGTTGGAGACACGGGTTCGATCCCCGCCCGAGACGAAATTTATTTATTGATTTATTCAGCATTTTTGAAAAAAAATCAAAGTTCTTTATCGAAATTTAACTATTTTCAAATTAATATAATTATTTACACGAAAGTATAAACAAATATAATAATATGGAAATGAAACCAATCAACAAAACGGTCGCCCGACCGAAAAACTGACAGCTTTCACAGATAAAATGTTACTTTTCTGTACATTTCTCTATGATTGCGCTGTTGCCATATTGTGCATTTTGATAGATCGGAAGAATAGCTATACCGAAGATAAACCTCGTTTATTTGTCAAAAAATATTCTAGAGTTATTCTCGTTTTATACTAAGTATAACTATACCTAGTATAAGGGTGGAATAAATGTGGTATAACTCATTTTTATTTGTAAGAGTGCTAAGGTCTAGTCTAAAAGGTCAAGGACTCTAGGCCAATTACGATAAATATATGCAGTTGGATTGGAATTGAACTACGAACACTGAGGCGCGTTCAGGGACTTCGCGCGAAGTACAACTTTTCGCTCTAACCCCGTTCAATGCCTTCGAGCGTGACAACCGGGTGAAACAACCGGCCCGTTCAAGACCTTTGAGTGTCGGCGCGAGGTTGATGGTTGTAAAACGCTCTGACGTTTATGACTGAAATACTCTTACGCGATTGGATGATATTGGCGGCCATATTCTATAATGCAGGGTGTCCACATTCTGGAAAGTCAGGGAAAGTCAGGGAAAAGTCAGGGAAGCTCAAAGCAGTCAGGGAAAGTCAGTGAAAATGAGGGGCTACCTGGAAAGTCAGGGAAAAATTGGGATTTTACACTGTTTGGTCCCCAAATTTCCCAGTGATTGGCAAATGAGGAATATGTTGACTTCATGATTTTGGTAGAATGATTCTTAATCTTGACCGTCGAATTATTTTTGTTCAGGTTTGCACATTATAAAATAATTTTGGCAGACAAATCAACCGAGCCACCCTTACCCTTGAGTTCAAATGCAATTTCCTTAAAATGTATGAACACAATTTTGATAAAACTGGTATCGTTAAGGTGCGTATAAACTACGCGTGGCAGCCGCGCGAGCGAAATTTTGATAGAGGTAGACGTTCATTTGCCGCGGGAGCCAATTTTTAGATAATAATTTAGCAGAACGCAGCTGCCGCGCGCGACACGCGATCCAGCTCGTACAGCCCGCGGCGGATTCATTCTTGTAAACCTACGAGTCGTCTGTTTTACGTGTCTATGCGCTGCGCGAGCCAAATCCCCGAAACAAAACAGCGTCCCAACAAGCAGTTCGCCTCGCGGCACGTTCGACCGCGGCAATGCAGGAGCTGCCGCGCGCGGCGATTCCGGCTACATACCGCGCGGTCGCCGTGCGAACCAACGTTCGAGGGTTTGCCGCGCATAGTTTATACGCAACTTTATGTTGTTATTTTATAGGCTTTATTTATATTGAAAGTAAATTGTATTATTCTGCCGAGTAAAAAAAATTAGAAACAAAGTTACAATAAAAACATCAGAAAACAATAAAAATCAATGTATTAGTAATGTGTGTGTTGCCGCCTCTAACTTGGATAACTGCTTGCATATTTGAACCTATTGATCTTACCAATCTTACAATGATGTCTTGGAGGATGTTGTTCCATTCTTCATTTATCGCCATTCTGAGCCCATAAGGTTTTGAAGAAGCCGGAACCCTGTCTTAGGCCCTATGTTTTAATTCGTCCCAAAGATATTCGATGGGGTTCAAATCAGGGCTCCGTGCTGGCCAATCCATGACACGAATGCCAACGTCCCCGAGTATAATATTGCGTAACAATTTTCGCTGTATAGGGTCTATTATCATGCACATTAGAATCATTCTTAAATACATCCTGAGTAAGGTACCACATGATCTTCAAGAACATCACGGATACATCATCTTTCTGTAGCCAATCCGCGTGAATGAGCATTGGATTCGATATAAAGCATTTCTGTTCATGCTGTTAGGGAAATGCCGGCCTTCAACATTATGGCGAGGCTCCATAATGGAGCCATCATAAGCAACAGTTTCTTCGATACAGCACTGAGCCAAACGTTTTCTAGGGCAACGGTACAGTCTCTGTTTTTGATTTCTCTAAAGACACTCTTGTCGTGCCAGAAAAAATAACATGCGTTCATTGATCCAGTGTCCATTCTATATGCTCACGACCAAATTGAAAGCGTGCTCTGCGGTAATTTTGAGCCTATTATAGCACATTGAGGTGTGAAATTGCGCTCGGCTGCAATTCAAATGCATGTGTCGATCATCTGCGGAGGCTGTAGCCTGTGGCCTATCAGTTTCTGCGCGTCGATCGAAGGCTCTAGGTATCTTATATAGACGCGTTGCATCGAAAAACGCCTTAACATTTGAGCAACCCGACGATGACTAAGGCTCCATTGAAGTAATGTGACAGTTTGACCGTAACTTCCTTTAGCGGATAATCTATTTTTAACAACAAAAATAACCGTAATCTGAAGACTAATGACAAAGTAAGCAACTACGTAGAAAAGTCATTAAAGTCAAGTGAAACTCCACAGAAGGGTGCGACAAGGTGACACAATCTCCCCTTACTCGTTCACGGCGTGCTTGGAAGATACATTTAAGCTCCTCGACTGGTCTGATATCAACATAAATGGAGAGCAATTAACTCATCTGCGATTTGCAGATGACATTATCATTTCCGCTAAGACTTCTGCAGATCTTCAGCTGTCCGTGGGCCTTCGCATGCATGAATACCTCATAAACGAAAATCATGGCCAGGGATCTGAACATAGGCCCCATAATGATTGCGGGAAACGTGGTTGAGCAGGTTGACTACTATATATATCTGGGGAAGCTACTTACTCTTTGAAAAAGTGGGCAAACACAAAAAATAGAACGCCGATTTAAACTAGGTTGGGGCGCGTTTAGCAAAATGTCCCACATTTTCTGGAGTGAGATGCCTGTATCTCTGAAGCGCCGAGCTTTCGAGCAATGCGTCCTACCGGTGCTCGTGTATACACTAGACAACATATACACGACCTACAGGTAGCACAAAGAAGAATGGAGCGAGCCATCTTGGGGTTTCTCTAGAGGAACGGATCCGGAATACGGAGATATGCAAGTGCACCAAACTGATCAACGTGGCACGTGTCGTTGCGTGTGGAAAGTGGCGATGGGCAGGGCACGTGGCCCGCAGGACTGACAACCGGTGGAGCAATAAAGATCATCGAATGGGAGTGGCCAATCACCAGAACAGGCAGAAGGAACGTTGGTCGACAGCCGGCTCGTTGGTCAGACGAGATAACAAAGACAGCGGGCGAGAATTGGACAAGAAAAGCCCAACACCGTAGTGAATGGCGCAGAATGGAGGAGACCTATACCCAGCTGTGGGTGGACATAGGTTGAAGAATAAGTCAACCCTCAAAAGATGAATGAAAAGCGATTGTGTTTAGTACGAGTATCTTAGTATTCAATAAGAGCCTTTTTGCCGATATATTTTTTATTTAAGAAAGGTACAAACACTTGAAGGAAATTGCATTTGAACTCAAGAGTGAAGGGTGGCTCGGTTTATTTTTTCGTCAGTGTACTTTCTACGGCGTAAAAATACTGTGCCTTAAAATATAAATTATGTAAGTACTTAAAAAAAAAAATTTTAGATACAATTTGGTCTGAAAATTGCAACAAAAAATACTTAATATTTTCGAAAAAAAGTATTGTATTTTATTTTTCTGTAAAATATATATAGTTGGTCAGGGAATTTTGAAGAATGGTCAGGGAAAGTCAGGGAAAAGTCAGGGAATTTTTTTGAACATTAGCTGTGGACACCCTGATAATGTCATCTACTAGAAAGAGAGAGAAATAAAAAATCATGTGAAAGAGGGAGATAAAAGATTTGGTTGCTGCAATCCGTTCAACGCCTTTGAGCGAGTTAAAAAACAACCGGACAACTACACCCAGAGGCGCTGAACGCGCCTCCAATTTTTATGACATTTCGTATCGCGGTAATGATTTGACAGATGGGGGATTGGAACGCAACCCGATTGAAGTTGGAACGCAACCGCTGTCAAAATACAAAGTACATGCGATGCTACGCTACTTTTTTAGATTGATGTTTGGCTTTTTCAGTGTTGAGTGTTTTTCTGTTCCCCCTCTCACTGTTGCCTCTAGAGTTCCTAATGCGATCCAGCTTCGCTTGCGGTTCAACTCTCATGTAGAAATTGGCGCGATACTAATTTTGTCCAAAGCTGAATTGTAGGTAATTAGAACTGGATTGGAATTGAACCTTAGCGCCGGTCCGTTCGAACTGTAAATTAGCGCTATTGGCCCCCAGCCTCCCTAGGCAAATGCTAACTTTTCTGAAGTCGTTTCGCAGAAAAAATGTACGGAGATGACATTAGCTGCGGACGAAATAGCGTGAGGTTGTCGCAGGCTTATGTCTTTGCATAATTTTTATCTGAGAAAAAGTTAGCGTGTGGCATTTGTCTAGGGGGGCAGGTCTTAAGCTCGATTCTTTCGGCTCCTTCACTTCTTTCTTAACGGCAAACGCACACGACCGAATTTTTTTGGCCCAATCCTTGCATCGACTTTTTTGACCGAATCAACGCACACGTCTGCCACTTTGTCAGTGGCTATCGAGAGAAGTGCACGTCATGGGTTTAATTAATAGATTTAACAGGTGTTTGGTGCATCCGTCGCCGAGCAATGACACGTCCTTTCTTATTAAGCAAGCGCAAGCGGCCAACCGTCGGTCGGTGAGTAGGCATTGTGCGTTAATGTATACATACATTTACGAACGTTCATTTTTCACCGATAATCGGGGCCGTTCCAACAATTAGAGGTAAGATAGCTAGTTTCTCAGATGTTGAGGAGTCCTGCCCCCCTATTCTGTAACTTCGGTTGCTAACTAGAACTGTCATTTTTGAAAGGAACTTATCATCCATTACTCCTATCATGAACGCTGCCGTAACACATAAGATCACTAAACCCGTAATGGATATAAAGTGGCTTTCAAAAATGACAGTTCTAGTTACCAACCGTAGTTAGCGAATAGGCCTGCTGACCCCCTATACAAATGCCACACGCTATCTTTTCCGCAGTTGTTCCGCAGAAAAAATGTATGGAAATGACATTAGCTTACGACAACCGCACGCTATTTTTTCCGCAGCTAATGTCATCTCCATACATCTTTTCTGAAGAACGATTGCGGAAAAGTGCGTGCGTTGCGTGTGGCATTTGTCTAGGGGGGCAGGTGAAGCTCGCTTCCACCTTCGGCCTTATCGTCCCTTACCACGAGGTGAGATGAAGGCCAAGAGCTTCCCTATCGTATCTAAAAGAAACTAGGTCTAGTCTCCCGCTCGTTTTGTATTAAAAATATCGAAACATTACACAAGAGCATAAAAAAATCTAATATCTTCGATGGGTTTCTATCAATGCTCTGTGTAGAGTTTTTAAGATTAGAGATTTTATTTAGTTTTTTTTTTAGTTTTTTTTTTATATAAAACGTCGCCCCACTAGGATTTTCTCCTGTGTCGTGGGTGCAGTTACAAACATAGAATATCACATTCACATACGCCCAGACCGGAACAAATTTCTGTAGGCCATACAAAACATTTGTCCCGTACGGGAATCGAACCCGCGACCCGTTGCCCTCTGCGCTAAACGTGTCGTCTTTTTTCTTTTAAGATTCTTAAGTTTTTTGAAGTTGGTTTGCTTTAGAATTTTCTCACAGAGTATTAGTGTGCGTCTTATTTCGATGGCTTTAATGATTATGGCGACAACACGATATCTTATATTCTTAGTTTGTTATATCCATATATTCTTACTTTTTTATTTTTCTAAATTTTCTTTCCTAAAGCTTAATAATAATAAATTAACGTATACCTATTACCTACCTATTTATGTTAACATCCTAGTTTTTGTATAATACAACTAAAGTGACGAGCGGGAATGTCTGACGTCAAGACAAACCTTTTCGGGTGTAGTGATTGTCATCAAATACTTTGTAAGTACATTTTATAAACAACTAGCTGCGCCCGCGAACAACGTTTCGCCTTATTTGTTTTTCCCCGACATCTTCAACAAATATCGTTAAGGTACACAGAAATAAATACAAAAACTTAACAAATTACACACTAAAACCTTCCTGTAGAATCACGCCATCGAGTGGTGAAAACCGCTTGAAAATCGGTGCAGTAGTTTTTGAGTTTATCGCGAACAGACAGACAGACAGACGCGCCGGGGGACTTTGTTTTATAATATGTAAGGATAAAGAAAAAAAAAACAGAGATTATGTCAGTGAAATTGTGAGATAATGCGTGACTCGAGTCCAGTCTTGGCAGCCCGCGCTACGCCTGCTGCTTGCAGTAAGATGAGATAACACTTACCGGCGCGTCCGTACTCCTGTCCACTTGCGTGGCCTGCCGCACGTTCCCCATCATGTCCTTCATGGGGAACGAGTTCACGCGCCCGTTGCTTATTCTGCCGTCCGACACGCACACTGTCAGCTGGGGGCGACGCGTCATCATTAGCAGGATCCGAGACATCATCATCATCACAGCTCATATACGTCCCCACCGAGGGGTTCGAGCCTACCCTATGTTAGGGTGATTAGGCGTTAGTCAACCACGCTGGCCCAGTGCGGATTGGTCGACTTCACATACACCATTGAATCTCTTCGCAGATGTATGCAGGTTGCCTCACGATGTTTTCCTTCACCGTAGGAGCGTCAGACAAACGTACATATGAAATTCGAAACGAAAAACACATTGGTACAGTCAGCGTCAAAATGATCTAAGCATTCAAACCTACCAAAAGTATCTAAAGATTTGGCAAAAATCACTCTTAGCACAAATACTTTAAGGTGTACTATCTATTGTTGTCATTTGTTGTCAAACAACAAATGAAAATGCATCTCTACGTTTTGAGATAAGGTTGATTTTTGTCAAATCTCTAGATACTTTTGGAAGGTTTTAACGCTTAGATCATTTTGACGCTGACTGTACATGGCGGGTCTCGAACTCCGACCTCCCGATTAGAAGGCAAGTGCCGAGTCCACAGCGCCACCGACGCTCACAAGTAATAATACTGTTTATATTTTACTAGCTCTCCGCTCGCGACTTCGCCCGCGTTATTTCTGTTTTCCCGTGGGAATTTTATATTTTCCCGTAGGAAAAACAGCCTATGTCCTTCCCCTGGTCTCGAACTATCCCTATAACAACTCTCATCAAAATCGGTTCAGTAGTTTCGAAGCCTATTCAATACAAACAAACAAACAATCAATCAAAGACTATAGCCATGGCCGCGAACTACGTTTCGCCATAATATTTAAAAAGATAACACCACTATTACTTAGGGGTGTGAAAAATAGTTTTCGACCTATTCTCTCTTAGACTTACTGAATATAGGTACACAGAAAAATTCATTAAAAATCAATCAAGCCGTTTCGGAGGAGATGGTTACAAACACTGTGTCACGAGAATTTATTGAAATTTTACTTATTAATCTAATAGGTAACAAGGTATATTAGATTAATAAATAATAATAAATAAAATAAAATTTCACTAATATCCTTAAGCACACGAACTCTGTTGGATCCAATGGTTGACTGGTAGAGAATGCCACATGGCATTTAGTCGACAAATTGTATATTATTTCTACTGTGCAATAAAGATTTAACAAAATAAATGAAATCTAAAATACAAAGAAACACTTTATTTGCCATACTACTGTAGATGCAATAATTCTACTAGAGTCGCCTGTTATATGAAGAGTCTGCTCACCGATAGAACAATGTGCATGATGACATGGAAGGCGACGAACGCTGCCAGAATGTAGACGCTCCAGGCTGGCAGCTCCGCCTTCTGGAGGTACACCGCCAGGAATATTGTCACGACTGAAAACATAGATAATAAAGGTTATGCATCACACTTTTTACTTGAAACCATCTGAGAGGGGAAGCCTACATGGGCCGAAATAATGGCGTACCTAGATAACAACGGATATGCATCACAGTTTAATTTGAAGCCACCTGGGAAGCCTACATGGACCCACATAATGGTGTACCTAGATAACAACGTGTATGCATCACAGTTTTAATTTGAAGCCACCTGGGAAGCCTACATGGGCCCAAATAATGGCATACCTAGATAACAACGGATATGCATCACTGTTTTAATTTGAAGCCACCTGGGAAGCCTACATGGGCCCAAATAATGGCGTACCTAGATAACAACGGGTATGCATCACAGTTTTTATTTGAAGCCACCTGGGAAGTCTACATGGGCCCAAATAATGGCATACCTAGATAACAAGGGATATGCATCACAGTTTTTATTTGAAGCCACCTGGGAAGTCTACATGGGCCCAAATAATGGCATACCTAGATAACAAGGGATATGCATCACAGTTTTAATTTGAAGCCACCTGGGAAGCCTACATGGGCCCAAATAATGGCGTACCTAGATAACAACGTGAATGCATCACAGTTTATATTTGAAGCCACCTGGGAAGCCTACATGGGCCCAAATAATGGCGTACCTAGATAACAACGTGAATGCATCACAGTATTTATTTGAAGCCACCTGGAAAGCCTACAAGGACCCAAAAAATGGCGTACCTAGATAACAATGGATACGCATCACAGTTTTAATTTGAAGCCACCTGGGAAGTCTGGGACCAAAAAGACTCTTCATTCGAGTTTCGTTGATGAACATAAATTGTGAAAATAACCATGAATATAAATATGGTAATTTTCTCAATATTCTTTGGTTCTCTTTGCATGCTCTATCGGCTCTTTAACGGAGAGTGCTCTGAGGAACTGTTTGCAATGGTGCCCTCGTCACCTTTTTATCATCGCACCACCCGCCACCGCAATAGAGTTCATCCGTACCACCTGGAACCGATCTTGTCTAGCACAGTTTGGTTTCAGCGTTCATTTCTTACACGTACGTGCAGACTCTGGAACGAACTCCTAGCTGCGGTGTCCTATGTCCAACTTCAAACGAGGTTTAAAAAGACACTTCTCTCCAGGTAGGCAGCAATTGAGCTTTGCCCCTGGCATTGCAGATGTCCACGAGCGGTGGTTACCACTTACCATTAGGTGGGCCACTTACTCGTCTGCCACCTTAAGCAATAAAAAAAATGTTCACACGGAAACATACTCAAAAAGCAATAAAGTTATTGATGGAAGGAAGAAAAAGGCAGAATGCTTGTTATCGAAATAAGAAAAGGATGTTAAATACTCACTTCCAAGAATGTGTGCTGAGTTACCGATGAACCAGTGCAGCCAGTTGAAAATCGGTCTTTTCTTGGTGCCGGGGTGGGGGCGGAAATATGCACCTGAAATGAAATTCTATAAGTATTTTCCAACACTTAATTTACACGTACAAAATGCAAAAATATTACAGAAGGCGATAGGTTTCGAGCCTATTGCATTCGCATTTCAGCTATCTGATTTCAAGTCAGTTGCCGAACGAATCTGCTAACATTAATAAACGCACCAATATTTGATATAAAAATTTGGGTATGTTTTTAATAATGATATTTGCTATTCCGGAGTCACAACAACACCAGCTGCAACCGAGCGGCGCCAACGTCTGACTAGAAATCAGGCAGTTTGAAGCATAGGTTCGAAACCTATCTGCTTCATTTTCCAAATTTTTGAAAATTTACTTATTTTTTAAGTGCAACAAAAACACAGAATAAATCCAAAAAAGGTTACCGAAAGCGGTAGGTTTCAAGCCTATTGCATTCGTAATTCAGCTATCTGATTTCAAGTCAGTTGCCGAATACAGTCTATTCTATAATCGCATAGAATAGACTGTGAGAGATTCCGCTACTACGCTCTACCGAACCGGAGAGAGTCACTGTACCTACCAGGGTCTCCGCCTTACCTATTTCTGCCGTAAAGCAGTAGTGCTTGCATTGCTGTGTTCCGGTTTGAAGGGTAAGATATGGCAGTGAAATTACTGGGTGACTTTATATCTTACTAGCTTTCCGCTCGCGACTTCGCCCGCGTTATTTTTGTTTTCCCGTGGGAATTTTTTTCCCGTAGAAAAATTACCCTATGTCCTTCCCCTGGTCTCGAACTATCCCTATACCAACTTTCATCAAAATCGGTTCAGTAGTTTCGAAGCCTATTCAATACAAACAATCAAATAATCAAATCTTTCCTCTTTATAATATTAGTATAGATGTCACAAGTTGGCAACGTATACTGTGGCTATTATGCTGGGGATTGCAGTTTTGCTGCGAATCTCACAAGTCACAAGAAGCACATGTACTATAGGTGAGTGTTACCACTTACCATCAGGTGGGCAGTTACCTTGTTTGCCAACTTAGTTGTTATAAAAAAAACTAGCGTTATCTCGGTTTATGTTTTAAATTTGTTTAACCCTTAGACAAAGCCCCACGCTTATTTTCCGCAGTCGTTCCGTAGAAAAAATGCCTATTAATAATAAACTAGCAAATTCATGTCCGTGTATTGACTGTACGAAATTTATTTTCTTGACAGCGTCACCAAGGCGTCATCCCAATATGTTCTGGCGACTTCACTCACGCAAGGGCACAAAGAATTACCCTAACTGTAGTGTTATATTATCTGTGCCCTAACGTTATTCACCGGTATTCTGCGAGGTCAACTTACCGATTGGCTGGACGAAGCAGAGAACTATAGTGATGATGCCGGTGATAGCGTGAGGGTTGTCTCCTGTGGTCGACCATCCTCCCACTTCCACCAGAATGAGTATGAACCCGCACACGGTTAGAAGCCAAGTTCCAACCATCAGGATTCTATGGTACTGCGAACAAGGGTAAATAAAGTCAGTATCGTATAACGCTGCATTGTACGGTCAGCCAAAAAAGTGAGTGTTCCAGTTGTGACAAATTCGCGTATATGTAAACAAAATATTGTGGCAGCTGTCGGTATGTGGTCGCAAAGTAAAGTATTTACGAACGTTTTAACCAAATCGAAATCGTTACCATTCCCATACAGGGTGTAAAAAGATCGAGTGCAAAGCCGAAATCCACGTATTGAACCCATCGTCAATATCATTTTTGTCCTCTAGACCATACATGGGAAATTAATAGTTATCGAGATATTTAATTTTAAAGCGACAATTATTTTTTCGGGGTGTTATACCAAACTGTTTGAAAGATTATTTGTAAGTTTTCGTAAAAGGAAACATCAAAGAAAAAATCAGTATTTATTAACAAATAAAAGTTTCACTTAAGTCTTACCTAAGTTTGTAATAACAATGTTTATAGTATTGTTGTTTTCCGACAATTAGAGGTAAGATAGCCTAAGTTAATTTAAATGGTCCGAATGCATAGACGCGGGCTTCGTTTTGGGTCTTTTACACTCTGTTTAACTTGACAGTTGTCAAGGTGTAATCAAAATTTACGATAACGGAAACCGATTCGGTTAAAACGTAAATAGTGCGATTGCCCATCTGTTTTACGTCACGAACAAAACTAAATTTCAACTTTACGGTGGTAAGCCACTTTTTTGGCAGACTGTACACATTTTATACGTCACATAACTAAGGTATGTATTACAAGTTACGCAATGTTATGAAATTAGATAAAAATTTAAAATAAATAGTTGCTTAACACAATTTATAATTTCAACTTGTTTTAATAGCAAAACATTATTAGTTTTAGTAATATACCTAGTTTTTTTACTTACAGCAAACCAAATATCTTTTCCACCGAGCTGCCTTCCCACCCACACTTGTCGGAAGTATCTAGAAATAATTGATTAAGATAATTACTATCATAAGCGAAAATTCGAGAAAATAAAAATAATTATTTATAGAGCTGATTTGGAGAAGTTTTAACCACCTTTAGGTTGAAAAGAAGGCGATAAAAATTCACACATTATTGTAAATTAGAATTATAATAGCATAATCAAATATATAAAAAGCAAATTAACAAAAAAGATAGAAAAATTAAATGAAAATGAATGAGAGATTAGAGTTAGAAGCTACCAAACAAGATGATCAACATAGGGGTCAATATTACTAGTACCTATGTACTAGTGATATTGACCCCAGTGATGACCATCTTAACATCTGTAAACCCAAATCAACATCTGTAAACCGAGAACGAAGCTTATTTTTAAAACAATTTATGGTTGAACAAAGCTGCTGTCATTTATACGTGGTTCTGAAAAACGCAAATTATTTCTCAGTGCGAAAACTCCAGCTGCTCTATTTAGGAAAGGTATGTTCTGTAAATTTCGCTTAGTGAGTCTTCTTGAAGTTCGATTAACGATTGATCTATAATTTAATTTTGCACTTTATTTGAATTTTCTGTATTTCGTGAGTCAGATTGGAGCTGATGGAGGATCGGATACAGCGCGGAGACCAGGGTTTGCCCATAAATGATATAAAGGGTTGTTTGCTATATCTATATAATAGTACTATAATACTATTATTTATCGAATGACATGACAAACCACTTTGGCTGCAACCAGGGACCACCAGTAGTCTAGAAAACCACCGGTCTAGATAAACCTAACATAGGCTTTAAGACACTACTAACCGAAAGAATGTATACTGTGAATAAATAAATAATAATAATTCAAATGCTGAAATTACCGGGTACTGTGACTTTACATCTTAAGTCACAAGTTGGCAACGTACACTGTGGTTCTTGTGGGGGTTGCAGTTTTGCTGCGAATCTCACAGGAGCCACATGCATTATATGCAGGGCTGGGCAAAATACACGCTTTAATGTAATTGAAATACAAATTACAAAATACTTTGCTACATGTAATTAAAATACGTAATACAAAATACTCGCCAGTGGTGTATTTAAAATATCAAATACAAAATACAGTATTTTTGCAATTTTTATCGTATTTAAAATACGAAATAAAATACTAAATACAAAATACATTTAACTTTAACCCTTTTGATTCTTACAATGTCCATATTATATTGTACGATACCGTGGACATTAATATCACTTAAAGGTAGAAGGGAATATCTAAAAATTCTGAAACTAGTAGTAATCGGTGGGTTAGGTTGGGTCGGAACTGCGACCACGACATCAGGAAATTCCTACTGTAAAAGTCAAGAACTACTGGGATTAACTCGAGCGTTGTGGGAAACTATTAGATTGTGAAGATTAGATGCTAACTAAAAAAAGGTTATATGACGTGTTCCCTTCACACGTGTTTCAAAAGTCATTTTCGCATTTTCAAAAAAGTTAAAACTAAAACAGTTAAAAAAAAATCTTGGGCCCTTCAGAATCTTCAGGTAATAATAGTGTACGCCCTACGTATTTCTGATAACGGAGGAATTATCTACCGGCTTAGGATTGCATTATTATTCTAAGTGGTGGCTGTACGATGGTGTAGAAAATAGTCAGATACTCAGAAGCGATGTTCAGTAACCCTATGGAGCTCCTATTCAAAAGACTGGCGATTTGGATTCAGCCAAAACTCATGGGCAATTTTTGAAAATGAAGAAAATATCGTGACTGAAATGCTCGAGCGTGTCAGATTAATTAACAGATGGTTAAGATATACTTTGTCGTGCTGACCCATTTTGTCAGACAACTATGTGGAACAATTTTCTTAGTCGAAAGGTTTGAAATAAATTAATTGTTTGTGACTCTCCCATTTGCTTATGTCTTGCTCGAATTTCAATAATCTCGTCAGATTATTGAAATGCATGATTTTCTGCATATAATTAACTCACATTGGTGTCGATTCAGATACACAACTTAATTAAACTAAACTAATTTGACAGTTTTAAAAATAAAGTCGTCACTTTTAATCCTTTAGAGAAAAAGAAAGATGGCGATAGTTTTAATCTTGTCAAATTAGTCTGAATCGACACCATGGTCTCGCGCCCACTCATAACCAAAAATCTCATAACCAATACGTAAAGGTCCCACTCATAACTGCTGATGTGAGAAGACGAAACTCATAACCAACACAACTACACAATTATGTACAGTCGCTTTAATAATTATTAACAACATTAACAAAAAAGGGTGAATTGGTTTAAAATAAAATCAAAGTAAAAAGCTTGGTATATAAAAGAGGTGTAAAGAAGCATCTTGTAGGTCGGCAAGGTGAGAGTGGATATTGCGGTGTGTAATCTCTCTCCCGCATTAAAATTAGACAGCACAAACAATACAGAAGCCAAAATGTAATTTTTTTAACAAAAAATTAAACCGACTTCAAAAACACCAAAAAGTTATAAATAATATAAGAATACAAACAACATCACCGTTTTACATTGAAGTTCGTGCCAATTTTTTATTTTTTTGGATGCGGACTTTTTGGTGTTTTTAAAGTCGGTTTTATTTTTTTGAAAAAAAAATTCTTTTGAATCTTTTTAGTTAATTTAAAATACCAAAACCTTATCCTATATGTAACAAATACTTTTCTGAAAACCGCATCAAAATCGATTCAGCCAACCGCGAGATAATCGCGGTCAAACATACATACAAACATACAGGTCAAACTGAGAACCTCCTTTTTTAACCGACTTTGAAAAAGAATGAGGTTCTATGTTCGACTGTATCTATTTTTTTGAAGTGCGTTAAAAAGGATCTGCTTATTTCATAAATGAAATTTCTTCCAGCAGACCTGCGAAAGGAGAAATTGTAATATATTAGAATTTGCGTGTATAGCAGCTTAGAAGGCGATCAAATAGTAAAAATAAAAATAAAACCATACTATAATCATAATTAGGACTTGGATAGATAGTATTCTCTTATGCGGCGCTTGAAAGATTAAATGAGATGTAGCTATCAGGACAAACTAATTATCAATCACTTCTCAATATTGTTTTTTGTTGAAGAAAGAGAAAGAAACTATTTATGCCTTCCTTGCACTAGGATTTGTTTAGTGCTTACCCGTGGTACAACGTTGGTACTACTGTTATTATAGTACTACGGGTATTTTTTGTTGCCTGATCCTGGATTTGGTGACAATGAGACTAATCGAGAACTATACCCCCTCAAACAAAAAAAAAGAATTTTCCAAATCGGTTAATAAATGACAAAGTTATGAGGTAGCAAACGTAAAAAAAGAACATACAATGGAAATGATAAAGTCCCCCTTTTTGTGAAGTCGGTTAAAAAATTAAATTTGCTTTTAAAATAGTTTTATTAAAGCGTTCCTTAATTTCTTCAAAATAATATACAAAATATTAAAACCGATAGTTACCCACATGGTGCTCTTTGATTGTCAAAGATAATATTTGCAAAATTAATCACGCGTAGTACTACCGGACACCTGAGTAGTACCACAGGTAAGTACTGGATGTTTTGTGTATTGCGTCTTGAAATGACAGTTACGACTGTGTTATCGTTTGTACGTAACTAAATATTTATTTTTAGTATGAAATAGTAAAACAAAAAGTACCTACTTTAAAATTAGTATGCAAGTATATAATAGTAAGTGTTCACGCTCGAGGAAGAGCGAGTGGCGGCACTGCATTCTAGTCTGTGCAGTGACAGCTTTTTTGGCGGCCGGCCGCATGTGATATGTCAGTTGAGTCGAGTCGAAATGTCATGACATGCTTTAGAGGTTATAAGTTCAGGCCGGAATAAAATATAATATACAATATTCAAGCAAATAGTGGTTTGCGCGGCGCACCTAATATCGGGGTGCGAAAGCCCGCTTTGTGTTGTGCGAAATCGCGTGTGTGAGTCGTGGTGGCCTATTAGGCATTTGTAGTGCTCCGGTCTCCACCGGTGGATCCACTGCAGATCTTCAGGAGCCGCGACTTCCTTCGAGCTAGCTCAGGAAGTCCACCGGCTACGGAGGAGACGGAAGGAGACAATTGGAGCCAAGGTAAGTAATACCAGCTTTCTATGAGTTGGTAGTCAAATAAAATTCAGCAATACAAGTCGGTGAAACGCCGACGTGGTGGAGTCTACTTGGGGCACCACCATCTCTTGGTAGCAGAGCGTGGTTCTTAGATTTGAGTATTTGATTAGTATTGTACAATTAATATTGTAATCTTGTTGGTTGTCCAAACGGGCAATACATATTAATTGGTTTTGATTGCTGATTTTAAACCGACTACCAGCTCATTTGTGGACCGATCTCCTTAACTAATTGTCATTGTATATGAAAAATTGGGGTTAAATGTCTTTTGTTGTTCTAGTTAAGTTCTAGCATTTACCTATATTTGATTTTGGTTTGTTTTTTCATATCTTTGTTTTGCCCTTGAATATTTTGTTTGTTAAGTTGTAAACTTATATTTGAATTTAATTTGTTGAAAAGATTTTGCTGCTAAATGACTTTGCTGTTGTTGTAATACACTATATTGCTGTGTTAAGTTTTAGCATTTACATTTGATTTTGTTTTGTTTGCCTTTGAATATTATGTTTGTCAAGTTATTGACTTAATGCTTGAATTTAATTTGTTTGAAAAATTCTGTTGTTAAATGCCTTTGTTGTTCTAGTTAAGTTCTAGCATTTACACTTGATTTTGGTTTGTTTATATATTTTGTTCTGCCTTTGAAGTTCCTCCCGATCTGTTTTATTGTCTGCGGTTGTCGGTCTGTTTGTCTGTGTATTATTATAGAGTATCTTAATTTTGGTGCAAAATGGTCCCGCCAGTCAGCCCGCTTAGTGGTTCCCGCGCGGGTGCACAAAAGATTTTGAGATGGTTTGCTAGTGCCGTCGCTTTGGTAGACCGACCAGACCGAGAACAGGCCTTGTTAATTCGGCATGAGGGAGTACCGGCTCGCTTGAAGGAATTGGAGCAGCTTTTCGTTGCTCATCAACAATATCTGCTCGACCACCCAGCCGAGGGTGCCGCTGAGTTGCGGGCAGTCGACCAATTTAATGCCGATTATGATCAGTGTTTTGAACAGGCGGATGTGATTATAAACAAGGCTCAGGCAATCCTATCCGCCCGGAGGGGTGAGTCGTGCACGCCCGGGGAGGTCAAGCCTACCCCGGCCGGCTTGCTGGGCAGACTGCCCACTTTAGACATCCCAACCTTTGATGGGAACTTGGCTGCTTGGATGGGGTTCATTAACCTCTTTGATAGCCTGGTCCACTCGAGGGAGGACCTGTTCCCTAGCCAGAAATTGGCCTATTTGCTCTCTGCCTTACGTGGAGAGGCTGGTGTACTTGTCCAGCATCTACCTGTCAATGATGACAGTTATGATATTGCAAGGGCGTTGTTGACCGCCCGGTATCAGAATGTTCGCTTGCTAGCGGACACACATGTGGCTGCCATTTTAGGGCTGCCACGAGTATCGCGGGTCTCCTCATTGAGGAAGGAGATTTTGAACCCGCTGCTGAGCGCTATTAACGCGCTCAAACGACTTGATCTACCGGTGGACCAGTGGTCCTTTATTTTGCTCCACCTCATCCTCGATAAGCTTCCCATGGAGATGAAGGGACGCTTCGAACAAAGGTACGGGGGCAATAGTGCCTCGTACCTCCCCCCCTTCTCGGATCTCCTCAGATTTTTGGAGGATGAGTGTCGGATGACCGACCACTTGGATCTGGTTCCTATACCGGGACCGAGTACAGGCCGCTATGAGGCGACCCGGGCAGCGCCACGGAGAGAGCGCCGCCCGTACAAGCAGTATACTGCAGTGCGGCAGAACTCTCCACACAGGGAGAGGCCGATGCCTTGCAAGTGCTGCAAGCGGGATGGCCATCGTTTGCCGGCCTGTCCCAAATTTGTTGGCCTACGCACCGATAGGCGTAGAAATATGGCCAAACAGCGGAATTGGTGCTACCGCTGCCTGGGGGCTCATATGGCCTCGGCTTGCCCCCACCCACGAGATTGTCACTGTTGTGGAGGGGCCCATCACCCCCTTTTGTGCTTCAACAATAGAAACACTCGTGAGGTGGTGAGAGAGAGGGACTCGCACACGGGCGGGGGCCCTCCTAGGTCACCCACCTCTCCGAGGAGATCGGAGGGGCGTGCCACCCCTCCGCGGAGATTGGACAGGCGCCCCCCCTCCAGTGAGAGGATTGGGCGCCCCACCCCCCCTACGGGCGGGGGGGATCGACGCGCCGCTTATGAGGCGCCACCGCGGGATTGGGCCGCGGTTATTAGGGAGCCACGCCGGGAGCCGATACGCTTCTCTCCCCCTCTGATGGAGAGACCCCGGTTGTCACGGGCTCCCCCAACTTTCGCCCATCATGGGCACCGCCCGGCCCCCCGATGCAGCTTTGGTCGGGGTGTGTACGTGCGGGATTGGGACCCGCTCGAGCGCCTTGAGCGCCCTATTCCTCCGCCGCGCACGCATTTTTCTTCGGACCCCCCTTCCCCCCCGTTGCGGGGAATGCGGGAGGATTTTCACTAAACCAACTGTCGGCTGCAACCCCCCCACAGGAGCAGGTGCTGTTACCAACAGCCTCCGTACAGGTGTGGGGCCCGAGGGGCACCTTTGTTTTAGTTCGCGCCCTTTTGGATACGGGAGCTCAGGGTTGCATTGCCTCCAGCTGGCTGGTCCGGCAGTTGAGTTTGAACACATCTCCATACCTTGAATCGGTACGAGGAATCGGAGACCTGCGGATCCCAGATCCGATCGGTCAGGTTTTGTTCTCCTTTTCCCCCCACTTCTCTTCAGCGCCCAAAATTGGCGCTACCGCGATTGTTTATGAGAAGGTTGTTGGTCAGCTTCCGCAACAGCACGTTTCGCGCGCTGTCGTTGATGCGACATCAGGATTGACCTTGGCTGACCCTTCCTTCCACCGAACCGGTCCGATTCACTTATTGCTCGGTGCCGATGTTCTAGGCCGCGTGTATTGTGGGAAGAGGAGAGAGTTACAGAAGGGTGGGCTGGTAGCCTTATCTACATCGCTTGGGTTTGTAGTGATGGGACCAGTTAGGCATAACCCACCATCTCCATCGGTGGACAGTTACATAACTGTTAGCTCCACCTTATCGGATGTCCTTCAACGGTTTTGGGAGGTGGAAGAGCCACCTACCGTGAAGCGAGTGAACCCCTTGGACGAGGAGTGTGAGTTGTTCTACCAGAACAATACAGGTCGCCTTCACTCGGGACGGCTGATCACTCGTTTGCCCTTTTTGTCAGTTCGCCCCTCACTTGGCAGCTCCCGGCCGTTGGCCGAGAAGCGGCTGCTGTCCATGGAGCGTCGTATGAGTAGGAACTCCGACCTCAAACAGAAGTATGTCGACTTCATGCGAGAATATGAGCAACTGGGGCACATGTTGGTCTCGCGACTGGACTGGCGAAACGAGGAACATAATTTTCTTCCTCACCACGCGGTTTTGAAATCTTCCACCGGGAAGATACGCGTTGTTTTTGATGGGTCAGCTCCCACGTCTACCGGAGTTTCGCTGAATCAATGTCTGCATGCTGGACCGAAGTTGCACCACGAGGTGGGTGATGTATTGACCAACTTCCGTCGCCATGCCGTCGTCTTTGTGACCGATATCCGGATGATGTTTCGGCAGACTGTGATTCACCCGGACGATAGACGATATCAGCTCATATTATGGAGGGAGGATCCCAGGGATCCCATGCTGGTCTACGAGCTGAACACCAATACATACGGTTTGCGTTCGAGCCCCTTTGTGGCAATTCGCTCACTTGTGGAACTCGCTGAACGTGAACGATTACGATACCCTCGCGCATCCTTGGTTCTCAAGGAGGATGCATTTGTTGATGATATTTGTACGGGCTCCTCTAGTGTCGAGGAAGCCTTGATTTTGCGAGATGAACTAATTGCTCTTCTCGGGGCTGGTGGTTATGAACTGAGGAAGTGGATGTCCAACTCACCTCAGCTTTTGTGTGACTTGCCAGACGACCACCAGCAGGAGCCTCATATTTTTGAGAATGCCAACACTCCAGATTTACTGTCTGTTTTGGGAGTGCAATACAGACCTGTCCAGGACACGTTCACCTATCGATTGGAGCTGCCAAGCCCCAAGGTCTGGACGAAACGGTTGGTTTTGTCTACAGTAGCTCGTACCTTTGACCCAAATGGCTGGATTAGTCCCATAGTGTTTTGGATGAAATGCTTCCTACAGGAACTTTGGTCAGCCGAAGTGTCGTGGGATGAACCCCTCTCGGGCCGTTTGCTGCGAGATTGGGAGTCCTTCATGTTGTCTCTCCCCGACATTAACCGTGTTAGTATCCCTAGACATATACTGCCTAAGGGACGGTTTACGGCCAGCCTTCATGGCTTTTGTGACGCGTCTGAGAGTGGATACGCAGCCGTCGTATATATCCGGACGGTTGATGATAGAGGAGCTGTTAAGCTCCACTTGCTAATTGCTAAGAGTAAGGTTGCTCCACTTCGGACTCGATTAACGATTCCGAAGTTAGAATTGTCTGGAGCTACTCTTCTGGTTCGGTTGATGAACCACGTTGTTGACACCCTGGGACGTAGTGTGGACTTTGAGTCGCTCTTTGCTTGGTCCGACAGTCAGGTTGTCCTGTGTTGGATTAAGAACTCCGTCCACTCCCTGGAAGTATTTGTGGCCAATCGGGTATCCCAAATACAGGCCTCGAAGGCCACGTTGATTTGGCGCCACGTGCCAGGTGAAATAAACCCTGCTGACTGTGCATCACGTGGCAGCGAAGCCCCTCAGCTTATTGACCACACTCTGTGGTGGGGTCCCGACTGGTTGTTACAACCGTCTTGGCCTTCCACACCAGCTGTGGTGAAGGTACCAAATCCGGGCTTGCGTGTTCACGCTGTCGAGACTATGGCGGCTCCAGAGCGGGAATTTTTATTAGACCGCTACAGTTCTCTGGACAAGTTGCTCGGCGTGACCGCTTGGATAAGAAGATTTATACGAAATTGTCGCCGGCCTCAGGACAAAGATTTGTGTCCGGTCCTCTCACCGCAGGAGCGCCAAGATGCTCTTCTGCATTGGGTGCGTATGACCCAGTCTAGAGCGTTTGAACCGGAACTTAAGATTTTCCGTACCGGGACGTCCAAACTGAAGGGACCCTTGGTGCGTTTGACTCCCTTTCTGGATGATAAAGGATTGTTGCGTGTAGGAGGCCGATTGAGGCACGCTAACTTGCCTTATAGATCACGTCATCCCCTGTTGCTCCCCAAGAACGGTCCATTGGTGCGATTGTTGATCATTGATCGCCATGTGAAGAATGCTCATGCCGGATGTAATGCATTGACCGCGCTCCTCCAACGGGAGTTTTGGATTTTGTCAGCGCGAAGAATAATCCGATCTGTTATCTTTCGATGTCTGCCCTGCTATCGTTTACGCCCCGAGACGATGCAGCCCCAAATGGGTGATTTGCCTGCTGATCGTGTGAATGAATCGATGACCTTCTTAGGAGTTGGAACTGATTTTGCGGGACCATTCACTATAAAAACGTCGCGACTCCGTAATGCTAAGACTGAAAAGGCTTACTTGTGTGTGTTTGTTTGTTTGGCCACTAAAGCCGTTCATTTGGAGGTGGTGAGTGCGCTCACCATGGACGCTTTCTTAGCAGCGTTAGGCAGATTTGTCTCCCGCCGGGGACTGCCTTCTCTAATTCGGTCCGATTGTGGGACGAACTTCAAGGGCACTGATAGACATATAAGAGAAGTTTGTGAATTTTTAGATAAAAATAATATTGAGATCGGATCCACACTCTCCCGTAGGGGGGTAACATGGCGATACTCCCCGCCGTCTTGCCCTCACTGGGGAGGGATTTTTGAATCTGTTGTAAAGGCCGCCAAGACTCACCTTCGCCGCGTTATTGGGGAGACTATTCTCACGTTTGAGGAACTCGCGACGGTGTTTCATAAGATTGAGGCGGTTCTCAACTCGCGTCCGTTATGTCCGTTGTCTACCGACGCGAACGATTTGCAGGCCCTCACGCCGGGCCATTTCTTGATAGGCAGACCACTTAACGCCCTGCCCGAGTATCCTTATAGAGATATCAATCCCGGACGCCTTTCGCGGTTTGAGTTGCTCCAGCAGCTTACCCAGAGCTTCTGGCGCCGCTGGCACCTTGAATATTTACACATTTTGCAACAGCGCGTTAAGTGGTCAGATAAGACAAACCCACCGAGGGTTGGAGACCTCGTGTTAGTGAAGGACCCAAACCTGCCACCCTTACGTTGGCGTCGCGGACGCATTGTCCAACTTACTCTAGGGTCTGATGGTGTGCCCAGGTTTGCCGAGGTCCTAGTTGGGGATTCTGTTTTGAAGCGCGCGGTCGCTACTCTTTCTCGCCTCCCCTTAGACTGATTTGGCGGACAGTCCGGGACTGTCCGGAGCGGGGGGATGTTCACGCTCGAGGAAGAGCGAGTGGCGGCACTGCATTCTAGTCTGTGCAGTGACAGCTTTTTTGGCGGCCGGCCGCATGTGATATGTCAGTTGAGTCGAGTCGAAATGTCATGACATGCTTTAGAGGTTATAAGTTCAGGCCGGAATAAAATATAATATACAATATTCAAGTAAATAGTGGTTTGCGCGGCGCACCTAATATCGGGGTGCGAAAGCCCGCTTTGTGTTGTGCGAAATCGCGTGTGTGAGTCGTGGTGGCCTATTAGGCATTTGTAGTGCTCCGGTCTCCACCGGTGGATCCACTGCAGATCTTCAGGAGCCGCGACTTCCTTCGAGCTAGCTCAGGAAGTCCACCGGCTACGGAGGAGACGGAAGGAGACAATTGGAGCCAAGGTAAGTAATACCAGCTTTCTATGAGTTGGTAGTCAAATAAAATTCAGCAATACAAGTCGGTGAAACGCCGACGTGGTGGAGTCTACTTGGGGCACCACCAGTAAGCAAGCACTATTGGTCTCAAATGTACTTCAAAGTAGTTCACAGTTTAGGTATTTGCTTTTTTTATGTTCGGTTATGAGTTACTCCTCTAAATTAAATATTTTATAAGTTTGAAATATATTTCATAACCATGGTTATGAGTGGGTCCTCAAGTCGGTTATGAGTCGCCACATTTTATTCCAGTTATGAGTTTCTGGTTATGAGTGGGCGCGAGACCACACCATTGCCTTAATCTGACACTAGTATTCGTTTTTTTTACTATTCCGATCAGCTGCTCTAACTTAACGCGCGATCCTATTTTAACGATATGTATGTTTAAGATGCAAGGTTTTTTTGACATCTTATGTTAGGATTCCACCTTGCTTGAGTAAATCCCAAAATACCTGCTTTGGCTAAATCGGTAAATCTATCAGATTTGTATTGTCAATTTAAAAAGAAAACGTTTAAAAAATCTGTTTATTTTGATCATATAAATGTATTTGGTATGATGTATTTTGATGCTTAGTGTATTTGAAATACTAAATACAAAATACCTCAAACTCAGGTATTTAAAATACCAATTACAAATTACATTTTTAGCATGTAATTGAAATACAAATACAAAATACGTATTTGTATTTCAAATACGTATTTCAATTACAAGTAGGTATTTCAAATACTGCCCAGCCCTGATTATAGGTGACTGTTACTACTTACCATCAGGTGGGCAGTTTGCTTGTTTGCAATAAAAAAATATGTTTGTCCCGCTTTACGGTTTACTTTCCATCGAGGTCTCGACGGTAGAAATCATGAAAATTTATGGGACTAGCAGAAAATAAATTCAAACTTCTGTACGTATATAGTAGCTCAAGTTACTTACCTAGCCAGCAGAACGCCAACGGACGCGGCGAAGAGCCACGCCGTCAACATGAAGGCGCCGTGCAGCCGCAGGAGAAGCTTCGATGCTGCAGCCGGGGCCCCGACGGATCCCAGAGACATCGGCTGGCCCGTCGCCTCGTACACTAGGTTGTGAAAGCCAACGCGCTGGCCGTCTGCGTCGGGAACGCCCAATTAGTATACAGTGTAACTGTCAGTCAAAATGTCTAATAACTATCAGTCATAAAGACAAAAGCCACACGCTTCTTTTTCCTCAGTCGTTCCGTAGAAAAAATGTATGGAGATGACATTCATCATCATCATCACAGCTCATATTTATACGTCCCCACCGAGAGGCACGAGCTAATGTTAGGACGATTAAGCCTTAGTCAAACCACGCTGGCCCAGTGCGGATTGGTTGACTTCACATACACCTTTGATTTACTTCGCATTTGTATGCAGGTTTCCTCACGATGTTTTCCTTCACCGTAGGAGCTTCAGATAAATGAAATTCGTGAAACGAAATTCGTGAAAATTAAATCATTCCTTTTTGTTTACCTATTTGAGACTGCAACAAACCTGTTGCCAATTTCACCAACCTTGTCATTGCTTAGGAAACTCTTAAGAAGTATTCTGGCTTTAATGAAAAGAACGTGACAGCATGCCACCGAAGAGTATTCTAAGCTAAGCTAAGGTTGGTGAAATTGGCCGTTAGTATTGTACAATTCGCCGTTAAGAGGATTGTGAATCTGTACATTTTTATACGAAAAGCGATAACGCTTTTCTCCCTCTTTACATAGTCCAATTTTCAGAATTTTTTGAAATGTTGTAGATATAAGGAAGATCTAGGTTTGTACGTTTTGATTTTGAAGTAATATTGCTCAGAATATAAATTATTAGCTTCTAAATATCCATATTTTAGACTTAAAAACTACCTCGAGCATTTTTATCTTTTTTGACTAAATTATACTGAATTATAATGAAATTATAATTAAATTATAAAAAAGCAAAACGTACAAACATAGATTAAGATATACTGAATCTAATGAAACCAAAAATGTCTAATTTCGTAAAGGTAAAACAGTTATCACCCGAAACAATATTTCAATATGAAATGTAGGCACTTGCCTCGGACTTTCAACTCTAAGCGGCGTGCAACAAACTGCATTGAAAGTGCATACTCGAGCCATGAATTGGCACTTCACAGTCTTCTTAATCGTTAAAATGTGTTTAATAATATCAGCGTCTTACCTTTCATGCTATCTCCAGCGACGATCATCAGATTGTACTGATCCTGCGCCAGATTAAACGTCTGCCCGTTGACAACGGACACGACATCTCTTGTGAACATGCAATACAGTTTTCCGTTGATCACCGACGAGGCTTGCAGTTGCACTATGTCTTGAGGCGAGTTTGACCTACTGACGTAAGGTTCCGCCTTCGGGTAGGTCCAGGAGGTGAATAGACTCACTCTACCGTTGTCATCCCTGACGCACTCCATCGCGCTATCATCGCCCATCCTCCGATCCATACTAAGTCCCGCCGCCACATACTTAGGGTTGTCAGTCGCTTGAAGTTCGAAAGTGTATTTCTCCCCTTCTACTGAAACGGCCACGATGCCTTTACAGGTGCCCGAGGCTACGCAGTTTTGGGGCACCCCGAAGCAGAGTTTTGTGTCGTCGCAGCCGCTGTAGATCAGGTCCCGGCTCGCAGTTTCTGTTGTCGGCTAGGGATTGTACAACGAAAGATTAGCTACTTAATGCAATAAAAAATAGAGTTACATTTCTATGTAACTCTAAACTATGCTTTCAGAAAAACTGTTATCAATGTGCAATATGGTTTAAAAGCTACCAGAATACATGAAGTCTTCCATTTAACAGATTTAAGATGGCATTTCCTAACTGGCGATTGCAACGAGCAATTAAAATGCTCTCTATAATGGACGAATTTATTAAATGTAATACTGAAACGAATATTACAAACGAGTAATATTATGCTTAATGTGCATTGTCAATGTAATGAAGCTGTAAAAATTGTATCACCTTGTTATACCGACTTATATGATGGTAAATAAATAAATAAATATACAGACAGGGTGAAACACAACACCGAAATAATATTTAATGTATCCTTCAGAAGAGGAGATTCCGTTAGGAAAAATATTTATTTTTTATTTTTATAAAAAAAAAGCCTCGCCCCACACTAGGATTTTTCTCCTGTATCGTGGGTGCAGTTACAAACATAGAATCTCACATGCACATACGCCCAGACCGGAACAAATTTCTGTAGGCCATACAAAATATTTCACCCGTACGGGAATCGAATCCGCGACTCGTTACGCAGTAGGCGATCACTCGACTTCTTTCTCGTATACAAACAAAATTAATTATTTTTAGATCCTTAGCGTCGACAACCCTACATCAGTGAACCTTTCTTCTCTCTACATTTTCTTTTGTGTCAAATCCTAGTCAGCTGGAGTATGGTTGTGGAATAAACGGAAAGTTTTTGCTTTCAATTTATAAAAGGCTTAATTTTAATTTACCTACATTGGTTATGTTATTGACATAGACTTTTGTCGCTCGTTTTGTCTTTTGATTACTTCAGTAACCGGGTACCTACATAATTATATTGTTCGTTTTTTGTTTTTATTTAATTTTCATTACCATAATATTTATTTGACAAATCGTGGATTTTTACCTTCGTCATGGACTAACACCCCATCAATACCTAGTTTATCCTCTGTTTAAAGGGCGTTAATGCGCGTTAAATAAAAGATACAGTGGCGGTCATATAATTAAAGACAACAGTTGATTTTCATACAAACAAGGTATCTTTGAAGCCTTGGTTCTCCGCTAAGGATTGACCTAGCTGTGATCTGATGATGGCCATCCAGGGAGTGAATGGAGGAGATCGCTATACACAACCAACTGATCTGAACAGCGTTCTTAAAGATATAAGAATCAGAGTTTTCAGTTTCTGGATTTCCATACAATATTATGCTAATTTTGCGGATTTTTTAAACATATCCGTATATCTTTTAGAATGCTGATCAGATCAGTTGGGTGTGTATAGCGATCTGAATCTCCTCTATTCACTCCCTAGATGGCCATCATCTGATCACAGCTAGGTCAATCCCTGGCGGAGAACCAAGGCTTCAAAGTTACCTCGTTTGTATGAAAATCGACTGGTGTCTTTAATTTTGTGATCGCCACTGTATATCTCACCCTAATTTCCGAAGTGACCGGCGGAGCGGGCGTCGTGGTAGGCGCCGTAGGCGGGGCCGCCGTGGTGGTGACCGCGGTGTCCGGGGTCACCACCTCCACTAGGGGCGACTCGACGTTCCTCCAGAAAGTCGCGTAGCTCTGGGCTACCGTGGCTCTGGAAGCGGACGGGTAGGGGTTAGGGTAGGGACTGACAAAATGGCCACTTGACTTGAAGGACATGACTAGAGTTGCCAACACCCATTCACAGCTATCCGGGATATTAAAAATGTTTATGCGAGACTTGGCCAAAAAATGCGGGACCTGTCTACAAATGTGCGGAAACGAGAAAAAAACCGAAATATTAATTAAATCATAAACTAAACAAAATATTAATTATAACACCACATAGGAATATTAATCAGTAGGTAATTAAAGCACTTTTCTCGATCAACTGAGCAAAATCACGATTAGTTTTTATTTTTGTAAAAGTACCTACTTATTTTGTGATTTGTGAAAGCGTATCTACTTATTATCTGATAAATTTTTGTCAAACCGGGCTGGCTTTACCATAAAGCGGGACAATTAGCGTCCGGCACAGATGTGTCGCGGGACGCATTATTTGAGCCCTGGAAACGGGACGTCCCGCCTGACACGGGACGGTTGGCAGCTCTAGACATGACTGACTGATTTGATGACAATAAAATAATGTTATCTTAATATTCCTACTGTGAAGGAAAACATCGTGAGGAAATCTGCATACACCTGCGAAGTGATTCAAAGGTGTATGTGAAGTCAATCAATCCGCACTGGGCCAGCGTGGTTTGACTAAGGCCTAATCGCCCTAGCTTAACTAATTAGGGTAGGCTCGTGTCCCTCGGTGGGGACGTATATGAGCTGTGATGATATCTAATATTGTATATTGATGACACGAATAATATTAATACACTCGACTTGACACTGGCAGAAATGGTTGTTATCCTCTACGACCAATTGTCTTAAATAAGAAGAGGTGTCGGGGTTTTGCGACATCGGTGGAATCTTGCCGACCAACGGTCGTCCTTTCCATAACTTCGTTTCCCGGCTAAGTACAAAGAAAGGTCAAGTGTTCCGGCCATTACCTGAACTCGATTCCCCCCAAAAAGTCGGCGGGAGCCTGCCACCGGAAGGTGAGGGCGGGCTTCTCCTGAGGGTTGGAGTGGGTCACCGTGTCGTTCTGGTGGCTGCATGTCGTGATGTGCGTGATGTCCGGATCGGGAACCGATGTGAACTTGCCTACTATGATGTCAGGGTTCTGAAAGTGAAGGGAGTGAATTTTTTAATTCTAACAGCTATGAGACGGAATGTGAAAAGGAAAGTTGTATTGCGTTCGTCAGTTAGATAAGGCAAACCGGTCAAGAGCGAGTCGGACTCACGCACCGAGGGTTTCATACAAACTTACTCGTATCTAGGTAGGAGACGGAAACGAAGTGATCCTATAAGGTATCCGTTTTTTTCCTTTTGAGTCACGGAAGTCTATAAAGGAAAAAAGTTCGTGTCTAATACTTTTTTTAAATCGACATGACTCACATTAAAAACGTTTCAGTCACCATCCCGATTAGGTATATCTACTATTACCACGAATCCGCTACTTAAGCACACCATTTTTAATTCTCCTGAAATCCTCAGTTATTATAATCTATTAACGATTTTAAGTGCCGGCAAGGGCCTATGAAATAAAGTACTTTTGATTTTGATTTTAACAAATAACATTGTCATATCATTATCATCATATCAGCCGAGAATCGCCTAAAGATTTGCATTCGTTTATGTTACACGTTCTGGAGACGTATTTTGAATCATTAGAAGTGAATATTGAATTCAAACACGAAAACAAATCACGTGCGAAATTATTTTCTACTGTTCCCAATTTGAATCACTCGAATTCAGTGCTGTCATTCAAAACAAATTCTAGGTATATTAGATTCCGTTTCACGTAGAAAAAATAACAACCTGTAAGTAGGTACGCATTAACTCAATTATTTAAAGAACCGTCTATGAATGGCGCTTAAAACGGAACGTACGTTTCGTATAGGTATTCTATTAGTAGAAAACAAAAACGAGTGGGTAAGATCACTCGTTGCAGAATTCACGAAACGAGATATTCGAAAATAGTGGATTTTAAAATTCGTACTCGAATCTTATGATTTCGAATGCGAATTTGAATATTTCAAAAATCGAACGTCAATGCATGCATGAAAGAGCACTAGAATGATTCGTGATGTGAAATCATCCCCGTGCATTTCGTTATTTTCTAATTTCGTTAGCGTTTTCGAATTGTTAATGTGTCTAGGCTCCCTGTGCACACATTGTTATATTATTATGTAGCACAACAAACTCGACAGCTGCATTGTGGACCGTGGAAACCATATAACGGGTCGCTTCTCTTAAAATTCTTAAAGCAAATAAACATACAGTAAGCATGCAGTCGCTGACGCCAGCTGAATGGTAATCGATTGTTCGAAGCCGACCTTAGACTCGACAGCGTCAGAATTACAATTAGCTTGACGAAAAACAACAACATGCGATAGGGTCCAGAATTTGGCGTCGCTTCCGCGAGTTGATACCAAGTTTGAATGTTGAGCAGTAGGTACGACATTGAAGCTGTGACTTATTGTACGCTCGAATTTCCACATTGGCACCAAATTGAACCTGTGTTTCGCAGATTTTGAGTGAACCAAACTCAGTGCTATTTATTTTTTTCAAGACACATATCCAATTTGTCGTTGGTGTTGCTAAAAAATCGTTCGAAAAATCCCAATCTCAATGTAGATCCATCGGAATTGGTTCGAGAGTAAGCCTACTGGCCGTACTTCGAAGCTGTGTTCCAGATAAGCGTCACCACTTTGCTGGTGCTGACGTCTGATGTTAGACTCGTTTTACGTTTCTTATTATAAAAAATGTTACAATTTTCAGCCGCGCTAATTGTTACAAATGAAACGGTAGAAACTGATTTTTCGTGCTGAATTTTGACGCCTCACCTACTTAGTCCAGTAACTTAATATTTCAAATAAGTACTTAATGCAAATCAGAATCGGCTCAAACTATAAATATCTTTCAATTTATTTTTTAAATCCACTGGAAAATTTTTGATTCATGAAAAAAATAGTCCAAATGTCATATTTCAAAGCTGTAAAATAGTGGTATCAGAGGACCCATCTATTAGCATGGATATTTGATGTTAACTTTTCGTGGCAAAACTGTTTAAGCACACGAAACCACCACGAAAAGTTGATGCTAAAAATGTTGCAATTCCGTGCTTATCTGGAACGCGCCTCGAGTTTGCCGATACCTCTGGTCGCGCTCGCATGCACACCCTAGCACGCTCGTTTGGTATGGCGAGTTTTGTCTGTGACGTCATGTGACAGCGGCAAACTTCAAGTGAGTGGCTAGTTATTTAAGGGTATCTAGGGTACGTTCGAGAAAGAGTAATTCTTGCTCGGGGTATGGTGAATTTCACCCGATAGCATTCGAGAACCACCAGAGTAAAACCGAAGGTAACCGATCTATTACTCTGCTCGTATTTCTGAACGCTTTCGTGAAAGTAAACGCAGCGTAATTTTCGCCTGACAGGAGTTAATTTCTCGCGGCCCCCAGTCAGCGTTGAATTTTACCTGACATTGACAGTTGATGGTTCTGTGATCTGTGGCTAGCTGATATTGATTTTAATTCGAAGTTAAAGTTTGCAAACGATAAGTTAACCTTTGTGCAGTTGTAAAGTAAAGCAATTTCGCGTTGCAGAGTCATTGAGGGTTTTGTTGACTTTGACAAGGGACTCCTCATTTCAATTTTAACTGACAGAACCTGTCAAGCTCAGAAGCTTGCAAAAATCACCGCTAGCGTTTCAAAATCAGGTAAACTTCTCTTTTTCGCAATATAAGTATCTATCCTTTTCTTTTTTACCAAGTGAGAACCTTACGGGATTTCGAGCGGCCCCTAAGTGGAAAAACTCCGGTGGAGGTAATTTAAAAGTAGCTATTTGCAAAATGTATTGCTGTCGCCGTGAGCGATAGAGACAACCGTAGCTCAGACCGAAAATACCTATGAAAAGTACACAAAACAGACGTTTCGTAGTCCTCTGTTTCCTTTTCGCCTCTGAAACTAGATCGATTTAACAACTTTTGTCATTAAAAATTAAAGAAAGGCTTCGGCTGTGTTTCTGTATATTTTGCTTTTTTCACATTTTGTTTGCTAGATGTGTGAAATTTTGAATACAGCGAGAAATATGACCGATTTTTTGGTTTTTGAAAGTTTAAATCGTTTTGTATAATTAACTTAAGAAAAAGGAAAAGAAAGGAACATGCTAATAGTAGCCATGGATTTTTTGGAAAAAAGAATTGCTCTATCGCCAATATTAAGGAAGGAAACAGGGGTCTACATTTGTATGGAAATACGGCCCATATGATATTAAGCATCGAATACCATCAGGCGGGTAGTCTGCTTGTAGGCTTCGTTGTGTAAAAAAAACAACCTGAATCTGTCGCGCTTGGAGAATGAACCCTCCGATCGGCAGAGGAGCGCCGGCCGGACTGCCAATGGTGACGGTCAGCGTGTCGCCCTGCCTCACTTGCGAAGCCGATGGCACGATGACGTACGGCGGGACGGACGTCTGCGGGACTATGCTGGAATGTCTGGGCAGCTGGTCGATGCAGGCCTGGAAATCGACAAATGTTAATTAAACATTTTACAGTGATAATTAATACCTATAAATCCCGTCTCGCACTTGACCCCTCAGACAAAAGCCACACCGCCGCAGTCCTCCGCAGAAAAATTTTTTGGAAATTACATTAGCCTGTGACAACCTCACGCAATTCCGCAGCTAATGTCATCTTCATACATTTTTTCTGCGGAATGACACCGGAAAAATTTGCGTGTGCGGCATTTGTCTAGAGGGGCTGAACTAACTATTCAGTGTGCGTCACCACACCAGACCGAGGGAGATCCAGTTTCAGAGTCGTCTACGTGGGTATCCTATAAGATAGAGGTACCCACGTAGACCTATACGAGATAGACGTACGTTTTTGCGTTAGAAAATTTAAAATAAGGCTTTGGCTGTGTTTCTATGTTTTCCTTTTTTTGTAATCTTGTCAAATTCGTTTGCTGGATGTTTGAATTTTTTAGGATATTGAAGGTGTATATCTCATTTAATAATTAACTTAATAAAAAAGGAAACATAGGAACATGCTTATAGTGGCTATTGATTTTTTTTGGAAAAAATAGAATAGCTATTGCCATTATTCGGGAAGGAAACAGGGGACTACGTTTGTATGGAAGAACGAGCCGTACGATTTCCTCTTAAGGCGCATAGTAAGGTCAATCATAAAAATTCACTGCAGAAAAAACCGGTTCTCTTCATAAATATTGAATAAAAAAATCTTTAAAAAAGATATGTTATTATTCAACGCATTCTTTAGAGGATGGTCTTTTTAATTTTTTGATAAATTAATAAAACTTGGTTAAAATGTGACCCAAACATGCCTCGATTTTAAAACTTTAAACCTAATCGCGTCGTAAATATTAGGTTAAATCATATACTTTCGATTTCAATAAATAAAGTATAAACAATATTCTAGAGGATGGTCTTTTTAGATTTTTTTTATTTGCTTTTATTAATGTTTAATTTAAATAATTCATCTTACGCGTAAAGGTTTGCTTAAATATTCTCCTCACTCTCACTCACTCACTCCTATGTAATCAGTGCGGGACGAAAGACGCAAGGTCATTGGGAGCACTATGCGCCTTAAGTGTTGGACTCGATTGAGAAACGCCCCAAAAGACTTATTGGTAGCGATCGCCATATAAATGACCGACTACAAAGCCTGAATCATCGCCGCAAAGTTGCCAGTTTGTCGGTCTTCTACCGGGTGCATTGCGGATAGTGGTGGATAGTGTGAGACTGATTTACACGACCTAACTTATATAGCTGTTTTTCCATCAGTCCACTAGAATCTCGCAGCACTAAGCGACTTGATAATACATTAACCATACGAACTGCCAGAAGCCAAACTATGGAAAATGTTGCCTGGGTGGGTGTTTCGCGATGAATCTACAACGCAGTGTCTTCAAATTGAGAGGGAATCGGTTTTTACTGGGTAAGCGCGTTCCACCGTAGACTGCATAGCATAGGCTAGACGGCGGTCAAGCGTGCCTAAGCCTATTTTATATTAAAAAAAATTTGCCAACAAGCAGTCCCGCTTGCATTGCTGTTTCGATTTGAAGGGTATAATTAACAAAATACCGTGACGTGATATGCTCCTAGTTGGCGACGTATACATTGATGGAGCCCTTGCAAGGGTTATATATACACGGTTATTTTTTTATCACCCTGGAAAATTTAAGGGACGCTTCACGACATGGTATTAGAATGATTTAAATATAAGTAAAAAAAATTACCAGATCCTTAATTTTATATTAATTTTTTAAAAAATACAAAAAATGCTGCACTAGTTGAGAGCAGCATTTTTAGATTTTTTATTTTTTTATTTAATTTTTTTATTTTTTATATAATATTGGATGTGTCCTGAAGCGTCCCTAAAATTTTCCAGGGTGATAAAAAAATAACCGTATATATATATATATATATATATATATCTATATATATATATATATATATACACGGTTATTTTTTTAAACCGTGTAAAATTTTTTAAATAACCGTGTATATATAAAAATATAAATATATATATATATTATATAATATATATATATATATATATATATATATATATATATTTTATTACGTCTACCAACAATTGTTACATTCATTCAAATTTGTAACATTCTTCATAGGGTACTTATGCAAAATGTACAATTATTTATAGGTAAACACCACATGCATAAAATCAAAAAATCAAAATCAAAAGTACTTTATTTCATAGGCCCTTGCGGGCACTTAAAATCGTCAATTTTACACATTTTACAAAATTATTAAAACATAAAAAATATTCTACTAAAATCAAGCTAACCCGTGCGCTAGTGGCAAGTACATCCGCGGAGTTGATGCCGCGCATGTAATCGCCAAGAGCGACCCGATTCCGAATGTAGGGGCTAACATGAGAAGAATCGGGCAAGAAACTCATGTGCCAAAACTCTTTTAAAATCGCCAAATGTCTTACAAATTGTGAATATTACAAAACTATTCAGAGAACGAGCAATTCATTTCTTTTACCGCCACGCTGCCTTATCATTAAAAAAATCTTTAACACTGTAATAAGCCTTTTTGCTTAACTGAGCTTTAATTAAAATTTTAAATTTATTTACTGACAAGTCATGCATGTTACATGGCAGCGTGTTGTACATTCGTATACAGTGACCTGCAAAAGAGTTGCTTATTTTATGGAGCCTATATGTGGGCATTGCTAGCTTGTCTTTATTTCTTAAATTTAAATTATGATAGTCACTATTTTTACTGAATTTGATATCTTTATTCTTGTTTAATTATATAATATGCCAACATGGCAGGCTCCGGCCCGGCAGGACATGTACCAATCACTTTGTATATTGTATTTGATATATATTTTTGATGTTACAGGAATGACATGTACAATCAGCAGCACGTCATAAATACGTCACGTCACATCATAAATAATTATTCATTCTATCATTCACGTCAAGCTTCATATTTGCACTGCGAAAGCCGTCGCTACTCGCTATCACTATAAGAGCGGTCTCAAGGTAAACATGTCCTGTGACTGTAGCCACATTTCATCAGGTGGACAGGCTTTGTTTAACTAAGTTGTATTAAAAATAAACAACGTATATAATTTAGCCTTAAAAGTTGGTGAGCAACGTGCACTGTCCTTGTAGGTAGGTGCGCAGATTTGCGAATTTTAGGTACAAGAATCATAGTCGTTTATGATTTCATCTTGTGATTTCGCACCGCCTCTCACAGCAAACTTGTGAACTTAGAATAATAACGCTTGTGAAGTTAAAATGACAGCGAGTGCCTCGCTACCGCCTCGCATCGCTGCCGATAGTCACAATTACGAATTTCAAAATCAGAACTTTTAATATTTTTACAATTCCAATGGTTTCGGAATATCGATAATCAGAAATTCGATAAAAAAAAACAAAATTCGTAATGTTTATTATTACAATTGGCAGAATATCGAATTTTGATGAACGAATCTGAAATATTATCCAACCAAGTGACATAGGTTTAATTTTTTATTCTAGCAAAATTCTTTGTGATTAAAATTTGATCTTGTAAATTATTAGTCTTACCCCAGATGGCGCCCCGGAGCCATGCTGCTCTGAAGATCTGATGAGAACTAGGACAGTAAGCAGCAACACACTCTTTTTCCTCGGCAACATCGTGTCTGATTATTCTGAAAAGGAAATAAAAAACAGTTATTATCACACACACATATATATACACACGTATAAGTTTACATGGCAGTTTCAGAACGCATAAGAAATTTGATTTATAGAACGACCTATTCGGCAGCGTAGGCAGATGAGTGCATTAATGACTTTATACCCCTTACTTCATAACCCCAACACATCCTCTTACCTCAAGACACATTTTCAGAACTTGTGTACCTCTCATAATAAAACCCTTCGTTCTGCCTTCAATGGTACTCTCATAGTTCCCCCTCATCGCTCTGAAATTGTTCACTCATCCTTTTTGTCCAATCTATTCTTTTATGGAACGCCCTACTAGAGGCAAGAAACGCCCCAAGCAAGCTAAGCTTCAAAAATAAACTGCGAAGGCCTTTTGAACAATAGAACTGATTTTTTTAGGCATCGATAATTAATGCATTGCGATTATCACGTTGGTCGTAGGCATTTTAGATAATATATTAGATTATTGATTATTTTTATTATTTTATTTATAATAATAATAATAATAATATTTATTTAAGACAATTTACAGTCCACTTGTTAGTATACAGATGATCTTAAATACTATGTTAGTAGTAACTTATAATTAAAATAAAAATAATAAAAAGAAGCACAAGAACATTATTTGCTTAGCCTATCCTGTCTGACCAGCACACCAACGAAGTGCTGAAGCATGGGCTCATTTATGTAGTAGAATTTTATGTTATATGTATGTAATTTATGATATTCATGATAAGCTGTTCTGTTTTCTCGGTACATCCACCGCATCTCCCTTTTCTACACCACCCTATGGTTGACTGGAAGAAAATGCCTCAGGCATTAAGTCCGCATTTGTAGTCCGTATAAATAAAAAAATATGTACATAAGAAAACGTAGGTACAATAATCTATTTCATATTCCGTGTGCGACAGATACTGTTGAAGGTGATGTAATCACAATCGCCTCAAATTTTACTGTAGTTAATAGTTGATTAACTTTGTTCAAACTACCGGATACCATGTGCGTGTGGTGTGAGAGCTCTTTTTTTAAAAGTTATAATATTTTTACGAAATAAAGGAAGAATTTAGGAAATAATTGTGAAAACATCATGGTGAAGATAAAAAAATTGTGAAATCAATAGGGAGAAAGTTCTGGTCAATTAACTGGAGCACTCACTCTGCCAACCAGAGAAAATACTGTAACTCCAGTCTCAAAATATATTAGATATATCACCATGATGTTTTCACAATTATTTCTTAAATTCTTCCTTGATTTCGTAAAAATATTATAACTTTAAAAAAAAGAGCTCTCACACCACACGCACATCCGGATACCTACTCAAAAATTTCAACAATATTAAGGCGGCTTTATCATTAAAGAGATCTGCTTCCAACCGACTCAAGTGATTCGCATTAATCTCTACCTATCACTAACGACGTATACGCAACTCCTATCACCGTAATTTAACTGATACAGAATTCATTGTTTTTTTTTCCCGATATCAAGCTACTTCCATAGATGTTCAGATAGTAATAATTATAGGGTGTTCTAATAAGTTTTTTTTTTATTGCAAAAGTTGGCAAACAAGCAAACTGCCCACCTGATGGTAAGTGGTAACAGTCACCTATAATACATGTGGCTCTTGTGAGATTCGCAGCAAAACTGCAACCCCCACAAGAACCACAGTGTACGTTGCCAACTTGTGACACAAGATGTAAAGTCACAGTACCCAGTAATTTCACTGCCATATCTTACCCTTCAAACCGGAACACAGCAATGCAAGCACTGCTGCTTTGCGGCAGAAATAGGTAAGACGGAGGTACCTAAGCAGACGACCCTGATACAGAGTCTCCCTCCAGTAAGTAAGTTGTGATGAAATTGAGGAAGTTGTTTAGTCTGTCAAACTGAACAAATATGGGAGCAGCCCCCAGACAAAAGCCACATATACTTACAAGGTTATTTATTAATTATCACAAAAAAATTGTGTGCTTGTTCAGACAAGCAAACTGAACAACTTTCACTATGGGACCAACTTTGAAATCGCAAAAAAAAAACAGCTGTTCCATACATCTAGGTTCAGTGAATGTTGAACATTTGTATGGAACAGCTGATTTTTTTTGCGATTTGAAAGTTGGTCCCATGCACAAGCACACAAATTTTTTGTGATAATTAAAAAATAAACTTGTATATCATAGCGTGCCGCATCTTTAGGGAGTTTCTGTGGCGCTGTGTGCTCTGCACTTGTCTTCCAATCGGGAAACCGACCGCCATGTACCAATGTGTTTTTGTTTAATTTGTCTGACGCTCCTACGGTAAAGGAAAACATCGTGAGGCAACCTGCATACAACTGCGATGAAATTCAAAGGTGTATGTGAAGTGGACCAATCCGCACTGGGCCAGCGTGGTTGACTAAGGCTTAAACACCCTAACTTAGGGTAGGCTCGAGCCCGTCGGTAACGACATATATGAGCAGTTATGACGATGATGACTGCCCTCCCTAAGTCGCCTATAGTACAAGTGGTTCCAATCTTTACAAAGATCTAATGAACGTTGCCAACTTGTAACATAAGATGTCAATAGTCACAGTACTCGTTACTTACTTACCTTACAAAACAGAACGCAGCAAAAAAAATGTAAGCACCACTGCTTAGTGGTAGAAAAAAAACACGTCTAATTTACACAGGAAATTGCGAGTGCAAACGTCATAGCGCGATACAGATATAGTATTGCAATAATCTTGAGTCAATCAGTCTACGCAAAATATTCACGAATGATAAACGGTGTTTATCTTATGTTACTTACTACATCGGTTATCGTATTGCCATGTATTATCGCTAATGAGATTAAGATAGTTAACGAGTAGGCCCATATTTTACAGAGATAGATGCATAAGGGCGCAGATACGAGAACACAAACGTTGAAATGTATATTTTAATATTTAAACATTAAAAGTGATGTCGTACAGGAGGCAGATTCAACGCCTGAGACATTAATCCAGGAAAATGTAAGAAACATTGTTTGAAGCAAGGATGTTTCAACTCGGCTGGGTATAGCGCTCGGGAAGTTACGCAGCATATTATCGGCCCATCTACCGCAGTGTCTCAAGACGAAAGTCTTCAATTCGTGCGTGTTGCCAGTGATGACATGAAACTGAGACGTGGCCGCTTACAATGGGTTTCATAAAAAGGCTCAGTCACTGAAACAAAAGGCAATGGAGAGGGCTATGCTCGGGGTTTCCCTACGTGATCACATCAGAAATGATGAGATCCGTAGAAGAACTAGAGTTACCGACATAGCTCAAAGGATTGCAAACCTTAATTGGGATGATGACTGAATTCTAATTTTTACGTCTCGTCATTAAATATTAAAATACCGTGGAAAAAGATGCAGTCCCGTGAAATCAGAATTAAAATCGGCTTATAAATACATTAGATACAAGCATTTTAAGTTGTTAATTTGAAGGCGATTAGACAGAGAGATCCGACATCAACCGTGACGTCATTGTTGAGTACGGCCATGTAAACGCCTTGTAAATTGCCGTTTTGCTAGAAAGAGATGGAGAAAAATCTTTAATACCTTATATCTTGGTTGTTTTTATAGTTATTCGAAAACCGATTTTTTTCTTTCTGTTTATTATATGAATGAGCTTCTATTAAAGCAAAAAAAAATTATTGTCATCTAGCCCAATGGCAGTGGGCAGGACACATCGCTCGTAGGACTGACGGCCGTTGGTGCGGAAAGGTCCTCGAGGGGCGGCCGCGTACCGGGAGACGCAGCGTTGGCAGGCCCCCCACAAGGTGGACCGACGATTTGGTGAAGGTCGCGGGAAGCCGCTGGATGCGGGAGGCGCAGGACCGATCGGTATGGAGATCCTTGGGAGAGGCCTATGTCCAATTGTCCAACAGTGGGTGTCTCTTGGCTGATATGATGAGAATAGATCTTAAACTTTTTATTATACCCCTAAGTGATATGGGTGTTTCTTTTTGAAAATGATTATGGCGAAACGTAGTTCGCGAGTACAGCTAGTCTAATCTTCTAATATATAAAATTCTCGTGTCACAGTGTTTGTTACCGAACTCCTCCGAAACGGCTTGCTTGACCGATTTTTACGTAATTTTTTGTGTACATCCGGTAGGTCTGAGAATAGGTCGTAAACTATTTTTTATTATGGCGAAACGTAGTTCGCCGGCACAGCTAGTAAATAATAATAATATAAAACTACTTACACACATATTGATACATTATGAAAAATCATACTTGTAAGCAAACAAAGAAGTGATTGTTTATGTCGCACATTTTTGTAAATTTTGTGATTTCACAAGAGAATCAAAAGCTGTAGGGTCCCGTTGACCTAGTCAGAGTCATGAAATTTGACAATAAGTAAGATCTTATGCCACATATTTATAAGGGGAAAAAACTGAGAATCGTTAATACATTTAGGAACTTAGATCTGTCCCTCAATCATGATCGCCCAAAGCAATAATTTATTAAGCCGCACTGAGAGCGGGATGGCGCTATACGCGGCAAGAGCGGCGTCTCTGTTTCAGTATTGTTTTAACCTTGCTATAAGCGATCATGGCAAGGCCCAAGTTTGTACGGAATCCGCGGTGCGTGAGTACAGCTCGGACTTGGCCGGATTTTTTAATTGAAACTGATTCAGAACAATTCCCAACTACTTTCAGGGTGTATATTATTTCTATTAAGGCGAAGTTTCCCAGGAAATCTACACGTGCACGGCGACTGCTTTATTGCAAGGAAATATAGTTGACTAGCTTTTGCCCGCGGCTTCGCTCGCGTTAAATTCGGAGTAACACCGAAGATTCCAAAAAAAAAATAAGGCAGGTATTTTTCGTTGGTAACAAAGAGTCTGTGACCCATTTTTAGCTTCCTACCTTGAAAACTGCAAAAAGTCCCATATAAAATTTCACCCCCTCTTTTAAGGGGTTGGGGGCAGATTTCCAAAAAAAAATGATGCACGATTTTTTTTTAGTCACAAATAGTTCGCATACCAAATTTTAGCTTTCTACCTTGAAAATTGCGGAATACTCCATACAAACTTCTACCCCCCATTTTAGGGAAGTGGGGGGTTAGAAAGAGACAAAAAGTAGCCTATGTCATTCTCCATCCGTTCAACTATCTCCACTTAAAAAATCACTTTAATCCGTCGCTCCGTTTTGCCGTGAAAGACGGACAAACAAACACACACACACACTTGCCCATTTATAATATTAGTATGGATAACTGCATAGTTTCTAAAGTCGCTTACGCGCTGTGACCGAACGAAAACTACACGCGTGAATTGATTTTTGGAAAACTGGAGTACAAAATAAAAAATGTATTTTTCCAATTTTCTAGACAATAAAAATGCACATCTAGGGGCCATTTATTATTGTATTTTCTAATTCATAGCTGCTTTAAAATATTAAAATATTTTTTTTTCTATGTGTTTTCTAACGAGTGAAATATTATTTATCATGTTTTTGTCTTTAAGAATGTTTAGATAATATGTTCAACAATATCATTTATGAATTTAAGAACTGTTTGTTTTAAGTTGGTAAATAGAAATTGCTTGAAAACGGGAAAGTATATAGCGCCTTAAACGGCGTAGACGCATATATAAATTTTTTAAAGCAACCTATTGTTATTTTAAAAGAACAATATTATACGTATTACGCATGATCCAAGTAAAGTGATTAGTTGATAACACAAGATTAAATAAAAATAGTTTAATTGGGCCCACTTTCATGCGTGTTTTTGTAAATGTTAATTTGTTAATTTTAGATAACTCTCCATACAAGTATTACACTGATTGGCGTCGGTAACTTCCTTGCCTATACCAATAAGTATAATATGTTGTCCATGAGTATAGTATGTCAGGGCTTGGAGTTCGGACACTCCCCATTAAAAATCATCTTGCGCTCCCCATTGAAAAATCTACGTCCACTAAACAGAATGAAGTTTTCCTCCAAGTAAATATAAAAAAAAGAATTAAGTGCCCAAGAAAATAAAAACACAAAAAATGGAATACTAACGATAAGATTTGAAGGAATTGATTTCAGAGAGAAATTTTTTTTTACAAAAAATAAAACCGACTTCAAAAACACAAAAAACTTAAAAATAATATAAGAATAGGTACAGACAACATCACACTTCTATATTGAAGTCGGCGCCAAACGATGATCTCAAAAAGTGTTAAAATTTGTCACCGACTTCAATATAGAAGTGTGATGTTGTCTGTACCTATTCTTATATTATTTTTAAGTTTTTAGTGTTTTTGAAGTCGGTTTTATTTTTTGTAAAAGAAAAATTATTTTTAACTTTTTAGTGAATGAAATCTTTTCAGTAAAAGAAACCCTAATTTAATAACAAATTAAATTTAAACTTAGTGTTAAATTAGTGTTTTCCTCTATTTTCTATGGGATCCCATCATCAGATCCTGACTTTGGTGACCATGGGACCACCCTTGCAGGTTTACAAATGTTAAGTAAAGCTTTGTATAGTTGTAAAATAAAGAAAGTTCGCGTTGCAAAACACAAGAACTCTTCTTTTCGTTTTTAACTGACACAACCCGTTTGAAAACTAGTGAATTGCGAAAATCAAAGTCTACCGGCGGTAGACTCTGTACCAGGGTCGCCTGCGTGGGTACCTCCGTCTTACCTATTTCTGCCGCAAAACAGCAGTGCTTGCATTGCTGTGTTCTGGTTTGAAGGGAAAAATATGGCAGTGAAATTAAAGGGTACCGTGACCGTCACAAGTTGGCAACGTACAATGTGGCTCTTGTGAGGTTTGCTGATTTGCTGCGAATTTCACAAGAGCCACATATGGGTGACTGGTACCACTTACCATCAGGTGGGCAGTTTGCTTGTTTGCCAACTTAGTAGCAATAAAAAAAATCACTCGCTAGCGTTTGGAAACCAGTTAAACTTCTCTTTCTCGCTATATATCTATCCTTTTCTTTTTTACCGAGTGAAAATCTCACGGGTTTTCGAACGGCACCTTAGTTGGAAGCTGCAAGAATCCTACTTACAAATAATTTAGACCTGTTCAACCTGCACTCGGCCGGATATTAAGCTTTTGTTATAGCTCTTACACGATAACCTCGCTTAAATTTCGTATTAAAGCGGACACTACAGTCACCGGGGCGACCTTAACTTTTTGCCACAATTCGTATCCAATGCCACCTCTTGTTTCCTAGTAGACATTTTAAGGAAAATCGTAACGGCAGCCATTTTGCTAAAACCCGATAGCCTTTGATTGTCAACCTCAGAGAAACAAAATCAAAATGACTTTTAATGATCAAATTATTAAACTAATTAGTATTCTATCGTTGCCATGAACTCAATCTAGGCGACTAATTCTTAAAACGCAATCATTGCGTGTCAATGACGCATTTGGACTCCATTTCAACTCACCACCAGGGTTACGTAGTATTATATCTAATCTGTGACCAGGAGAAAAGGAGTCGTTTGTTATTTTTTATTTATTTATAACTCTTTATGTACAGTTTTGTATACAAAGGCGGACTTAATGCCTGGGGCATTATCTGTCGGAGCTGTTTGTTAGACCTTTTTTTTTAAAAAATGAAATGTGTTATATTAAAAAAAAAACCTTTTTAGGATCAATATGGCTTTCATTTAAAAATCTCAATCGATTCTCTGAAAATTCTCATAAAATCATACGCATTGTGTCTCTCGATCTCCGATGCGTTGCTTTCGAGTTATTTAATAATGGTTTTAGAAACACTTGTTGCCAGTGTACATAATCAGATATTTTTATTTATACTACACCAGCGACTCGCCCCGGCTTCACACGGGCGTAATGTGTGGCAGTGTGGAGTGATTAATGATATGCATGAATTATACATATAAACCTTCCTCTTGAATTACTATGTTTTGCTGAAAACTGCATTAAAATCCGTTGCGTAGGTTAAAAGATCTAAGCATACAGACAGCGGGAGCGACTTTGTTTTAGACCATGTAAAGATATTGTCACATTAGAGTTGCATGAAAACATTTACTGTGTTCTATAAATAGCTGATAGATTTTTTGGCGGATTGAAATAAAATTGATATCACCTATATAAAACTTATATAGATGGATCTAATAAATTTTAATGAAATCAGTCATCACCACAGCTCATTTATATCCCCACCGAGGGGCTCGAGCCTACCCTAAGTTAGGGTGTTTAGTTTAAAATTAAAATCTAAATAGTCTTTGTTCGAATATGACTTGATAGAAAGCTCTTTCGAATCTTAAATTTTTTATCTACAACTAATCCAGCGCGACTTTTAGCTGATAGAAGAAACTTCCCAGCTTTATCAGAAGTAGAGGTATATCGGCATTTACAAATAAATTATATCGTTACTCTACACAGCAGTTTTTGTTAAGATACACGATAACATTTCTTAACCCTGTAGTATTATATTATCTGTGACCATAGTAACAGCAACACGTTAAAGGTCTATCCACACACATCCGGGCCGTGCCCGGGACGTGAACGGGCCGTGCCCGTGGCAAGGCCGGAGATCCGTGCCACGTCAGGGCCACCAATTTCAATCTGTTCCCCTTAAGCATAATTCACGGAAAACAATATGCATTATGACTTTGTTTAATACGGCAGAGATGCATACCCCTTTATTAATAACTCAGACGCAGATCACCAGTCGTGCCACGGACACGGCCCGGTCACGTCCCGGGCACGGCCCTGATGTGTGTGGATAGACATTAATGGCCATTTTCACCAACCTCTTCTTAGCTTAGGGGACTCTAAGGTGGCATGCTGTCACATTCTTTTCATTAAAGACAAAAAGTGACAGCATGCGTCTTAGGGGCTACCTAAGCTAAGTAATGGTTGGTGAAATCGATCATGAGTCTTTTTTTTACATGCCCTTTAAATTTATAAAAAGCCAAATTAGTAACAAAGGACATTGCTCTGCGTCCATACATTGTTCGCCCCAATACCAACAGCAGTGAAAAAATGCTTTTCGTATAATTAGACATTAATAAATACTCTACGTCCACATTAATTACTACGGACAAGCTTCGAAATCGAATTATACGTGTCAAAAAAAAAAAGAATCAGACTTTGAGGTTAGTTGAAGTAACACTTTATTTCGTTAGAGTGATACACATAGTCCATACCTATACAATAATTAAAATAATAATTATTGCAATCAATCAAAGAACGTTATTAGCGTAGTAAAGAGCAAGAAATCTCGAAAATACTCGAAATTATAAAGCAAGTCAAAAACACAACAAACTAACAAGCGACAGCGCGTGAGTAGTCAATTGACGTGTTGTAAATTGTGAAAGAAGTTATGAAAAACATAATTTATACAAATAGAAAAATAAATAGAATACCTACATAAAATCGATTCAATTCCATTCAATCAAGTAAAGGTTAATAACCATTCGTTTATTTTACTTCATTTGGTTTTGTTTCTGAAAGTACTTTGAAATATTTTGATTTGTCCGTCGAATACATATATTTGTAATGAGTGTTATAAAATATGCATATAATTATGACGTAAATTAAATCTTTGTTGGTCATGAAGCGATTTTCGACATTGTCTTTTTTAAAATATTGTTGTAAAAAGTTATACGTTACCCCATAAACGACCCTCTGGTTTTTTAAAGGCTGCACGTTAAAAGGCAAGTTCATTTGTAGTTTCTCTTTTACGGGAAGCAAAGGAAATGTTAGCCCATGTTTTCTAAGTCTGTCACCGCACGGACAACTCACTTAAAGTAAAACTTGAAATGATTTCGTCGTGTGAAGCAATCATTTATCTCAACTTCGCGTTTATCATTTATCTAAACGAGCACTCGCCAATCAAAACACCAATTATACTGCAATTAAGAAAATACATCTAACATGGCCAATTAACTAGATATACGACAGTAGAATGTTTTTTATTCAGAGAATATTAATTTTGATTGCTCAGTCGATTATAATTTTCTTTGATATCTATAAATAATTTACTAGAGTATTTTTTATATCTTGTACAGACAAAGCTACTTTAAACTTGTGTACGGAGGTTGTGTCCGAAACACCTCGCTTTAAAAAAGATTTTTTTGTTGAATATAGAGTTAATTGTGTATCTGTAGCAGTAATATATTATCTATGCATGCTAATGTCAAAGAGATGTCTTCCGGTTGTTCCCTCTAAAAAATGTAGAAATGATTGTGTCTCCCTTTAATGTTTGTTAATTATTATAAAAGGTGCAGAATAAAACCAGTTATCAAGTTTAATGAGTTTATTTAACAGTAAAATACGTATCCCACAACAGCAGAGCGTGGTTAATGTTCCGAAGAGTGTTTAATATTGTTAATAGTCGAGATCGAGAATGGCGTCACAAGAAAGGCTGCCGATACTTACAGAAAAAACGAATTTCTCAAATTGGAAATTTAGAGTAAAATTAGTTCTCGAAGAAAAGGGGTTGGACAAAGTGCTATACTTAGCTCCGACAGAAACGGAGGAATTCAAGAAGAGTGATAGCAAAGCACGGAATGTTCTGGTACAATGTATATCCGATTCTTATATACACGTCATAAAAAACTGTACCACCGCGGCGGCCATGATGACGCAATTAGAAAACATTTTCGAAAGAAAAAGTATTTTTCATAAAATATACCTAAAAAGAAAGTTGTTGGCATTAAAAATGCAGCCTGGAGAGGACATACAACAACATTTTATAAAGTTTGACGATTTGATATCGCAACTTGAAACTAGTGGTGGTAAAATGGAAGAGGTGGACAAGGTGTGCCATCTATTACTTACTTTAGGCGAAGAGTACGAGGCAGTTGTTACCTCATTAGAGACAATGTGCCAAGATGAGAAAGAACTTACAATGGATTTCATAAAATCAAGACTGTTAGATGCTGAAATAAAAAATAAAACTAATAATAAACATCCGGCAAGCAATCAAAGAGACAAAACAGAAAGTGCATTTTTTGTGTGTTATAAGTGTGGCAAGGAAGGCCACAAGGCCTATGAATGCAGAACAGCACCCAGAGTAAGAGGCAGAGGTTTTCAAAGAAACATGCATGGGGCACACAGAGGAAGAGGCAGAAACAGTCACCAAAGAAATGTACACGGAGCACATAATTCCGAAGCAATGTCAGAATTGTTTTTGGCATTTACAGCAGAATGTGACAGTGATGGACTGTATTTTATTGTGGACTCTGGAGCCACACATCACTTCATACAATCTAAGTATGAGAAATATATGACAGATATAGAAGAGATTCCACAAATAAAAATAAAAATAGCTAATGGCCAGATTTTAATTGCTGAGAGACAAGGAAGACTAAATGTTAAATATGGTGAGAAAAATGTCACCATTGAGGGCCTTATTGTAAATAACCTAAGTCACAACTTACTATCAGTGAATAAGCTTATTGAGAGAGGGATGTCAGTGCTATTTTATAAAAATAAAATGAAAATATATAATGAGAAAAATGCATATTATGGATACTCAAATGGAAAGTTGTATGTGATGAAATTTAATAGTAACGTCGAAGAACATTGCCATGTAACGGAAGAACATGAAAATATATGGCACTACAGATTGGGTCATCTTAACAGAAAAGGTCTTAAGTTAATGAAGTTGCCTACATCTAATAAAATATGTAATTTCTGTATGATAAATAAAAGCACGAGGTTACCTTTCAAAAGTGTTCGAAAACCTCAATCGAAGCATATAGGTGAGTTGATTCATACAGATGTGGTAGGTCCCAATAGAACTATAACTAAAGAAGGCCATAGATATTATATGACAATAATTGATGATTATTCCCATTTCACCCAAACTTATTTGATGAAAAATAAATCTGAAACTGCAGGAAACATAATAAATTATATAAAAGAATTAGAAAGGGAAAAAGACATAAAAGTAAAAAGAATAAGATGTGATCAAGGAGGAGAGTATACAGGACATACTTTACAGAATTTTTGCAGTGACAAGGGAATACAGTTAGAATATACTGCACCATATAGCCCACAGATGAATGGGAAGAGTGAGAGAATGAACAGGAGTATTTACGATAAAGCAAGAACTATTTTAGATCACTCAAATTTGCCTAGAGAGTTATGGGGGCAAGCAATATTAACTGCCACATATATGTTGAACAGATGTCCATCTCGAGCAATAAATTTCAAGATTCCAGCAGACATCTTTGGCAGAGATTTAAACTTGGATAAAATGAGAGTATTTGGTGCCAAAGGATGGTCAGTTGTTTTACCAAGAACTGATAAGTTAGATAAGAGAGCCATACCAGTGCGAATGGTAGGATATACCAAGAATGGCTACCAAGTGTGGGATCCAGTGAGTGACACAATTAAAGTAACACGAGATGTACGATTTGATGAGACTAATATAAGATATGAAAAAGAAAACCAATGTAGTACAGAAAACTTAGAACAAGAATATTTTGAAGTAGAAGAGAATAAATGTGATATGCAAAATGAAAAGATAATTGAAGAAAGTATTAATAAAATAAATAATGATAGTAATACAAATATAGTGGATGAAAGTAATACATACAAAGAAAATGACATAAGCGATGAACCATTGAAAACAACATCAGGAAGAGTAATAAATAAACCTAATTATTTAAGTGAATATGAAATGTATCAAGCATATTGTTTAGTAAGTGAAGAGTCTGATCCTTTAACCTATAATGATGCGATGAAGAACGGATGGAATGAAGCTATTCAGAATGAGCTGAATGCCTTGCAAAATATGAACACTTGGACTGAGACAGAGCTACCTAAAGACAGAAAAACTATTGATGCAAAGTGGATATTTAAGACAAAGGAAAATGGATTCAAAAAGGCAAGGTTGGTCGCAAGAGGCTTCCAAATAAAAGATGATGAGAACTTCTGTAACAACTATGCACCAGTGGCAAGAATTTCCACTATAAGATCACTTTTAGCTCAGGCAGTACATAAAAATTGGCCTATAATTCAACTCGACGTTCTAACTGCCTTTTTGCATGGAAAACTTGACTCTGAAGTTTATTTGAAACCTCCTGAAGGTGTACAAGTACACAAAAATAATGTGCTAAAATTAAACAGAGGATTGTACGGCTTAAGAGAGAGCCCTAAGTGCTGGAATCAGCGCTTTGACAATTACATCAAAAATAATGGTTTTGAAAGATCACAACATGATTTTTGTCTTTACATAGGAAGAGAGATTAATGTTTTCATTGTAATCTATGTTGATGACATAATTCTGACAGGAAATAAACTAACAATAAATAATGTTATTCACGGATTGATCAAAGAATTTAATGTCAAAGTATTTGGTGAACCACAGCTATTTTTGGGAATGGAAATTGAAAGGACACATGAATATTTAAAAATAACACAAAAAAGACAAATAAATAAAATGCTAGAGAAGTTTTGTATGAAGGATTGTAAGGGAGTGTCTACGCCAATAGTTTTGAATTTTCAGGTTGATAAAAACGAAACCGTAATTGAAGATGTGCCTTACAGACAATTGATCGGAGGGCTTATGTATGTGGCTACTGTATCAAGACCTGATATTTGTTATGCCATATCATATCTGAGTCAATACCTAGACAAGCCAACTAGAAGTCTATGGATTCAAGCGAAGAGGATTTTAAGGTACTTGAATCAAACTCAGTATGAAGGACTAGTGTATACTAAACATGATGTTGAAATTATTGAAACCTATAGTGACTCAGATTGGGCTCAAAATCACAATGATAGAAAAAGTATTTCTGGAGGAATTACTCTGTATAATGGAAATGCCGTGGCATGGTTTTCCAGAAAACAAAATTGTGTTTCTCTATCAACTGTAGAAGCTGAATATATAGCAGCAGCTACCAGTGCTTGTGACTTAATATACATTAAGGGACTTTATAGTGATTTTAATAACAGTGATGTGCAGTGTGTTTTATATATGGACAATATTGGTGCCATACAGTTATCAAAGTCATATGAAAATAGCAAACGTACAAAGCACATAGACATTAAGAAACATTTCTTAAAAGACTTAGTGATAAATAATGTGTTACAAGTGAACTATGTTCCTACAGATAAAAATGTATCAGATATGCTAACAAAAGCTTTGCCTACTGAAAAAGTTAATTTGTTTAAAAATTGTTTAAATATTAAATGAGTAAAAGTGTATGTTTTGAAAGTGAAGTTATACATAATGTAAAGAACTTAAAGTATCTATTATTGTATGTTTTAGGGACTACATTGGAAAGCATTTTAAGGTTAAACTGTTACATTGTGTCATGCATTGTTAAAACTTATAGTTAGTTAGGTATATTGATAAAACTTGTAGTATTTGTGTGTGTTAGCTTTGTTTACTGAAAATATGTGTGTTAACTTTGTTTGCTGAAAATATGTGTGTACTCTGTTTACTGAAAAGGGTACAGAAACTAATTAACTAGGGGGTGTGTTGAATATAGAGATATTTGTGTATCTGTAGCAGTAATATATTATCTATGCATGCTAATGTCAAAGAGATGTCTTCCGGTTGTTCCCTCTAAAAAATGTAGAAATGATTGTGTCTCCCTTTAATGTTTGTTAATTATTATAAAAGGTGCAGAATAAAACCAGTTATCAAGTTTAATGAGTTTATTTAACAGTAAAATACGTATCCCACAACATTTTTAACAAAGTAATAAATACTTTTTTTTTTCACACAAAAGGGAAGCTCTTGGCCTTCATTTCACCTGATTGAAAGACTGAAAGCTCTTTTGAATGGTCCAAATATGTTTGCCTTCCATTTCTTCAGGATATCTCTCAGCTGATTCGAAGAATGGGCGCAAGAAACTTATCAGCTTAATCAGAAGTAACAACATTTACAATAAATTTTGTCATTTTTACCATACACTGCGTTATTTGCTTGCTTACATAAATAGTAATACACAACCATATTTTATTACACTACCTACCTATAACGAATTTTGTCTACAAATTAACACCAAACATTGGCATCGTTCAAATAATCTTTGACTTTATAATAACCTTTACTCATAAGAGTCTTTTAAACGGTTTTATTATTTAGTTTGCCCTGTTTGTTCGGGTCAAATCTTGCAAGCTAAATTTGACCCACTTGCCAGTGTCCGATTGTGCTGAAATTTGGCATATACCCCTTTAGTTCCGATGACAATGCAATTATTATGTTTAATTAATATGATGTTCCCTTTAAATAAATCCGTTTTAGTAAAAAAAATACTCCTTTACATATTATAAAACAAGGTCCCCCGCCGCGTCTGTCTGTCTGTATGTTCGCGATAAACTCAAAAACTACTGCACCGATTTTCAAGCGGTTTTCACCACTCGATGGCGTGATTCTCGAGAAAGGTTTTAGTATATAATTTGTTAAGTTTCTGTATTTATTTCTGTGTACATTAACGATATTTGTTGAAGATGTCGGGAAAAAATAAATGGAGGCGAAACGTAGTTCGCGGGCACAGCTAGTATTATTATACTTGTTTACATACAAGGTGGCGCAAAAGTAATGTCATAATGTGAATTGGCTACCATTTTGTTAGAAATGTAAAAAAATGCTCTGTTTCCATTAAAAGTTTATATGATTATGCAAAATTGATGACATTAATAAGATGAAAAAATGATATCGCTCAAATGACCACCTCCTGAGTTGATGCCCAATTGTGCTTCTTTGAAAACAACTGGCTCCAAATTGGCGATACTTCTTCAATGTTAGCTTTTAAGACTTGCAAGGTTTGTGGTTTGTTGGGGTAAGCGCGAGATTTATGGATAGATACAGATTATGTCAGCTAATTCTGTATCTATCCACAAAATCTATGCCAAAGCACAATTTTGATTGCATTGCAAAAAATTATGGCACATTCGCATTATCACATTATTTTTGCGCCACTTTGTATAGAGTTGTATACTGTTTACAAATGCAAACGAAACTGCGGACAAGAGTTTGTCTCTAATCCAAAAAAAAAATATTAAAGACCAATTCAATTCAAACTGTTCCTTTTGTCAAATGAATGTCTTGTTTCACAATAAAAACTGTTAAGTAGTTGTTGTCTTAAAATAAACCGGCTTTTTGAATAAAATTAACTTGCGGATATAACTCGTGTCGCAAGGTTAGATCGGCAGCAACCTTCAGTCAGGCTGCCCTGTCATTATAGTTGTCAATATCCGTTTACATACTCAACCTTACGGGGATCTCGGTAAGGTCATTAAACCCAATATTATGATGACATATAAGTATTTAAAATCGGTTTAACATTTGGCTAAATTCAATGTACGAAATTCAGACAGATAAATTCAGCTTCCTTGCGGTCTTCTATTTATCTAATAGCTCGTCTATCTAACTCGACTGTATTTTTTTATGGGATAGGGGGCAAACGAGCAAACATATCACTTGATGGTAAGTGATTACCGTCGACATACGTCGATACATGGACACCCGCAACCCCAGAGGAGTTACAAGTGCGTTGCCAGCCTTTAAGGTAGGAATACGCTCTTTTCTTGAAAGTTTGAAGGTCGTATCGACCGGAAATACCGCAGGCGACAATTCATTCCAAAGTTTGACTGTGCGAGGCGGGAAACTTCGAGAGAAACGCACAGTTGTGCACTGCCAACCATCTAAGTGATAGCCATGGATTTTTATGTCGCGTGGAACGATGGCGGAGGCAGATATGAGTCCGAACAATTCCTCGGAGCATTCCCCGTAATATATGCGATAGATAGAAGATACATAGTGAGGCGACATCTCTACGCAGCGCCAAGGTATCAATCCGATTCGAAATTTCCTGGCAGTCGACGATTCAAGTCGCTCTCCGTTGAATGTGGTCCAGTGGGAGAAGCTGGTACTGTATCTCGTCTAATGGCCAATTTCACCATCCTTATCTTAGCTTAGAAAACTTCTAAGAAGTATGGAGTCACTTTTTCTCTTTAATGAAAAGAATGTGACAGCATTCAAACTCAAACTCAAACTCAAAAATCTTTATTCAATATAGACCTTTATAGGCACTTATTGACGTCAAACAAAACATAAAAATCTTATTAAACAAGAATCTAATTTACTAATTATTTAATCCTTGTATGTACATACACCCCACCATAATTACGATGTATGCAAATACAAATAAAATGAAAAAAAAAAAAAAGTTGACTCTACACCTGTTTGGAAATTGGGAGAGCCTTCTCGAGAAGAACAGGCAAGAAACTCGGAAGGTCTTGTAATTTTTTTTCTCCTCTTTTTAATTGCCAACATTACAAAGATTATATTTCACAAACAGTTTTATTTCATAAAAATAATTTAGAAATGCCTGTCGTAATACACATTGATCGTCAATTATCACATTGTTTGTCAATTCCAAGCAGTTTTGTCTGTCATGTAATCAGACACTTTATAATATGCTTTTTTCATAAGTACGCCCTTGATTGTAACTTTGAATTTATTCAAGCTAAGTGCTTTAATATTATTTGGTATTTTATTGTAGAAACGTACACAAAGGCCTTTGAAAGATTTTTTTTTTGAGCCTAGTATTTGGTAACGCTAACATATTTTTTTGCCTAGTATTCACTGAATGAATATCACTGTTTTTACAAAATAAATGAATGTTTTTATGGACATATCTTACATTCTCGTAAATATATTGTGACGCAACTGTCATTATATCGATTTCTTTAAATTTTTCTCTCAAAGAGTCTCTTATTTTAAGATTATAAATAGCTCGAATAGCCCTTTTCTGCAGCACAAAAACAGTCTGAATGTCGGCAGCATTTCCCCACAGCAAAATGCCATACGACATCACACTATGAAAATAGGCAAAGTATACAAGTCTTGCTGGATAGATCTCGAAAATTTTGCACTGGCATCAAAAACCGATTTTCCATTTTATTTGTTTTACGCAGTTTTGACATTTAGCTTACGATTTTAATATTTCTATAACAGATCTATCTACGAAACCAGTTCAAAATGGCGTATGTGGGCTTTTCACAATTATTTATTAATTAAGCGACGTGATTATGTATTTCACACATCCCATGCACGATACCACAGAAAGAAAGATGACACAATGTTAGGTTTTCACAAGTGTTTGTGAAACGCGCGTGAATGAATAATTTGTAAATGTTGTCATAAACTTGAGGTATTTGTCATTGAGATATTGAATTGTCGTAATAGTTATGAGAACTATTTATATCGTCGACGTAGGTATAGTATATGTATAGGCATGTATGCTTACAATTTTTTTTGCAACAAAAAAAAATCCTGTGTAGTTTAGAAGTCGTTTCAATAGGCAAGTGACCAAAAACATTTTAACGGCGAATACAAACATAGAAAACTAGTAACTGCATAAAATATCACTAGACATCGTCAAGAGGTTACAAGAAGTACAAAATAAAAATCTCGTGTAGCTAAGAAGTTATTGTACTCGTACTTTGCAAGTGACTACAAAAATGTTTGCAAAACAAACGAACTTAGACGTAGACTATTTGAGACACGTAATAGATAACTTCAAGAGGTAACACAGGTACGTGTATCAATTAAATAACGCTCAATCAAGCCCAAGTATGTAGGTCAAGAAATAAATTGAATAAATTCCTTCAGGTCACGTTGAATATTTAAACTTGACGTCCCAAAGAAAACTAGGTTAACTTGAGGCGGTTAGCATTAATATATTTCGGTAACAGTCGAAAACGACGTAATAGCCTCGGTAAGCCTTGACACGACAAAGAAAATGTAAATTTGTAGATGAATGAAGGAGGTTGGAAGTTATTTACTGTTACACACCTAAGGCACGACCAAATACTACAATGACAAGGCATAAATCTCAGTTTCAAAATTAAATATGCATTCGCAGGCTTAATTTTAATTTATTGGAGACTTTAGTTAAGAGTTATCGCCTACATTAATAATAAGTGAGCCATAGGTATACATATCTGCTATACCAGATGAACAATTTAAAAGTCCGGAGAAAAGCCTGCTTTCCTTCGAAAAATCCTGAGAATTTGAAACAAATATCACATAGTTTTCTTAAATGTAATTGCTAATTTAGAAAAAATATATTATTAACTTTGTGTACTTGAGATCTGGCGGGTTACGCTCACGAGATGTACGGCGCGGTTTTATTTGGGCAATTAACATGACCAAAGTAGATTTTTTAAATTAATTTCTATGCTTATAAAAAAAACAATATTTTTGTTTCATCTTTAATAAGAAATATGAAAAATCTTCCTTATTTTATTGAAAATTCAAAAGAATCCCGAGATTTACTGTGCTTACCAAAATCCGGCCGCAAACCTGAAAATAGTCTAAAAATCCTGAGATCTCAGGACAAATCCTGTGATAAGGTAATCCTAGCTGTACCATACCATAACAGAGGGGAAACCAATATTTTTAGCTGGTGCGATAACTTAGTTAGTTACTAAATATAAATCTACAGAATCTCTAGAATCTACAGCCTATTTTTTTATCTTTTATTACATTTATTGTGCTAGCTGTGTCCGCGAACTACGTTACGCCATATATTTTTTTCCCGTTTTTGCAACATTTTTCATTGATGCTCAGCTCCTATCAATCGTAGAGTGATGTTATATACCCTATAGCCTTCTTCGATAAACTATCCAACACAAAAATAATTTTTCAATTTGAATCAGTAGTTCCTGAGATTAGCGCGTTCAACCAAACAAACAAACAATCAATCAATGAAACAAACTCAGTATAGATAAATAATAGAAATAATTTAAAAAGGCTCGAGATTGTATATGTAAATGTGTTAAAATTTAAGTCGATATCAATAATGTTTCATTCCCCCGAAAATAAATGTGCACTTTTAACAAAGCATTGATGTCAGTTAGTATGGGAGAGCGAAATATTTAAAAACAGAAGGTAAATCACATAACTTAGCTGGCCGTGGTGGTGTGGTGGTGGCTGGCATTCTAGATAACTCGCGCCGAGGCTACATATTAAAATTACTCGGAGCTAATGGTATCAATCACTTTAACGTTTCGTGCAACGTTGGGTGCAAAGTGCAGTGAACTATGAAACATGATCGATATTCTTGCTATGGTAACGTACTTGCTGTGTTTAGTAGTAAAACACTGTGGAAGTTTCTGGAAACACAATAGAAGCATATTACGAAATTGATTAAAAAATTCTGTGATGGAGCCAAGATACACCCTTGTATAATTCCAAAAAGGAGCAACGCGCAGTTTTGTTATTCTTGCATTGGGTTGAAACGGATTGTACAGGTATAGCATATGTGGGCAGCTACAAACGAATCAAATGTCAATTTATCTATTAGCAGTTCAACAACTAAGTAGGTATACCTGTATATTTAATTTATGTTTGTTCGTTACTTGGGGTTTTTAAATATTTGTATCATTGGCCTCGGATTATAAAATGTGCACTATCAATCATCAATGCATCAGTGCATCAATGTGTAGATATGTTTTTTTTAGTTTTATGCCTTTTGTTTTTGCAGTACTTACATAAATATGTAAAAGCCTTTCATAGATCCGATTTTCTATCAACTTATATAAAATGTGCTGTGTGTGACCTAATAATATAAAGAAAAAAAGTGAAATGATGTAGGTACTTATATACGTACAATAAAATAGAATACAGAAAAGTTAGCTGTAAGTAGGTATATCTATACTAATATTATAAAGAGGAAAGATTTCATTCTTTGTTTGTTTGTTTGTATTGAATAGGCTTCGAATCGAAACTACTGAACCGATTTTGATGAAAGTTTGTATAGAGATAGTTCGAGACCAGGGGAAGGACGTAGGGTAATATTCCTACGGGAAAATATAAAATTCTCACGGGAAAACAAAAATAACGCGGACGAAGTCGCGAGCGTAAAGCTAGTGTTATTAAATAAAATGCCGTTAGTGTTTGCTTTAAGGAATGTTTCAAATTTCTTCTAAACTCTAAGCATCAAAGCTCGTGCTATATAGCGACTCATTTCCGTAATCGGTTGAGTATGAACGTAATTCTAACATGCATTTCTTGATCTTACCGATAAGATTTCACCCGAAAGAATGTGCACACAAAGTAATCAACAAAAACGATATCATCATCATCATTTCAACCAAGAGACGCCCACTGTTGGACATAGGCCTCGCCCAGGGATCTCCAAAGTCCAAACCGATCGGTCCTGCGCCTACCGCATCCAGCAAAAATGATAGTAATAATAATAGACCAGATAAATTCTATGAAATGGTGGTCGAAATCAGCTAAACTAGTCATTTGTCCAGCATCTGCCGGCAATAGACAGGAGAGAGACAATCGCGCCGTATCTCGCTTCATTGCTATAACGAGAGAGAAGGAAGATGTTAAATTGTCTTCGTTGCGTCGCGTAGTAGGTAAACCCGCAGCATATTATTCAACTATCTGATTTCCTCGTATTAAGAAACATTAAGGCGTTATTCCGATACGGATATAATGACACAATATTCTGAGTAACGTGAAATTAACAACACACAGAAACAAAAGTAAATGAAACTAATAGGTGTATTAAGTGTTTGGTTTAAAAAAACCTTCACCTTGAATGAGTCACGTTAAAATATGCGGGTTAGACCCAAGAACAAATAGCGATAACATTTTATTGCTGACTAATTTGCAATACGAGTACTTTCTGTCTTCCTCAACCGAGAATAAGCATTCATATAATTGACAAAGCAAACCGGAGTGAACTGAGCGAACTAAAAGACAATTATTCGTGCGCGTAAGTGTAATTTATGCAGGTAAGTGGACGGAGTAATATTAACGTGCTATAGCGGGAAATTTTTCTTGACGCAAGAATCTCTCAAAAATAACGTGAACACTTTTACTCTCGCCTAGTGATACATTCGACCGGTTGCACCAAATTTTCGTTCTACGATTTCGTAAAAGTAGTAACAATATAAATACGTAAGAATTGCACGATAATCTAGTTTTATTTTATCCTTTACGTTAAAAAGGTTAAATGTACTGCGCAAATCATATATTTAATAGTGAAACGATCTATTTTTAGGTATTAAGTTGTTACTTTTTACGAAATCGTATAACGTAAAACTTTGGTGCAACCGGCTGGTAGTGTTGTAATATCAGATTTAAAAAATACTGTCGTGATTAATATTTCTAAAGGCTTTTTTCGCGTAGTGTAATCTACACTATTATTATCTATTAAGAGGAAAAGATTTGTATGTATGTATGTAACGAATACTCAAAAGCTACTGGACCGATTTCAAAAATTCTTTCTCCATTAGAATGCTACATTATCACTGATTAACATAGGCTACAAAATGATTTTTCCTACGGGAAATTATAAAATTCCCACGGGATAACAAAAACAACGCGAGCGAAGCTGCGTAAAGTAAAGGTAGTCTATACATGTCTATATTATAAAATCTTTATTTTATAATATATAATATTAGATGTGGGATTATGAATGTGAAAGTATATTTCAAATCTGTCCAGTAATTTCGGAGCCTATTCAACGCAAACAAACAATTTTTCTCTTTATTATAAAGACGAAAGATTTGATTGTTTGTTTGTTGGAAAAAATAAAATTCCCCCGGGAAAAAAACTTTGGATTTATTAATAACTAGCTGCTGCCCGCGACTTCGTCTGCGCCCTTAGAGAATTCAATAAAATTCGAAATGTAGCCTATATTATTTCTAAGGGATTCAACTATCCCTGTACCCTATATCATCAAAATAAGTTCAGTGGTTTAATCGTGAAAGCGTAACAAACAAACTCACTTTCGCATTCATAAAGGTTTGCTAATTGATTCCTGTTTTGCCAAACCTCTGCGCGTGCGGTTAACGGATATATTTTCCTTGTTATAATAACGTAAGATTGCTTATAAAAACCTGACGTGACACATTTGTAGGTAGCGTTATTGTTTCTTCCTTTTTCCTCCAGGATAAGTTGCGTTATTTCCTGCCTACGCACCTGTGTTTGTTGTGTCCACTGGAAGTAATTCAATATACTGTATATCTTTTATACCTATATGCATATGCTTAAATGCCTTCCTGTGAAATTTGACTCCTATGTTGGTTGTTAATACTGTATTTCTTAGAGAGCTCGGGCGTTTATGGCTGTAATAAGCTTAAATAGAAAAGCAACTCTTTCTCAGAAGCCCGTAGCCAAACAACTTTTTATTGTGCCTCTGTGTATGAGGTTACTCGAGCTTAATTTGGACGTTGTTCTCGGCGACGTACTATGTAAGATCCAATTTCTTTGTGGTTTTGGATTCCAGTTACAGTTCTCATCTTTTCGGAGAGGTGTGGCAGCGAGAAAGTTCCTTAGTCGGTCTTACGTCAAAGAAAGAGAGCAGACATGTTTTCTAAATTCATAACTTACCTTGTATAAAAAATAATCTGTTATCTTGACTACCACTTTGAGTGTTACATTACTATATTCACATAAACCAAATTCCTAAAAGAAAATGTTACTTATTACACTACAAACTGAGTGGAAAAGGTCTAAGTTACATTCCAATAAGATTATATAGTAATCTGTTCTGTGGTACTACAGTCATCAACACAAATAAAAAACATTTGGTGGCAGCAAAGCAAACGGACGAAAAAATAATCATAATATTAGAGTAGTTATTCCGTTAATGTGTGAACGTTTCAACGTAAAATACGCAGTTATCTGTACATTGCTGCCGGGGCGAGCACAGGTAGAGTAAATACATCGATGTAACACAAACTAAATCTATCTTTTCTTACAGACTTTTTATTACAGCAAAAGAATTATTTAATTTGGTGCAGTCATTCGGAAGTTACGCGCGTATTTTATGTTACGCGTTATTTATGTTGCGCCAAGTGTCTTGACGATCAAAACACGAGTAGTCTTAAAAAAATATTACACTTTACAAGTTGTAAAGCTAAAAGTGTAGAGAACAAAGTTAAACGTCATAACTAATAAGATTAATTATTATAAAAAACTATTTAATTGAAAACTTGTTTTTAAAAATATATATTTATGTCGGGTTGGACTTTTAGATTATGAGGCTAGAGAATAGGCCCCCTGGTGCGTTTCGTTATTTTAACATAACAGGCGATATAGCGGGCTCCCACGTTCCACCTCCATTGTCTTACGTGAGTCATTAAAATGGTTATTTTAAAGGTCATAGTCGGCGGAGAGTTGACTCCTATGAGTGATTAACTCCAAAGTCAGCAGTGCGTAAATTGTAGTAGGGTTACTTAACTGTAACTCGTACCTTTTCCTTGTTTTAGTGGTTTAAGCCAAATTCATAATCAAATTAAAACAAACATTTAACCAAAAACACACATTTCATCAAGTTTTAAACGTTATTTCTTTGGTATGATTCACTAATTTGACTTTAATTGACTCCATGTCCTAATGGTTGAGTTGAGACCATCCGTCACTGATTCCTAATATTATGATTATGGTCTGAGGTTCGCTTCCCCAAGGAGGCAGAAGTCTTTCTGCTCCGTTTGTTTGGTGGCAAGGCTTCTGAGCCCGCATGGCTAGCTACCGCCATCTTAACTAAGTTTGTCGCCATAATAACAACGTTGATAAGATTGTTGTGTTCCGACAATTAGAGGTGAGATAGCCAGGTAAGTTGTCGATGAGTCCAGGTGAAGCTCGCTTTCATTTACGGCCTTACGACACTTACTAACAGGGGAGGTGAGGGCCAAGAGCTTCCCCGTAATGTGTAAAAAAAGTACTTAAGGCGAGGTTCCCAGGAAATCTACTCGTGCACGACGATTGCTTTATTGCAAGGAGATAATAGTTGACAAGCTTTCCGCTCGCGGCTTCGCCCGCGTTATTATTGTTTTCCCGTGGGAATTTTATATTTTCCCTTGAGAAACATAATATTGTAGCCTATTTAAGCCCGGATAATACATTTCATAGAAAGTGGGGCAGATTTTAAATATTTTCCATAGAAACTTTCAACCCCTATTTTGCACCCTAAGGGGGTGAATTCCAATAAACCATGAAACACATGTTCAATGAAATGTTTTTAGGAGCATGAATCTCAAGTTTTGTTAAAATCGTTGCTAATTAAAAAAAAATCCATACAAACTTGCAACCCCTATTTCATCCCTTCAGGGTTATTTTTTTTAAATCCCTTCTTAGTGTGCGTCCGCATTTTGAGTTAAAGCAACTGTCCAAATTACACGTTTCTACCATTAGTGGTTACGGCTGTGCGTGCGTCTATAGATGGAAACTTCTCCTTTTAATATTAGAATTATAATTGCATAGCTTCGATAGATAATTGCATAGCTTCGAACGAAAACGTTACTTTTCACATAACACGTTTTATTCGATTATTGGAAAACTGGAGTACAAAAAAAAACGTATTTTTGCAATTTTTTTGACAATAAAATTGCACACCTATGGGTAAAACTTTTGTCATTTATTGTAGTATTTTCTGATTAACAGCCGTTATAAAATATTGAACAGAGTGATCTTTGGATTTTTTTTCTATCAAGTGAAATATTATTAATCATGTTTCTGCCTTTAAGAATGTTTAGATAACAATATCATATATGAATTTGAGAACTGTATCTATACTAATATTATAAAGAGGAAAGATTTGATTATTTGTATTGAATAGGCTCCGAAACTACTGGACCGATTCGAAAAAATCTTTCACATTGAGAATCCTACGTTATCCCTGATGAACATAGGCTATAAAATTATTTTTCCTACGGGATAATATAAAATTCCTTACGAGAAAACAGAAATAACGCGGGCGAAGCTGCGAGCGAAAAGCTAGTGTGTTATACAAGGTTATTTTTTAATTCATCATCATCATCATCATCATCACAGCTCATATACGTCCCCACCGAGGGGTTCGAGCCTACCCTATGTTAGGGTGATTAGGCCCTAGTCAACCACGCTGGCCCAGTGCGGATTGGTCGACTTCACATACATCATTGAATTTCTTCTCAGATGTATGCAGGTTGCCTCACGATGTTTTCCTTCACCGTAGGAGCGTCAGACAAATGTACATATGAAATTCGAAACGAAAAACACATTGGTACATGGCGGGTCTCGAACTCCGACCCCCCGATTGGAAGGCAAGTGCCGAAACCACAGCGCCACCGACGCTCATATTTTTTAATTATGACAAAAAATTTGTTTGCTTGTTCAGACAAGCAAACTGAACAACTTTCACTATGGGACCAACTTTGAAATCGCAAAAAAAATCAGCTGTTCCACACATCTAGGTTCAGTGAATGTTGAACATTTGTATGGAACAGCAGATTTTTTTTGCGATTTCAAAAATGGTCCCATAGTGAAAGTTGTTCAGTTTGCTTGTCTGAACAAGCAGCCAAATTTTTTGTCTTAATTAAAAAAATTACTTACTTGTATTTGTGGCGGTACAGTAAATCGAAATTGCTTGAAAACGGGATATTTTCCCGTCTTGAATCAATTCTGTAACGGATTTTCCAACGATAATTTCACATTATAAGTTCACAAACACACCTCAGTCGAGCCAACCTGTTGGCGTTGCTTTCTCTAATAAAAACGAGCATTGCGCATGAGTGCCGGCCGCAATGTCCGAGTCCGAACGTACGTTGCTCAAGCGAACGTATCGCATTTCGAACGCCAGCCCCCGTAGCACGTCCACCAAAACAAGATATGATAAAGCGATTTATCGCGGTGAACTGTCAAAATACGACGAAACCCTATTGTATTTTGACAATTCACCGCGATAAACCGCTTTATCATATCGTATTTTGGTGGACGTGCTAGGGGGGCAGGGGCCCTATTTTTTAATCATTCTTCCGGCATCGAGTGCTCGTCAGTGTTCGATTTCTACTTATTTTCGTTATGCTTTTGACGGTTAGCGCAGAGGTCGAGTGATCGCCTACTGCGTAACGGGTCGCGGGTTTGATTCCCGTACGGGACAAATATTTTGTATGGCCTACAGAAATTTGTTCCGGTCTGGGCGTATGTGCATGTGATATTCTATGTTTGTAACTGCACCCACGACACAGGAGAAAATCTTAGTGTGAGGCGACGTTTATTTAAAAAAAGATATAATTACATTTTTAGATACCTATGCCTTATATTGAGTAGGTGCATTTGTTATGTTAAAATAACGAAAGACTATAAGCACAGATAATATAATACTACAGTATAAGTAAAGAAGAAAACAATTTTTGTTATGATTGCCAGGCAGGCAATCATAACAAAGATTGTTTTCTACTTTACTAATAGTCTTTGTAGCATTTTTAATAATTTTCTACTTACAAAATTGTTGTTTCTACATTGTATTTGAGTTTCGTGACATAATATTATTACTTACTACAATTTATGAGTGTAATTTATTGTGTAATTATTGTATGGTTACAATTTTTCTTATATTTTTGTCATATTTTTTTTCTCCCATCCTTTATCGCCGAAATCGATACGGTGAAGGTCTATGCCATAATAAAAATTAGGAAAACAATTTTATCAAGCTGATGTATTCATACATAATGTTGTGTAAAGAATAATGAAATCAACTACTAGACATGTATTTATAGAAATCTCGTATGTAGAAGTTCTAGAACCTTTCATTTAGTATATTTGTAAACGAAAGGATATCAGTGACGGAACCTTCGGTGATTTATTTTCCGTCCCGTCCCATACTGGCCCTACCTGCCCACTCCACTAACACCGTACGGAATCACTCCTAGAAACCGAAACTACGCATCCCTAACCGATAATTATGTTATTGATAATTTGATACCAAACAAACTGCTATAACAGACATGCCACCCACAGTACCCCACGATGGGCCAGAAAAGGCGTAAATAATCACAAACTGGTAGACCTTGACTAGGTAGGCTAGCGTGATCATGGCGATGCGACCCGATACTGGAATGTGACCTTAATTATAATGAACAGAAGGTGTGTTTTCCGACTTTTCTGTTTGAACGAACTTTCCTCCCTTTTATTTACGAGTATATCATGGGTATAATCTGTCAGCCGCTTTTTATGGGATGTTCGTGTTCTTGGCAACCGTGTATCTAATACGTTTGATATACAAGAGCACTGATATTATTATTTTTAAAAAAAAAACGTCGCCCCACACTAGGATTTTCTCCTGTATCGTGGGTGCAGTTACAAACATAGAATATCACATACACACGCCCAGACGGGAACAAATTTCTGTAGGCCATACAAAATATTTGTCCCGTACGGGAATCGAACCCGCGACCCGTTGCGCAGTAAGCGATCACTCCACCTCTGCGCTAACCGTGTTTGTGAGTTTATTTTCTTAAAAAACGGGCTAAGGGCGAGTCGGATTCGCGCACCGTGGGACTGTAGTATTATATTATCTGTGTCTAAGCTTTCCGCTCGCAGCTTCGCCCGCGTCATCTTCGTTTTTCCCGCGGGAATTCCATATTTTCCCGTAGGAAAATATTCTATGGCTCATATTACTCAGTGACATTGTAGCATTCTATTAGTGAAATAATTTTTTAAATCGGTCCAGTAGTTTCGGAGCCTATTCAATACAAACATACAAAAATTTAAAAATACCAAAATACAAATCTTTCCTCTTTATTATAATATTAGTATAGATAATGTTCCTAACGATGTACATGTACGGTTTTCAGATTTTTCTTTAACATGTATCTTATTTCTTGCCAAATTTCATGATTCTAGGTAAGGGCGAAGTACCCTGATAGGTTTTTTCCTTTGCTAAATCGCAAAATTAGCTAAAAAATGCGTCGTGAACGGTTATTTTCCTTTGATGGCGCTGACTCACAAGTTTGTTTTTCAACCGACTTCAAAAAAAGAAGGTTCTCAGTTTGACCTCTATGTTTGTATGTATGTATGTTTGTCCGCGATTATCTCGCGTTTGGCTGAATCGATTTTAATGCGATTTTCAGAAAAGTGTTTGTTACATTTAGGAGAAGGTTTTGGTATTTTAAATTAACTAAAAAGATTGAAAAAAAAAAACATTAAACCGACTTCAAAACACCAAAAGTCGTAAATAATATAAGAATACAAACAATACCACTGTTTTATATTGAAGTCGGTGCCAAGCTTAGAGCGTACGGTGCCAAGCAATGATCACTGTCAAAAACTGTGATGTTGTTTATATTTTAAATCTTATATTATTTTTTGCAGCCAGACCGTAGCCGCCGAAGAGTTATCCAACCCGAACGAAGTTTGAACTATATTGATCCCTTTTTACTTTGTTATGTTAAAGGGAGACTTTAATCGATGTTAATAGCTAGATGAAATTTTTTCTTGTTTACAAGAGCAGTGTTACAACGCAGCTCGGACAGAAGATATCCATAAAAAGTACACAAAATAGACGTTTCGTAGGTCCTCTTTTTTCTCTAAAACAAGAGCGATACAATAACTTTTTGCGATGGCCAATTTTTTATAACTTAAATCTCTTTTAATAATTAACTTAATGAAAAAAGGAAAACATAGAAACATGCTAATAGTGGGGATAGATTTTTTTTGAAAAGAATAGAGCATCTAGGAATGAACAGAGGACTACGTTTATATGGAAAAATTATTAAAAAAAACCGCCTTTAAAAACACTGAAAAGTTAAAAATAATATATATAATACCATTTCTTATCAGACAACATCACACTTCTATATTAAAGTCGGCGCCAAATTTTAAGACTTTCTATGAGATCATCGTTTTTCATCTTTCTAGGAGATCATACATACCGTATTAAATTAAGGTTTCGTTCGATTTTCATGGGATCCCATCATCAGATCCTGACTTTGGTGACGTTGGGACCATCCCAGGACTATACTCTATCGAATACAAAAATAATTTTGAAAATCGGTCCAGAATTGGCGGAGTAATCGCGTAACATACACACAAAACACGTTGGACAAACCTAAGAAATTAAGGGATTTCCTCGATTTTTATGGGATCCCATCATCAGATCCTAATTTCGGTGACTCTTGGAGTATACTCTATCGAATACAAAAAGTATTTTGAAAATCGGTCCACAATTGGCGGCGTAATCCCGTAAATACACACAAAAAAATCATACGCATCGAATTGAGAACTTCCTCCTTTTTTGAAGTCGGTTAAAAAAGTCCCGCTATGATTTCCTCTTAAAGGTTTTCCATTTTACATTTACACACTAAGTAATAAGTATACCTAATAACTAAGCATTGCATTCATTACACTTTTAAATATATCATATAGTTATTTTATAATAAAACATTATTCGCATAATTTATTGATAAGAATATTATGGAAATAAGCACTTTAACTATCAATTTATGCATTATTAAGTATGTGTATATAAGGATGTGGCAAAACGATAATTTATTTTAATCAATGATATTGATTATTTTATTATTATTTACATGAATCTTAATAAATATAATTACAACTTATAGTAAGAGTTGTGTAATTCTTATAGCACAGTATGATGTTATTGCAAGTAGGCATCAAGCCCAATTGGCAGTAAACATTTTAAAAGAGCGAATTTTTGAAATAAATTGCAAAATTAATCGCTCTGAGACTTTTACAATTTTCTTAATGGTCCGTGAAGTATGGTTGTAAATTGGTTATTATCATGGTTGTAAATCTTCAGAACCTCTGTTATTTATTGGGAATTGGTTGTATTGTATGATTATTTTTTTATTATATTATAAAGTTAAAAAATTTGTTTGTGTGGTTGACCGCGCTAATCTCATGAACTACTGGTTGGAATTGAAAAATTATTTTAACGTTGGATAGCTCATTTATCGAGGCTTTAACGTCAGGCTATGAGCAAGCAGAATTTCACGCAAGCAAACATGCGGACGCAGGTAGTATTATGTGTATATCATGTACAATAAAGAAAAAAAAAGAAAGGGATGGTCGTGATAAAGAAGGTTAAATATGGGTCCTGTGCACGGAGAAAGTTTTTAAGGTCGATACGAAAAAAAAAATCCTCGAAATCAGTCAATCCAGAACAAGCCATACAAAATGTAGGAGAAAATAAATTTTCTTCAGAGGTAATTTTTTTCGTGAATTTTGAAATCGAAGATCAAAAAATCGACCCAGCCGTTCTTGACTTTAGCCGGTGTAACTAGCCCAGCTTTGTATTATGCATACCATAATGAAGATTACATCAACTTATTTTATGTACGCGATGCGGACAATTTGCTCAGTAAAGCACAGCAACCATGGTACAGTTAGGGCAAAAAGTGCACCTGTTTTGTGACCAAGAAGGTCGCATGGCCACGGCTGTGACGCCGGCGGCAGCGTGTCAATGACACACTTATTCAAGAGTAGAATCCGGCAATTACAATACAACAGAGATCAGCTGTATAAAAAGCAATGTAAAAACGTAAAAATAAACATAACAAATCTTGATAGTTTTAATCTATTTTTTGTAACAAAATTCTGAATAGCATGTAATCACGATGCGTATGCAACTATCCGTTATTATAAATTCTTGTACGAGCAAATACAGATTTTTTCTTTTGGTGTTTTTTCCAACTCGAGTGTTTACAACAATTCTTGCTCTTACACGCTTGCTGTCATTTAAACATGTTGTTTTGAATATAAAGTTTTGAATAAACAGCTTCATACGTTAATTAGGTGAGCAAAATGTCTCGCAAGTATAAGCGAATCTGACATTGAATTGGGGAACCTTGCGCAAGATTGAGAGTCTGTACCTCTAAAAACTCTAAATGATCAAGTACACATGCGTTTATTGAGAGACTGCGTAGAAGTCCCAAAGGGCTACAAATCAAAGGGAAAAAGACGAAAAATTGATACACGAAACTGAACAGATATAAAAATTGAAAAACAGTTCAAGAACAAAAGTCTCAGCTGATGATTATTGTGCAGAATGTTTTAAGAATCAGAATTTTACTAAATCAAACCAGATTGGATTCATTATGAGATGTGTCGAATGGAAGTTGCATAAAACTTGTTTAACATTCAAAAACCATTGTACCTATGAGATGTCGAAAGATAAAAACCCTAGCCTATTATCCTAATCTGTGTCCTAACTTCTGGGGATGATTAATATACTCGTACATATATATACCAAAGTTGATTGCCATATTAATCCATCTCTTAGATAAATAATAAGCAGTATTTTATTATTAACTTACCTAATTTATAGCTTGGAGACTAATTTTGTTGCATTTGTATAATCAAAAAATAGCAATTGAAACTTTATACTGTTTTAAAATGTTGATTGGTACTTAAGAAAAATTCTTAGTAAGCGAATAAAAACACTGAAAAGTAAAACATAATATCAGAATAGGTACAGACAACATCACACTTCTATATTGAAATCGGTGACAAACGATGATCTAGAAAGTCTTAAAATTTGTCACCGACTTCAGTATAGAAGTGTGATGTGATAATTTTTAACTTTTTTAGTGAATGAAATCTTTTTAGTGAAAGAAACCCTATTTTTTTCTGCGTTTCCCTCGATTTTCATGTGATCCCATCATCAGATCCTGACTTTGGGACAACCCCAGGAGTATACTTTAGCAAATACAAAAAGAATTTTGAAAATCGGTCCACAATTGGCGGAGTAATCGCGTAATATACTCGTACACACAAAACACGTTGGACAAACCTTAAAATTTAAGGGTTTTCCTCGATTTTCATTGGATCCCATCATCAGATCCTAACATTGGTGACTATGGGACCACCCTTGAATATACTCTATCGCATACAAAAAAAAAATTGAAAATCGGTCCACAATGTTTGTTACCTCATAACTCCGTCATTTTTAAACCGATTTCCAAAATTCTTTTTGTATTCGATAGAGTATACTCCTGGGGTGGTCCCATGGTCACCAAAGTCAGGATCTGATGATGGGATCCCATAGAAAATCGAGGAAAACACTAATTTAATTAGGGTTTCTTTCACTAAAAAGTAAAAAATAAAAAATATTTTACAAAAAATAAAAACCGACTTCAAAAACACTGAAAAGTTAAAAAAATATAAGAATAGGTACCTACAGACAACATCACACTTCTATATTGAAGTCGGTGACAAATTTTAAGACTTTCTAGGAGATCATCGTTTGGCACCGACTTCAATATAGAAGTGTGATGTTGTCTGTACCTATTCTTATATTATTTTTAAATTTTCAGTGTTTTTGAAGTCGGTTGTTATTTTTTGTAAAATATTTTTTCATTTATTTGGTGTTTTAACTAAAATAATATTAATTTAATTGATTGTGGCGTGCAGTGCAACACAGTCTAAAACTCACTTTTAAAACTCTTCCAATTTTAAGGGTTGAGTATTAAATGTGTACAGTCGACCTCAAAAGTAGATCAATACTTTAGTACCATGTCACACCAATTATAAACAATGCAATATAGGTGTAACCATACTATACTGGTGTGCCATGGTACTAAAATGCCCATCTACTTCTGACGCCGACCGTATATAAAAAATAAATAAATGCAGAATTTGGGCAAAAAAAATGAGCAACATCTTGCATGACGTAAATTATAAAGGTAATCGACAAGTGAAATTGAATGGAATTAACATTTTAATGTAGGTAATCTACCTGTTCGGCAACGTGCATTAACAAATAGAAAGAATTCGGACTTTTACTTTCAATACTCACCAAAGACCGGCTAAGCGAGGTTCTTCGTGTTCCAATAGTACGTACAAAACAGGTTTCCAAGCACCAATCGCGGTCTAAATAAGTAGTTGTTTTGTCACAAAAAACTTCACAAACTCACTGTAAACACAGCACGTAAAATATTTATGCAACAATGCAAAATAAAAACACACAGTTTAATAAATTGTCAGCGCAGTTAACAGCCAAAGGGATATTATGACTAAATAAACACGCAGGCACGTAGAGAATGTAAGTGAAACTTTTGTAAACTATGTTCAACAGCGACGGTACGCGACACGAGTTGCCCTCTCGAATGGATTTTCGCAACTAACGTGAACGCCACGCGAGTAGTTAGTGTTGCCAACACAATATTTGCATTGCAACCACCAGGAAAATACTAGCTTTTTTAAAAATGTATTGTGCAACCACTAGAACAATTACTAAACAATGATTAAATATTACCAATAGGTAAACCAATTTTTCTACTACTTAATGTGTCATAAAATATCAAAAACACACAGTAGAAATACACTACTTATATATGTAATAGTTTTACAAAAAAATATTTCTTTTTATAATAAAAATGGTACAGGTAATAAAAATATATTCAATAATGTGAAGATACACAATTAGTTTGTATTGTTAACAAGTTTTTATTTTAAAAAATGTCCTAAATTCGGAAAAATAATGGTCAGTAAGTACCCAATAACTCGTAGTAGGTGGAATCTCAGGCGTAACATGTCGGGATGACAGACTATTTCATTAGATAAGGTTCATACGTTTTTTACTTTTCATTTTTGGATTTTTGTGCACCAACAAGGTTTTCCAAATCACCAGAACTAGTGGAAAATCCACTAACGTGGCAACCCTGGACGCGAGTGAATGACACCGCTTGATTGACGCGTCTTTCGAAGTTGTAAATCGTATTGTAGAAGGTTTGTACTTTAATACCCATCACTAGCTATAAGTTGTATTGCAGATAGTGATGGGTTTTAAATAAAAGTTATAAGTACTTATTGAACATGTTAATTTCAATTAACTTCAACATAGCTTAAACTGATAATTACGAAAATAATATTTTTAACACACTGTTCATTTTATGTTTATTCAATACTGCCATGCCAGTATGAAAAAAATAATTTGGTAAAAGCTAACTTTAAATCCTACCATATATAAAAATCTATTTTTTAGATGGGAGGCTGATAAACAATGCAATGGTATCATTTCAGACACAAAACTTAATCTACCTAAACTAATTTGATAGGATTACAACTATCGCCATCTTTCTTTTTCTCTAAAGGATTAAAAGTGTCGGCATTATTTTTAGACCTGTCAAATTAGTTTAGTTTAATTATGTTGTGTGTCTCAGTCAATCGACACCAATGTTATTTTAACTAGGTAGGTAAGTAAGTATATTGTTAGTTTCAATAACGTAGATAAATTTACATATTATGTTAATTAACGCTGTGTACAACACGTTATTTTTTAACATATAATACGTTAGTATTAACTTGTTAAAATTAAATAACATTTAACCACACCACTTGTGGGTAGAGTTGCCAACTCCCATTCACAGCTATCCGGGACATTAGAAATTTTTATGCGGGACTTGGCCAAAAAAAGCGGAAGCAGCCTACAAATGTGCAGAAACGAGAAAAAAACACGAAATATAAATTAAAACAGTTTTATTTAAAATTAAATTAACACAATAAACTTTCTGCTATTACAAAATGATAATTATAACACGACATAGGAATATTAATCAGTAATTAATTAAAGCACTTTTCTCGATCAACTGAGCAAAATAATGATTAGTTTTTATTTTTGAAAGAGTACATAAACTTATTTTGTGATTTATGAATAAGATAATAAGTAGGTATTTACTCTACTTATTATCTGATAAATGTTTGTCTAACCGCCGGGCTGGCTTTACCATAAAGCTGGACAATGGGCTAGAAGAGTAAAATTTTTTTTTTGCTTTAATAGAAGCTCATTCATATAATAAACAGAAAGAAAAAAACGGTTTTCGAATAACTATAAAAACAACCAAGATATTAAGGTATTAAAGATTTTTCTCCATCTCTTTCTAGCAAAACGGCAATTTACAAGGAGTTTAAATGGCCGTACTCAACGATGACGTCACGGTTGATGTCGGATCTCTCTGTCTAATCTTCTTCAAATTAACAACTTAAAATGCTTGTATCTAATGTATTTCTAAGCCGATTTTAATTCTAATTTCACAGAACTTCATCTTTTTCCACGGTATTTTAATATTTAATGACGAGACGTAAAAATTAGAATTCAGTCATCATCCCAATTAGCGTCCCGCACAGATGTGTTGCGGGACGCATTATTTGAGCCCTGGAAACGGGACGTCCCGCCTGTCACGGGACGGTTGGCAACTCTACTTGTGGGTGAGCGAGAGGCCTGCCTGCTATGATATGAGTGAATGAAGATAGGAATAGGTTGTCTATAAATATTATATGAGTCATTAGCGCTCTTGCCGGGTTTTTACAACTTCTAAACATGATCTTGTTGACATAATTAATGCGACAGAACTAAAGTGCCAGTGAGACGGTCTATTGCGATGATCGATATTTACGTAATTGATACAGAAATTGGTCGAATGCTTTCACCTATTAAAATGTGTAATGTGCTCGATCATGTATTGCGGAATTTGCGGAGTACCAATGTCAAATCAAAACAAAAACAGTGTTTACCTTACTCTATGACTAGACTAGAGTTAATTTATTAATATTGACAAATAAATGGGGCTTATTTCATGTTTCTAACACTACACAACTTGAAGCTTAAGTATCTACATATCACTATTATTGCGAAGCAGTGGGATGTATATAGGTTGAAGTGAATTAGAAATGATGAGATCCGTAAAGGAACTCAAGTCACCGACATAGCCCCAAAGAATTGCGATCCTTAAGTGGCAGTGGAAAGGGCACATAGTTTTCAGGACTGACGGCCGTTGGAGCGGAAATTTCCTCCGTGTCTATCGAGTTGCACCTGCGGGTGACGCAGAATAAGTAGACCCCCGTGACCCGTCCCCCACAAGGTCACGGGAAGGCTGGATGCGAGACGCGTAGAGCCGGTCAGTTTGGAGATCCCTGGAAAGGTCTATGTCCAACAGTGGGCGTCTCTTGGCTAAAATGATGATGATAGGTGGCATCCGAGCTTTATTTATTTAGTTCCCTGTGCTGTGAATGAAAGGAAACTTGTATTATTTTAGAAAATTAATTATGCAAGTCGATCATTTCAATTCATTGGCGGAAATTCAAACGAATCAGTGACATAGGTATGCGCATTATGATTTTATCATTGCTAAATCAAATTACTGTAAAAACCCAAGCCTGTTGACGTCAGAATTATTGTTTTCTTTTCGGTTCTTAATAATTTATGTCTTGAAATGAAAGTCATGCCAAGCAGAGCTGATAAATGTAATATTTATCTAATAGGCAGTAAGAAACGGCGCTGTGGACGCGGGCAGTGGCCTTCTGTATGGTTACTCTTGAACCGAATCCGATCGATCGGCATTGAGATTGTGATTTTTCGTACGCTTATTTTTGCGCATTGGCTCCAAATTGAACCCGTATTGTGCAGATTTTGCGTGAACCAAACTCAGTATTATTAAATTTTCTCAAAATACGGATCCAATTTGGCGCTAGTGTTGTTACTCAAGCGTATGAAAAATCACAATCGTAATGACGGTCCATTGGAATAGGTTCAAGAATAACCCTACCGATCGGGAGATCTGGGGTTCGATCCTGCCAATGTTTTTCGTTTTTTGGATGTCATAATTATGTACATTTATCCGACGCTCCTGCGGTGATGGAAAACGGACTTTGCTTGAGATATCGACACCGAGAATCCCGATACTGTCAGAGATTTGAAGGGGTACTCCTTGGAACTGAGGCGCTATAGAAAAGGGGATCTTCTTGGCAGTGAAAGTGCATACTCGCGTCTTTGTGGGGTTGAACTGAACTAAATTCAATCCCCCCCAGTCTGAGGCTTGCCCTAAAAAATCCTCAACTTCGGACACAAATTCTGATCGTCTCTCCAATGCAGAGTTCCGGGAGACCTTCTGATAGCTGGTATATCGCGCATCGCCGATTTTTTTTAATGCAACCCTTGACTCAGAGACGCGACATTATTGATCTGACATTCTTACACAAATTAGGTACTTCACAATAACGTTGACTGCCCTAACCTGTTGACTCAATTTAAGCTCAGAGTCCCCTATAGGTATCCTCGAAAGCCTTTTACTCCATTTGCGCCTCCTTTTCGTAGAACCGTTCTGGGAACTAGCTCGCCTGTACCCCGAATATGTAAATTGGTTAATGAGCGTAGTGATCTGTTAGACATCTTTGGAGATACTTTTAGTAAATTTAAGTTCTATTTAATTTGGATCTCGGCCGATATGGCCAACTCTCTCTAACTTTTCTTTAAGTCCATTAATTTAAATTATTGTATTTTTTATATTTTGTATTTGTTAAACAAAATTGTTACATATTGCGTTAGTCTCGTTCGGTTTACTTATAGTATTGTAAACAAAGTTATATTGATATTTTCTTTATTAAGTAGGTATATTATATTAGCATGTGGTGCTTTCCTTTAATAGTTGGTGCATCTAGCAAATTAAGTAATTAACATGATTGTATTTTGAGTGTTGATGTAACCAACCATGAAGAGCCATTTATAAATAAATAAATCACCGGTGCTTTCATCCGCATAGCAATGAATGTTCTCTATAGACAACAAGTCATTGATAAGCAGAAGCCTTGTGGGACACCAGCATTAATGGTTCTGGTTTCGGAGGATGAGCCATCGCATCGACGACGACTTTAATGCACCGATCATTCAGAAAGCTGGCAATCCATCTGCAAAGCCTCCCGGGGATTCCATCCATAGGTAGGTAAATTCGCTAGAAGAGCTCTATGCCAGACCCCGTCAAATGATTTAGCGATATCGAGTCTGACAGCTAAGGCTTCTCCGTTGCTTTCTAAGGCCTCGGGCGATTCCCCCTTGGCGACAGTTCGACTCATTGGTCGGGCTGGCCCGGGCGCGTGGGTAGTGGAGTCGCAGCGTGAACCTTAACTAGCGCGCCCATAAGGACAGGAAGAACACCGGGGTGTTTTAGTAGGTAGGCCTGGCACTCTACCGGGGAGCCCCACACACGCTCGCCGTCTAGCCCACGGCGGGTACGGTGCGGTCACGCATTTCCTCCCGAAAAAAAAGGTATTTTAATAGTTTGCTGTTGATGACACGCTCTAAAAAAGACAATATAGTCTAGTGAGGCAAAGAACTCTAGAATATGATCGCCTAATTAAAACCGCAGTGTGAGCGAGATAGCGTTATAAGCTGCAATAGCTCTTACCTATTTCTGCCGCAAAGCAGTTGTGCTTGCATCGCTGTTTTTTCGGTTTAGAAGGTAAGACTTCTAAACCGAAGTTTTACTTGACCATCTTCTGTGTACCTTATTCAAATGCAAATAAACGATTTCATTCAAATAAACGATTTCATTCATTCATTCATTTCATTCATTCATAAGATGTGGCAGTGAAATAACTGGGTACCATGACTTTACATCTTAGGTATGACATAGGTAAGTTGGCAACGTACACTGTGGCTCATGCGGGGATGGCAGATTTGCTGCGAATCTCCCAGGAACCACGTGCACTGGTGACTGTTACACTTACCACTAGGTGGGCAGTATGCCTGTTTGCCAACTAAGTTGTATAAAAAAAACCAAAACGTTAATAGGCCTTTTTATGACAATATCTACTAATCTATCTAATTTCTATCTTAATCGATGTATAATAGTGACATAATTATTAAATTTTCTAAAAGCTATTTGATTAGATTTGGTAATCTTGAGTGTTATTGCGAAATATTAAAGTGGGTTTCGATAATATCTCCAATGATAAGTTAAAACTGATGCATGTGTGTTGTATTTAGGAAATACCACTTAAAAATATATCGATGTTTATATTCGATAGGTTTTATACTTCGCATCCCATCCCAGCATAGATGTACAAACAACAAGATAGCGACGAAAACATCGACATTCTTTAATATCCACTCAAGTTTAATATAACTTTTTTTCCACTTTAAAGCAGGCAATTTAAAAAAATGTAAACCTTTAATTCTTATATTATTTTTAACTTTTCAGTGTTTTTGAAGTCGGTTTTTATTTTTTGTAAAATATTGATTATTTTTAACTTTTTAGTAAATGCAATCTTTTTAGTGAAACCTCACCTTTGGTGAGCTGATATTATTTTGGGGTTTCTCGTTTCTCTCTCTTTCGTATTCAATTAGCGTTTCCCTCGATTTTCATAGGATCCCATGATCAGATCCTGACTTTGGTAACCTTGGGACCACCCCAGGAGTATACTCTATCGAATTCAAAAATAATTTTAGAAAATCGATCCACAATTAGTGAAGTAATCGCGTAACATACATACAAAACACGTTGGACACACCTTAAAATTTAAGGGTTTTCCTTGATTTTCATGGGATCCCATTATCAGATCCTAACTTTGTTGACCATGGGACCACCCTTGGGGCTTACTCTATCGAATACAAAATTTCGAAAATCGGTCCACAATTGGCGGCGTAATCGCGTAACATACACATACGCATCGAATTGAGAACCTCCTCCTTTTTTGAAGTCGGTTAAAAAAGCAAGGTAGCGTTGTGGACTCGGCACATGCCTTCCAATCGGGAGGTCCGGGGTTCGAGATCGCCAAGTACCAATTTGTTTTTCGAATTTCTTAATTACACTTGTCTGGCGCTCCTACGGTGAAGGAAACCATCGTCACAGATAACATAATACAAGTCCATCGTGAGGCAACCTGCATGCATAGGCAAATCATGAACACTGTGGAACTTTGTTGTAGAAAGCTGAATGTACATTCCCCACGAATTGAATTGATTTTTTCTTCACCAGTCACATTGGCCAGTGATATATCTATACTAATATTATAAAGAGGAAAGATTTGATTGAAATCTTTCCTCTTTATAATACAAGGGACAAAAGGATGAATCCATGTCCCTGTAGACGAATAGCTGGCGGAGGCGGGCATTTGCTCAGACAATGCTCAATCTGCTGCAATTTGCTCAACCTACCATTTGCCCAACCCAACCTGGAATTTGCTCAACTCTACCACGCACAAGGGCTGGGAGAACATCGGGGGGTTTAGTGGGTAGGCCTGGCACTCTGCCGGGAGAGCCCCACACACGCTCGTCGTCTAGCTGACGGTGCGATCACGTATTTCCCACGAAATAAAAGGACGGGACATGTTATGAGCGTCAGTGTCTACGACACAGATATATATAACCCTTCTCTCTGAGCATTCCAGACGCCACGGCAACATAGGTCAACGACGTCTACAGTCTCCTTCGAAGAGGATAGGTTCTTGACCTTAAATGAATTGAATTGATTGAAGAAAAGAAAAAAATAAAAGTCAGTGTGTTTACGTTTTTGTTACATTTTATTGATATAATTTTGTACAAATAACGGCGTATAATACATCGGACAGGTCTCACATACAAAACTAATGCTAGACAAGCTATTCATATGTCACAAGATCTACATTAACTATTACTTCATTCAATGTACAAAATAAGTAAAAAATGCAGCTGGTATACTTGTACATTTAGTATGCGCAATATAAAGTTCATTTAACCAGTCAAAATTTCAATTTCAGACAAAAAACGTTCATTTATTTTCTTTTAAGTTCACGAATTAATTCAGCCACAATAAATGTTCGCGCGTTTAATAACAACCTTCTTTAATAGAAATCTTAATTTAGATATGCCATTATTATTGCAATTTTGCTTCTTTGTTGACAAGCAATTCGTTTTTTTTTATAAATATAAACGTAAGCATTTAATGGAATCAACACAGATTTGCCATTTTTATGTGATCACACCCTGTGAAATAGGTAGATAATTGACAAAAATTATTTGGTGTTAATGAAAGCCCTGTACAGGGTTCATAAACATTTATTTTAATTAATAAATAACTTCAATGCGGTTCGATTGTTTATTGAAGTAATGTTTTAAGACTTGGTTACTGTCATATTTTGAGGGATAGTTTTTGTTTTTCTAAAAAAATGCGACCAATTTACTTAGGTAGGGTGGTACTTAGCTCTAAATACGTAGTATAAAAATCTAGCACAATTTCAGTGAAAATCTGAATGTGGAATAAACTATACTGAAATAACGATGATAATATTTACACGTGAGACAAATGCCGTTTTATTGATAATCGAAGCACAATGCTTCGCTTACAATTTATTTCATTAAACAATCGAGACACATTTATATTTCCATTTTATACATACAAAGCGCATTTAAAATTACTCTACCAGGTAAATATATCTATGATTATCACTAAAGCGGTGCTACGAGTTAGTTGCATAGTAAACTTCATTTACCGAAGCAAAATTAAATGAACTCATTGCAAGTAAAACTACATACTTACGCCCCACACGTAAAAAGTCAGAAATAAGCCCGATTATGTAACTATTGTATTTTAATATATTATCTACTTACAATTCTCTAATACCACGCCCATATGAAAATGTTCAATATACAAACGCTATTGCATGTATACTTATTGAACTATATATAAAAAACACTCACATTATAACAATTTTGTGGTAATTAAGCTATATTATCGTTAAATAAACTTGTAAAATAGGTAAATAAAATTGCGTGCGTACCACTCATATGACTAGAATTTATTTTAGTTTAACATTACAAATAGTTTCCTCTCATATACTACTAGATAGTAAAGCACTTTGAAAGTTACTCCATTATTCATGGATGAAAACAATGAAGTATAAGTATTTCAAACACAATAATTGTATAATAATAGTGTCTCTATAAAATTATGGTATCGAAAGAACAATCTTGATTAATAAAGTTTCTTCAATATCCTTAATCTAAATTGACTAATAGTATTTCATTCAATCATAGTAATAATATTTTTCTTTACTGTTAGACGGCAATTAATATAATACTTTGAAAATTGCAATTTCATTATTGTAGCTTATTGCCTCCGATATTCATTTATACATTGATATGTAAGTACGGAGTTATTAAATTAATTGGTCATTTATTTAAAAAAGCTGTTACCCGGTCAATTAAATTTGCACATTAATGAAACACACATATATACGTACTCTGACACCAACTGGTTCATTTATAGTCCGAGAAGAACTTTAAATGAATCTATGGGGCTACCGATTAACAAATAAACAATTTTATTCACTTAAATGAACCTTTTGATTCATCTAAATGAATTCACTAGTTTTATGGGATACACCTGCCGACGTTGTTGGTTATGGTGTGTGGTAGCTTCGATAATGATAGCGGTATGTCGTAGTCACCGCTGAGAGATATTTGAGATATACATCCGACTAACCCGCTCTTGTATTTACCCGTTGTGTTCATTTCTATAGATGGTAGGCCACCTGAAATTAAATAACATTTTTTACATTTATAATATGAGCCATCATCGGCATCACCATCGGCTCAGCAGTTTTTGTGTTAAAGATTATGAAATATTTGTCTATAGAAATATAATCACACAATTTTTTATTTATAATAAATAATAATAACTCTTTATTTCAGACCTTTTACAGTACATAACGGGTTAGTAATAAAAATTACTTAATACTATGTTAGTGAATAAAATTAATAAAGTATCTCGGACAAAAGAAAACTCATTTGTAAAATGGTAATTTTCCAACACATTTGCTCGCAAAATGGATATAATTTCACCGATTTCAGATACATAAAGCCGTTCACAAAACGTGTGTGTTATAACGCAAATAGTTCGGCTATAGATCTATAACCGTACTATTCACGCCATTGTTTTTTTTATGCTTAAGATAATTTAAAAGACATCAACGAACTACAATGATTTTTCAAACGATTATTTTCATACCATAATTAAGTTTTGTCTACAAAATAACAATGATTTTGTGTTATTTAATTCAAAAATTCAGTTAATCAGTTTTGTTTTTCTTACAAGTGTGTTGAAAAACGTCGTACGATACACGTGCGCACACCAGCTACACACACTCGGCTCTATTACGCCCCCGCCTTCGGTTCGGGATGAAATTTCACCTAGGTACAGCCACCATAACGCACCCATATCGTAATGTACTATAAATACATTGATCAATTCACCAACCAGGTTCTCTGTGTAACATGTAGATGCAACCAATGTTCCAATAAAGGGGAATCATCAATAAATACCGAAAAGGATTACCTACTGATTTTTTTATTACTCATTAACTAAATTGTGTTTAATGTTATCATAAATTCAGAAATTCAGAGTATATTGAAAGTAGCTCAAAATGTCATTATTAAAATCACTTACATATTAAATTTGGAAAATACTAAATCTACATAATTATGTGTAACAATCAATTTTATGTTTCTTACCAATGTAGAGGCCATTTTGTGTGTCTAATTGCTTATGCTTTCCAGGGGATATCTTGCCAACAGAGCCAAGTCCGTCTACCTCCAACACCCCAGCTTGTCTGTTTCTGTAAGTTCAATAAATTATAATTAATTTATTATTTCTATAGCCAATTCGTACTCAATCATTTCCTGTTACGTGTAAGTGTGTGTGTGTGTTTCCTTTCTTTCTTTTCTAAAGGAGCAAGAAATATAGGACGATGGTATAAAATGAGGAAAGAATGATAGAAGCAAAACTGGAAAGTCTAATAATTAATTGATTACCTTGTAGCCCGCGCTCTGTGCCACAGTCCATCGTCTACCTTCGTGTGGTTGGCCACTATCACTACTTCCCCACCGCCCAAGTCGTACCTGTGAAGAACAATAATATCATAGATTCTAATATTCGTTACTATCATTTACATTTACAGACGCATACACAAAATTTTATTGTACGAAGAAATAAAATTACACGACTTATCGAACAAGAAATAAATTGTAATAGGCGGCCTTATTGCTACCACAACTTTTCTTCTTCCAGGCAACTATAGAAGAAGGATGTTTTCGTATTTATGACTTTTGAACAAGCACAAGTCACAAGCACATGTGGACAGTGGACAAGAAGTCCCGCAAAGAGGGGAATTCATTACGATGTAACCTAAACAAAAGTTAGGTTACATCGTTAGTTAAGTTAGTTAAAACACTGTTCACAAAGTTTTAATGATGATGAGGTACATACCGTACATAGCACGAGCGCGAGGAAATCAGCGGACGACGGGTACCTTGTTTTGATGATGATGATAAGGTACATACCGCAGCACGAGCGCGGAGTCCTCGACGGCCAGCGCCAGGAAGTCGGCGGGCGCGTGGTACCTTGTGTTGTTGATGATGATGATGATGATGAGGTACATACCGCAGCACGAGCGCGGAGTCCTCGACGGCCAGCGCCAGGAAGTCGGCGGGCGCGCGGTACCTTGTGTTGATGATGATGATGATGAGTTACATACCGCAGCACGAGCGCGGAGTCCTCGACGGCCAGCGCCAGGAAGTCGGCGGGCGCGTGGTACCTTGTGTTGATGATGATGATGATTAGGTACATACCGCAGCACGAGCGCGGAGTCCTCGACGGCTAGCGCCAGGATGTCGGCGGGCGCGTGGTACCTTGTGTTGATGATGATGATGATGAGGTACATACCGCAGCACGAGCGCGGAGTCCTCGACGGCCAGCGCCAGGCAGTCGGCGGGCGCGTGGTACCTTGTGTTGATGATGATGATGATGATGAGGTACATACCGCAGCACGAGCGCGGAGTCCTCGACGGCCAGCGCCAGGCAGTCGGCGGGCGCGTGGTACCTTGTGTTGATGATGATGATGATGATGATGTACATACCGCAGCACGAGCGCGGAGTCCTCGACGGCCAGCGCCAGGCAGTCGGCGGGCGCGTGGTACCTTGTGTTGATGATGATGATGATGAGGTACATACCGCAGCACGAGCGCGGAGTCCTCGACGGCCAGCGCCAGGAAGTCGGCGGGCGCGTGGTACCTTGTGTTGATGATGATGATGATTAGGTACATACCGCAGCACGAGCGCGGAGTCTTCGACGGCCAGCGCCAGGCAGTCGGCGGGCGCATGGTACCTTGTGTTGATGATGATGATGATTAGGTACATACCGCAGCACGAGCGCGGAGTCCTCGACGGCCAGCGCCAGGAAGTCGGCGGGCGCGTGGTACCTTGTGTTGATGATGATGATGATTAGGTACATACCGCAGCACGAGCGCGGAGTCCTCGACGGCCAGCGCCAGGAAGTCGGCGGGCGCGTGGTACCTTGTGTTGATGATGATGATGATGAGGTACACACCGCAGCACGAGCGCGGAGTCCTCGACGGCCAGCGCCAGGAAGTCGGCGGGCGCGCGGCCGCTCCACGCCAGCAGCCCGTGCGGCGCCGACGACCGGAACCTTATGTTTATATCCAGCGACTCGCTCACCACTCTGTACAAGACATTTTTTTTATTGCAATTAAGTTGGCAAACAAGCAAACTCCACCACCTTATGGTAAGTGGTAACAGTAACCTAACAGTAATACATGTGGCTCCTGTGAGATTCGCAGCAGAAATGCAACCCCCACAAGAACCGCAGTGTACGTTACTAACTTGTGACTTAAGATGTAATGTCACGGTACCCAGTAATTTCAATACCATATGTTACCCTTCAAACCGAAACACAGCAATGCAAGCACTGCTGCTTTGCGGCAGAAATAGGTAAGACGATGGTACCCAAGCACACGATGCTGGTACAGAGTCTCCCTCCGGTAAACAATGCCATTTGTAAACAAAGCCGTCCTCCGGCAAAAGTAAACCGCACATGTAACCTTATCCTCCTCCGCGGTCTAGTGATTGAGACCACCTAGTATAGACCCACAGGTCCGAGGTTCAATTCCCCATGGGAGCAGAGATTCTTTGCTTGTTTTGGTTGGTGGTAGGGCTTCTGAGCCCGCCTGGCTAGCTACCACCGTCTACCTGGTAGCTAGTCAGGCGTTGTTTTGTTGCCATAAAAGCAATGTAAGTAATATTGTTGTGTTCCGACAATTAAAGGTTAAAAATTTTATGGTAAAGCTAGCTTCCATTTCAGCCTTATCATCACATACCATCAGGTGATATGAAGGCCAAGCGATTCTCTGTTATCGATAAAATAAAGCTATGAACTTTTAGGGAAACTATCTATAGTCCGACATAAAAGAATAGGTGAGCAGCAAGGCGAAAATTAAAATTATTGAATGAAAATTAAAAGAAAATCGGATATCTATTCTTTTATGTTGGACTATACATAGTTTGCCTAAAAGTTCATACCTTTTTAATATCTGCACTACATTATCGGCGATGATCGTTGATCGTGTGCTCGTCTATAATCGGCACGATCATCGTGTAAGCATCCACACGTTCGTCTGTTATAAGCAACCACCAGGCGATTCCCTTTGATGCGTGCCCGAAAACCGACAATTCACAGGTCGCAGGCGATCATAGACGATCATCGGCGCGCACAGCCGAGTACAGCCGAGCATGCCCTCTACACAATCGTGCTCGCGCGTAATCGTCTGTATTCGCCGATAATGAAGAGGAGCCAAAATCATCGAGACATCGCCAGACTAAAGTTTACAGCACTGCAAACTTTAGTCTGACGATGTTTCGAACTATTTGTAAAATTCGTGCTTTTCAGTGGTTTTGTGGGTTTACACGCATTAGACCACAAACGCGAAATACCAACTCTACGCAAAAAACCACTTTAGCAAAACACCAACTACACATAACGCCAACAAGAATGTTAGCAAAATACCAATTACGCTAAATACCATATACGCGAAATACCTACTATCACATTTCGCGAAATACCAACCTACATTAGGTACTCCACCCGATTGATGATGATTGAGTTAATGTTGGTGAAAAGAAAATATGGTGCAATGTGAAACACATTTAATATGCATTTTCCAATATATTACGATTTATTGAATAAAGGGTGAAACAACACAACACACACAACCTGAGAATTTCTTCACAGCTGTGTGCAGGTTTCCTCACGATGTTTTCCTTCACCGTAAGAGCATTAAATAAACGTACATATGAAACAAATCACATTGGTACGCGGTGGGGTTCGAACCCATACCTCCCGACTGAGAGGCAACGACCTTATGCACTACGCCATCGACGCTTTCTGATGTTGATTTCTGTTGTTGACAGTTGCGAGTCGGATATTTTTGCCATCAACGGTGTTCCTCAGGGATCTGTCCCATCCGCAACGCTATTTCAATTGCACATCAATGACATTATAATACCCGGTGTCATTGACTCCAAGGACGTTAATCTTGGTAGTCATCATAGACATTATTATAATTATCTAGGTACTTATAAAAATAAAACCTCGTTAGGTAAAGACTGGTTGTTGTTGTGCACCACTTCTATTGCAATCATTTTACAAGTCCCAGTTGGTGTTTGGCGTTTTTGGTATTAACACGTACTGTTAATACCAAACACGCACTGTTTGGTATATTGCATAATTAATAATGTCGCAAAAGACCACAAAACGTCAAGTTGGTGTTTTGCGTTTGTGGTATTTTACGTAGTTGGTATTTAGCGTAATCATTTTTATAAATTCACAAAACACCAAAAAACCTCGGGTTGGTATTTTGCGTTTGTGGTATTATGCGTCTAAACCGTTTTGTGGTTCTAAATATCAAAGTATACAAAAAATCATGAGTGGAAACAGAAAGCTTTGAAAAAAAAACAGCATTGTCGTTCATTTAATCAACTCTTGTGTTAAATTTGGCGCCCAACGTGGTCTTAACGCAGAGTGCAAATCAAGTTTTGGGTTTCGTACAAATTGCGAGAAGCAGTTTCTGCGAGTAATCATACCAACTAGGCAAATTTGGCACTAGCGATTTTAATTTCATAGGCAAACATTGACATTAACTATGCAGACGACAGTCATTTTTATTACGATTCAAAAAGGCTAACTTGACTAGACCCCCCACTTGGATATGCCGTAGGACTCTGGTCTATTAGCGGCTATTCTGCTGGTGTTCCCATACCCGGCTAAACCACCCTCCGGAATCTCCCCTCTCCCCAAGGTGGGCACGGCCAGGGTCAAGAAGGCCAGTTCACCGAACGTACCATCAACGTAAACTTTACATCTAGGAACGCCCATGAAACTCAATTTATCGATTATGGAAGTTAATCGTTTGTAAAAATTACGTAAAAGTATTTTGTGGCGGGCTTAGAGACGGGATGGTTGATTTGTTAATTGTTTACAAGGTTTATGATTTTTGTTTTTTCGAAATGATCGTGTGCTAGACCTAGACACCTAAATTAGTATTAAAAACTCTCAATTTTATAGGTTAACGATAGCCACATGACGTTTTTATTAGACCTTAGGTATGAGACCTGAGATTGAAATTGAAAACATAAAAGACACAGAAAATATAAAAGCTTCACACTTACAACGCTTTCTTACTTACCTTTTCATAGTCTCTTCATCATCTATGTGAATAAAACTATCTGTCCCAGAAAAGCTTGGATAACTATTCGTATCGCCCCAGTTGATTTCGTTCGATGTCAAATACTTGACCTGTATGTACGTTTGTCCATCGTAAGGCGCCTCTGTAATGACATCGCTATTTCTTTCCAAACTATCTTGTATGTACTGATACTTTTTGCTAGCGTAATATTTTTTCCTTTTAGACTTCTCTGATCTTGTATGTTGAACGTGCTTCTTCGATTTGTTCTTGTGATATTTCGTTTTCGGGCCTTTCTTTGCAACTATTGCGTGATGGAAGTCCGTGGCCGTTATATTTTGTGGGTAAATCGGGACCGGTTCCAGTATTTCCCTGCATTGGGACTGATCTCTGTAAAAATGAGTTAATTATCTATTATTGACTTCTTTCAAATAAAATTTTCAAATCAAACTTTCGAGAAAAAAGATTTTCGCATGGACATGGACTTTGACCTGAAAATAGTTTGTCCCAAGGGTAGACTTGAAGAAACTACGAATTGTTCTGTTGAAGATATTGTATCTCTATGCGTCGTCTCGTCTATTCGGTGGTCTATGTCAGAATGAAGTAATATTTGACTTAGGCATTGTTGTCAATTAATTATATTATTGTATGTCAATATATAAAATAGTGAGAATGATATGCACATTGTTTAAATTTTACTCCTTTTAGTACTCCTTTTACAACAGGTTATGGGCCCAGCGCCCCAGTTTCGTTGTGACTAAAATTTTAGGAGATTTGTAAAGTTTGAGTGCAGAAAAATTTCGATCTCTATCAAAATGCAGAAAAGTGAGAGTATTGGTATTGCGAAGTTGTCAGGACAGGTCAACTACGGGACCTGGGCGTTCGCTACGCAGATGTACCTCATAGATCAAGATTTATGGGATTGCATTGATGATTCGTTTGCTCTAGACACTGAAAAGGGGAAAAAGCGAGATGCCAAGGCAAGAGCAAAAATTTGTTTGTTGGCTGCGGAAAATGTGTACCCCCTTGTTGCCGAAGCTAAGACAGCATGGGAGACGTGGCTCGCTTTACAGAAAGCATACGCCGACTCCGGTTTGATGCGGCGGTTAGCTTTACTGAGAAAGTTGTTCGGGCTTAAGTTGGTGAATTTCCCAAGTATGGAAGCTTATGTCACTGAAGTCCAGGCTATACAACAAGCGCTACAGTCTATTCAGTCTGCATTAGATGATGAGTTTATTGGAATCATAATGTTGGCGGGACTGACGGACAAATATAATCCGTTAGTGATGGCGATTGAACATTCTAGTACAAAGATATCATCACAGTTAGTTATATCAGCTTTATTGAAGGAGGGACAACGTCACTAGATATCGGAAGATACCAGTGAAAAAGATGATACAGCTCTGGTTTCGAACACCACCAACAAGAATAGAGAAGGAAGAGATCGACAACGCAGAGACAGAGAGATTATCTGCTATCAGTGTAAGAAGAAAGGTCACTTCAAGTGGCAATGCAAACAGATGAAAGCTAAGCGAGGAAATCAGGAAAATTTTTCTATGATGGCTGAAGCTGATGGTAAAGTTAGTAAAGATATTATTAGTTCTGATTTTTTTACGTTCATATCAGTTACAGATGGAAGTGGTAGCTGGGTGATTGATTCGGGTGCTACGTCCTACATGACACCTAACAAATCTATGCTATGTCCGGTGAAGTCTTATTCGAAGTCCATTACATGTGCGAATAATGACATAATTATTGCGACAGCTCAAGGTACTCTAGGACTTAAGGTACGTCATGAGGGCCATACCACCAATTTAAAGATGAATGATGTATTAGTTATTCCGGAATTAATCACGAACTTAATGTCAGTTAGTAAGTTTGCAGATGATGGTAAAGTAATAGTTTTTAATAAAAATAAAAACTGTAAAATATATAACAATGTAGATGTGAAGGGCACTCCTTTGTTAGCAGTACCACGTAAAAATGGACTTTATATTTTAGGTTCAGAGAGTAGTAAGGCGACAATTTTCTTAGGGAGTCAATGTGATGATTTTGACTTGTGGCACCGTAGATTGGGTCACTTATCTCCTAGTCAGATGGAAATTTTGAGGAAGATTGTCAAAGGTCTATACTACGCGAGAGACGACAAAGACCCTTGTGACGCTTGTAGTCAAGGCAAGCAGTGTGTACAAAGATTTCTAAAAGGTAAGAAAAATAAAAGAGCGTCCAGAGTGTTGGAGCTTATTCATAGTGATGTTGCAGGTCCGATTGATGTAGAGACTTGGGGTGGAAATAGATATTTTCTATTATTTATTGATGACTTTAGCAGAAAAGTTTTTGGGTACGTTATCAAGTCTAAATCGGAAGTTTTTGAAAAATTCAAGGACTTTAAGGCACTGGTGGAGAATGAAACAGAGAAGAAGATCAAACGTTTTAGGAGCGACAACGGTTCTGAGTATATGAACAAGGAATTCCAGAAATTTCTTTCTAAACATGGAATTCAACACCAAACAAGTGTACCGCATACCCCGCAACAAAATGGAGTTGCTGAAAGAACCATAAGGACCATTACTGAGAAGGCTCGCTGCATGCTGCATGACAGCAGACTCAGCAATAAGTTTTGGGGAGAGGCAGTGGCAACGGCTATTTATTTGAAAAATCGCTCTTTCTGGTAAGGTTCCTGAACAAGTGTGGACAAATAGGGATGTGGATCTTTCAAACTTGAGGGTATTTGGTTCTACGGCACAAGTTTTGATTAAGGACAATAGTAGAAAGAAATTCGACTCAAAAACTCGTGAACTCACTTCCGTTATTTATTGACATGAAGAATCCACGAAGAAAAATATTTGCGCGCGATGCGGTGTTTAAAGAGAAGTCAAAGGAGAAACGTTTAGATGTCTCCAGTACGGCAAAAGTTCAAGTTGAAGTTCCAGTTGATATCATTGACGCTAATGTGGACACTTCAGGAGTTGAGGACACAAAGGCAGTTCCCACTCATGAGATTATTTTAGAAGAATCTGAAGATGAGTTTCATAGCCCATAGAATACAGATGTTGAAGACATGATGGAGCCGGAGACAGAATTAGAGAGAAGGTATCCTCTGAGAAACAGAGTTCCTAGAACGGATCCATGTATGATTTATAATTTTCACGTTTCGGGAGAAACTGATCCTTTGTCAGTGAAGGATGAGATAAAGCGTTCAGATAAAGGTCTTTGGAACAAAGCTATGCAAGAAGAGTATGATTCCCTGATAGAGAATTGTACATGGGATTTGGTTGATAGGCCTAGAAATACTAATGGCCTGGTCAAATGTAAATGGCTTTTCAAACTGAAAATGCACGCTGATGGAACTGCACAGCGGCTTAAAGCCAGGCTTGTGGCAAAACGCTACTCGCAGAAGTTTGGGGAAGACTATACTGAGATATTTGCCCCGGTTGTAAAGTTGTCCTCTATTAGGTTACTATTGGGTTTATCAGCAGAGCTTGGGTTGAAGGTGCATCATATAGATGTTACTACAGCATTTCTCAACGGCGATCTTGAAGAAAACCTGTACATGGAACAGCCCGAATGTTTTGTGAAACATGGCAATGAAATGAAGGTATGTAAGCTAAAGAAGGCGATTTATGGCCTGAAGCAAGCTGCCAGATGCTGGAATGTCAAGGTACACAAGCACATCCTGAAGATAGGATTTAGAAGATCGAATTATGATTCTTGTGTGTACTTGAAGAGAGATAAGGATAAATTTCTAGCAATTGCATTGTACGTTGATGATTTTTACATATTTGGCAGTTCTGTGGGGGAAATAGATACTGTCAAGGAAGAAATTGCGAAGGCTTTTAAGATCAAAGACTTGGGTGAAGCAAGAGATTGTTTGGGAAAGCAAGTAGTTCAAGAGAAGAATCAGATCAGCTTGAATCAGACGAATTATATTAAGAAGATCCTGCACAAATATGGCATGGATGAAAGCAAGCCTGTAGGAACACCAATGGAAGTAAATTTAAGACTTGAGAAGGGAGATAAGAATGATAATCCTGAATATCAACAAATAATCGGTTCGTTGATGTATTTATCCTGTGGCACAAGACCGGATTTATCACTCGCCATAAGTTTTTTAAGTCAATTCAATAGTTGCTGGAACAATGAATATATGTCAGCACTGAAACGAGTACTCAGGTATTTAGAAGGGACTCTTGATTATAAACTTGTTTTCAAAAAGACCGGGAATCCATTAACTGCATTTGCAGATGCCGATTCGGGTAGCAACACTGATGGTCATTCTTTTACGGGATGTGTCCTAGTTTTAGGTGGTGCTGCAGTTTCCTGGCAGACACGTAAACAGCGATGTGTGGCACTCAGTACTGCTGAAGCAGAGTACATTGCTATTTGCGAGGCTGGTAAAGAAGTAGTTTGTGTGAAAGGTCTTTTGGGTGAATTGACTGGTGTGAATGAGACGATTGATGTTTTTAGCGATGGTCAGAGTGCTAGTAAATTAGTTTATAGTCCTTCAGTAGGTAGGAGGTCTAAGCACATTAATATTAAGTATCATTATATCAGAGAGTTGGCAGAATCTGGTGAGATTTCTATTAAGTATTATAATACTAGTTCAATGCCAGCCGATGCGCTGACTAAAGGGCTTCCCAAGGCCAAGTTTGTTTTCTGCTCAAGACGCATTGGGATTCAGTGGGGGTGTTGAAGATATTGTATCTCTATGCGTCGTCTCGTCTATTCCGTGGTCTATGTCAGAATGAAGTAATATTTGACTTAGGCATTGTTGTCAATTAATTATATTATTGTATGTCAATATATAAAATAGTGAGAATGATATGCACATTGTTTAAATTTTACTCCTTTTAGTCCTCCTTTTACAACATGTTCAAACAAGGAATCATTGACAATTCCTGACAAATGATGTCTCAAATACAAACTACTCGTAGTTAATATTTTAATAAGTACTTGCATTTTTGCAGGAGAGCTTTTTGATAAGCAAAATTTGGTTTATTTATATTACACTAGAGATCTTTGTATTGTAGGAGGTCTATCTCCAAGAGTGAGCGTTTCTCGGTTAAAATGATTATGATATTGCAGTAAGGGGTTTATTGTTTAAGTTCATTCAACCCATTCAAGTACCTGGCACAGCTAGGTAAAGGTTTCTCTTTAGAAGAGGAAGAATTGGCTTGATGCATCATGCTGACTGGCCAGAGGGGTTAATTTCGAGTTTTGTTTCGAGTTCGTTTCATTTCGTCTTCATTGTACTCGTACCTAATGTAAAAGAACTTACGAGCACGTGTTGTTGACGGAGTCCTCACAATTGTCAACGTTAACGCCTCCCAACGCTGAAGACACCACAGATAACTCTTCGTCGTTGATCACCAACTGGAAATGATAGTTATCAATGTCAGATTCGTTATTTTCCACGTAATACCAGCGAGAAAGTTTATTTGTTTAAAGATGACTTCTAATTCATTCACAGAAAAAAGACCTAAGCGTATACTTCGAAGGATGAGGCACTTTATAAAAAGCTGCTGATACAGCGGTTATTTCCTCGCCAATTAAGTAATGTCTGTGCTTTCAACATTGGAAGGTCATCGGTTAGTTTTTTGCGGATAAAGGACCTGAAATCTGAAGCGCCATCCTCAGAGACAGCATCAGAGGGTGATGCACTGTTAACTTTCTCTCTATTCCCCGCGAGACCATGAACCGAGTGTCCAACGGAGATTTACCTCTAGTCGAAAGGCAAGAGCTAGTCAATATAACTTACTTGTCCAACGCATCCACTGAACGACGTCCTAAGCGCCAGCCGCGGTGGCAGAGGATGGGGGGCTCCCCCCAGCATCATAGGTTGGTGAAGCGTTAGCTTCCTCGCGGCCCCTCGCGAGACCACGGACCGCGTGGCGTCGGTGATGTCGCGCGGCGACGTCGTCCTGACGCGCAGCGACGCGCGCCTGCCGGACCGGCTCACCGACACGCGGTGCCATGAGTTCGGTTGCAATGGATACGCTGACCTAGAATTATTTTATAATTCAAGTGAATAAGCTATAATAATTATTGCAAACTAGACCTTTGTACAGAATATAACAAAGTAAATAAATTTTAAGCGTTCGTATTCATCCAGCGTCGGTGTCGTGCGTCGGCGGCGCTGTGGTCTCGGCACTGGACTGTGCCCCGAGTAGAATCGGGAGGCCCGCGATCAATCCTGCCATGTACCAATGTGTTTTTCGTTTCACGAATTTCATAAGTACATTTATCTGACGCTCGAAGGAAAACATCGTGAGGAATACACCTGCGAAGTAATTCAAAGGTGTATGTGAAGTCAACCATCCGCACTGGGCCAGCGTGGTTTGACTATGGCCTAATCACCCTAATATAATTAGTTAGGGTAGGCTCGGGCCCCTCGGTGGGGACGTATATGAGCTGTGATGGTGATGGTATTCATCCAAAGTGTTGATGCTGCAATAACTAAATAAGTTATTAGATGTCGCTAAGAGTCGATAGTGCTACTTCGGCATACGAGGGACGCTGACATCTGTCTGAGTTTTTATTTCAAAGTTAATTTACAAATATTTTGTATTCAAGTATTAGTCTAGTATAGCACCAAGAAAATAACGAATATATCAAATAGCTAATCAATATGTGTTTTAAGTATCATTTTACCTTTTTGATACATTTTGTATAATAATTGAAAGAACTTACCGTACTAACGCGATGCCAGACCCGAGATCAAACGCAAACTCGACGTAGTATTCTCTCAGGTGCAGGGAGAAGAAGTCCCCATCACCACTGGCATGTTCCGAGTTGTAAAGAACTAAGCCGTCAGCATTCGTTGGCTTCAGTGTTATCTGCAAAGTGTTATTCACCGTGTAATTTATAGCGTGTAGCGTCGGTGGCGCTGTGGACTCGGCACTTGCCTTCCAATCAGGAGGTCGGGGATCGAGACCCGCCATGTACCAATGTGTTTTTCGTTTGGAATTTCATATGTACATTTGTCTGATGCTCCTACGGTGAAGGAAAACATCGTGAGGCAACCTGCATACATCTGCGAAGAGATTCAATGGTGTATGTGAAGTCAACCAATCCGCACTGGGCCAGCGTGGTTGACTAAGGCCTAATCACCCTAACATAGGGTAGGCTCGAGCCCCTCGGTGGGGACGTATATGAGCTGTGATGATGAATTTGTATAGAGAACAAATTTATTAATTTGTTATGTTGTTATTTTATTGATATGTTATTAAATATCCCCATTCGAAATTTTATATGTAGATTTTAATAATTTTTATTAATATAAATTATTCTTATAGACTTTAATAATTTTTATTAATATAAATTATTCTATAAATTATTCTTATATACGTAGATTTAACTTATGAAACGGTTAATATTAAAATTAGTTATCTTTAAAGACTTAAACTGAGTGGGTGAGCATTACCTCAAGGTACTTTCATTCACCGTACATTCTATCATAAAATTATTTATAAAAACCTATTATTAGTAATGTTTGCATTCCTTGGAGCAACCATGAAAATAAACTGTAAGCATCGTGAGATAATTTCCATTTCCAATACTTTACAGAAAGCTTTTGCTCATTTTCTTAACAAGAAACAAATATTGTTTTCAACAGAACTATCGCAAAGTTAGTTCAATCGCTGCTTCGTAAAAAGACGATGACCTATAAATATGTATAAATGTACGGGTAATTTAAAAGTTTCTTCAAAAATGTACACTCAATTAAAAAGTTTCTTCTAAACGAACTTTGTCAAACAGGCCCGATACTTTGTAATAAGTATTCGGTGTGATTGGTAAAAGTAGTGAGGGAGTTGTAGACTCAAATGAAACGGTTAATGAATATTAAACTGTTTGTATTATAGCATCGTTGAACATTGAAAGACAATTTTAATTTGAGCATTTTGGCAAAGAGCCATTTTAATATTGAGTCGGCTGTGGTTTATCAGTAGAATCTTCCCACTGAGGGTAGTCTAGTATGTATTTCAAGATTTATTAAAAACTATATTTTCAGAAATAGTAAGATTGAATTCCGCTGTTATTATTGTGATAAATGGGAAAATGAGGTAAAAATTTAGCGCTCTAATAATTTAACACATTCCAACCAGTACCTTTTGTCAGCTGCTTTAATTTCCCACAATATTCACCGAAATTCCTAATATTATTTACGCTACGAAAGTTATTTTCTCCTGAGAGCTTTTAAAAAGACTCGAGGCTTGCCTTGTTTAAAAATTATGTAAAAAGTACTCTTAGCACTTTGTCACGTTAGGTGGGCACTTATTCTTGGTCGTATCGCCATGTTTATGGTAATTTATTTTGAAGAACTTAAGTGGGTCTTAAAATGAAAGTATCTTAGTCCGTTCTAGTAAATTTGGGGATACGGTTTAACTTGTTGAAATACGTTTTTGAATTGCTGCGAAAATGTTTATGTCTTCATCTATTATTCTGACGATGTTCTCACTTACAGCCTTTGTGTCAAGTTCAGAATTTCAGTTGCGAATAAAAAGACACTTTTTCATTTCCAGTCTTGTCCTATTTCCATATTAGTAAATAATTTATAAGATTGATTTGGATTGACAATTTTCACTTCTTCGTAACAGCAACGAAACTAAGTGAACGAAAGAATTACAGATATTTTTTAAAAGTTAAGAGTAAAGATAACATTTTTTTATTTTATATCTAGACTCGGTTGCACACATCATTTTTTACACACTACAGGAAAGCTCTTATTCATTTCACCTGATGGTAGACTGTTCTGTTCTGTTTGGGTTTTTGAGTGTAAAAGTCTATTATATTGCCGTTTACAGTGAACAGGCCATTTTAACAGTATATTTACACATTATTTCTTTGAACTGATCTTTGAGTTGAAATTTGTAGATTGTTAGCTTTACTATTACTTTTCATTGTGTAGATCGGATTGTGTGTCTTTCAAAGCGATATTCAGTGACGGCGGTCAATATCAACAACCGAACGATCAGGCGCCGGACCTAATTCCAGGACTCTGTTTAACGTACCTTCCTAAACACGGCGGAGCCCAAGACGTTTTACGTTTTTGGTCACTAATTATAGGCCTGACAACAGCCAATGTTGCTAAACTTTAGCAATAGATGACTGAGTACACACTCCATTGCATCACGCCTTCATTAATCCAGTATTATTATAGTGAGCTCAACAAATGACTCCATCCCATCTACTGCTAACTGCAAGTGGAGTCCAATTGCGAAGATAGCTAGTGCAAGAGAGAGAAAACACGCTGCTTTTGCCACATTCACCTTGCCAACCGGTAAGGCGATTCTCCACGCCTCGTTTAAAAGGATGCAGGGTTAAAAGAAAAAAGGGAACTCGTGCCCTGGCAAAGTGTTCCATTTTGTAAAAGAACGACACAGAATTTTAGAAAACAATCACTTTTTACCTGTATATCAAGCCATGATTGAGCAGAGTTTCCCAAACCAGGTAGACGCAGATACGATGATCCATTGAAACGGGGTACCTGATGATGAAAATTAATTTGTGTTACTTTTCATGTTAAAAGGTGATATCTAGGGTTAAAACTGAAAATGTCTAGTTTTTGATAAGATATTCGAGCTTACAAGAATATTTCATATCCAAAGAATTTGCGATTTATTGATTCTATTGCCAATAACATTTAAGACTACATGCGAGGAATTTCCACAGTAAATCCTACAACCAAAAGTTCAAATAAAGACTAATGAATCTAGTTAAAAATCTAATGACATGTCAAAGAACAGATCACAATGCAATTTAACTGTTCTCACCTTCAAATCCAAAGTAATTTCACACTTGTCTCCAGCGTACCCGAGCGGACACAGGCATGCGTTTCCGACACAGCCGCCGCCATGTTGACACTCACACTTGCCATCACTTTTATCCGTTTTCATCACACTGCCTTCATCAGCTTTCGCATTTTTACTGAGATCAACGTTTACTTTATTAATTTTACTACCGTTATGCGCTTTTATTTTTTTAACTTCGTTAAATTGTTTATTAATAAACTGATTAACGGAATTGTCTAGCTTGTTGCCGTCGTCGTATTTTCGCGAGTCGCGCATCACAAGGTCGTTGTCCTCGAAGTTGACGATATCGTTAATGTCGTAGACGGCGTGGGAGTCGATTTCATTGCTGTGCTTGTGAGGGATCGTTTCGCTGGTCGTGACTTCTGGGATGGGCTTCCACGGCGCTAAGGTTGGTGCGCATTCTCCTGGAACAATGAAATTGCATTTTTCCTTACCGAGACAGCAAAACATTAAAAGGCGCAGATGGAAAAGTTAATCTTCATATACTTGCTATCTTACAATGTGATTGTTGAATTACAACAATGATGTTAATTCTACTGTTATAGTGACAAACTAAAGAAATTTAGTTGTAGCAAGCCAATCAGATTTACGAGTAGATCACTTCAACCGGAGAGGGTAGAAGTGATCTACTTAGAAGAGGAGCATATTATAAAAAAAGATGTGTACAAGCGACGGTCATATGGCATTTTAGTCAACCATTGATCTAACTGAGAATTAAGTGCAGGGCTTTCTGTTATCGGACAATGTTTAATTAATAGTGTTGGAAAATTAGGCATTCAACTTCAATGATTTTATGAGCTCAGAGGGAATTGTTTTCTACAAAATAAATTTGTTGTTATTTGTGCTTAGGGGAAACTTGTTCCAATGTCTTATTGCGGTGACCCTAGAGGAATAGACAGGAACTTATAAGCTTATGAGTGGTACCTTGATTTTAATACGTTGTTTAATTACTAGGTACTTTTTGTTATTTCAAATAAAAATATTTAAATTTTATGTGATCTCATGAAAAAGTAGTTATTTAGTAGGTAATTAGGAGGTACACATTGTTCGGGGCCATCGTGTTTTAAAAAATATACACATCATAGTCCGATTAATCATTGGGAAAACCAATAGTAAAAAGTTCGCATTAGCTAGCTATACGATTCAGTCGGACGACTTGGGGGGTTATTGTCTAAGAACAAATCTATCACGATCGCCTTTAATTTGTCAGCCATTGCGTGGTCAACACAAGACTGCGACGACTTCCTTTTTTAAAGCAGTGATAAATAATGTATTGCGATTGTCAAATTGAAAGCGATAGCTATAGATTTTGAGTTACACAATAAAAGGGGCCGGTCACGGACTAAGGTCGTCAAATTATTAAAGTTTGATTGTTACATAGAAGTAAACGCGTAGTCCGATTAAACGAACGAAGCGGTCTCATGAGATTGTGTGTATGGTGTAGTTAATCAGACTTAGATATTTTCCAAAAACCTGGCAAAAACCTAGCAAAACATTAAACAGTAATTAATAAGATTGTTTTTATACAACTAAGTTGGCATACGCGCAGGCTGCTCTCACTCCTGTAAGATTTGTAAATTACAACACCTTTTTAAAACGCGAAATATGTCGGACTCTTAAGCTGCGACTGGACTAACGACTAAAATGTTGGAGCAAGGGCCGAGGGTGTCAGCCCAAACAGGAGACTCATACATGGCCATACTCCTTACAATGCCATCATACAACTGCCGGATATTGGTATGTCGGACTCTAAGCTGCGACTGGGGATAGGGTACTAACGACTAAAATGTTGGCGCAAGGGCCGAGGGTGTCAGCCCAAACAGGAGACCCATATATGGCCATACTCCTTACAATGCCACCATACAACTGCCGGATATTGGAGCTCGGGCCCCCCAAATTGGAGAAAAGACGGCTAAGCGCGTAGGCGGCATTGAGAAGGCGGCAGATATGTTCGTCGAGCTCGCAACGGCCATCGGTGATCAGACCCATTTATTTAAGGTGTGGCCTTGAAAACCACGGTAAACTTCAGCACCTCTGCTACGCCCATGGAACAAGAGAGGTCTTAAGGCAAAGGCCTTTTTTTTTATTGCTTACGGTGGCAGACGAGCCAGTGGGCCACCTGATGTTAAGTGGTAACCACCGCCCATAGACATCTGCAATGCCAGGGGCACAGTTCAGTCACTGCCTACCTGGAGAGAAGTGCTTTTCTTAAGCCTCGTTTGAAGGAAGACATATCGTAGCGCTCAGAAAACACAGCAGCTGGGAGTTCATTCCAGAGCCGACACGTACGTGGAAGGAATGAACGCTGAAACCGAACTGTGCTAGACGAGATCGGTTCCAGGTAATATGGATGAACTCTACTGCGATGGCGGTGGTGCGGTGGTAAAAAGGTGAAGAGGGCACCATTGCAAACAATTCCTCAGAGCACTCTCCGTTAAAGAGCCGATAGAGCACGCAGAGAGAACCAAAGTCTCTCCTTTGCTCCAGCGTCTCCATTGAAGTCGTGATATTGGGATCACCCATGATGCGGAATACACGCTTTTGCAAGGAGTCAAGAGGGTCGAGCTGATATTTGGGGGCTTCTGCCCAGAGGTGCGAGCAGTACTCCATATGAGGCCGAATTTGTGCTTTATAAAGCATTAGCCAACCTGTGAAAAATCCCTGTGGCTGCAGTCGTGCCGGAGAAGGAGACCAAAGTGGAACCCGGCTGCTGCCGTGGGGGGGGGGGGGGGGGGGGACCGGGAGCCCTTCCGTACGCTGCACCGACAAACCGCACTACCCGCGCTGGTCATCGGCTGATTTAGCATCGCATATTTTTCCCTTTAGCTTTCAGCACAGCGAATTTTCCTAACCTATTTACCTATACCATAAATATTATGAATAGTAAAAATAAAAGGAAAAGTCTCACAGCGGCATCCCTTTCCATGCAGGTGGACTTCTGCAACATTAGGGGAATTCACGCAAATCTCAACGCTGTCCATCAGCACCTTGAGGCAGCGCAGCCGACCCTTTTATTTTTGACGGAGACGCAGATATCTTGTCCGGCTGACACATCATACCTTAAGTATCCCGGCTATGTGCTCGAACACTCATTCCGGAGACTTGCTGGCGTATGTGTGTACGCCCGGGAGGATATCTGCTGCCGCCACCTATATCATTTAGAAGACCGGGACCTGTCTATATTATGGGTGCATGTGGACTGCGGTGGCCACACCCGCGTTTATGCGTGCCAATACAGGTCATAGCGGAGAAGCGGATACAGCTCGATTATTCGAGCACCTGAATTTGACGACTGATAAAGTCCTTGAGCAATATCCCTCCGCCGAGTTAGTGATTTTGGGAGACTTTAATGCCCATCACGTAGACTGGCTTAGTTCTCGGTCCACTGACTTCGCGGGGAGGTGTGCTCACGAATTTTCTCTGGCCTATGGTTTCTCTCAACTGGTCAATTCTCCTACAAGAATACCAGACATTGAGGACCATACGAGCTCCTTACTGGACCTCCTGCTGACCACACGTCCGGACGGTTATTCTATTTCAGTGGAAGCACCTCTCGGTTCTTCCGACCACTGTCTCGTCCGGACCCAAGTTGCCTGCGCGCGGCCTGATCCATCTAGGCCACCCAGTTTGCGCCGCATGTGGCAATACAAGTCAGCAGATTGGGATGGATTGCGAGAATTTTATGCATCGTACCCGTGGAGGCAGCTTTGCTTCACATCAGATGATCCTGACACCTGCGCAGCCGCAGTCACTCAGACAATCCTGGTGGGTATGGAATGTTTTATTCCTAACTCATTAGTAGCTGCGGGGGCAAAAAAACGACCGTGGTTTAACCGGCCTTGTAAGGAAGCTCTACTTCTTAAGCAAGCCGCGTACAAGGCTTGGACCACGGCTCGTAGGACACATGACCCCAATCTAACTGATGTGAAACGCAAGTATAATGCGGCCTCGAGGGCCAGTAAAAAAATTATTGCCAGAGCTAAATTCAATTTCGTCGGCAGAATTGGCGAGCGGCTCGCAAGCTACCCCTCGGGTAGTCGTGCTTTTTGGTCGCTGGCCAAAGCTGCCGAGGGAAACTTTTGTAGGTCGTCCTTACCACCACTCCGAAATGTCAGTAACAACTTGGTCCATAGCGCTAAAGAGAAAGCCGATCTATTGGGTAATCTCTTTGCCTCAAACTCGACTATGAGCGGTGACGAAAGCGCCACACCACCTACCATCCCGTGGTGTGGTCACTCCATGCCGGAAGTCAAGATAACACAGAGTGAAGTTCGGCGGGAGCTACTTTCTCTCGACGTTCAGAAGTCGAATGGGCCACACGGCATACCGGCAGTGGTGCTAAAACAGTGTGCTCCTCCAACACTGTTTCTGCTGCATATCAATGATATGATGTCGCTTGACGGCATCCATTGCTATGCATGCAGACGATAGCACTGGAGATACATTTTACACGGGCCGTGTAAATATCCCTCGTTCCATTGTGGAGGAAAGTCGTGAACAACTTGTGTCTCAAATCGAGAGCACTCTATCCAGAGTCTCCGATTGGGGGCGGGACAATTTAGTCCGATTTAACCCCTCTAAGACACAAGTCTGTGCGTTCACTGCTAAGAAAACCCCATTTACTGTGGCCCCACAATTCCAGAACACACCCTTGACCATCTCAAAGAGTTTAGGGATCCTCGGTGTCGACATCTCCAGCGACATCCAATTCCGAAGTCACTTAGATGACAAGGTCAAGTTGGCGTCCAAAAAACTAGGTGTGCTTAACAGAGCCAAGCGGTACTTCTCTTCAAGGCAAAGACTGTTGCTATATAAATCACAGGTCAGGCCTCATATGGAGTACTGCTGTCATCTATGGGCGGGAGCACCTCGATACCAACTTGGACCTTTTGATTCGGTCCAAAGACGAGCTGAGCGAATTGTTGACGATCCCAAACTCACAAGCGGTATTGAGCCCCTAAGTCTGAGGAGAGACTTTGCCTCATTATGTGTGTTCTACCGCTTGTACAACGGGTTGTGTTCTGAAGAATTGTTCGACATGATGCCAACGGCCACTTTTTATCATCGCACCGCTCGCCATCGGCAGGGTGTTCATCCTCACGGGCTGGAGCCTAAGTGGTCACGCACAGTGCGGTTTGAGAGAAATTTCCTCCCACGCACGCTCCGGTTGTGGAACGAGCTCCCTGCCGCGGTTTTCCCCGGGGAATACAGTATGGGGTTCTTCAAGAAGGGAGTAAATAGGTTCTTAAAGGGTCGGCAACGCGTTTGTGATGCCCCTGGTGTTGCAGGCGTCCATAGACTACGGTAACTGCTTACCATCAGGCGGGCCGTAAGTTTGTTTGCCGGCATCGTAGTATAAAAAAAAAAAAAAAAGCCGCTGGCTTGGAGTGAAGTACTGCTTTGCTCTGTTCAGGACGCCCAGCTTTTTGCTTGCCAATTTGGCTTTGTCCTCCAGATGACTCCCAAACTGCACTTTAGCAGAGATTTCCACACCGAGGATCCCAATACCATCGGACAAATGAAGAGTTACTCCTTGGAACTGAGGCACCACGATAAATTGGTCCTTCTTCGCCGTGAACGCGCACACTTATGTCTTCGTGGGGTTGAACTTGACTAAGTTCTTTGCACCCCATTCGGAGACTTGCCCTAAAGAGTCTTCGACTTCAGATACAAGTTGCAACCGCCATTCATACAATGAACTCCGAGGGACATTCTGGTGGTCGGTATACCGCACATCACCCGTACTGTCATCCGCATAACAATGTATGTTCTCAATGGACAACATGTCATTGATATGCAGAATGAACAGGGTTGGGGAGAGCACCGAACCTTGTGGAACGCCAGCATTTATGGGCATGGTTACGGAGCAGCAACCGTCGACGACTACTTTAATGCTCCTACTATCCAAGAAGCTGGCTATCCATTTGCAGAGTCCCTCGGGTATTCCATAAGATGGTAGCTTCGCGAGAAGAGCTCTGTGCCAGACCCTATCAAACGCCTTAGCGATATCCAGTCCAACGACGAGAGCCTCACCTTTGCTCTCCAGAGTTTCAGCCCAACGGTGTGTCAGGTAAACTAAAAGATCACCAGCTGAACGGCCATGACGGAAGCCGTATTGTCGATCGCTTATCAGCTGGTGCTTTTCCAGGTACCGTAGAAGGCGGGAGTTGATGACCCGCTCCATAATCTTAGAGAGCAAGGACGTTATCGCTATTGGCCTGTAATTTGATGGGTCCGATCGGTCACCCTTTTTGGGAATTGGGTGGACGTGAGCAATCTTCCACGAAGATGGAACCCTGTTGTTCTGATAGGAAAGGCGGTAAAGGCGCGTTAGTACGGGGGTCAGCTCAGGGGCACACGTCTTCAGCACCACCGCTGGGATGCCATCCGGCCCACTCGACTTATGGACATTCAGGAGCTTAAGCTCCCGCCTGACCGCACGTTGTGTAATGCGGATTTCAGGCAGAGAACTTTCACACCGAGAGATGGTGGGTGGTGTGGCTCTCTCATCGTCCATTGTCGAGTTGGAGGCAAAGAGTTGGACCAAGAGATTGGCCTTCTCTTTTGCGCTGTGGGCCAGGCTGCTATCAGCTACACGCAGTGGTGGGAGACTGGACTGGCAGAAATTACGTTGCGCAGCTTTGGCCAGCGACCAAAAAGCACGACTCCCACTGGGATAGCTTCCTAGTCGCTCGCCAACCCTGGCCACGTGTTCCGGCCTAGCAATATAATACGCTGGACTACAAGGGTGGTGTAGACAGACGCCATCCGTAGGACCTCATCACGCTCGTTTCCCCTAGCGGTAACGAGTGACGACAGTATCGTCAGAATAGATAAGAATTTTCAGATATCGATTAATAACCTACATCATATAGATTATAAACCGATAGAACTGCCATAGCAACATTTAAAATTTGAAGTGGAGTTGGAAAATATTTGGGTAATACCGTTCCATAATTAAACACTTGCCCACCGATCCAATAAGGTAGTGTTATCGTTTCATCAATTTTGGATAAAATAATTTAATCGCAACCCGTGTACCCTTTCAAGGGCGTATAACCTTTCCATTACCACTATCATTATGTATTCATGGCGACTTGTCAGAATTCCATTATTACACGACTGCTATCAAAATAGAGGTAGATTAAGACGACCTCATGCATTGTTGCCCAATCCGCTGTTAGCTAGAATGGAGAACCATAGTAATTGTTTCAATATGCGAAATGCGACGTTAGCATAAGTGGATATGTTCAGCTCTGACGCTATGTCACGGAAACGTGTTGATCTTAATAGGGTGGTTGAGTTTCAAATTGCTTTGTATGAGAATACTCTGTATAGCTTTGAATAGGATTGTCTATTAATTTTGTTATTTCTATACGTGTTACTGTAATAAGCTTGGAGAAAGTATAGGAAGCGTCGTCGTGGCACTGTGGACTCGGCACTGGCCTTCTAATTGGGAGGTCTGTGGTTCAAACATCGTGAGGCAACCTACATACATCTGCGAAGAAATTCAAAGGTGTATGTGAAGTCGACCAATCCGCACTGGGCCGGCGTGGTTGACTAAGTCCCAATCACCCAAACATAGGGTAGTATAAGGCTCGAGCCCTTCAGTGGGAACGTATATGAGCTGTGATGATGAAGTATAGACAACTCCAGGTGGCATGTGGCTTCGAAGAGTTGAAACATGGTAGACAATATCCGCATTTATAAATTGCTACTTTTAGTACTTTTCACTTTCATTATGTTAGACAAAATCACCATTAATTACCCCAATAGCGCGGTATTGTATCAACATACAATACAAATAGTTGATGATATTTGAACTATTATTCAAGCTCTATATGACACTAGCATAAAGTGAGACAGCACAACATAAATCCTTAAAATTAATTAAAAAACGCTTATTGGTAAGACAAAAAGAGATGTAGATAAGTATTAAAGTATATCTGTGTATTTTTTCAAGTTTACGTGCGTGCTTTTTCAGTTCGTAGTAAAGTAGGTATTTTTAACTAAAATATGTAATGGCATTGTAAAAGCGAAATAAAAAAATAAGTAATAGGTACGCTGAGATATACGTAAAAGTAGCACAGAATAATGCTATCGCTGATGGTATAAGAAACTTCCAAAGTGGTTTTTTTGGCCTGCGTTTTCAGCAGCCTGAAAACGCACTTCAGCGCATTTCAGGAGGTGCTCTATCACATACTAGAATATCGAAAGTTAACACAAGTTGCCGCTGTTTTCAGGCGCCTGAAACATATTTTCAGTCTGTTTCAGGTCACCCGATCGAACCACACCATAACCTGAAAATCTGTTTTCAGGCGTTTTCAGGACCCCTCATGGGCCTTTGAAGCACAGTTCGTTATACACGGTTATTTTTTTATCACCCTGGAAAATTTTAGGGACGCCTCAGGACACATCCAATATTATATAAAAAATAAAAAAAATGAAATTAAAAATTAAAAAAAAATATAAAAAAAAATAAAAAAATCTCTAAAAATGCTGCTCTCAACTAGTGCAGCATTATTTGTATTTTTTTAAAAATTAATATAAAATTAAGGAGGAGGGTTATTTTTTTTATTTATATTTAAATTATTCTAATACCATGCCGTGAAGCGTCCCTTAAATTTTCCAGGGTGATAAAAAAATAACCGTGTATAAGCAAATTTTCAATAGGAGTGAGTGATATAGCACGATAAGAAAGGGACAACAATAGTAAGCACCAGATATAAAAGATAGTTCGAAATGCATCTAGAAACGTCTAGACGTGCTGGCTGACAAAGATAGAACATGCTGACAGAGACAGAAAACGTAATCGGGCGTACCACGGAACTTTCCAGAAGGAAAGACAAACAATCGACCGGGTATAGAATACTCGAGAATCCAACATTCTCGAATGCCTCGAATATTCATCGGTCCTACTGTATAAGCACGAGGGTGTACCACGGAACTTTCGAGAAGGAAAGACAAACAATCGATTGGGTACGGAATACTCGAGAATCGAACATTCTCGAATGCCCCGAATGTTCACCGGTCCTACTATGCGAGAGCGAATGCGGACGGACCCCTCTATCAGATACGATCGGCCCACTCTGGTCCCCGATCGATTTCAAGCGCCCTAGTTAGCCTAGGGCAGCACTGCATTGTCCCCTCTCCTAAGGGGGCGGTCGTTATCCGATGAAGCCTTAATGACCTTCGGGTTAAAGGCGCAAGGCGGAGTTTGGTCGGTATGAGTCCGACATAATCTGTACGGCCGGACGTGCAAGTATCCATGAGGATTCTTCGCCTACACTCCCGCTTGGGTGGAGAAAAAATGCGGACAGACAGTTCTTTTCAAGTCAGCAAACCGAGCGGATCAAGCGACTTGCTGCGATCATATGCAACTTGGAAGCTTTTATAGTGAAGTGTTCTGTGTCCATAGTATGTTACGTGATATAGTTCAGAGCTTAGTGACGTTATATAAGTAGTGGTTTTCAGTGTTTAGTAAAGAGGCTTAGTTAGTGCAAAACTAAATCCTATCTCTAATTGTTGGTGTTTTCTATAGAACGTAACAATAATTTGGTTTGGTAAGAATAGACTTTCCAAAATAGCTTGGCTATTAAAGAGCGGGGCTAAAGTTATCTTAAAGGTTTAGGGACGCACTTGAAACAGACAAAGGTTAAATTTCATGTTGTCTACCCACATTTTATGATCGCTAAATAAACGATACGATACCCACTGTTTGATATCATTGACGTAATGGTCGATCGATGAAATGGTGGGCCCCCGCTCAACAATTTTCAAACAGTTCGCTCACCACGCTTACTACCATCGCTTACAATAGTATAATAACTGCTGTATGAGTGAGATAGAGCTATGTCGCAATAGCCGCCAGTCTTTCAAGAAATGTGACCCGAGGCCTGTTCTCTAACTACGGTTGGTAACTACAACTGTCATTTTTGAAAGAAACTTTATATCCATTACTACTTTAGTGATCTTATGTGTTCCGGCGGCGTTCATGATAGCAGTAATGGATGTTAAGTTTCTTTCAAAAATAACAGTTCAAGTTAGCAACCGACGTTAGAGAATAGGCCTGCTGGGTCTCTATTTTTGAATCATTTATCTGGCGTCGTACGCTCGTCAAGCCTCAGTCGTCTCCGCTCGATTTTCACTTATTAATTTCGATTTCGATGCAATTCAAACCGATATCGATATTCGTTGAAATAGTATGCAAATTTTTGTCGAAAACGAAACGAAAACCATTAGAAATCGAGCGCAGATGACGCTCGACGCCTGACGAATGATTGAAAAATGAGCCCCAGCCCATGTTCACCAGGTTGTTTCGCCAGGTTCACAATTCACGAACGAAAATATAACTTATCAACATTTTAACTGATTTTCGGTATGCTTTCTTAGAAATCTAAGCGGTTATTATGTTATAACGATAAAAAAGCGAAAATAGCCAAAAAAATGCTGTTTAAAAATTCTCACATGTAGCCCTATTTACTTATGGCAAAAGATGTACTGTACATCAAGATAAATAATGGCCATCGGAAAACATCGGAAACAATCGTCTAACTTATCAAAGACAACTGACAAAAATAAGTTAAGCTCTAAAAATAATTTACAATCACAAGAACAACTCTTGATATAGATATTATCATTAATTATACTAGATGCCTAGATGTGGCGGTGTTTGTACATACGAGTAATTGTAAACTATCTTGCTTCCTTTTTTTAATAATGCAGTCTGTGTTATAGCCAAGGAGGAACATGTTTACTCGACAGTGACTCATTTCACTTTAAAATTATGGAGCACAACAGGTGCGCGGGCCATTACGAAAAATCTAGCCAACTTCTGCGGCGCCATTGTGTTGGGCAGTTATTTTTTATGCCCTAAAGTCTCGGGCGAATAAAGCAAAATTAAATATTTGTGTTGCAACTTTACACGAACATATTTTACCGAGTTTCATCACCACCATCGTCATAATTCGATTAATAGTTTTCGAGTTAAAGAAAATCTCTACATTTGATTAATATTTTGTTTAAGCAATGAAAGGCTTTCTTTATTCTTCGAAATCTGTGTGGAAATGTTTATTATAACCGCTAGCGTGGAAAAGTGATTTGAAATTCGAACGTTTGAATATAGATTGGGAATATAAATTCAAACTTTGTAGTTAAAAACTTTTTCGTTCATAATCGAAAAATCCACATGCTGAAAAAAGATCACATGCTAAATTTGTCACGTCGTAATATTCGAACTTCAAATTTTTGTAATTTTCGTTGTGTCATTTTGTATTCGATGTTGAATTGTAGTAGAAGGTATTTTCTTCGCTGAGGAGATTTAAAAAGTTGTGAGTTGCGCTCGGCTGCAAAGTTTTTTGCCCCTCGTGCCTTTGAAGACCTCGTCACGCTTAGGATTATATTTTTGAATTTAGAATCCTTCGCGTTCTCGAGATTCAAATTTAGCACTAGCGACAAAACCAACTTTGCAGCTATGCATAACACAACTATTTCTCAACAGCTACGGCATCCCGTGGAGTTGTTTACTTCAAACTAGTTAATGAACAGTTAACTGAATGAAATCCGCAAATTTTTTACGGTATGATAATGATATTTCACTATTACCATACCGTAGAAAATTTGCAGATTTAATTTTTCTTTACAAAATCGTTAACTGTGTTCAATAGACTGCCCTGAATTGTTAAGTAGTGTCAATTTTTATATCCTTAACAGAAATTTCCGCAATAGTCCCTTATTCTATGTCCTTAGTGTTGCAACTAATTAATGGCAGAATAGTTTTATATACCGTGCTATAAAGACGTATAATAAATTAAGTAAAACCTAAACCTCGATATTTGTTTCGGCAGTATTAACTTATTCAAATCTAAACTTAACAAATCATTTTTTTTCAGAGATTTAAATCGTCTCTGATTTTTTTATGAATACCAATATCTTTAATTATAATAGTAGGCATACTCATTATATAAGTAAATAAATAAATAAAATCTAAAAAGCAATGTGCATTTGTTGTTAACCACTAAGTGTTATAAACAATTTATTTATATTCATAGAAATGTATTTAGACCTAAGTTAAGTATAGTAGATAATTTTGTTATTTACAGTGGAAACTTGTAAATGACTTTAAAGCGATGTACGAAGTTTTCTTTGTGTTAAATATTATAGTCGATAGTCTTCCGTAAATAAATAAATATTTCAAAACAAAATATAGTACGTAATAACTAGTTCCTGCTATTTTTTAAATTAAAGTAAGTATATCAATATCACAGAGTGTGGATTTGGTCCTAACTTCTCAATGGCAACTTAATTTACTGAAGATTTCAAGAAGAGAATATCTATTATCAATTTGAAGCACTTGGATACTTACTAAGAACATGGTCATCTCAATTCCCGGAATAGCTTCCGAACGAAATTCCTCCGAAGATTTCGCATCTTGATAATTTATCTTTAAACGCATGTTCGATCCTCCCGGGACACAAATAAAGTTTGGACTCGAAGAAAAATGTCATTTATCACAGTGACGCTAAGTCTTTTAAGTTTCCCAAGATCGGCGAAGAATATGTGATAAGTGAACGTTGTTAAGTTATCAAAGTTCCAAGTTCTTTTGAGTTACACTATTTAGCTTTGATGAATTAGAAAAGGTAAATTCACGCCAGTTTTCCCTACTAGTACTAAGAAGTACTACTAGGGGCTCATTTTCGAATCATTCGCCTGACGTCGAGCGCTAGATTTCTATTGATTTTCATGCGACATCCGAAATTCCAGTCGTCGCTAGGCGAGTGATAATGATTTGTAATAGATATAACGTCAAATAGGTACGTGTCACTGTAATTTAGTAATTTTTATCGCCGATTTTTTTCCAATGATATTAATTGGTGACAATTATACATGTTGCGGACACGCACACACACTCACCCTCGCTTCATTCACCATGAGAGGTTTCCACTTCCACATAAGATTAGTTTTATATAAATTCATCATGTCCACCGTACCTACCTTTTAATTGTAATTCAAAATAAGATAAAACCCACTGCACACCGAGATACAGGTTTCCTAGTTCGGGTGCAGAAGTTTTAACTACAATATTGCTATCAAGAGGTTTTGATAGCAATATTGTAGTTAAAACTTATTTATTATTATATTTGGCCAATTGGTCATTGGTCATTTGGTCGTGCTGATGATGGCCGACAGCGCAGCTCCAGGCCGACACAACGCGGTCGGCGTGCAGCACTTGATGGACGAGCTGAGATAAAGGCCGAGACCGTAGGTCGAGGCCTTTACAGTGAGGACAGCAAGGGCTGCAATGATGGCCAAACTGGAAGGCCTAGAGCGTAGCTTAGGCTAGCTCGAGGCAATTATAGCGTGACCAGCGAAGCAGTCATTGTGGACCAAGGCTTGTATAGTTCTTTACTCAAAAATGCAAGTACCTAATCTAAATAAAACCAGCAAGTAATAAAATAGTAGTTTATGAAATAGTCACATAAAAGGGGGTCTTAAAACACTAGTGTGTGTTTAAAATTCGAGGCTTGCCGAGAATTTTAATAGTACCACACGAGTGTTTTAAGACCTAATTATGTGCAATTTCATACACTACTTTATCTACACTCATGCAATCAGTGGTTATCTAAATTAAATAAAAGACACAAAATTAAAACAAAATCAAACTCATTTATTCTAATAATTATTTGCATTTTGAACAGTGCAATTGTGAAACTAATACAGAAATCTAAAACTACATACATTTATATTATTTATTATTTTAACCAATAACAGCAAAATAATGAATGAAAAATTCAGAGAAATGGCGCCAACACCAACATTCTACCGCGCATGCGCTGTTGCACGCGCCGCCATAGACAATGTACTGGCACAAAAGAAAATTGTGACAAAACCTCCTTGGTCGGGCTTCGTCAATCGAACTGTATTTTATTGGAATTCGAGTTACATTAAAGTACTGGTTTTGTATGGCGAACGTGTATTATAATGTAATTTGTAAAAGGCCAAGGGCTTTATAGTCTAAGAGGTCACGGGATTTTTCATAACGATCATGGATACGGTTAAATTTACTTTTATAGTTTGTAGAGTAGTCTATGTGAATGATGTCGGTCTGCCTGCTTTCAGTGGTTGCAACTTCGAGTTATAGAGTTTACAAGAGGCTTCATTGTTGCGAAAAAAAAACGATCAGAGAAATGGTCAGTTTTAGTACATATTGAAAGTATGGCGTCTCCGCAGATGAGACAAGTTGGTCTGGCGGCTCTCAGTGGTTGCATTTCAGAGTTATGATGCGCGCAAGTCACTGCATTGTTGCGAAAAAAAAGGATAACAGAAATGGTCAGTTTTAGTACCTATTCGAAGTATGGTATCTCCACAGGTGAAACGAGTTGGTCTGCCTGCTCTCAGTGGTTGTATTTCAGAGCTATCATTGTGTACGCAATACCCTTATTTGTGGAGAAAGCCTAAAAAATATCGAAAAACATGACAATCGGCGGATTTTTCAAATGCTCATTAACCGCTGCTGTCGTGTCTCGACTTGACACACACAGCGCACCCTCCTCCCCACGCGCCCGGCCCCTGTCTGTGAGCGTGGAACAATCGTTGTGGAAGGGTGCGCTTGGGCATAGATTACTTAATAGTTACTACGTAGCTTGGGCTCGTTTTTGGTGCTTTTAAATACAACTCAACCGTTACTTTCATTTTTACAATAAGGTCGAAAATAAATACTTTAATTTTGTGGAACGCGTATGAACATCCCATAGTACTATTACGATCTAGCCTATTTTACAGCTATTATGTACAGTACATAATTTAATTCGATCTTAATTTGCTAGAGATAAACATGTCTCTAAGAAGTGTCCATTAATATTTTTTTATTGTCTCAATTAAGGCGCCGCTACTAATTCAGTTATAGTTGCAACACTGACCCTACATTGTACTAAATTAAAACTTATTTTTTATCACTCCACTTCATTACACTAGATCGGATGACTTTATCCGTTTTAGTCTTCTTTTCTTATTTGTGTGGTCGAGAAGCTAGACAGCCTCCACGTTCACATGGTTTTGAAGACTTTTTTGGTGAGCTTCGGCGTATGTTTTTATGATGCTATCAACGAACTCTGTTTTAATATCACGAAGGAGGTCGTCATTTCTTACATACCAGAGAGCATTAGTGATGCCCTTCAGCACCTTATTCTGAAATCTTTGGATAATACACCTGTTGGTCTGAGCTGTACAGCCCCGTAGCTGTATTCCACAAGTCCACACTGGCATGAGGACTTGACGATATAGCAATAGTTTGTTAGCTATTTTCAAGGGGGAGTCTCTTCCTATTAGCCAATACATGTCTCTGTATCGTAGATCAAGCTGTTCTCTCTTTTGCTTGACGTGCACCATCCAACCTAGTTTCACATTAAGAGCCATACCATGATATTTGGCAGTGTTCTCATATGGAATTCGTCTGTTAATGTAGATATGGTGATATATTTTCTGTTTGTTACTAAAGTCGATGTGTACTGATGTGTAATAAGACATGGATTCATTCAATTTTATCCTCCATTTCTTTGTCCAGTCATAGATCTTCTCTACAGCATTTTGCACTTTTCTGCTGCTTCCTCATGAGTATCACCGATACCCATGAATGCAGTATCATCAGCAAAGGGTGCAATGGTGTTATTTTCCGGTTCTGGTATATCACAAGTGTATAAAAGGTATAGGATCGGACTTAAAACGCTACCTTGCGGAACACCAGCTTTTATATGTTTCAAATCTGAGAAGGCGTCTTCATGTTTGATTCTGAATACCCTATCTATAAAGCTCAGCGAACTGCTCAGGGAGCATTTGTTGTAGTTTATAAATGAGTCCGTCATGCCATACTTTGTCAAAATCCTGAGCTACATCCAGGAATACTGTTGTGCACACCCTTTTGTCCTCTGGGCATTTTTCGATTATGTTGGTGATTCTGAGCACTTGATCAATCGTCGAATGTTTTCGCGAAAGCCTATTGAATTGAGAAATTGATGGTTTAGAATTAGGTCCAAGTTTTGTATTACTGGCTTTAGTCTTTTTAGTAGGAGTTTCTCGAACAATTTTGACATTACTCATAATAGGGATATAGGCCTGTAAGATGAAGTTTCACAAGGCGATTTCCCTGGTTTCAGTATCATATCATAATGACTTCTGCGACTTTCCACATGGCTGGTACGTACTTTTGCCTTAGACAGGCATTTATAAGAGTTGTTAATTTAACTATTGCCTTTCTAGGAAGTTTTCTGAGTATTACTCCTGTTATTAAATCATAGCCAGGAGATTTTGGCGGGCTGATATTACTTTTGATTTCATTCCAAACTTCTCTCGGGGTATCTTGCTTAAGTTCCACTTGCGACGGCTTGAATTTGTCCTATTTCGCATTTGGAATCTTCATAGTGTCTTTCTTTGACAATAACAGCACTTCCAGCATAAGCTGTAATGTCTGGGTGAAGAGCATGATATACTTTGTACCCCCTGAGCATGACAAAGGAATGATTTGTAAAGTGTGTTAATGCCTATCTTAGGCAAAAGTACGTACGTGGAAAGTCGCAGAAAAGTCGGATAAAATTTAATAATTCCAAGTCTGTACACGTCGGTTTTAGTAACAAACAGAAAATGTATCACCATATCTTCATTAACAGACATATTATACCATATGAGAACACTGCCAAATATCTTGGCATGACTCTTGATGTGAAACTACTTTGGAAGGTGCGCGTCAAGAAAAAGAGAGAACAGCTTGATCTACGATACAGAGACATGTATTGGCTAATAGGAAAAGAGTCCCCTTAAAAATAGCTAACACACTATTGTTATATCGGCAAGTCCTCATGCCAGTGTGGACTTATGGAATACAGCTACGGGACTCAGACCAACAGGTGTATTATCCAAAGATTTCAGAATAAGGTGCTGAGGGGCATCGCTAATGCTCTCTGGTATGTAAGAAATGACGACCTCCATCGGGACCTCAAAACAGAGTTTTTTGATAGCATCATCAAAAAATATGCCGAAGCTCGCCAAAAAAGACTTCAAAAACATGTAAACGTGGAGGCTGTCCACCTTTTGACCACACAAAGAAAAAAAAAGAAGACTAAAACGGATAAAGCCATCCGATCTAGTGTAATGAAGTGAAGTGATAAAAAATAAGTTTTAATTTAGTACAATGTAGAATCAGTGCTGCAACAATAACTGTGAATTAGTGGCGTCGCCTTAATAGAGACAATAAAAAACGTGTAAATGAACACTTCCTTTTTTTTCGGTGGGAAATGCATGACCAATACCTCGCGCTTGGGATGGCGCGGGGTTATGTCGGACTCTCCGCGGCCCCTGGGGCAGAGTGCCAGCCAGGAACCGCGGCCTACCGACTAAAACCCACCGATATCCTCACACACGCCTTTGCGCGAGCACGTCCATCATCGTCGTGTCCTCCTCATTAGAAGAGGACACGCCGAGAAGGGCCGCGTCGCTGCCGGACAAGGTCATGGGAACTCGAATTAACACATCCGAGACATTTGTGTCTCTAGCAAATTAAGATCGAATTAAATTATGTACTTATTAGCCGTAAAATAGGCTAGATCGTAATATACTTTGGGATGTTCATACGCGTTCAACAAAATTAAAGTATTTATTTTCGACATTATTGTAAAAATGCAAGTAACGGTTGAGTTGTATTTAAAAACACCAAAAACGAGCCCAAGCTACGTAGTAACTATTAAGTAATCTGTGCCCAAGCGCACCCCCTCCCACAACGATTGTTCCACGCTCACAGACAGGGGCCGGGCGCGTGGGGAGGAGGGTGCGCTGTGTGTGTCAAGCACAGAACATAATTACTCCTAGCGGAGGTGTCAAGTCGAGACACGACAGCAGCGGTCAATGAGCATTTGAAAAATCCGCCGATTGTCATGTTTTTCGATATTTTTTAGGCTTTCTCCACAAATAAGGGTATTGCGTACACAATGATAGCTCTGAAATACAACCACTGAGAGCAGGCAGACCAACTCGTTTCACCTGTGGAGATACCATACTTCGAATAGGTACTAAAACTGACCATTTCTGTTATCGTTTTTTTTTCGTAACAATGCAGTTACTTGCGCGCATCATAACTCTGAAATGCAACCACTGAGAGCCGCCAGACCAACTTGTCTCATCTGCGGAGACGCCATACTTTGAATATGTACTAAAACTGACCATTTCTCTGATCGTTTTTTTTTTTCGCAACAATGAAGCCTCTTGTAAGCTCTATAACTCGAAGTTGCAACCACTGAAAGCAGGCAGACCGACATCATTCACATAAGGGGACTACTCTACAAACTTTAAAAGTAAATTTAACCGTATCCATGATCGTTATGAAAAATCCTGTCACCTCTCAGTCTATTAAGTTATGCCTTTAAAATATTAGTGTTGAGTTCTTAATATTAGAATTAGAACATGAGTGTAGATAAAATATATTAATTAAATAGAAGCAAAATTTTGTCGGCTGCCTCTTGAAACAGAACGGCAAGGTCGACTTTGCTCAAACAAGATTGTCAAAATAATGACCACATTACATGCATTTTTGAGTAAATTATTTTTATTATATGTAACTAGCTTTTGCCCGCGGCTTCGCACGCGTAGACTACACAGTTCGCTTTCCTGTTTCATAACAACCTGTTAAGAAACATCGTAGGGAGTAAGGAAATATTAAGACATTTCATTTAAAAACCTGAACCAAATTTCGAGCACCGATCTATCATAGTTGCCTATCAACTGGAATTATAAAAGTTCAGATTCTTTACATTATTTCTCTATAGACAATGTTTTTAACCAAATCAGAGGAAGGAACTAAAACAACCAGACCGGTTGGAGAGCTCACACGTGAGCAAGCCACGTAAAACTGACTATGGGAGAAACAATCCTGCCGCAAATCGACCCCAGCAAATTTCAGTGTTTGGCCCTGTGATTTGTTAATAGTCATGGCAAAACACAACTTGATTGGAAACTGCAGTCTTTTAAATTCAAACGGAAGGTCATTTGGGATTAATGGTATACGCGGCACGAATACTGTTTCTCCTCTGGCAGATCCAGTTAATATTTTGGCCTCAATAACATTTCTAAGTAGAGCTATAACCTGGAGTCTAGTTCCATTGCACAATTTTGGAGGTCGTATATTTCTAAGCAACACGACAGGAGCACCTACACGCAACATAAGCCTGTGACATGGAAGACCAGGCGGATTGAGAGAGTTTAAAAATTCTACTGGGTAATCCGCACGCCCTAATCCTATCCCGTGCCTATCCTTATACCATCTTTATCCTGTGTCTATCCCTGTTCTGTCCATATATCCCATCTCATCCCTAACCCAATCCCGTCACTACCTTGTCCCTATCCTGCCCCTATCCCATCCCTTTCCTGTCGGGTCATTATCCTATCCCTATACTAATCGTATCCCGCCTAACACTTCTCATATTGTCTATGCGTTGCGCTAGTACTCGTAGGTATTTTTCCAATCCGACCATAATAATAATTAAAGACTTAAAAATGTTTATATTAAACATAGGTAATACTGAAAATATTTTTGTGAATATTGCATTAAACTTCAAAACTTACGGATTTTCATACAAACTGTCAAGGGGATGGAACTTCCAAAAATACTTAGTGGATGCCTACACTGCATAACGTATCTATGTGGAAAATTTCAAGTCTGTAGGTCCAGCGGTTTGGGATATGTGTCATTATAAGTAGTCTATACGACTACATCCCCTTTCTCACCCCTTCGAAGGAAGTAAAAATATTCATAATCACTGAGATATGTAAAAAATTGTTTTCCTACTTGAACAAAACTTTAGGATCCAAACTTCTAAACTTCTAAACTGACGGATTTTCATACAAACTTTCATCCCCTATTTCGCCCCCTTAGGAATGGAATTTCCATAAATCCTTTCTTAGTGGATGCCTAAGCTGTATAAGGTATCTATGTACAAAATTTCAAGTCTCTAGGCGATTTAATTATTCCCACGAATTCATCCCTCTTTTCACCCTTCTGGGGGTGGAATAATCAAAATCGCTGATACAGGTCTAAGTTATTTTTCAATGTCCTGCCTAAACCTAAAATTTGAGGATCCTCACACTTCAAAACCGACGGATTATCATACAAACTTTCATCCCCTATTTCACCCTCTTAGGGGTAAAATTTTCAAAAATAATTCCTTGATGGATACACTGCATATGAGATCTATGTGTAAAAATTGAAGTCTGTAGATCAAGCGGTTTGGGCTGTGCGTCATTGTAGTTCTCACGACTTCATCCTACTTTTTACCCTCTTGGGGGTGAAATATTAAAAATCGCTGAGATAATAAATTATTTTTTTATTCTTTAGCCTATACACGAAATTTGAGGATCATAACTTCAAAACCGTCGGATTTTCATACAAACTTTCATCCCCTATTTCACCCTCTTGGGGGTGGAACTTCCAAAAATACTTTCTTAGTGGATGCCTATACTGCATAATGTATCTATGTGCAAAGTTTCAAGTCTGTAGGTCTAGCGGTTTGGGCTGTGCCTCATTATTGTTCCCACGACTTCATCCCTCTTTTCACCCCTATGGAGGTGAAATATTCCAAATCGCTGAGACACGTATAAACTATTTTTCAATTTCCAGCCTATACACAAAATTTGAGGATCCTAACTTCAAAACTGACGGATTTTCATACAAACTTTCACCCCCTATTTCACCCCTTTAGGGGTGGAAATTTCAAATATCATTTCTTAGTGGATGCCTAGATTACATAAGGTATCTATGTGCAAAATTTCAAGTCGGTAGATCTAGCGGTTTGGGCTGTGCGTTGATATATCAGTCAGTCAATCAGTTTAGAATTTTATATATACAGATGTAAGAAACATTATGTTAGTATTACCGATGGTGAACGATTAAATATTCAGAAAAATAACATCATGCTACTATATACTAATGATAGAAATTCAATGCGGTTTGTAAAATATACACTTAAAATTTGGATAATTACATTAAGAAGTCGATAATATAAATTTTGTAGAAAAATAGGTTTTCAGGTGTACCAGATGTACTTAGTTTGTATACACATCAGTGAAATTCAGGGCCTTCATCTCATCTGATGGTAAATGATGATAAGGCCGAAGCGAGGACCTGGAGGAGTCCAGGTCCTCGCTTTCAACAGAGGAACTGGCTATCTCACTTCTAATAGGCTAGATGACAAAAAAATTTTTTTTTGCATTAATAGAAGCTCATTCATATAATAAACAGAAAGAAAAAAAATCGGTTTTCGAATAACTATAAAAACAACCAAGATATAAGGTATTAAAGATTTTTCTCTATCTCTTTCTAGCAAAACGGTAATTTACATGGAGTTTATATGACCGTACTCAACTACGACGTCACGGTTGATGTCGGATCTCTCTGTCTAATCGACTTCAAATTAACAACTTAAAATGCTTAAAATCTAATGTATTCCTTAGCCGATTTTAATTCTAATTTCACAGGACTGCATCTTTTCCACGGTATTTTAATATTTAATGACGAGACGTAAAAAATAGAATTCAGTCATCATCCCAATTGTCGGGACTCAACTATATATCATTAACATTAATATTATGGCGACAAACCTAGGTAAGGCGCTGGCCACGCCAGTTCAGACCACCAAGCAGACTTAGCTTAGACTTAAAAATTTCTGCTCCCATGGGGAATCAAATTCCGAACCTCCAGACCCATATTGGGTAATCTCAACCACCAGACCGCGGAAGCGGTGAAGCGCAGATGGCTTTAACTGTTTCACTTTAGATGTTTCGAAGTAGTAATTATCCCCGGAGTAGGTACCAAATTTGCAAGATTTTTCTCGCTGCACGTTTTGCACGAAACATACAAAGTTCTTATCCTTATTTTATACTAGCTGTGCCCGCGACTTCGTCCGCGTGGAATAGTAACTTTTGGCAGCATTTTGATTTTTGTAAATAGGCAATTTTTTTAAGATGTTGATAAAAAGTAGCCTATGTTATACTCGTATATACCTCTCTACTGCTTACAATTATCCATATTCCGTGACTTCAAGCAATCCATCGATTAAAATAACGTATTTTGAAGGAATGGCATTCAAACTACTATCAATGCCGTCGGATTGTGAAAGTCACTGCCACAGAACACAGAAAGAGGTTAGAAAGGCAATCATGCACCGTTTGTACGGGAACCGCTGTCGCCAGTTTTGCTCCCACTTCTTTTCCTTGCACCGCCCATGCAAAGTCGCGCGAAATCGGGCTGAACCAATCACAACGCTCACTGGGCTCCTCATTCACAGAAATTCACTGACGTCAAGAGCCGCGTGTACAAATAACATTATTTTAGTGATTGACATTAATGAATAGTTATCGATATTAAATATTGCCAGCTATTTAACCATTTGAAATATTTAGAAAACCAAAAAATAATTATTACTTTCATTATACGTTTATAATTAATTATACATTCGTTGCTTCGTCCTTTGAGATTAGGTAATAATTGTAGTAACACGTATCATGTCGCCTTTCATCCACTAAGTTAAAAGTAGGTATTCACACTTTTTTTTTTATGGTGGTAGGTACACAAACCTTCCTAGAGGCACCAACCATATAGTCACTCATTCGCGTTTTAGTGCTTCGCCGATCACCACGTATCCTACTTAATTTCTTAGAAAACGTTACTATGCCGAAACGAAGCCATAAGGAGGAAGATAGTGATTACTTACGCAAGAAAATAAGAAAGATAGAAATGATGTTAAAAAAGCGCGAAAAGCGTACGCGCAATCGAATAATTTCAAACAATAGTAGCTCGTCGTGCCCAGCCTCACCGGCGCCGGCGGTGGCACTTCTGACGCTATCAGCACGGATTACCGTGCTATCAGGAAACGTACCTTACGCAGGTGTTAAATAATATTATACTTATTTAATAAAAGTGATTAACATTTGTATCACTTAATGTGATGTACTAATGTGTTCCTATATTTATATGGGATTTTTTCATAACGAAAGACCACCATTGGTTTTTTAATATTGTGTAGTGTACATTTATACGAGGATGTTACCGGCACAAAATATTATACCTAATAATATTAAAGTACCTGCCTGTTATCTATAACAGATGTATAATCTTTAGTGATGTGTATATCTATATGGGATATTACCTACCGTCACAAATAATTACCACTGGTATCTTGTATGTAGTGTACATCTATGCGGGATGTTACCGTCACAATATTTTTTATGTACTGTGTACATTTTATATGTTATGTTAACTTCATGACTAATAAAGTATGTGCACATTTTAATGGAATGTTGCCTTTTAAAGTTTCATACGGCACTAAAGGGTTTATTCTCACAAACATTGGTCGTTGATATACAACCGCATTTAAAAAATTAAGCTGCTGTTATAGATATCTGACAAAGGTGTATTCTTCTGTGTCATATGTATTTTTGGACACACAGTTACCTGTATGCGACACAAACGTATTGCAGGTGAAAGTGAAGTGCAATCAGAGGTCGACATAGCCTCGATTGTAGAAGAGATCAATTCAGATCCATCCACTTCTATGGCTGCAACTGCAACAACAGCTTTACAGGCTTGAGATTCTACCGAACTACCTGCACATGTGAGCAGTGAACCAATTCGTGTTGAATTGGATGAAGAGATTTTAAGTCTTTTGGGTGAAACACCCTCCAAAAAAAAAAAAAAAACGGCCCTGATATTCATCAAGATTTAGCTCCGCGACTAGAACATATTGCGACTACGGGTTTAACTAAGTAAAATAGAAAGGAACTTCTAGAAAAACATCTTATTCCCAAGAACTGTATAAAAATAAACACACCAAAGTTGAACCCCGAGATAAAGGCAGCCTTATCGGAAATGCTTGTTAAGAAAGATAAAGCATTAGAAAATAAACAAATACAGCAGGCAGTTGCTATATCTTGCATTGGTGACGCTCAGACCACATTATTTTCATTAGAACATAAAGACCAGTGAGTCTAAAAACTGTTAATCGAGGCCAGCCGTTTAATGTGCGATGCACACCATACCGAGTCAAAAAACAAGACGCTTTTTTAATTGCTCAGCAGTAAAAAATTACATAAAGGAGCAACTGTACAATGCTGAAATTGACAGCTTTCTATTTGGGGAAAAATTTGCCGACACTCTCAAAGCCGCAAGGGCGATATCGAAGTCTGGTGCTGAGATAAAGATTACTTCATCAACCAAGAAAACGCTTGCGGCGACAAAACCAAAGCAACCTTAAATCGTCCTTTAAAGCAGAAGCCTCCCGAGGGCCAAGCAAGTGGGAGCACCGCGGAGGACGGAGCTGGCCCCGCGCCGCAGGCACCGCGCCCGCTGCGACAACAGCAGCTGCCGCGACCGCCGCCGCGCTCGCAGCAGCACCCAGGCCCACGTCGCTAGATTCGGTATGTTCAGCAGGTCGTTTAAGTAATTTTTACGATAATTGGCAACTCTTAACTGATGACCCGGTTATATTATGATGGATAAAGGGTTATAAGATCCCTTTTTCCCAGACCTATTCATAAATTATGGGAACCTAAACTGCCAACCTTGTCAGCTTCTGAATCTTTACAATATAAAGTGGCCATTTCTGAATTGATTGATTCAGTAGCTATTTCACCTTGTCAACCAAGTGAAATAAACAGTTCTTGTCCAGCTATTTTATTATTAAACAACCAATATGTAAAAACAGATTTTTTTAAAAAACTTAAAACCTATAAATAAACTCATAACAACACGGCATTTTAAAATTGAAGATTACAGAACTACAATGAAATTAGTTTCAAAAAACAGTTTCATGGCCACCCTAGATTTAAAAGATGCCTATTTTTTAATTTCAATCCACCCAGCTCATTAAAAATATTTAGGGTTTATATCTGAAGATAAACTATACGAATTTAACGTTCTTCCCTTTGGCCTTAACACCGCACCATTTGTATTAACAAAGTTGCTTAAGGCGGTGATGTACTTACTTCGATCCTTAGGCCATATATAATGACTGTGTACCATTTTCTTAGATTATATTTGTGTCATTGCTAGGGATTACCAAAAAAGTATCGTTGTTCCCTTCTGGCCTACACAACCCTGGTTTCCTTTATTCCAAGAGCTTCTTTGTTCAAAGACTGTACAATTACAGCCCTTCAGATAACGTTTTGTTGTCTGTTTCTAACAGCCTGCCCAAGCTCACATTGATAGCAGAGAAATTATCCGAAAGGCACTTATGAAGAGGAGCGTACCACCGTCATCCTTAGACATCATGATGGCTTCCCTATCAAAAAATTCAATCAAAAAAAAAATATTATTCGCAAGACGTCGCTGGGTAAATTTTTGTACGAAAAAAAAAAAAAAAAAGTTGACGTGTATGAAGCATGAACTTTCTCCGCAGGCTATTTATTTTCTTACACTATTTTATTCGGGTTTACAATATGGATGATTAAAATAATAGTCATCGCTCTGCTCTATCTTTGATCTTGGGATCGAGAGTAAGGTCGAATGACCGCATTAGAAGACTGTTTAAGGGTTTTTTCAGACTTCGTCCTTCAGCCCCTAAATATGACATTACCTGGAATCCTTCTCTAGTTTTAGATTACCTGTCAAAAGCTTATCTAAATACCACGTTAAGTTTAGAGCAATTGCCAAAGAAGATTGCAACACTTCTTGTACTCGTAACAGCACACAGAGTACAGACGATTGCAAAAATAAAATTAGATAACATAATTATTAGAGATAAAGTTATTATTATTAAAATTAAAGATTTGATTAAAACGATTAAAATATCACGTCCAGGATCAAGTCAACAAAATTTGTGTATACCATTTTACAAAGACCGCCCACAGATTTATTTATTTATTTAATCTTTATTGCACTTAAAAAACTGTACAAAGGGCGGACTTAATGCAACAAGGCATTCTCTACCAGTCAACTGAGCGGAAAGTAAAAAAAAAAGAAAAAAGAAAAAAAAAAGACATTATGATAAGTTTCAAAAGACCTCATAAGGTAGTATCTACCAATACAATCAGCAAGTGGATTAAGGACACCTTATTAACTAGCGGAGTTGATATTTCAATATTTTCTGCCCACTCCATCAGACATGCAGCTACCTCACGGCGCATAGTTCAGGTGTCAGTATTGACACAATACGCAGGACTGCAGGGGGGAGTGGCAGCCAATGTGTTTGCTAATTATTACTATAGAAATATTCAACCAGATGAATCAAATAGTTTTGCATTGTCTATCCTTAATAGCTAACATTATGCCAATAAATAATTGATATTATTTGTTGTTACGTTGATTCCTTTATAGATTTAATTTTTTGGGTTACAGAATGAATATCATAATAATTATATTTTGATTATTATTTGGTTTTAATATTTCACTTGCTTTCAAAATCTACAATTATTACCTAATCTCAAAGGACGAAGCAACGAATGTATAATTAGTGATTAAACGAACTTACCTGAAGTAAAGTTCTATCATAATTATACGAGTTGCTTCGTCCGAAGAGATTAGGTCCCTCCCTCCCAATATGCCCCCTTTAAAGTGAAATATATAGTTTTTGCGGGACTTTCAACTAAATGAGTGACTATATGGTTGGTGCCTCTAGGAAGGTTTGTGTACCTACCACCATAAAAAAAAAAGTGTGAATACCTACTTTTAACTTAGTGGATGAAAGGCGACATGATACGTGTTACTATAATTATTACCTAATCTCTTCGGACGAAGCAACTCGTATAATTATGATAGAACTTTACTTCAGGTAAGTTCGTTTAATCACTAATAATATTCAAGTAATAATATTTTGTTTCTATGAAACAAAATTATAGCTTTTTAGCTCAAAAATGTTGTAGGTTAGACGTAAAATAAAAGAAAAACTTTACTATAATACTATAATGCACCGGTCCGAAAGCATAAACTAGAATGGATAATCTGACAAACGGACGTGCGGTAGTTTAGTTGTTAGGATATTTTGGTTGGATGGAGAAGTAAATATTTGTAAAGTAAATATTTACCTGTAAATTTGTGTTTTTTAAAGTACTCAAATGTCAATCGTTAATACTACTTTTTTTTTCAAACGTCGATTTTGTGCTTGTATTTTTTTAATTATTTTTTTTGTCGTTTTATAACAGTCTCTCAAACTCAAACTCAAACTCAAAAATCTTTATTCAATATAGACCTTTACAGGCACTTATTGACGTCAAAAAAAAAACATAAAAATCTTCAACCAAGAATCTAATTAACTAAATTATTTAATCCTTGTATGTACACACACCCCAACCATTATTAAGATGTGTGCAAATACAAGTCAAATGAAAAAAAAAAATTGACTCTACACCTGTTCGGAAATTGGGAGAGCCTTCTCGAGAAGAACAGGCAAGAAACTCGGAAGGTCTTGTATTTTTTTTGTCTCCTCTTTTAAAATGCCAACATTACAATATTATATTTCACAAACATTTTTTTTAATAATATAGAAATGCCTGTCGGTGTGAGTGGAACAGTTACTCGAATGAAATTTATCCCATTATCACAAAGTGTTAACACCCTTTGAACGTCAATTACACAGATTTAGATCTGTGGTCAATTATCACATTTTTTGTCAATCCCAAGCAGTTTTATCTGTCATATAATCAGACACTTTATAATATGCTTTTTTCATAAGTGCGCCCTTGATAGTGACTTTAAATTTATTCAAGTTAAGTGCTTTAATATTATTTGGGATTTTATTGTAGAAACGTACACAAAGGCCTTTGAAAGAATTATAAATTTTTTTAAGCCTAGTATTTGGTAACGCTAACATATTCTTTTGCCTAGTATTTACTGAATGAATATCACTGTTTTTACAAAACGAATGTATATTTTTATGAACATATACTATATTCTCGTAAATATATTGCGACGCGACGGTCATAATACCAATTTCTTTAAATTTTTCTCTCAAAGAGTCTCTTATTTTAAGGTTATAAATAGCACGAATAGCCCTTTTTTGCAGCACAAAAACAGTCTGAATGTCGGCAGCATTTCCCCACAGCAAAATGCCATACGACATCACACTATGAAAATAGGCAAAGTATCCACTGGAACGTCCGTGGGGACTATAGTCCCCAAAATCTCGATCTTCTCGATCGGCCTGGGTACTATGGTACCCAGTTCCCTTTGCGTAAAACCGCGCGGTGTGATAAAAAAATCGCGAAAAATAAAATATTTTCTCTATGGCTTTATTCCTTTGTCAATAGTCTCTTTCATAAGTTGACAGGTCATGTCCAATTTATTTTTAGTCTTAGATTGAAATAAATTTGTCATAGTCTGCGGTTTAACTTACTTGGCCGTATCCATACGTTTCTTACTCCATGACCGATGAGATTTATTGCGTACTTACTTAGTCTGTATTAGTATTTTCGTAGAGTGTTCTATATCAAAATAAACTAGAAGAATTGGGCTACATTATTATGTATGGTTTATGATAGTTTATAGTGTTATATTGCCACACTAAACGTTTTTTTCAAAAAGTGAGTATTTTTGAAATTTTAAGCACTTTAGTTACTATTCTCGTCATTATTCATTCAATTATGAATCCTTATCTAATTAACTATTATAAGTTCATTCCTTATTAAATTAGCTTTCCATACGTATTTTTTATTTAATTTTAGACACAATAATTTATTTTTTGCATTTTTTTTAAATTTGAGGTCGCGCGTGCGCATCTCGCGTATATAATTACGTAATTAATCGATTTTATTATTTTTTTCTTTTTTCATTAAAAATATTACCCAAAACTATTATATATCAAAATAATCTTCAAGAATAGGGCTATAATAATATATATGGTTATTTAAAGTTTTATAAAATAGTTTTTGTGCAAAAATTTTTTAAAAAAAATCGGGTCTTCCGCGACCTTCCGAACATTTTCGCGCTTCATTCATTTAATTATTAATCCTTATCTAATTAACTGTTATAAGTTCCTTCTATATTAAATTACCTTTCCATACGTATTTTTTGTTCTCTTGTAGACAGTATATGTCACTCTCCGCAATTTTTTGAACACTCCGTACGCGCCGGGTTGAGTCATTCCGCAATGGCGGCACCTTTGATATTTGAGATATACTACTTTTTGCTTTTGAAACCCACCACGCTTCGCGTGGCGAGCGTTCCAGTGGACAAGTCTTGCTGTATCAACATCAGTCCGCTGACGTATTTTCCATACAGCGTAGGCTGCAGAACTAAGTCTCTTCGACAATTTATCAATATGTGGGCCCCACTGAAGCTTTGAATCTAAAGTAATACCAAGAAATACTACGGTATCCACAAGGTCCACATTTTTATGCTTTATGTTAACAGTGGTGTGAACCTCTTTAACATTGGGTAAAACAAATTTTATACATTTAGTTTTCCCTTCATTGAGGCACAAGTTATTCGCATTAAACCAGTAAACTATTCTTGAGATAGAACTATTTACATCGTCATAAATTTGCAATCGTCTTTTAATTTTAAACATAAGTGAAGTATCATCTGCAAATAATACAATCTCATGCCTGTCTTGTACAAAAGCAGGCAAGTCATTTATATATATTAAAAATAGAAAAGGACCAAGAATTGAACCCTGCGGAACTCCCATTTTAACCGAGGCGCCCTGGGACCTCTCCCCGTTGACGTCTACTTTCTGAATCCTCTCAGTCAAATAGGAGATGAGTAGATCCAGAACAGTGTCGCGAAATCCATAGTAGTGTAATTTCCTGATCAGGGTGTCATGATGAACGCAATCAAACGCCTTGGACAAGTCACAAAAAACGCCCAGCGCATCATGTGAGTCCTCCCAGGCCTCATATATATTTTGTATTAACTCAACACCAGCATCAGTTGTTGAGCGACCCTTTCTAAAACCAAATTGTTTACAGTGTAGAAGATTATTTCTGTTAAAAAAGCTTTGCATTTGTTCCAACATTATTTTTTCAAAGATTTTGCTAAAAGTAGGTAGCACAGAGATAGGTCTAAAATTATTGGGGTCTGATGTGCTACCAGATTTGTGTAATGGAATAATTTTACTCAGTTTCATTAGATCAGGAAACACACCACAGTCAATGCAATCATTAAAAATACTAGCAAGTATTGGAGCTATTGTTTCTATTACAGATTGGGAAACATCTACAGAGTTGCTCCACAGATCCACGGTTTTCTTTTTATTCAGCGTTTTAAATGACTTTATTAAATCATTTGCACAAATATGGGCAAATTTAAATTTATCATCACAAGTTTTAACATGATCTTTTAGAATAGATTCGGCTACAGTGGGGGAGGAATCCAAAGATTTTGTGATTGAGACTGGAATGTCAGTAAAGAATTTTTCAAATTCTGTAGCTACCTCAATATCTTCTGTAACTTTCTTATTTTCAATATTTAAACAAAAATTGTTGTTATTAGTTTTTACTCTTCCGGTTTCATTATTAATAATGTTCCATGTCGTTTTAATTTTGTCACTACTATTTTTTATTTTAGAGCTTAAATAATTGGACTTTGCAAATTTACAAACTTTTTTAAATACTTTGGAATAAGTTTTTACATACAATTTAAATTGATCACTAGTATTTAATGAACGCTCATTGTAAAGTTCATAAAGTTTTATTCTGCTTTTGTGAATACCTGGTGTGGCCCATTCACTAAAAGCTAATCTACCATTGACTGAGATGGTTTTTGGAACAAAGATATTTTTAAATTCACAACATAATGTGTTAAAAAAGTTTTCATACAATTTATTTGGGTCTTCGTAATTATCAATATACTCTAAATTAATACTAAGATTATTATTGAAACGCTCCAAGCGGCCAGCAGTCTTTGGTACAACAGTGATATTCTTTTTCGCCATAAGCTTACATTTGTAAGGTATAGTAACAAATTGACCAGAGTGGTCAGATTCTAAGTTATTAAAAACATTTTGTGCTAATGGTTCTATGTCAGTATAAATATTATCAATGCATGTGGCAGAAAACTCAGTAATTCGTGTTGGCTCCAGAAATAAGTTTTTAAGATTATATGACTGAAACAAATTTTTAATTCTCATACATAAACTAGAGTTTTCTAATAAGTTAATATTAAAATCTCCACAGACTAATATTTGTTTGCCTTGCTTACAGACTTTATTTAAAACTTCATCCATTATATTTTCAAAGTGGTCATACAATCCCGAAGGAGGCCTGTATACGCTCACTACAATAATCTGGTCCAACTCTACACAGGCAATTTCTATTGTTCGTTCAACTGAGAGGTTCACAATATCTTTACGATCTTTATATTTAAGCTCTTTTGAAACAAGTATTTTTTTTTTAAATTTTCCTGGGTGTTGATGCATTTGAGCTATTACTTGACAGTAGATTGAACTGAAAATAATTACGGATTTATTAATTGACATATTACATTTTAAATTAATTTTTATGTTGTCGTTATTTTTACCTGTAAGATTTTTTTGGGACTGTCTTTTATTATCAAAGAGGTTGATGTTATTGAATCCAAAATGTCCTAGAATAAATCAAGTACCTTATATGTAATGTATTTTCTTAAAACTTTACGCTACATATTTTACATAATATTCATAAACATACCTTTACCTGTCTCATCCGTTTTGTTAAATCATTATCGTTTATGTTATTTCTCGCTTCTCTAAGACTACGTTTTTGTGATTTACCATTGTTTAATTTCTCTTTGATTAACGACGAAGTAGAACTTCTCGCATCATTTATCTTAAACATAAAAGAGTTGGCTTACTGATATTGCAATCATTATTTGATATCATTAAAAAAATATAATACATACTGCAGAATACAAATACACGACTTTTTCATGTGGTATTACACTGCTTTTTAAATACTTGTTCCCAGATTTTTTTATATCAAAATCATTTTCACTAAAATGTTTGGAGCAAATGGTGCTTGACTTAGTAGGAATCCATTCTTCTCTACCTGTTGCGTCAATCCACTTTTTACGTATATCCGGATCTTAAGGAAAACTAAAATAATATGTCCAAAAACAGTTATTAAAAGGGTATAAGTAATTGATAGTAAAATATATTTAAAATAAATAAATCAATACAAAAACCACCAACAGACTCGTGAACAAATGTTCGTGCTTATCACACAAACTAACGTAGGAATAAGAACAAGACTAACACAAACATTTGTTCCCGCCAGGATTTGAACCTGGACTGCTTGATGTAAAGCTCCGTTACTGACCACTTTGCCACGGCGGCGCGGCGTCCTAACGGCGTGTCTAGTATTCATGATATAATAAGCTGGCCACCTACCTATGCTAAAATAGTAATATAAATATTATGGTGATATTAAAAATTCTAAGTTGTAAAATTAGTTTAGAATTTGCCCATAATTTTTTTACTAATCGAACTAATTGTATCGTGAAAATTGAAATTAATTTTACAATTTTAATCTTTGATTACATCGCCGTACTTATATGAATAGGATGTTAGAAAGGGTAGGTGTTAGCTTCGCCAAACATTCTGTATTATCGAAAAATAATAATTATTATTATGGCATTTTAAGTGACAAATAATATGTTATTTTTACTTTATACAAATATTTTAAAATATACATTTATCGATAAAATGTAATGCGTGCGTTTTTTGATTAGCACGGCACTATCCCTTGTACTGCGACTACTGCGTTAATGCTCATTAAGCCAAATGCGTCACTACCGAAATCAGTGTACTACATTACGCGCTCTAAGTAATATGGCAAAAATCGCGTGCGTACATTGCCGGTAATGTATATTTTTTAGAAAAATATTATGTAACTTATCGTTATGATCAGTTTTGGTGGATTTTGACATTATGATGTATGGAATATGGTCATTATGATCAATTTACTACTTACCGATGAAAAGAAATTCTTTCTTTAGCTACACTTGACACCTGACTTCTTGTTTTACAAGTAATTATAGCACAAGAAGGCATTTTTTTATATTTATAGCGCCGCGCTTCACGATACACTCACTGTTGTTGTCCGTCAGTGATGAACAACGCGTTCGCGTTGCGGGGCCACAAGTATGAGCATCTAATCATAGTTGTGGCTACCGTGCCCCGCCCACATAGCCCTTCTAACCTCTTTCTGTGTTCTGTGGTCACTGCCTCCTCACATTCGGGATATTCAGACTCCCGTTATTCAAAAAGAGAGTGAAGGAATTTTATCTCACGTCTTCTCCATAATTATAAGTTGCTTAATCCATTAATCTATACAAATAAATAAAATTGAAATGTCTGTTTGTAATGTCAAAATAACAAGTTTTAACTAAATGGGTATGAATGTATATCGGGTACCAATAACAAAAACACAATTAAAAAAAAATTGTATGTCTGTCTATCTGTTTGTTCCCGCTAATCTCCGGAACGGCTGGACCGATTTTGACGGGACTTTCACAAATAGATAGCTAATTATATAAGGTATAACATAGGCTACTTTTTATCAACTTCAACAAAAGTTACTATTTCACGCGGACGAAGTCGCGGGCAAAGCTAGTCAATAATATTATTAATCAAATTATTATGATGTGATTTGTCAAATTTTGTGTTGTTTATTTTTTTGTTTAAATTTTGTATCTGTACTGTACTGTAGCTTTTTAAGAAAATTTTCATGAGTTGGTTTTGGGTGGAAGTTTTTGCAAGAGGTAAGCAAAACCCTTTTGTACCCGCGTTTATCTTGTTTGTGCTGTTTGATATGTGTTTTATAGTGTATTAATAAATTATAAAGTAATAATAAATAAATACGTCACTCTAACCAACTCTAAATCCATGACTTTAATAGGAGATGTACCTATACATCAATCGAAGCTTACTTAGACGTTGTTCACAATGTGAGCTACGAATCTTAGACATAGTGCACTTTCAAAAGGCCTTTCTCAAAAGGCCCAGTAAAGAAAAAATCATGGCCTCAATCCAGACAGGCCACCTTCGAAAAATATAGCTTTAATAAGAAATAAAAACGCTAGGAAAATTGGCATAATTATTCCTTACAAGCTCACAGCGTCTCGCCCTGAGAGGGGTTGCGTTTAAAAAGGAAAATTAATGAGTTAGAGTAATGTCTGTATTCCGCCACCCTTCCGCACCCTTTACACCATGGCGGAGTGTTGCTAAGAAAATCTTCGTTTTTCGAGAATTACACTTAATATATATTATTGATAATTATGGTTGTTAGTATTACGTCTATTATCATTATTTGGCACTTTTGCTATTTTATTTAAACAAAGTTGTCAAATTTTATTGAAGAGTAGCTGGGTGCGCTCGGCGGTTACTAAAGTTAAGCAACGTTCATTGTGGTCAGGTCTTAAATGGATGGGCAAGTTATTAATTGGGTTCTGCGCCTGATTTCGCTTCGGTCGCTTCAGTAAGTCATCCTATCTGACAAAGGAGTAGAAAGTACACTTTAATATTGTCTATATAGCGCAGACGGCGTGTTTCTGTTGAGATTGACCGCTACGATTAGGAGGACTATACAGGATTAATTTTCAAAAAGGAGCCAAATGTGCGCTTGTCTGATACAAGCATATTGAACAATTTTTACTATGGCACCAATCTTGAAATCGCGAAAAAAATAAAATCAGCTGTTCCATACATTTAGGTTCAGTGGATGTTGAACATTTGTATGGAGCAGCTGATTTTTTTTCGCGATTTCAAGGTTGGTCCCATAGTAGAAGCTGTTCAGTTTCCTTGTTTGAACAAGTACACAAAATTTGGCTCCTGCTTGAAAATTAATCCTGTATACGTGATGTAATATTGTCAGAGCTACCAACTTACAGAACGAATGAAAACTAGCAAATATTCACATAGCGATAATCTCCAAACCGACATACAAAATTTTATACTTAGATGATGGTATGAATATTGTCCATATATATTTCTCCAAGGCTTGAGCGGATTGTGACCATCTTCAAATCGTGTTACAAAAATACCCGTAAAACGGAAATGGGGTTAAAATGGTCCCTTATAAAGATCCATTTACAATATTTGTAAACCTTAGCATCACTGTATATGTTACCACCAGAAAAACTCACTATATTTTTCAAATTCAAATTTAACGATTTTTCAGTAAAAATTATTTCAGTAAAGCTGTTTCAGTAAAATTAAAGAGCAGAATGACAGGTGCGGTGCTCCGATTCTGTGATATGACAGCTTAGGGTTGACAATATTTTTGGCTTTGATAATAATTTATTATATTTTTTACGGGTTGATTTAAAGTTGATTTGTAACAACTTGCAGGGCTTTTAATTGTTTACATCACTTTACTGTATCACAAGCGTTTTATGTACGACAATAATGTAGCGGTCCATTCCATATCAATAATGTAATGATATGAACAAAAGACGACTGCCTTTCGTGGCAGTTTCGCTATGCTGCCACGAAATGTTGGAACAATGCCATTAAAAATTCAACATCAATTCAATCATTTAAAAATCTCTTTCCAAATATTTATTAGATCTTCAAAAATTGTATCCTTGTGGTAGTCTTCTTGTGGGGTTTATTATTATTTGTTTATTATGATATTTATTTTATTATTCAGTCCACATAATTTGTTGAGATATCGATTACACTTATTTTTTTTTAGTTATAATCACCACAGACTCGTGGTCCGTGCCTTTGTTATTTTCATTTTCTTATTGATCTATTGTGTTCTTATATATTTCCGACTACTATTATATCTAGGGTGAGTTGCGCATCCCCTAAAATTGAACTATTCTACATGTTCTTATGTATATAATCATACATATACAGATACACACACATATATGTACATACACATATATACATATAGATATATACATACACAAAGATATATATATTCACATATTCCCAAAACATTATATACGGTACATTTATTTCTCTATGGATATATCAATTTTAACTATTTAATTAACTATGTCTATACTTATATCAAATTTTAATCTTTAATCTTATAACTTTGCTAAGGTTGTGGCTAATGGGACTAACTCTAGAGGGATTCGGGTTGAGGCGGTTCATTTTCCGCACCTATGTCGCTGCGCGTGTCTGGGCTCTGACAGCCATTTTCATGTTATAATCGACGACCTCGTGATCCGTTGCCGTTCTGGAAAAGGCAATGAGACGTCTAATGGCATCATCCTCCTTGAGCTTCCGGTAGTAATAGGTGCAAGTCACCGTGTGCCTTGTTATGGCGACCACCGCGTGAGGGACACTGTCGTGGACTGGGTTCTTTGGTTCCGCTCCTCTGAGCACAACCACGTGGTCGTACGTTAACCCCTGTGCTTCATGGATCGTGAGCAACTTTAGCAAGTAGACTTTGCTCCAGTGCCGAATCCATCCCTCCTGTGCACTTCTTTCTCATCTTGAGTGAAAGTCAGGAAGAGAGTATTGGAGTCACACCTTCGCAGTCTCGCTCCCGAAGCCATTCCGCAAGTCAAGGACCTCAGTACTTGCCGGGATGTGTAAATGCCCTCGTAGATGTCTTGGAGAGCGTACACCACATCCATCGGACTTCGGTGTGTACAGAGGAGCTTTTCGGTAATGGACGCAATGGCAGCAGGACTTTCTTAACACATTTCGAATAGGTCGTTTCTGTCGATGAAGGGGATCTGGTTAGTGTCTGCCATCAGAACCAGTTCTTTTGCTCCGGTCAGCCTTGATGCCATAACTATGGCTCCAAAATGGACCAAGAGAGCCTCGTCCACTAAAAGGCGCTTTGAAGCTCTCGCCCCATTGACCAGGACTGAGGCAATTGTTCTTATTTTCCCCTTCGCGACCGCCCCTAGACGACTCGTCACTTCGTCCGACAGCTCTTTTGCCGTTTCTACTGGTGATGATCAAGTCTTCCTTTATTCGGAAGTTCTTGAGGAGCCATGTGGTCTTCCCACACCCCGGCACCCCATCCACTCACCTGATTGCCAACTTACCCAATGGCTCTACGATCCAGGTTCCGGTCACGTTTTTTGCCGTTTCCAGAATCCGGCTCTCCAGCATGAGCGAGTGCACTTAGCAATCACCACTATTGGGTCATCGATCGGTGAATAGAATGTGAGGGCTTCTCTTTCTTCTGTCGCTTCTTGATCCAACCGCACCATTCCCGACGTGCCACTGTATGCCGCCATCTGTCCCTCAGTTATGGGGTGATTCCCCGCCACCACCGTCCCGGAGTTGTTGTCATAGACCACAGTCGTCCTCGCCTCGTCGAGAAGCTCCCGCAGCAACACTCGGGAGTTTATTTGAAATGCTTCAAGTATCTTGCTGCAGGTGATGTGTTTTACCTGCAGCGTCGCCCGTAGTGTTTCCACGTACTCCAGGTAGGCGTTGACTAGGTCGTCTCCGTCTCGGTCTGATGATAGTCTTGGCGGCGGCCTCACCCTTCCCATATCGACCAGTGTGGTTTTTGTGGGTTTGAGTATCGAGGGTGCTCTATTTTTGGGGTCCGTGGTCGTTGCTGTCACGCTCCTTGGTCCCCGAGGATGGGCGTGGCCCAAGGCAGCACATATTCCCCTAACGAGGTCGTCTGTCGGGGATGGCCTTTGAGGCTGGAGACGTCGCCTATCATTTACCTCCTGCACTGCCTCCTCATGCTGCCTTTGAGCTCTTGCTGAGCCACATTCCATCTGGCCGTCGCGTGGACTCTGCTCTCGATGTTTTAGCAAAAAGTCGAGGTTTTCGCCTCTCCCTTCGTACACAATTATTTCGTGTTTTCGGGCGGCATCCAGTAAGGGAGTGTAATCCGACACTTTCCCTTTCTCGAACATCACTTTCACGATTACACTTATTAAACCTATACAACTAATATGTTGAACTATTTAAGCACTTCATGGAGTTGAGACTCAAACAGCTTGACATTTGACGGTTGGTACGCACTGCACTCTTGATTGGCGCTTATTGGAGTAATTCTACTGATATGGGTACTATTACTGTGCTTGAGTCGAGCTACTGTATCGTTCTCTATATTGTGGCGCTACGGAAGACCAGAGCTGTGACCTCCCTGATTGCAGCAGATGCTGAGTGGCGACAATTTGGTTATAATACGGGTTATTTTATTTAATGATTCAATTATTGTGTCCCTTTCAACTCTATAACCAATAAATTTCATTTCATTTAATTTCATAAACGCTTTAGCTTAGATGCATTAAGTTCAGACACTGAATAAAACTCAAGTCCATTATGCCGACAAGAAATATCTACACGTTTGAGTGAATTGTCTCTTTTTACTGATGTTCCACAAACGTCCCTTAATGGTCGCTCGCTGAGATACCGTCTTTTAGATCTTATGTAAATCGCGTGTTCATTTCGTGATCATATTTCTTTTTTTAAGTAAGTGAAGGAAAGTATGATTAATTTAAGACTTTCATGACAATGTTGCGTTCGTTTGTATTAGATTATTAGGTATGATAATGATTTAAAAAGTCTATTAGCCCCAGATCTATTAAAGCCAGTCTCAAATCACCCACTGCTGGGCTTAGGCGTCTTCTGAAAATTATCTGATCAAGCGTTAACGTTGACGTTTGTACATTCTCTTTTAAGAGGAAATCATACGGGCCGTTTTTTCATACAAACATAGTCCCTTATTTTCTTCCTAATTATTGGCAGCAGTTGCTCAATTTTTTCCAAAAAATCTATGAGTGCAAGATATAAAGATAGCTATAGGTATGCCAACAGTTAGACTCAATAAAGTCAGTAGTTCATTTGTAAGTAAAAGTGTAAAAATATTTTAAAAAATTACCTCAGGATATTGTTGAATTGCCAATCAATAAATTCAAAGCCGATGTAAAAAAACGTTGAAAACGAAAAAGGTTATTACAAAATTAACGATCATCTTACTGATAGGACTGCATGGTCTGTCTAATCTACTTGCTCGCATGTTTCATACTGTTTTTTTTTAAATTAGGTACTTGATATTTAACATATTCATATGGTTTTATATTTAATTTGTTTTACCTTATATTTTATGTAGCTTTTTGACATTTATATGTGCTTTTTATAAGGGTCAAAAAGCGGATAAACCAATTCGACTTATATAGCGAGCTTTCCGCTCGCGACTTCGCCCGCGTTATTTTTGTTCTCCCGTGGGATTTTTTCCCGTAGGAAATACCCTATGTCTTTCCCCTGGTCTCTATTCAATACAAACAAACACACAAACAATCAAATCCTTTCTCTTTATAATATGAGTATAGATTACGAAATCGTTAAAAAGTATAACTATTAGCAGCGTGATACATCTCGAAAGAAGCTTAATTTTTTAAGCACTCAATCTTGTGGTAGGACAGTTTCCGTCTTGAAATTATACCCGCAAAGTAAACTTTGCACAAAGTGTGTGTTTCACAAATTTCTCTGCTCGAAGTCGAGCACACGGCGAAGTGCGGTGTGATCCATAAATCAAAAGCCTGACGAGTTTGGGGACCGACCGCATTAATATCGCTGGCAGCAGCTTGTTAACGCTAAGATGGCTGCGGTTTGTATCAGGCGTATCACTAGGGAACCTGTTTCTGCTCCGGCGAGATATCAGTTCCAAAAACCTGTTCCAAACCATCCCTTTTTGATGCAAGTCGATTCTAAGTGCCGCCGTTTCCGAAATTCATCAAAATAACATCGTTATTTTGGTGAATTATTTGGTGAACGATATGTAATGACATCGTTTCATAATATACACGCGACGCACGTCACTGCAATCACCTTGTGGGACAGAATAAAACTTTACATGGAAGCAGACGTTCGGCAGAAGGTTGGGGTGATTTGGAGAGAGAAGAAATTTATAGAATGGAGGACAGCGGTACCACAAAACGATGACTATGGATTATGCGTATACCGCTATGTACTCGTATGTACGTATTTGTTAGGTTCAGAATAAGGAGCTCTAGAGAAGATAGATTTTGCATGGCAATAGTATGCCTGAATCCCAACGAGCCAATACAGAATAGCAAGCTTCGTGTGTTTCTTCTGTATAACCGAGATTGGTTTTGTGTGACATTAGAAAGGTGGTGAATTTGTACCACGAGTAAAGAGACCTTCATTCATAGGTACTCGTTTTTTCTCATGCGCCTTGACGATAGTACTCAAGCCTTGTATTGTGTGAAATGGGAACAGGCTCTGGAATGAAAAAAATAAATGTAAAAAAACCTTTTTAAAAACAAGCTTTTATTTAAATGCGCTAAAAAGAATAAATAAACTTTTACACTTAAACTCTTACTTATAACGTCATTTCACATTTGACACAATTTATATGACATAAAAGCTTGTCGCGAGATTTACTTGTGTGTAGTAACTTAAAAGTACTTAAAAGAGTACTTTTAAGTACCTACTCGTATTTACTTTGAAAATTGTAATGTATAAAATTATTCACATCAAATTATTTAATTTACTTGTTTATACCATAGTGGAAATGAATAATGAAATTGTTGAATTCATCGACTTTACTAAATTTTTGGGTATAACACTAGATTCTAGATTGCAGTGGGATCCACATATTGAGTCCTTGGGTAACAGACTTAGTTCTGCAGCATATGCAGTTAAAAAAATAAGACAACTTACTGATGTTGAAACGGCAAGATTGATTTACTTTAGTTATTTTCATAGTGTCATGTCATATGGAATACTACTGTGGGGATCGGCTGCTAGTATTGAAAGTATTTTTGTACTTCAAAAAAGAGCGGTTCGCGCTATTTATAACTTACGAGCAAGAGATTCTTTAAGGGACTTATTTAGAGAAATTAATATATTGACTTTAGCTGGACAGTACATTTATGAAAATTTGATTTATGTCTATAAGAATTATAATACATTTGAAACCAATTTCCAAATTCATCATCTAAACACAAGATACAAAAATAAACTTGCCGTTCCAACATTCAGGCTTCAAAAAACTAGAGGCTCGTTTATGGGGAAATGCATAACCTTTTATAATAAGCTTCCACAAAGTGTTACCGACTTGCCTTTTCATAAGTTTAAAGCGCATGTAAAAAAGACTCTTATGAGTAAAGGATATTATAAAGTCAACGATTATTTGAATGATGCCAATGCCTGGTGTTTATTTTTCAGATAATGAATCGTGTTGTTATGTATAACCATTTGTATAAACAAATATTATTATTTTTGGTAATAAGTAGTAAGAAGAGAACTGACACATCTAATCTTGTAATGGAAGTTGAGCTCAAACTTCTGCTGTGAGGTCAGCTTCCAATTGACGACTCTGTAACAATACAGGGAGAAAAAAATAGCCCTTGCTGGTTTTCTTGCTGGTTCTTTCCAGTACAAGGTCTCCCGCCGTAGACTTGTGAGCCAATAGCGTAGCTGCTTTGACGTTCAAAAGAGATTGTAACAATCCAATTTGAATAAAAGATATTGAATTTGAATTTAAATTATCTACAAAAGTAAATCTTGCGACAAACTTTTATGTCATATAAATTGTGTCAAATGTGAAATGACGTTATAAGTAAAAGTTTAAGTGTAAAAGTTTATTTATTCTTTTTAGCGCATTTAAATAAAAGCTTGTTTTCAAAAAGGTTTTTTTACATTTAATTTATTTTTTACTTTTTAGTTATCACTGGACACGTTTCTCAGTCTGTTCATCTCATTCAACGCATCATTGTTGCAAGGTCGTTTGCCGGAACGTCTATACAGAATTTCAGCTCAATCGGTTTAAGATATCTACTTCAAAATTGATTTTCAAGCTTTAGAAGTCCGCCATATTGGATAAATAGTAACGTCACATTATTTTTCGAGTTACTCTTAGCAAGACCTTTTATTTGATACCCATATTGTAGGGGTGCATTAAAAATAATTGATCCGCCATCTTGGGTATGCCGCCATCTTGGATTTAAAATGACGTCACATAGTCAACCATGCATTGTCATCCAAACTGAACGTGTATACAAAATTTCAGCTCAATCGGTTAAAGATATCTGCTTCAAAATTGAGTTGCAAGATTCCACCCGAACATACATACATCGCAAGTTAAATAAAAGCTTGTAAAATTGAACATAGGTTTCAATTAGACATACTTGTTTGGTATTACTTTCTTATTGAAACCTGTTATTAACAGCTAAAACTGTTCCGATATATACGTCTCATTTCTATGGGATGGTAGAGACCGATTTCAATTCAAATTTCCTTCAAGCCCCGAATGACCCATGCTCATTCTTCATCACCTAAAATATTGTGGTTTGGTTAATGATATTTACTTTATCAGGTACCTATATGCCACGATTTGCTAGTTGCAGTCCGCGTCAAAACTGTCGGGACAATTGATTGACCGTCCCAAAGAGTCCCAACACGGAGGCCGTTGCAATGCAATAGACGGGGACACCTCACTCGTCGGCGTCCGAAATCTATCGAGTGATTTACAAAGAGTTTGTTACCGGGAGCGAGCGTACGGCGCGATAGTGCTGTAACGTGACAAGTATCGATTAATTATATTATTTTACTAAAGGTTGTTTGTTTCATACAAGAGCAAATGCTTTTCTTCCCTTTATTCCATCACTCATAATTGTGCTCAGTAGTTTATAAATATAGAAATCATTCGTAATTTTGTTGGTTTGTGACTCAATGTCAGCACTCGTAGCAAAAAACAATTTTCTTTCTTGTTGAACAAATAACAAATGTCGAAGAGTTTTGAATATTACAAAAAACATCAACGAAACAAAGAAAGCGGCTTCACAAGCACACAAAAAATATAATAGTATAAGAATACACACAACACATTTTTATTTCGAAATCGGTGCGAATGATCGATGATCATGAGTTTGGCAACGACTTAAAAAAAAAGAGAAATGTAATGTTGGTTTTCTTACATATTTTTTTTTAACTTTTTTGTGCTTTTGAACCAAAAATATATTAGGAACGTACCTATGTAAAAGTAAGTAACCTTGGATGTCCCAAAAACTGAACTCAACTTTGAGATTGACAAAAAGCCATTTTCTGAGTCATGAGAACGGATTTTGGCATATCATTTCACGGGTTTTCGAACGGCCCCCTTGATGAAGGCTAAGAGTTTCCCTGTCGTATGTAAATAAAAACGTAGGACGTAGTCGATGTGAAAGCTCTCGTTGGTTTACTTACATAGGAGAACGAGGAATATTATGTCCTCATGCACCTACCAGTGGGAGAGTTGCAGTAGGACTAGAAGAAACGGTCGAAATAATGTCTCATCGGTTTGCAACAGTCAACGAAATCATGACGAATTAATTACTCGCAAGCTATATACATACAAAGTATCGTTGCATCTCGAAAATTTGTATTATATTTGCCAAATCCCGTCACTAACACAACGGTCACTTTAGTATGCGTGGCTTGTACCGAGATATTCCCGATAATAGCAGTATTATGTGAAGGATGGAATCACATGGCGCGTGGCAGGACCGACCAGATGTTATTGAACTTGATGTCATAGATATATATTTTATAGGTGATTATATTAGAATATGTATGTAAAATTTATTATTTATTTCGTAGGAAAGTTAACTGTTTATTTCTGACTGCATAACAAACATTAGATAATTTGGAACATAAGTTTAAATATAGGTATGACTTGTTATACCGTAAAAACACTTGCTAAAAACAGAGCAAAATGTAGGATAAAGAAATTAATTTTTGGAAGCAAATTGGTGAAATTTGCTCAATTTATCCGAAGTCGTGATTTTGAAACTTTACAAAAAAGCTCTCATTTGGTTTGAACCCCATTCACTAGGGCTGAATAGATTGTTATTTAAATCCAGGCAGCCTCTCATATCTTAAGTTTAGGACTGTACCAATATTTGAGGATATGTACATGATTTTCGATGTGAGAAAGCAATTTTTTTATGCTGGTAACTTTAAAGACACTTTAAAGAGAAATAGGTAAAATCCGATTTCAAAAAAAAAAATAACGAAGTGTAAAACTCTCGACTGTAGCGTCGATGGCGTAGTGCGTAAGGCCTTCGCCTTCCAATCGGGAGGTAGCGGTTCGAACCCCGCCACGTACCGATGTGTTTTCAAATTTTGAATTCATATAATGTACGTTTATTCGACGCTTTTACGGCGAAGGAAAACATCGTGAGGAAACCTGCACACACCTGTGAAGAAAGAATTTCTTTACAGGTTGTGTGTGAAGTCGACCAACCCACACTTGGCCAGCGTGGTTGACTAAGGCCTAATCATTGCAAAAAAATATTTGCAAAGATTAGGCCTTAGTCAACCACGCTGTTTAGTCAGCCACCTAAAGCATTAGTTTAGGGTAGGCTCGGGCCCCTCGGTGGGGACGTATATGAGCTGTTGATGAAGTATTAAACTATTACGCACCATATTTATTCTATTCTATATTATATAAAGCTGGAATACTCTTCCCATGCAGTGTACGAGGCTTGTCCAGTCAACCAACATCTAGTACATCTTGTCTGTGGGCGGAGCGCTTCGGGTAGGGCAATTCGCCGGACTACTGCACAGTCCAAGCTACGGTACGGTTTTAAACGAAAACTATTCAGGACTAAAGACGCCTCATCAACGGCGTTCGTGGAAGACGGGTTATGGGTATGCCGACCAGCGTCGCAAGGTTTAAATCTCGAACTGCAATATCTTAGTCCATCATGGTGCCAGCAATCGACCATATCGCATAGACTTCACAGTTATAATTGAATAAAATCGATTATTCAATACGTTTCGTCTGTTGTGACGTCGCTCGTCCGAAACGATTCTATTCTTCTCGAGCCATAGGATCCGTCTTGATTGTCGAGCAATCGAGTTACAAACTCGCCCCTCAGATCGACTTCTAGGATAAACGCATAGCACTAGCTGACTTCAGCTCAACAGTATTACGAGTGTATTGACAGAGTTCCATTTTCAAACGCATCAACCCTACGTCACAATAGCGCAGCCCCGTTTCGCTAAAGCCTCGCCGGGTCTGTTTGTCGTGTCAAATGGAACGTTTTAAATCCAATCGAGGCACAAGCGCCTCGCGTATACAGCCAGAAATTGTTTAAACGAACCGGTGCGCGCCTACGGATAGACGTCGGGAAATGGGATTCGCAGTTCGTCGATAACACGAATTGGAACTTCACTGCGGCGCGGAATTTTATTTCATTTTGAATTCCGAATTGTGTAGCGTTAACATATTGACATTTGTGGTAAATGCGGTTATTTAAATACAAGCGTCTATTCTATTTTTTTATTAGTAAGTAAGTATATTTCTAGACAATGCTTTTTGTTAGGATGGGAATATTTTAATGTATATTGAGTGACTAGGTAGTGCCTGGATAAACTTTTTCTCACGTAGATCCCCTTTAGTATCTTCTGATATATTGGAGGTCAACAGGTATGAGAAAAGGCCAATTCGGACTAAACTAATCAATGACACGGGGGCCGAAAGACCGACCCGGAAAAAGATTCTCCGGCGTCTTAGCACCAAGGATTTTGTATATAGTACCAGGATTGTACTTGCAATCTTCAAAAATTGTGAAAGTCCTCCTAATTACTCACAATTGCAACGACAAGTTCTGCATCAAAGGAAAAACAATTTATCTGTTGATTTCTGACGTGTTGAAGTGTTGACGCGTGTTTTAAGTATATTTCATCCGCAATTTCTGAGCAGCGGCCATATTAAATGTTGCTAGATTCATAGTGCCCTCTCTACTCTTCAAGCCCTTTCATTTGATACCCATATTACTCAAATTCAAATTCAAATTCAAATTCAATATCTTTTATTCAAATTGGATTGTTACAATCTCTTTTGAACGTCAAAGCAGCTACGCCATTGGTTCACAAGTCTACGGCGGGAGACCTTGTACTGGAAAGAACCAGCAAGAAAACCAGCAAGGGCTATTTTTTTCTCCCTGTATTGTTACAGAGTCGTCAATTGGAAGCTGACCTCACAGCAGAAGTTTGAGCTCAACTTCCATTACAAGATTAGATGTGTCAGTTCTCTTCTTACTACTTATTACCAAAAATAATTTTTGTTTAAACAAATGTTTATACATAACAAGACGATTCATTATCTGAAAAATTAACACCAGGCATTGGCATCATTCAAATAATCGTTGACTTTATAATATCCTTTACTCATAAGAGTCTTTTTTACATGCGCTTTAAACTTATGAAAAGGCAAGTCGGTAAGACTTTGTGGAAGCTTATTATAAAAGGTTATACATTTCCCCATACTAGGATTAAAAACTATATTTTATCCGCCATTTTGAAATTAGGCCAATGTTGCTAGATTCATAGTGCTGCATTATTAGAGCCCTTTTATTTGATACCCATATTACTAGGGTTAAAAACTAAATGTGGTTTGCCATTTTAGAGCGGTGCCCATATTAAATTAAGAGCAATGTTGCTAGGTTCATAGTACTCTACTCCTTAAGATCTTATGCCCATATATTACTGAGTTTGAAAATGAAATTTTATCTGCCATTCTCGAGCGGCGGCCATATTGTATTGAGGTTAATGTTGCTAGGTTCATAGTGCTCTACTTTTCAAGCCCTTTCATTAGATAGGTATATTACTGAAGTTGGAAAGTTTTTTAATGGTCCCGTGTTTTTTATAAATGTCATGTTTATCTTGAAAAAGTTTTAGTTACATTATTATCGGAACGTTTCTAATATTATAATAAAGTCTGTGAGTATAATTTTATCGATAAAATGTTGGCACAGAATTCTTCTCGTTAAATTGTAAGTTTTCCGTGAAGATATATTTGCAAAGTTTATCGTGAGCTCAATCGACTAAATGTTTGATTTTCCATAAAAAAACGCTTGTCAAAGTTTTATTGTCGAAAGTACATCAATTTTGCTACAATTTTATATTATACTATGAATAACAAATCTTCAACATCGCCTGAAAGTATTTTGATTATATGTTATGTTATCTTTAAGCTTGAGGCTTGAGGACTAAAAGTTTTACAATTTATGTACCCACATCAAAATTGGTCATGAAACTGTTCACTCATTTTTCAATTTATTTAGCATTTCTAAAGAAAATGCAAAGCTCTATATAAAATGTATAAGTTTGCTTTATTCTTGACCAATTTTCAAGAAATCTGTAATGATTTCCAAATAGGATGTTGATGCGTAGTTATTAACAGTGAATAAAGACTACATTGGCATAATAAAGTTCAAAGGATATCAGAGGCCCAATTCTGCTAAAAAGGTACCGCCGAATCGAAACTAAACCGTTGTGATTGACCAATCGGAGCGCGTACATTCAACTGTTCTATGACGTGATAATATGGCGTTCTGATTGGTCGAACGCAGCAGTTTAGTTTTGATTCGGCAGTAACTTATAAGCAGAATTGGCCTGCAGTACTGTTAAGGACTTCGTCGGGGCTGGTAAGAGCTCGGTGGCCGAGAGGTTAAGGCGAGTCAACACAGTATGTTGAAGACGCGGTTTTGAGCCCCGCCCGAGATGATTTTTTTTCTTTTTTCTATCACATATTTATTTTATATACCACCTGCATCTGGAGCGTGTATTACCTATATGTCAAGTATTCTCAATTTAAAGTAAGCTATTAAAGCCAAAGTAAGCTAAAGTTGTATGGAAGTTCCCTTGGGTAATAATGACATTTGAATTGAATTTGAAACGACAAAATGTCAACAGTTTGGAAATAGGTGGAAGTCCGATGGTCTGGTGAATAAGCGGGATGAGGCAGTAATTCAAACCACAATCACGAATTTGAGCCAAGGATTCGACAGACGCGTGAACGCGAGCATTGTCTTGGTGAAACAACGCATTCTTTCTCAGTAATCTGGAGCGTTTTTCTTTTATTTTTTGACGTAAACGACATAGAAGGGTGCAATAATACGCAGATTTTATTGTTTTTCCCTTTTCAAGTCACACCCTTAGCATAACAAAAACTGATGCCATCACCTTGCCAGCCGACAAAATTGTCTTTGCTTCCTTTGGTGCTGGTTTATCCCTTTTTCCACTGCTTGGATTATTGTTTTGATGCCGGAGTATAGTGATGAACCCAAATTTAATCCATTGTCACAAATCTGTGAAAAAAATCTTGCGAATCAGCCTCAAACATATTCAATTGAACTACTGTATCGGAGGGAAACAGTCGCATGAAATCGCGAGTCGTATTCGTTTTTGCTCAACTGAAGCAATCTGGGGACCCACCGAGCAGAAACCTTAGAAAATCCTAGTTCATTGACTATGATGTTTTGTATTTGTTCATACGAGATGCTTGTAATTTCAGCAATCAAATAATCTCACCTGTAATGGGTGCTGTTCAGCCCTTATAAACAATCTACTATTACTTTCTTTACTTTTTAGGGTTCCGTACCTCGAAAGGAAAAAATAGAACCCCTATAGGATCACTTTGTTGTCCATCCGTCCGTCTGTCTTCTGTCAAGACCCTTTTTCTCAGGAGTGCGTGGATCAAGCTGAAATTTATATCAAATACCCAGGTCTACTGTCCCTTGGAGCTGTGAAAAAATCAAACTTCTAAGCCAACGCAATCAAAAGATACCTACAGCCGTTTATGTCGCAAATTTCCGCAAATTTTCGACACTCGCAAGGAAATTATTATCTACAGGGTACTTCCCGTAAACTCAGAATCTTGTTTGGTACGAAGTAACGTCTTATAGCACAGATAAAGGAAAAATTGCGAAAACCGTAAATTTTTAGTTACATCATATAATATAATAAAAATATATGGGTGAACTTTTACTTATACCTAAAGGTTTGTACGGAACCCTCGGTGCGCGAGTCCGACTCGCACTTGGCCGGTTTTTTCCAAATCAAACTTATCGGGTAAGGAAACTTAAAGGGAGCGCAAAGAACAATAATGAATGAGTTGTATTCAAACTTCCAGTTTTCCCACAATATGAAAAAGTGAAGTGTAAGTACGTATTTTTCTCATGCACCCCACGATATACGAAACAATATATCGGGCCTGCGTATTGAATCTCAACGCCATCCATTCATAAAATTTAAATCGTTTAGCTCGGGCGCGATTTCAGCTTCACGCAACTCATGCGATCAATCGTTCAAGACGTGTGTGTATTCATTTATAAATAAGTCCTTATTTATTCAAGCCGGGAGCCGTGGCCGCGTGGAGGCGTATTACGAAACATTCGAAAGTTTGATTCGCAATCGAAATTCAAAAAATCATCTCTAATTATCTAGGTACTATTAGTAACACTGTTCGATTTTTGAAATAAGTGTCGTTTTCGTCGCTGATACCTTTGATAGCTTAAGCGCGTTCTACGTGTTCGCGTTTCAATATCCGGTTTCAATCTCTGGATATATTTACTGTTTAGGTACTGGAATTAGAATTATGACGTATTTTATATGGCGCTAATGTCAAATACCTATCGCTGGTAACCAAATCAACAGATAGATAGAATATTGTTACTGTGCACAAATTCTAAGCGTAATAAGAGGTGTAACGAATGGAGAACCGATAGCATACAATATTTGATATGATATTAGGCCCTTACATATGAAATTGGCGTTTTGCCGTACTGGCCACTTTGATTTCAAATATCTCCTCTATGGTTAGGAATTCCAAATTCAAATTTTTACAGCTATTTACTCATTTATTTGTGTATCGAAAATTATAATTCACTTGTTTTTTCCTCAATTGTTTTTTTTTTGCGTCACTCAGTTTACTAAATGGAAAACTTAAAATATCGCGTTATTTACGAGTACGAGTTCCACCGTGGTACAGAAACGGCTCGAAGGATTAATGATGTGTATGGCGACGGTGCCGCAAAAGAAAACACAATGCGTTTTTGGTTCCAACGTTTTCGTTCTGGAAATTTCGACCTGCAGAACAAGCCCCGTGGACGGCCGGAGACCAAAGTTGATAATGAAGAATTGAAGGCTATTGTGGAAGCGGATCCATCGCAAACCACGTTCGAGTTAGCTGTAGGCTGCGGTGTTAGTGATAAAACTGTTATAATCCACTTGAAGCAAATTGTGAAGGTGAAAAGCTTGAAAGGTGGGTACCTCACGAATTGAGTGAAGCAAATCAACAAACGCGCGTTGACTGCTTCGTTGCATTACTCAACCGGCAAAACAATTTAATGTTAGCTTTGCTTTGTCCACAGGTAGCCCAACCGGCCAAGTATTGAAATATTACCGCTAGATCCTTTTAAGCTAAACCGTGTTTTCGCTACTCGACATTGGCAAAATTGTCAAATCTGACAGAAGCCACTCAAACTAAAAATTGAAATTGAATGAAGGGATTTTAAATCGAATCATTACTTGTGATGAAAAGTGGGTCCTGTTTCCTACGATAATCGGAAGCGCTCATCGCAATGGCTGAACCCTGCCGAACCAGCCAAACCAGGCCCCAAGCGAAAATTGACTCCAAAAAAGTTGAAAACAAAACAATTGATTGAAAATTCCAAAACAATTGAGGAAAAAACAAGTGAATTATAATTTTCAAAATACAAATATATGAGTCAATATTAGCTGTATAAATTTGAATTTGGAATTTCTAACCATAGAGAAGATATTTGAGATCAAAGTGGCCAGTACGGCAAAACGCCAATTTCATATGTAAGGACCTAATATTATCAACACTACCTTGAAGTGTAGCATGATGGAATTTCACCATTTTTAGCGCCCTTAATTTCACTCTGGTTTTCTTTTTTTTTTACTTTTGTAAGGTAAAAAAATTGAGCGTTGAAACGTTTGTATGATAGAATATTGTCTTTTGTAAATTACTAATTCATTTTTATAAGTGAGGGCGGCGGTATCCAAACATACTTACTTACTTACTAATATTATAAATGTGAAAATGTGTCTGTCTGTTACCTCTTCACGCTTAAACCCCTGAACAGATTTAAATGAAATTTGGTATACAGATAGTTTAAGTCCCGGGAAGGACATAGGATCGTTTTTATCGCAGAAACCATCCCTCAGGGAGGTGAAAAGGGTGAAGAGAATAACCGTTGAACCGATTTAGATGAGATTTGGTATGGATATAGTTTAAGTTATTGGAAGGATATAAGCAGATTGGATAAAAAATAAACTACCCAAATTATTAGTAATTCCACGCGAAAAAAGCAAGTTGATTAATTATAGCAACCCTACTAATTATACATTTAAAAGTAATCATGTCTGACTGTTACGCTTTCACGCCTAAGCCGCTGATGCAATTTTTATAAAATTTGCCATAGAGATAGCTCAGGCCCTAAGGAAGGACATAGGCTACTTTTATCCCGAATTTCAATGAGTTACCTGCGGATCGCGTGATAACTTAAGATAAAACTGAATTCCATGCAAACGAAGTTGCGAGAAACAACTAGTATCGTATAAAATAAATATTGAAAAGTAACATTAATAAAATTGTTCGATAATCCTGATATCAGAATGTTGCCATATACATATAAATATCGTTATTCAAATAACGTTGCCAACTACATGAGTACCTACTAGAATATACCTAATACGTTAATGGCGGACGCGTCCCTGATTTTTAACATAGGAAGCAAACCAGCGATGAAGACCCATTTAATTAACTAGACCCATTTATGTACATTTTCATTAAAAATTAAAGAAAGGCTTTAGCTGTGATTCAATGTTTTGTTTTTTCACATAACCTCGTGTGACCTCGTCCTCTTTGTTTGCTGGATGTTTGAATATAGCGGCAAATTTGGTCAATTTTAAGGTTTTTGGGGTTTAAATCTGTTTTAATAATAAACCTGAGAAAAGAGGCAAACATAGGGACGTGCTAATGGTGGCCATAGGTTATTTGAAAAAAAAGTGTTTAGGAAACAGGGGACTATGTTTGTATGGAAACACGGCTTTTATGTTTCCTCTTAATCGTAACCTAGTAGAGATTTTCATAAGCGCGACAAAGTCCTTTGTCCAATCTCAAATTTTTTCAAAATTCTTTCGAATACAAAATACAAATAATTTGACAATTCGAACGCTCCAAAATACACCTCCTTGTTTTTGTCACGCGTCGCTTGCTTATGTTATCTGTGGCGCGAAACCCGCTACCGCGTAATCCGACTGCGCCCGCACGTCATTCGAAATGTACCTATGTAACTTTGACAGGATACTCGGGAATTAGCGGAGCATCCCGGGAACAATTGAGGCGGAGGCGGCCACGTGGGTGGCTTATTTTAATATCTGTCACTTGCGATTTGAAATAAAATGGAATGCTCGCGTCAGTTAGAGACGGCGGCTACTTATTACCGGTTTTACTCGCATGGACAGTTCGTTATAAATAGGTACTTTTGCCACAGAACTTGTGAATAAGGCTGCAGGAGCGCGTTCAACACCCTTATTCACAAACGTCAGAAACGAACTTTCCGTCTCGACTCGAATATTTTCCGTCTTTCTTCGTCTCGATTCTGAAAGTTTCCGTCGACGACCGTTTCGAATGACATTAGGTTTCGGAAACATTTCCGAGACCAATTTGCCGTCGGAAACTTTATCGAAAGTGATAAACACAGTAAATTTTCAAATTTAATCTCACATTAGTCAATATAAAATGGTATTTTTAATATATAGAGCATGTGGTAAGTGTTTAGCATTATTTAATACTCATATATTTATAATAATAATATTACCCATTTACATCTATGATTACCTCAAACGGATTATCTTTTAATAAGTCTAAGGTCGCATCTTCTGAAATAGTACCTTGTAAAGGGTTTGGAATGGCAAACGAAAAGGACCTTGGTTGGTTACTTACTAGTCTGTGGTTTCATAAACCATAGACTAGTAAGTACCAACGACACTAATCGATTCGGCTCGGTTCCGAAGGCTTGTAAATAAGGCACCTGTAAGTGATTACTGTACCTGTCCTTCCCAAAAGGTTTGGCGTATTAAACAGCCACTCTATGGCAATTTTTAAAGTCTTAATAGAGGGTGACCATATTGCTTCTTTCTAGGCATTCCAGATTGCTTATTGCTACCGAAAAAATCTAACATAGCTATTAAACAGTGTATAACATTCTCATTAGAATGGAAAACTACGCAGATAGAACCATAGGTAATAACGCGATAAAAAATATTAGAAAAACTCTACATTCAATCAAGAGCTTTTCTCTGTCTTCAAATTAAAGGAATTTTTAAAATTTACATGCTATTATTTTTATTTACATTCTACATGTCGAATATAAAAATTCCTTTGTGATTTTCATTGCACGGAATGAAATGAATTTGAGGCTAAAATTATATCTTAGGTTATGATATGAGACGTGAATGCACAATGCACATACCTAGATGAGCTTATGTGAGAGTATTTTGTAAAAATATTTTAATACGGTTGGTTATATATGTATAGGTAGGGGTTATAAAATCAACGAATATTTATTATTTTAATCAGGAGCTAAAGTTTAGTTTTTTTAATATTAACACACAATATAACAAAACTTTCAAAATGACATCATAAATTTTTCTTTCTTTGGAAAAATCATTATGCGATCATTCGTAATGATTTTACGGTGCACACTATAGCACTATAGCACTATTCAGTACAGGTAGTTAGATCTGTGACAAAATACATTTCATTTTATAATATTTCCTAGAACATTATAATAGAAAGATTTTTTCACAAATGTAAAAAGTTTTTATTTGAAAAATGATCATTTTATTACAGTCAGATAAAGATCAAAATAAATTGATAAATATAGGTTTATAGCTTCGTCGTCGTATTTTTAGTACTAAAAAACGCTTCGACTAAAAATCCACCTGCATGTTTTTTTTGTCAATTTTTAATTTATTTCAAACGTTTTGTTTGTGTTATGAGATTTGTATCTCGTCAAAAATGATAATATAAATTAATAAGCTAAGCCTTATAAATTACCTAAGAGAACCGTTTTGTAGTAGGCACTCGATACTTTTATTATTTTGAACTAAATATCAATAAAAAAAAATCTTAATGTAACGGATTGCAGGCCAACCCTACGGAGTGATTGCTGAAATCGCCGACCTTAACCTTACCATCAGGTGAGATGAACGCCACGAGCTTCCGTGTCGTACGCAGAAAGCAATAGTACTCACCTATATCCAGAACCGCGACGGAGTCCTTCACCAAGCGGTAAGTGTCCCCGTTGATGCGCAGGAAGTCGACGCAGCCAAGCAGCCCGTCGGACAGACCGAGCTTGGCCTGCAGGCCGGTGGTGTTGCCGGCCCCTCCCACCCAGACCGGCTCGCGGAACGTCATGCGGGAGAACAGACCCTGGGGACGAGAAAGTGGTATCTATCATAGGGTTGTTCCTCGCGGTCGTACTTCGCCCCACTGGTGGGACAAACCACGGGTGACGATACGCCTACTGCTGGGAGTGCTGGGCATAAGTCTCTGCCAAGCTTGAAAGTTAGAGCTTGCTAGAGTCTCGTTCTTTGATTGGCAGGGTCTTCTTAGTGTAGGTACGGTTGGCTCGTGTTGTCAGCTATTGGTTAGAACCACTTACAACCCGGGTGGACCTCAGTATACAAGGTTATTTTTGGGTTGTTTTGATCTGGTTCATGAAATACTGTCGAGTCGGCCCTTAAATCATTAAAAAAAATTTGCTAATTCATTCATTACTTTAAGCCCAATAGGCTTGAAGTAATGAAGTAATGCATACATGAAACTATACATTCCATACAGTTGAATACAGCTGCATGGAAAGTATGGCTTGGTAAATTAAGTAAAGAAGGGAATAAAAAATGAAATTAAACTAAAATATTTTTTTCATTTCTCATATTCTGAAAGTAGGTCAGTGCTTACCTACCTAAGTAAATTAGGCTGAAGAGCCGGAAATTATATCTCGCGGCCCAGGGCCGACAAGTCTAATTCAAAAAAAGAATATATTACCATTTGTCATACGCGGCCATAGACAAAGTGTTCGCGCGCTTCTCAACTTCATTATGGTCGCTCCGCGTCAACTTCACTGTGGAGGCTGCGGGGGGCCGGGAGGGAAGAAGACGACGCCGCGAGCGCGCCCGATCGAGAGCGACAGAACAAAAATCGATAGAATAGCTAGTGCACGTCGCACACGCCTATAATATCATATTTTACGTGTGTTCTCATTTCAATTGTTCTCTTTTTATTATTATATTTTCTTATAAAAATTACCCTCTTTTAATGTACGCCCGTACATTAAATTGGCGACCGTGACAGGACCACTCCGGGTGATGTTTTGGAACGTAGCCCGAGGCAGTCTATTCGTGCAACGCCACGGGCAGCGGGCTGCGGCTGATCGCATTTTGGTTAGATCTGAACATTTGTTTTGCCTAATTCATTGTTTAATTATAATAATATGGCCAATGAAAGTGATAATTCGGTGGACGTATCTCGCCTAATTAGAAAGTGTGTTTCAGTTAAAGGACGTTTGACTAAAATGAAAGAAAATTTCGAGTCTATGTATGCAATTGATTCAAGTCAATTAACTAATATACAATTAAAGGAATTAACTTGTCGTTTAGAAAAATGTCAGACACTATTCTCATCCTTTGACGAACTGCAAAGTGATATTGAATCATACTGTGATGATTTAGATATTCAGTTAAACGAAAGAGATATGATTGAGAGTCAATTTATAACTCTTATAGCCTCAATCCAAAACTTATTAGAGAGTGACAAAATAATTTTAAAGGCAGATAGTCACTCTAGTGCTTCAACTAATACTAATGAAAATAATATAAAACTGCCCACTATTAAACTCCCATCATTTGATGGAAACTACTTGAAATGGTTGGAGTTTCGGGACACGTTTGACTCGTTGATAAATTCCAATGATGCTATACCAATTATTAGTAAATTCCACTATTTAAGGTCCTCCTTAGAAGGGAGCGCACTTGTGGTAATTAAAAGTATCGAATTTACATCCAACAATTATTCTGTAGCATGGGACTTGTTGTGCCAGAGGTATAACAATAAAAACATTTTAATAAATAATCACTTAAAGGCACTTTTTTCTATAGAGTTGATTCATAAGGAATCCTATAAGGCTCTGCGTTATATGATAGACACAGTAAGTAAAAATTTACGATCTCTAAGTACATTAGGCTTGCCTACCGATAGTTGGGACGCCTTGATTATATATTTGGTTTCCTCAAAATTAGACATGTCTTCAAATGCTAAGTGGGAGGAGCACAAAAGTAATTTATCCAACTTGCCCACGTTAGATGATTTCTTTCAATTTTTAAGAAATAGAGCTGCTATTTTAGAGACTGTAGTTTCTAAAACATCTAGTTATAACGAAAAAACCCAAAAGGGGGTTAGTAATTATAATAAGGGCAATTTCACAAAGTCACTTGCAACTTCTCTAAATGATGTTAATGATTCTACTGTTGCTACTACCAATAAGAATTTTTTATGCCCTATTTGTAGTCAAGCTCATTTTGTATATAATTGCTCCAAGTTTAAACATATGTCGACTAAGGACAGACATGACTTAGTGACACGCCTACAATTGTGCACTGTTTGCTTGCGTAAAGGTCATAACCCACTTCAATGTAAACTAAAGGGATCCTGTAAGTTATGCAAATCAAGACATAACACATTACTGCATGTAGATAAAACTAATGCTAATAATAGTACAAGTGAAGTAGAAAATTTACCTGTTCCATCTTTGCCTATTGCTCTCAACTCTTCTATATCTTGTGGTCAGGTTCTATTATGTACTGCGTTAATTGAAATTGTAAGCAAAAATAATAATAGCACTTATAAGGCACGTGCCTTGCTAGATCCAGGAAGCCAGTCTTCATTTATTACAGAGAATTTAAAACAAATAATTAATTGTTCTACTTCTGACATGAGCATGGCTAGTGTATCAGGAATAAATAATGTATCTTTTAACGTAAAGGAGTTTTGTAATCTCAATTTAATATCTTGTTTAAATTCATTCCAGATACAAGTACAATGCTTAGTAGTTCCACAGATTACAGGCACATTGCCATGCAGATTTGTAAATATTGATCAGTTAAATATACCTTGTGACCTTGAACTTGCTGACCCATATTTTAATCGTCCCTCCAACATAGACATTCTTTTAGGAGCAGACGTATTCTGGGACATCGTTGGCTCAAAACAAATTAAATTAGGAAAAAATAAGCCTACTTTACAAAATTCTAATTTTGGTTGGCTCGTTGCTGGCCCTATAGGCCATGTACAGTTAGAGCATAAAGGGCAAGTTTATTGTAATTTTAGCAAAGAAATACACGATTCTCTCAAACTATTCTGGGAAATTGATGAATTTCATTCCGATAAAGTTTTGCCTACTATTGAAGAAAATTTATGTGAATCTCATTTTATAGAAAATACATTTAGGCTACCTTCTGGTAGATTTTCTGTCAAAATGCCATTTAAGGAAGAGCCCGATAAGGCCCTTGGCGACTCATATTATCAAGCCAAAAGGCGATTTTTAAATTTAGAAAAGAGATTGTCTAAATTACCTTTAGTTAAGCAACAATATGTAAATTTTATAAATGAGTATCTAGAGTTAGGTCATTTAAGTGAAATTAGTAAGCCTAGTTTTGGCTATTATTTGCCGCATCATGCGGTCATTAGAGATAAAAATGAAACTACCAAATTAAGGGTTGTTTTCGATGCCTCTGCGAAAACCACTACTGGAAGGTCATTAAATGAGATCCAACTAATTGGACCGGTAGTTCAAGACGATCTTTTGTCAATTTTAATGAGATTTCGTTGTCATAAATATGTATTAACAGCTGACATTCAAAAACATTATAGGCAAATAGAGATAGACCCGTCTCAACGCCATCTCCAGCTTATTGTTTGGAGAGATGATGAATCCAAACCATTAAAGGTCTTGCAACTAAATACGGTGACCTACGGCACCGCTTCTGCGCCTTTCCTCAGCACTAGATGCCTGTTGCAACTATCTAAAGAGTGCACAGACCCAACTATAGCTTCTATTATTGAGCATGATATATATGTTGACAATTTAGCGACTGGGTCCTCTACAGAAGAGGGCATCAAGTATATTTTTGAAAATGTTAAAACAGTATTAGAGTCGGCTTGTTTTCCTTTGCACAAAATATTAAGTAACGCAAGTAATATTGCTCAAAGTACTGATTTATGTGAAACACCTTTATACTTTAATAAGGAATGCAGTGTGTTAGGTTTAATGTGGTCTCCCAATAAAGACACACTACACTTCGACATAAATATGAGTTTGATTCTAAAATTACAAAGAGATGTATCTTAAGTTTAACTTGCAAAATCTTTGACCCGTTAGGTCTATTGTGTCCATGTGTAATTGAGGCCAAAATAATTTTACAGAAGCTTTGGAGCCTAAAGTTGAACTGGGATGATCCAGTGCCATCTAATTTATCCAATCAGTGGTTAAAAATTGCAAATAATTTAAATCTTTTGTCTCAATTACAAATAACACGTCACGTCATATGTGATTCACCTATATGTATAGAGCTTCATTGTTTCGTAGATGCTTCACAGGATGCCTACGGAACCTGTATCTACTTACGATCTATTGATCATAATAATGTCATTTCAGTAAACCTATTGTGCGCCAAAGCAAGAGTCGCGCCTATCAAAGCCATGACTATACCGCGGCTAGAGCTTTGCGGTGCGCTGTTGGGAGCGCGTTTATGTTCAAAACTATCTAAGGTATTGCATTTAAAAATTAATCAAATAGTATATTGGTCTGATTCGACTATTGTGTTAAGCTGGATTAAAACACCGCATAAATTGCTTAAGGCATTTGTTAGTAATCGTATTAATGAGATAAACGAGCTCACTAGTGGTAATCTTTGGAGGCATGTCCCCACAGAACAAAACCCCGCCGATTTGGCGTCTAGAGGTGTCGAACCTCAAGATTTGATTCAATCTTCGTCTCAGTGGTGGACAGGTCCAGCTTTCCTAAAAAAGGAATCTCAAGACTGGCCACAACTAAATAATTTATTAGTTGATGTACCAGAATTAAGAGTTCACTTAAATATTGAAATTCCTAAATTAATTAATTTTGAAAAATTTTCTAGTTATAACAGGTTAAGGCGAACAGTTGCTTTTGTCCTACGTTTTATAAATAACTGTAAAAAAAATAGTGCCAAAATGACAGGTCAATTACAAGCTAATGAACTGAATAAGTCTCAACTAATTTTAATCAAATTATGCCAAGCAGAGTCTTTTTCTTTAGAGATACAAGCAATATTAAAAGGCGATAGCTTACATAAGAAATCTAAGTTATTACCTTTGAGTCCATTTCTTGACGCCGACGCCGTGCTAAGGGTTGGTGGTCGCCTAAAGTTCTCTAATTTTGATTTTAATAAAAGGCACCCTATAATTTTAGATGGTAAGCATGTTTTCACTAAATTATTAATGCGATATGAACATCATCATTTATTTCATGCTGGCCCGCAATTATTGCTGGCCTCAGTTCGTGAGCATTTCTGGCCCTTAGGTGGTAGGGCAGTAGCACGTAGTGTCACTAAGTCATGCACAATATGTAGACGTTTTCGAGGAACTACAATGCAGCCTATCATGGGACAGTTACCATCAGAAAGAACTAATGTAACTTTTCCTTTTTATACTTGCGGCACCGATTTCGCCGGACCTTTTATGATTGCAAGTAAAAAGGGACGGGGCAGTCGCACTACTAAAGCTTATTTATGCTTATTTATTTGCCTTTTAACCAAAGCAGTCCACTTAGAAGTGGTCAGCGACTTGAGTACCGAAGCCTTTATATTATGTCTGCGTCGTTTTGTATCTCGACGCGGCAAGCCCCATGCTATTCATTGTGATAATGGCAGTAACTTCATTGGCGCAAATAATGAATTAGGTAGAATTCTGCGTTCTAGCCGTAAGCCCATTGATGAATATGCTAGTAACGAGGGCATAGTCATGAAATTCATACCGGCGTATTCACCTAATTTTGGGGGGGGTATGGGAAGCAGGCATAAAATCTTCGAAGTATCACTTAAAAAGAATAGCGGGTAACGCGTCTTTGACCTTTGAAGAATTAACTACACTCTTTTATCAGATAGAGGCTATCCTAAACTCCCGTCCTATCTCCCCCTTGTCTTCTAATCCTCAAGACCTCACTCCAATCACTCCTGGTCATTTCCTCATAGGTCGACCTCTAATGTCAGTGCCATCAGAAGTCATGGACATGGCGAGACCAAATCGATACCAGCTAATTGAGAAGATCAGACAGCAATTTTGGGAGAGATGGAGAAGGGAATATTTGTCAGAGCTCCAATCAAGATGCAAATGGCGTACCAGTCAACACAATATCAAGGTTGGCGACATGGTGCTTCTGAAGGAAGATCATGTTCCTCCACTAAAATGGCGACTAGGCCGCATCACCAAGTTGCACCCTGGACCAGACAAGATCACCAGGGTAGTAGATGTTAGCACAGCCAGAGGAATCATTCGGCGTGCCCTAAACAAAATGGTCCTGCTACATGAAAATTGAAAGCTTCAGCTTCCAAGGGGGCCAGGATGTTCGCGCGCTTCTCAACTTCATTATGGTCGCTCCGCGTCAACTTCACTGTGGAGGCTGCGGGGGGCCGGGAGGGAAGAAGACGACGCCGCGAGCGCGCCCGATCGAGAGCGACAGAACAAAAATCGATAGAATAGCTAGTGCACGTCGCACACGCCTATAATATCATATTTTACGTGTGTTCTCATTTCAATTGTTCTCTTTTTATTATTATATTTTCTTATAAAAATTACCCTCTTTTAATGTACGCCCGTACAAAAGTGTTAATTTAAGTCTTATATAGCCATTTCTAGTGTATAAAAAGAAAACCTTATTATTTTGGGCAGTTACAAAAGAAAACCTACACAGCCTGTTATATTATTATTATTTGTCGTTTTTGTGTTTTTAAAGTCGATTTTTTGTAAAAAAATTTCCTTCCTTTTAGTTAAGTTAATACATGCACTATTAGAATCTGAGCCAAGGTAAACACCAGAATAACTTAAAATAAAACTCGCTCTAAACAGTTTTGAAAGAATTATTCCCAAACTGCTAATCTAAAACAAATCTTTCATCATCAGCTCAGCATAACATGACATGATGGTTACCAGACGCAAATACCTGAATATCTTACGAAAAAACATGAAACACGTTGGATGTGTCTTTTAAATTTAAGGATTTCCCTCGAGTTGCCTGGGATCCCATCATCAGATCATGACACGGTGACAAAGAGACCACCTCGGGAGTGTACTCTTTCGATTACAAAAAGAATCGGCCTACAAATGGCGGGGTAATCGGTGAACATACATAAAAAAAAGAAAATAGATACAGCCGAACATAGAACCTACTCCTTTTTCGAAGTCGGCTGAAAAGGAATAAACGTTCCGAACGTGTTTAATTCGGATGAACCCATTTCAGTCTCGAACTATTGGCTCCCAAAAATATCTCGACTGTAATGCGTGCTCATTGCGTGCTACTCAAACTTTATATTTTGTACGTATGAAAACTTTAAAAAATCAAAATTTGAATCTACCACTTGCTCGGAACATTGACTTCCTGAGAAGAGCGAGCTAGAAAGAAACTCGGGGGGATTATACCACAACACAAGCGAACTAGCACGGTCCGGAAATGTGTGTGTAAAAACGCAAATTGACAAACATATTAACGTACGCACAGTAAGTAGAATCGAAAAGAAAATCTTTTTATCATTTACGCTACAGAACCTACAAAAAGAATAGGCTTTAAGGATTTCCCTTTTATAAGTCGCAACACTTAACATTTCGAAACGTCAATTACGTAACATTTTCCGTCCATTACCAAGTCATATTTCTCGCGGATCCCTTGCAAATTGCTTCGTTTCAATTCCACGAAACCTATATCTACGATTGACCAGCTACGGTGAGCCCAATTTGGGCGATCGCCGGGAATTTCCCGGTACTCCCGAGACATTACGCCGCCGGCGTTACGGTAATTATGCTAAACTAAATGGCGCTGCCGCGGGCTCGTGTTAGCGGCGGGGACGAGGGACAAGCGGAGAGAGAAAAATATTGTGACGAACAAATATTCATACGCGACTAAATGTACCGTGTCTGAATGTTACGGACGGAAAACCCTGATTCATCATCATCATCATCGTTTCAACGTATACACGGTTATTTTTTTATCACCCTGGAAAATTTTAGGGACGCTTCAGGACACATCCATTATTATATAAAAATAAAATAAATGTAATAAAAAAAAATCTCAAAAAATGCTGCTCTCGTCTAGTGCAGCAAAAAAAAATGCAAAAAAAAAAATACTGCGCTAAGATACTGCAGTTTTTTTTTGTTTAAATCTTTCTACTACCGTGCCCTGAAGTGTCCCCAAATTATTCGGGGTGAGAAAAAAGTATATAAAATTTCGTTTACTGGCGCCAAAGCACTAAGATTAAGCACTAAGATTATATAACATGTGAATTTTTTGCAGTTCCAACAATATCTATCATAATATTATAAAGAGGAAAGATTTTTATTTTGGTATGTTTGTATTTAATAGGCTCCGAAACTACTGGATCTATTTGAAAAATTCTCTCACCATTAGAATGCTACATTATCCCTGAGTAACATAGGCTACAAAATTTTTTTTCTATGGGAAAAAATAAAATTCCCACGGGAAAACAAAAATAACGCGGGCGAAGCTGCGAGCGGAAAACTAGCTGCATATAAATCAAATCGATATTAGTATCCTTGGTTAAATTGACTAGCACTAAGAAGTACCAGGGCATTTCTCTCATGAATTACGGCACACGACAAAATTCCAGCCCATTCCCGCCTTTGATGAGCATGTTCTTAACGAACGTACCTACTTACTTCAATAGAGTTATTTCTATAATTTCATTTTGTGTTTTATTAATAATCGTTATTAATAATAGTAGGTTGGACTATAAGGAACACAGCACAAAATAAATCCTACGGTATTGTAAAAGAGATTTGCCGCTTTTTTTACTTAAGACCAAAAGAATTGTTAAATAGCGCCACAAAATTATACCTATTGGATAATTTTGAAATTGTTGGGTGGTCGATTGCTAACTGATGATACTTAATAAATTTTATTAATTATTCTTAAGGTTCAAGATCGCAGAAGCGAAAATGAAATTGATATAAAGTTTCAAAATCAATGTTGCAATTATCGACACTAGTGATTGGCACAGGTACACTAAAACAAGACTAAACATAAAATCATGGGTGCCAACTTTACTGGTAATGATTCTATAAACGGCGCCTGTAATGTCACCTGGATTTTGACGTTTTGCTTCCGGAGTTTAAACATAAGAATAACATATTGAAATGATAAAGCAGTAGGCCTAGCACAGCGCGTGGACTATAGAAGAGATAGTGACTAACCCTCGTCCCGTCTCACTTCATTCTTATATCAGAGAGCAGGAAGAAACATGTTATTTGTCTCTTGTCCAATTTGTCTACGGTCCGTGCTACAATAGCAGAAGTATACTGCATACCGCTCAGTCATGGCATGGATTTGTATACATGGAACATCTTGTACACACGTTTGGCAATTGTATACAACTAATATTATTGCTTGAAGCAACTAGCAAATAATCACATACTCAGTCGACTTCGGACCTTGTTCTATTACTAACAAAGACTTGTTCGCAGCAGTGAGATTGCGTTCGCGGACTACTTTTCTCCTTCCGTGGACCACGGGTGGTACGCGAACCACTGGTTGGGAACCACTGGCCTAATTAATGATTCGGAAACAGAGCCTGATCGCTGTCGTTCTATGAGATGCAGTGCAGTACAGACGGGCGTGTCGTAAATGGTTAAACGATGTCGATTAGTTCCCTAATAAAATTCAAAATATCTTTATTCAACATAGGCCTTTACAGGCACTTATTGACGTCAAAACAAAGCAAAACATTCTAATTTAAAGAAAACATATTAACCTTGTATGTGCATACATCCTGAATATACTAAAGATGTCTGCAAATACATTGATACAATAAGAATGAAAAAAAAGTTGACTCTACACCTGTTCGGAAATTGAGAGAGCCTTCTCGAGAAGAACAGGCAAGAAATTCGAAAGGTCAAAATGTTTTATCTCCTCTTTTAAATTGCCATTTACAATTGGTTTTGTTACAGAGTCATCAATTGGAAGCTGACCTCAAAGCAAAAGTTTGAGCTCAACTTCCTTTACAAGATTAGATGTGTCAGTTCACATTATATAAAATAAATAAAGACTTTATTAACATATCAATCAAAAGAAAGTGTGGTAGAGTTGACTTCATGTCCAAATAGTTTATTATCCAAATAATCATTCATCATTTCAGCCAAGAGATGCCCACTGTTGGACGTAGGCCCACTGTTAGGCATAGGTTGCACATAGATAAGCCCTTGATTATCAGATAGACTATATTAGAGTCGTCCACGCGGGTACCTCTATCTTCCCTTTTTCAGTCACCAACAGCGGTGCTTGCACTTCTGTTCCGCTTGAAGGGTAACACAGGCAGTAAAATTACTGGGTACTGTAACTTGACATGTTATGTCACAAGTTGGCAACGTACATTGGCGTCCTTGTAGGGGTCAGCCCCACACACGCCTGCCGTCTAGCCAACGGCGGGTACGGTGCGCTTACGCATTTCCCCCCGACAAAAAAAAAAAAAAAAAAAAAGGGGTTGTAGGTTTACAAGTGTTACAGGAGCCACGTGTACTATAGGCGACTGTAGCCACTTACCATCTGGTGGCCAGCCTGCTTGTTTGCCAACTTAGTTGTATGAAAAATTCCTCTCAGAACAATTTATATACGTCCCCACCGAGGGGCTTGAGCCTACCCTAAGTTGGGGTGTTTAGGCCTTAGTCAACCACGCTGGCCCAGCGCGGATTGATCGACATCACATACACCTTTGAATTACTTCGTACATGTATGCAGGTTGCCTCGTGATGTTTTCCTTTATCGTAGGAGCAGCGGACAAACGCACATTTAAAATTCGAAATCGAAAAAACACATTGATATATGGCGGTCTCGAACCCTGGACCTCCCGATTGGAAGGCAAGTGCCGAGTCTACAGCGCCACCGACGCTCATAATAGTTGTACAATGTACTTCGCGGATCTATGACGGGATATCCCTAGCTATTACAAAGTAGACATCATACGAGACAACTCTCTTAAATCGAGATTTCATCTGATCTCACGGGCTATAGTGCTTGATCCAACTTCGGTGCGAGCTAGCATCGATCGTCATAAGCGGATAAAAGTTCGCCCCCAACGGAGAATTCTTACAAGCTTAACTGTTCAGTATTAAATTGCTGTCTTGCCTGTGGTATGTAATTGGATAATAGTGGAAATTTCCACTGCCAAACTAAAGAGTAAGCATATATATTTTATTGCGCACAAATACATCAGAATATAAACCAAGATAACAAATTGCGTTTACAAAGGTGGACTTATCTCTATCAGAGATTTCTTCCAGCCAACATGTAAGTGTGTTGGAAATTATACATGTAGAGGGAAACATCAAAGCACACAAGGAAAATAAATGTAGATAAACACAAGATTTCACTAACACCTACACTAAAAAAATTAAAACTGCAATAAACATAACCTAATACTCGTATACATCATACAAATATACCTATTGTTACTGAGTATCTTATATTGTTATGTCCTGCTTATGATGTTTCGTGTGCAGTAAAGTATTCAATGAATCAATCAATAAATATAGATACCTTTATATATATAAATAAAAACTATAATATTCAGATGATGACGATGTGTTTGCTAAGGCGGATTTACAACTTGCGAGTGAAAGTACTGCCTCAGTCTGTATTTGAAGCAAGGGACGGAAGCAAGGAACGGAGGTACTGTGGGGAACTACGGTCTCTAAGGATTTTGAACAGCGTTGTCAAGATGTGCATATAACATCATGCACGTACCGGAAGCCATTTCAGCTCGGAGCGATAGTGAGAAATATGGTCGAATTTGCAAAAAATTTGAAGTCGCTCAAGCTTGTTATGAAGTTCTTGGTTTAAATCTAGATAACAGACATCATATTTCAAATTTAAATTCAAAAGTCTTCTAATTATAAGGACATATTTAACCTTGTATGTTTATACATCCCAAACAAAATCAAAACGTCTCTAAATACTAGTGGGGTAAAAAGTTGACACTACATCATTTCCGAAATTTGGAAAGCCTTCAACGAGAAGAAGAAGCAAAAAACTCGAAGGGTTAAATTATTTTTTTTTCCTCCTTTAACTATTGCTTTTTTTACACACAGACGTTTAATTACTTTATGTAAAAAATAGAATTGGTATGCTTACATACACTTAGATAAATATATTTGTATCAATCCCCGGTAAGTGTATCTAAACGTGAAACGTGAGCACGGAGGAGGTGAGGATGTTTTGCATTTTTGTCACGCGTCAGGGTCCAGATGGTGTGAATGGCGAAAGCAGCGTATTTTACAGCTATTTTACACATTGCAGCTACCAGTAGCTACCATAAGTGACTTGGTACGAGTCATTTCAGACAGGCAATAAAACTAGGCATTGTGAGTTAACATCATAAAGCTCAATCCACACATTTCCGGGCCGTGCCCGGGACGTGGACGGGACGTGTTCCGTCACTATCTTGAAAAAATATAATTGCGTACTTTTTAAATGAACTCGCTCACACACGTCCGTGTCCGGGCCGGCGACGGAGCTTCAGTGCCCGGGGCGCCCGGGCCGATACCGTGTCGTGCGCCCGTCCACCGATATTACTAGTGCAAGTCCGAGTTTTCTTTACTAATATTATAAAGAGGAAAGATTTGATTGTTTGTTTGTATTGAATAGGCTTCGAAACTACAGTGTGCCTAGCTAGTGCGAGTTTTATCGAGCTCTACTCGATCGTACGCATCGAGCGCGTTAACGCGAATTTGTATGGAATTAGAGCAGCGCCATCTAGTAGTCACTAGATGAAGCTGTCTCATTCCATAACAGCTACTAGATGGCGCTGCTTTAATTCCATACAAATTCGCGTTAACGCGTTCGATGCGTACGCTCGATGAAACTCGCACTCCGCACACTGAACCGATTTTGATGAAAGTTGGTATAGAGATAGTTCGAGACCAGGGGAAGGACATATAAAATGAATGACGAGTTATTAATAGAAGCGATATGCATCTCTGCAGTTTTAAACAAAGTCATAATGCATATTGGTTTCCGAAAACGGTGCTTAAGAGATACATATTGAAATTGGTGGTCCTGACGTGGCACGGATCTCCGGTCTTGCCACGGTCACGGCCCGGTCACGTCCCGGGCACGGCCAGGATATGTGTGGATAGACCTTAAGTAGGAAAGGCGCTAGCTGACAATCGACGCTACAGCCAGTTGCAGTATTATGTCGAGCAGGGAGGCTATTAAACACCACATATGACATTTTCCACCACCTGTGTTTTTAAATGTACATTAATTAAATTTACGCAATTTAAATCAGTTCATTATATCCGCGAGAAGTAAGGGAACTACGCACGTCACAAAATGATTCACTAGGATCCAACCAATTCACGTCGACAAAATAGAACACCAAACACAAGTGACTTCTTTCTGGTATGAAATGTCTATTATAACTCCACCTGACTTGTGCAAGGTCCCGCCTTTAACGAACAGGTCTATTCTTGAATGTCATTCAGCATTAAAATCAGCATTGATTTTTGTTGATGCTGATATTAAGGCACGGACAAATAAATTTGCTTGTAGATAATGCACTTTCACAAGAACCACATACTGAGACTACCTAGTGGCATTACCACCAGAATTACCTAATTAGAGGTGGGCTGTCTCCTTTGTTGCCGGCTTTGTTGATATAAAAAATCTTTCAACAAATACCAATTGCTTAGCGTCGGTGGCGCTGTGGACTCGGGACTGGACTATTCGGGAAGTCTGGGTTTCGATCCTGCTAGGTACCAATGTGTTTTTCTGTTCTATGAATTACATATGAACATTTTTCCAACGCTCCTATGGTGAATGAAAACATCGTGAGGTAACCTGCATACATTTGCGAAGAAATTCAAAGGTGTATGTGAAGTCGACCAATCCGCACTGGGCCACCTAACTTAGGGTAGGTTCGAGCCCCTCGTTGGGTACGTATATGAGCTGTGGTGATGACGATGATGTGTTATTAACTATTATTATTCGTAAATAACACAGACACTTTCGGCGAAAGCATAGAACACAACCGGGTTGAATTTCGTACCCTCGTAAATTGCGTCGCTCAGCCGCTCGCTTCATTACTCCCCAATTAAATTATATTGTTTGCAGCTCGGCTGTCTTCATTGCGAATTAAACTGAAGATGATGTAAGGGATCGCGCACATTTACTTAGATCGTCGCGGCCAAAGGGCTTTGTCAAGGGCCCATGAGTAGGAATCGAAATACGAACGGGATGTGTTTGAGAAGAATTTAAAGAAACCAAATTACTCATATCAAACTCAAGTTATTAGGGTTAAAACGAAAAAACGGAACTTTTATATGATTACTTTATTGTCCGTCTGACCGTCTGTCTGTCAAGAACGCATTTGGGAACGCGAAGAGATATGAAACTGAAATTTATATTAATTTTCCGGTCTACGAGACCGTAGCTGTGAAAAAAATATAATTGTAAATCGACACGATCTGAAGACAAGACCGTTTATGTCGCATATTTTTGCAAATTTGACTTAGAATCATGAAGTTGTATATAGAAATTTGCATTTTTTATAAAAATGCAAAATTAATTGAAAAATGAATAATACCAATAGAGGTATTACACGGTATGTTGGAGGCGCTTGTTCAAATTCCTTTTTAAATCCATTTTTCAACAACATAACGTGTTGGAGACGCAAGAAATCCCGCCAGAGACGAAATTTCGATTTCATTCATTAAATTTTAGGTTTTATTCATTCCCCAATCAAGAACTTTGCCAAAAAACAAGGTCTTACAGCGCATATTAAGGAAGAAATCTGATAACGATAAATATGTGTAGAGTTAGGAACTTATATACTTTGATAGGTTTATACGGCACCCTCGGTGTGCGAGTCCAACGCACTTGGCCGACTGATAGTCTTTTCACTAAAAATGCCTGTGATAAAATCCTTCTTTGTCTTTATTTAAAGGTCTGTCAGACGGAATACACTTAGAAGCTTTTAGCGTGCCACGTAAGTCCCGCCACCCAATACTCCCTGTCTTTATATAGACCATTTAGTACTAAATGGTCAGTCTTTGTCTGTCGAAGCCTTTAGTAAATCAAGTTTTAAAAATCTCACCGTAAATGTAATGAAATCGGATCTTAAAGCCAAGCGATGTTAAATTGTCGATTAAATTTATTTATTTATTTATTTATTCAGTGTACATGTTGACTTACAGTTTCCCAAATTGCCAACATGCTAGTCAAGTCAAATGACACCAAGTCGCAGTTATTACAGCAGGCGTAGCACGGACCGTGGACAAAACGGGACTACAAAGAAATAACATGTTTCTTCTCGCTCTCTCATATACCAATGAAGCGAGACGGGACTAGGATTTGTCACTTTCTCTTGTCACTTCTTTTAAGTTCACGCACCGTGCTAGGCCTGCTGGGCTCCGATCGTCTCGTTTCAGAGACGAGACAAATTCAATAAGCCGCCGGGACTCGTTCGTTTGAAGTTTTGAACTTACTTTTCGTATTGAAACGAAATGTGAATGTCTCTGCGGTATTGCATTGAAGTCGAGAGTTCTTTTGATATCAACGAATAATGTGTGACATTGATTTATGTTTGTTAAAATTATAAGTATAGATTTCACGACACTAAGGCCCGATTCACCAGAGTCAGATAAGTTTTATACCAAGGATAAAGTCATGAGCTACTTCCAGATAGGTCAATTTTAGTTCCACCAAATATTTAAACTTAGAGTAAAACCGCTATTCGATAATAGATTTTGAACTGTCGAATTTGACGGAATAACAGGTTTTATACCGTTGGATTTGACGATATACTAGAATAAATAGGAAAGATGGCGTCTTAGTAACAGCTGACGGGCATGCTATCTAAAGTGACAGCTGTCGTAACTGAAGTATAAAACTACTTGTTTAAAAAGCAGCTAATAGGCTAATTATTGTTTACGGAGAGAATATTTAATTTGGTAGCATTACGAATCGTTCGATAATTTAGTTCAATTTTAATTCGCCACAGATAAATAAAACTATTCGGTGGAATAGTTAAACCAAATGTGGTGAAATATAAAATGGGTTATCCGAGAATAAATGTAGAGTATAAAATACGTGATATAGTTATTCCAGTTTTGTGTTACTGTTGGTGAAATCGAGCTTTAATAAAGAAAAACTACTTTGGATATGACGTGTTAAGCTAGAGAGACCATTTCACTTTTCAGCATCGAATTAGTGACTTCAAAACAACAAACGTCAAAATAGCCATAGTAGCCATATATTATGTAACTAGATGTCGCGTGTGTGCCGCGGGGTGCGAGCACCCCGCGGAGGTGTTGTTCCACTTTTAGCTTTTGTAATCAAAAGGTTATCGGTTGCGAGTAGGTGCCAAAATGTATTTTTTTTTGTCGAAGTTGTAAAAATTTGCCTAAAAAAGGTGTTCGATTATTTAAAAAACTGGAAAGGATACGATCTACTCGGAATGCGCTTTCATTTGATACCCATATAACGTGGGTGGCAAAAGAAAAGCGATCGGCCAATTAGGGGCGGCGGCCATATTGAATTTGAAGCAATGTCATTGACTGTATAGTATTTTACACTCAAAGTCCATTCATTTGATACCCATATTCCGTGGGTGACAAAACAAAAGCGATTTGTCATTTCGGAGCTGTGGCAACACTGAATCATCATGTGGACACGTGTGTGCCGCGAGGTGCAAGCACCTCGCGGTGGTGTAGTCCTCACATCGCTTTTGTAATAAAAAAAAAGTTTTCAGTTGCGATTTGGTGCAAAAATGTATCTTTTTTGAGGTTGATTTAAAATTTGTCAAAGAAAGGTGTTCGATTAACCAAAAAGCTCAAAAGGTTATGTTCTCCTCTATAAACATTTTTATTTCGAAGCCATGTCCATGTCGCGTGTGTGCCGCGGGGAGCAAGCACCCCGCGGTGGAGTGGTCCACTTAATGTGTTTCTAAGCAAAAGGTTTTCAGTTGCGAGTCGGTGCAAAAAATTTTTCGATTTTTGAAGTTACATAAAACTTGCCAAAAAATGTGTTCGACTATTCAAAAAATTGGAAAGGTTACATTTTACTTTGAAAATTCTTTCATTTGATACCCATATTACATAGGTGGCAAAAGAAAAGCGATCCGCCATTTTGGAGCGGCGGCCATATTGAATTTGAAACATCGTCACTTACTGAATCGTATTCTACACTTAAAATCCTTACATTTGATACCCATATTACATAGGTGGAGAAGGAAAATCGATTTGACATTTTGGAGCGGCGGCCATATTGAATTTGAAGCAACATCAGATACTGTATCGTATTCTTCACTTAAAATCCTTACATTTGATACCCATATTGCATAGGTGGTAAAAGGAAAGCGGTCGGCCATTTTGAAGCGGCGGCCATATTGAGTTTGAAACAATGTCACTCACTGTATCGTGTTCTGCTATTAAAGCCCTTTCATTTGATACCCATATTGCATAGGTGGCAAAAGAAAATCGATTTGACATTTTGGAGCGGCGGTCATATTGAATTTGAAGCAACATCAGATACTGTATCGTATTCTTCACTTAAAATCCTTACATTTGATACCCATATTGCATAGGTGGTAAAAGGAAAGCGGTCGGCCATTTTGAAGCGGCGGCCATATTGAGTTTGAAACAATGTCACTCACTGTATCGTGTTCTACTATTAAAGCCCTTTCATTTGATACTCATATTGCATAGGTGGCAAAAGAATATCGATTTGACATTTCAGAGCGGCGGCCATATTCAATTTGGAGCAACGTCACTTACTGTGTCGTATTCTACACTTAAAATCCTTATATTAGATACCCATTTTGCATAGGTGGTAAAAGGAAAGCGGTCGGCCATTTTGAAGCGGCGGCCATATTGAGTTTGAAACAATATTTCTCACTGTATCGTGTTCTACTAATAAAATCCTTACATTTGATTCCCATATTACATAGGTAGCAAAAGAAAAGCGATCCGCCATTTTGGAGCGGCGGCCATATTGAATTTGGAGAAACGTCACTTACTGAATCGTATTCTTCGCTTAAAACCATTACATTTGATACCCATATTACATAGGTGGAGAAGGAAAAGCGATTTGACATTTTGGAGCGGCGGCCATATTGAGTTTGAAGCAATATCACTCACTGTGTCGTGTTCTACTAATAAAACCCTTACATTTGATACCCATATTGCATAGGTGGCAAAAGAAAATCGATCTGACATTTTGGAGCGGCGGCCATATTCAATTTGGTGTAACGTCACTTACTGTATCGTATTCTACACTTAAAATCCTTACATTTGATACCCATATTACATAGGTGAGGAAGTAAAAGCGATTTGACATTTCGGAGCGGCGGCCATATTGAGTTTGAAGCAATGTCACTCACTGCATCGTGTTCTACTAATAAAACCCTTACATTTGATACCCATATTGCATAGGTGGTGAAAGGAAAGCGATCGGCCATTTTGAAGCGGCGGCCATATTGAGTTTGAAACAACGTCACTCACTGCATCGTGTTCTACTATTAAAGCCCTTTCATTTGATACCCATATTGCATAGGTGGCAAAAGAAAATCGATTTGACATTTTAGAGCGGCGGCCATATTCAATTTGGTGTAACGTCACTTACTGTACCGTGTTCTACACTTAAAATCCTTACATTTGATACCCATATTACATAAGTGGAGAAGAAAAAGCGATTTGACATTTCGGGGCGGCGGCCATATTGAGTTTGAAGCAATGTCACTCACTGTATCGTGTTCTACTAATAAAACACATACATTTGATACCCATAATACATAGGTGGAGAAGGAAAAGCGATTTGACATTTCGCAGCGGCGGCCATATTGAGTTTGAAGCAATGTCACTCACTGTATCGTGTTCTACTAATAAAACCCTTACATTTGATACCCATATTGCATAGGTGGTGAAAGGAAAACGGTCGGCCATTTTGAAGCGGCGGCCATATTGAGTTTGAAACAACGTCACTCACTGCATCGTGTTCTACTATTAAAGCCCTGTCATTTGATACCCATATTGCATAGGTGGCAAAAGAAAATCGATTTGACATGTCGGAGCGGCGGCCATATTGAATTTGAAGCAACGTCACTAACTGTATCGTATTCTACACTTAAAATCCTTAAATTTGATACCCATATTACCGTGCCGCTACCGAAAACCGCACTGAAATAGCAAAAAGCGCAAATTTTGAAACAATGGCCGCCTGCGCCGCCGCCATCTTGAAAAATTTAAATGTCATATTTTTCATGTCAAGCCGACTATATGTGCTATCAAGTGACATTACGAGCTACCCGCTAGCCCTCACACAACCCCGCCAATAAATCGTCAAATTTGGGTTGTCGCTAACAATAAAAACCGTCCCACCTGCCAGTGTTGCCATAACACCAGCTCCAAATGTTGGTAGAAATGATCAGCGACGACTGTTCCACCCCGCTATATCGAAAAAAATTGAAAAAGTCGAAATTTACGTTTTCCTCTAAAACGGAGAAATTACCCCAAAATCGGGGAAAATTACCCCACTATTAGAATTTCCTCGTCGAGCACTACGACAGACCACCCGGTGTTGTCAGTCGAAAAACGCCGGCAACCGCGTCAAAATCGCGAATTAATGCCTTCGAAATTGCAACCCTTAACAAAATGGCCGCCAGCGGAGCCGCCATGTTGAAATGTCAAAGTTTCGGATTTTTCCCGGTAACTACATCATATACGGAGCAGGATGACGTTTACCCCACATGTCCAGCACATCTGCAACGGGGAGATCAATTCGGGTCAATTCGGGTCTACGAAAAAATTTAAACCTCCTTGGCGGCCAGTGTTGTCAGTTGCGGAAAATAAAAATACCAGAAAGTCATAGAGGCCCCGACGCTCTATAGGCGCATGGGGTTGAAAATCGCGAAAAGTCGTTATTTCGATTTTCGACTATTCGGGCCTCCAGAGGAAAAACTACCAAAAACGGTAGAAAATTTTTCACACCTGGCATCACTTCGCGCCGAGTTCTAACCCCGCCTAGAACATTTCACCCCACTCCGAGGCCGCCATCTTGGCGAATATGCGGTTCAAAAAAGTCAAAAATTTGAGCGTTCCAAGATGGCCGCCGGCGTCGACGCCATTTTGTTTTTCGCTAATCGGCCCCCATAATCGGGAACTCGAGGACGAGTTTAAGGGAATTCATCCAAAAAATCAGCCGAAATCCCGGAAATCACGCGCGTCTTTGGTCGCAAACACGGGGCGAAACGGGTTTTTCGATCCAAGATGGCGGCGCGGCCATTTTGTTTTTTGACATTTCGACCAAAGCACCCCATCCCCAGGAGCGACACGATCAAGAACCATTAAAAAAACCAGCACGCTCGGAGCCATTTTGAAAAAGTTGACATTTCGCGGTGGCGGCCATCTTGGATTTTTCAAATTTCAAATATCGAATCCTGTGTCTTTTAATCAGTAGTCCATCTCACTCTAACATCCCAACACCCAAAAGTAATCGCAAATGTCCCAAAAATACCCCTGATCAGTCAGTCAGTCAGTGAGTCAGTGAGTGGTAATCCAGCTTTATATAATATAGACTAGATGTCGCGTGTGTGCCGCGGGGTGCGCGCACCCCGCGGTGGTGGACCCCCCACTTTAGCTTTTGTAATCAAAAGGTAATCGGTTGCGAGTCGGTGCAAAAATGTGTCTTTTTTTGCTGAAGTTTAAAAATTTGCCTAAAAAAGGTGTTCGAATATTCAAAAAACTGGAAAGGATACGATCTACTCGGAATGCGCTTTCATTTGATACCCATATAACGTGGGTGGCAAAAGAAAAGCGATCGGCTAATTAGGGGCGGCGGCCATATTGAATTTGAAGTAATGTCATTGACTGTATCGTATTTTACACTAAAATTCCATTCATTTGATACCCATATTCCGTGGATGACAAAACAAAAGCGATCTGTCATTTCGGAGCGGTGGCAACACTGAATCATCATGTGGACGCGTGTGTGCCGCGAGGTGCAAGCACCTCGCGGTGGTGTAGTCCTCACATCGCTTTTGTAATAAAAAAAAGTTTTCAGTTGCGATTTGGTGCAAAAATGTATCTTTTTTCAGGTCAAATTAAAATTTGCCTAAAAAAGGTGTTCGATTGATCAAAAAACTGGAAAGGTTATGTTGTACTTTATACGCTATTTTATGTCGAAGCGATATCGATGTCGCGTGTGTGCCGCGGGGAGCAAGCACCCCGCGGTGGAGTGGTCCACTTAATGTTTATCTAAGCAAAAGGTTTTCAGTTGCGAGTCGGTGCAAAAAAAAAATTCGTTTTTTTAAGTTACATAAAAAATGGTGTTCGATTATTTAAAAAAACTGAAAAGGTTACGTTCTACTCTAAAAATCCTTACATTTGATACCCATATTACATAGGTGGAGAAGGAAAAGCGATTTGACATTTTGGAGCGGCGGCCATATTGAGTTTGAAGCAATATCACTCACTGTATCGTGTTCTACTAATAAAATCCTTACATTTGATACCCATATTACATAGGTGGCAAAACAAAAGCGATCCGCCATTTTGGAGCGGCGGCCATATTGAATTTGGAGAAACTTCACTTACTGTATCGTATTCTACACTTAAAATCCTTACATTTGATACCCATATTACATAGGTGGAGAAGGAAAAGCGATTTGACATTTCGGCGCGGCGGCCATATTGAGTTTGAAGCAATGTCACTTACTGTATCGTATTCTACACTTAAAATCCTTACGTTTGATACCCATATTACATAGGTGGAGAAGGAAAAGCGATTTGACATTTCGGAGCGGCGGCCATATTGAGTTTGAAGCAACGTCACTCACTGTATCGTGTTCTACTCATAAAACCCTTACATTTGATACCCATATTACATAGGTGGAGAAGGAAAAACGATTTGACATTTCGGAGCGGCGGCCATATTGAGTTTGAAGCAATATCACTCACTGTGTCGTGTTCTACTAATAAAATCCTTACATTTGATACCCATATTGCATAGGTGGCAAAATTAAAGCAATTTGACATTTCGGAGCGGCGGCCATTTTAATTTTGGAGTATTTTCACTCACTTTATCGTGTTCTACCCCCAAATCCCTTTCATTTGATACCCATATTGCATGGGTGGCAAAGGAAATGCAATCCGCCATTTTGGAAGCGGCGGCCATATTGGATGTAGACAAAAATCATTTACTTGGTTTTGTTTCACTCTTAAAGCCCTTTCATTTGATACCCATGTCGCTATGGTTACAAAAGAAATGTGATCCGACATTTTTTTAATAGCGGCCATTTTGTATTCATAGAGGTGACGTTACTTGCATCGTGTAGTACTCGCAAAACCCTTTCATTTGATACCCATATCACCATGCCGCGGCTGAAAACCGCACCGGAATAGCAAAAAGCGCAAATTTTTTAAAAAAGGCCGCCAGCGCCGCCGCCATCTTGAAAAGTTAAAATGTCAAATTTTTTGAGAATACTTGACTATATTTCCTATCGATTGGTATCACCAGCTTGCTCGTAGCCCTAACCAAACCCCGTCAAAAAATCGTCAAATTTGGGTCGTCGCTGACAACAAAAACCACCCCAGCTGCCAGTGTTGCCATATCACCGGTCCCAAATGTGGGTAGAAATGATCAGCGACGCCTGTTCCACCTTGCCATATGAAAGAAGTTGAAAAAAGACGAAATTTACGTTTTTCCCCAAAACGGCGAAATTACCCCAAAATCGGGGAAAATTACCCCACGGTTTGATTCCCCTTAGCCAGCCCTACAAAAGGCCACCCGGTGTTGTCAGTCGAAAAACGCCGGCAACCGCGTCAAAATCGCGATTTTATTTTTTCGAAATTGCAACACTTTACAAAATGGCCGCCAGCGGAGCCGCCATGTTGAAATGTCAAAGTTTCGGATTTTTCCCGGTAACTGCATCGTATTCGGAGCAGGATGACGTTTACCCCACGTTGCCACCACGTCTGGAACGGGGAGATCAATTCGGGTCAAATCAGGTCTACGAAAAAGTTTAAACCTCCCTGGCGGCCAGTGTTGCCAGTTGCGGAAAATAAAAAGACCAGAAAGTCATAGAGGCCCCGACGCTCTATAGGCGCATGGGGTTGAAAATTGCGAAAAGTCGTTATTTCGATTTTCGACTATTCGGGCCTCCAGAGGAAAAACTACCAAAAACGGTAGAAAATTTTTCACACCTGGCAACACTTTGCGCCGAGTTCTAACCCCGCCTAGAACATTTCATCCCACTCCGAAGCCGCCATCTTGGCGAAAATGCGGTTCAAAAAAGTCAAAAAATTCAGCGTTTCAAGATGGCCGCCGGCGCCGCCGCCATTTTGTTTTTCGCCTATCGACTACCATATTCGGGAACTCGAGGACGCGTTTAAGGGAACTCATCAAAAAAATCAGCCGAAATCCCGAAAATCACGCGCGTGTTCGGTCGCAAACACGGGGCGAAACGGGTTTTTCAGTACAAGATGGCGGCGCGGCCATTTTGTTTTTTCATTTTTTGACAGTTGCACCTCATCCCCAGGAGCGACACGATCAAGAACCATTAAAAAAACCAGCACGCTCGGAGCCATTTTGAAAAAGTTGACATTTCGCGGTGGCGGCCATCTTGGATTTTTCAAATTTCGAATATCGAATCCTGTGTCTTTTAATCAGTAGTCCATCTCTTTCTAACATCCCAACACCCAAAAGTAATCACAAATGTCCCAAAAATACCCCTAATCAGTCAGTCAGTCAGTCAGTGAGTGGTAATCCAGCTTTATATAATATAGACTAGATGTCGCGTGTGTGCCGCGGGGTGCGAGCACCCCGCGGAGGTGTTGTTCCACTTTTAGCTTTTGTAATCAAAAGGTTATCGGTTGCGAGTAGGTGCAAAAATGTGTCTTTTTTTGCTGAAGTTTAAAAATTTGCCTAAAAAGGTGTTCGAATATTTAAAAAACTGGAAAGGATACGATCTACTCGGAATGCTCTTTCATTTGATACCCATATAACGTGGGTGGCAAAAGAAAAGCGATCGGCCAATTAGGGGCGGCGGCCATATTGAATTTGAAGCAATGTCATTGACTGTATCGTATTTTACACTAAAATTCCATTCATTTGATACCCATATTCCGTGGGTGACAAAACAAAAGCGATCTGTCATTTCGGAGCTGTGGCAACACTGAATCATCATGTGGACACGTGTGTGCCGCGAGGTGCAAGCACCTCGCGGTGGTGTAGTCCTCACATCGCTTTTGTAATAAAAAAAAGTTTTCAGTTGCGATTTGGTGCAAAAATGTATCTTTTTTTCAGGGCAAATTAAAATTTGCCTAAAAAAGGTGTTCGATTGATCAAAAAACTGGAAAGGTTATGTTGTACTTTATACGCTATTTTATTTGGAAGCGATGTCGATGTCGCGTGTGTGCCGCGGGGAGCAAGCACCCCGCGGTGGAGTGGTCCAAACTTAATGTTTTTCTAAGCAAAAGGTTTTCAGTTGCGAGTCGGTGCAAAAAAAATTTCGTTTTTTTAAGTTACATAAAAAATGGTGTTCGATTATTAAAAAAAACTGAAAAGGTTACGTTCTACTCTAAAAATCCTTACATTTGATACCCATATTACATAGGTGGAGAAGGAAAAGCGATTTGACATTTTGGAGCGGCGGCCATATTCAATTTGGAGCAACGTCACATACTGTGTCGTATTTTTCACTCAAAATCCTTACATTTGATACCCATATTGCATAGGTGGTAAAAGGAAAGCGGTCGGCCATTTTGAAGCGGCGGCCATATTGAGTTTGAAACAATGTCACTCACTGTATCGTGTTCTACTATTAAAGCCCTTTCATTTGATACTCATATTGCATAGGTGGCAACAGAAAATCGATTTGACATTTTGGAGCGGCGGCCATATTCAATTTGGAACAGCGTCACTTACTGAATCGTATTCTACAATTAAAATCCATACATTTGATACCCATATTGCATAGGTGGCAAAAGAAAATCGATTTGACATTTTGGAGCGGCAGCCATATTCAATTTGGTGTAACGTCACTTACTGTACCGTATTCTACACTTAAAATCCTTACATTTGATACCCATATTACATAGGTGGAGATGGAAAAGCGATTTGACATTTCGGAGCGGCGGCCATATTGAGTTTGAAGCAATGTCACTCACTGTATCGTGTTCTACTAATAAAACCCTTACATTTGATACCCATAATACATAGGTGGAGAAGGAAAATCGGTCTGTCATTTCGGAGCGGCGGCCATATTGAATTTGGAGAAACGTCACTTACTGAATCGTATTCTACACTTAAAATCCTTACATTTGATATCCATATTACATAGGTGGCGAAGGAAAAGCGATTTGACATTTCGGAGCGGCGGCCATATTGAGTTTGAAGAAATGTCACTCACTGTATCGTGTTCTACTAATAAAATCCTTTCATTTGATACCCATATTACATAGGTGGAGAAGTAAAATCGGTCTGTCATTTCGGAGCGGCGGCCATATTGAATTTGGAGAAACGTCACTTACTGAATCGTATTCTACACTTAAAATCCTTACATTTGATACCCATATTACATAGGTGGAGAAGGAAAAGCGATTTGACATTTCGGAGCGGCGGCCATATTGAGTTTGAAGCAATGTCACTCACTGTATCGTGTTCTACTAATAAAACCCTTACATTTGATACCCATAATACATAGGTGGAGAAGGAAAATCGATCTGTCATTTCGGAGCGGCGGCCATATTCAATTTGGAGAAACGTCACTTACTGAATCGTATTCTACACTTAAAATCCTTACATTTGATACCCATATTACATAGGTGGAGAAGGAAAAGCGATTTGACATTTCGGAGCGGCGGCCATATTGAGTTTGAAGCAATGTCACTCACTGTATCGTGTTCTACTAATAAAACCCTTACATTTGGTACCCATATTGCATAGGTGGCAAAAGAAAATCGATTTGACATTTCGGAGCGGCGGCCATATTGAGTTTGAAGCAACGTCACTCACTGTATCGTGTTCTACTCATAAAACCCTTACATTTGATACCCATATTACATAGGTGGAGAAGGAAAAGCGATTTGACATTTCGGAGCGGCGGCCATATTGAGTTTGAAGCAATGTCACTCACTGTATCGTGTTCTACTAATAAAACCCTTACATTTGATACCCATATTGCATAGGCGGTAAAAGGAAAGCGGTCGGCCATTTTGAAGTGGCGGCCATATTGAGTTTGAAACAATGTCACTCATTTTATCGTGTTCTACTATTAAAGGCCTTTCATTTGATACCCATATTGCATAGGTGGCAAATGAAAAGCGATCCGCCATTTTGAAGCGGCGGCCATATTGAATTTGAAACAATGTCACTCACTGTATCGTGTTCTACTATTAAAGCCCTTTCATTTGATACCCATATTACATAGGTGGCAAAAGATAAGCCATCCGCAATTTCGGAGCGGCGGCCATTTTGATTTTGGAGCAATGTCACTCACTTTATCGTCTTCTACTCCCAAATCCCTTTCATTTGATACCCATATTGTATAGGTGGCAAAAGAAATGCAATCCGCTATTTTGGAAGCGGCGGCCATATTGGATTTAGACAAAAATCATTTACTTGGTTTTGTTTCACTCTTAAAACCCTTTCATTTGATACCCATGTTGCTACGGTCGCAAAAGAAATGTGAACCAGCCTTTTTTTAATAGCGGCCATTTTGAATCTATATCGGTGACACTACGTGCATCGTGTAGTACTCAAAAAATCCTTTCATATGATACCCATATCACCATGCCGCGGCTGAAAACCGCACCAGAATAGCAAAAAGCGCAAATTTTTTAAAAAAGGCCGCCAGCGCCGCCGCCATCTTGAAAAATTAAAATGTCAAATTTTTTAAGAATACTTGACTATATTTCCTATCGATTGTTATCACCAGCTGGCCCCTAACCCTAACCAAACCCCGTCAAAAAAAAGTCAAAGTTGGGTCGTCGCTGACAATAAAAACCGCCCCAGCTGCCAGTGTTGCCATATCACCGGCCCCAAATGGTGGTAGAAATGATCAGCGACGTCTGTTCCACCCCGTTATATAATAAAAACTCGAAAAAATCGAAATTTACGTTTTCCCCTAAAACGGGATAATTACCCCAAAATCGGGGTAAATTACCCCACGGTTTAATTCCCCTTAGCCAGCCCTACAAAAGACCACCCGGTGTTGTCAGTCGAAAAACGCTGGCAACCGCGTCAAAATCGCGATTTTATTTTTTCGAAATTGCAACACTTTACAAAATGGCCGCCAGCGGAGTTGCCATGTTGAAATGTCAAAGTTTCGGATTTTTCCCGGTAACTACGTCATATACGGAGCAAGATGACGTTTACCCCACGTTGCCAGCACATCTGGAACGGGGAGATCAATTCGGGTCAAATCGGGACTACGAATAAATTCAAATCCCCTTGACGGCCAGTGTTGCCAGTTGCGGAAAATAAAATACCAGAAAGTCATAGAGGCCCCGACGCTCTATAGGCGCATGGGGTTGAAAATCGCGAAAAGTCGTTATTTCGATTTTCGACTATTCGGGCCTCCAGAGGAAAAACTACCAAAAACGGTAGAAAATTTTTCGCATCTGGCAACACTTTGCGCCGAGTTCTAACCCCGCCCAGAACATTCGACCCCACTCCGAGGCCGCCATCTTGGCGAAAATGCGGTTCAAAAAAGTCAAAAATTTGAGCGTTCCAAGATGGCCGCCGGCGTCGACGCCATTTTGTTTTTCGACAACCGGCTACTATAATCGGAAACTCGAGGACGCGTTCGACCGGAGCCATCAAAAAAATCAGCCGATATCCCGAAAGTCACGCGCGTGTTCGGTCGCAAACACGGGGCGAAACGGGTTTTTCGATCCAAGATGGCGGCGCGGCCATTTTGTTTTTTGGCATTTTGACAGAAACACCCAATCCCCGGGGGCGAAACGATCACGCGTCCCAAAAACCAGCGCGATCGGAGCCGTTTTGGAAATTTTGACATTTCGCGGCGGCGGCCATCTTGGATTTTTCAAATTTCGAATATCGCTTTCTACTCGACCGAATCGATCGTGCATCTCGCTCTAACACCCCAAAACCCAAAAGTAACTGCAAATGTCCCAAAAATACCCCTGATCAGTGAGTCAGTGAGTGAGTCAGTGAGTCAGTCAGTGGTAATCCAGCTTTATATAGTATAGATAGACTAGATGTCGCGTGTGTGCCGCGGGGTGCGAGCACCCCGCGGAGGTGGATCGCCCACTTTAGCTTTTGTAATCAAAAGGTAATCGGTTGCGATTTGGTGCAAAAATGTGTCTTTTTTTGCTGAAGTTTAAAAATTTGCCTAAAAAAGGTGTTCGAATATTCAAAAAACTGGAAACGATACGATCTACTCTGAATGCTCTTTCATTTGATACCCATATAACGTGGGTGGCGAAAGAAAAGGGATCGGCCAATTAGGGGCGGCGGCCATATTGAATTTGAAGCAATGTCAGTGACTGTATCGTATTTTACACTCAAAGTCCATTCATTTGATACCCATATTCGGTGGGTGGCAAAAAAAAGCGATCTGTCATTTCCATGCGCCGGCAACATTGAATTGTCATGTGGACGCGCGTATGCCGCGAGGTGCACGCACCTCGCGTTGGTGTGGTCCTCACATCGCTTTTGTAATAAAAAAAAGTTTTCAGTTGCGATTTGGTGCAAAAATGTATCTTTTTTGAGGTAAATTTAAAATTTGCCTAAAAAAGGTGTTCGATTGATCAAAAAGCTGGAAAGGTTATGTTGTACTTTATACGCTCTTTTATTTCGAAGCGATGTCGATGTCGCGTGTGTGCCGCGGGGAGCAAGCACCCCGCGGTGGAGTGGTCCACTTAATGTTTTTCTAAGCAAAAGGTTTTCAGTTGCGAGTCGGTGCAAAAAAAATTTCGTTTTTTTAAGTTACATAAAATTTGCCTAAAAATGTGTTCGATTATTCAAAAAATTGGAAAGGTTACGTTCTACTTTGAAAATTCTTTCATTTGATACCCATATTACATAGGTGGCAAAAGAAAAGAGATCCGCCATTTTGGAGCGGCGGCCATATTGAATTTGGAGCAACGTCACTTACTGAATCGTATTCTACACTTAAAATCCTTACATTTGATACCCATATTACATAGGTGGAGAAGGAAAAGCGATTTGACATTTCGGAGCGGCGGCCATATTGAGTTTGAAACAATGTCACTCACTGTATCGTGTTCTACTAATAAAATCCTTACATTTAATACCCATATTACATAGGTGGAGAAGGAAAATCGGTCTGTCATTTCGGAGCGGCGGCCATATTGAATTTGGAGAAACGTCACTTACTGAATCGTATTCTGCACTTAAAATCCTTACATTTGATACCCATATTACATAGGTGGAGAAGGAAAAGCGATTTGACATTTCGGAGCGGCGGCCATATTGAGTTTGAAGCAATATCACTCACTGTATCGTGTTCTACTAATAAAATCCTTACATTTGATACCCATATTACATAGGTGGCAAAAGAAAAGCGATCCGCCATTTTGGAGCGGCGGCCATATTGAATTTGGAGAAACGTCACTTACTGAATCGTATTCTACACTTAAAATTCTTACATTTGATACCCATATTACATAGGTGGAGAAGGAATAGCGATTTGACATTTCGGAGCGGCGGCCATATTGAGTTTGAAGCAATGTCACTCACTGTATCGTGTTCTACACTTAAAATCCTTACATTTGATACCCATATTACATAGATGGACAAGGAAAATCGGTCTGTCATTTCGGAGCGGCGGCCATATTGAATTATGAGAAACGTTACTTACTGAATCCTATTCTACACTTAAAATCCTTACATTTGATACCCATATTGCATAGATGGTAAAAGAAAAGCGGTCGGCCATTTTGAAGCGGCGGCCATATTGAGTTTGAAGCAATGTCACTCACTGTATCGTGTTCTACTATTAAAGCCCTATCATTTGATACCCATATTGCATAGGTGGCAAAAGAAAATCGATTTGACATTTCGGAGCGGCGGCCATATTGAATTTGGAACAGCGTCACTTACTGAATCGTATTCTACAATTAAAATCCATACATTTGATACCCATATTACATAGGTGGCGAAAGAAAAGCGATTTGACATTTCGGATCGGCGGCCATATTGAGTTTGAAGCAATATCACTCACTGTATCGTGTTCTACTAATAAAACCCTTACATTTGATACCCATATTGCATAGGTGGCAAAAGAAAATCGATTTGACATTTTGGAGCGGCGGCCATATTCAATTTGGTGTAACGTCACTTACTGTACCGTGTTCTACACTTAAAATCCTTACATTTGCTACCCATATTACATAAGTGGAGAAGGAAAAGCGATTTGACATTTCGGGGCGGCGGCCATATTGAGTTTGAAGCAATGTCACTCACTGTATCGTGTTTCACTAATAAAACACTTACATTTGATACCCATAATACATAGGTGGAGAAGGAAAAGCGATTTGACATTTCGCAGCGGCGGCTATATTGAGTTTGAAGCAATGTCACTCACTGTATCGTGTTCTACTATTAAAGCCCTTTCATTTGATACCCACATTGCATAGGTGGCAAAAGAAAATCGATTTGACATGTCGGAGCGGCGGCCATATTGAATTTGAAGCAACGTCACTAACTGTATCGTATTCTACACTTAAAATCCTTAAATTTGATACCCATATTACCGTGCCGCTACCGAAAACCGCACTGAAATAGCAAAAAGCGCAAATTTTGAAACAATGGCCGCCTGCGCCGCCGCCATCTTGAAAAATTTAAATGTCATATTTTTCATGTCAAGCCGACTATATGTGCTATCAAGTGACATTACGAGCTACCCGCTAGCCCTCACACAACCCCGCCAATAAATCGTCAAATTTGGGTTGTCGCTAACAATAAAAACCGTCCCACCTGCCAGTGTTGCCATATCACCAGCTCCAAATGGTGGTAGAAATGATCAGCGACGTCTGTTCCACCCCGCTATATCAAAAAAAAATGAGAAATTAGAAATTTACGTTTTCCCCCAAAACACGGAAATTACCCCTAAATCGGGGAAAATTACCCCACAATTAGATCTCCCTCGGCGAGCACTACGAAAGGCCACCCGGTGTTGTCAGTCGAAAAACGCCGGCAACCACGTCAAAATCGCTAATTAATGCTTTCGAAATTGCAACCCTTAACAAAATGGCCGCCAGCGGAGCCGCCATATTGAAATGTCAAAGTTTCGGATTTTTCCCGGTAACTACATCATATACGGAGCAGGGTAACGTTTACCCCAAGTTGCCAGCTCATCTGGAACGGGGAGATCAATTCGGATCAATTCGGGTCTACAAAAAAATTCAAACCTCTTTGGCGGCCAGTGTTGCCAGTTGCGGAAAATAAAAATACCAGAAAGTCATAGAGGCCCCAAAGCCCTATAGGCGCATGGGGTTGAAAATTGCAAAAAGTCGCTATTTCGATTTTCGACTATTTGGGCCTCCAGAGGAAAAACTACCAAAAACGGTAGAAATTTTTTCACACCTGGCAACACTTCGTGCCGAGTTCTAACTCCGCCTAGAACATTTGACCCCACTCCGAGGCCGCCATCTTGGTGAAAATGCGGTTCAAAAAAGTCAAAAATTTGAGCGTTCCAAGATGGCCGCCGGCGTCGACGCCATTTTGTTTTTCGCTAATCGGCCCCCATAATCGGGAACTCGAGGACGCGTTTAAGGGAATTCATCCAAAAAATCAGGCGAAATCCCGGAAATCACGCGCGTCTTCGGTCGCAAACACGGGGCGAAACGGGTTTTTCAGTACAAGATGGCGGCGCGGCCATTTTGTTTTTTCATTTTTTGACAGTTGCACCTCATCCCCAGGAGCGACACGATCAAGAACCATTAAAAAAACCAGCACGCTCGGAGCCATTTTGAAAAAGTTGACATTTCGCGGTGGCGGCCATCTTGGATTTTTCAAATTTCGAATATCGAATCCTGTGTCTTTTAATCAGTAGTCCATCTCTCTCTAACATCTTAACACCCAAAAGTAATCGCAAATGTCCCAAAAATACCCCTGATCAGTCAGTCAGTCAGTGAGTGGTAATCCAGCTTTATATAATATAGACTAGATGTCGCGTGTGTGCCGCGGGGTGCGCGCACCCCGCGGTGGTGGACCCCCCACTTTAGCTTTTGTAATCAAAAGGTTATCGGTTGCGAGTAGGTGCAAAAATGAATTTTTTTTTGTCGAAGTTATAAAATTTGCCTAAAAAAGGTGTTCGAATATTCAAAAAACTGGAAAGGATACGTTTTTCTCTGAATGCTCTTTCATTTGATACCCATATTACGTGGGTGACAAAAGAAAATCGATCGGCCAATTCGGAGCGGCGGCCATATTGAATTTGGAGTAATGTCATTGACTGTGTCGTTTTTTACACTCAAAGTCCATTTTTTTGATATCTATATTGCGTGGGTGGCAAAAGAAAATCGATCTGTCATTTCGGAGCGGTGGCAACACTGAATCATCATGTGGACGCGTGTGTGCCGCGAGGTGCACGCACCTCGCGGTGGTGTGGTCCTCACATCGCTTTTGTAATAAAAAAAAGTTTTCAGTTGTGATTTGGTGCAAAAATGTATCTTTTTTGAGGTTGACTTAAAATTTGCCAAAGAAAGGTGTTCGATTAACCAACAAGCTGGAAAGGTTATGTTCTACTCTATAAACATTTTTATTTGGAAGCCTTTCCATATCGCGTGTGTGCCGCGGGGAGCAAGCACCCCGCGGTGGTGTGGTCCACTTAATGTGTTTCTAAGGGAAAGGTTTTCAGTTGCGAGTCGGTGCAAAAAATTTTTCGTTTTTTGAAGTTACATAAAATTTGCCTAAAAATGTGTTCGATTATTCAAAAAATTGGAAAGGTTACGTTCTACTTTGAAAATTCTTTCATTTGATACCCATATTACATAGGTGGCAAAAGAAAAGCGATCCGCCATTTTGGAGCGGCGGCCATATTGAATTTGGAGCAACGTCACTTACTGAATCGTATTCTACACTTAAAATCCTTACATTTGATAGCCATATTACATAGGTGGAGAAGGAAAAGCGATTTGACATTTCGGAGCGGCGGCCATATTGAGTTTGAAACAATGTCACTCACTGTATCGTGTTCTACTAATAAAATCCTTACATTTGATACCCATATTACATAGGTGGAGAAGGAAAATCGGTCTGTCATTTCGGAGCGGCGGCCATATTGAATTTGGAGAAACGTCACTTACTGAATCGTATTCTGCACTTAAAATCCTTACATTTGATACCCATATTACATAGGTGGAGAAGGAAAAGCGATTTGACATTTCGGAGCGGCGGCCATATTGAGTTTGAAGCAATATCATTCACTGTATCGTGTTCTACTTATAAAATCCTTACATTTGATACCCATATTACATAGGTGGAGAAGGAAAATCGGTCTGTCATTTCGGAGCGGCGGCCATATTGAGTTTGAAGCAATATCATTCACTGTATCGTGTTCTACTAATAAAATCCTTACATTTGATACCCATATTACATAGGTGGAGAAGGAAAATCGGTCTGTCATTTCGGAGCGGCGGCCATATTGAATTTGGAGATACGTCACTTACTGAATCGTATTCTACACTTAAAATCCTTACATTTGATACCCATATTGCATAGGTGGTAAAAGGAAAGCGGTCGGCCATTTTGAAGCGGCGGCCATATTGAGTTTGAAGCAATGTCACTCACTGTATCGTGTTCTACTATTAAAGCCCTATCATTTGATACCCATATTGCATAGGTGGCAAAAGAAAATCGATTTGACATTTCGGAGCGGCGGCCATATTGAATTTGGAACAGCGTCACTTACTGAATCGTATTCTACAATTAAAATCCATACATTTGATACCCATATTACATAGGTGGCGAAAGAAAAGCGATTGGACATTTCGGAGCGGCGGCCATATTGAGTTTGAAGCAATATCACTCACTGTATCGTATTCTACTAATAAAACCCTTACATTTGATACCCATATTGCATAGGTGGCAAAAGAAAATCGATTTGACATTTTGGGGCGGCGGCCATATTCAATTTGGAGCAACGTCACTTACTGTGTCGTATTCTACACTTAAAATCCTTACATTTGATACCCATATTACATAGGTGAGGAAGTAAAAGCGATTTGACATTTCGGAGCGGCGGCCATATTGAGTTTGAAGCAATGTCACTCACTGTATCGTGTTCTACTAATAAAACCCTTACATTTGATACCCATATTGCATAGGTGGTAAATGGAAAGCGGTCGGCCATTTTGAAGCGGCGGCCATATTGAGTTTGAAACAATATCACTCACTGTATCGTGTTCTACTATTAAAGCCCTTTCATTTGATACCCATATTACATAGGTGGCAAAAGAAAATCGATTTGACATTTCGGAGCGGCGGCCATATTGAATTTGAAGCAACGTCACTAACTGTATCGTATTCTACACTTAAAATCCTTAAATTTGATACCCATATTACCGTGCCGCTACCGAAAACCGCACTGAAATAGCAAAAAGCGCAAATTTTGAAACAATGGCCGCCTGCGCCGCCGCCATCTTGAAAATTTTAATGTCATATTTTTCATGTCAATCCGACTATATGTGCTATCAAGTGACATTACGAGCTACCCGCTAGCCCTCACACAACCCCGCCAATAAATCGTCAAATTTAGGTTGTCGCTAACAATAAAAACGATCTCACCTGCCAGTGTTGCCATAACACCAGCTCCAAATGTTGGTAGAAATGATCAGCGACGACTGTTCCACCCCGCTATTTCAAAAAAAATTGAAAAAGTCGAAATTTACGTTTTCCCCTAAAACGGAGAAATTACCCCAAAATCGGGGAAAATTACCCCACTATTAGATTTCCCTCGGCGAGCACTACGACAGACCACCCGGTGTTGTCAGTCGAAAAACGCCGGCAACCGCTTCAAAATCGCAAATTAATGCCTTCGAAATTGCAACCCTTAACAAAATGGCCGCCAGCGGAGCCGCCATCTTGAAATGTCAAAGTTTCGGATTTTTCCCGGTAACTACATCATATACGGAGCAGGATGACGTTTACCCCACATGTCCAGCACATCTGGAACGGGGAGATCAATTCGGGTCAATTCGGGTCTACGAAAAAATTCAAACCTCCTTGGCGGCCAGTGTTGCCAGTTGCGGAAAATAAAAATACCAGAAAGTCATAGAGGCCCCGACGCTCTATAGGCGCATGGGGTTGAAAATCGCGAAAAGTCATTATTTCGATTTTCGACTATTCGGGCCTCCAGAGGAAAAACTACCAAAAACGGTAGAAAATTTTTCACACCTGGCAACACTTCGCGCCGAGTTCTAACCCCGCCTAGAACATTTCATCCCACTCCGAAGCCGCCATCTTGGCGAAAATGCGGTTCGAAAATGTCAAAAATTTGAGCGTTCCAAGATGGCCGCCGGCGTCGCCGCCATTTTGTTTTTCGCCAATCGGCTACCATATTCGGGAACTCGAGGACGCGTTTAAAGGAATTCATCCAAAAAATCAGGCGAAATCCCAAAAATCACGCGCGTGTTCGGTCGCAAACACGGGGCGAAACGGGTTTTTCGATCCAAGATGGCGGCGCGGCCATTTTGTTTTTTCTTATTTTGACAGTTGCACCTCATCCCCGGGAGCAACACGATCAAGAACCATTAAAAAAACCAGCACGCTCGGAGCCATTTTGAAAAAGTTGACATTTCGCGGTGGCGGCCATCTTGGATTTTTCAAATTTCGAATATCGAATCCTGTGTCTTTTAATCAGTAGTCCATCTCTCTCTAACATCTTAACACCCAAAAGTAATCGCAAATGTCCCAAAAATACCCCTGATCAGTCAGTCAGTCAGTGAGTGGTAATCCAGCTTTATATAGTATAGACTAGATGTCGCGTGTGTGCCGCGGGGTGCGAGCACCCCGCGGAGGTGTTGTTCCACTTTTAGCTTTTGTAATCAAAAGGTTATCGGTTGCGAGTAGGTGCAAAAATGTGTCTTTTTTTGCTGAAGTTTAAAAATTTGCCTAAAAAAGGTGTTCGAATATTTAAAAAACTGGAAAGGATACGATCTACTCGGAATGCTCTTTCATTTGATACCCATATAACGTGGGTGGCAAAAGAAAAGCGATCGGCCAATTAGGGGCGGCGGCCATATTGAATTTGAAGCAATGTCAGTGACTGTATCGTATTTTACACTCAAAGTCCATTCATTTGATACCCATATTCGGTGGGTGACAAAAAAAAGCGTTTTGTCATTTCCATGCGCCGGCAACATTGAATTGTCATGTGGACGCGCGTATGCCGCGAGGTGCACGCACCTCGCGGTGGTGTGGTCCTCACATCGCTTTTGTAATTAAAAAAAGTTTTCAGTTGCGATTTGGTGCAAAAATGTATCTTTTTTGAGGTCAATTTAAAATTTGCCTAAAAAAGGTGTTCGATTGATCAAAAAGCTGGAAAGGTTATGTTGTACTTTATACGCTCTTTTATTTCGAAGCGATGTCGATGTCGCGTGTGTGCCGCGGGGAGCAAGCACCCCGCGGTGGAATGGTCCACTTAATGTTTTTCTAAGCAAAAGGTTTTCAGTTGCGAGTCGGTGCAAAAAAATTTTCGTTTTTTTAAGTTACATAAAAAATGGTGTTCGATTATTAAAAAAACTGAAAAGGTTACGTTCTACTCTGAAAATCCTTACATTTGATACCCATATTACATAGGTGGAGAAGGAAAAGCGATTTGACATTTCGGAGCGGCGGCCATATTGAGTTTGAAGCAATATCACTCATTGTATCGTGTTCTACTAATAAAATCCTTACATTTGATACCCATATTACATAGGTGGCAAAAGAAAAGCGATCCGCCATTTTGGAGCGGCGGCCATATTAAATTTGGAGAAAATTCACTTACTGAATCGTATTCTACACTTAAAATCCTTACATTTGATACCCATATTACATAGGTGGAGAAGGAAAAGCGATTTGACATTTTGGAGCGGCGGCCATATTGAGTTTGAAGCAATATCACTGACTGTATCGTGTTCTACTAATAAAATCCTTACATTTGATACCCATATTACACAGGTGGAGAAGGAAAATCGGTCTGTCATTTCGGAGCGGCGGCCATATTGAATTTGGAGAAACGTCACTTACTGAATCGTATTCTACACTTAAAATCCTTACATTTGATACCCATATTACATAGGTGGAGAAGGAAAAGCGATTTGACATTTTGGAGCGGCGGCCATATTGAGTTTGAAGCAATATCACTGAATGTATCGTGTTCTACTAATAAAATCCTTACATTTGATACCCATATTACATAGGTGGCAAAAAAAAAAGCGATCCGAGATTTTGGAGCGGCGGCCATATTGAATTTGGAGAAACGTCACTTACTGAATCGTATTCTACACCTAAAATCCTTACATTTGATACCCATTATACATAGGTGGAGAAGTAAAATCGGTCTGTCATTTCGGAGCGGCGGCCATATTGAATTTGGAGAAACGTCACTTTCTGAATCGTATTCTACACTTAAAATCCTTACATTTGATACCCATATTACATAGGTGGAGAAGGAAAAACGGTCTGTCATTTCGGAGCGGCGGCCATATTGAATTTGGAGAAACGTCACTTACTGATTCGTATTCTACACTTAAAATCCTTACATTTGATACCCATATTACATAGGTGGAGAAGGAAAAGCGATTTGACATTTCGGAGCGGCGGCCATATTGAGTTTGAAGCAATGTTACTCACTGTATCGTGTTCTACTAATATAACCCTTTTATTTGATACCCATATTGCATAGGTGGAGAAGGAAAAGCGATTTGACATTTTGGAGCGGCGGCCATTTTGAATTTGGAGCAACGTTACTTACTTTATCGTATTCTACACTTAAAATCCTTACATTTGATACCCATATTGCAAAGGTGGTGAAAGGAAAGCGGTCGGCCATTTTGAAGCGGCGGCCATATTGAGTTTGAAACAACGTCACTCACTGTATCGTGTTCTACTATTAAAGCCCTTTCATTTGATACCCATATTGCATAGGTGGCGAAAGAAAATCGATTTGACATGTCGGAGCGGCGGCCATATTGAATTTGAAGCAATGTCAGTGACTGTATCGTATTTTACACTCAAAGTCCATTCATTTGATACCCATATTCGGTGGGTGGCAAAAAAAAGCGATCTGTCATTTCCATGCGCCGGCAACATTGAATTGTCATGTGGACGCGCGTATGCCGCGAGGTGCACGCACCTCGCGGTGGTGTGGTCCTCACATCGCTTTTGTAATAAAAAAAAGTTTTCAGATGCAATTTGGTGCAAAAATGTATCTTTTTTGAGGTCGATTTAAAATTTAACTAATAAAGGTGTTCGATTGATCAAAAAGCTCAACAGGTTATGTTCTACTCTATAAGCTCTTTTATTTCGAAGCCATGTCCATGTCGTGTGTGTGCCGCGGGGAGCAAGCACCCCGCGGTGGAGTGGTCCACTTAATGTGTTTCTAAGCGAAAGGTTTTCAGTTGCGAGTCGGTGCAAAAAATTTTTCGTTTTTTGAAGTTACATAAAATTTGCCAAAAAATGTGTTCGATTATTCAAAAAATTGGAAAGGTTACGTTCTACTTTGAAAATTCTTTCATTTGATACCCATATTACATAGGTGGCAAAAGAAAAGCGATCCGCCATTTTGGAGCGGCGGCCATATTGAATTTGGAGCAACGTTACTTACTGAATCGTATTCTACACTTAAAATTCTTACATTTGATACCCATATTACATAGGTGGAGAAGGAAAAGCGATTTGACATTTCGGAGCGGCGGCCATATTGAGTTTGAAACAATGTCACTCACTGTATCGTGTTCTACTAATAAAATCCTTACATTTGATACCCATATTGCATAGGTGGCAAAAGAAAATCGATTTGACATTTCGGAGCGGCGGCCATATTGAATTTGAAGAAACGTCACTTACTGAATCGTATTCTACACTTAAAATCCTTACATTTGATACCCATATTACATAGGTGGAGAAGGAAAAGCGGTTTGACATTTCGGAGCGGCGGCCATATTGAGTTTGAAGCAATGTCACTCACTGTATCGTGTTCTACTAATAAAACCCTTTCATTTGATACCCATATTGCGTAGGTGGCAAAAGAAAAGCGATCCGCAATTTTGGAGCGGCGGCCATTTTGATTTTGGAGCAATGTCACTCACTTTATCGTGTTCTACTCCCAAATGCCTTTCATTTGATACCCATATTACATGGGTGGCAAAAGAAATGCAATCCGCCATTTTTGGAGCGGCGGCCATATTGGATTTAGTAAAAAATCATTGACTTGGTTTTGTTTCACTCTTAAAGCCCTTTCATTTGATACCCATATCGCTATGGTTGCAAAAGAAATGTGAACCGACATTTTTTTAATGGCGGCCATTTTGAATTCATAGAGGTGACGTTACTTGCATCGTGTAGTACTCGCAAAACCCTTTCATTTGATACCCATATCACCACTCCGCGGCTGAAAACCGCACCGAAATAGCAAAAAGCGCAAATTTTTAAAAAAAGGCCGCCAGCGCCGCCGCCATCTTGAAAAGTTGAAATGTCAAATTTTTTAAAAATACTTGACTATATTTCCTATCGATTGGTATCACCAGCTGGCCCCTAACCCTAACCAAACCCCGTCAAAAAATCGTCAAATTTGGGTCGTCGCTGACAACAAAAACCGCCCCAGCTGCCAGTGTTGCCATATCACCGGCCCTAAATGGTGGTAGAAATGATCAGCGACGTCTGTTCCACCCTGCTATATGAAAAAAAATCGAAAAAGTCGAAATTTACGTTCTCCCTCAAAACGGGGAAATTACCCCAAAATCGGGCAAAATTACCCCACGGTTTGATTCCCCTTAGCCAGCCCTACAAAAGGCCACCCGGTGTTGTCAGTCGAAAAACGCCGGCAACCGCGTCAAAATCGGGATTTTATTTTTTCGAAATTGCAATACTTTACAAAATGGCCGCCAGCGAAGCCGCCATCTTTAAATGTCAAAGTTTCGGATTTTTCCCGGTAACTACACCATATACGAAGCAAGATGACATTTACCCCACGTTACCAGCACGTCTGCAACGGGGAGATCAATTCGGGTCAAATCGGGTCTACGAAAAAATTCTAATCCCCATGGCGGCCAGTGTTGCCAGTTGCGGAAAATAAAAATACCAGAAAGTCATAGAGGCCCCGACCCTCTATAGGTGCATGGGGTTGAAAATTGCCAAAAGTCGTTATTTCGATTTTCGACTTTTCGGGCCCCCAGAGGAAAAACTACCAAAAATGGTAGAAAATTTTTCGCTTCTGGCAACACTTTGCGCCGAGTTCTAATCCCGCCCAGAACATTTGACCCCACTCCGAGGCCGCCATCTTGGCGAAAATGCGGTTCAAAAAAGTCAAAAATTTGAGCGTTCCAAGATGGCCGCCGGCGCCGCCGCCATTTTGTTTTTCGCCAACCGGCTACCATAATCGGAAACTCGAGGACGCGTTCGACCGGAGCCATCAAAAAAATCAGCCGAAATCCCGAAAATCACGCGCGTGTTCGGTCGCAAACACGGGGCGAAACGGGTTTTTCGATCCAAGATGGCGGCGCGGCCATTTTGTTTTTTCACATTTCGACAGAAGCACCCGATCCCCGGGGGCGAAACGATCACGCGTCCCAAAAACCAGCGCGATCGGAGCCGTTTTGGAAATTTTGACATTTCGCGCCGGCGGCCATCTTGGATTTTTCAAATTTCGAATATCGCTTTCTACTCGACCGAATCGATCGTGCATCTCGCTCTAACATCCCAAAACCCAAAAGTAACTGCAAATGTCCCAAAAATACCCCTGATCAGTGAGTGAGTCAGTCAGTCAGTCAGTGGTAATCCAGCTTTATATATTATAGATAGACTAGATGTCGCGTGTGTGCCGCGGGGTGCGAGCACCCCGCGGAGGTGTTGTTCCACTTTTAGCTTTTGTAATCAAAAGGTTATCGGTTGCGAGTAGGTGCAAAAATGTGTCTTTTTTTGCTGAAGTTTAAAAATTTGCCTAAAAAAGGTGTACGAATATTTAAAAAACTGGAAAGGATACGATCTACTCGGAATGCTCTTTCATTTGATACCCATATAACGTGGGTGGCAAAAGAAAAGCGATCGGCCAATTAGGGGCGGCGGCCATATTGAATTTGAAGCAATGTCAGTGACTGTATCGTATTTTATACTCAAAGTCCATTCATTTGATACCCATATTCCGTGGGTGACAAAACAAAAGCGATCTGTCATTTCGGAGCGGTGGCAACACTGAATCATCATGTGGACGCGTGTGTGCCGCGAGGTGCAAGCACCTCGCGGTGGTGTAGTCCTCACATCGCTTTTGTAATAAAAAAAAAGTTTTCAGTTGCGATTTGGTGCAAAAATGTATCTTTTTTCAGGTCAAATTAAAATTTGCCTAAAAAAGGTGTTCGATTGATCAAAAAACTGGAAAGGTTATGTTGTACTTTATACGCTATTTTATGTCGAAGCGATGTCGATGTCGCGTGTGTGCCGCGGGGAGCAAGCACCCCGCGGTGGAGTAGTCCACTTAATGTTTTTCTAAGCAAAAGGTTTTCAGCTGCGAGTCGGTGCAAAAAAAATTTCGTTTTTTTAAGTTACATAAAAAATGGTGTTCGATTATTAAAAAAAACTGAAAAGGTTACGTTCTACTCTAAAAATCCTTACATTTGATACCCATATTACATAGGTGGTGAAGGAAAAGCGATTTGACATTTCGGAGCGGCGGCCATATTGAGTTTGAAGCAATATCACTCACTGTATCGTGTTCTACTAATAAAATCCTTACATTTGATACCCATATTGCATAGGCGGTAAAAGGAAAGCGGTCGGCCATTTTGGAGCGGCGGCCATATTGAGTTTGAAACAATGTCACTCATTTTATCGTGTTCTACTATTAAAGGCCTTTCATTTGATACCCATATTGCATAGGTGGCAAAAGAAAAGCGAACCGCCATTTTGGAGCGGCGGCCATATTGAATTTGGAGAAACGTCACTCACCTTATCGTGTTCTACTCCCAAATCCCATTCATTTGATACCCATATTGCATGGGTGGCAAAACAAAGGCAATCCGCTATTTTGGAAGCGGCGGCCATATTGGATTTAGACAAAAATCATTTACTTACTTTTGTTTGACTCTTAAAGCCCTTTCATTTGATACCCATATCGCTATGGTTACAAAAGAAATGTGATCCGACATTTTTTTATTGGCGGCCATTTTGAATTCGTAGAGGTGACGTTACTTGCATCGTGTAGTACTCGCAAAACCCTTTCATTTGATACCCATATCACCATGCCGCGGCTGAAAACTGCACCGAAATAGCAAAAAGCGCAAATTTTTGAAAAAAGGCCGCCAGCGCCGCCGCCATCTTGAAAAATTGAAATGTCAAATTTTTTAAAAATACTTGACTATATTTCCTATCGATTGGTATCACCAGCTTGCTCGTAGCTCTAACCAAACCCCGTCAAAAAATCGTCAAATTTGGGTCGTCGCTGACAATAAAAACCGCCCCAGCTGCCAGTGTTGCCATATCACCGGCCCCAAATGGTGGTAGTAATGATCAGCGACGTCTGTTCCAACCCGCTATATAAAAAAAAATCGAAAAAGTAGAAATTTACGTTCTCCCTCAAAACGGGGAAATTACCCCAAAATCGGGGAAAATTACCCAACGGTTTGATTCCCCTTAGCCAGCCCTACAAAAGGCCACCCGGTGTTGTCAGTCGAAAAACGCCGGCAACCGCGTCAAAATCGCGAATTAATGTTTTCGAAATTGCAATACTTTACAAAATGGCCGCCAGCGAAGCCGCCATGTTGAAATGTCAAACTTTCGGATTTTTCCCGGTAACTACACCATATACGAAGCAAGATGACATTTACCCCACGTTACCAGCACGTCTGGAACGGGGAGATCAATTCGGGTCAAATCGGGTCTACGAAAAAATTCAAATCCCCATGGCGGCCAGTGTTGCCAGTTGCGGAAAATAAAAATACCAGAAAGTCATAGAGGCCCCGACGCTCTATAGGCGCATCGGGTTGAAAATTGCAAAAAGTCGTTATTTCGATTTTCGACTATTCGGGCCTCCAGAGGAAAAACTACCAAAAACGGTAGAAAATTTTTCGCATCTGGCAACACTTTGCGCCGAGTTTTAACCCCGCCCAGAACATTCGACCCCACTCCGAGGCCGCCATCTTGGCGAAAATGCGGTTCAAAAAAGTCAAAAATTTGAGCGTTCCAAGATGGCCGCCGGCGTCGACGCCATTTTGTTTTTCGCCAACCGGCTACTATAATCGGAAACTCGAGGACGCGTTCGACCGGAGCCATCAAAAAAATCAGCCGATATCCCGAAAGTCACGCGCGTGTTCGGTCGCAAACACGGGGCGAAACGGGTTTTTCGATCCAAGATGGCGGCGCGGCCATTTTGTTTTTTCACATTTCGATAGAAGCACCCGATCCCCGGGGGCGAAACGATCACGCGTCCCAAAAACCAGCGCGATCGGTGTCGTTTTGGGAATTTTGACATTTCGCGGCGGCGGCCATCTTGGATTTTTCAAATTTCGAATATCGCTTTCTACTCGACTGAATCGATCGTGCATCTCGCTCTAACATCCCAAAACCCAAAACTAACTGCAAATGTCCCAAAAATACCCCTGATCAGTGAGTGAGTGAGTGAGTGAGTCAGTCAGTGGTAATCCAGCTTTATATAGTATAGACTAGATGTCGCGTGTGTGCCGCGGGGTGCGAGCACCCCGCGGAGGTGTTGTTCCACTTTTAGCTTTTGTAATCAAAAGGTAATCGGTTGCGAGTCGGTGCAAAAATGTGTCTTTTTTTGCTGAAGTTTAAAAATTTGCCTAAAAAAGGTGTTCGAATATTCAAAAAACTGGAAAGGATACGATCTACTCGGAATGCTCTTTCATTTGATACCCATATAACGTGGGTGGCAAAAGAAAAGCGATCGGCCAAATAGGGGCGGCGGCCATATTGAATTTGAAGCAATGTCAGTGACTGTATCGTATTTTACACTCAAAGTCCATTCATTTGATACCCATATTCGGTGGGTGGCAAAAAAAAGCGATCTGTCATTTCCATGCGCTGGCAACATTGAATTGTCTTGCGGACGCGCGTATGCCGCGAGGTGCACGCACCTCGCGGTGGTGTGGTCCTCACATCGCTTTTGTAATAAAAAAAAGTTTTCAGTTGCGATTTGGTGCAAAAATGTATCTTTTTTTAAAGTCGATTTAAAATTTAACTAAAAAAGGTGTTCGATTGATCAAAAAGCTGGAAAGGTTATGTTGTACTTTATACGCTCTTTTATTTCGAAGCGCTGTCGATGTCGCGTGTGTGCCGCGGGGAGCAAGCACCCCGCGGTGGAGTGGTCCACTTAATGTTTTTCTAAGCAAAAGATTTTCAGTTGCGAGTCGGTGCAAAAAAATTTTCGTTTTTTTAAGTTACATAAAAAATGGTGTTCGATTATTTAAAAAACTGAAATATTACGTTCTACTCTGAAAATCCTTACATTTGATACCCATATTACATAGGTGGAGAAAAAAAAGCGATTTGACATTTCGGAGCGGCGGCCATATTGAATTTGAAGAAACGTCACTTACTGAATCGTATTCTACACCTAAAATCCTTACATTTGATACCCATATTACATAGGTGGCGAAGGAAAAGCGATTTGACATTTCGGAGCGGCGGCCATATTGAGTTTGAAGAAATGTCGCTCACTGTATCGTGTTCTACTAATAAAATCCTTTCATTTGATACCCATATTACATAGGTGGCAAAAGAAAAGCGATCCGCCATTTTGGAGCGGCGGCCATATTGAATTTGGAGAAATGTCACTTACTGAATCGTATTCTACACTTAAAATCCTTACATTTGATACCCATATTACATAGGTGGAGAAGGAAAAGCGATTTGACATTTTGGAGCGGCGGCCATATTGAGTTTGAAGCAATATCACTCACTGTATCGTGTTCTACTAATAAAATCCTTACATTTGATACCCATATTACATAGGTGGAGAAAAAAAAGCGATTTGACATTTCGGAGCGGCGGCCATATTGAATTTGGAGAAACGTCACTTACTGAATCGTATTCTACACCTAAAATCCTTACATTTGATACCCATATTACATAGGTGGCGAAGGAAAAGCGATTTGACATTTCGGAGCGGCGGCCATATTGAGTTTGAAGAAATGTCGCTCACTGTATCGTGTTCTACTAATAAAATCCTTACATTTGATACCCATATTACATAAGTGGCATAAGAAAAGCGATCCGCCATTTTGGAGCGGCGGCTATATTGAATTTGGAGAAACGTCACTTACTGAATCGTGTTCTACGCTTAAAATCATTACATTTGATACCCATATTACATAGGTGGAGAAGGAAAAGCGATTTGACATTTCGGAGCGGCGGCCATATTGAGTTTGAAGCAATATCACTCACTGTATCGTATTCTACTAATAAAATCCTTACATTTGATACCCATATTGCATAGGCGGTAAAAGGAAAGCGGTCGGCCATTTTGAAGCGGCGGCCATATTGAGTTTGAAACAATGTCACTCATTTTATCGTGTTCTACTATTAAAGGCCTTTCATTTGATACCCATATTGCATAGGTGGCAAATGAAAAGCGATCCGCCATTTTGGAGCGGCGGCCATATTGAATTTAGAGAAACGTCACTTACTGAATCGTATTCTACACTTAAAATCCTTACATTTGATACCCATATTACATAGGTGGAGAAGGAAAAGCGGTTTGACATTTCGGAGCGGCGGCCATATTGAGTTTGAAGCAATGTCACTCACTGTATCGTGTTCTACTAATAAAACCCTTTCATTTGATACCCATATTGCGTAGGTGGCAAAAGAAAAGCGATCCGCAATTTTGGAGCGGCGGCCATTTTGATTTTGGAGCAATGTCACTCACTTTATCGTGTTCTACTCCCAAATGCCTTTCATTTGATACCCATATTACATGGGTGGCAAAAGAAATGCAATCCGCCATTTTTGGAGCGGCGGCCATATTGGATTTAGTAAAAAATCATTGACTTGGTTTTGTTTCACTCTTAAAGCCCTTTCATTTGATACCCATATCGCTATGGTTGCAAAAGAAATGTGAACCGACATTTTTTTAATGGCGGCCATTTTGAATTCATAGAGGTGACGTTACTTGCATCGTGTAGTACTCGCAAAACCCTTTCATTTGATACCCATATCACCACTCCGCGGCTGAAAACCGCACCGAAATAGCAAAAAGCGCAAATTTTTAAAAAAAGGCCGCCAGCGCCGCCGCCATCTTGAAAAGTTGAAATGTCAAATTTTTTAAAAATACTTGACTATATTTCCTATCGATTGGTATCACCAGCTGGCCCCTAACCCTAACCAAACCCCGTCAAAAAATCGTCAAATTTGGGTCGTCGCTGACAACAAAAACCGCCCCAGCTGCCAGTGTTGCCATATCACCGGCCCTAAATGGTGGTAGAAATGATCAGCGACGTCTGTTCCACCCTGCTATATGAAAAAAAATCGAAAAAGTCGAAATTTACGTTCTCCCTCAAAACGGGGAAATTACCCCAAAATCGGGCAAAATTACCCCACGGTTTGATTCCCCTTAGCCAGCCCTACAAAAGGCCACCCGGTGTTGTCAGTCGAAAAACGCCGGCAACCGCGTCAAAATCGGGATTTTATTTTTTCGAAATTGCAATACTTTACAAAATGGCCGCCAGCGAAGCCGCCATCTTTAAATGTCAAAGTTTCGGATTTTTCCCGGTAACTACACCATATACGAAGCAAGATGACATTTACCCCACGTTACCAGCACGTCTGCAACGGGGAGATCAATTCGGGTCAAATCGGGTCTACGAAAAAATTCTAATCCCCATGGCGGCCAGTGTTGCCAGTTGCGGAAAATAAAAATACCAGAAAGTCATAGAGGCCCCGACCCTCTATAGGTGCATGGGGTTGAAAATTGCCAAAAGTCGTTATTTCGATTTTCGACTTTTCGGGCCCCCAGAGGAAAAACTACCAAAAATGGTAGAAAATTTTTCGCTTCTGGCAACACTTTGCGCCGAGTTCTAATCCCGCCCAGAACATTTGACCCCACTCCGAGGCCGCCATCTTGGCGAAAATGCGGTTCAAAAAAGTCAAAAATTTGAGCGTTCCAAGATGGCCGCCGGCGCCGCCGCCATTTTGTTTTTCGCCAACCGGCTACCATAATCGGAAACTCGAGGACGCGTTCGACCGGAGCCATCAAAAAAATCAGCCGAAATCCCGAAAATCACGCGCGTGTTCGGTCGCAAACACGGGGCGAAACGGGTTTTTCGATCCAAGATGGCGGCGCGGCCATTTTGTTTTTTCACATTTCGACAGAAGCACCCGATCCCCGGGGGCGAAACGATCACGCGTCTCAAAAACCAGCGCGATCGGAGCCGTTTTGGAAATTTTGACATTTCGCGCCGGCGGCCATCTTGGATTTTTCAAATTTCGAATATCGCTTTCTACTCGACCGAATCGATCGTGCATCTCGCTCTAACATCCCAAAACCCAAAAGTAACTGCAAATGTCCCAAAAATACCCCTGATCAGTGAGTGAGTCAGTCAGTCAGTGGTAATCCAGCTTTATATATTATAGACTAGATGTCGCGTGTGTGCCGCGGGGTGCGAGCACCCCGCGGAGGTGTTGTTCCACTTTTAGCTTTTGTAATCAAAAGGTTATCGGTTGCGAGTCGGTGCAAAAATGTGTCTTTTTTGCTGAAGTTTAAAAAATTGCCTAAAAAAGGTGTTCGAATATTCAAAAAACTGGAAAGGATACGATCTACTCGGAATGCTCTTTCATTTGATACCCATATAACGTGGGTGGCAAAAGAAAAGCGATCGTACAATTAGGGGCGGCGGCCATATTGAATTTGAAGCAATGTCAGTGACTGTATCGTATTTTACACTCAAAGTCCATTCATTTGATACCCATATTCGGTGGGTGGCAAAAAAAAGCGATCTGTCATTTCCATGCGCCGGCAACATTGAATTGTCATGTGGACGCGCGTATGCCGCGAGGTGCACGCACCTCGCGGTTGTGTGGTCCTCACATCGCTTTTGTAATAAAAAAAAAGTTTTCAGTTGCGATTTGGTGCAAAAATGTATCTTTTTTCAGGTCAAATTAAAATTTGCCTAAAAAAGGTGTTCGATTGATCAAAAAACTGGAAAGGTTATGTTGTACTTTATACGCTATTTTATTTCGAAGCGATGTCGATGTCGCGTGTGTGCCGCGGGGAGCAAGCACCCCGCGGTGGAGGGGTCCACTTAATGTTTTTCTAAGCAAAAGGTTTTCAGTTGCGAGTCGGTGCAAAAAAATTTTCGTTTTTTTAAGTTACATAAAAAATGGTGTTCGATTATTAAAAAAAACTGAAAAGGTTACGTTCTACTCTAAAAATCCTTACATTTGATACCCATATTACATAGGTGGAGAAGGAAAAGCGATTTGACATTTTGGAGCGGCGGCCATATTGAGTTTGAAGCAATATCACTCACTGTATCGTGTTCTACTAATAAAATCCTTACATTTGATACCCATATTACATAGGTGGAGAAGTAAAATCGGTCTGTCATTTCGGAGCGGCGGCCATATTGAATTTGGAGAAACGTCACTTACTGTATCGTATTCTACACTTAAAATCCTTACATTTGATACCCATATTACATAGGTGGAGAAGAAAAAGCGATTTGACATTTCGGAGCGGCGGCCATATTGAGTTTGGAGAAACGTCACTTACTGAATCGTATTCTCCACTTAAAATCCTTACATTTGATACCCATATTACATAGGTGGAGAAGGAAAAGCGATTTATCATTTCGGAGCGGCGGCCATATTGATTTTGGAGCAATGTCACTCACTGAATCATGTTCTACTGTCAAATCCCTTTCATTTGATACCCATATTACATAGGTGGAGAAGGAAAAGCGATTTGACATTTCGGAGCGGCGGCCATATTGAGTTTGAAGCAATGTTACTCACTGTATCGTGTTCTACTAAAAAAACCCTTTTATTTGATACCCATATTGCATAGGTGGCAAAAGAAAAGCGATCCGCAATTTCGGAGAGGCGGCCATTTTGATTTTGGAGCAATGTCACTCACTTTGTCGTCTTCTACTCCCAAATGCCTTTCATTTGATACCCATATTGCATGGGTGGCAAAAGAAATGCAATCCGCCATTTTGGAAGCGGCAGCCATATTGGATTTAGACAAAAATCATTTACTTGGTTTTGTTTCACTCTTAAAACCCTTTCATTTGATACCCATATTGCTATGGTCGCAAAAGAAATATGAACCAGCCTTTTTTTAATGGCGGCCATTTTTAATCTATATCGGTGACACTACGTGTATCGTGTAGTACTCGCAAAACCCTTTCATTTAATACCCATATCACCATGCCGCGGCTGAAAACCGCACCGAAATAGCAAAAAGCGAAAATTTTGAAAAAATGGTCGCCAGCGCCGCCGCCATCTTGAAAAATTGAAATGTCAATTTTTTTGTGTAAGGCCGACTATATTTCCTATCGAGCGATATTACCAGCCGGCCCCTAGCCCTATCCAAACTCCGTCAAAAAATCGTCAAATTTGGGTCGTCGCTGACAACAAAAACCGCCCCAGCTGCCAGTGTTGCCATATCACCGGCCTTAAATGGTGGTAGAAATGATCAGCGACGTCTGTTCCACCCCGCTATATGAAAAAAAATAGAAAAAGTCGAAATTTACGTTTTCCCCCAAAACGGGGAAATTACCCCAAAATCGGGGAAAATTACCCCACGGTTGGATTTCCCTCGGCGAGCACTACGAAAGGCCACCCGGTGTTGTCAGTCGAAAAACGCCGGCAACCGCGTCCAAATCGCGATTTATTTTTTTCGAAAGTGCAACACCTTACAAAATGGCCGCCAGCGGAGCCGCCATATTGAAATGTCAAAGTTTCGGATTTTTCCCGGTAACTACGTCATATACGGAGCAGGATGACGTTTACCCCTTGTTGCCAGCACATCTGGAACGGGGAGATCAATTCGGGTCAAATCGGGTCTACGAAAAAATTTAAATCCCCTTGGCGGCCAGTGTTGCCAGTTGCGGAAAATAAAAATACCAGAAAGTCATAGAGGCCCCGACGCTCTATAGGCGCATGGGGTTGAAAATTGCGAAAAGTCGTTATTTCGATTTTCGACTTTTCGGGCCCCCAGAGGAAAAACTACCAAAAATGGTAGAAAATTTTTCCAACCTGGCAACACTTTGCGCCGAGCTCTAACCCCGCCCAGAACATTTGACCCCACTCCGAGGCCGCCATCTTGTCGAAAATGCGGTTCAAAAATGTCAAAAATTTGAGCGTTCCAAGATGGCCGCCGGCGCCGCCGCCATTTTGTTTTTCGCCAACCGGCTACCATAATCGGAAACTCGAGGACGCGTTCGACCGGAGCCATCAAAAAAATCAGCCGAAATCCCGAAAATCACGCGCGTGTTCGGTCGCAAACACGGGGCGAAACGGGTTTTTCGATCCAAGATGGCGGCGCGGCCATTTTGTTTTTTCACATTTCGACAGAAGCACCCGATCCCCGGGGGCGAAACGATCACGCTTACCAAAAACCAGCGCGATCGGAGCCGTTTTGGAAATTTTGACATTTCGCGCCGGCGGCCATCTTGGATTTTTCAAATTTCGAATATCGCTTTCTACTCGACCGAATCGATCGTGCATCTCGCTCTAACATCCCAAAACCCAAAAGTATCTGCAAATGTCCCAAAAATACCCCTGATCAGTGAGTCAGTGAGTCAGTGGTAATCCAGCTTTATATAGTATAGACTAGATGTCGCGTGTGTGCCGCGGGGTGCGCGCACCCCGCGGTGGTGGACCCCCCACTTTAGCTTTTGTAATCAAAAGGTTATCGGTTGCGAGTAGGTGCAAAAATGATTTTTTTTTGTCGAAGTTATAAAATTTGCCTAAAAAAGGTGTTCGAATATTCAAAAAACTGGAAAGGATACGTTTTTCTCTGAATGCTCTTTCATTTGATACCCATATTACGTGGGTGGCAAAAGAAAATCGATCGGCCAATTCGGAGCGGCGGCCATATTGAATTTGGAGTAATGTCATTGACTGTGTCGTTTTTTACACTCAAAGTCCATTCATTTAATACCCATATTCCGTGGGTGACAAAACAAAAGCGATTTGTCATTTCGGAGCGGTGGCAACACTGAATCATCATGTGGACGCGTGTGTTCCGCGAGGTGCAAGCACCTCGCGGTGGTGTAGTGCTCACATCGCTTTTGTAATAAAAAAAAAGTTTTCAGTTGCAATTTGGTGCAAAAATGTATCTTTTTTGAGGTCAATTTAAAATTTGCCTAAAAAAGGTGTTCGATTGATCAAAAAGCTGGAAAGGTTATGTTGTACTTTATACGCTCTTTTATTTCGAAGCGATGACGATGTCGCGTGTGTGCCGCGGGGAGCAAGCACCCCGCGGTGGAGTAATCCACTTAATGTTTTTCTAAGCAAAAGGTTTTCAGTTGCGAGTCGGTGCAAAAAAAAAATTCGTTTTTTAAGTTACATAAAAAATGGTGTTCCATTATTAAAAAAACTGAAAAGGTTACGTTCTACTCTGAAAATCCTTACATTTGATACCCATATTACATAGGTGGAGAAGGAAAAGCGATTTGACATTTCGGAGCGGCGGCCATATTGAGTTTGAAGCAATATCACTCACTGTATCGTGTTCTACTAATAAAATCCTTACTTTTGATACCCATATTACATAGGTGGAGAAGGAAAATTAGTCTGTCATTTCGGAGCGGCGGCCATATTGAATTTGGAGAAACGTCACTTACTGAATCGTATTCTACACCTAAAATCCTTACATTTGATACCCATAATACATAGGTGGAGAAGTAAATTCGGTCTGTCATTTCGGAGCGGCGGCCATATTGAATTTGGAGAAACGTCACGTACTGAATCGTATTCTACACTTAAAATCCTTACATTTGATACCCATATTACATAGGTGGAGAAGGAAAAGCGATTTGACATTTCGGAGCGGCGGCCATATAGAGTTTGAAGCAATATCACTCACTGTATCGTGTTCTACTAATAAAATCCTTACATTTGATACCCATATTGCATAGGTGGAGAAGGAAAAGCGATTTGACATTTCGGAGCGGCGGCCACATTGAGTTTGAAGCAATATCACTCACTGCATCGTGTTCTACTAATAAAATCCTCACATTTGATACCCATATTACATAGGTGGCAAAAGAAAAGCGATCCGCCATTTTGGAGCGGCGGCCATATTGAATTTGGAGAAACGTCCCTTACTGAATCGTATTCTACACTTAAAATCCTTACATTTGATACCCATATTGCATAGGTGGCAAAAGAAAATCGATTTGACATTTCGGAGCGGCGGCCATATTGAATTTGGAGAAACATCACTTACTGAATCGTATTCTACACTTAAAATCCTTACATTTGATACCCATATTACATAGGTGGAGAAGGAAAAGCGATTTGACATTTCGGAGCGGCAGCCATATTGAGTTTAAGGCAATATCACTCACTGTATCCTGTTCTACTAATAAAATCCTTACATTTGATACCCATATTACATAGGTGGAGAAGGAAAAGCGATTTGACATTTCGGAGCGGCGGCCATATTGAATTTGGAGAAACGTCACGTACTGAATCGTATTCTACACTTAAAATCCTTACATTTGATACCCATATTACATAGGTGGAGAAGGAAAAGCGATTTGACATTTCGGAGCGGCGGCCATATAGAGTTTGAAGCAATATCACTCACTGTATCGTGTTCTACTAATAAAATCCTTACATTTGATACCCATATTGCATAGGTGGAGAAGGAAAAGCGATTTGACATTTCGGAGCGGCGGCCACATTGAGTTTGAAGCAATATCACTCACTGCATCGTGTTCTACTAATAAAATCCTCACATTTGATACCCATATTACATAGGTGGCAAAAGAAAAGCGATCCGCCATTTTGGAGCGGCGGCCATATTGAATTTGGAGAAACGTCCCTTACTGAATCGTATTCTACACTTAAAATCCTTACATTTGATACCCATATTGCATAGGTGGCAAAAGAAAATCGATTTGACATTTCGGAGCGGCGGCCATATTGAATTTGGAGAAACATCACTTACTGAATCGTATTCTACACTTAAAATCCTTACATTTGATACCCATATTACATAGGTGGAGAAGGAAAAGCGATTTGACATTTCGGAGCGGCAGCCATATTGAGTTTAAGGCAATATCACTCACTGTATCCTGTTCTACTAATAAAATCCTTACATTTGATACCCATATTACATAGGTGGAGAAGGAAAAGCGATTTGACATTTCGGAGCGGCGGCCATATTGAGTTTGAAGCAATATCACTCACTGTATCGTGTTCTACTAATAAAACCCTTACATTTGATACCCATATTGCATAGGTGGCAAAAGAAAATCGATTTGACATTTCGGAGCGGCGGCCATATTCAATTTGGTGTAACGTCACTTACTGTACCGTGTTCTACACTTAAAATCCTTACATTTGATACCCATATTACATAAGTGGAGAAGGAAAAGCGATTTGACATTTCGGGGCGGCGGCCATATTGAGTTTGAAGCAATGTCACTCACTGTATCGTGTTCTACTAATAAAACACTTACATTTGATACCCATAATACATAGGTGGAGAAGGAAAAGCGATTTGACATTTCGCAGCGGCGGCCATATTGAGTTTGAAGCAATGTCACTCACTGTATCGTGTTCTACTAATAAAACCCTTACATTTGATACCCATATTACATAGGTGGCAAAACAAAAGCGATCCGCCATTTTGGAGCGGCGGCCATATTGAATTTGGAGAAACGTCACTTACTGAATCGTATTCTACACCTAAAATCCTTACATTTGATACCCATATTACATAGGTGGCGAAGGAAAAGCGATTTGACATTTCGGAGCGGCGGCCATATTGAGTTTGAAGAAATGTCGCTCACTGTATCGTGTTCTACTAATAAAATCCTTTCATTTGATACCCATATTACATAGGTGGCAAAAGAAAAGCGATCCGCCATTTTGGAGCGGCGGCCATATTGAATTTGGAGAAATGTCACTTACTGAATCGTATTCTACACTTAAAATCCTTACATTTGATACCCATATTACATAGGTGGAGAAGGAAAAGCGATTTGACATTTTGGAGCGGCGGCCATATTGAGTTTGAAGCAATATCACTCACTGTATCGTGTTCTACTAATAAAATCCTTACATTTGATACCCATATTACATAGGTGGCAAAACAAAAGCGATCCGCCATTTTGGAGCGGCGGCCATTTTGAATTTGGAGAAACGTCACTTACTGAATCGTATTCTACACTTAAAATCCTTACATTTGATACCCATATTACATAGGTGGAGAAGGAAAAGCGATTTGACATTTCGGAGCGGCGGCCATATTGAGTTTGAAGCAATATCACTCACTGTATCGTGTTCTACTAATAAAATCCTTACATTTGATACCCATATTGCATAGGCGGTAAAAGGAAAGCGGTCGGCCATTTTGGAGCGGCGGCCATATTGAGTTTGAAACAATGTCACTCATTTTATCGTGTTCTACTATTAAAGGCCTTTCATTTGATACCCATATTGCATAGGTGGCAAAAGAAAAGCGAACCGCCATTTTGGAGCGGCGGCCATATTGAATTTGGAGAAACGTCACTCACCTTATCGTGTTCTACTCCCAAATCCCATTCATTTGATACCCATATTGCATGGGTGGCAAAAGAAATGCAATCCGCTATTTTGGAAGCGGCGGCCATATTGGATTTAGACAAAAATCATTTACTTACTTTTGTTTGACTCTTAAAGCCCTTTCATTTGATACCCATATCGCTATGGTTACAAAAGAAATGTGATCCGACCTTTTTTTATTGGCGGCCATTTTGAATTCGTAGAGGTGACGTTACTTGCATCGTGTAGTACTCGCAAAACCCTTTCATTTGATACCCATATCACCATGCCGCGGCTGAAAACTGCACCGAAATAGCAAAAAGCGCAAATTTTTGAAAAAAGGCCGCCAGCGCCGCCGCCATCTTGAAAAATTGAAATGTCAAATTTTTTAAAAATACTTGACTATATTTCCTATCGATTGGTATTACCAGCTGGCCCCTAACCTTAACCAAACCCCGTCAAAAAATTGTCAAATTTGGGTCGTCGCTGACAACAAAAACCGCCCCAGCTGCCAGTGTTGCCATATCACCGGCCCCAAATGGAGGTAGAAATGATCAGCGACGTCTGTTCCACCCCGCTATATGGGGAAAAATTTAAAAAGTCGAAATTTACGGTCTTCCCCAAATCGGGGAATTTACCCCAAAATCGGGGAAAATTACCCCACGGTTTGATTCCTCTTAGCCAGCCCTACAAAAGGCCACCCGGTGTTGTCAGTCGAAAAACGCCGACAACCGCGTCAAAATCGCGAATTCATGTTTTCGATATTGCAACGAGTCGGTGCAAAAATGTGTCTTTTTTTGCTGAAGTTTAAAAATTTGCCTAAAAAAGGTGTTCGAATATTCAAAAAACTGGAAAGGATACGATCTACTCGGAATGCTCTTTCATTTGATACCCATATAACGTGGGTGGCAAAAGAAAAGCGATCGGCCAAATAGGGGCGGCGGCCATATTGAATTTGAAGCAATGTCAGTGACTGTATCGTATTTTACACTCAAAGTCCATTCATTTGATACCCATATTCGGTGGGTGGCAAAAAAAAGCGATCTGTCATTTCCATGCGCTGGCAACATTGAATTGTCATGCGGACGCGCGTATGCCGCGAGGTGCACGCACCTCGCGGTGGTGTGGTCCTCACATCGCTTTTGTAATAAAAAAAAGTTTTCAGTTGCGATTTGGTGCAAAAATGTATCTTTTTTTAAAGTCGATTTAAAATTTAACTAAAAAAGGTGTTCGATTGATCAAAAAGCTGGAAAGGTTATGTTGTACTTTATACGCTCTTTTATTTCGAAGCGCTGTCGATGTCGCGTGTGTGCCGCGGGGAGCAAGCACCCCGCGGTGGAGTGGTCCACTTAATGTTTTTCTAAGCAAAAGATTTTCAGTTGCGAGTCGGTGCAAAAAAAATTTCGTTTTTTTAAGTTACATAAAAAATGGTGTTCGATTATTTAAAAAACTGAAATATTACGTTCTACTCTGAAAATCCTTACATTTGATACCCATATTACATAGGTGGAGAAAAAAAAGCGATTTGACATTTCGGAGCGGCGGCCATATTGAATTTGGAGAAACGTCACTTACTGAATCGTATTCTACACCTAAAATCCTTACATTTGATACCCATATTACATAGGTGGCGAAGGAAAAGCGATTTGACATTTCGGAGCGGCGGCCATATTGAGTTTGAAGAAATGTCGCTCACTGTATCGTGTTCTACTAATAAAATCCTTTCATTTGATACCCATATTACATAGGTGGCAAAAGAAAAGCGATCCGCCATTTTGGAGCGGCGGCCATATTGAATTTGGAGAAATGTCACTTACTGAATCGTATTCTACACTTAAAATCCTTACATTTGATACCCATATTACATAGGTGGAGAAGGAAAAGCGATTTGACATTTTGGAGCGGCGGCCATATTGAGTTTGAAGCAATATCACTCACTGTATCGTGTTCTACTAATAAAATCCTTACATTTGATACCCATATTACATAGGTGGCAAAACAAAAGCGATCCGCCATTTTGGAGCGGCGGCCATTTTGAATTTGGAGAAACGTCACTTACTGAATCGTATTCTACACTTAAAATCCTTACATTTGATACCCATATTACATAGGTGGAGAAGGAAAAGCGATTTGACATTTCGGAGCGGCGGCCATATTGAGTTTGAAGCAATATCACTCACTGTATCGTGTTCTACTAATAAAATCCTTACATTTGATACCCATATTGCATAGGCGGTAAAAGGAAAGCGGTCGGCCATTTTGGAGCGGCGGCCATATTGAGTTTGAAACAATGTCACTCATTTTATCGTGTTCTACTATTAAAGGCCTTTCATTTGATACCCATATTGCATAGGTGGCAAAAGAAAAGCGAACCGCCATTTTGGAGCGGCGGCCATATTGAATTTGGAGAAACGTCACTCACCTTATCGTGTTCTACTCCCAAATCCCATTCATTTGATACCCATATTGCATGGGTGGCAAAAGAAATGCTATCGGCCATTTTGGAAGCGGCGGCCATATTAGACTTAGACAAAAATGATTTACTTGGTTTTGTTTCACTCGTAAAGCCCTTTCATTTGATACCCATATCGCTATGGTTACAAAAGAAATGTGATCCGACATTTTTTTAATGGCGGCCATTTTGAATTCATAGAGGTGACGTTACTTACATCGTGTAGTACTCGCAAAACCCTTTCATTTGATATCCATATCACCATGCCGCGGCTGAAAACCGCACCGGAATAGCAAAAAGCGCATTTTTTTAAAAAAAGGCCGCCAGCGCAGCCGCCATCTTGAAAAGTTGAAATGTCAAATATTTTAAAAATACTTGACTATATTTCTTATCGATTGGTATCACCAGCTGGCCCCTAGCCCTATCCAAACTCTGTCAAAAAATCGTCAAATTTGGGTCGTCGCTGACAACAAAAACCGCTCCAGCTGCCAGTGTTGCCATATCACCGGCCCCAAATGGTGGTAGAAATGATCAGCGATGTCCGTTCCACCCCACTATATGAAAAAAAATCGAAAAAGTCGAAATTTACGTTTTCCCCCAAAACGGAGAAATTACCCCAAAATCGGGGAAAATTACCCTACGGTTGGATTTCCCTTGGCGAGCACTATGAAAAGCCACCCGGTGTTGTCAGTCGAAAAACGCCGGCAACCGCGTCAAAATCGCGAATTCATGTTTTCGATATTGCAACCCTTAACAAAATGGCCGCCAGCGGAGCCGCCATATTGAAAAGTCAAAGTTTCGGATTTTTCCCGGTAACTGCATCGTATACGGAGCAGGATGACGTTTACCCCATGTTGCCAGCACGTCTGGAACGGGGAGATCAATTCGGGTCAAATCGGGTCGACGAAAAAATTCAAACTCCCTTGGTGGCCAGTGTTGCCAGTTGCGGAAAATAAAAATACCAGAAAGTCATAGAGGCCCCGACCCTCTATAGGCGCATGGGGTTGAAAATTGCGAAAAGTCGTTATTTCGATTTTCGAATTTTCGGGCCCCCAGAGGAAAAACTACCAAAAATGGTAGAAAATTTTTCCAACCTGGCAACACTTTGGGCCGAGCTCTAACCCCGCTCAGAACATTTGACCCCACTCCGAGGCCGCCATCTTGGCGAAAATTCGGTTCAAAAATGTCGAAAATTTCAGCGTTCCAAGATGGCCGCCGGCGCCGCCGCCATTTTGTTTTTTGCCCAACCGCGGGCATCACAGTAAACTCCAGGACGCACCCGAGCGGAACCATCAAAAAAATCAGGCGAAATCCCGAAAATCACGCGCGTGTTCGGTCGCAAACACGGGGCGAAACGGGTTTTTCGATCCAAGATGGCGGCGCGGCCATTTTGTTTTTTCACATTTCGACAGAAGCACCCGATCCCCGGGGGCGAAGCGATCACGCGTCCCAAAAACCAGCGCGATCGGAGCCGTTTTGGAAATTTTGACATTTCGCGCCGGCGGCCATCTTGGATTTTTCAAATTTCGAACACGTCGATCTACTCGAATGAATCAGTAGTCCATCTCACTCTAACATCCCAACACCCAAAAGTAACTGCAAATGTCCCAAAAATACCCCTGATCAGTGAGTGAGTCAGTGAGTCAGTCAGTGGTAATCGAGCTTTATATATTATAGATAGACTAGATGTCGCGTGTGTGCCGCGGGGTGCGAGCACCCCGCGGAGGTGTTGTTCCACTTTTAGCTTTTGTAATCAAAAGGTTATCGGTTGCGAGTAGGTGCAAAAATGTATTTTTTTTTGTCGAAGTTGTAAAAATTTGCCTAAAAAAGGTGTTCGATTATTAAAAAAAACTGGAAAGGATACGATCTACTCGGAATGCGCTTTCATTTGATACCCATATAACGTGGGTGGCAAAAGAAAAGCGATCGGCTAATTAGGGGCGGCGGCCATATTGAATTTGAAGTAATGTCATTGACTGTATCGTATTTTACACTAAAATTCCATTCATTTGATACCCATATTCCGTGGGTGACAAAACAAAAGCGATCTGTCATTTCGGAGCGGTGGCAACACTGAATCACCATGTGGACGCGTGTGTGCCGCGAGGTGCAAGCACCTCGCGGTGGTGTAGTCCTCACATCGCTTTTGTAATAAAAAAAAAGTTTTCAGTTGCGATTTGGTGCAAAAATGTATCTTTTTTCAGGTCAAATTAAAATTTGCCTAAAAAAGGTGTTCGATTGATCAAAAAGCTGGAAAGGTTATGTTGTACTTTATACGCTCTTTTATTTCGAAGCGATGTCGATGTCGCGTGTGTGCCGCGGGGAGCAAGCACCCCGCGGTGAAGTGGTCCACTTAATGTTTTTCTAAGCAAAAGGTTTTCAGTTGCGAGTCGGTGTAAAAATTTTTGAGTTGCATAAAAACTGGTGTTCGATTATTTAAAAAACTGAAAAGGTTACGTTCTACTCTGAAAATCCTTACATTTGATACCCATATTACATAGGTGGAGAAGGAAAAGCGATTTGACATTTTGGAACGGCGGCCATATTGAGTTTGAAGTAATATCACTCACTGTATCGTGTTCTACTAATAAAATCCTTACATTTGATACCCATATTACATAGGTGGCAAAACAAAAGCGATCCGCCATTTTGGAGCGGCGGCCATATTGAATTTGGAGAAACGTCACTTACTGAATCGTATTCTACACCTAAAATCCTTACATTTGATACCCATAATACATAGGTGGAGAAGTAAATTCGGTCTGTCATTTCGGAGCGGCGGCCATATTGAATTTGGAGAAACGTCACTTACTGAATCGTATTCTACACTTAAAATCCTTACATTTGATACCCATATTGCATAGGCGGTAAAAGGAAAGCGGTCGGCCATTTTGAAGCGGCGGCCATATTGAGTTTGAAACAATGTCACTCATTTTATCGTGTTCTACTATCAAAGCCTTTTCATTTGATACCCATATTGCATAGGTGGAGAAGGAAAAGCGATTTGACATTTCGGAGCGGCGGCCATATTGAGTTTGAAGCAATATTACTCACTGTATCGTGTTCAACTAATAAAACCCTTACAGTTGATACCCATATTGCATAGGTGGCAAAAGAAATGCAATCCGCTATTTTGGAAGCGGCGGCCATATTGCATTTGGAGAAACGTCACTTACTGAATCGTATTCTACACTTAAAATCCTTACATTTGATACCCATATTACATAGGTGGAGAAGGAAAAGCGATTTGACATTTTGGAGCGGCGGCCATATTGAGTTTGAAGCAATATCACTCACTGTATCGTGTTCTACTAATAAAATCCTTACATTTGATACCCATATTACATAGGTGGCAAAACAAAAGCGATCCGCCATTTTGGAGCGGCGGCCATATTGAATTTGGAGAAACGTCACTTACTGAATCGTATTCTACACCTAAAATCCTTACATTTGATACCCATAATACATAGGTGGAGAAGTAAAATCGGTCTGTCATTTCGGAGCGGCGGCCATATTGAATTTGGAGAAACGTTACTTACTGAATCGTATTCTACACCTAAAATCCTTACATTTGATACCCATATTACATAGGTGGAGAAGGAAAAGCGATTTGACATTTCGGAGCGGCGGACATATTGAGTTTGAAGCAATATCACTCACTGTATCGTGTTCTACTAATAAAATCCTTACATTTGATACCCATATTGCATAAGCGGTAAAGGAAAAGCGATCCGCCATTTTCGAGCGGCGGCCATTTTGAATTTCGAGAAACGTCACTTACTGAATAGTATTCTACACTTAAAATCCTTACATTTGATACCCATAATACATAGGTGGAGAAGGAAAAGCGATTTGACATTTCGGAGCGGCGGCCATATTGAGTTGGAAGCAATGTCACTCACTGTATCGTGTTCTACTAATAAAATCCTTTCATTTGATACCCATATTACATAGGTGGAGAAGGAAAAGCGATTTGACATTTCGGAGCGGCGGCCATATTGAGTTTGAAAAAATGTCACTCACTGTATCGTGTTCTACTAATAAAACCCTTTCATTTGATACCCATATTGCATAGGTGGCAAAAGAAAAGCGAACCGCCATTTTGAAGCGGCGGCCATATTGAATTTGGAGAAACGTTACTCACCTTATCGTGTTCTACTCCCAATTCCCTTTCATTTGATACCCATATTGCATGGGTGGCAAAAGAAATGCAATCCGCCATTTTGGAAGCGGCGGCCATATTGGATTTAGACAAAAATCATTTACTCGGTTTTGTTTCACTCTTAAAGCCCTTTCATTTGATACCCATATCGCTATGGTTACAAAAGAAATATGACTCGACATTTTTTTAATGGCGGCCATTTTGATTTCATAGAGGTGACGTTACTTGCATCGTGTAGTACTCGCAAAACCCTTTCATTTGATACCCATATCACCATGCCGCGGCTGAAAACCGCACCAGAATAGCAAAAAGCGCAATTTTTTTAAAAAAGGCCGCCAGCGCAGCCGCCATCTTGGAAAGTTGAAATGTCAAATTTTTTAAAAATACCTGACTATATTTTCTATCGATTGGTATCACCAGCTGGCCCCTCACCCTAACCAAACCCCGTCAAAAAATCGTCAAATTTGGGTCGTCGCTGACAACAAAAACCGCCCCAGCTGCCAGTGTTGCCATATCACCGGCCCCAAATGGTGGTAGAAATGATCAGCGACGTCTGTTCCACCCCGCTATATGAAAAAAAATCGAAAAAGTCGAAATTTACGTTCTCCCCCAAAACGGGGAAATTACCCCAAAATCAGGAAAAATTACCCCACGGTTGGATTTCCCTCGGCGAGCACTACGAAAGGCCACCCGGTGTTGTCAGTCGATAAACGCCGGCAACCGCGTCAAAATCGCGAATTCATGTTTTCGATATTGCAACCCTTAACAAAATGGCCGCCAGCGGAGCCGCCATGTTGAAATGTCAAAGTTTCGGATTTTTCCCGGTAACTACGTCATATACGGAGCAGGGTGTCGTTTACCCCAAGTTGCCAGCTCATCTGTAACGGGGAGATCAATTCGGGTCAAATCGGGTCGACGAAAAAATTCAAACCCCCTTGGCGGCCAGTGTTGCCAGTTGCGGAAAATAAAAATACCAGAAAGTCATAGAGGCTCCGACCTTCTATAGGCGCATGGGGTTGAAAATTGCGAAAAGTCGTTATTTCGATTTTCGACATTTCGGGCCCCCAGAGGAAAAACTACCAAAAATGGTAGAAAATTTTTCCAACCTGGCAACACTTTGCGCCTGGCTCTAACCCCGCCCAGAACATTTGACCCCACTCCGAGGCCGCCATCTTGGCGAAAATTCGGTTCAAATATGTCAAAAATTTCAGAGTTCCAAGATGGCCGCCGGCGCCGCCGCCATTTTGTTTTTCGCCAAGCGGCTACTATAATCGGAAACTCGAGGACGCGTTCCACCGGAGCCATCAAAAAAATCAGCCGATATCCCGAAAGTCACGCGCGTGTTCGGTCGCAAACACGGGGCGAAACGGGTTATTCGATCCAAGATGGCGGCGCGGCCATTTTGTTTTTTCACATTTCGCCAGAAGCACCCGATCCCCGGGGGCGAAACGATCACGCGTCCCAAAAACCAGCGCGATCGGAGCCGTTTTGGAAATTTTGACATTTCGCGCCGGCGTCCATCTTGGATTTTTCAAATTTCGAATATCGCTTTCTACTCGACTGAATCGATCGTGCATCTCGCTCTAACATCCCAAAACCCAAAAGTAACTGCAAATGTCCCAAAAATACCCCTGATCAGTGAGTGAGTCAGTGAGTCAGTCAGTGGTAATCGAGCTTTATATATTATAGATAGACTAGATGTCGCGTGTGTGCCGCGGGGTGCGAGCACCCCGCGGAGGTGTTGTTCCACTTTTAGCTTTTGTAATCAAAAGGTAATCGGTTGCGAGTCGGTGCAAAAATGTGTCTTTTTTTGCTGAAGTTTAAAAATTTGCCTAAAAAAGGTGTTCGAATATTCAAAAAACTGGAAAGGATACGATCTACTCGGAATGCTCTTTCATTTGATACCCATATAACGTGGGTGGCAAAAGAAAAGCGATCGGCCAAATAGGGGCGGCGGCCATATTGAATTTGAAGCAATGTCAGTGACTGTATCGTATTTTACACTCAAAGTCCATTCATTTGATACCCATATTCGGTGGGTGGCAAAAAAAAGCGATCTGTCATTTCCATGCGCTGGCAACATTGAATTGTCTTGCGGACGCGCGTATGCCGCGAGGTGCACGCACCTCGCGGTGGTGTGGTCCTCACATCGCTTTTGTAATAAAAAAAAGTTTTCAGTTGCGATTTGGTGCAAAAATGTATCTTTTTTTAAAGTCGATTTAAAATTTAACTAAAAAAGGTGTTCGATTGATCAAAAAGCTGGAAAGGTTATGTTGTACTTTATACGCTCTTTTATTTCGAAGCGCTGTCGATGTCGCGTGTGTGCCGCGGGGAGCAAGCACCCCGCGGTGGAGTGGTCCACTTAATGTTTTTCTAAGCAAAAGATTTTCAGTTGCGAGTCGGTGCAAAAAAATTTTCGTTTTTTTAAGTTACATAAAAAATGGTGTTCGATTATTTAAAAAACTGAAATATTACGTTCTACTCTGAAAATCCTTACATTTGATACCCATATTACATAGGTGGAGAAAAAAAAGCGATTTGACATTTCGGAGCGGCGGCCATATTGAATTTGAAGAAACGTCACTTACTGAATCGTATTCTACACCTAAAATCCTTACATTTGATACCCATATTACATAGGTGGCGAAGGAAAAGCGATTTGACATTTCGGAGCGGCGGCCATATTGAGTTTGAAGAAATGTCGCTCACTGTATCGTGTTCTACTAATAAAATCCTTTCATTTGATACCCATATTACATAGGTGGCAAAAGAAAAGCGATCCGCCATTTTGGAGCGGCGGCCATATTGAATTTGGAGAAATGTCACTTACTGAATCGTATTCTACACTTAAAATCCTTACATTTGATACCCATATTACATAGGTGGAGAAGGAAAAGCGATTTGACATTTTGGAGCGGCGGCCATATTGAGTTTGAAGCAATATCACTCACTGTATCGTGTTCTACTAATAAAATCCTTACATTTGATACCCATATTACATAGGTGGAGAAAAAAAAGCGATTTGACATTTCGGAGCGGCGGCCATATTGAATTTGGAGAAACGTCACTTACTGAATCGTATTCTACACCTAAAATCCTTACATTTGATACCCATATTACATAGGTGGCGAAGGAAAAGCGATTTGACATTTCGGAGCGGCGGCCATATTGAGTTTGAAGAAATGTCGCTCACTGTATCGTGTTCTACTAATAAAATCCTTACATTTGATACCCATATTACATAAGTGGCATAAGAAAAGCGATCCGCCATTTTGGAGCGGCGGCTATATTGAATTTGGAGAAACGTCACTTACTGAATCGTGTTCTACGCTTAAAATCATTACATTTGATACCCATATTACATAGGTGGAGAAGGAAAAGCGATTTGACATTTCGGAGCGGCGGCCATATTGAGTTTGAAGCAATATCACTCACTGTATCGTATTCTACTAATAAAATCCTTACATTTGATACCCATATTGCATAGGCGGTAAAAGGAAAGCGGTCGGCCATTTTGAAGCGGCGGCCATATTGAGTTTGAAACAATGTCACTCATTTTATCGTGTTCTACTATTAAAGGCCTTTCATTTGATACCCATATTGCATAGGTGGCAAATGAAAAGCGATCCGCCATTTTGGAGCGGCGGCCATATTGAATTTAGAGAAACGTCACTTACTGAATCGTATTCTACACTTAAAATCCTTACATTTGATACCCATATTACATAGGTGGAGAAGGAAAAGCGGTTTGACATTTCGGAGCGGCGGCCATATTGAGTTTGAAGCAATGTCACTCACTGTATCGTGTTCTACTAATAAAACCCTTTCATTTGATACCCATATTGCGTAGGTGGCAAAAGAAAAGCGATCCGCAATTTTGGAGCGGCGGCCATTTTGATTTTGGAGCAATGTCACTCACTTTATCGTGTTCTACTCCCAAATGCCTTTCATTTGATACCCATATTACATGGGTGGCAAAAGAAATGCAATCCGCCATTTTTGGAGCGGCGGCCATATTGGATTTAGTAAAAAATCATTGACTTGGTTTTGTTTCACTCTTAAAGCCCTTTCATTTGATACCCATATCGCTATGGTTGCAAAAGAAATGTGAACCGACATTTTTTTAATGGCGGCCATTTTGAATTCATAGAGGTGACGTTACTTGCATCGTGTAGTACTCGCAAAACCCTTTCATTTGATACCCATATCACCACTCCGCGGCTGAAAACCGCACCGAAATAGCAAAAAGCGCAAATTTTTAAAAAAAGGCCGCCAGCGCCGCCGCCATCTTGAAAAGTTGAAATGTCAAATTTTTTAAAAATACTTGACTATATTTCCTATCGATTGGTATCACCAGCTGGCCCCTAACCCTAACCAAACCCCGTCAAAAAATCGTCAAATTTGGGTCGTCGCTGACAACAAAAACCGCCCCAGCTGCCAGTGTTGCCATATCACCGGCCCTAAATGGTGGTAGAAATGATCAGCGACGTCTGTTCCACCCTGCTATATGAAAAAAAATCGAAAAAGTCGAAATTTACGTTCTCCCTCAAAACGGGGAAATTACCCCAAAATCGGGCAAAATTACCCCACGGTTTGATTCCCCTTAGCCAGCCCTACAAAAGGCCACCCGGTGTTGTCAGTCGAAAAACGCCGGCAACCGCGTCAAAATCGGGATTTTATTTTTTCGAAATTGCAATACTTTACAAAATGGCCGCCAGCGAAGCCGCCATCTTTAAATGTCAAAGTTTCGGATTTTTCCCGGTAACTACACCATATACGAAGCAAGATGACATTTACCCCACGTTACCAGCACGTCTGCAACGGGGAGATCAATTCGGGTCAAATCGGGTCTACGAAAAAATTCTAATCCCCATGGCGGCCAGTGTTGCCAGTTGCGGAAAATAAAAATACCAGAAAGTCATAGAGGCCCCGACCCTCTATAGGTGCATGGGGTTGAAAATTGCCAAAAGTCGTTATTTCGATTTTCGACTTTTCGGGCCCCCAGAGGAAAAACTACCAAAAATGGTAGAAAATTTTTCGCTTCTGGCAACACTTTGCGCCGAGTTCTAATCCCGCCCAGAACATTTGACCCCACTCCGAGGCCGCCATCTTGGCGAAAATGCGGTTCAAAAAAGTCAAAAATTTGAGCGTTCCAAGATGGCCGCCGGCGCCGCCGCCATTTTGTTTTTCGCCAACCGGCTACCATAATCGGAAACTCGAGGACGCGTTCGACCGGAGCCATCAAAAAAATCAGCCGAAATCCCGAAAATCACGCGCGTGTTCGGTCGCAAACACGGGGCGAAACGGGTTTTTCGATCCAAGATGGCGGCGCGGCCATTTTGTTTTTTCACATTTCGACAGAAGCACCCGATCCCCGGGGGCGAAACGATCACGCGTCTCAAAAACCAGCGCGATCGGAGCCGTTTTGGAAATTTTGACATTTCGCGCCGGCGGCCATCTTGGATTTTTCAAATTTCGAATATCGCTTTCTACTCGACCGAATCGATCGTGCATCTCGCTCTAACATCCCAAAACCCAAAAGTAACTGCAAATGTCCCAAAAATACCCCTGATCAGTGAGTGAGTCAGTCAGTCAGTGGTAATCCAGCTTTATATATTATAGACTAGATGTCGCGTGTGTGCCGCGGGGTGCGAGCACCCCGCGGAGGTGTTGTTCCACTTTTAGCTTTTGTAATCAAAAGGTTATCGGTTGCGAGTAGGTGCAAAAATGTATTTTTTTTTGTCGAAGTTGTAAAAATTTGCCTAAAAAAGGTGTTCGAATATTCAAAAAAATGGAAAGGATACGTTCTACTCTGAATGTTCTTTCATTTGATACCAATATAACGTGGGTGGCAAAAGAAAAGCGATCGGCCAATTAGGGGCGGCGGCCATATTGAATTTGAAGCAATGTCAGTGACTGTATCGTATTTTACACTCAAAGTCCATTCATTTGATACCCATATTCGGTGGGTGGCAAAAAAAAGCGATCTATCATTTCCATGCGCCGGCAACATTGAATTGTCATGTGGACGCGCGTATGCCGCGAGGTGCACGCACCTCGCGGTGGTGTGGTCCTCACATCGCTTTTGTAATAAAAAAAAGTTTTCAGTTGCGATTTGGTGCAAAAATGTATCTTTTTTGAGGTCGATTTAAAATTTAACTAATAAAGGTGTTCGATTGATCAAAAAGCTCAACAGGTTATGTTCTACTCTATAAGCTCTTTTATTTCGAAGCCATGTCGATGTCGCGTGTGTGCCGCGGGGAGCAAGCACCCCGCGGTGGAGTGGTCCACTTAATGTTTTTCTAAGCAAAAGGTGCGAGTCGGTGCAAAAAAAAATTCGTTTTTTTAAGTTACATAAAAAATGGTGTTCGATTATTTAAAAAAACTGAAAAGGTTACGTTCTACTCTAAAAATCCTTACATTTGATACCCATATTACATAGGTGGAGAAGGAAAAGCGATTTGACATTTTGGAGCGGCGGCCATATTGAGTTTGAAGCAATATCACTCACTGTATCGTATTCTACTAATAAAATCCTTACATTTGATACCCATATTACATAGGTGGCAAAACAAAAGCGATCCGCCATTTTGGAGCGGCGGCCATATTGAATTTGGAGAAACGTCACTTACTGAATCGTATTCTACACTTAAAATCCTTACATTTGATACCCATATTACATAGGTGGAGAAGGAAAAGCGATTTGACATTTCGGAGCGGCGGCCATATTGAGTTTGAAGCAATATCACTCACTGTATCGTGTTCTACTAATAAAATCCTTACATTTGATACCCACATTGCATAGGCGGTAAAAGGAAAGCGGTCGGCCATTTTGAAGCGGCGGCCATATTGAGTTTGAAACAATGTCACTCATTTTATCGTGTTCTACTATTAAAGGCCTTTCATTTGATACCCATATTGCATTGGTGGCAAATGAAAAGCGATCCGCCATTTTGGAGCGGCGGCCATATTGAATTTGAAACAATGTCACTCACTGTATCGTGTTCTACTATTAAAGCCCTTTCATTTGATACCCATATTACATAGGTGGCAAAAGAAAAGCCATCCGCAATTTCAGAGCGGCGGCCATTTTGATTTTGGAGCAATGTCACTCACTTTTTCGTCTTCTACTCCCAAATCCCTTTCATTTGATACCCATATTGCATAGGTGGCAAAAGAAATGCAATCCGCTATTTTGGAAGCGGCGGCCATATTGGATTTAGACAAAAATCATTTACTTGGTTTTGTTTCACTTTTAAAACCCTTTCATTTGATACCCATATTGCTATGGTCGCAAAAGAAATATGAACCAGCCTTTTTTTAATGGCGGCCATTTTTAATCTATATCGGTGACACTACGTGTATCGTGTAGTACTCGCAAAACCCTTTCATTTAATACCCATATCACCATGCCGCGGCTGAAAACCGCACCGAAATAGCAAAAAGCGCAAATTTTTAAAAAAAAGGCCGCCAGCGCCGCCGCCATCTTGAAAAGTTGAAATGTCAAATTTTTTAAAAATACTTGACTATATTTCCTATCAATTGGTATCACCAGCTGGCCCCTAACCCTAACCAAACCCCGTCAAAAAATCGTCAAATTTGGGTCGTCGCTGACAACAAAAACCGCCCCAGCTGCCAGTGTTGCCATATCACCGGCCCCAAATGGTGGTAGAAATGATCAGCGACGTCTGTTCCACCCCGCTATATGAAAAAAAATCGAAAAAGTCGAAATTTACGTTTTTCCCCAAAACGGAGAATTTACCCCGAATTCGGGGAAAATTACCCCACGGTTTGATTCCGCTTAGCCAGCCCTACAAAAGGCCACCCGGTGTTGTCAGTCGAAAAACGCCGGCAACCGCGTCAAAATCGGGATTTTATTTTTTCGAAATTGCAACACTTTACAAAATGGCCGCCAGCGGAGCCGCCATGTTGAAATGTCAAAGTTTCGGATTTTTCCCGGTAACTGCATCGTATACGGAGCAGGATGACGTTTACCCCACGTTGCCAGCACATCTGGAACGGGGAGATCAATTCGGGTTAAATCGGGTCGACGAAAAAATTCAAACCCCCTTGGCGGCCATTGTTGCCAGTTGCGGAAAATAAAAATACCAGAAAGTCATAGAGGCTTCGAAGCCCTATAGGCTCATGGGGTTGAAAATTGCGAAAAGTCGCTATTTAGATTTTCGACTATTCGGGCCTCCAGAGGAAAAACTACCAAAAACGGTAGAAAATTTTTCACACCTGGCAACACTTCGCGCCGAGTTCTAACCCCGCCTTAAACATTTCACCCCACTCCGAGGCCGCCATCTTGGCGAAAATGCGGTTCAAAAAAGTCAAAAATTTCAGCGTTCCAAGATGGCCGCCGGCGCCGCCGCCATTTTGTTTTTCGCCTATCGACTACCATATTCGGGAACTCGAGGACGCGTTTAAGGGAACTCATCAAAAAAATCAGCCGAAATCCCGAAAATCACGCGCGTGTTCGGTCGCAAACACGGGGCGAAACGGGTTTTTCGATCCAAGATGGCGGCGCGGCCATTTTGTTTTTTCACATTTCGACAGTCACACCCAATCCCCGGGGGCGGAACGATCACGCGTCCCAAAAACCAGCGCGATCGGAGTCGTTTTGAAAATTTTGACATTTCGCGGCGGCGGCCATCTTGGATTTTTCAAATTTCGAATATCGCTTTCTACTCGACTGAATCGATCGTGCATCTCGCTCTAACATCCCAACACCCAAAAGTAATCGCAAATGTCCCAAAAATACCCCTGATCAGTGAGTCAGTGAGTGAGTCAGTGGTAATCCAGCTATATATAGTATAGATTATAGATAGATACCAGTTGGGTGGATTGTATGCTTTTTTGCCATTTCGGTCTATTAAGGAATGCGTTAGTAATTTGACCAGATATATAGTAATTTTACCAGATATTTCTAGACAGTTAAAATAAATAAAATGGTTTTTATTTCTTGATTTACATTTGAGGTGTTTTTAGTGTAGGTGTTAGTAGTTGTTTGTAATTCTCTATTGGTCTACAGAAATCCCAAGGAGTTAATGGCCTCCACGAAAGATGTCCGATTTTTCCGTCCTTAGCTTCCTGGTACCATAGTGGCCTGACTGCTTATAAACACACAGGCGGCGTTGTTGCTAAAATCAGTCTCTTCCATGCAGTCTTGGTCCAACGAAATACCAAAAGGATTTTTGGGTTTGGATTCAAGGAAGGACTTCAAACTTAATTTTCAAAAGTCGCATATGATTGTTCTAACACTTTTATACCAAAAACAGTACATTTTTCTGTCTTGTTCATTTTTACAAAAAGTTAATATTTTTTTGCTCTATTTTGTCAACTATTTTTACTTTTTATTTCTTTCCTCTCGCATTAAAAAATACAGCATAAAATCGTGTACCTACTCTGTGTTACAGAAACTGAATAGTGGCATACAAGTATCGTGCAAAGCGACCTTAATGTAATTCGAAAACACAATACTCGTAGTCTCGCTCGAACACGCCACTACATTCGTAGCCACTAATATATGTCAGTGCTTGTAGCGCTGCTCGTAGCAAAATACTTCGATGCTACGTGTATACACGTGTGAAAGTACTACGACATGTAGCTTGTATTTACAGGGATTACGCAGTCTTCTTCTAATATCTCTTAATTATAATAAAATTCTCGTATCACAGTGTTTGTACCCAAACTCCTCCGAAACGGGTGGACCGATTTTTATGAATTTTTTGTGTATATTCGGTTGGTCTGAGAATTTTTTATACTCCTAAGTGATAAGGGTGTTTTTTTAAATTATTATGGGGAAACGTAATTAGCGGGCACAGCTAGTACGAATATAAAAATATCGTGTCACAGTGTTTGTTTTCGAACTCCTCAGAAAGGGCTTCACCGATTTTTATGAAATTTTTTGTGTATATTTGGCAGGTCTGAGAATAGGTCAGAAGCTATTTAATAACACTAGTTCATAAATTTTTTATGATTTGTCATCAAAAAATATTTATTACTGGGATTTGAACCTTGCATCTTTGATTTCGGTGACAGATCTACCTAGTCGTGAGTTTCCATAACTTTTGAGACTTTAAGACACCAATACCATATTTATTAAATAAAAAAGTAGAAAACTGTATCCTTCAAGTGATATACTCCAGCTGAAGGCTTTATTTAGCTCTTAACCTATGTTAAACTCTCCTTGAGATATACCTATTATTGTATTGTATTCTCTTTTTAGGCGTCATTTTTTTCTCCATTTTGTTATATCGTATAACTAGTTGGACTAACCCTTATTTCATCACTACATAGTATAAAACAAAGTCGCTTTCCGCTGTCTGTCTGTCCCTATGTATGCTTAGATCTTCAAAACTACGCAACGGATTTTGATGTTGTTTTTTTTAAAGATAGAGTGTTTCTAGAGAAAGGTTTATATGTATAATACATGCATAATATAGTAGAGAAACACTCATAATTTCAGAGGTTTCTAATGTGATGTCGTAAATAAACACATTTTTTTGCGCTTACATTGCAAACGCTGGCTGAACCCTACGAGATAGATCAAAATAATGTACTATGTACACCTTAAAAAGGTCTACAAAAAGTCCGTGATGGTATATGTCTATCTCTTAGGGATAACCCACAATAACCATTTTTATCCTTTACTTTTTACGAGAAATAATGGATTATTTACGAAGCGATTTTAAGCAATACAGTATTTATCCTTATCAAATTAAGTACCTTAAATATATTCTGCATTTAATATAGATTAATATGGTCCTTTACAGCATGTAATTTAAATGAATATTTTCGAAGATATTACAGATTTAAAATGCAGGGACATGGCGGTTGCGGCGGTACCGGCCGGGGGGCCGGGGCGGCGGCGGCGGCGGCGCGGCGCGGTGCGGCGGTCCTATTAGTACATTATGATACGAGCGCGCTATGTCGGCTATTGTGTACGAGGTGATATTGTACGCGAGCAGCAGGCGAGCGCGACAAGAAAGCAGAGTACGTAATGACCAAGGCGCGCGTGTATCATACGACGTTTTTCAACACACTTGTGAGGAAAATAAAAGATCTTGTGATATTAATATTTTTCTGAAAATGACTGCGCTTTTTTATCAATCTTCCACTGCATGAAAGTATCGTATGCCGCCAAGTATTTATCCTTTGACTTTGGCGGCAACAAACTATTACTCGCGCTTTGCGCCTCCATAATTATTTCCGGCGGAGTTAATAATATGGATTCTTCTTCACTTGGACTCGACATATTTGTAGATAATCAATTAACAATTATAACAAAAAGGCAAAAAATTTCAATAGCGGGAAAATGCCGCGCGCCTTTTTTTTCGCGCGCTGCCTGGCCATGGCTGAACTCTTCATACAGCCAACAAAAAAGGGCCAAACACCCAACATTCAAAACTAAATAAACCGAATATTTTAGTTTTTTAAAAACAGGTTTGTGTGGATTTTAAATAATTTATTTTAGTTACTAGTTATTAATTATTGTTTTTTTTTAATGTCGTTGTTAATTTAATATTTAAGTAACCGCTGTTCATTTGTTTCCAATTGGCAGCCGCATAAAGTCGTGTTAAAAAAAGTGTATTAAGCGACAAATTTTAGAATGCGTACTGGACATACATTTACTTTGCAATCTTGAACAAATTAGAATATGTCGTGTTAAGATTACCGCACTTGTGCGATTATGTAAAGTGAAAAGCACTCGTGTTTAATATACTGAATAACGGGTCTAAATGCAAGGTAAAAAGACCCACTTTACGAGCAAGTGTGTTGAAAAGCACTTTATGATTAGCAGGACAAAAAAGTTGTGAACGTTGTTTAGTATAAAGACATTATGTAGTATTTAGTATCAGCATTGCACCCGTGCGAAGCCGGGGAGGGTCGCTAGTCTATATAAATAAAAATCAATGTATTACTATGTTTGTTTGTCCTCTATGCGTTCCGAAACCATTCATCAGATTGTAATGAAACTTTGGTAGGGTGAGGATAAAGTGAGGGTTCCTAGCAAAAAAAGGCATTTACGTGGCATGGCAACGCATGCCGGGTACAGCTAGTTTATTATAAAATCACTTTATTAGTTTATAATTATGGATATATTTACCGCAATGTCTGTATTATATTATACACTCCCCGCTCTATTATACTTTCATACTTTCCTTTGCCGTTAGATTCTTTAGCAAAAATTCCTATTTTAGTTTATTTATTTATTTAATACATTCAGTACAATTTGTGTACATAGGCGGACTTAATGCCAGAGGCATTTTCTACCAGTCAACCTTTGGGTGATGCAGAGAAAAAGAAGTAGATGTACTATAATAAAAAATAAAAAATACTGGTTTTACATTAATTTAACATTAAACAAAGAGACATATATATATATATATATATATATATATATATATATATATATATATATATATATATGTCTTCTATATATATATATATATATATGACAATAATTCTAACACTAACAAGATCAAAAGTAAACTTGATATAACCTACAAAATGCATAAGATACTAATACATACATATTATAACAAAAATAAATTAATATACATATTATATATAATAAATATAATATATTCCTCATGAATTCACCGATGTATGACGATTATCAGCAGTCATAGTTAAATAGTCGTAACCAAATGATTTGTGTGGTGAAGCTTTCGTAAATTGTTTTTAAAACCAGATTTACTGGTGGACTTTCTGACATCAAGAGGGAGTGCGTTCCAAAGAAGGGTCGACTGGACAAGGAAAGAAGAATGTACGATATCAGATTTATGAGAGGAACATTTGAGAAGACCATTAAAGGCAGAACGAAGGGATCTTTCATGGGAGGAGCATAAAAATTCAAAATTATTTTTAAGGTAACTTGGGGTATTGGGACTGTTAAGTAAAGAATAGAGTGTAGTCAACGTCCTCATGTGCCTGCGCGCCGTATAGGCAACCATTTCAAGCGAAGCCGATATTCAGAGACATGATCAAACTTTCTTAAATTAAAAACGAATCGAATGCAGTTATTTAGAAGTCGGTCGAGCTTATTGAGCAGATCTGCATTCAGGTCGAGATAGCACACGTCACCATAGTCGATGATAGGAAATATCAAGGTCTGTACAAGCACTTTCTTCGTATCTGGAGGCAGAAAATTCCTCAGACGATAAAGAGCTCGTAATGTGTGTGTAAGTTATTGTTTGTTGTTTGTGTTGTTCTTCGAAATTTAAGTTATATTCAATTATCCATTACTAAGTAGTCAATATATAAATAACCTTTAGTAATCAAGAAACAATCGCACGATTAAAAATGTAAAAGGATTAAAAATGCGATTCAGAAAAAAATTGTGCATTTAAATTGAGCTCGGGCAAAAAGTTCTGTAAAGTGATTCCATTAATGTAAAAAGGAAAGTTTGAACCATTGGAAATCGGGATTTCTTAAGCGGTCCCTGGGGCTTGGCAAACTCATAATTCTGTTAAAGTATACAGCTATTGTTCTGATTGAACTTTTAAAGTGGGTATTAATTACACGGATTTCTAGTCACACGGGGTACTCAAGTTTATAATCTAAAAAACGTTATTAGAAGAAAAATATGATGAAAACTTGACTTGAGAAAGTTATTACACGATTATTTAATAGCTTTTGTGGCGCTAATGTTTGAAAACTTAATGAGGTTATACACTTATACTTATAGAGTGCTTAAAAGGAATTCATTGTTATTTCAATAGGTATTTTAGTTATTGCAGTTAACTTTCGAATATTAACTAATTAATAATTACTAACATCGACGAGTGATGGCTAAATATGAGATATTTACGTCTACTTGCATAAAACACACTAAATATAAGCCTCCGGTTACACCATCATAATTCCATCAGTTTGATCCATCAGTCTGGCATCAGTATTTCATCAGTCTCCGTTGGACTAGCGAAAATTTATCAGTATTTCGTCAGTCACTGGGTTACACGATCAGTCTGGCGTCAATCATACCAGACTTATGGATCAAACTGATGAAATGCTGATAGTGTAACCTTAGTCTATGTACTCAAACCCGCCGCCGTAGCATGACCATTAAAATTCGATATGATTAAACGATATATGGATATGGACTGTCAAAATATGCTGGATATAACCGCTACCTCAGAATAAATACTCACATCCAAAACATACTCAAAATTTCGAGATAGCTAAAAAATCCATGCGTTTTGTAAAAACTTCCTTGATTGATTTCCATATTGTCAACGTCCATATCGATATATTTTATCGTTGTATCATATCGTGTTTCGGTGGTAATGCTACGGAGCCTGATTGTGTCATAAAATTGACAACGACAAAACGATAAAAGCAAAATGACAAAAGACAAATTGATTATTTAAATATTTTAATAAGTCAATAATCATCGTGTTGTTTGATGAAACTTTTTTCGGATCGTAGGCATTTAACTTATAATTTTGGGAAAATTATTCGATTTAGAGTATTAAAATTGCGCTTTTAATCTTGACTTAAATCTTTTTCTTGTAAAAGAAAATTAAAAATTAAAAAACTAATTAATAAAATAAACAAAAAGCAATCAAAAAACAAATTGATGGAAAAAAACGCTCCACACCAGAATCGAAACACTGCTACACAGATTTAAAGTGGAACATCTAACGCATATACTGGCCTGTGAAATTAAAGATCTCATGTTTTTGTGTAATGCGATAAATGTAATCCGATAGATGGATACAAAAAAATTTGAAGTTTCACTTTAAAAATAAGCTTAGAACATATTGAGGTTTTGTATTGTTCTGACCCCTGTTTTCTAGCCCAACGTATAGTAAGCGTTGCCAATTTGTGACATAAGTTGGCAAGTCAAAGCACCCGGTAATTTCGCTGTCTGTCCTATCCCTTAAATCGAAATAGCGATGCAAGTACCGCTATTTGGCGACTGAATTAGATACAGACAGACGATTCTAGTTTGGGGGGTTCAAAGAGAGGAATGATAATCGGTGCCGGTAATATGTTGCGTACGCGCAACAGTTGTCACACCAAAATAAATATACTTCCCCCAATTACTCCAATCAGTAGTTTGTTCTTCACAGAAGGAGAAGCCAAGAGCTGTTTCTGTTTCTATCGTTCGATCGCGAGGCCCCGCGCCACACCGCGGCCGCGGAGCGAACCGCGAACCAGTCGATGCCTCGTATTGACACCAACTGCATGTTACTCGCGCTCAGGATTTTTATTACGTAAACATCATAAAGTGACATTGTTTTGTATGCTGAATGTTTATAGCCACCTATTATTTACGTACAAGTGTATACCAGCTCTTGGCTTCTCCTTCTGTGAAGAATAAACTACTGATTGGAGTAATTGGGGGAAGTATATTTATTTTTACTTGTTATACTCGATTGATATTTAAATGTAAATAACTTTGAAATTGTAAATACACATTTGTGTTAATTTGATGTGATAAAATATTGAAATGTTTATAATATGTTGGGAGGATCCCACACTAGTATAAACAATGTTTTACATAATAACCCGTAAAAATACAATAAACAATAAAGCCAAAAAATTGTCAACCCTAGCAAGCTGTCATGTCAGAGAACCGGAGCACCGCACCTGTCATTTTGCGTAGTTTACTCTTTAATTTACTGAAATAGGGCTTGCACATCAATGAAAACTTAATGAATTTTTTTGGCGGCAAGTTACACAGTGATACAAGGTTTTCAAATATCGTAAATAGAGTGTTTATGAGGGATCATTTCACTTTACGGGTATTTTGTGTAACACCTGTATACAGCCTATGCATACATGAAAAGACAGGATCAAGGCAAAATTAATTTCACAGTTGTTTCCCCCTTAAACTTTTTGTTTGAAACAAACGTAAGCGAACCGACTCATCAGCCCGACAGAACTATTGCTGTATGTGAAAGATCGTTTATCATTTGCGCAGTTTTAGCGCGTACTGTTTAGTTGTTACGTTTTATAATAGCGTGAAACAAGCTTCCGACCGGGGAAACTTTTAATTGGGATCCGCTGTCTTCATTACGAGGTGAGCGAGTGTTTGGTTTAGTTGTTGATTTTGCGAAAAATTTGGACGTTTTAGTGGAACATTAGTTACTGGCAATGTATGCATGCAATGTATGTTTAGATAACATTGATTGTCGTAGACGTAAGGTATAGTCTGTATAATAAAAACAAACTGTACTAAAAAATCGAATATAAAATCTTGAAATTATATGAATAGAAAATATTTACTTAATATTAAAAAATATAACATTTTGCATTAAAAATATTGTATAAATATTCTCACACTTATTCACATCAACTTATAAAAAGAATCAGTGTCAAGATCGTTTAGAACAATCCACATTGCAAAACATGAATTCAGATTTGTTTTTTTTTTACTATATTAGATTCGAATTGACCTATATTCAAACAAAGGCAAAGAATCTTTAATGACAAGTAAGCCTTTATTGCTGTAATACACAGAATACCAATAATTTGTTTATATATTAGGTCGTTACATATGAAATAAGCGATTAAAATTGTAAAGTAAAACAAAAAAATATTTTGAAATTAATTGAATTTATAAATAATAATTAATCGAAGGATGAACCATTGTTATCTATGCACTATCGCCATTTTATAGATCATTGATTTCATTGCTAAAAACATTGTGGGAGCAAGAATCATTTTAATCTTTGAAGACACTGCACCAAGACCACAATAGGGTTCAATTTTGAAATGATTATATTAGCTTACCTTAGACCTGCCTCGTTCCCTCTTCCCGTTATTGAGCCTCAGCCACGCGTCCCACCGGTGTCTGTACACGGATATGGTGTTCCAGTGCCCGAGCCGGACCGGTTCCGGGGAGCGCAGAACCCCTGCACCGCTCCCGCAGTCGAACCTTTGGGAAAATAATAGAAAATCAGCTAACAATGTTCGCTTAATCTGTACATGACAAGGACGTATTAAACCTAAATATTTTCAATGCATTCCTGCGCTACACGACTTAAAAGAGTGGTAGAGTTTCTCCCGAATCAGTCACCAGGATATTATATTTGTATATCTATATTATACATTTTGTGTGTGTATGTGTATCCATAGTAGTATAATGTACTCGTATATGTCATTTGTTTTTTGTTATATATTGTTTCTGTATAATTTTTTCCCGGTAACACACAATATCTTACACTATAACTTAGGTGGGCTGTAATAGATCTCTATTAGATATAAGACCACCTTTAAACATATTTTAAGTTTTATATGTTTTTTGTCATGTTATGTGTGCTTGCAATTAATAATTATATAATTGTTGAACCGCATTTCTACACTGTATTTTTTTCTGTTCCATGCACAGACGTATCTAATCTGACGACGACACGTTTAGCGCAGAGGTCGAGTGATCACCTACTGCGTAACGGGTCGCGGGTTCGATTCCCGTACGGGACAAATGTTTTGTATGGCCTGTAGTATTATATTATCTGTGGTATGGCCTACAGAAATTTGTTCCGGTCTGGGCGTATGTGCATGTGATATTCTATGTTTGTAACTGCACCCACGACACGAGAAAATCTAGTGTGGAGCGACGTTTTTTATAAAAAAAAAGAATCTAATCTTCTAATATATTAAAATCTCGTGTAGTGTTTGCTATCGAACTCCACCAAAACGGCTTGACCAATTTTTCTGGAGTTTTTTGGGTATATTTGGTAAGTCTGAGAATAGGTATTTTTTACACCCCTAGGTGATAAGGGTATCTCGGAATTTTTATTTGACATTTATTTTTTTGTTTGACATCAAAAATACTCATAAGTTTACAACCCTACATTGTCACCCTTCTACAACTAACCTCTATTTTTCAATAGCTGTATTTGTATTTTTACTGGCAAAACGTAGTTCGTTTCGGTAGTATATAATATGTCTGTGGTTCCATTTTTCATTAATTGTGTTTACAAATAGATTTTATATCTACTACCAGACTACATTCCTCTTCTCATCATAGTTTAATGAGTTATACTTTTATACGAGTAACAGATGTATTATAAGCCTCAAACGACAAGAGGCGGTGCTCGCAAACTCTTTGCCTCGCCATTATTACTGTATTTTTGCTACAAGACATTTCAACGGAAATGGAACGCAACGGAAAGCAATTTAAATATTTCTTAGTTGCAGTGCACACCGAGATGTCTTTTGAGGGATTCTGCAGAGCCGGCCTGTTTTCATGCCCTGTATAACCTGCATCATGATGAGTCAGCCAAAGCGAATAAATTAAGCGAAGAAAAAACTCTGCACTGGCGTCTAAGATGCATATTTTCTATCAAAACAATTTTTTTTGCTGCAATAGTGAAATTTATATTAAATTTACGCCACCGGATGCAAAGTTAAAGTGAAATCCACATTTGTAATAATTTATTATGTATTTTCCTCATCAGCCTTAAGAAACTCCACTGCTGGGCATAGACTCCTCAAAAATGGGGGATTCGAGACTTTGCCCTGTGCCTGGATCAGCGGTGGGGTAACCTACTTCCCACGTCAAGGTCACAGTACCCAGTAATTTTACTACTATATCTTACCCTGCAAACCGGCGGCGGCCCTACCGCCTATCTCAAAGCGATCACTCGTTATCGCTTTCGTGACATTAGAACAATAGTTTTGAAGTCACAGGTGACATTAGAACTATTGTTCGAAAGTCACAAAAGCGATCGCTATCAGTTAGGCGGTAGCCCCCCGGAACGCAGCAATGCAAGCACTGCTGTTGTGCGGCAGAAGTAGGTACGACAGGGGTACTCGTACCTAAGCGGTCGACCCTGGTGCAGAGTCTACCAGTTGTTTTGAGTCTGTTGTTTACAGTATAAAAAAATACCTTATGTTAATTTGATTGCTCAACATACGTTGTTGAAATTTTGTTTACTCTAAGCTGCGATGCGAATTGATACGCGGTTTAATTTACGCCCCCTTTTATCACGCCCTTAACTTCCCAACAAAACGACTCGCGACGTGTTATTGCGTTTCAGCAGCTACTCAGAAGTTCCCAACAAACGCCCGGGAAACGTGGGTGTTACGTTATTTATAAATAATGTATTACACTAACTCCCGACTGTTCTTAGCTTTCGTTTCCATTGTATTCGTGGCATATGTAACAAATGTTACGAAGAGCAGTTGTTTATATGTACATTTTAAAATATTTTAAAGGAGTTTATTTATTTATATACTCGTAGTAAGTAGAGGTAATTCGATAATTTATCACAGTATAGATTACAGCTGAAATGGCTATCGATTCGATCACGCAGAGATATAGGTACACATCCTAATCCTTACTTATATAAACCTAGGACATGCCAAGATTCCTGAGTATTCACCCTGCCAATTTCACCACATACCTCCTTCCACTCGCGTTTACGTATAGACCACGCCTTCAATGTGGCACTGTGACGTTAGGCACTGCTTTAATCCCTCGGTGCATAAATCCCTTCGTTGTGTGCGTCCGCATTTTGAATTAAAACAACTGTTCAAATTTCACGTTTCTACCATTAGTGGTTACGGCTATGCGTGCGTCTATAGATGGGAACTTCTCCTTTTATATATAATATATTTACTTAAGACAGGACGAAAAACATGTCATCACAATGTGACGTCATTGAATATTATCGACACATTTAAAGCCTACGAGTAACAATACTTTAGACAGGACGATAAATATATCGCCGCGACACAGTGGAAACGCGCCAAAACGGATATTTTTATCGTATTTACTCGGTGACCTTGTAACTGAGGCTTCGGAATGGTAATCTTGATTTACGTATCGTACATTCAGCCTTAAGGAGCGTAACTGCCTTACTTTATTTGATATATCATGGAAAACTTCGATAAAAGTAGGTTTGAATAAATTTAACCGCCCAAATTACCTTTGCTAGGGACCTGCGGCCCAATTCAGCTAATAAACTACAGCCGGATCGAAACTGAACCGTTGCGGTCGACCAATCGGAGCGCTTATATTGCCTTTCAACTGCTCGATGACGTGATAATATGGCGTTCTGATTGGTCGATCGCAACGGTTCAGTTTCGATTCGGCTGCAGCTTATTAGCTGAATTGGGCCTCTGTCTGTAAGAGAATGGTTTTGAGAGTGACAAACATGGACCCCGACCGGGGGTTGTTACTTGTGGTCCCACTACTTTGCCCCACTGTTGGGACCACGAGGAAATGTGATTCCTCGTGGTCCCACGGGCTAATGAAATCAATTGCCTGTAACCAAACTGATTTGCCAGAATAATTCCTTCCTTCCCCAGGCGCATGCGCAGGCGGGCGGAGCAACATTGGCCTGCGTAGTTACTCACATCTTTGTCGGAAAGTTTGTTATATACTTTTTAACCATCATCTTCTTTAGAAATAGTACTTTCACATCCCAAATGAAAGTCCAGGAGGCCTATTGAAACAATTACTATCAAAGTTTTCCTTTAAAAAACATTTTAAAGAATTTCTTTTAAATAAACAAGTTGAGGGTATACCAAGGGGTTACTTGGTGGCGGACTTTGTAATCTAGATTTGTGATTTTGTTGTTTCGCTCGCGGTCTGGTGGGTACATGGTTGGAGTGTACATGAGTGCTACCACACACACACACACACAAACATAGCCCAAATTCCTAACAGCACCTCTAGGTAATAAGCTATAATATATAAAGCTCGATTTTTTGTTTACTCCCATTTTTTTTGACTGCCTGCCACCCTTAGGTTGTGGCAGAATATCAGTCAGTGCTTTGTACACATTTTTGATGTGTACGATAGCGATTACTGAGCCATGACCTTTTGCACTTCTGCAGCACACACCATACTGCCACGGTATATGTAGGTATCTCTATTTATTGTTATATTTTTATTTAAGTTGTGATTGTAACGCATGTGTGTGATCTATCTATCTATTATAAATCTTTCATAGTATGACATGGTATACATTTTGAGAAAAGAAAGTCAAGAAATGCTCAATTTTTGGTATTATTAAGCTCCAATGTTATCCAATAGGTGCCAAATTTTATCTAAGTACTTACTTACATTAATTATTATTGTTCTTTATTTTTAAGACTTTCCAGGTGATCATTGCTTGACACCTTATGCCCTAAGCTTGACACCGACTTGTTTTTTGTGTTCTTATACTATTTATGACCTTTTGGTGTTTTTGAAGTCGGTTTTATTTTTGGCAAAAAGGGATCGGGAGGTCCGGGTTCGAGACCGCCATGTACCAATGTGTTTTTCGTTTTCGAATTTCATATGTACATTTTTCTGACGCTCCTACGGTGAAGGAAATCATCGTGAGGCAACCTGCATACATCTGCGAAGAAATTCAATGGTGTATGTGAAGTCGACCAATCCGCACTGGGCCAGCGTGGTTGACTAAGGCCTAATCACCCTAACATAGGGTGGGCTCGAGCCCCTCGGTGGGGACTTATATGAGCTGCGATGATGAAACTACCAAAATCTTCTCCTAAATGTCACAAATACTTATCTGAAAACCGCATCAAAATCGATTCAGCCAAACGCGAGATAATCGCGGACATACATACATACAAACAAACAGGTCAAACTGAGAACTTCCTTTTTTTAAGTCGGTTAACCCTCGATCACTCGTGCGGTTTTTATCCCCGTGAGCGCTTGCGGGGTGCTGTGGCCACCCTAGCAGGCCTATTACCGATCTCATGGTGACTGTAATATTATACTATTACCGTGTCATGGTGTTCAAATGCTATCATAATGCAAAACGAAAAATACGATTTTCGGTCACATTTTTGATCATTCGTTTATTATATCATGATTACATCTTTGAAATTATGCCATAGTGATGATATTATTGGAGATCGGTAATACGAAATGAAGCATTTCATGAATTCTTTATCTCAAAATTTATACCATGTCATACGATAAAAGATCCATTTTTGGACATATAATATGTGTGAATGCAATTATACCAGTAGTTTTTTAAATGTGTGTTCTATTACGTATACGAATAAAAACGTATCTTTTACAATCAACTTCTAATTCTGTTTTACAAAATGTTATAGTAATCGGCCTTTTTATTCAAACTATTGAGCTAATTCCTTAGAAAAACGTAAAAAAATAACTTCTCTATTTCTAACATAAACTTTCTTAATAATAATAGGTTTTTTAAATTAAATTAAATACCTATTACTTATTTTTCATAACAAGAAGTATAAAAACTCGTACTTTCGTTACGTTCATACATCTCTGGGGTGCTGACAGTACCCCGCGCGACTGATCGCAGGTTAAAAATAGAATAAAATGAAAACTAATAGCAGCGTCCTCTACATTAGTGTATTGTATTTTAAGACACTTGAAAACTACTTAGAAACTCTTCTTGTGCCAACCAACGCTAAAACAACTTCATATCCTGGACGTCGGCATTTAAAATTACTTAATAAAAGCAAAAGAAAATAAACAATCGCCGAAAATATTAATTTCACTGCGAAACCTTCGAATTACATTAATTTGCATAGCACTTAGAACCTCTTTCAAGGTTTATACAATATATATATATATAGTCTGTGGAACCCAAATCCAACAACACTCAACATTTATTGCTATTGTAATAAGGCTTAAAATCATACGAAAATAGGACACTTTCGCCGTTATATGAAACAAGAAGCAATTAGGTACGACTTTCTCGGAGAGACGATAAAAACCTTCAGAAAGGTCATTGCGGGGGATTAAAAACAATTACTGGCGCCATTCAGAGGCCGTGTGTAACTGCTCGTATAGAGGTAAGAGCTCAAGATTCAAGGAGCAAAATCAAGATTTATCCTAAACTAGCTGTGCCCGCGACTTCGTTCGCGTGGATGTCGGAAAATAACAACATGTCGTACATATTTTTTTTTTCGTTTACGCTACATTTTTAATTTTTGCTAGCGTGATCTTATATAGTCTAAAGCCTTCCTCGGTAAATGGACTATCCAACACAAAAAGAATTTCTCAATTTGAATCAGTAGTTCCTGAGATTAGCGCGTTCAAGCAAAGAATCAAATAATCTCTTGAGCTTTGTAATAATAGTAAAGTATAGATTACTAGCTGTGACCATGAGTGAACTACGTTTCGCCATAATAATTTTTTCCCTTTTTTGCAACATTTTTCATTGATGCTGAGCTCCTATTAGTCGTAGCGTGATGTTATAATAGCCTATAGCCTTCCTCGATAAATGGACACAAAAATAATTTTTCAATTTGAATTAGTAGTTCCTGAGATTGGGAACTACGTATCAACACCCAATTTAGAATTTTTTACAGATTTCGTTCGAGAATTGGCTAAGAATAAAGCGACACGACGACATGACGATCCCGTTAGAGCAAAAGTTGAGTGATCGCCTACTGCGCAACGGGTCGCGGGTTCGATTCCCGTACGGGACAAATATTTTGTATGGCCTCCAGAAATTTGTTCCAGTCTGGGCGTATGTGCATGTGATATTTTTTGTTTGTAACTGCACCCACGACACAGGAGAAAATCCTAGTGTGAGGTGACTTTTTTTTTAAAAAAAGCAAACTTACAAATTTTTGTTTTTTTTTATAATTCGGGACAACAAACAGTTTACATAATACATATTAAGTTCACGATGTTACAATACTTACTACACAAGTTTATAATTATTATGAAACCCACACCGTTATCCACATGTGAAGTATTTGTCATTTCGTATTTTCTTTAAAAATGCTAAATAAGTTGAAAAATAAATAAATCAGTACAAGAGGAAAAATTTCAACTCAACAACATACCGTATTGTGACCAATTTGGTCACCGGCATCGAGTTTTTATCCACCTTTTTTTTTGCTCGGGATGAAATGCTGAACCGCACCGCACTCGCCGTTGGCTAGACAGCGAGCTTGTGTCTCCCGGCAGGATGCCAGGCCTACCCACTAAAACCCCCCGGTGTTCTCCCTGCCCTTAAGGGCGCGCTAGGTAAGGTCCACGCTGCGACTCCACTACCCACGCGCCCGAAAGTTTTTACCCACCCTGACGAAATCCCAACGTATTGATTTCTTTTCGTATTTTGTTACGCCAAAGTCAAGGTGTCAACACGGCATGTTGAAGACTGTTTTCTGATTTTATTAAGCACATAATATTTGTAAAATGGGTGCGTTTCATTTCTTATAATTACGAATGATCTAATTTCAAAGCAAAATAACGTTCACTAGATATAATTTTTACTTGGTCCAACGACACTTCCTATAACAACATTTCGTATATTATTCATTTGATATAATACTCATATTTCATAACAACATTTGCATAAAGCTACACTGCTATAATAATCTTATTCTATATTTTCATTAATTACAAAAACTCCCTGCACCAATAGAATGTTACATTGTTAAAATTCTATACTAATACTCGCTGCCCGTCCCGGTCCCGCACGGGTATACTATAAACCTGTTGACAATAATACAACACTGTAAGATACTGACCATAGATTTGGAGTAGCCTGAATGTCAATCTGTCATGTTCGTCACTTTTACGTGAACATATTTTAAATTCATTTTTTTCCTGTAAAAATTTTTCAAATATTTTCTTTTATACACCTTGTCCTAACAATAACGAATACATAAAACCAAGAATCATACAATTTGGTGCAGTCGTTCGAAAGTTATGGGCGTACATACATTTCGAAGATCCATTTTTATTTATATTTCCATCCTATTTAGATTAAAAAGAGGAAAGATTTGATTGTTTGTTTGTTTGTATTGGATAGGCTTCGAAACTACTGAATTGATTTTGATGAATGTTGGTATAGGGATAGTTCGAGACCAGGGGAAGGACAAAGGGTAATTTTCCTACGGGAAAAATCTGACGGGAATAGTTTTCCTATAGGAAAAGTTAGTTATAATGAAAACAAAGTTGCATATGGTCAGCTAGTGTTATATAAATTGAAAAATAATCTCGGGCGGGATTTGAACTCCCGTTTCCAACATTCATTGACGCCTTGACCAACTAGGCCACCGAGCTTTTACCCGCCCTGACGAAATTCTTAGCTGTATTGATCTCCTTTATTCTTTGTTAAGCCAAAGTAGTGTGATTGATTTTATTAATTTTTTTCAAATATTTAGTATCAATACAAATTTTAGTTTATCCAAACTAAACCTAAGAGGTGAAGTGGAAAACTGAAAACAAAACCGAAAACCAATCCGTTTCCGTCGAAACTTCTCGTCCGAGAAAATACCCGAAGGGTTGATAAGGTGACGTAGTTGCGACTGACCTCAGCTCAACGTGTCCGTTCCGCAGCAGCAGCGCGAGGTAGTCGCCGGAGAGGTCGTCGTGCTCGCCCGTCAGCAGCAGCACGCCGCGCGCGCGCTCCGGCCGCACGCGCAGCCGCAGCCGCACGCGCTTGTACGCGCCGCGCAGCGCGCGCAGCGCCAACCACGACGCGCCCGAGAACCGCGGCGTGTACACGTTCAGCTCTGAAATAGAACATCATTGTACGGCCTGCTTCAGAATCAGTTGACATTAGTACCTACAGTAGTTATTACCGGAGGGAGACTCTGTATCAGAGTCGTCTGCATGGGTACCTCCGTCTTATCTATTTCAGCCGCAAACCAGCAGTGCTTGAATTGCTAATTAATAGGTACCGTGACTTTACATCTGATGTCACAAGTTGGCAACGTACACTGTGGTACTTGTGGGGGTTGCAGTTTTGCTGCGAATCTCACAAGAGCCACATGTATTATAGGTGACTGTTACCACCTACCATTAGATGGGTAGTTTGCTTGTTTGCCAACTTATCGCAATAAAAAAAACATGTCACACCAACTAGTAATTTTATTTAGTACTAGCTGAACCAGGCATGCGTTGCAATGCCACGTAAATGCCATTTTTTTAAAATTTTGAGTTCGCTGTATAAGGCGTTTAGTATAACCAAACAAGCAATTACCTATTACAGTGTCAGCATAATTAAGCTTGGAAAGAATCAGAGACTCGCACAAATAAAGTCTTACATCAATATTCAGAAACGCCCTGACCCTATATAATACTTTCAACCTATAGAAACAGTTTCTATCAACCTCAACCGCATGGTTGTGAAACTTAAGCTTATCATCCATGAGAACACCCAGGTTACGCCTCCACCACTTTGTCAATTACTATCTTAAATTTTTACTATGGGGTTGTAGCTGTTGATTCGATTTATCTGCAACTTCGAGCCAAGTAAAAGAAATTTTGATTTTGGATTGAGTACTAAATTGTTATCATGTGACCATTTAACTGTGCGCTCCAAATCCTCGTTTAGTTAACGGACAGTTAGCAGTATATCACTGGGTGGACAAGACGCATAAACCTGGAGATCATCAGCATAAAGATGGTAATTACTATTGCGTATGCAACCAACAATATCAGCACAATAAAGGATAAATAGAATTGGTTCAAGTATAGATCCCTGCGGAACTCCGCAACTAATAGGGGCAGAATCGGATCTAATTACTATCCTGTCGTCACCATGAATGAGAACGACCACCCAGGTAGCTAGAGAACCATTGTAAGGCAGTACTGTGCACACCATAGAAAGAAAGTTTAGACAAAAGTAAATCATGATTAACAGTTTCAAAAGCTCGCGCATAATCCAAAAGAACCATAATAGCTCCCTTACCCTCATTGACCCCATTCAAAATATCATCAACAACGTTCAACAATCCTGTTGCAGTGCTATGGTCACCACGGACGGAATCCAGATTGCTTCTGGGCAAGATGTTATTTTTATTTAAAAAATCTGTTAATTGCTGACATTCAACCTTTTCTATTATTTTGGACAAAAATGGTAAGATGTTTATTGGTCTCAAATCCTTAGGTTCTGTCGGGTCACTATTTTTGGGAATTGGTAAAATTAAAGCCTCCTTCCAAATATCCGAAAAGACGCCAGTGGTAATGGATTGATTAACGATCGACGTAATAACTCCCAGGGAACGTGGCAACGTCAGAAGGATCATATCCTTGGAGATGCCGTCTACTCCCAAGGCGTTAGTTGCGATGTTCGTAATAATTTTCGAAACTGTTGAGTCATCCACGGTTTTGAGAGTAAATGAGGCAAAGCTGAAACGATTGCGGTTGAAGTCACGCAGCCTCATCATCTCCTTGAGAGTGGACGTACTCCACGGATACTGACGTTCACGGATGCACCGCTTTTTCACTGGAGCATGTAGGTCAAATATACTTCGCATACTGTCATTGAAAGCCTTTACAGAACTATTAAAACTATCACCAATTACTCCCTCCCAAGGCACAGCATCCACATGACCAGAGAATTTTATAATATCTATGGACTTGAGCGGCCTGCTAGAAAGCCATCTGGAAGACAACCCTTCTTTAACCATGTTTCATTAATGGCCATTATGTTAACTGCATACCTTTCCAAAGCCACGAGAAACTCCTCATGTCGCGTGCCGAGAGAACCAGGATTCAGAAATCCCAACGACAAATGTTTGCCCTTAATAAATTGAAAAACGTACGAGAAAAAAAATTCAATGTATTTACAGTCGTGCGCGATCTTCCTCAGTAAAGTGGCGTAAGTGGCGAAAGGTTAAGTTAACGATAAAATACCGCCGTAGACTTGTGAACTAATGGGCTTCATTGACGTGCAAAAGTGATTATGTAATCCAACATAAAATATTTTGATTTTTTTTTAAATTTTACTTTAATAATGTCTTCTTGAAATTGAATAACCTATAAAATAAGAAAAGCAGAAATCTTCATAACTACCTTTTTTTCGACGAAAATGCATGACAGCCAGTTCTCAACGATCTATGTTTAGTATCCGCAACATCCCATTACGTGTCTTGCATGTCTAATGAGCCTAACAAACTCTGAACGATGTAGAACAAAATGTCGTCCACATTTTCTAAGTAATTCAGAAGGAATAAATCATATAAATTCCGAACAGACGCTGGGACAACAGACGTGACGGGATAATTCTTGCAAGCTCATCTCGGCTGATATCTTGGATTCTTTGCGCTGCTGGCGACAAAATAACAGATACGTGTATAAATACTATGTTTGCTAGGCTAATAAGCGTGTCAGTTCTTCTAAAATCGTACAGGTTCAAACAACTTGGCATACAAGCAGACAACCCGCCTGTTGGTAAAGGTGTGAGAACTTGGTTACTTACTGAGTAGTCTGTGGTGTGACCAAACAGATGCTCAGCAGCAACACGCGGCATTCTAGGACACAATTTCTGCCGCGCTTTATTGTATCCTATACAAGGCTATTGAAATAGCTACCACATCCTAATTACCTTATGTTAAGTACGGCTCGCATAGATTATATAAGTTATTTTAGTTATTAAGTTATTTTGAGTCAAGTCAATTTATTTTTTTCTTCCTCCTATTTCAATTTATTTTTTTGTTAATTATATATTGTATGAGTTTTCGTATTTAAATTTCTTTATTTAAAAAGCCTGACGTCTTTGTTATTATGTTATTACGTCGTCCACAATGGTTCCTTCTGAAAACTAGCGCTTCTGCTACAATATGTAACAGAAGCATTAAGCTGAGATGGGACCATTTGGCCATCACATTGCTGGTTTTTTATTATTTTCTTTTTTTAAATCTTTGTAATGCTATGGCCAATAAAGTTTTCTTTTTTCTTGTGCCGTGCAATGTTGCCGCCCGTATTTTTTCTATACATCGGGATAAAGTGCGGTCAAAGTTGTGTCCCACAAATCAAATTAAACTCAAAAATATTTATTCAATATATACGTTTAATGCCGCGAGTTGCTGCCGCACATCTGTTTGGTCACGTCTTAAGGGATCCTTCAAGGGTAAATAGATCCTTCTTGTTTGTAACGACTTAATAAACTGCGCATCTGGTTTGACAGAATTTCAAAAAGTTGTTTGACCATTTCCGGGGCCATTTAGAGGTTTCAGACACCTATAGCGTGTGGTCGTGGTAAGTTGTGCAGATTTTGCAACTCCTATAAAAACCACAAAATACGTTGCCACTTTGTGACAGATAAACTTAACTTCTCTGCTTGTGTTACCCTTCAAACCGGAATGCAGCAATGTAAGTACAGCCGCTTTGCAGCGGAAATTGGTATGATAGTGACGTAAGCAGAAATACTTAATACAGGTTGCCTTAGATCACATCTTCTATCAATCCATGTTAATACACTTATATTTACTTCTAAAATAGCCATTATTACAAGCCTTTATTTACTTTCACCTGTCCCGGTGTCTGTGATGAAATCTTGCAAGTTAAATTAGACCCACTTCCCGGTGTCCAGTGTAGTTTTGTCAACTTATTTTTTTATTGCGTTGCAACACATTTATCTTGCAGATTACCCCCATTCATTATTTTGATTATAATACCAATGAGGTTTGAACAAAAATGCGAATGACCCTTTAAGCCCTTACGCCTATTACAAATAGTAGTTTATATAACTGTCACGTAATAGAGAAACACGAGCGGCTGCGAGTTTTTTTACTTTCACCTGTCCGGTGTCTGTGATGAAATCTTGCAAGTTAAATTTGACCGACTTCCCGGTCTCCGATCGAGCTGAAATTTTGTATGCATATGTATATCGCGTGACAATATAATATTATGATGATATAAAGGCTTGTATTTAATTTTTTTTAAATAAATTTACTTGTTTATTTTCACCTGTCCCGGTGTCTGTAATGAAATCTTGCAAGTTAAATTTGACCCACTTCCCGTTCTCCGATTGAGATGAAATTTTGCATGCATATGTATAATTATTTAAAAAAAACTGTATTTTAAAAACCATTATAGGTAAATTTTATACAATCAAAACTTATCGAGAGTTTATAACAAAATTCGCGTCGAAATTTCCCTCAGCAGTGCTGCGATTTTGCAGTGTATTTTGTTATAAACTCTCGATAAGTTTTGATTGTATAAAATTTACCTATAATGATTGAATAAATACAGTTTTTTTATTATTTGCCTTAGTAATACCGAGTTTCTTGCCTATTCTTCTCGAGAAGGCTCTCCCAATTTCCGAACAGGTGTAGAGTCATTTTTCATTTGACTTGTATTTGCACACATCTTAATAATGGTTGGGGTGTGTGTACATAAAAGGATTAAATAATTCAGTTAATTAGATTCTTGGTTGAACATTTTTATGTTTTTTTTTGACGTCAATAAGTGCCTGTAAAGGTCTATATTGAATAAAGATTTTTGAGTTTGAGTTTGAGTTTGAATAGCTCGTTTCTAAGTGGTTAAAGTTTGATTACGCTAAAGGATGATTTCTTAAAGAAAAAGTGATATTTTAACAGTGGTAAAATTCATAAAATTAGAACTATTTAAACCGCTTTAAATAAGGAAACTAAAACATTTCGAAAAAAGTAACCAGTAAAAATTATTGTAGAAGTTTTGAGAATAAATGTAACCTGAATAGGTATATTTCATGTATTGGTCTTATTTTTTACGTGACGAGTGCATGAATGAGTCCTTAAACGCGTGGAATGTAAATATGGGTATGTTTAAAACCTTAAAAATACATTAAAATAGCATTTAAGTAAATAGTAAAATGTGTTATGGAAACTTAGTCCTACACTCTAAATTAACGTAAAATGTATTTCCTTCATTGCATTTTTGATAACAACACCGATTATTACGAGACCGGGCCCTTAATTGATATTGTTTTATACACAGACAAAATAACGCCAAATATACATCCAATCGATTGTGTTAGCGCTGCACGCGCAGTGCTTTATAGTGTCGATTAGACTTTTAAAAGTGTTAACTTGTAACTCAATTTGACTGTCTTAACACTTTTGTCAAAGGTTTGTTATTTTCTAGGAAAAATAGTTGTAATTATTGATGAGTCTAACCAATCCAGATTGGTTTTTAATTTTCATTTGAATTATCTGCGTTATAAAGATTGTCTATACTCGTATATGTTCGTCTTAATTTTATTATAAATTTTATATAATAAAATTAAGACGAACATATACTATAAAATTTATTATAATTTTATAGGGGTCTTAATTCGAATATTAAACGAGAGTGGATAAAACAATTTCAATACGAAACATTAAGGGCCATACTAATAACCATTGTATAAGCCTTGTATAGTTAAGCAGTGTTTTGTCTCTTTTGTTCGAATTTGAAATGTCATTCGAGTGAACGTGACAAAACACTGTTTAACTAAATCAGGCTTATACAATGGTTATTAGCCTTAAAGCTATATAAGCGTCTTAATCAATTCGAGTGCTTAGAACCTATTACGAATACCCGGACGCTTGCAGATTGTCATAAACTTGTCCGATTCTAATATCCTACCTAACACTGTCTCTGAGATGCAGCCAAAGTTCTGCAGCACTAAAGTAACATCCGTTTGCTTTGGGGTGTCGTAATATTTTAATGAATTGCTAGAATTTGCATCCAAACGGTCCGGCACAGAGCGTCCACGAAAACTGGAATTAGTTTTGGACCAGCCATGATTTTAATGACACCTTTAGTGTTTGGGTACCTATATGACTTCAAATCTTTGGTTTGGTAAGTTCTATTGATACACGACAAATAATTGGGCTGTTTGATGATTGTTAAAAAACTCATGTTACAACCAGCGGACCCGGCTACGCGATGATGTGACTCATTAGTAAATGTTACAGTTATACTATGTAACGAGGTGCTATATATAGCTAGATATAGCATCTCGTTATATTCCCGCCTTACCTGACTGCATTTTGAATTTTTATACTTGACATAATTTATTTCTTTCTTCTGGCACTTAATCAATCACTGATCGAGACGCCAAAAGTCGAAAGAGCACAGCGTTGCCAGATTTTTTTTTGGTAAGTCGTAATTTTGAAACTTTTAGGGTATAAAAGCGGGATTCTTTCGTCGAAAGCGGGACGTAATAAAATTTTTAAATATTTCTATTTTTATTTGAGTTTTAAATAACGTTTATGTAACAATAGATAGCAAAAATAGAAAATGTATTTTAATAAAAATACACTTATCTGTGCCACCCGGCCTTGCTTTCTCAGCAACTCTGCCGTGCGTGCAGCGGCACGCACGGCAGAGTTGTCCCCGAAAAGCGGGACTGAGCCTGTCCCGCGCGGGACATTTAATTTTGATTTAAAAAACGGGACGTCCCGCCAAGGACGTCTGGCAACGCTGAACATTACCTAATATAAATTAATATATTGGCCATAAATATTGCTGGATAAAGATAAGACAAATCAAATATCAAAAAATCTTAAAGACACTTATGTGTAAGTCTTGTATTATTCTGGTAAGTTTTTATATGCTTGTTATCCATAGTTTTACAATAGTTCTTATATTTTTACAGAGTGCCTTTTTCTCCTTTTATTTATATTATTAATGTAACGGAGAAATATAAATCAGTGACGTGATCTTTGGTGCATTATTTATTAATGGCCCTACTCCCTTAACCACTGCACCACTGCGTTACTATTGCACCTCACCACGCTACACTGGCGCCCAACGTGGGGCCAGTGTAGCGGGCACTCTGTAAAGGCACTCTGTAAAATATCATTCTTTTGACTATGTTGGGCTGTTTGATGGTTATTAAAAAACTTATGTTAAAACTAGCGGACCCGGCTACGCGATGATGTGACTCATTAGAAAATGTTACAGTTATACTAAACTTCCTAATGTAGTCAAATTGAAATATAATACACTTAAATAGTGCAAGAAATTTGGTCGGTTACGTAGTTCGCAGTTTATCCCAGGCAAACATTGTCACACGAGATGTATAAGATGGTTCCCAAACAGGAAAATATTCTTATAAGCATGCACTTTGCATGAATATCTTATAGGAAGCTAATAGACGCATATATTGGGAATACAAATTTAATAACTATTTAAATAGCAATAAGTACCTGTAATATTTTTACATACAAAAGGGAAGCTCTTATCCTTCATCTCATCTCAAGGCCTAAGATAAAAATAGACCTTGAGCTGTAGTCCTCAACAACTGAGGAACTAGTTCACTAACCTCTATTCGTCGGAACGCAACAATGCTGTTAACATTATTACTATGGCGACAAACTTAGGTAGGACGGTGGTTGCTAGCCAGACGGGTTCTGAAACCCTACCACCAACTAAATCAATCAGAAGAACTTCTGCTTTCATGGCGAATCGAACCTCAGACCTCCAGATCAGTACGGGATGGTGTGTCAACCACTAAGACATGACGACAGTTAAAGCAGTGAAACATACCGAAGAAATAATGTTAAAAACATACCCGAGCAAAACTTTATCTATTATTCGGTTTTGCTATCCCAGTTCCAGGAATCAACTCAATTATTAAACCACGTACCGTATAGATGGGAAAACTCAATAGTAACTGTCAGGTAACTCCCCGGAAGTGAGGCGGAGCGGCGGCCATGCGGCTTCCGGTTATTAGTTGCTGCTTGTTGGCAACATTGTTTGCACATTGCATTATAGATATCGATCGTGGTGAAGGCATTCATGAGAAAGGCCATGGTCACATGTCACCGTCTAGCTTGTTGTCCCCGAAAAGCTTTTCGTGTGTTATTTATTAAATAATAATAGTTTATTAGATAAATATGTATAATATAAACAGTTTATTGTTGCTTTACACAAACATCCTAGATAAAATAACGTTTGCACAAACAGGTACACATATCGATGGGTATTTCCACAGTGAGATGCATGTGTTTTGCAGCGGACCTAAAGGTCATAGCTTAGGTGACTTTTGCCCATATAGTATGGGCAAAACACTGAAGTTCTGCTACAACCAACGGAGGATGTGATTGAAATTTGTGAAATCAATTTGCTCCGTACATAAATCATAAACATAATAAAATAGTAATAGCCACCTATATATAACATTATTTTTTCCATGCATGGGTGGCAACTATTTCTGAACTCTGTAAGCATTCTGGGGACTGGGTTCTATAAATATCTTATACGCCTATTGTCCCAAAAGGTTACGCAGAGGTGTATAAACATAAACAACTACACTTCGCCCGTTATTTTTAGTCCCATGTTTCAAGCAATAGGGGACGTGCCTATTGTAGACAATAAAGAATTTGAATTTGAAAATTTGAAAAAAGGTATTGCTAGTAACGGGAAAATTCGGAGCTGCTTCAAGAATTGTAAACAAAAATCAAAGTATTGTATATAGAATGTAACAGGAAATGTGCGATATTCAGGAAATGTATACGTATATTCAGGAAATATATATATTATGAAAAGTAACAACCTATTAGTTAAAATAAAGATAACAATGCAACTTTAAACTAGGAGAAGCAAGATAATGAAGTTTTTCTGAAGCTGTTCAGGTATTTGCATACGGCAGTCATGAGCCGAGCTGATGATAGAAGGAACCTTGACTTTGAGGGGGTTAGTTTTTGAAATACAATAGGCACATACTGACCCTTAGTTATATTCATTCAAGTTACTTCGGTGATCTGATATTAAAATTACTAAAAAGATTAAAATAAAGTAATAATTAACGAAAAAATTATATCGACTTGAAATGACCACACAACATATATTTTTTATTTTGAAGTCGGTACCAAATTTTTGTTCTTATCAATACTCTACTTCAAGTCGATTTTTAAAATATTGTTATTTGAAAAATGTATAATATCAATCATAAAAAAAAATCGTTTCGGATATTGATACGTAGTTATTAACAGTGAGGAGCTTGGTGGCACTTTCGCTGTGGTCATTCCTATGGTGGGTGACCAAAATAAGAAACATCTCAAGCTCCCCCGTGCTTCGGAAGGCACGTTAAACAGTGGGTCCTGCGCCTAATCTCGCCCCGGTCGTGTCGGTTAACCGTCCCATCGGAATAGGCGGGTGAAGGAACAGAGAGGGCACTTGCGTTTGCGCAGTCACTTGTGCACTATAATATCTCCTGCGCAGTTAGCTAGTCTCTGTTGAGATTGGCCTGTGACCGAATATCGGTTAGGAGGACATTATTATTAACAGTAAATAAATACTACTTTGGCTTAACAAAGTTCAAAAGAGATCAATAAATTAAAGATTTCGTCGGGGCTGGTAAGAGCTCGGTGGTTACTTTACTTATTCATTTTTCAATATCATTAGCATTTAAATAAAATGCAACGTTTTATATACCGGGTGTAACTGAACACCCCAATAACATTTAAGGGTATGTATTCATCAGAAGTAGAGATTCTGTAGGAAAAATATTAGGGCTAACAAACCTACTTTTTTCCCATACAAACTAAATAAATTATTTTTTGGTATTAGGTGCCGAAAGCCATAAGTAAGCGTACGAGGAATACTACGCTCACGTCTGTCACTTGTCATTTTGTGTTAAGAGCTAATTATGGTTGTCACTTGAATGTTTTTCCTTTCACTTTAAATCAAATAACTCTGAAAGTATTGGGGTTCCAGGTCTCAGACAAGCACCGAAGGTCCATTTAGTATCTAACTTATATGCCCCTTAAATATTATTGGGGTGTTCAGTTACTCAGCTGTAAAAAAAATACTCAGCTGTAGCTCTATTTTTTACGAAAACGAAAATGTCCATCCTATGTAACAAAAAGTAGTTCTTCTTAAGAATCTTAGATCGGACGAGCGAGGGTCTTCCTCCCTAATCGCGCCCATGGAATGCGGCTCCTGAATTATATTAAGTGTTATTGAGGGTTCGACCTATCGGGCCCAGGGGTGCGGAATGATAAAAAGTGCAGTGCAGCACTCTAGTGCTGTGAAGGTATCGGCGGGTTTTCTATCGACAACTACTAGAAAACTATTTTGAGTGTGTAAAACTTGTGTCGTCAATTTGTTGTTTCTTTAAATTCTAATAATCAAAAAAAAAACACCAAAAATTGATCCTAAATAAGTATTACTGTTTCCTGAAGAGCGACTGTTTGCTCATAGGATTCAATGTTTCGATATTTTTGTGCAGAAAATCTAGGGTGCACCAGAGACTTCTTACGTTCGGACAAAAAAGGTCATCATAGTTAGCCATTGAACGACCCCACGAGGCGCAATTCTGCTAATAACTTACAACTGAATTGAAACTAAACCGTTGACATCGACCAATCAGAACGCCACATTAACGTCATGGAAAGTTGAATGACAATATACGCGCTCCGATTGGTCGATCGCAACGGTTTAGTTTGGATTCGGCTGTAAGTTATTAGCAGAATTAGGTCTCTGGTCTATGATAATATCGATAGACGTCTTTTTAACATTGTGTTGAGAATAGCAATATAATTAACTCTATCGATCGATGTACGGGCCTATGCTAAGGACGTACACTGATGTCAAGATGACAATAAAATATGTCAAGATGCCAAATTTATGAAGAGAACAGGAGTTAAAAGACACGTGTTTGCCATGCGCGTTTATTTTGCACACTGACGTAATAATGCAATACATGCACATAAGGACATTGGACACGTAAATGTCTCAATACAAAAATATTAATGTGCAAGTTAGCTCGTACAGTTATTTGTCACTCAATTTAAAAACTATTCGAAGAAATATTAGCGTTAATTATAAACATTGTTCGAGTTACTTTTCTTTCTGCCTTAATGATAATAATTATGAATTAAAACGTCCATAGTTTACAAAGTAGTTAGATAAAATGAAAATTATGATATTTTTGCAGTACCTGCTTTTTTTATTTTTTTTGCAATTAATTTGGCAAACAAGCAAACTGCCCACCTGATGGTAAGTGGTAACAGTCACCTATAATACATGTGGCTCCTGTGAGATTCGCAGCAAAACTGCAACCCCCACAAGAACCACAGTGTACGTTGCCAACTTGTGACTTAAGATGTAAAGTCACGGTACCCAATAATTTCAATGCCATATCTTACCCTTCAAACCGGAACACAGCAATGCATGCTTTTGGCCATTATATTTTGTTGATATAAAAGAAATTGTTCAGCTGGATGGTCACAGCATAGCACCTATAGCCTCTAATGGTATGTAAAAAAAATTACACCATTCAAAAGGCATTTTTTAAATCATATCTGAATAAAAATTATGTTTTTTTTTTTAATGAGGAGCCTATAAACTTCTTATCCTGACGGCGGTATAGGATTGAGTTAGCCCAGCCATAATCTTCCAAAGGCTAAGGTATCCGCTACCACACGCTGCGGTATATTTTGTATTTTTTTTTTCATTTATTTAACATTTAAAAAGACAATTACAATATATACAGTTTAGATAGCTTTTAAAAACCACTAGGGTTTGTACTAAAGCTAACGAGTTTGCATTTACAATTATAGATCCCTGATATCAGGTTGGTCGTATGCTTGTATGCCGTGTACGTTGAAAAAAATCTTATATCGATAGTCGTAGTCATCGCTATACAACACTACTTACACACCCAGCTGAAATATGTTCTGGGGGATGGGCGCGTTGAGGCCGTGTTTACGAGGGAACGAACGAACGGGAAATAATTTCAAATGTTGCGATTAATATCGCCAACATTGCTTTTTACCGGTATATCAATTTCGCAGACGGTTGGTACTCTTGCTTATGTTATGTAATAATCGCTTTCTTCCTCTTTTTCTCTCATATAAAAAAAATGAGTTACGTTCGTTAGTCCCGCTAAAACTCAAAAACGGCTCGACCGATTCTTACGAAATTTTCTGTGTATATTTAACTATGTCCAGGGAAGGTATATACGTATAATTGGACGCGGTAGGTGGCGTTGTAAGTGGGCAGGACAATATCTGCCGGGCAAACTAGTCTCCTTCTTCTTCTTATATATATAAAAATGAAAAGCTGTGTGTTAGTTAGTCTCGCAAAAACTTTAAAACAGCGAGACCGATTCATACGAAATTATCTGTGTGTGTTTGAATAGATCTAAGGAAGGTTTATACACACAGTTGGACCGTGTGCCGGGCCCACTATAATTCTATATAAAAATTAATCGCTGTGTGTGTCTAGCAAAAACTCTTTAATAGCTCAATCGATTCTTACGAAATGTTATGTGTGTATTTGAATAGGTCCAGGGAAGGTTTAAACGTAAAGTTGGACCCAGTGGGTGGCGCTCTAATTGGGCAGGACAACATCTGCCTGGCAAACTAGTAGACAGTAAAAAATAGAAACTTTTTAATGAATTAAATGACAAACAATTTTAATGATAGTTTTGCAATTAGAGTTTTTGCGCGTTGTCGACTAACTTCACGTTGCTAGTTGCAGTGACAGGATACTGATTGCCGCCCCATCAATAAACTCTGGTGACCTCACTTGCAGAAACACAAGACAGACAGTGGAAGTTCTATCATCATAATAACCTAATTACGTAACACTGCTGCGCGTCAGATACTATATTTCACCAATAGGAAACTTCTTGTGAGGAAGCTAATAGTTCGAACGCTTGGTTTCGATATTGAACACAAAGCAACCTTCGCCATGGTTGGACTATGGATGGGTAAAAAAAAACTTGTGATCTCGAGTTTCTCCGTTCTTTGGAAGGCAGTTGAGCCGTTGGTCACGTCACGGTTGCCATCCGTTTTTACTCACCGATCCGCATTGGGCCAGTGTGGTGCTGTTATGGTCCATACTCTATAGTATAGTAGGTAGGTATAGTCTATAGGCTGTGATGATTACGATGATGACAGTTTTTGTGTGATTTGTTTTTTTTTGTTTTCATTTTAGTAAAAATTAGCCTAATAATTTGATAGAATTGCTTGGAGAAAAGAAACAGTTCGTATCCTAGGCATTCCTGTACCATGCACAGAACTATTCTGTTCCGTGCAGAAACCAAATACCTACAGTGTTTCCTTTATTGTATTATCATATAATCCTTTATTGTACACACACATGTCAAAAAATATACATTTAAAACTTAAAGTATATACAAGGGCGGACTTATCTCTAATAGAGATCTCTTCCAGCCAACCCAAGTGATAGTGTAAGATGTTGTGTTAGCGGGAAAAAAGTTGTACAAAAACAGAACCGAAAAAAGAAAATAATCTGATTTTAAACAATATATATCAAAATTAGATATATTATATTATCATATATACACACATATACATATTTATATATATACAATATATATAATATATTATTCCAGTGACTGATTCGAGAGAAAGTGCTCTTTAAGGTGAAGCTTAAACGATTGTATTGAGGGTCTCTCACGCACTGAGGCAGGCAATCCATTCCACAGCTTGGCAGCCTGTACCGTAAAAGACTTACTGAAGAACTTCGAATTAAATTCGGGAACACTTAATACGTTGCTGGTAACGCAGGATCGCTTAGGACGGGGATTCGGAGGAAGAAAATGGAAACGGGACCTTAAATATTTAGGAAATTGAGGACAATGTAGGACTTTAAAGACAAGGCAGAGGATATGCATATTTCTTCGGTGACGAATAGGTAACCACTTGAGTTGTTTGCGACATTCAGACACGTGATCATATTTGCGTAAACTAAAAATAAAACGAATAGCTAAATTCTGCAAACGTTCAAGCTTATTCAGGAGATGCTCAGTTACATCCAAATAACATACATCGGCGTAGTCGAGAATGGGGAGTAGAAGAGATTGAGCAAGCATAACTTTAGTACTGAATGGTAGGAAATATTGAAGCCGCTTGAGAGAGTGGTAAGAGTATACGGAGTATATATACGGTGACTTACCTCATTGACATGAGCATTCCATGATAAGGTACAGTCAAAAATTAATCCTAAATTTTTGCTCTTGTCAGTAAAAGGTATAGCAGTACCATCAAATACAATTTGAGGTAACTCCCTGTGGTTAAGTTTGCCACACATTCGATTACTGCCAATGATCATTGCCTGTGATTTTTTGGGATTAACAAGTAATCCATATGAGTCTGCCCAGAGTTTAATAGCTGCAAGATCTTGATTAACTAATCGAATTGTATTGTCAATGTCATCAATGTCAGCGTGCTTATAAATTTGCAGATCATCTGCATACAGATGGTAGGGAGACGAAATAACATTAGTGAGTCGATTAATAAAAATAGAAAAAAGTAAAGGAGACAATACGCCGCCTTGCGGTACGCCTGCAGTGATATGGCACCAATTTGATGTTGTGTTATTACAGCTTATGCACTGCCGGCGGCCGCGAAGGTAATTAGAGAACCAATCAATCACCGAGGCAGATAAGTAAATTGAGCGAAGGGTAGCTATAAGGATGTCGTAGTCCACAGAGTTAAAAGCACTACTGAAATCAAGTAAAACAGCAACAGTAAACATCCTTTTGTCCATAGCGAGCCGTATGTCATCTGTTACATTTAACAAGGCAGTTACTGTGCTATGGAATGGCCAAAAACCAGATTGGAATGGACTGATAACGTTGTTGCGAGTTAGGAAAGAGGACAACTGTTTATGCACAACACTTTCAAGGACTTTTGACAAAAATGGAAGAATTGATATGGGACGGTAATCAGTGAAATGAGTAGGATTTGAGGACTTGGGAAGAGGAAGTACTAGGGCACATTTCCAGTCATTTGGGTAGATACAAGACCCTAGGGAAGAATTAATGATATGCGCTATGATGGGAACAACGTCATCTAGTATTGGTATCATCATGTGTCGACTAATACCATCATTGCCTGTAGCATGCGATGTAATAGCTACAATGCTCTTTTTAACCTCCGCCTCAGAGACTTCAAGAAATGAAAAGGAATCGTCAGGTGGGGTACAGTTGGAAAGAAAATCAAGAGATGAGACTTTTACATTGTCAGAAAGTTAAATTATAGACTTTTACAAGCAATTACAGATATTAAACAACAAATTATTTGATTATTGTATGTAAGTACATACACCTCATCCGAACGAAAATATATGCAAATATAAGAAACTAAAAATAATCTACTCTACGCCCGTTCGGAAATTGAGAGATTTCTCTTCAGAAGAACAGGAAAGACGTTCAACAGTTTGAACTAAACCATGTTAAATGTATCTAATCATCAATTTCTATATTTTAATATCCAAATATTCCCCTTACTCCAGCAGATAAGTTATTCCAAACGCAGCCCAGATGTCGGCTTAATAACAACAAAAGTCTTTCTAGAACATTCTAAATAAACAAAGGCCGTCGATAATTCATTCAAATCACGCCACGGTGTCGCGAAAGTATCGCGTAGGTATTCATGGGATATTTCTTATAACGCCCAAGAATGAGCTCACGTAACAATGCGGATTATGTGATTACTGTCAACGTTATTCCGACATTTCACATTCACTTACTTTCAGGTGGCTCTCAGCTGCTCGCTGACATAACTTTTTTTAAATTTGACAAGTCTGGCGTTCTCATTTCACGGAACAGCTACCTAAGAGATTATATTACATTTCTTGCTGCCGCAATTTTTGACGGCTCATTTGCTTGTGTACAGAAACTTTGGACGGTCTTTTTTTTATAAACACCTGTAAAAGTATCGATAATACCCACTTTTGCTACACAAGTCACGTTACCACACTTTTGTGTGGACTATGTAAGTACAGCAACGTAAAAGGATGAAACGACCAATATTAAATGACCAAACGTTTATTTTTATTAAATGCATAAAAACAGTACCTGGCTCTCGATAATCACACTTTTATCTATTCTGTGCTTTTGCTACAAAAGTCGCGTTGTAACTGTTATACGGAAAATTGCTAATTACCAATTTTTTAATAGGTTAATACTTTAAAAAATATCAGCAATACCCAATAACCCAATCTTGTTGCAAAGGTCACGTTACAACAGCACCTTAAAATAATTAAATTAAACCAAAAGAATTAAATATAATATAATATTATATAATGTCCTCCTAACCGATATTCGGTCACGGCGGCCAATCTCCACAAAGACTAGCCATCAGCGCAGGAGATATTATAGTGCACAAGTGACTGCGCAAACGCAAGTGCACTCTCTGTTCCTTCACTCGCCTAGTCCGATGGGACGGTTAGCCGACACGACCAGGGCGAGATCAGTAGCTCTACCATGAGTTTGCATTCGTTTGGAGTCGATATCGACGGCGTAAATTTTTGTATGGAACTTTGTACAGCGCCCCTAGCGGTAACGCGGTGAACTAAAATCGGTACCATGAGTGCAATAGTTTACGATACGTCGCGAACCTATCGAAAACGCGCTCGCTATCGACAATCGTTTTGTGCATATTGTATGGAAATCGGTACCATGAGTTCATGATTTGACAGATAGTCGATAGACGATAACGTACAAAACGATAACTCTGTAGTTACGTTACTCACTTACATTTTCAAGCGTGAGACTCGATTCGATAGATAATCTAAGCAAGTTTGGAATAATATTATTGAGTTAAATTAGTTAATAAGTTGTGATTTTTTTTGCATGGAATATGCCAACCACGGCTGAGTTCAAGAATAATAATACATACATAATATATACGTCAATGACACGAAAACAATTAAAATACGGGAGCAGTCGTGAGAAAAAGTTCAAAAGAGTGATTACAACTATTTGTGCCAATTATAGTATTATAAATAAGCATTTCAGCATTGGTGTTTAAAAGCAAATACAGACTTGAAACTGAAAGCTATACAGAGTTTATGTAAGTAACCTCAAAATCAAATTATCATTTTTAAAAAGTTACTTACAATTTTGTTTTGATCTTAGCTTTATGATCATAGAGGTATCTTAAGTGTATAATACTGTTTTATGACAACTGAAGTGAATATATGGGTAATAATTCAGATTGTCTTCGTATGACCCCTTCAGTAGGTAAATGCAAAACTTGGATTTTTGGAAATAACAAAACAAAATGTCATCCTTATGTATGGCAGAATAACACATTCATTAAACTACAAGGCATCCCTAGAAGTTAAGGAATTGTTTGACAAGCTGATAACAAATTAAAAATAGTCTATATCAAAGTGTTAAAATACCTATTCTATAACATTTTATTTACAAAACATTTCTTGCAGATTATCCATAAATGGGACTGTTGATGCCACATCCATACTTGCGTGCAACAAGTCCAATGAAGAAGCAAAGAATTAGCTGGATATAACAGCCAGTCAAATGGAAAAAGAATTGTGGTTAAAAATCATTGTCACTGTGTAGAGGTAAAACATTCTTACACCCTCAAATGTAAAGAATTGCATTTTATTTTCTATATTATAAACCTTAATAACTTTTTTAAATAACTTCTTAGAGTTGTTTCTCTAATAAAAAGCTATTGGTAATAGGTATACCTAATTTTTTTACAAAGAATAAAACTGACTTCAAAAACACCAAAAAATCATAAATAATATAAGAATACATACAATATCACATTTTTATATTGAAGTCGGTGCCAAGCAATATCACCTGAAAAGTTTGGCACCAACTTCAATATAAAAATGTGATAATTATTGTATGTATTTTTGTATTTAGGACTTTTGGTGTTTTGGAGCCTGTTTAATTTTTTTTGAAAAAAAAAATATTTCAATATTTTTAGTAAAATTCCCAAACTCGTCACCTACCAGAAACCTTCCATCATCATCAGCTCAGTAACATGATATGATGACTATCAGATGCAAATAGGTACCTTACCTACTTACCTAAATATCGTCAGAAAAAAATGAAATATGTTGGATGTGCCTCTGTAATTTAAGTATTTCCTTCCATTATCCCAGGATCCCTCTATCGATAAAAAGAAAGAATTTTGAAAATCGGTCCAAAATTGGCGGAGTAATCAGTGAACATAATATTTTTAAAAAATGATTCAGTCAACACATCTCCTTTTTTGAAGTCAGTTAAAACTTAAAAAGGTGCATATATTATTATAAGATTTTATTTTTTACAGCTACATTTATTTTGGATGAGTAGCGGAGGTTGATTTGATTCAGTGGCATTGATGATAATACAGAATGGTGCAGCCAAGACCTTCGGTTTTAGCATTTCATTTTTTGGACTGATTTATTGCCACAGCTGCAGTTGGATTTTACAGTGTCACAATAGTTTGGATTGCATTAAAAAGGAAAAATTGGTTGATGATTTTTTTTTATTGGTAGATTAATAAAAAGATGTTGTTAACACATTTATTACACCAAAAATAAATAAATTACATGAGCCCACTCTTTAATTTATTTACCTAAGTAGGATTTCCTTGTTTTGTTTGACAAAGCAAAAAATATTAATTTTCAATAAAATTCTAGGTCTATAGGTATTTCATACTGAATCTAATATAAAGAACAACAGAATTGTTGTATTTGTGCATATTTTACACAAGAATGTTGGCAAACAAGCAAATAGTCTACTACTTAGATGATCATAGTCACCTATAGTCTTCTAATGACCAAAGTGTACAAGGTGTAGGTTATTATCTTATGAATGTAGTTACAGTACCCTGAAATTTCGTATCCTTCAATATAAAACAGAAAAGCATTGCTGCTTTGCAATAACACAGAAGACCTAGTACCTCTGGTTATTTAACATAAACATTAAGAATTTGCATCAAAAACATTATCTTTCAATGGAGATTGTCCATTTTTTATGAGACTGGTCAGTCATGAACATTTCTATAAAACTATATTTTTACTTTTACATCTTATGTAAAAGAAGTTATTACCTTACGTAAAAGAATATGGGCATGATTCAGTATCAAAGTGCTTAATAAATATAACTTCCTGTGAGCTGTTCAATGAATATAAACAATATGAAATAAAACAAACAATCTTCTGTATATTTGAATTTATTCTGATTCATATGTCAAATAGGTGGATGGTATGAAAAAACAGGTTTGTTGGTGATATAATATATTGCCCAACCCAAAAACCATGTAAGAGTCGTAATGTGAACACAATAATTCACTGTTTTTCAGTCAACAATGCATTTATAGTAATATTCTTTAATTGCTTCCCTACCATTGCTGTTATTATGATAAAATAATAATACAAACAAAATGTATTTTTCAGACTAACTTCCCACTGTATTTTACCCTTAGATCATTTAGCATAATTTTACCTCATAATAATGTGCAGTTTGCTAAAGTATCCAGTGAGTTTGTAGCTGTGACTCTGCATACTTTCATACTGTCATTAAGATTTTGGCAGCAATATAATTTTACTGACTTGTAATCATACAAAATAAGTAAAATACCAATAGAATATATTTTAATAATATAATAGTGTCGATTAAACAAATTTCTTCATCTATTAAGTTTGCTAAAATATGATAATTATTGAATGATAATAAATAACAGTAGTACCGGTTCTTTCTTGTGCAGTAATTTCTATGGTTGGACATTTGACTCTAATTCCAGGTAAATTTTGGAACTTAAACTTCTGCAACAACAGACATATCATTAAACATCACATAAAGCCATAATAGATAATCATAATATGTATTGTAAAATAAAAGTATTTTATATGAATATTGGCCGACGTCAGACGTCATCAGCTTTATTTTAAGTTTTATATAAATTGCTTCATCATAATTACTCATACTGTAAAGGAGTAACATTTTTAGTTTTATTCATTCACCCACTCACTTATGCAGTTGTAGGTATATCTCCTGTAATACTACATTTGGCAGGTATCAATTTTCAGCATATTTGTCAACTCTATTGAATTAAACAAATATTATACATATTTTCCTGTGGGCCCTCGGGAACAATTGAGATAATGGTGATCTAAAGCCTGAAATAAAAAATTAATTGGTTAAATTATTTAGCTATAATGGAAAATCCTTCAATTATAACGGATTGCACTATTTACATTTAAATTATCAATCCAATAGGTCTCTTTGTGTAGCCACGTCTTTAAATAGATGGGTACTAAAAAACAAACCCATAGAAGCATAGAAAATGATTATTTTAAATGGAAAATTGTTACAATGTTTACCACAACAATGTTAATACTTACAATTAAACTATAATTACTATATATTCCTATGAATTGCGCCATTAACTGGAACCATGGAGCGCTTGTCTATATCATTATTAAATCAATACATGGCCTACATTTAATAAAAACTTATTCTTTAACATAAAACTAAATAAGTTTTCGTGAATGTAATCAAACAATGATTAAAAATATAACCTATGAAATAATTTGAAGTTGACGTATAAGCCGACTAAATTAAATCTTTCATAACAATATGGTAAGAAACCGAATTGAGCTACCTTTTTGCGAGGACGGATTATAGCGTATTACCAACATGACGACAACAAATAATTACCTGTAAGTAGTCTGTATCCTTTGTATCGTTTACTATACTATCGAGTTAACGTTACGAAGTCAGGTAAATGCAAAAGTAACTCATGGTACGGTCACTATCGAAAACGATATCGTCTGCGTTAACACGTTAGCGACTGTAGTTAACTACAGTGTGCAATCGATGGCAACTCATGGTAGAGGTACAGGCGCAGGACCCACTGTGCTCCCAATGACCTTGCGTCTTTCGTCCCGCACTGATTACATAGGAGTGAGTGAGTGAGGGTGAGGGGAATATTTAAGCAAACCTTTACGCGTAAGATGAATTATTTAAATTAAACATTAATAAAAACAAACGAAAAAAATCTAAAAAGACCATCCTCTAGAATATTGTATTGTAACTTTATTTATTGAGATCGAAAGTATATGATTTAACCTAATATTTACGACACGATTAGGTTTAAAGTTTTAAAATCGAGGCATGTTTGGGTCACATTTTAACCAAGTTTTAATTAATTTATCAAAAAATTAAAAAGACCATCCTCTAAAGAATGCGTTGAATAATAACATATCTTTTTTAAAGATTTTTTTATTCAATATTTATGAAGAGAACCGGTTTTTTCTGCAGTGAATTTTTATGATTGACCTTACTATGTGCCTTAACGTGCCTTCCGAAGCACGGAGGAGCTTGAAATGTTTCTTATTTTGGTCACCCATCCTAGGACTGACCACAGCGAACGTGGCTTAACCTAGCAATCGTTCGCTGAGCGCACGCGCCAATGCGCCACCAAGCTCCTCAATAATATTATATAACCATTATGCGTCGGGAGCACCGAAAGTGCTAATCACAGACAACTATAAGTATTACCTATTTGTAGCAATCTGATGAAATGAAAAATATTTCTCTTACATCTTATCAGTCAACACTGTTCTTAAACTATTTAACTAAAAAAATGACTTATAAATTCGTAGCTAAACTACTCATCTATTTGGTTTAAGTTGGTACCATAGTGCATACTAAGGTCGAGAGAGTTTGATAGAATAGAAACAACTGCAGCTCGGACCGAAGATACCTATGAAAAGTACACAAAATAAACGACTCCACGTGTCCTGTTCTCTCCTCGAAACTAGACCGATTTAATCACTTTTTGCATTTAAAATTAAAGACAGGGCTTTTTTTTTTGTTTTTTTTTTTATCATTTAATCAAAGGACAATATCGAAAATCGCGCCATGATCAACAAAGATTTGATTTACGTCATACATATTTTATAACACTCGTAACAAATATCTGTATTCGACGGACAAATCAACAATTATAATAAAATACTTTCAGAAACAAAACCAAATGAAGTAAAATATACGAATGGCTACTGATACCTTTGCTCGACTGAATAGAATTGAGTCAATTTTATGTAGGAATGGACATTTATTTATTTGTATAAATTATGTTAATAAATATTAAAATCATTAAAAAATACTTCAATTGACTACTCACGCGCTGTCGCTTGTTAGTTCGTTGCTTCATAATTTCGACTTGCTTTATAATTTCGAGATTTCTTGTTCTTTACTACGTGGCTATAATAACATTCTTTGATTGATTGGAATAATTATTATTTTAATAATTGTAATGGACTATGTGTATTGCTCTAGCAAAATAAAGTGTTCAACTAACCTCAACATTTGATTAATTTTTTTATATACAATTCGATTTCGAAGCTTGTCCGTAGTAATTGGTGTACAGTGGGGCTAGCACGCAGGAGAATCGAAAATCGAATCGAAATCCGAATCGAGGAGTTTGTATGGCAATTTTATTAGCGCCACGACGGTGAGTAGCAGAACTAATAAAATTGCCATACAAACTCCTCGATTCGGATTTCGATTCGATTTTCGATTCTCCTGCGTGCTAGCCCCACAGTATTTACTAATGTCTAGTTATATAAAAAGCATTTTTTCACTGCTGTTGGTATTGGAGCGAACAATGTATGAACGCAGAGCAATGTCCTTTGTTTGCTAGACGTTTGAATACAGCAGAAAATCTGATATTTGTTTTAGTTTTGACGGTATAAATCACCTATAAAAAACTCGATAAAAAACGAAAATATATTCAAATTCAAATTCAAATTCAAAAATCTTTATTCAACTTAGGCCTTTACAGGCACTTATTGACGTCAAAACAAAGCAAAACATTCTAATTTAAAGGAAACATAAATTTAACCTTGTATGTGCATACATCCTGAATATACCTACTCAAGATGTCTGCAAATACAAGTAGTAAAGAAAAAAAAAAAAAGTTGAATCTACACCTGTTCGGAAATTGGGAGAGCCTTCTCGAGAAGAACAGGCAAGAAACTCGAAAGGTCAAATTTTTTATCTCCTCTTTTAAATCGCCATTTACAATTTTGGTTTTGTTACATAGTCATTGAAAGTTTACAAAAAAATACAATCGGTATGCTTACATATACTTAAAATGTCAAAAAATAAGTTATAGACGTATACATTAATCATAATACAATAAATTATGTTGTTACCAAACATTTGATAACTTAGTCTAATTCAAAATCAGTGTCAGTTCTTTTCTGCCAACAACATTTGTTAACATCAATAGCTATACACAACAACACGATTATTGACATTAAAACGAATAATAACTTCATATTAACACCAGGCATTGGCATCGTTTAAATAATCGTTGACTTTATAATATCCTTTACTCATTAGAGTCTTTTTTACATGCGCTTTAAACTTATGAAAAGGCAAGTCAGTTACACTATGTGGAACTTTGTTGTAAAACGTTATACATTTCCCCATAAATGAGCCTCTAGTTTTTTGGAGTCTGTACGTTGGAACGGCAAGTTTATTTTTATTTCTTGTGTTTAACTGGTGAACGTGGAAATTGGTTTCAAATGTATTATAATTCTTATAGACATAAATAAAATTTTCATAAATGTATTGTCCTGCTAAGGTATATATTAATTTCTCTAAATAAATCTATTAGAGAATCCCTTGTTCGTAAATTATAAATAGCGCGAACTGCTCTTTTTTGAAGTACGAAAATACTTTCTATACTAGCAGCCGATCCCCACAGTAGTAGTCCATACGACATAACACTGTGAAAATAACTAAAGTAAATCAATCTTGCCGTTTCAACATTAGTAAGTTGTCTTATTTTTTTAACTGCATATGCCGCAGAACTAAGTCTGTTTGCCAAGGACTCAATATGTGGATCCCACTGCAAACGTGAATCTAATGTAATGCCCAAAAATTTGGTACAATCAATGAATTCAATAATTTGATTATTCATTTCCACAATAGTATCCACTTTCCTTACATTTGGCAATGAAAATTTTATACATTTAGTTTTATTTGAATTTAATGATAAGTTATTAATTGTGAACCAATGCAATACATTAGAAAGAGTACTATTTACAACGTCAGTATTTTCATTACCTCTGTCAACCTTAAATATTAAAGAAGTATCATCTGCAAATAGTACTGTATCGCACAGATTGTTAGTGAAATGTGGGAGATCATTAATGTAAATTAAAAAAAGCAAAGGTCCCAATATATATTACATTAATGCAACATATAAAAAAGGAAAATATATTACATTAACGTGACATGCTAAAGTGACCCATTGATTTGGAAAAAATAGAGAAAATATTGCCATAATCCGGAAAGGAACAAGGGAACCCTCACCTCTCCCTGGAGAAACGGTCCGTATGATTTTTCCTCTTAAAACTTACCTGATCTGCATTTAGTGTGAGCACAGGTGCATGTTGAATCACAGGAATCACAGTGACAGCTCTCTACAGCAGCCGTCCATGGAGGTGATGACGTGGCTCCTGGCACCTGCAAATAGGCAGCAGTTAGGAAACCAACTTCTGAAACCATGTTCCTAACCATTCCTATTTTTTTACTTAGTATAGACTTACTCTTGAACATAATCTAGCCTTATGTTATGTGAGGCAACCATACAGGTGATACAGGTTGCCTCACATCTGCCAAGAAATTCAAAGGTGTATGTGAAGTTGACCAATTCGCACTGAGCTAGCGTGGCCTAAACACCCTAACTTAGGGTAGGCTCGAGCCCCTCGGTGGAAATATTTTTGAGCTGTGGTGAACTGTCAGACAAAGTTTTGTAGTAAAACCACACCCCAGGGTAGCTCGCCCAACTACGAGCCGGGTCTTAACGCCTGATATTCACAAAGAACCTGAGCTTGTCGAATATTTCAATAATTATTTCAATCACTTACCTTTTGTTCTAAGCTAGGTCCCAGTGTAGTGACCCTAAAATCCTTATTGTCCTTGAATTCACTTCTATCACCATCAGTTATGATATTAAGATCAGTTTTACTAACACCGTCTTCTATGAGACTCCGCAAACCGTCTACTTCTTTGGTTCTCTCGCCAGTATACGTATAACTTAGTTGATTAACTTCCATATTATCAGTTGGTTGTGTTGTAAGTCTTTGCGGGCGTTTATCTTCGATATGTTTATCGCTTACATTACTCTTAATAACTCTATTGGACGGGGGTATTTCTAGTTCAGCTGAGAAGGAGACGTCTTTTTGGTAGAGAACATCTTCTTCTGTTTCTGGTGACAGCTCTGTCGCTTTTGTAGCGTTTAATTCTGAAACAATTAAGTCATCGTTAAAAAATTAAATCAGTTTGTCATTTTGTTTGATAAGTGGCTTCAACCTTAATGTAAGGTTTGTATTTTTAAACCACATAACGCAAGCCTTTGAAATTGAGGAATACAATATGAAAGTGAGGAACACACTTAAACTTTAATAAGCCGCCATTTTTTGTAATCTTAAACACATAAATGTAAAGAAAACGTAAAAACATAATTTCCAATAATTTATAAAGTAGTAAACAATATTCCGGTTAATATCGAGGCGAGGCCATGTTTTGATGCTCTGTTTCGCCATATTTAATGAATATGACTTCATTTAACATTTCCACTTTCTAATACGTATGACTATTTTCAATTTCGTTTTATACAAGTTTCTTGACAGTGAATGGGAATGAGTAGTATAAATATAATTGTCGATGATTTAATTAAATTCAAGTTCATGTGATCACAGGTTAATAGTATAGAACATTATCCTCTATAATCTTATCTACCTTATCTAAGTGTACGGCATATGATAAAAAAGACAAATATAGTGTTAAGTATTATTTATGATATGATTTTATTCTTGTTTTCTGAAGTGCAGTTGAGCATCTTGTTCAATCAACATACCTATGCAGCCGTACCCATCGACGTGGAGCACGAAGCCAGGCCCACAGCCGCACTCATAGGTGCCATCGTGGAGCTCTCTGCACAGTTGTTCACAAGGGCTGCCCTCGCCGCATCGACCTTTAACAATCAAACAATTATCGTCTTTATGTTTTTCATTATAACTATTCATTATAACTAGCATTACGTTTTTATTATAAAACAGTAAAGTGGTAAGCTCTATCTGGTAAGTATGACCACGTTTGACTTCAAATTAGTAATTGATCAATTATTCTATTGATCCAATTCTATTGATCAGTGTTCCTGATTCCTGTAAATTCTTTCACCGCCGTTGGTTACTGGTTGGTAAAAAATAGTATCGATTGAAAATTCAAGATGTCAAATCTTATTTTATGCAACTAAATATGGCACTAAATCAAAGCATAAAATGACATTTAATTCTGAATTTCCAAATTGATTAGCATTGGGGGTTGTGACAAGTTTGCAACTACTCATAAAAAAGACACAAGAATAGCAAAGGGTCAGGAATCTCACTATGGCTATATACGTAAGATTCATAGATACAACACAGTTTGCTGATCGTAGAATGAGCATGCTTAGCAACAGTAACTCACGCGAAGTCATCAAAACAAACATAATTCTCCGAAACCCTATGTCTCTCACACGTTACGGCGAGTCTTTACAATAGGCGCCATAAATTTGTCTCGAGCGCCAATTTTTATTCGTTGGGTCAGTCTGTACAGCTAGTTTATCGAAAAACAAGTAGGCCTAGGCTATAACTCACACGTGAAAAAAGCTAAACGCGCATGGCAAAAACCTGACCCGCACAGTGTATGATGAATGAGCCGGTTTGGCAATGATATATAGGTGACTACATCGCGTGTAACAAAGCCCCGAATTTGAATATTTCCTGCAAGCGAAGCAATGGAGTTGTGCGGAAAATAATGGTATTGGTAAACTATAGGAGAGCTTTCAGTAGTTTGTTTAGGATTTGGTTAGATGTTTCGAACTGTTTATTATTAGTGTTGTTGTCATAAGCTGGAAACTCATATCCACCTTCATTTTGGCATACCACCAAAAGTCTTGTCAAAGCGCCTGCGTCGCAAGTTATTATCCCGCTAACTTCGTTTCATAAAACTAACACATCTCATATTTTATACTTATACGGGCTTGACTCATTTTGTAATGTCTCCCTAATTTACTGCATAAGAGCTTACTTAAAACTTTCTTGAGTAAGTGCATTAGACTGTAAATATAATGACACTTAAGTGCAGTACTAACAAAGTTAATGTACGTAGATGCAAAGTTCGGCTAGTGAGTGGTTTTTTAAAATATTTTCTTTGAGTATATGAGTATTAGTATTAGCCTCATTGCAATTGTAATTTTTTAACGAATTCAAAACAGGAGGAGGTTATCAATTTGATGCGTATGTTTTATTTTTTACTTAAACGGTTGAAAGTATGGTTATCTCGATTTTTATCACGTTACATAATGTTTAACCAAAACACTTGAACTTTTTAATCAAAATAATTATGTACCATTTACAATTTATGCACTATTTTTCCGCAAATATTTAATTTTACGAACAATTAATTGACGTCTATTCATATGGCCAAATAATCTTTCTCTTTTTAACCGACTTCAAGAAAGGAGGTTCTCAATTCGTCGCGCATGTTTTTTTGTGTGTATGTTACGCGATTACTCCGCCGTGTTATGTTGTTTTGTGGCCGAATTGGGGCCGAATTTTTTCGAATTTTCGATCGAGTAAAGTCACAAGGTGGTCCAATTGTCACCAAAATTAAAATCTGATGATGGGCAGGATTCAATTGTTTTGACAAATTCACATTTATGATATACTCGTAGATGCACACTGTTCCTCATTATTCTAACTTAATCTTAACTTACCTAATCTAATCCACGATAGTCTTGTTACTATATATTTGAATTTTGGGGTTAAAACCATCAAGACCTCCAGAATTGGGCCAATTCTTTGTTGTATAATGGATACCTATCCATTGGTTATTGCGCTAACAGGTCAATATTTAGATTTAATGGGCCTGCCACACACTCGGCGAGTGGTATGGGAAATAGCGAGGAAAGGGGACAGAGACGTAGACGTACAACATTACTCGTCATGCCGCACGTCATGCTGCTCGCCATGCCCATCACTCCCTATTTTGTCCGTTTTTGGACGCGAGTCAAATGACCGGCAATATGAGCGCAAGTGTCTGGTCATTTAATTGCGCGAACACAGTCCGCATCGAGCGCTAACGTACTTAAAAATTAAATGACGGGGATTATGCAACAGATTTTTAAACCCTCTTATGTTATTACTTGTACAGCTTGTACTTCATCGTTCTATTGCGATTAATATATGTCATCCAGCCATCTCCGTTGGTGTGGATGACGACGTCGATTTATATTCCTTTGTATAACATTGACATGATTGTTTAGACGTTTATTGTAAAGCGAACACTGAAAAAATATTATTTTAGCAGAGTACCTTTTTGGCTCGGTTACAATCACATCGGTAAATTTTAACTAAGACTTAACTAAAAATATCTAAGTAAACTTGGTATAAAGCAGACCTGTGTGTATTGCTAAATATTCTTGTCTAATAACAAATAAAACATTAATTATTAACAAATACCTTAATTGGTAAATTTTAACACTTTCAAACATGATCCAAAACTATTAAGTGATTTTGTCAACACTTAATAAGTATGCTGTTGTTTTTAAACAAGTTATTTCAATTGGTTGATTTTTACAAACATTTTTATTTAATAATAGATGAGTAGAACTTATTTGATTCCAACCTAATTGTTTATTGATTTTAATCGAGTAATTTTTGGTTGATTTTAAGACATCAACTGATCTATTGATATATAAGATGAATTCATTAATTCGAGTCATGTTACTTATTTCCTTTTAAATGAGTAAATATAATCGGTTAGTAATAGCAAACTACATTATTGCTAAACTATGTAACAATCGAGTTACCTAATTGGGAATAACCTTTAGAGGAATCAAAAAGAGGAATAACCGTTCTGCTCAGCTAAAACAACAACACAACCACGGTAAATCGATCTCGCACCCACTCATAACCAGATACTCACTCGCGCTAGTCACTAGTGTTTTGTGAAAGAAGATCTGTAAACATCAACATATCTGAGTCATCGCTGCATTACACGAAAGTAGAACATCGTGCCGTCATAAAATTCCTCGTAAAAAAGGGGAAAACGGCAAAGGCGATTTTTGAAGAAAAGTCTGCAGTTTATCCAGAATCTGGACCATCATCCTGCCACAGTCAAACGTTGGACAAGTTGAACCGGAGGTTGTACTGGAGGACCGTCGAATAAAAATGTGGCAGATAGCAGAAGAGTTGGGCATCAGTAACCCTTTGCACATGAATAAAATTAGAGCACGTTGGGTTCCAAAAATGCTCACGCCACTCGATAAACAGCATCGAGTTGAAACTTCTATGGAGTTTATCGACTTGTGCAATGACTTGTGGATGAAACGTGGATTCGACAATGTGATCCAGAATCTAAACAAGGGAGAGAAGCCGCCAAAGAAGTTTAAGGTCGAAAAGTCGACTTCGAAACTCACGGCTACTATTTTTTGGGATTCGGAAGGAATTTTCCTCATTAACTATTTACCAAAAAAAAAACTACAATGAACGCCGCGTATTATGCAGCACTTATAAAAAAGTACGCAATCTTATTGTGGAAAAAAGAAGAGGGAAAATTAGCAAAGAAATTCTGTTTTTGCAAGACAATGCGCCAGTCCATACGGCGCGAATTGCGAGGCAAGCCCTTCGAGAAACTGGCTTTGATGAAGTGAATCACCAATCCTACAGTCCAGGCCTAACTCCCAGCGACTTTTTTCCCTTAAAAAATTTGAAAAAAGACCTTCGGGGAAGAAAATTTGGGGATGATGAAGAAATTAAAGCTGTCGTGAACGAGCATTTTGACTTCAATGATTCATCTTATTTTTTTAGTGGGATACAAGCAAATTGGCTGAGAAAACCGAGTAGCTTTGCAGCAGTTACCGAGTGAACTGGTTGTAGCAATCCAATAAATTGTATGAAAAAAACCGAGTAACTTTGCAGCAGTTACCTAGTGAACCGTTATTAGTAACTCAATAAATTGGCTGAGAAAACCGAGTAACTATGCAGCCGTTACCGAGTGAACCGGTTGTAGCAACCCAATAAATTGTTTGAGAAAACCGAGTAACTTTGCAGCTGTTACCGAGTGAACCGGTTGTAGTAGCCTAATAAGTTGTTTGAGAAAACTGAGTAACTTTGCAGCAGTTACCGAGTTAACCGGTTGTAGTAACCTAGTAAAATTGCTAAATGCAGTCGATTTTACTTTGTTGTTACTAATGAATGTTACTATGTTATCAATAAAGAAGTGTTTTTAACAAATTGTAACGGTTAATACTTATCAAGTAATGATAACAAAGTTGACATATTTGATTTTAACTACAAACTTTGCAGGCGTTATATTGACAAACATGCTGGGTTATTTTCAACAGTATTTTATTTATTTTTAACCCTTACGTTTTTTCCGTGAAGGCAAATAACCAAGTGCGGAGCGTCGCGATTAATTACGCGAGCAGAGCAGTATGTGGGCAGAGAGGGCAACATCGCGGCAGTGCTAGGAGCAAAGTCATAAGTAGCGTAAGCCGGGGTGGCAGGCCTATAAGATCTACTTAAATTTTTAGTGTCACCTATTTTTTGAGGCGTTCTATTCAATGCCTTTAAATGTATGTATGAATGCTCGACATCATCCCCTGCCATTATCAATTTGTTTTTTTTTCTGTGGTGTAGTTAATGAATCAGGCAATCGCTCTCCGCGTCCGCTAGAGTATATAACCCCAAGCAGCCTGTCAGCTAGCAGTGTTATATTGTCGGCAATTAGTCCGCGTCTGACTTAATGGCGTGGCTACCCGATACATCGCATATTTTACGTCTACCGTCAGTTTTTACGCCTCGAATATCTTAGTACCAATAAATTTGCACCGATATTATAAAGCGTAGTAGCTTTGTTTTTTTGTTTCATTTAAGTCTAAACTGTCAAACAGACTTTAATGGAATCTGACAGGGTGATTCATGATTTGGATTTACGGCAGGACAAACTTTGGTCCGGAACAAAAACAAAAGGTAATATGAAGGCTGATTATTATTACAAGCTTTTATTTACTTTCACCTGTCCCGTGTCACAGAATATATAATAGTACTTAAGGGCCCAGTCTTGCAATAATCTTGTTTTTTTCGTTACGGAATTTCTTGATTAGGCCGCCGCGCTCAAAGCTATGCAATAGCTTAAAAAAAGTATATATTTTATTAGTTATTAAAAATGCAATGAAGGAAATCCTTTTTACGTTAATTTAGAGTGTAGGACTTGAAGTTTCCATAACAAACTTTACTATTTACTTAAATACTATTTTTAATGTCTTTTTAAGGCTTTAAACATATTTTCATACCACCTGCTCGACAATGTACAATTATAACCCTCTTAACTTCAACGTAAAGCAAGACATTATATCCCCGGGGATATAATGTTGTATGAAACTCCCAAGGGATTAAAGTGTTTTCAATTTGGAACATAAAATTTGTATGAAAATTTTGCGTAGATGCTAGCTTAGGAAGGCAAAGGTTCTACGCCCATACAGCAGTAGCGTACCTACATCCACTAGAGACAAATAGACATTCTACTTGTGTAAATAATGTTTTTATAAAATCTAAATACATAATTTCTTTACCAAAATTATAAAATATTTACCTACATAATAGTGCAAACTAAAATAAACAATAACCCTTCACTTTATTTTTTATTAATTAAAATACGTTTTATGCTAAAAGCGCCATTTTTGACGGCCACCATAAGCTATCGAATAACAAACGAATAAAAAGCAAAGTAAAGCAAGAACACTAACGAGCTAAAAGCTTTCATTTGGAAAAATTACGCGGCATATTTAAAAATAAACAATGTTTCTACAATTTGTTCCATAATGTGCAGTAACTATATTCCGTTGTATATTGTTTACATCGCTAAAATTTTGCCGCCAACGCCATTATGAACCTATTTCAAAATTGGAATGTCTTGTTGCTTACGTTAAGTGCTTTGTGAAATGTGCTTTGTGGCATATATACAGTCCTTTTAGAAGTCTATTCAGTGTATTATTGATATAGTGATAAAACGTAAGTAAAAGTCCAGGTGCTTCAGCTTTTTTTTATTTGGGGTCAATAGGCTGTCGACTATTTGAGATTTATTTCGACAGTTGTGTCTAATAAGTAATTGGTGTTCTAAAAGTAAATACGAGTATATCACGAAGTTGAGTCACAAAAGAAAATTTGATAACATTTTATTGTTAACAAATTATCATTCGTCCTGCGTGCTACTTAAGGTCATTGACAGGGTCCAGCAGCTGATCGTATCGTATTGTAAATCGGTGGGTAGACTAAGTTCATACTTATTATACATATTATAATTAATATGTTTTAAGTTTTTATAATGTTTCAAGCTTTACTTAAGATAAAACTATTGCGTGAAGTGTTTGTGCTTGAGAATAACAAATCTTTTTTTTATGGTTTTCATGATAATGTGACAATTTTAACCATAGTTATAGTGATAATGATAATATGACAGTGTTTATGATGAAAATTACCACATAAGTAATTGGTTATAAAGCCCTATATTTATTGTCTCGCAGATAGTATGAAAAGTAGAGTATTCACCTCTGGAATAAAGCAGTGTCTTCGTCTTAGGCGACTTGATCCCCTCGCTTCACTTAGGACTCTACATAACTCCCTCGCTTCGCTCAGGAGTTAAATTTTAACTCCCTCGCTACGCTCAGGAGTTAACTCTAGAGTCCCTCGTTACGCTCGGGGTTCAATATGGCGCCCGTAACGTTCGACACTGCTTTAATCCCTTGGTGCATAATCTACTATTACATTCCACGCGTTTAAGTACATATTCATGCACTCGTCACGTAAAAAATATGATCAAAACATGAAATATATTCAGCATACATTTATTCACAAATCTTCAACAATGATATTTACTGGTTACTTTTTTTCGAAATGTTTTAGTTTCCTTGTTTAAGGTGGTTTAAATAGTTGAAATTTTATAAATTTCACCACTTTTAAAATATCACTTTTTCTCACACTTTAGCGTAATCAAACTTTAACCACTTAAAAACGAGCTATTATTGAAGCAAATAATAAAAAACTGTATTTATAAAATCATTATAGGTAAATTTTATACACTCAAAACTTATCGACAGTTTACGCGTCGAAATTTCGCCCAGTTCTGCTACGATTTCGCAGCGTAAACTCCCGATAAGTTTTCATTGGCATTCAGTTTTGCTGCGAATCTCACAGGAGCCACATGTATTATAGGTGACTGTTACCACTTACCATCAGGTGGGCAGTTTGCTTGTTTGCCAACTTAATTGCAATAAAAAAATGCCTATTATTTATCTCAAAGTATTCTATTATTTTTTCAGTTTGACACTTGCAATTAGAAAACAGATTTCCTTATTTGTAAGTATATTAATTGTCTTCAGATCCATATAACTAAAGCTTCAGATGTATCCTTTCATTTATAGGGGAAAAAAATTATTCGCACTCGCCAGAAATGAGTTGACGTGGTATTTGGTAGGTATGTGTTGACAGTTATACCGGCACTGAATACGTATGGTTTTAAATTCACTTTAATTTTGTGAGCATATCATGCCGACATAATAAATTGACTCATGGACATATTTTTTAAAAATTGTTGAGCTTAAGCTATTATAATATTGCGTTAATTCGAGGAGCTTGATGGCGCGTGCGCTCAGCGAACGATTGCTAAGATTAAGCAACGTTCGCTGTGGTCAGTCCTAGGGATGGGTGACCAAAATAAGAAACATCTCAAGCTCCTCCGTGCTTCGGAAGGCACGTTAAACAGTGGGTCCTGCGCCTAATCTTAATCTAAGGCACAGAGAATGCATTATTGCGTTTGCGCAGTCACTTGTGCACTATAATATCTCCTGCGCAGATGGCTAGTCTCTGTGGAAATTGGCCGCCGTGGCCGAATATCGGATAAGAGGACATTTAATACGTGAACAACTTCTGCCTTTTTAGGTTCTTTATAATGCGGCAGGCGAAGGCGGGCATTCGCACAAGCGATGCCCGTCTAATGACCCTGCCGTGGAGGCCTGCGTGCACGGTTGGCCCCGTGCACGCCGCCGTAAGGCCCTCCATCTGGGGATTGCCCTGGTATTCTCGGGCAATCCCCCCTTGGCGATAGCCCGACCGGTAGGTCGGGCTTGCCCGGGCGCGTGGGTAGTGGAGTCGCAGTGTGGACCTTACCTAGCGCGCCCATAAGGGCAGGGAAAACACCGGGGGATTGTAGTAGATAGGCCTGGCATTCTGCCGGGTGTCTAGCCAGCGGCGGGTACGGTGCGGTTACGCATTTCCCACCGAGAAAAAAAGTTTCTTTATAATGCCCACTTTTAGTTTTTTTTTCTCTTTATTCAGGATAAGTAAGTAGTTTCTACACATAAGGTCAATTACAGTCATCCACAATGTAAATTAATCATTGAACAGTAAAGATAATAAATATATGTAACATCGATGAGAACAAATGAAGCTATGAATATTTCCCTTCTCTCCTAACAATAGGAATTATAAATATTTCTACTAATGAATTACAACCTTCGTTCATATAGGATTGAATCATAAGTTGATAGTAGAGATTGATATTATAATTATATGAATAAACTACATTTTAAAATTAAAATGCTTATTAAAAACCTTAACAAATATCCGTAAATCAGAAATTGTAATATCGTTAAGAACTTGTTTCGGCTTATCGCGCATTAAGACAAATTCATTCACTCTAATACTCAAAAAATGTGGGTATAGGTATTAAGACAGGTTTATAAAAATTGAAATAAAAAATAGTCTACCCCTAGAGAACCGCCGCAAATTCAAAGCGTAGACATCTACCTAACCTACCCCTAATAAACGCGGACTCACCAAAGTTGATGCACACATCATCAGCAACTCATTTACCACGCTCCACAGCGGCCATTACCTTGCCAAATTGAATGAATAATTAAATCTCGCTATTGACGCGTAGTCGGACGAGCTAGCAAATTGTGTTCAGAGTTTCGTCTAATTGAATTCATGGGGCTGTCACTCATCTAGGCTGGCTTAGGAATAATTCCGCACCCGAGGGATTATTTGGATTTGTTCAGTAGATTTTTTGGTGGGATTGGGACTCAAAGACTCAAAACTGGGAAGAATTATTAACTATTAATTTCCTTATACAGTAATGAGTAATTTGCCTATTTATTCACAAACAAACATTCATCCATCAGAAATCACACACTTTTTTACAATCTTTCATTTAACTTGCACTGTATATACGAGTATGTATGTTCGGGGTGTCCCATTAAGCTGAAATTTAGATACACCTTTAGTTCTGATGATAATACAATAACGCATAATTAGTATCGTTGTTAATCCAAAATGGCCGCTGCAAAAAAATGGCAGATAACATATTTTTATCCAACCCCCGCAATAAGGGTATCAAATGGAAAAGCTTAACTTGCAGAATACAATACTTTATGAAAATAATTACAAATCCAAGACGGCCGTGGTTTTCCCAAGGGACGAGATAACATAATCCCAAAAGGGGGCCTTAGCCATTCCCTCTCACCAGTTAGTCCGCAACATTTGGGATCTCATCTCATTGACACAACATCATGCTTAGCCCCACATCCGACATCGTAGTTATATGCAACTTTGCTGTAGAACACGAGTAAAATAGCTGAATGTGGTCTACAAGGTCATACAAAGGTGGTACAATTTGAATTTGAATTTTGTAGTTCGTATAAAATTCAAAATCATAAAATCTTTATTGACGTAAAAACAAAACAAAATTGTAATTAGAAGGAAAAGGTACATTACTGCCGCGGTCTGCAAGTGCACCACCAAGTGAAAAGGAGCCGAGGCACGCATCACCGAGTCCGGTAATGCTCAATGAGGATCAACGCGGTTTTTATTTTTGAATGTAGAATTATAGTGCTTTTTCCAAACATGCGGGTGAATAAAAACAATATAATAAAAAATTGAATATATTATTCAAAGTGTATTTGGTTTTACTTTCGTAGCCAAACGAGCTAAGAAAACTTTTCAGGTACATACCTAACGGTTTGGATTTCCTTTCATTTTTCCATTTAATAAAATTCCCATACGTATTCCACTAGGTATCTCTTCCTCGATTTCGGTGGTAAATTGCATTCAATAATAACTTTTGCCGCTTCTTGAATTTCGGGCTGTGTCAAAATATCATCACTCACACCCAGTTGAAAGGCAGTTCAGCGATAACATTAACTAACAAGCTGTTAAATCTAATGCTAACTATGAATTGAGTTGCTGAAAGCTAAATCAACTTATCACTGTGTTAGTTGACACAGCTGTCAAATTTATTTCAAAATTATTAAGGAAAGACCCATTTTGGGACCCAATACATGTGAATAAAACAAAATATATGATTTCAGAAATGTGACCGTGTCTAAAAATATTTCTCGCGAGAAATCAAATTAATAAAGATAAGTAAATTTTGACTAACCAACGTTTCGGAAACTCAAATTGATTTGACACTGCTGTTAAGAGGAGGTTAGTTGAACAATATTTTGATCAGCCTTTCAGAAACTGGGGGTCAATGAACACATTTTATACAATTAAATACAAAAAATGAACAACAATAGTCAATAAGACAAATAATTAATTCTTTTAACTTTTCTTCTTAATTCATGTAACGAAGCATTCTTTTGTCGTGCCCGTTCAAAATTTAATAATTCTTAAGGAATCATGTACGATTTTAAATAAGTTCGATCCATTCTTAAATAACATTCCAGGCCGCTCCGGCACGCCAGATAAGAAATTGCCGCTATGAAAAGATAAGAAATACAATTGGTATGCTTACATACACTTAGAATTTTTACAAAATATATAAACATATGCAATAAATTATGTTGTTACGAAACATGACACATACTTATATCTCGTGAGATCACTTAAACAATCACTCACTTTGTAATAAGCTATGCTCATGTCATGAGTCTTTTTGACTTGAACTTTAAATTTATGAAATGGAAAATCGTTTACACTTTGTGGAAGCTTATCATAAACAGCTGCACACTTCCACAAAAAGTCTCTGGTTTTATGGAACCTGTACATTGGAACGGCATGTTTATGTCATTTCTTTTATTTAAATTATGAATATTGCTAATATTATCGAATGAATATGAACCGCAGAACCCCATAACAATAATTAATATGGTACTATAATACTGTAAAAATAACTGAAATTAAATAATTGTGTAAAAAATTATTTGAACATTAGTTAAAGCCCAATATAATCTAAGTTTAAGCAAAACTAGCAAAACTAAGTTTCTTAGCCAAGGTTTCAATATGTGGGTCTCATTGTGACCATGTATCTTATGTTGATTTGAAAGACTCCCTAAGACTTTTGTGCTATTAATTACGTCAACTACATCCATATTCATATGTAGGTGGGTATCAACCTGTATTACAATTGGTAAAGAGAATTTAGTGCATTCATTCTTCAGTTCAATCAATTTAATTCATAATAATATTTCTAATTCAGTAATAAATTATTAGTTTTGAACCAGAGTGGGACTTTAGAACGGGGCAAATGATGCAATTTAATGTAATAAGGCAAATCATTAACATAAATTAAAAAGAGTAAAGGACCCAATATTGATCCTTGGGGCACCCTTATAAAGTAGGTGCGCTAGCAGACATAAAGGTTTATTGGCGACAATTTCTGTAATCTGACGAATATGGATTAATAACACGTTTTAATTCCAGTTTTAAAACATGTATTTAATCTTTGCTTATCAGTGACTTATAGATGCAGTGTCACTAATTATAGACCAATTTCCGTTTTACCTATTTTATCTAAAATCTTAGAATTTTTTTTAAACAGAAGGCTTATAAAATACCTCGACTCTAAGAATCTTCTAGCTCAAAATCAGTATGGATTCAGAGCAGGTAAATCAACATAGGATGCTGTTCTTGATCTAACTGGTACTATAGCTAATAATCTCAATCTTAATCTAAATTCTTTGTGCATCTTTCTTGACCTTTCTAAGGCATTTGACACTGTATCTATTCCACTTCTACTTTCTAAGCTGCATAGAATCGGTGTTCGTAGCATTGCATTATGTTTGCAAGCTACCTTAGTGATCGAACACAGTGTGTCACCATTTGCAACATCACTAGTCATGATGAATCTATTACTTATGGCGTACCACAGGGCAGTGTACTTGGGCCAACACTGTTCCTCATATATATCAATGACCTATGTCGTCTAAAACTGACAAACTGTAAAATGTAAGTATGCCGATGACACTGCGATTGTTGCCTGTGGTCAGAGTTGGAGAGATGCTCATTTTTGTGCTGAATCTGCCTTGAAATCAATTATGACGTGGTTATCTAATAATCTCCTTACTCTAAATCTAAATAAAACACATTTTATTACTTTCGCTCCAAGAGTCTCATTGCAACCAGATTCTTCTTTCACCATTACCGCTCACACATGTAATATAGCACGAAACAGCGCATGCTCCTGTACATCTTTAACACGTGCGCATAGCATCAAATACTTGGGTGTTATGGTTGATAGCGCACTGTCTTAGTGTGAGCATATTGGGATTATCACTGCACGTATCAGAAAACTTATTTTTATTTTTAGCAGGTTAAGATCTGGTGCCGATTCATCTACTCTTAGGACCGTTTACTTTGCTCTGGCTCAATCTATATTAATATACTGCATCACTGTTTGGGGTGCCGCTGGAAAGACTAAGCTATTACAACTAGAAAGAGCGCAGAGGGCGATCTTGAAAGTAATACCTTGCAGGCCTATTAGATATCCCACCAAACTAATATATGAGTGTTGGAAATTTTTTTCCGTTCGAAAATTATTCATATTAAAGATTATACTCCGAAAACATATGTCCCTTCCGTATGACCCTACTTAACATCAAAATAAGCGGATTCGGTACTATGTTTGTCGGACTACTGGATATAGAATAGCGCTAGTGAGGCAACATTATGATTTTATTGCACCTTTCTTATATAATAGAATTAACAAAGCACTAAATATATATTCCTTACCTATATATAAATGTAAAAATGTTATAAGTAAATGGCTTCTTAGCCTTGATTATGATCAGGTTGAAGCATTTATTAAATAAAATATATAAATATTAGAAATAAATAATATTTAATCCATTGCTTACACAGAAACACTTACACACTCCCACGCACACAACACAAACACACACACACACACTCTCCCACAAACACATACACACTCATACACACACACACACACACACCCACACACACACTTGTTGTTTATTTCTTTTAAATTGTACGTTTTTCAGTTATTTTAGTTAATGTTTATGTATGTTTGTTGCAATAATATTATTATATTAATAAATTGTGAAACGCAAGTGTCCTGTTTGAGGTGGGCGCTAATATCTGCGACACAGTCTCTTGACTAATGCAGGTATAAACGTATATTTGTAAATGTTTGATTTGTTGTGTTTCAAATAAATTTATTATTAAAATTAAAAAAAAATAAAACATTCATGACTTACGCAGTCAAACGCTTTGGAGAGGTCACAAAACTGCTTGCCTTTAAGAATGTGTTTGAGAAGCGTAGTTCCAGCGTCAGTATTGGATTTACCTTTAGTGAAGGCAAACAATTTAATCATAATGGTAACTTATTTGTTGATAACTGAGTTAATCTAGTTATAAATGACAAATACATAAAAGTTAGATGGAGAAATACATTGCTAAAGCTCTTTTCATTCGACACTTGTCTAGATAACGTATTTACGTGCAAAGCACATAGGAAGCAATTTGGTCAGTGGCGCTCCCCAATCGAAACTCAATTGGCTTGAAAGCGGACACGAATCCAGCTCGAAATTAAGTGCTCTTTTATACTTAAGTGCTATTAACTTTTACGTCTTAGTTAGGGTCTTATCGATAATACGTATCAAATAGGTTCTCTGTTAAATATGATCTATTTATACCTAGTTTAGGTATTTATTTTGCAAATACACTCAACAAAATAAATATTGCTACAACAAATAACGTAAAATGATTTTTAATCAAGCAAAAACTTATATTTTAAAAAATATTTTACAAAAAAATAAAAAACATCAATCTTGAAAAACACCAAAAAGTAAAAAAATAATATAAGACCCACGTCTTCACATTTTGCTTTTTAATTCGGTGCCAATTTAGTTTTATATCATAGTTATATGCCGTAAAATATCGTTTATTCAATTAAATGAATTTGCTTAATCAAAATTTGAAATAAATTAATTTTCACTTTTAACTTTGAAATCTCGAGACAAATTTTAAATGTAAAGGACTCAATGAATTTATAAAGCCATATTCTAAGTAATTTTAGCCGAAGTAGTTAAATAATAGCAGAAATTGTGAGAAGAGCTCCCGCGATAGAAATGAACATTCTAGAAATAAATGAACAACTTTATAGTAAGCCAGACGATAATCCTCAAAACTTTGACGAATCCAGAGCATTTAAGTGCTCTCCCGCCCTCACAAAACTCTAAATCTACGATTAATATTAAGTAGATGTCGTATTGGTACGCAAGACTCATCTTGAATTATGTTAAGAGCAAATTACCAAAGTGCAAAGTCCAATAAGCCTGAATTATAACATTATTCTATATTCTGATTAGCTTTATACGCAAATCTGTATTTATAAAACGCTTTGGTGAGTGACTGGCTGAATTAACAACGTGGAGTCCAAACTACTGGAGCTATATTTTTTTTACACAACTAAGTTGGCAAACAAGAATACTGCCCACCTGATGGTAAGTGGTAACAGTCATAGTACATGTGGTTCTTGTAAGATTCGCAGCAAATCTGCCACCCCCACAAGAATCGTGTACGTTGACAACTAATTACGTAAGATCTGACGCCACCTAGGTACCCAGTAATTTCACTGCCATATCTTACCCTTCAAACTGGAACACAGCAATGCAAGCATTGCTGCTTTAGGGCAGAAATAGGTAAGACGGAGATACCCAAGCAGGTAAACCTGGTACAGAGTCTCCCTAAACGACTTAAAGCATGAAAGCAAGCTGGAAGCATGAAATTCTTCACTGGAGTTTATTGGCTTATGTGGGCACCCACTAAGGAAGGATTATTCAAAATTCCCACAGGAGGCTAAGAAGTCCCCATCCCAAATGTATGTATAAGCGAAACGTATTTTGTGGGCACAGCCAGTAAATTTGTTAAAGTTTGATAAAGATAAAAGTATTGTAACAAATTAGATATTATCCATGTGAGGATTTTCCCTAGGATGCCGTCAAAGCCGACTAAGTTACTATCAGGGATTACACCTCTGCGGGCATTGACGTATATTATACGTCGTATATTATACGTTAATATACGTCAATGTCTGCGGGTGACGACATAGATGAATAGATATCTTTATTTGGTCTACAGACACATATACATAATAATTGTGTGTCTCTAGTGTCTAACAAATAAAAAAAAAACAATAATAAGAAACTACTAAACAAAGTGATGACAGTAATCTCAGATCTGTACGCCACACAAAAATAAATATTAAGATAGAAAGCTCGAATAAAAATCTTCCCCCAACCCGTCTGGTTAGGGTGGCGTAGTAGAGTAGGCTAATACCTCGTCATCGAAGGAGTGACCAGCAGTGGGACATTTACGGATTGAGATGGTGGTAGTGGTAATATCTCTAACTGTGGAGAACCGTAAATGAAGTCCCCAACAATATTGTGAGGGATGTTAGGAAAACATTCCAATGAAAATATTCTTATTTTGAGAACAGATTTCACCATTATGTTCTCGCAGAATTCCTGAGAATTATTCAGTTTTCAACAATATCCACTCCTACACAATTTCGAGCAAGCGTTTTAAAATAAAATGTTGAAACGTTCTGCAACTTCACTTAGGACGCATTTAACTGCATTTGCCAGTCCTGGGCTATCTCAGTGCTTTTAGAGATAAAATACACGATTCACTATGGCTAAAGCGGAAACTGGGACGTGTGGAATTTTCGTTGCACATAAGTTCACAATTTCACCAACTACAAAGTGGAATGTTTGAAATGGGAATATGCAATGAAATGAAACAATACGCAAGTCTAACAATGGAAACAAATGAAAAATTATAAGTTACTAGCTATGCCCGCGAACTACGTTTCGCCATAATAATTGTAAAAAAATCCGGAGAGGGTCACTCTTATCACCTAGGGGTGTAAAAAATAGCCTCCGACCTATTTTCAGACCTACCACACAAATATATACAAAAAAATGGTTTTATATGAGGTAACACGATTTCTTCTTCCATTCGACTCTATCGCACATCATCTCAGTTGCTACATTCTTTGCATATCCTTTTTGTTTGTGTTTGAGGAGCTTGGTGGCGCATTGGCGCTTGCGCTCAGCTAACGATTGCTAAGGTTAAGCAACGTTCGCTGTGGTCAGTCCTAGGATGGGTGACCAAAATAAGAAACAGCTCAAGCTCCTCCGTGCTTCGGAAGGCACGTTAAACAGTGGGTCCTGCATCTGATCTCGCCCCGGTCGTGTCGGTTAACCGTCCCATCGAACTAGGCGAGTGAAGGAACAGAGAGTGCACTTGCGTTTGCGCAGTCACTTGTGCACTATAATATCTCCTGCGCAGATGGCTAGTCTCTGTGGAGTTTGGCCGCCGTGACCGAATATCGGTTAGGAGGACATTATCCTTTTTGTTTATTCGGCTAAGAAGAGGCCTAATTCCGCTAATCTTAACGTTGTTATCGTGTCTTGCTTGATAGCGTTTCAATTAAACTGATTTTGACGGTTTTATACGCTTTTCCTGGTGCTATGAAAATAGTACTACAATTTTTTGATACCTACGTCAATAGTGACAAAAAAACTGTCTCAGAAAGCGAAGCTATTGAAGCGTTATTGACACGCCATAATGCGTTAAAGCTAGTAGAATAAGGCCCCTGATGTTAAGTGGGATACAATCGCCTATAGTTTCTATACTAATATTATAGGCGGCGCTGTGGCCTCGGCACTGGACTGTGCCCCGAGTAGAATCGGGAGGCCTGCGATCAATACTGCCATGTACCCAAGTGTTTTTCATTTCACGAATTTCCTATGTACATTTGTCTGACGCACCTACGGTGAAGGAAAACATAATGAGGAAACCTGCATATACTGCGAAGTAATTCAATCAAAGGCGTATGTGAAGTCAACCAATCCGCACTGGGCCAGCGTGGTTTGACTAAGGCCTAATCGCCCTTCCGTAACTGGTTAGGGTAGGCTCGTGCCCCTCGATAGGGAAATATATGAGCTGTGATGATGAATATTATAAAGCTAAAGAGTTTGTTTGTTTGCTTGTTTGTTTGGTTGAACGCGCTAATCTCAGGAACTGCTGATTCAAATTTAAAAATTCTTTTTGTGTTGGATAATCCATTTATCGAGGAAGGCTATAGGCTTAGAATAATAACGCATAGAAGGATAGTCCGGTAAAGAGCGCGATGATTAAAGTGAAGCAAAAATGACATTGATGTGTGCAGTCGCTTACGCGCGAAACACGCACACTACGATAAAAACAGTATGGAGCTGCCGGCGTAGTGAGCCATTTATGGCTTACATTTAGTTGCATCAAATCGTGTGCGTCGGTTGGGTTTCTATGCGTTATTATTCTAAGGCTATAGGCTATTATAACATCACGCTACAACTAATAGGAGCTGAGCATCAATGAAAAATGAAAAATGCGCAAAAACGGAAAAAATTGTATGGCGAAACATAGTTCGCAGACACAGCTCTTATAAATAACCTTGAACTAAAAAAAAGGAACTCTCTAAATCCGCCTCGGTTCACAAATCTTTCTGAGAGTAAAATAATTGGCTTTAGGTCAAAACAAAACAATGGAACATTAAATATAGGAAATAGTGTCCACAATAAAATCAATGATTTCAAGAACACGTGAGTCAATCGCGAGGAATTCATTGAGGGTAGTGCGACCCCTCATAAATGTTAGGTGACGCTCCGCCCTCCATATCTCTCCTTTATTGCCGTTATGAGAAGACTTTATTCCCTCTCCCACTCGCCGCCCATATTTTTTAGTATCTGCTCGTATTACGGGTCATTCATTGCGGCGCTCGGTGAAATTGATTTCCTGTTTATTACTGTTCATTTTTTTATAAGTCTAAGGCGCACAATCGCCAACATTAACATGAATGCCCAACATTTATGGGTTGGCAACGTTGGCAACTACTAAACTGTAAAGATTTCTAAATTTGATTTTAATACGCATACTTTCAAACAGGAAAGTGGAAATTAGGTCTTCTTTGGTTCAACAATGTAACATGAATTAGAAGGCGAGAGGCATGTAGGCGAGATTTCAGTGGCACAATGGGGCGGTAGCACGACATGCTGAGGACTCAGGTTCAGTGCTGCCTGAGGCATTTAGTTGTAATTGTGCAATCTGCCCCCCTATACAAGACGCATTTCGATAATCGCTATCGCAATCGCTAGAAGGAAAATGTATGGGATTTGACATAAGCCCTCGCTTAGTTTTCAAGCGCAATTATCAAATCACATACATTGTCCATTTAGTGATTGCGATAACGATTACCGAAAGACATCTCTCGAGGGCCTCTGTGTCGACCCGGCGATTCAGTTTGTAATCGGTGAAGACAGCTCAAGATTTGTTTTAATTTGGCGCCATATCCTCCAGATAGATTTCGTTGGCCAATTCTAATATCCCTTAGATTTTATTTCGACATTCCGAAACAGATCAATTCAACAGATCGCTCGTGTTTATTTATAGCTCTTTAAATTTCAACTTCATCAGGAAGTGACCTAAACAAGCCTCGATTTTTGAAACGTGAAACGAAATCGCTCGATCAATTTTGAGTTGAATCATGCACATCACTTCCTCTTTACCCACTATAAGTAACCCCTCAGAGCTGGCCGATGATTAAAAATGTTTGTACGCAAACTTTTGCGGCGCATCCTCTGAGGACGGGACATAATTAAATGTGGATTAACCAGCGAACCGACTTCGGGATTATCTGACAGTCACCACAGCGATTAAAGTTGTTCGAGGCTTCGTCTCCTAATGGGCTTAGTCAATTTGAACTTCAGACGTCAAAGTTTTTGCGGGAGATTTCGCGTGTAGGTCAATGATGGTATCTATTAGAAGTTATTTATCTAGTTGAGTTCACAAGCGAATTACTTTATATTATGTACTAGTGCAACCCAAGAATGTGGTAGGTATGAAATAAAATAGTAACATCGTGTAATTTTATTGTCACTTTTTCAAAGATAAACTTTATATAAGAGATTTTTTTGGCAAACAAGCATAGGTACTGCCCACCTGGTAGTAAGTGGTATCAGGTTGCGGCAGAAAAAGGGAAGATCACAACATTCGCAATAGGTACATACCTTCCACGATTTAGTGTAGTGTGGGTAGTATAACATGCTTATTATAGCATTGTTATTCTTTAACAATTAAACAAAAAACAAAACCTTTTGTAGCATTCTATATTTGTGTTTTACCTCATAATAATACAAAGTTCTTTGCAATTACAAAATCCCAATCAGTGGTTGCAACTCAAGAACTTGGAAGGACGATTGCCCGTGATTCGAATAAGAGTAAAATATCATTCATGACTTATTGTGTTCTTCCATAAGTTGGGTACAAATTACGCGCGGCAGACCGTCGAGGGTTTGCCGCACGTATTTGTACCCAGCTTACAAATACTCATGGAATTATTACTCAAACAGGAATGAGCTCTTCAAAATATTGTTGTTCAAATTTGGACTTTATTTCTAAGTGAATAAAGACTAAACACTTGAAAGTGCAAAAGTGTGCCGAGAGAGATCGCAATAACTGTACCTTTTATCCCTTTCCCACAGTGTTGCTACTGTTGAATATTCAAAATCAAAAAAAATCAAAAAATATTTATTTGGTTTACCACATTTATAAATCCTTATAAGCTAGGGATTGGGACTACCTAGTAAGCATTAATAATGCTTGTGTCAGGCAGCCCCGCTCTTTCTTATAATTTATTTATACATTATGTGGTAGATATTAAGTTACACCTACACCATATATTACATTACATTACATTACATAACAACTAACAAAATTGGAACAGTAAAAATAAATCAATGGGTACATTACATTACAAAGTGCACTGTCCGCTACGAATGGATGTGTGCGTAGGTGAGTCTGTGATGTGTGTGTGTGTGTGTGTCTGTGATGTGTGTGTGTGTGTGTGTGCGCGCGTGAGTATGTGAGATAAGGGTATGTATGCATGGGTGAACAAGCTCGTGCATTCATGCGAGTGTGTAAAGTTTGTATGACATTATAATTATTTTATTTTATATTATATACTTACATGTAGATTTATACATATAGATAATATAGATAATATACACGGTGTCGGATGGAGCGTCGGTGGCGCAGTGGACTCGGCACTTGCCTTCCAATCGGGGGGTCGGGGTTCGAGACCCGCCATGTACCAATGTGTTTTTCGTTTCGAATTTCATATGTACATTTGTCTGACGCTCCTACGGTGAAGGAAAACATCGTGAGGCAACCTGCATACATCTGCGAAGAAATTCAATGATGTATGTGAAGTCGACCAATCCGCACTGGGCCAGCGTGGTTGACTAAGGCCTAATCACCCTAATATAGGGTAGGCTCGAGCCCCTCGGTGGGGACGTATATGGGCTGTGATGATGATGACACGGTGTCTCACAACAACCAATAAATAATCAACGCGCTATCCAAAACCAACCACTAAATCGTGCCTACCAGTAACGTCACCCAACCCAAAACCCCCACGCAAATCATAGACATGATGATGATACTATGACACACATGAGAACCCTGGGCCGGATGACATCACGTGCAAACACACTTTAATAATTAGTTCCAGACAACGCATCGACCTCCCACCGGCTACTATGAAACACCGCGTATATAGATATACATACATACACACACATAGCAAATTAAAATATAACACGCGTGTGAGATAACGAGATAACGCAAATAGTTCTGTTATAGATCTATAACCGCACCATTTGCGCTATAGTGTTTTTTTTTTTGAGGTAAATATAAGAGACATCAACGAGCCAGAATTATATTTCAAACGATTAGTTTCATACCAGGATTTAGCTTTGCTTACAAATTAACAATAATTAGTGTTATTTAATCCAACAAATTTTAGGATTTTTCCTCACAAGTGTGCTGAAAAACGTACGATATACGTACACACACAGGCTACACACACTCGACTCTTGTTAAACCATTGCCTTCAGCTTGGGCTGAAATTCCGCCTCGTGAGTTATAACCACCATAACGCACATACATCGCAATGTACTATTATAATATGCTCAAAGTCATAACTAAGTGGTTTTGTCATACATAAATTTTATTTTAAATTAAACAAGAGAGATTCGGTATTATCATAGTCTAAACCTTTTAACCATTCAGTTACTATGTCTTTACACTCATGATATGACTTAGTGCACATATTAAGCTTTCTGACCCCCTAGACAAGATGCCTTTCGATAATCGCTAACGCAATCGCTAGAAGGAAAATGTATGCGATTTGACATAAGCCCTCGTTTAGCTTTCGAGCGCAATTGTCAAATCTCATACATTATCCATTTAGCGATTGCGTTTGCGATTATCGAAAGGCATCTTGTCTAGGGGGGCTGTTTATTTTGTTGTATATGGTAGCAGATCTAGAATGATATTGTATGCTAGCAGATTTGGTCCTAGTAGCAGGGACTTTGATTATTGCATTATTTATATTATATATATTATATTATATTATATTATATATTATATTATATTTGATTATTGCATTATATTTGATTGGTGCATTTCTAAGTTTTGACTTATTTTTAATTTTATCATAATTTATAGTTTTGTGTATTTTGAGAATTAAGTAAAGAATATATAGTTTTCTTACAGTCAGTAAGTTAGATAATTTGTATAAGGCTGTAGTGGAAAATCGTAATGTTTTAAAGTACATAGTTTTAAGTAAATATCTTTGAGCACGCTCTACTTGTAGAAAACGGGTTTTAAGTGCACCTCCCCATATGGGGATACAATACGTAATCACAGACTGTACCAGAGCGACATATATCTCATTAAGAAGATTTCTGTGCAGTAAAGAATCCTTATGACTATTGGCAGGAACAACATATATATTTTATAATTTAGTAGATAAGAAACAACTATTGGTAGATGAATATTTTTTATTATTGTTTATTTTAATTACTTTTAACGCCCAAAATACCTAAATTGTTTTTTTTGTAATAATTATAATATAAAATAAATTAAATTACTATGTTAGCCTACTATTAATAATTATAACACTATGATTTTACGTCCAGGAAATATTCTAGTAGTAGTATTCAAAAAATGTTATATTGCAACAACGATTCTTTGTCAATGTCAGTAATTTTCGTTGTCATTGTAGTAGGGTGACCACATGGTATGTACCTAACCTAAATTTTGCCGCAATTTTCAACATTTTTTAATAAAAGTAATTTATATTAGTTATTTATTGCTATGCTTACACGATGCGATGTTAAGTTATTAGAAAAAAGGAATTGGCATTAACATTCTGTTTAAGATATTGGCGAAACCTCAAAAGTTTTAAATATTGTTGAAACAGTTCGACTCACACTGATGTGTTTTAATTCTTTTCTTCTTAAAATATTACTCATTCTTTTACTAGGTATGTATTTAAATATCACAGAGAGATTTTAGTGTTGACTCATTTTTGACAAGTTGACATATTTGATTATCTGTTAGGTGGCAGTGGGTTCAACATAATATACCGATTGGAAAGACCCATCTATTGAAAGACAATCATTGACATTCATTATTATTATGTTAATAAAACTTATCTTGTATTGAAAAGCAGATATAACATTTTTTTGCGCAACCCATTATGAAATAATAGAATAGAATATAATATTTCTTTGTTGTACAACACCAACCAATTTAAAGTCAACGTATAAATAATACACTTAACACTAATTGTACAAAGGGCGACCTTGTCGCTAAAAGCGATCTCTTCCTCAACAATCGCGATTATTAAGCATATTATGATTTTCAAAAGCATCTTTCAGGTTGAATGTTAATTTAAAAAAAATCCCGATTTCGTAGAATTTGTGGTCACAAACTTATGAAAGAGACAAAAGGTACAGTTATTTATCTCTCGCTCGGCACACTTTTTTAAGCAAGAGCTCATTCCTGTTTGAGTAATAATTCCATGCAAATACTACAGTCATAGTGGTCATAGTGGCATAGTGAGTTACACTATGCCACCTATATTTAACTTAGACTATGTATACCAAAGGACACGAAAAACCTCCAAAAAAAGCGTGCCAAAATTTGTGTTGGTGCTCTAAGATGGCGGAAAAAACTTGGGACGCCGCATCCAAGATTTCACACTTATTATGTTTTTCTTTAAACAATTCATTAAAAAAATCAATGAAAAACATAGAACTGTAAAATGCACTCAGAAATAATGCTCACTGACTGATATTTTAGCACAACAATAAACACGGTGCTTTGTAATGGCGGACTGAACTGGGGGGCTACCGCCTAACTCATAGCGATCACTCGCTATCGCTCTCTTGACATTAGAACAATAGCTCTAATGTCATCTGTGACATTAAAACTATTGTTCTAATGTCATGATAACGATAGCGAGTGCTCGCTTTGAGTTAGGCGGTACGGCCGCTGGACGCAAATTTATTTGAGACATATTAATACATTGCGAGTCCATTGGTGTACTTAGTCTGAGATATTTAATAGCCGCGCGCACATAGTTTGCTAATGACCGTAGTATTACCTATAATTATGTATAGCTGTAGTAGTAGGTATATTATCTGTGCCGATGACTAGGTACCTTTCCCGTCTCTAAGCGACTCCTGCGTTCCGATCCGAAGAACTGTGGTAGCAATGAGAACTCTCTGAGCGCTAACAACTGGTTGTCTGTTTCGAATGGGATATCGCGCTAACGTCGACAAATGACAGTTCCGAATAGCTGGAACGATAGTTTGCGCTCTAACGACGCTGAGGATTCCTTTGACGTTGACGTCCATTAGCTCGAAAATAAATTTTCAGCAACAGCAACTATTTTTTTGTATTTAACCACTATTAAATGGGCACATAATTCCTTATCCCTCAAAACCCGAAATAGGGAGAAGGTAATGACGTCAGGTTGGATCTGTCAACGCGCTCATGGTGATTCGAAATGACTGTTAGCACGCTGACATCGATATTATCTCCAATCGAGACGCACCTCTTGTTAGCACGCAACTGTATTATTATCTATTACCGTATTACCCAACCATCGATAGGCAAACTTTCTGCGTGCGGTAAGTACCTACATATATGTAGGTTTAACCACAGTTTAGTGGTTTAACCATGGTAATAATACAATTACGAGTATAGGTACAGTAGATCGACTACATAGAAACGGTCGAAAGATGCGCTATTACGCTATACTAGGCGCTATTACTAGGCGCCTCGATCTGGGATCGCATTCCGATCGCATCTACAAGGGCAGTCACGAATGCAATCCGCCGCAGGGAATATGCACGAGCAAAACGGAGCGCTCTGTGTGTTAGTATCGTATCTATCGTGGGCCAATGCACCAAGCGATGCCCAGCGGCCGTAGGTATAGAATTTCAAAGAGGGGCCGAGTTGACATATTGTATATACTATTACCGTGGTTTAACAGTACCTTGGAAGGCTGCCTCGAACTGCACAGGCTCCTGCGTGGGCGCGCGCGAGGTGGCCGTCGCGAGCAGCGCGGCGAGCACCGCGCCGAGCGCGACCCGCGTCATGGCGCCCCTACGACATGCCATCTCTGTCCATACTCGCGCCGCACTCTCTGCAACAATGTAAAAAAATAATAAGACTGGTTGCAGTACTCTACTTTACGTAGGTCCGGAGCTAATGAGTCTATGTCAAACTTAGATTCCTACTAGATCATCCTATGGCAGTAATGGTTGTCGACCACGACCGATTGCCATAACTTTAAAGAAGAAGAAGTAGATCATCCTTACAGGGACAAAAATGGACACAGTATTGGTTATGTGGGTAGATAGTGAACCCCCAGCCAGTGGCTGCGGTAGACTTCGCACTGGATGACGTTAACTGTAGAATGCTAGACGCAGCAATCACGTTGGCCGGCATTGTTAGAAAGATTTCTACCAGCGCTATGGTAAAAGGTGCCGCCTCTTTCTGCGAAGATGTCATCTCGCAGGACGCTACGAAGTGCGGGAAGAAGACGCTCTAGCCGACTCCCTCTGACGTAAACCACAGGGAGGATAGGAGCCATCGTAGGTTGATTCAAAAAAAAGGTAATCGAATGAATGGTAACGTAACGTTTGACTTCGCATTTGGTAAAGAAAACTGGTTTTCAAACTGGTGGGTTATTGTCTAAGAAAATATCTATTACGATCGCTTATAATTTGGTAGTCATTGCGCCGTGAACTTAAGACTCTGTGCCTACTTCCTTTTTTTAAAGGAAGCCGCGAGCCGTTCGCGAGCTGCGCGCGCGCTGCACGCGTGCAGTTACTGTAAATGTTTAGTGCGTCTCTTTAGCGCAACTCATGCAATGCTCGTACGGAGCTCGAGATCTGCGCGCGAGCTGCTCACGCGCTCCACACGATTCCACACAATGGGGAATCTTTTATACTTACGTTTTAAAAATTATAGTAAAAAAATGTCATCTGTCCAATACATGACAATACGTATTTTGCCTCCGATAGTCAGAAACAGGGCTTGAGGCGCGGGCGGGGGTAAGTAGCGGTATTTCACGGGGCGCTAGCGGGTAGCTCTCGCGCTGCTCGCGCGCAGCTCGTAGCTTGCGCACGAACGGCACGCGAGCGGCGCAGGAGCGACGCACGCACATAAAATGCTCGCGAGCTGCGCATTCGCCAGATGTGGACGCACTCTTAGACAATAACCCCCCCTGGTTTCATGTCCGTGTCTAGATTCATGTCCGTGGTTAATTGGATCATGGATGCCAAAGAGTTAGGCCTTGTATTTATCGCTGTAATCAAGGAGTTTTATGACTCAGCACCGACTTCCTTTTATAAAGCATTGATGGATGTATGTGATTGTCAAAATATGTTTTCTTTTTTTAAAAAAAACCTCACCCCCACACTAGGATTTTCTCCTGTGTCGTGAGTGCAGTTACAAACATAGAATATCACATGCACATTAAAAATTACTCGTAAAAGCGATCCTTGAAGTCAGAAACCTGACTTTACATCTCGGCAACGACTTAACTCATCCGACTCGACGTACTCTTGGGATAGAGGAGCAATTATGTTCTAACCTACATACGTTACCAAACGTAATGTTTTTATTTCTTTCCATTCTCCGTCTGCTTGCTCCAACGATAGTGACCGTTAGAAGTCGTAACCTGCAGGGTTCGGCCGACCCTTGCCTGAATCGTCTAGCTTGAGAGCTTTTACTTTTTATACCGCTCCCGATTGCCAGTCTACGTGATGTTGCCGTCGATATCACCGGGATTGAATAACCTACGGTGGTGCTTGTGAGCTATTGAGTAAAGTGAATACTTGCTGCTTTAATTGTAATACATACCTATGAGTAAGGCTACTTCAACTATTTTTAAGTTATACCTATTGTAATTCTTACTACTAATAGGTAGTTTAAGATATAATTGTGCTTAAAAGTATTTTTGGAGTTGCACATAATAATTGATGAGAAGCAAAATGACAAACCATCAGATAAACTTAAGACTTTTATTTCTTACAGTGATGTTACTTAATTAGTAAACATTTAAGTTTTTTTTCTTACTGGAATAGGTTTTCACCAGAGGGAGACGCAGTACTAGTGTTGTCTGCGGATTGCATTGCTGTGTTCCGGTTTGACAGGTGCCTAGGTAGTACAGGCAGTGAAATTACTGGGTACTGTGACTAGATATGGTATGTCACATGTTGGCAACGTATATAGGCGACTAACCAATAAGAATCAAGTAGGCAGTTTGCTTGTTAGACGACTTAGTTGTGAAAAAATAGGTCTCCACCCTCCGACCATAGAAATATTCGTTATAGGTAGCCATGGATGTGGTCTTGGATGACATCAGAACCTTTGCCGAGAGGTCTCAAAGGATTTCCTAATAAGTCTTAAAGTGAACATGCACATAACAAAAATTATGTCCAATCCCCATGTCTTACTCCTGTGAATTTTGGAGACTCTACACTGGAAGTTTTTCTTCCACATGTCTACTTGGGACAATAAGTCCCATACTGGAGGGAGACTCTGTACCAGGGTCGTCTGCTTAGGTACCTCCGTCTTAACTATTTCTGCCGCAAAGCAGCAGTGCTTGCATTGCTGTGTTCCGGTTTGAAGGGTAAGATATGGCAGTGAAATTACTGGGTACTGTGACTTTACATCTTGTGTCACAAGTTGGCAACGTACACTGTGGTTCTTGTGGGGGTTGCAGTTTTGCTGTGAATCTCACAAGAGCCACATGTATTATAGGTGACTGTTACCACTTACCATCAGGTGGGCAGTTTGCTTGTTTGCCAACTTTCAGCAATAAAAAAAAAAGTCCCCTTGGTCCATTTCCAGAAAGGGGTCAATAAACGAATCCAACTCAGTTGGGCAGTGTTCGGGAAGCTACGTACATATGATAATCTCGGCTCATTAACCGCAAAGACCGCAACTCCTCAAGATAATACGTGTGCACTGTGCAATCTACTTGTTGCCAGTGATTACATACCGAACCAAAACGTAGTCTAGTCACTCACAATGGACTTCATGAAAGCATGAAGTCCTGAAAAGGGCAAAAAGAAGGCAATGCTCGAATGTTCTCTGCGTAATCAAATCAGAAATTATGAGATTCTCATGATAACCAAAGTCACCGGACATAATCCCAAAGAATTGAGAGCCTTAAGCGGCAGCGGACACATTACTAAAGGTCATTGGAGCGGAAAATTCCACGAGTAACGGCCGCGTTCCGAGAGACGTAGTGTTGATAGCCCCCACCCAAAGGTAGATTGACTACCTATCAGCAGGCCTATTCTCTAACTTCGGTTGCTAGCTTGAACTGTCATTTTTGAAAGAAACTTAACATCCATTACTGCTGTCATGAACGCCGCCGGAACGTAACACATAGATCACTTAACTAGTAATGGATATAAAGTTTCTTTCAAAAATAGCAGTCTTAGACCGTAGTTAGAGAATAGGCCTGCTGGTGAAAGTTGTAGAAAGTCATTGGATGGGAGCAGCGCAGAGCGATTAGTGTCAAAATTCTTGGAAGCTTATGTCCAACAGTGTACATAAGCTTCCAAGTAACTTTTTAGGCTGAAATAATGATGATAAAATTACCTTCTAATTTAATTTTATGTCACTAAAATTAAATTAGAAGGTAATTTTATTACCTAAAACTACGACTGTGTGGGTGTGACTCCTGTGTCATCTTACGAAAAAATAAATTAATAACTTTTGACAGTTGACATTGACACTGACAATAATAATGGAATCGGAAAAAAAGCGCGGGAACTTCACATAGTAAAGGCGGGCTCTTTAAAATATTTTATTTGTAGTCAGTTACTTAATAAAACACAAACAAAAGAGGTATATAACATATAGGCATTAAATAATATTATAAGCAGATATGAGGAAGCGGAGTTCGAGAAAAAGAAAAAAAAAGGAGGATGAACCGGAGTCTGGTGATGCAGATAGGGAGACAGATGAGGTAAGGTTGGTAGAAACGGATATGTCCTCTTCGGACAGTGATGAAGAAATAAGCAATGCAGATAGGTACAAGCCTTATTATGTTACTGACTATATACGCAGATATCCGGAAGAAATTAGCGGCACTGAATTTGTGGTTTTTGTTGAGTCATCAGACATCCAGAAACCAATTGGAACAAGAGATCTTCTTTCTTTGTCAACTTGTTTAAAGCGCTTTAACAAAGGCGTCAAATTTTTAAGAAATATCAATAATATTAAGATAGGTATTTATTTTGAAAAACCAGACTTGGCGAATGCCTTTTTAAATAATAATACCTTCATGAAAGAATACAAATTCAAAGCCAGTATTCCTGCTGCTACAACTGAGGTGTCCGGAGTTATAAGAAATGTACCTACCATTATATCAAACAAGAGAATATTTACTATGATAACAAGTACAAAAAAAATAATAACAATAAAAAGAATAATGAAAAAAATAAATGTGACTGAGGGTTTTATATTACAACCTACAACTACAGTAATAGTGACATTTGCCACTTCCATTTTGCCAAATCATATAGATATTGGTGGTTGGAGACATGATGTGTCTCAATATATACCACCAGTTAAGCAATGTTACAAATGTTTGAGATACGGACATTTGGCAAAATATTGTAAAAATTCTGAAAAATGTAGTATATGTAAAGAAAATCATAACTATAAGACTTGTACAGTTTCTATCGAAAAAGCTACTTGCATTCATTGTGATGGCAATCATACTAGTGTGTCTCCAATATGCCCAGTTAAAAAACAGAAAATCATTGAAAATAGAAATAAATATAAGCCTGCTTCTTATGCAGATATTACAAATCCTTTAAATTTTCCCAAATTAGAAAGTAAGACAAAAAATAATGTAGATTTGTTTACACTGCTCAATACTGACAGCAAGTGTCTCTCATTATTAGTTGAAACCATAACTAAATGTGTTTCTTTGCATAATACTCAAAATACTTCTATAAATTCTAAAAGTGTTTTAGAGGTCTTAAAAAATACTTTTGGTAAGCAATCAAATCCCCACAATTCACCCCCAATCAATTGAATATCGTACAGTGGAATGCTCAAAGCTTATTAAGCAATCAACTTATTTTTACGAAATTTCTTTATGACCATTTTATTCATATCGCAATTATATGTGAAACATGGCTAAAGCCTCAGAAGCAGTTTAAAATCAAAGGTTATCATATTGAACGTAATGACTGTGGCAACAAGCATAATGGTGTTGCTATTTTAATCCATACATCACTAAAATATCAAAAAGTAACATCTTATTTTGACAACTCTCTTCAAACAATTGTAATACATTTAGAACTAAATCAGAACACTATTTCAATAGCCAGTATATATTGTCCAACAAATTGTATTCCCAGTTTCTCTAAAAATAAGTTTAAACATTTCTTGAATTCTCTCCATAGGCCGACGATTATAGCTGGTGACTTCAATGCTCATCACTCAATTTGGGGATGTCCGTTATCGGATTCCAGAGGTAAGGATATTCTTGAGTGTTTAGATGAATGCAATTTAGTCCTGTTGAATGATGGTCAGGTCACAACTGTCGGTTCTCATTCTTGGAGACCCAATGGTTTGGACTTGACTATGGTATCTCCTTCATTAGCTCTTCGCTGCGAATGGTCAGTACACGACGATCCATTGGGCAGTTATCATTTGCCAACATTTACTAAGATTACATTCAATAGTAGTTCACAATGTTTTAACTCTCAAAACAATTTTCAGGATGAAAATGATTTTAACAATCGCATTAATCATAGATTAGTTGATTGGAAGTTGTATTCTTCAATTGTTAATAAGGATTTAGATAATTTTCAATGTAACCCTATTAGTAATCCAATAGATTCATACAACTCTTTTTGTCAAATCATTTTGACAGCTGCACAAAAGTCAATTCCCTCTCGTACCTCTCGGTCCGAATCACGTAACATTGCTACTCAAAACTTAAAATCAAAATATCGAACAGTTCCTTGGTGGAATAGTAATTGCGCTAAAGCTGTCCAGGAAAGCAAGCAAGCCTATCTTGATTTTAAGAATAATCCTTCTCAAGAAAAATATATTAATTTCAAAAGATTACAAGCTGCTAAAAAACTTACCATTAAGAGAGAAAGACTAAGTAGTTGGATAGAATTCTGTACAAAATTAAATCGATTGACACCAGTTTCAGTAGTATGGGGTAACATGAGAAAACTTACACATAAAACATATAAAAAGCAAAATAGTGATTTTTCGTGGGTCAGTGATTTTTTACGTAAATACACGCCTGACTTTGTGCAAAATAACAGGCCAATTGTGAAGGACAATAGTTTACCAGATAATCAGTCATTCCTCACTGATCCATTTTCTTTTGACGAATTAACTGCAGCTCTGAAATCTAGAAAAAACACTGCTTGTGGATTAGATAGTTTATCGTACAAGATGTTTCAGCTACTTAACACTGACAATCTTTATAAGCTTTTACAAATTTATAATATTTTATGGCAAGATTGCACAATTCCTCCTAATTGGAAAATGGACTGCTTGGTTCCTATTTTAAAACCTGGAAAAATTGCATCTCATCCCGATTCTTATCGTCCTATCGCTTTAACGTCTTGTGCTAGTAAATTATTTGAACAGCTAATCAAACAAAGATTGGAATTCTTCATAGAAAAGAACTCAATTTTACCTTTAAACCAGTTTGGGTTTAGGCGAGGACTTTCGGCTCAAGAAAGCTTAGCACATTTTTTTTTGGACGTCACTACAGCTCAAAAGAATATGGAGTATACAATAGCAGTGTTTTTTGATATAGAAGGTGCATTTAATAACGTTAATCATGGTATTTTGTTTGAATCTCTATTATCTTTCTTACCTGTAAAAATTGCTTATTGGATATATGCTTTTCTCACGGATAGAAAAGTGTATGTCAAAATAGATAATAAATTTTTAGGCCCTAGATTTTCGAGCAAAGGTGTATGTCAAGGAGGCATCTTGAGTCCTATTCTGTATATTTTGTATATAAGAAAACTAAATTCCATTCTTAATAATAATTTAGTCAACAATCTTCAGTTTGCTGATGACCTTGTCATTTATTGTAAAGGTACTAATGTATTAGATATTCAATTAACATTAAACAATAATCTAGTGAAGCTGGCAGATTACTTCTCAGAACTTGATTTAAATGTTAGCCTTTTAAAAAGTAAAGTTGTAATATTTTGCCCAAAATACAGTTCTCTACCTCTAATTAATATTACATACAGCAATCATACTTTGCCTATTGATAATTCAGTTAAATTCTTGGGTGTTATTTTTCACGAAAATCTTACGTGGGATTTATATGTTGATTGCTTGGTGAGCAGAGCTTTAAAAGCCACTAATGTAATTAGGTCCGTTACTGGATTGAAATGGGGTGCTGATCCTAAAATTGTGTTAATGCTTTATAAAGCTTTGGTCAGAAGTCATTTTGAGTATGCTTTCTTTTGTTACGCTTCCGATCCAAAATACATAGATGTTATTGATAAAATACAGAATAATAACTTACGATTAATACTAGGTGCTATGAACACTTCCCCAATAAATTCTATGCAGGTCGAATGTCATTTACCACCAATGGTTATTCGCTTTGAATTTTTAAAACTTAAATTTCTTTTTAAACTCTTATCACGTTCGAATAACGATCTTTTAAATAAATTAAATGTATGTTCCACTAACACTTTTCTTTCAAAGAATTTCTCACATTTTATAAGTTTAAAAGAACAATGTAATATATTTTGTAGTACTACTTTACATTGTTATAGTGGCTCATATGCTAGTAAATTCTGTGACATTCATATTGTCCTACATAAAGATTTTAAAGATAAATATGATGTTTACGAAAGTCTACAGGCTTATAATGATTATCGATCAGTTTATACAGATGGTTCAAAGACGAATGTAAGTGTTGCAGTAGCTATGTATGATACAGGTAGTAAAACTGGACATAGTTTTAAAATGTGCCAAAATGCCAGCATATTTTCTGCTGAGGCGAATGCTATAATTGTAGCTCTTAACTACATTCAACAGTTCAGCCAATACAAAAAATGGATTATTATTACTGACAGCATGAGTGTGTTGATGGCTTTGAGAAATCCTTCCTTTTCATCAGTCACAAATCATTTAATATATAATATCCGAGATCAGATACATCATTTAAAAATAAATTATCAAATAGACATTATATTATTTTGGACTCCAGCTCATATCGGTGTATATGGAAACGAGGAAGTAGATAAACTGGCCAAAACTATGAACACTCTAGACGTACCTATAAAAAACATACCAATTTCATATACTGATTGTACAGCTCTAATCAAGAAAGAAATATTGAAGCTATGGGAAGAACACTGGAATAGTACTTTGCTCATAAAAGGGAAGTGGTATCGAGAAATAAATAATAAAATAAAACAACCCTGGTTCAATAGACACAATTACATAAACAGAAGATTTTTTACTATTATTTGCCGTTTGCGAATTGGGCACGGTCGATTCAATGACCATTTGTACCGGCTAGGCATGACTTCTTCCCCATCGTGCAACTGGTGCAAGACCACCTTACCTCAATCTCTGCATCACCTTTTTTACGAATGTCCAATTTTTGCCCTGCAAAGAAACATTTTATTAGAAGAAATTTCAAAAATAATGAAACACCAGCAAGATCTACCGCGCTCTTTACAAAAACTTCTTTCCATTGAAAAATGCTTTGAAGCAATTTATGAATATGTAACCTCTACGTTTGGCGATTTGTGAATTCAAAAGAAGAATGAATAACAATAGTTTATTGCATACAGACTAGGCTGTATGGTTGACGCCTTTGCCTTTCCCAAATGGGATAAACAAAATTAAAAAAAAAAGGAATCGATCTTTCTTTCGATTGTTTACGTAGGTACCTACATAAACAAACAAATTTTACAGTTGGTATTTTTTGTTGAGTAATTAATTTTCACTGTCCACGTGCGGTTTTAATACTCTATTACATTACTAGTTGAATGAATGTGAATTGCTTGCATTAAACTGTTGGAGAATAATTTTGTGAAACATGTCGAACGAGCATGCTATGTTTTGTATGATTCTCTTTATTTTTATGCCGGGACACGTGAAATTATTGAACAATAGCCTAGCACGCACACCTCCCATGGGATGGATGTCTTGGGGATATTACATGTGTGGTGCAAACTGTGAGGAAAATCCAGAACGGTGTCTCAAGTAAGTGATTTAATTTATTTATTTACCATTGCTTGCATTAATTTGGTGGTTTTGAAATATAAGTTAATTGTCTATAAGTTTAGCAAAAATCTTTTTACATTTGGCCCCATGTGAGCATTTTTTTTGTTCATAAATTTTATAAGTATTTGAAAATTTGCTGTTTTCCACTTCCATGTGCCCTGTTACTTCTTTCTTCTTAGGTCGCTTTAACAACAGAGGCTTTAACCAAAGTACTTACATTTGTAAACGCAGTGAACATCAATGTATGGATGTATGGTAATAATAAGGCGACCAACTGTCCCGCATTCTGTAGGACCATCCCGTAATGACAGTTTCTTTGTAATACCGCATTGCAATATTTAATAAAATAGTCCCGCAAATCGTCTAATGTCCCACATTCCTATCTTTTTATGTAGATGTAGATTCATTTCCCATCGTCTCGCTTGCATATACTAGTGTTCCACATCAAAAATAAGAATGACGAGATGAGACGTATGGTACTTAGGTAGGAAACCCAGAACTAGTAAAAAATACAACTCAAATAGCAAATATGACAAATAATAAATGTTGATTTAGTAGTAGTGTTGTTTGTTTCTAATTTAAGTGCACCACCAACACATCCTCAGTATTCTTGTGGATAGGGGTAGGTGTCCCGCATTGACTTATTAGAAAGTTGGCCGCATTAGGTAATACTGAAATAAGTTATGACCTTGTAACATCATTACCATAAATTGTGACAGAAATTGGTTGAGTGTATGACTAAATACTTAATTCCACAAAAAACAATTGAAATATTTTTTTATTTATTTATTATTAAGGTAACAGAGACAGATTTTACAAAAAAAATAGAACTATGCTAAAGTAACAGCCTAATCTGTTCTCCATTTATTACTATAACCAACATTCATAAAAACAGTCAAAATTCAGCAATTAGTTAAATTAGTAGTAAAAATTTATGGTTACATATGACATAAGTACTATGTAAATTTGGTTACATATGAAATAACAAAACAACATAATGAGAGACATACAAACGGTAGCTGTATTGATAAAATAGCAATTTCTATTAGGCAATCTTAAGCCAACCCAAGTAACATTTTTTTCGGGTCTCGGTTGTAAACTTAACCTCAAGGTTTTAAAAGAGTCATAAAAAGGTGTTAACCTTTTTGCTATCTGGTCGTATTTAGTATTTCAGAAAGATTAATAAGTCCTAACACTAATTGACTATTTTTACAACCTTGGAACCGCTGACAAGAGTTTATATTAATGTTATTTTTACTTAGTTTTTAGGAGCATATAGCCCTTAAGATCTTAAAGTTGTCGTAGACTCCTGATTCAGTTCTAGAAAAGTTAGCATAATACTAAAGTGAGATCTAATAGCCCTTAAGATCTTAAAGTTGTCGTAGACTCCTGATTCAGTTCTAGAAAAGTTAGCATAATACTAAAGTGAGATCTAAAGGTTAATTTTTTAACTTATATATACAGCTATAAAGTTATGGAATTTTAAAATCACCTGTAAGTCATTTCTGAAACCTACATGTAACCTTTAGGCTATATTAGAGTTATCTAGACAAACAAATTAGGATTATGTGGTTAAAACCCAAACCAATAATGCTATTGTATAAGCTTACGGCATAAGAATAACTAATAATACGAGTATAGAAGCGAATCTCCTTTGTGGGTGCGCCAAATGCCGCTATTTGCATACCTACAGCGCCCTTCCCCCTGTAACGCCCCGCAGTAGTCTGCGGACGCCGCTAGGGTCACCACATGGACGTATGGTTACCACTACAATATTTTTTATATAGGTACCTCCATATTTTACATTGAAACTGAGCATACACCGAGTCTTATTGATTTTGTACTTCAAGTGTAGCGAGCGAGCGACTATCTTTAGCAATAGTACGCACATTTTTAGTTTTTTTGATTCCGTAGTTATAAGAACCTGCCTATTTTTGATTAATACACTACACTTTGAGAACAAAATCATTAAAATGTTTCGAATTTCGATGTACAAAAATGGTTTGTAATTTAGGTATCGTACCTACGTTTATAGTCCAAGAGCTGAAGTTATGAATGTACTAATGGATAAAACCTAAGCTCACTTTTTACTATCAGACCAACATTTTCACTTGAAAAAAAATCTGTTGTTTCATAATTTTAATCAAGTATTGATTGTATTTAAATTTTATATGGAACAGTGACAAAGGACGATAAAAATATGTAAGTATAGCAGTACCAAAGTTTCTCATAATTCAAATTATTCCCGACTTGACAAAAAAAATCCCATGCCTACTTACAGAGTTTCAAAATTGCACTACTGACAGCTTTAGAAACTCGATACATTATATTGTATTAGCTTTGACATGTAATGAATATTACGAATAAAACTGTATCTGTATCTAGGGTAGGTATAATAAAAATAATTTTAAAGTATTCAATCATTTTTATTTAAAAGGTTTCAATTCAACAGAAATATTTACAAATGTCTGATATTTATAAAAGATGGCGTTTTTGTAGATGATTTGAAGTTTCGGTTATTAAACTTCAGCGCGTAGTAAATACGCATTCTTATAAAAAGCTTAATCAGGTAATCAATAGGAAAACATTCACAAGGTACCTGAAACACACGGTGCGTGCCTTGACTGGCGATTCCGTTCAACGGAAATCAAACGGTAGGTAAATAACGTGGCCTTGAGCGCTCGACGGCCGGGAGTTTCGCTTCTATACTCGTATTATTAGTTATTCTTATGCTTACGGCATGATTTAAGTCCTACGAGAATATTTTAAAGCTTAAGAAACATCCTCAAAAAATTTCAGCTATCTCCGCGAGTTTTAAGCAACTGCAAAAATAGCCTAGTAGTTTTAACTAGCTCCGCCAGATAATCTTTAGATCTTATTTTGGCAAACATAATTAGCTTTTAGCTGTTACAGTTCTGAAAAGGTTAATTTAAATTCTTTCTAGTAATTTCCTAACGGCAGCCATATTTTTTATTGAAATAAAAAATCTATCGTAAAAAAGCAATATTTTGATAAATTAAATTAGGCAAAATTAAGTAATGTGTGCTATATATTTAAAATGTATGTTTTATATGGATAGAAGTTTCATTTCTAATGCGATTTATCACCAACCATCGTATTTTATAATTTTTATTTCATTAAAATATCTTCAGAATTTTAAATTACGAAGGGCCCACCTCTTATACAGCTCTATTACCATGAAGTTTTACAATAAAGTGCCAGTCGCAGTATTTTTTAATTTTTCCTGACGTCAGCAAGCTATTTATTATTTTTATGAATACAACACTTACCTTATCTCGCCATTTTAAAACAAGGAATCGCCATTATAAATAAAGATTTGAAATTCACTTGTTTCTGTGTAAGCAATCTTAAATAGAAACATTTTAAAACCTGGGAGTCTAGGAAAAGCATTTATTCATGTCTAAAAACGGTTTTAAGTTATCATAAAGATACATCCAACAACATTTTAGAAGGTTATATTAACCCTAAATAAAGGTATTGTGATTTAAACTATAGGTTTTGCTGTAGCTCTCAGAAAGGTTCTAAAACGTGGGCCCTTTTTGCACTCAGGGGGTTATTATAAGGTTAATATAACATTATTGAGTCTATTAAGACTTAGTAGCAGATATCCATATATAGGTTCTAGAACCTTTTCAAAACCATTCTAGAACCTAAAATGTTACTTGGGAAAGGTTCAGTGCAGTTGAAGGTTTAATACAATATTATATGCTTTAATTGACTAAGTCCGTGGTGGCCTAAGGAGTCAACACGGTATGTTTACAATGCAGGCTCATATCCCACCTGAGGAGAAATGTTTAATCTTTTGGTTTAAATGTTTATCATGAAAACTGTAATAGCAGATTGTTTTATAAGGGCTAAACAGCACCCAGTCTAGTCGAGATATTTTTCCAAAAATATATTTGTGTTCGGTGACATTTGGCCTTCCTGCCTTTTTATATTTAGGCAAATATTTAATATGTGGTTGTAACTGAATCAGTTTCTACTAAAATTCTTCCATAAATTTGAAAAAAGAAATTAGATAATAAGCATATGTTATTTTCAACATATTATGTTATTTTCACCATATTATGTTATTTTTTTTATTTATTAGTATGGATGTGTGGCTGTATAGGCTTTTGTCAGTACCTAAAATAGTAAGTTTTTCTTTTTACACACTAGATGTGGATGTATTGGACTTAAATGGTCACATATTATGGCAAATAGCAATATTCTTTTTTTTAAGTTACTTATAAGCCCTAGAGTAACAATGTATAATTTTCAGCCCTATACTTTCAGAATATGAGAAATGAAAAGATTTATAAATTGGATATTGTCTACTTTGGCTGAACATGGTAAAAGGTCAATACAATTGAAATTTCACTTGGTTTTCATTACGAATACAAGGAAAGTAAAAAAAAACATAAATTAGCTAAAGAAAAAATGAGTGAATTTTTATTTTACATAAATCAACTACTTCTGCTATAGTGATTATTTCATTTGGTGTAATTTGGACAGTTTGGGTAAAAAAATAAAAAAATACTTACTTATTCTTTTTTTTATAAAATTATGATTGAATTTGAAAGTTTTGATATTGTAAAGTAATCCAAAAATGAAGGCACTCTTCTATGACCTCATTTAATGGGCAATCAGGGCCATTATTTTTTTAAAACATGGTAGTGACAATTCGCACATGGTAATGATCACTTTGCATGGTAATGACATTTTATGTACACGGTAATGACAATTGCACACATTGTAATGAATGACCAATAAATCTATGATAAAGACAATTAAGAAAAAATTAAAACAGATTGTATAATCAAAACATTTTAATATGGAAACTTTAAAGAAAATCAGCTTCTAAGCAATTCAAAACTAATAGCCATTCTTGACCATTAATTTTACTGAGATCAATCATATAATGTTAATATAAATCAATAATAAGGTACCTACTAAGGTAATATAAATCAATAATATTTTTGGTATATTTTTTTGCGTAAAATCTCTTCTTTATTAGTTAGCTTTTTAGGTAGATTTTCTATTTTAAATACGCGTTTAATAGGTTTAATAGTAAGTCATTGCCATGTAAATGTTGTCATTGCCAAGTTAATAGGTTTAAGCAAAGTCATTACCATGTAATTGTTGTCATTGCCATGTTTTAAAAATATGCATGGTAATCAATGGTAATATGACTACCATGACAATGACAAAAACAGATATTTCGTTGATTTACTGCGAATATACAAACTATTCTAGAATATTCCACAGCTGGCAACACAGCAAAACCGTCACGTTTTATGCCTAAATAACACAAAATTCACTTTAATTACTTACTTACCGAGTACACTGCAACACAAAAATGATAATCCAATGTGACGAAACCCACGGTAGCCGTATTTTTAAATTTTTTTAGCGTAAGTGATGACAATAACCAACGTGCTATCATCCCGACGCCTGCGTTAGCAGGGAAGGTGCGCGGGGGCAGTGGCAAACTTTAAGGGCCCACCATCCGCGCGAGCCCGAGCTAGTTTAGGTAAATTTGTCTAGTCTCCGTTTGTGTGCGTCGCTCACGCACACAAGCGCACTCGGTCGAGCGATCAGTGCGGCCGCCTAGCAAAATACCGTAGGTGTTTATTTTGGAAAATGTTAATAGTTGTTTATTACTGTGTTAAACTATAGTAAATACAGGCATGTGTTTATCAAGTTTTATTTTTACAAGCTTTTATTTAGCTTGCACTGTAAGTATATAATGTAGATTTGACCACTTCCCGGTTTCCGATTGGGCTGAAATTTTGCATGCATATGTATATTGCGTGACAGACAATGCAATATTATGATAACATGGAGCTGATCTGATGAAGGAACTGGACGGTGGCAATAGGAACTCCGTTATAAAACGACGCAACCCCATCGAGTTCAGGCTCGTTCGATTCGCATTGACGAGTATGAGTATTTTGATTCATTATGGTAACCAGGGTCTGATACTGGAGTTCAAGATGGCCATAGGAACTCCGCAATAAAACGACACAACCCCATCGAGTTTGGGCTCGTTTGATTCGTATTAACGAGTACTTTGGTCCTATATGGTAACAAGGGTCTGATGCTGGAGTTGGGAGGTGGCCATAGGAACTCCGCAATAAAACGACACAGCCCCATCGAGTTTGGGCTCGTTTGATTCGTATTGACGAGTACTTTGGTCCTATATGGTAACCAGGGTCTGATACTGCAGCTGGAAGGAGGCCATAGGAACTCCGCAATAAAGCAACACAACCCCATCGAGTTTGGGCTCCTTTGATTCGTATTGACGAGCACTTTGGTCCTATATGGTAACCAGGGTCTGATGCTGCAGCTGGAAGGCGGCCATATGAACTCCGCAATTAAGCAACAAAACCCCATCGAGTTTGGGCTCGTTTGATTCGTATTGACGAGCACTTTGGTCCTATATGGTAACCAGGGTCTGATGCTGGAATTGGGAGGTGGCCATAGGAACTCTGCAATAAAACGACACAGCTCCATCGAGTTTAGGCTCATTTGATTCGTATTGACGAGTACTTTAGTCCTATATGGTAACCAGGGTCTGATGCTGGAGTTGGGAGGTGGCCATAGGAATTCCGCAAGAAAACGACACAGCCCCATCGATTTTAGGCTCGTTTGATTCGTATTGTCGAGTACTTTGGTCCTATATGGTAACCAGGGTCTGATGCTGCAACTGGAAGGAGGCCATAGGAACTCAGCAATAAAACAACACAACCCTATCGAGTTTGGGCTCGTTTGATTCGTATTGACGAGTTCTTTGGTCCTAAAATAATAGTACAAATATTTTAAAAAACAATCTTTTATTTAATGCCCTAATAAGACGAAAATAAACTTAAATTGATACATTTTTTATAAAATATAAAAGCTTGTCGCAAGATTTTATATAAAAACAAATATTTTTTCTTAGAATTACCAATATTTATTGAAATGAATATTTTCTTGTGTTCAACGCACTTTTTAGTGCATTGTAGCCATTCGCTGGATTTTAATAAAAAAATTAATTAATGTTTATTTTCCTCTTTTTAGGGCATTAAAATAAAAGTTTGTTTTTATAAATCTTTTGTGATAGCGGCCAACTTGGTTTTTAGTTTTTTTCATGGTGTACCTACTGTATTTTACAAGTCATGCACTTTCATTTGATACCCATATTGTGGGGATTGTACATAAAAATAATCTGTCAATTTGTGACGGCGGCTGTAACTGAATAAAGTTAAAATAAACTCAGAATTGTATTTTGTGGTTTTAATATAATTACGAACCATACAATGTTATAAAAGCAATGGAATGTCAAAAAATATAAAACAAAACAATAATCAAATCTATCAAAAAATAATACAAAATAGGAATACAAAGTAATAGAGTAAACGTATCAAAAGGACAGTGACACACGTTCGGGAACAGCGGCCATCTTGGATTTGATTATTTTTCATAATATACCTACTATATTCTACAATTCAAGCTCTTTCATTTGATATTTTGACAAATTGCGGAAGGTCGCACAAAAGAAATTGATGGGGTTGCATACGGATATTATCTAGGCTAGAACCAAAGTACTCATCAAGATAAATCAAACGAGCCCAAACTCGATGGGGTTGCGTTGCTTTATTGCGGAGTTAATATGGCCATCTTCCAGCTCCAGCATCAGACCCTGGTTACCATATAGGACCAAAGAACTCATCAATACGAATCAAACGAGCCCAAACTCGATAGAGCTGTGTCGTTTTATTGCGGAGTTCCTATGGCCACCTCCCAACTCCAGCATCAGACCCTGGTTACCATATAGGACCAAAGTACTCGTCAATACGAATCAAACGAGCCTAAACTCGATGGGGTTGCGTTGCTTTATTGCGGAGTTCCTATGGCCTCCTTCCACCTGCAGCATCAGACCTTGGTTACCACATAGGACCAAAGTACTCGTGAATGCGAATCAAATGAGCCCAAACTCGATGGGGTTGTGTCGTTTTATTGCGGAGTTCCTATGGCCACCTTCCAGCTCCAGCATCAGACCCTGGTTACCATATAGGACCAAACTACTCGTCAATACGAATCAAACGAGCCCAAACTCTATGGGGTTCTGTCGTTTTTTTGCGGAGTTCCTATGGCCTCCTTCCAGCTGCAGCATCAGACCTTGGTTACCATATAGGACCAAAGAACTCATCAATACGAATCAAACGAGCCCAAACTCGACGGGGTTCTGTCGTTTAATGGCGGAGTTCCTTTGGCTACCTTCCAGCTCCAGCATCAGACCCTGGTTACCACATAGGACCAAAGTACTCGTGAATGCGAATCAAACGAGCCCAAACTCGATGGGGTTGTGTGGTTTTATTGCGGAGTTCCTATGGCCACCTTCCAGCTCCAGCATCAGACCCTGGTTACCATATAGGACCAAAGTACTCATCAATACGAATCAAACGAGCCCAAACTCGATGGGGTTCTGTCGTTTTATTGCGGAGTTCCTATGGCCACCTCCCAACTCCAGCATCAGACCCTGGTTACCATATAGGACCAAAGTACTCGTCAATACGAATCAAACGAGCCCAAACTCGATGGGGTTGCGTTGTTTGATTGCGGTGTTCCTATGGCCACCTTCCAGTTCCAGCATCAGACTCTGGTTACCATATAGTATCAAAGTTCTCGTCAATACGAACCAAACGAGCTCAAACTCGATGGGGCTGTGTCGTTTTATTGCGGAGTTCCTATGACCACCCTTCAGCTCTAGCATCAGATCAGCTCCATGTCGTCATAATACATATACTCGTATACATATGCATGCAAAATTTCAACTTAATCGGAAACCGGGAAGTGGGTCAAATTTATCTCGCAAGATTAGACCCGAACATACATACGAGTAAGCTAAATAAAAGCTTGTAAAAAGGTTTATGAAGATCTTTCGTACGGCAGCCACAAAATAAAATTGTTAGTTATCAACTTCTCCGGTGGACTTCGCGTCGTATACATACACAAATAATTACGTGGCCGGGAGCGAGCTCAAAGCGACGTGCTCTCACTTCGAGTCTCGATTGCACACTGAATTTCGACGCGCCCGAGCCAAGTATTTGTAAGAAAATCGATAAATGTATGTAAAAAATTTCATATAAAAATCAATATACGATAATTAAAAAAAATACCACGGTGTCAGTGTTTTGCTTACCCTTGTTCTATATATTTGTTAAATGAAAATACAATAGGGTTAATTAATGAAGCAAAAAATCACGAACGGTATATGGGTGTAACCCAAATTTTAAGTAAAATTGATGCTATTTTTTAACGAAATGGTATGTAAATTTGAAAAATAATGACGGTGATAGTGTAAACACATAATTTAATATCTTAAATTTATTTTTTCCCGGTCAATTAACTCGAACGTTAACGTAAAATATCAAAAACGCCAACGGCCTTTTTGCTATTTTTCGCGCCATGGGCCCTTAAGTACATATTTTTAGTAATGTGCTGCAAGTCACGATAGCAATGGCAATGACTGCTTTGTCGTGTGACAAAATTTAGGACGATGCCGTTTTGTTGTATTTTATAAAATTGAACTAGAAATATTAGCAACAGAATACTTAAATATTACTATTTCAAAATACATTAACTTTAAATACAAAATAATACTTTAAGTCAGTTATTTTAAAAGGAAAATTGCTGATTTTGGAGTTTAGGACAAGCGTGGTAATGACATTTTAGGTCTTTCAGGACACAAAAAAAAGGTTTAGTGAAAAAAAAAAGTAAAACTGAAAGATACTGTTTTTAGATCACCCTCCGTACCTACTACACTTTATATTAAGACACGGTAAACATAGAACTACGTTTTATACGTAAAATTTAAGCTGACACCTGAGTTACACTAAATGAAATAATCACCCTATATCCTCTTCTTTTATGAAATCAGGCATTTAATCCATATCTGAATCAGATGAATGACGGTAGTATATGAAGATTGGATTGCTACTTTCCCGCCTATTCTGTATTTTTTTTCTGTGGCCAGCCAGCTATTCAGCCATTATTTTCCATTTGTATCGTTGAAAAAATGATATATATTTTGCCCAAATCTGTGTTATTAAAGAAATAGTTGAAAATAAATTATTAATACCTAAATTCATTTAAAAATATATTTTTAATAAGTACTTTAACTTTATGTTAATTCAATTTTACATCACAGAAATGTGAAAATAGAAATAGTTTTTCTATACTAATATTATAAAGAGAAAGATTTGATTGTTTGTTTGTATTGAATAGGCTTCGAAACTACCGAACCGATTTTGATGAAAGTTGGTATAGGGATAGTACGAGCCCAGGGGAAGGACATAGGGTAATTTTCCTATGGAAAAAAAAATTCCACGGGAAAAAAAAAATAACGCGGGCGAAGTCGCGAGCGGAAAGCTAGTCGTTTATAATTTGACAGCTGTCAGTTGAAAGCGAATCTCCCTAGGGCTGAAAAAAATTACGTGCACCCTGCTCCTCAGGCAACATTCGGAGTATGAGTAATGAAAAGTTGATTTAGCATTGTTTAAAAATTGTGAAGTAACAAAAATAACAACAAAATCAACAAAACTTGTTATTTTAGTGAAAACTTAATACTCACAGTGGCTGACAGTTTCTACCAAGAAGGCTACCAAGAAGCTGGCTATGAGTATATAATAATTGATGATTGTTGGTCTGAATTGGAAAGGGACAGCAATGGAAGGCTTGTCCCAGATAGAAAGAGGTTTCCTAATGGAATGAAGTATATAGCAGACTATGTAAGTTTTAATATGTAAACAAGCGTTACGTGTTAATTATTAATTATTTTTTTATCTTATTCTTTATGACGATTATCTTATTCTTTATCATTAAAATACAATTTTAGGTACAAATTTTTGTAGACAATGATAGTTTTTTGATAATTTTAATACAAAAGTAAAAGTCTATGCAAAACCTTCAATGTCGCACAGAGCTACTTGCCATTATTGTCCTGTTTTTAAATATTCACATGCAAGTATAATAACCTTGATCTACAAAAATAAATAAAATTGAAGTGTCTGTTTGTAATGTCAAAATAACAAGTTTTTACTAAATGGGTATGAATGTATATCGCGTACCAATAACAAAAACACAATTTAAAAAAATTTTGTCTGTCTGTTTGTTCCCGCTAATCTTCGGAACGGCTGGACCGATTTTGACGGGACTTTCACTAATAGATAGCTAATTATATAAGGTATAACATAGGCTACTTTTTATCAACCTCAACAAAAATTACTATTTCACGCGGACGAAGTCGCGGGCACAGCTAGTCTATAATAATATCCTTCTTCGCCATAGATAAAATATGAAATATTGCATGCTGATATTGATTCATGAAAAATATTTTAATTAATTTCAATGAAATTGATTAATTCCATTAACATGTTTTGAATGTTTCAAAATAATCAAATGTTTCAAGCTTGTTAAAAAATGTATCTGTCACCGTAAAATTGTAAATACCGTTAGATTATAATCTATCTCGCGAGATTGTAAACTATCGAAAGATGGTGAACCGTAACACACTGCTTACAATTTAACGCATTATTTTTCGGTAGATTATATTATATCGAAGTGAAACTGTTAAATCGCGCGTTAAATTGTCAACTGTCCGAAGGCTGTCCCCGATTGGTCCGTCTTACAGTAGATCGTTCTGTGTCCATAGAGTTAGGAATCAAACACAGTGTCAGTCAAATAAAATAAATGCACTTCAAGAATAGTGACATCAAGTATGTATTTATTATTTAGTAGGTAATTAATAATTCTGACATTATAATATGGTAAGAAAAATTAACGAAACAAAGTAAGAGTAATAAAAAATAATATGAAAGAAAAATGCACCAATAAAAATGTTCCCGTATTGGGAACTTGTAGGCTAAGGAAACATATTTGTTGGGTTATTTTTTATATTATTTTTATTACTCTTGCAATAAGTCAAGATTTTGTTTCGTTTTTTTTTCTAATAGACAATTTTGTTACGTTTCGATTTTCATTTTTATTAGTTTGTGTTTAATTTGCTTCGGCGAAAATTATATATTATTTTTTCAATCTTAATTTGTGTCTGTAAAGAAAATGTTGTTACATTTCTGATTTCCTCATTTGGTTACAATTTTTCTTACTATATGTCAGAAATATTATTTAACTACTAAATAATAAATACATACTTGCTGTCACTATTCTTGAAGTGCCTTTTTTTTGACTGACACTTGTGTTTGATTCCTAATTCTATGGACACAGAACGATCTTTTTTTTTTTTTTTTTTTTTTTTTATTGCTAACGGTGGCAGACGAGCCAGTGGCCCACCTGATGTTAAGTGGTAACCACCGCTCATGGACATCTGCAATGCCAGGGGCACAGTTCTGTCACTGCCTACCTGGAGAGAAATGCTCTTCTTAAGCCTCGTTTGAAGAAGGACATATCGTAGCGCTCAGGAAACACCGCAGCTGGGAGTTCGTTCCAGAGCCTACACGTACGTGGAAGGAATGAACGCTGAAACCGAACTGTACTAGATGAGATTGGTTCCAGGTAATATGGATGAACTCTACTGCGATGGCGGGTGGTGCGATGGTAAAAAGGTGAAGAGGGCACCATTGCAAACAGTTCCTCAGAGCACTCTCCGTTAAAGAGACGATAGAGCACGCAGAGAGAACCAAAGTCTCTCCTTTGCTCCAGCGTCTCCATTGAGGCCGTGATATTGGGATCACTGACGATGCGGAATGCACGCCTTTGCAGGGAGTCAAGAGGGTCGAGCTGATATTTGGGAGCTCCCGCCCAGAGGTGCGAACAGTACTCCATATGCGGCCGAATTTGTGCTTTATAGAGCATTAGCCGCTGGCTTGGAGTGAAGTACCGCTTGGCTCTGTTCAGGACGCCCAGCTTTTTGCTCGCCAATTTGGCTTTGTCCTCCAAATGACTCCCAAACTGCACTTTAGCAGAAATTTCCACACCGAGGATTCCAATACCATCGGACATACGAAGAGTAACTCCCTGGAACTGAGGCACTACAATAAATGGGTCCTTCTTCGCAGTGAATGCGCACACTTGTGTCTTCGTGGGGTTGAACTTAACCAAGTTCTTTGCACCCCATTCGGAGACTCGCCCTAGAGTCTTCGACTTCAGACACAAGTTGTAACCGCCTTTCTAGCAACGAACTCCGAGGGACATTCTGGTGGTCGGTATACCGCGCATCACCCGTACTGTCATCCGCATAGCAATGTATGTTCTCAATTGACAACATGTCATTGATATGCAGAATGAACAGGGTTGGGGAGAGCACCGAACCTTGTGGAACACCAGCGTTTATGGGCATGGTTTCGGAGCAGCAGCCGTCGACGACGACCTTAATGCTCCTACCATCCAGGAAGCTGGCTATCCATTTGCAGAGTCCCTCGGGGATTCCATATGATGGTAACTTCGTGAGAAGAGCTCTATGCCAGACCCTATCAAACGCCTTAGCGATATCGAGTCCAACGGCGAGAGCCTCACCTTTGCCCTCCAAGGTTTCCGCCCAACGGTGGGTCAGATAAACTAAAAGGTTCTAATCTTCTGTAAAACTGACCAATCAGGGACAGCCTTCGGACAGTTGACAATTTAACACGCGACAGATTGTGATCTAACAGTTTCACTTCGATAGATTATAATCTACCGAAAAATAATGCGTTAAATTGTAAGCAGTATGTTACAGTTCACAATCTTTCGATAGTTTACAATTTTGCGAGATAGATTATAATCTAACGGTATTTGCAATTTTACGGTGTCATGTCCAAGGATTAGATTTTTTTATATTTTTTATTAATATATTTCGAGATTGATAGCTAGCTGATTTTTCAGATTCACAAGCGTAACCTGAAGTTCGGTTTGTACACAAACATAGCTGCTAAAACCTGCATGAAGTATCCCGGCTCCAGAGGATACTTTGAAATTGACGCCAAAACATTTGCCGAATGGGGTGTTGATTATTTAAAAGTGGATGGTTGTTTTGTAGAAGAAAGTTTTCTCAATACAGGTATCTCGTACCACTGCAGTATAACTGTCTTCAAAATAACAATAAAATTGTTTGATACGCCTCCATCTTAAGTGTACAAACTGCAAATGAAATACCTTATTCTTCTTTACAGCATATATTCAGCTTGGAGATGAACTACAAAAGTCAGGCAGACGAATGGTTTATTCATGTAGCTGGCCATATTACATACAATACATTCATAAGAAAGTGGTAAGTAGACAGATGAAGTCCTACCACAATATACATTATTAATAAAGTCATGATGTAGAGGTTCTCCTAAGTACACTGGCAAATCCTTATAGCAATATTGTTATAGCTGTTATTGTTTTTTTTGTGCCAATGTGAAGCACACTCCCTGAAACATAATTCAAATAACAAGGTACCTGTTGATTTTTTAAAACTTTATTTAAAACAAACAAAATGCTAAATGTTACCACTAAAAGATGCCCTAACAGAATCGTAACCTGCTGAAGAAACCCTAAAAAGTTTGTTTCATCGTACTTCTTTGAAGATCTGAAGTTAATTAATTCCGCTATCGAAAGGCACTTCGCCGATGTAATTAATGTATTATTAAGTGCTCCAATAACCAGATGAAATGGTTTCTGGAAAAGGTTTTGGAAATTCATTGCTTTTTACCCCACGACACTGCCAATTAAAAGGCAACGTCGCTTTCATAATAGAATAGTTATTTTGGTCACATGATAATACATGTTTTTTCCGGGAATTCTTTAATATGTCTCTCTGCTACATAAATATATTGTTTATGATCTAGTTTATCAGTTACTTGTCGGTGGTCATTTGAACATCACCTGGACTCCTCAAGGCTATCTTACCTCTAAGTGTCGAAACACAACAATGTTTTTTGCTATTACCACTCAAATTAAGGTAAGGCGGTGTTAGGTGGACTCAAAGGCCTTACTAGGTACTAACTAATCATCGTTATTAGCGCACACACGAGCACTGCTTGATATTCTTGATATCCAAGTGCACGCCACTGATCACGATCCGTGGCTATACTCATCCAGCTTTTGCCAGCCACCTTGCGAAGATCGTAGCTCCACCTAGTTAGAGGGCGTCCTACATTTCGCTTGTCGACGTATGGTGTCCACTCTGTTAGTAATTTCCCCCCAACGTTTGTCGGTTTTGCGGTTGATGTGGCGAGCCCATTGCCACTTCCGGATTTTGTTTAACCCACCCTCACCCCTGCCCCAGAGTGGGGGGCCGACGATCCCCCGGAGCATCCGGGGGATCGATGACTGGCAGTAACCGGTGCAATGCAGGACTCGGGCTTCCCAGGCCCAGGTCCCGCTGGTTATCGTCAGGAGGAAGAAGTTGGGCGTATTGCCGCCTTCTCCGTCCTACCCTCTTGCCACTTCCGCCTGCTAATACGGTGGGCTATGTCGATAACCTTCGTTCTCTATCAGATCTCCTCGTTCCAGGTCTGGTTTTATTCTGCTAGCCAAACCAAATAGAAAATGGGGAATCGGCCACAGTCCTCATTATCATGATCGCTTCTAGCAAGGTTAAAACAATATTGAAACATTGCTGCGTATAGCGCCATCCCGCTCCTAGTGCGATTTCAATATGTTTTGAGCGATCATGGTTAAGGGCTGGACTGGCTGATGCGGTTGAATTTGTTGAGATTTCAACAGCTTTGTTATTATGGTTTATATAAACATATTTGATTTCAACTAGTGTGTCAGACGGATAAAAACTAATAGCCGGTCTTCTGATATTTCCCCTGTTCTAACTGTATTCTCATTGAAAACTAAAATTAAGAATGCTAAATAAATTGCATAAGTCCTCAGTGGTTTAATTGGCGATGGCGTCAGGGCGGTATATTGAAGAGGCAGGTTCGAACGTTGCCTTACGTATTTTTTTTTCTGTATTTTTTATATGTATTTCTTCATCCTTGTAAAATTTGGCGGTGATTTAAGAACAATTTGTTTCTCAGCCCGACTACAAGCCGATAGTGGAACACTGCAACATGTGGCGGAACTACCACGACGTGGTAGCGTCGTGGCAGGCTGTCAAAGCCATAATAATGCACTACCAAAGCGAATACCACCGCCTGAGCCCGCACCACGGTCCTGGGCATTGGAATGACCCCGATATGGTAAGGATTACGTCTCGATATACAGGTTAGAATCTTTCAGCGGGGAAATAAGGAATGGAGCTTGGTGGCGCATTGGCGTTAAACAACGTTGGCTGTGGTCAGTCCTATGATGGGTGACCAAAATAAAAAAAACATCTCAAGCTCCTCCGTGCTTCGGAAGGCGCGTTAAACAGTGGGTCCTGCGCCTTATCTTGCCCCGGTCGTGTTGGCTAACCGTCCCATCGGACTAGGCGAGTGAAGGAACAGAGAGTGCACTTGCGTTTGCGCAGTCACTTGTGCCCTATAATATCTCCTGCGCAGATGGCTAGTCTATGTTGAGATTGGCCGCCGTGACCGAATATCGGTTAGGAGGACATCAAGGGAATAAGTACCTAAACCGCAGCAGCTACATGAACATGAAACATTAATTTGAAGATTGGTTTTCGTTTCAAAATAAATTAATAATGAGTTAGAAATTAGAATTTATTTTTCAGCCCAAGGAGATTCGATAAATTAAAAGGTAAGTTGGACCTCTTAAAAGATGCATGGGAAAAGTTTATTGTTACAATTTTGTACTTTTACAGTACTCCAACCTGGAGTATGGATAATCTCTTAAGACCATTAACTGCTACGCTTAAGGTACTTTCCCGTATTGTCATTGCCCCGCTAAAAGTTTCCATCCTGTATGTATATGTTGTGCTCATACTACTACTAAGATGACAAACACATACGTTTGTATTTTGAAAAGATTAAGTTTTTTTGGCTTATAAAAAATCTAGTAAAAAAAAATCTTTTAGATCGTATTCGGCTCGGGAGCCCTCAATGAAGGCCAAAGTCGTATACACCTCACCGTTTACCTGATGCTGTCGGCGCCTATACTGATGAGCTGTGACGTCAACAACATCACGCCCTATGAGAAGGAGCTGCTCCAGAACTTGGACCTGGTCGCAATAGGACAAGATCCTTTGGGTGTTATGGCTAAACCCTACCAAGTGAGTGTAATGAAATTTACCAGGAGGGAGACTCTGTATTTCTGCCGCAAAGCAGCAGTGCTTGCATTGCTGTGTTCCAGTTTGAAGGGTAAGATATGGCAGTGAAATTACTGGGTTCCATGACTTTACATCTTAAGTAACAAGTTGGCAACGTATATACACTGTGGTTCTTGTGGGGGTTGCAGTTTTGCTGCGAATCTCACAGGAGCCTCATGTATTATAGGTGACTGTTACCACTTACCATCAGGTGGGCAGTTTGCTTGTTTGCTTATTTAATTGCAATAAAAAAATGTTGGCATCCAGCTATCGTAAAAATAGTGTTTGAGATTCAAATTCTCAATTCTGTTCACATAGCCGCATCCCGATCTCCATGCTTCGGAAGCACGTTAATCACGGCCAGACAAAGTAAAAATTAAAAAACGATAGAGAGGTTAGAAAAAAAAACAAAATGTGTGGGAATGATTCCTAATGTGAATCATATTCACAAATTTCGTTATTATTTCGACCTCATACGAAACTGGAGCTTCGTAACCACCTACGATCGAATACTTTTTCGTTCTTGAACGAAACCAGTCACATTCAAAAAATTTTTTTAATACAGTTGTTAAAAAAGTGGTATATTGTACAGGGCTGTTTAGCGTGCGGGAAGGTCACCATTACGCACGAGTGCTTTTTCTTTACCAAATGTCAAATGTCTAAAATCTGACACACATTTTGCTTTTTTCCCTACTTTTCTTCTAGCATGCTAAGTTAAGATTGCGCTAAATAATCTGACTGGTCTACCAGATTTTGTATTGTAAAAGCATGCCTAATAGCAAAGCGTAACAAAAAGCACGGCCGAACCATGCTTTTAAAAACACGGCAAGCAAAGCATTGCACGCATTTGCTTTGCAGATACAATGTGTACGTACGACGACATATTTGGCGCCATTTTTTCTTAAATTTATAAGAAATAAAAATGGTTGGTCTTTATTGTTTCATTTTTTCGCAACTGTATTAAAAAAAGTTGTTCAATACACGTGCGGGACTGTCATTTTAATGACAGGCTTCCCGCGCTTGTAGCAAAAATAACTATTTCGTGTTTAACTGTAATATTTTCGTTTCGATTCATATGATACGCGCAGATTAGAAAAAAATGCCTTTTGAATTTGACACCCTAGGTAAGTTATGTTCACAAAGAACTGTTAATTTTTCCAGCTAGAGCAAGAAGTGACGCTCTGGGTTAAACCGCACTTGCCAATGAAAGGCGACAAACACCACTCCTACTCCTTCGCAATAGTAAACTTCGATGCGCGTGCGCACCTAATCTCGTTCTTTCCGTCCGCATATGGAGTCAACTGTTCCGACGGCTACAGCGTTATGGTGAGTCAAAATTTTTATTTACGACAAGCGACCCGCCCGCGACTGGCTTAAATTTTTATAGGTACAGGGTGATTTCTTAGTCACGAGCCAAATTTTGTGTGCTTGTTCAAACGACCAAACCATACAACTTTTACTGTGGGACCAATCTTGAAATCGCGAAAAAAAACCGCTGTTCAATACATGTACATATAGGTGCAGCGGATGTTTGTATGGAACAGCTGTTGTTTTTACGATGTAGCCTACTACTGGTGGAAGAATTTTCAGAATCGGTTCAGTAGTTCCAGATTACTTCTTACAAACAAACTTGCAAATTTAAGCCTTTTTTAAATATTAGTATAGATTAACTGTGCCTGCGAATACGTTTCGCTTTAATAAAGCTCGACAATAGTTTCCTTATTTGTTGGATGGAGCTATGTCAGTTTCGGATATACAGGATTACTTTTTTAACACCCAGGAAAATTTAAGTGACGATTCAAGACATGGTAGTAAATAAATCACCCACTTAATTTTATATTAATTTTCTAAAATATCAAAAAAAAACTGCACTAGTTGAGAGCAGTATCTTTAGAACTTTTTTTAAAACTTTAATTTTTTAATTCGTTTTTTTTATATAATAATAGATGTGTCCTGATGCGTCCCTAAAATTTTCCAGGGTGATAAAAAATAAACCGTGTATAGGGTTATTTTTTATTATTTAAAAATTTAAAAAAATCTCTAAAAATGCTGCTCTCAACTAGTGCAGCATTTTTTGGATATTGTAGAAAATTAATATAAAAATAAGTGAGTTATTTTTTTTATTAATCATTCTTATACAATGTCGTGAAGCGTCCCTTAAATTTCCAGGGTAGTAAAAAAATAATCCTGTATAAGCCAATGAACCCCTGTACCGAATTTCAAGCTTCTAGCTTCAGTAGTTTGGGCTCTACGCTGATACCTCAGTCAGTCACTTGCCTTTTATAAATAGGTACAGATATCGTTGTAATAATAAATAATTTAGGACGTAGAGTTACCGCCCTACTGAGCCGGCCTCGAGGGGAAGAACCGGATCGTTGTAAATAATAGACAAGGTAGAGCATAGAGCTTAACGCTCCACCGAGACTACCCAGAGGGGAAGAACCGGATCACTGTAAATATTAAAAGAAGGCAAGACTTTACCGCTCTACTGAGCAGACCTCGAGGGGAAGAACCTTCATCTTACAGAGAACTGAGAAGAGAATATTGATTGTTACTATTATTTTTTATTTAAAACTTCACTGCACATCTATAAAAAATGCATGAATCGTGGAGTTCATAATTTTTCAACACACTTGCTCGTAAAGTGGATCTAATTGAATACTTTTTAGATACGTAAAGCAGCTTATAAAATACGCGTGTGTTATAATATAACCTATAAGAGCACTATTTGCGTTATAGTGTTAATTTTTAAATCTTTAAGACTTGTCTTGAAATAGTAGGTAAATATTTTTGTTTATAATTAAAAATTAAATATAATAAATAAACGTTTATATTCATACCATTATTTAGTTTTGTCTACAAATTAACAATGAATTGTGTTATTTGATCAAATATTCAGTTTATTTGGTATTTTTCTTCACAAGTGTGTTGAAAAACGTCGTACGATATACGTGCGTATATTGTGCGTATACCATAATGCACTTATATCGTAATGTATTATTATATTCTGGTCAATCATTAAATTAAGCTGATATTTCTGATAATTATTGTGTATCCTGATGTTACGACTACCGAATTACTATATCGCTATTTATTTAATTTAATAATAATCAATGTTAATTTTCAGGACGTGTTCGCAAACACCTTCGGAAAAAATGTCACACTGTCTGATTATATTCAAGTGACAGTACCCCCTGAAGGTAGGCCATCAAGTACAGTTAATATAATGTGATAAGTACAACAAATATTACTAGAATAGATTATGTCAAAATTATTCTAATGTTCTTAAAGTATTTTTTTTATAGTTTATGGGTAGACACTTGTTCTCATCTTGCCTGATAGTAAGCAAAGGTGGGGACTAAGGTGGAGCGTGCCTACTCATTAGGTGCCGATTCACTCTAGTCCTGAAAAGACCCGGGTTGTAGTGAGGTGGGAACACAGAGGACGGCAAAGAATTCCATTCCTTTGCAGTACACATAAAAAAAGTGGAAGCGAAACGCTTCGTGCGGAGCAGTCAATTGCAAAGGCAATGCAATTTAGGTGACTTCTAATCTGTAAAAGCTTTTAATGAATTAATTTTTCTTTTGTTTCAGATGTGATTCTATATTCGCTATTTCCGCTATGAATTTTCATTAATTTATTTCGTGAACGGTCGCCTCTATGCGTTTGTAGATCTATGTTGTTGCCAAAAGGATCTATGATGCTGCCAAAAAATTAGTCTTTACGCTTACTGTCTGTTAATAAGTTGTATTAGCAAAATGTGCAATTTTTAGAAGACTTAAAGAATTTAAGGGTTAAAGAATTGATTTATTCAATCTGTTTGTATATGTATAGTATTCGTTTGCTCATGATAATTGTGATATTAGATTGATAAGCTATCTAAATTATTGTTTCTGTTACAAATAAATGTCCGTAGACAGACTGTGTGACACAAAATTCTGCAATAACGGCCCATGGGCCATTGACGATAATATAATTTAACAGTGTAGTAATAAAGTTGACATTTCAATGCCAATTAAAACCTACGACCGTACCGTACAAAAGCGAATACAGCTCGAAAGCTCGACTGAAGTTTCTACTTTATTTCTATGCGGTTAAATTATATTCTTATCTGTCAATTAAAATGCCGTCCCATGCCATGCCGTTACCGTCAATGTGCGCTGGACCTAATCCGTCAGATAGCTGGCCCTTTAGTTCGAAATCAAACTGTTTTATTTATCATATACCTGGGCACACCCGTTATTAATATCCGTTATTTTTATAATGCAGAGAGCATTATTATCGTTCAGCTCGCTTAGAGCTGAACTGAATTTTCAGCTAATAAACAAACATATTTTGTCAACTAATGTATACAGAGTGGCACATTTAGATCGGTCAGTATGGCGAGTCTGTAACTATAAGGCATACAAAGATCTGTTCTGAGGAACTTTGTCATCGATTTTAGTAACAAAAAAACTACATACATTAGATAAAAATGTACTCAGGGATTCGAATCCAGGTATTAAAAAATAAAACTTAAAAAATTATTTCTATTGGGATATTGATTGTTTGTGTGATACAATAACATGATATCATATAAAACATGATATCTTAAATTAATATTGTTTTTAATTTATGTATAAATTGTATTTCATATCAGGTAAAATTATAAAATTTTAATGCAAATTCACTACCTACACTCAATTAAAGGATATGTAATACAACGCATTTTATTCCTTTTAGATAGCATGTTTCAATAGTAACATTTACTGCTTATGACTCACACAATCGATATCCAAAAAGTTTTATTTTTTAATACGACCGGGTTCAAATCCCGCTCAAAGTACATTTTTTTAAAATTTACATAGCAATTTTTCTTGTCACTAAAATCGATGACATACTCGTAGTTTCTAGAACAGATGTCTTATAGTTACAGACTTGCCCATACTGACCGATCTAAATGTGCCATCCTGTATACATAGCGCTAGGATTTTAGCAGACGGAGATTAAACTTGAGTTTTTCTGCGTCTTTCGTACCCCTGTCTTACCTGTTTAGGCGCTAAGCAGCGGTGCTTGCATTGCTGTGTTCCGGTTTGAAGGATAAGACAGGCAATGAACTGGGTACTCTTACAAGAACTGCATGTATAGGCGACTTTGGCTTCTTAACAGGTGGGCAGCTTGCTTCTTCGCCAACTAAAGCTGATCGCACATAGCACGCGCCGAACGCGCCATATAGAAAGAAAGAAAGAAAGAAAGAAACCACCCGGTTACCTTGAAATCACAATGCCCTACCTTAAAAATACCAAAAACTAAAATAAATGATTATAATTAAATTGTTTCTTCATGGTTTGAAAAAAAAAAACATTGTAGCGATAGGCGCCATCACATCGCTGGGTCTATTTAATGATCTTGTACCCACTGGACCTTCAAGATTCGACCCAAAAGCAAAAAGTGCTTATTGGACCTCATTTACAGGGCCCATTCGACCTTCCTAAAAATATTATATTCAATGCGGCCATTAGACCTCTTTTTTAAATTGGACTGGTACTTACTGGACCTTCAAGATTAGACCCTATTGCAACTGTACCTACCCATTGGACCTTATTTGTATGCCCCATTCGACCTTCCTAAAATATTATATTGAATGTGCCCATAGGACATTTATGGGAACCATTGGACCTTATTGACTGTTTTATTCAAAAAAGTACAGTCATTTATACGAGAACCCGTCAGCCGCCAACTGGTCGCATCCGACCGGTGTGGCTTTACGCTATGCAATAATTGAAATTGAAAAAAACCCTCACGAAAGAAAATTTATAAATTAATATACATTGCTTTTTACAGAATGAAAATATGCTTTAGTTGTAATTGTGAATTTTTTGAGTGTATTTATAAAAAAAAATCATAGCGTGACGTCACACCAGTCGCAGGTAGGTGAGAGGTAATATCTGTGATCCAGAGGGGATTCCCCGTACCATAGATTGCAATATGGGCTATATTGCAATCTATAGTATAGGAAATCCCCTTTTAAACTTAAATAAACATAAACTAGAGATTGATTATGTTTGTTTGTAGGTAGTTTGGTTAAGTGACTGAAGTGTACGCTAAAGAATGTTTTAGTCAAAAATCGATACAATTGTTATTTTTATTGCTATAAATTGATGATTCATTGATTTTGCGATGGATATACGGGCTTTCTTTGGAAAAAAACGAAGAGTTGAAGAGCAAATTGGCCACGAAGAATCTCACTGCTCAAAACAGGTGGAAGCACAAAATACAATCGCTACTCCTAGTTCCATGGCAACCGGTTGGTCAACTCATGTTGGTAATGTTAGCTATGGTATTCCTCATACCCCTACATCCGATCCGATGTAGACTAATGTAGAGCATTGGTTACAGGTAGGGCGAAAATAAAAAAAATGTCATAATTGATCTGCCCTCGAAGCACGAGCTCCTAAATCAATCACTATGTAAATGTACATCGATGTACATTTTCATACCTATACATATTCATACATATACATGTAAATGTAAATGTACATCGATGTACATTACATATACATGGTGATTGATTTAGGAGCTCGTGCTTCGAGGGCAGATCAATTATGTTTTTTTTTTTATTTCCGCCCTACCTGTAACCAATGCTGCCCTACCTCAGATTCGACTCTAGCTACAGCCCTGAGTCCAGGTGAAGCTCGCTTCCATATTAGGCCCTATCGCCACTTACCATATCTGTGAGATGAAGGCCAAGAACCTCCTTGTGGAACAAAAGAGGGGCAACGCTCAAGTGACTGTCGCCTTTATAGACGTATGATCTTTACTTAAATGTAAAAAGTAGGTAATTGTTTTGAGTAACCTCATTAGCCCTTGAATGCATACTAATTAATGCGGTAGTGTGTCTGTCCGTTTATTACCTCTTCACGCCTAAACCGATGAACCGATTTTGATTAAATTAGTATAGAGATATTATACTGATTTCATCAAAATCGGTTCAGCGGCTTGGGCGTGAAGAGGCAATAGACGGACAGAGAGGGTTTGAGTTCTGGGACTAAGAATAGTTTTTATCGCAGAAATCGCCCTTTAAGGGGGTGAAAAGAGGGGTAGAAGAATTCCCCATACAATTAATAACCGCTGAACCGATTTGAATGAAATTTGTTACGGATAGAGTTTGAGTTGTGGGGAAAGATATAAGCAGATTGGATAAAAAATAATCTACCTAAATTAGTTTTTCCACGTGGACGAAGTCGAAGTCGAAGGACGAAGACGGCAAAAAGCTAGTATTGTTATAAATTTGTTAATGATTTGCGTTAATGTTATTGTTGACGCCTGCGTCGTACGTAATACCTTCTCGTTACCTACTGAACACGTTAAAAATAACGCCATAAAACAGAGCTGCGGAGTTTTCTAAAAAAGATATTAAGCTTACGCCACTAATAATGCAACATACCATTTAGCGCGCTAACCTATTGGTCACATATTATAGGTGACGTCTAAAATTATTGCATATTTTATTACGCGTTACGACTCGGGAGAAGCCGCAGCATTACGAAGGCCGGGCTGAACGGATAAATGCATTCAAAGGGAAGCTCGCATTGAGGATCCTAAGGTCATCAATATTACAATATGGCTACCGCATCTGGTCCCTTGTTTTTGTATAAATAAAACATAAGCATTCAAATTACAGTACAATATACAGTTGTCCGGTTATGATTTTTCTTGTGTCAACGTACTAAATAGTATTAAGATCGGGCCAGTTCAAGAAATATCACGAAAAGTATGATGGTCAAGCTTCCAGTGTGGACAAATAATGTAGAATTATACAAAACTGTAGACTAAAAAACTATAGACTACACAAAAATTGTACAAAACTGTAGACTAAAAAATGAACACAATAACAGAAAACGAATACCTTTTTTAAACCTTTATTGATCTATCTATACTAATATTATAAAGAGGAAAGATTTGATTGTTTGTTGGTTTGATTGTTTGTATTGAATATGCTTCGAAACTACTGAACCGATTTTGATGAAAGTTGGTATAGGGATAGTTCGAGACCAGGGGAAGGACATAGGGTAATTTTCCTACGGGAAAAAATCCCACGGGAAAACAAAAACAACGCGGGCGAAGTCGCGAGCGGAAAGCTAGTAATAAATAAAACAGCCGATTTAAATAAAAAGCAGCATTATTTCCTAAGTGGCAATCTCTACCAGACGACCTTTTCGTAGAGGAAGGGTAGGTAATGGCGGCTCCAGATTAGTGCCGCGAATTTATGCTGTTAATTAGCGCCGTGAATTCACGCAAAGTTGTGTCTCTCCACATTCACGGGGGTCAAACATTCGTGCGTGAAACCTGCCGCGAAACGGAGGTGGAAGCGGCTGCTGCAATAACTTTTTGTTTGCTTTGTTTCACAGTGATAATGTTCTAAAAATCGCATTTCTGACTCGTTGTCCTCGATGATGCTGCGTTGACGTTTGAACTGCACACATCCGTCCGTACGCATCTGTAGCCAGGAGGAAACTGGAGGAGGAGGAGCGCCGTGAATGTAGATGTATACGCGTGAACCGCTTGTCGCGGGACAAAATAGAGACTCCGGTCGGGGAAGAGGCGTGAACGCGCGTAAACCTCGCGAAACCCATCTACACCTGCGTTCACGCCTGTTCGCGAGGCTTCACAGCACTAATGTGGACCTTCATAAAACTTAAATGACAGGCAAAATAACTAATAATTTAATATTAATTCTAAATCAATAACTATACACAATATATACTCCATTATAAATAATATCATTCATACTACCTAAAATTCTTATAAACCTACTTACAAAAATTTTAACACTTTAAACAGTACCTAATGGAGAACACCTAATTTCCAGCTGCAGAATGTGTTTGGATTGCTCGCATAAATTCGAACGTGCACAACTTTATGGAGTCTGGCGAGGAATTTGACCGTAAAGGATTAGTCATAAAATTTTGATGTATGTGGTAAAACTAGAGACAGATCGTTTGAAGAACGAAGGCTGTATTTATTGTTGTGGTGTGGAGAACATAACGGGATTTGAGGTAGGTACCTCATTAGGGGCATGAGGATTGGTAAGTAAAGAATGGAAAAGGGAGAGGATATGGTAGTGTCTGCGACGACTTATTGGTAGTCATCGAATAAATCAAATCTAATCGAAGTGTTTATTGCGTTCATGTAATAGTAATTTAGGGCGATAGTATGATATATGATACAGGTTCTGCAAACGCTCCAATTTGTTTTACTGGGTCACAGATAAATCAGGGTAATGAGTATCGGAATAGTACAAAATTGTTAATAATAGGGATTGGGCCTGCGAAAAAAATTTTGAATGGCTTGGGTAAATCTTTAAACAACGCCTTATAAAACAAACTTTCATGTTGACGATATTTGTAATTTTCAACGTCAGCAGTAATAAGCATACGACTTTTTTAAGGTAAGGATAGCTTTTTTAATGTTCTAATACCAAAACTGGTTATATTTTTATTAAATGAGCTAGGGTTCTATAAATCAATAAAAATGTAAGTACTAGTTAAATAGTATTGTTTTCGTTCGTGAATTTGACGAAGCTGCAATAAAAACTATTCAATAATCGATCATATTGGCATTAAAAACATGAGAATTTTATCTTCTACATCAACCGCCTCCATGTTCTAGTGGCTGAGAGGACCCGGTAGGTATTAATCTGGTTGTACGGAGTTCGATTCCCTATGCAGAAGTTCTCTGTTTGGTTTGGTTGGTGCTACCACCGGTTTCTGAGCCCGCTTGGCTAGTTATACCCGTGTTACTAAGTATGTCGTTGTAATTATAATTGTGTTGTTCCGTCCATCAGAGGTAAGATAGCCAGTTCCTCAGTTGTTCAGGAGTCCAGGCCCCGACAGTTGTTAAAATATATGGCATACTTATTTCCTCAGAACAACAACTAAAGCATGTTGTTCTGAGCTTATTTCATATATTTTTGACACTTATTGCAGCTGTCAGAGATGGTGAAATAGGGGGCAGGTGAAGCTCGCTTTAATTTTTGGCCTTATCATCACTTAACATCAGTGAGGTGAAGAATGAACCAGGGGCGGATCTAGTATTTAATTTGGGGGGGCATTTCGACAACTTGTCAGATTGCCCCCCAAAAAGTGTACACTGATAAGGTTCGAAGCTAGGGTTAAAATCACCAATATGGAACTCCTGGTTCTTTTGAGGGGGGCATAGCTCCCATGGCGCCCCTCTGTATCCGGCAAGGGACTAAAGAAGCTAAGATAAAAATGTGAATGCCAGAAATCTTTGAACAAGGCCACGCAATAAAATAGGCTAATTCCTGCCTGCCGCCATTTTCTGTGTGAACATTGCGAACTCGTTCGTAGGAGTTTACGAGCAGCGCAACGATTCGCTATAAATTACGACAGAGCGAATCCGACGCCAGACGTGGAACACGGCTTTTTGACGGAGCTCAAATTAATAAACACAGCCAGTTTAACATACTAGATGTGCTCGCAGCTATTCTTGCGTGAAATTTACCGGAAGTAGACTGTACCAGGGTCGTCTCTGCATGGGTACCTCCGTCTTACCTCTTTCTACCGCAAAGCAGCAGTGCTTGCAATCTTGCATTGCTATGTTCCGGTTTAAAGGGTAAGATATGGCAGTAAAATTACCGGGTACCGTGATTTTACATCTGATGTCACAAGTTGGCAACGTACAATGTGGTTCTTGTGAGGGTTGCAGATTTGCTGCGAATCTCACAAGAGCCACATGTATTATGGATGACTGTTACCACTTACCTACCACTTATCAGGTAGATAAGTGTCAGGTAGGTAGTTTGTTTGGTTGCCAACTTAGTAGCAATAAAAAAAATAGCTTGGTTGTATCAAGCGAGTTTCACCTAAATCCAGAACTCGGCTAGATACTTACATGGTAAGACGGTGGTAGCTAGCCAGGCTGGCTCAGAAGCCCGTCATCATCATCATCATCATCATCACAGCTCATACACGTACCACCGAGGAGTTCGAGCTTACCCTATGATAGGGTGTTTAGGCCTTAGTTAACCACTGTTTACCACGCTGGCCCAGTGCGGATTGGTCGACTTCACATACCTACACCTTGCCTCACGATGTTTTCCTTGCCACCAATCAAGCCGAGCAGAAAATTGTCTGCCCCCATGAGAATCAAACCCTGGACTTTCAGATTCATAACTGGTGGTCTCAACCACTAGACCACGATGGTCATTATAATGAGGAGGTGTACGTGTATAGAAGCGTCGATGGCGTAGTGCGCAAGGCCGTCGCCTTCCAATCGGGAGGTAGCGGTAGCGGCTCGAACCCCGCCACCACGTACCAATGTGTTTTCAAATTTTGAATTCATACGTAAGTTTCTTCGACGCTTTTACGGTGAAGGAAAACATCGTGAGGAAACCTGCACACACCTGTAAAGAAAGAATTGCTTTACAGGTTGTGTGTGAAGTCGTGTGTTGTGTCGAAGCACTTGGCCAGCGTGGTTGACTAAGGCCTAATCGCCCTAGTTTAGGGTAGGCTCGAGCCCCTCGGTGGGGACGTATATGAGCTGTGATGATGACTGTAATTAATGGGCGGCATCATCGTGTGGCACGGTCAGTTAATGTAAGTATTAGTAATTACATTTGTATCTGTTGCGCAAAAGAACAGCACTCAAAGGTGTATTAGTTCCACTACCTTGGGTTGGCTGGAAGAAATCTCTTCTATAAATATGTTAACCATTTGCCAACGATCTATATCTATACAAATAAATAAAATTGAAGTGTCTGTTTGTAATGTCAAAATAACAAGTTTTTACTAAATGGGTATGAATGTATATCGGGTACCAATAACAAAAACACAATTTAAAAAAATTCTGTCCGTCTGTTTGTTTCCGCTAATCTCTGGAACAGCTGGACCGATTTTGACGGGATTTTCAATAATAGATAGCTAATTATATAAGTTACTATTTCACGCGGACGAAGTCGCGGGTACAGCTAGTTGTAAAAATAAGTTTGTATAATTTCTGCAATAAACTGTGTAAATAAATAAAATAGTTTGTCTCGCACAATAGAATCTTCAAAAATCGCATAGTCAATAGAGAAGTCCGAATTTTTCTCGACAAGAACTCTTTCACCCAATTCATAGATACAGTTGTGCGTACGGACAAATTTAAGAGGTGAAACCTGAAACGATCGGCCTTATGGTTTTCACTCACGTGCAAAGAACAAACTTGCCTATTGATAAAGTTAGCCGCGGAGCTGTTCAATATAGAACTTGGAAAGCTAATAATGGATTTGATTGACGGAAACATTGTAGTCGAGAGTGTTCTGGGGTCGTGGAGAATAAAGAACGAATTCTATAATAGTAGGCACTTTAAGACTTTTTCCTGCATTATACTCTTAGATCAGGAGAAAAGTAACTTGTTAACTTTGGTACTTTTTTATTTGGTCGTACAAAAGGATATCGACATATGATGACATACAACATATTAATAAGGTGAGAAAAAGGAGAGACAGTGTGCCATTCGCACATCAAAAACTTAGTATTAATTGATAATCTTTGATTCTCGATCCGGCTCGAAGGACCAAAAAATCTGCACGGTAATTACTGGGTGCTTGCATCGATGTGAAGGCTAGAAGTGTGAGACAGGCAGTGAAATTATTGGGTTCGAGGCTTGACGTCTTGTGTCACAAGTCAGCAACGTACATTGGCGTCTTTGTAGGGGTTGTAGGTTTGCAAAACTTACAGGAACCACATGTACTTATCATCACATAGGTAGCCTTTATTTCGGGGTGAAATGCATAATCGCACCGTATCCTCTATATGGGGCTCTCCCGGCAGAGTGCCAGGCCTACCCACTAAAACCCCCCGGTGTTCTCCCTGCCCTTATGGGCGCGCTAGGTAAGGTCCATACTGCGACACCACTACCAACGCGCCCGGGCAAGCCTGACCAACTGATCGGGCTATCGCCAAGAGAGGATTGCCCGAGAACACCAAGGTAATCCCCAGACGGGGGGCCTTACGGCGGCGTGCACCACGCGGCCTCCACGGTAGGGTCATTAGACGGGCATCGCTTGTGCGAATGCCCGCCTTCGCCTGCCTATCCGCCTGCAATGAATGGGAGCGGCTTAAGGATCTTCCTCATTGGATAGGTAGCCTGCTTGCTTGCCAACTTGTACATAAAAGCTATGGCTTGAACTCACTTACTAATTCTGTTACTTGCATTAATTTAAATACGTAAGACTTACATAGCTTTTAATCGATGTATATATTCTTCGCTTCAGCTTATGCAACTACTAAACATCGTCAGCAACCCCAAGTTCCGCCCTTATTTGCGGTTCACCGTGTAATTGGAAGGCAGTCGGCATTTTGCTGACTTATCTAAGTGGTAATTATAAAGAGTTACCACTCAGTCACGAACTGTGGTTTCGAGGGTCTATTAAAATAATAACTGTTGTCTTGTACGAGTATGTCCCAGAAAAAGAATTTTTAATCTATACTTACTAATATTATAAAGCTGAAGAGTTTATTTGTTTGAACGCGCTAATCTCAGGAACTACTGGTTTGAATTTAAAAATTCTTTTTGTGTGGGATCGTCCATTTATCGAGGAAGGCTTTAGGCTATATAACATCACGATATTGTCATTTTGCAGACATCCACGTGAACGAAGTCGCGGGCACAACTAGTGTATCATAGAAGAGTGGGGTTCTTTGATTGTGTGCGTGCTCTTCCATTCGAACCACGAATAGTGGTGGTGGTTCGTGTAAAGTTGTTGCCTCGAACGCATTTGCGCTTTTCGCAATCTCTGTGTGTCGAAAAACCTCAATGCCACAGGGCTTTTTTAAAGACCATGCTGAAAAATAAGCCTTGGGAAGTAGTGACATTGACGATGCATTGACGTTTCTGGGCTATGTATGAGAATGATACATTTCCGTTAGTCAAATCATAAAAATATATAAAGTAATGAACTAGTACCCTTTCAACGTATTTTTAATTTCATTTTTTTAAAATTCTTATTCTTTGGTTTTGATATATGGACTCTGGTTGCTTTTCTTAATAAAACCACTCTTACTTTCATAGCATTTTTCTTTTAATTATCTTTTACAGTTTCTATGCACACAATTTCAGTAATTGAAACACACACATCTCCTAGTTCAGTAACATAGATGCGGAACCGGAACCAACAACAAAACAATGCCACAGACTACATTGCTCACTAAAGCTTCTTACACAAGCTCCAATTTCAACATCCCCCCTCAAGTGCAAGTTACTACTTGTACTTGTTATTAATACACATAAGTTCACATTAAAACAATTTGAGGATTTTTTTATATTACACTAGCAACACATTATTTTTAATGGCATTGGAAATTATAATACAACACTGGCAACATTACACTAATGTCTATGTCTGTCACTTTGACATAACCTGTCTTACATAAAAATCATAACCTAAATTTAATTTTAAAAACATTTTTCACATAAGAAAATATAAACATTAGAACTGAAATGAGTATTATACAAATTTAAGGCATTGTAATATACTAAAACATAAACCTTTGAATCTAGTGATAGTTAACTTTTATTTTAATCCTAACTCAGTACAAAAATATGAATGTTTATCTTTGTGAAGTGACTTTGTGAAAATATCTGCTCTATTTTTATCGGTTCTTACATAGTTTAATGTTAACAATCCTTTATTTACTATATCCTTAATGAAATGAGCTTTAATGTCAATGTGTTTACTTCGCTTACTATTCTCATTACTCAAAATCATATGTATGGTGCTTTGATTGTCAATAAATAATCTACAAGACAAATTTGAATCAAGATTTAAATCACATAAAATACCTTTAAGATAGATTAGTTCACTTGCAGTGTGGGCAGCAGCAACATACTCCGCCTCTGCAGTAGAAATAGCCACTGTTGACTGTTTCTTAGTCATCCAGCTGATCAGATTCCCTCTGTAAAATACTGCTGAACCACTAACACTTTTTCTGTCCTTACGATCACTTGCCCAGTCGGCATCGGAATATCCTTCTAGCACATTTTCACTATGTTTGTTATATACTAACACTTTGTCTTTTGTTTGTTTCAGGTAACGTAGCACTCTTTTAGCGGCTTTCCACAGTACACTTGTTGGCTTGTCCAGGAAACGACTTAAAAATGATATTGTATATGTAATATCCGGTCTGCTTACCACTGACAGATACATTAATGAGCCTATTAATTCTCTGTAAGGTACATTTATAATATCACTGTTTTCCTGAAGATCTAAATTTACTTCCATGGGTGTATTAACCTCTTTGCAGTCTTGCATATTAAATTTTACTAATATATTTTCAATCAATTTTGTTTGTTTTATTTGTATTTCTTGTTCTGTCCTTGTAATTGTCATTCCCAAATAATCCTTTATGTGTCCTAAATCTTTAATGTTAAATTTTTGTTTAAGTTTTTCTATAGTCTTTTCACAATTTCCCATAATAATAATGTCATCAACCCAGATTAACATCCACACATCCTTGCTTTTATAAAGACAAAAGTCATATTTAGATTGTTCAAATCCTTGTTCAATCATGAATTTATGAAAACACTCATTCCAACATCGTGGAGCTTCTCGTAAGCCATATAAAGCCTTGTTTAATTTTAAAACTTTTCCAGTACTAACATATACTCCCTCTGGAGGTTTTATGTACACTTCTTGTGATAATTTTCCATTAAGGAAAGCTGTGGGTACATCCAGCTGTTTCATAGGTAAATCCTGTTGTATCGCAGTACTTAACATTATCCTCACAGTTGACATTCTTGCTACAGGTGAGTATACAATGTATTTATTTTGGGTTTGAAAACCTTTACATACCAGCCTTGCTTTCTTTTGACCATCTTGTTTTGTCTTAAAAATCCACTTTGTGTCAATAGCTCTCTCCCCTTCCGGCAATGTAACTTCTTGCCATGTGTTTAGGTTTTCATGTGATTTTAGTTCCTTCTCTATAGCATCTTCCCATTCTTTACTGGTTTCCATAGCCTCTCTATATGTTTATGGGTTGGTCAGTAAGCAATAAGCAATGTTAAGTTCTAATTCTTCATCACAAGTTTCATATTCTTTCAAATAGCTTGGTGCTTTTACTGTTCTTCCTGATCTGGTTGTATTTTCTTCTTTTCTTTCCTCCACCATACACTCTTTGCTTTTATCATACATTTCGCTTGTTTTCTCCTTTCTTTCATTCACTGTTCTTTTTTCACTTTCTCTTTGACACTGTATTTCTGTATTATTTTCATCCTTAATTTCATTTTCTTCTTGATACTGAATTTCCATTTCATTTCTATCCTTAGTTAAGCTTTTACTTCCTTCATTTCCTTTAAATATATAATCTGACTCGTCAAATCTTACATCTCTCGACATGATAATTTCATTTGTATTTGGGTTCCACAACCTGTAACCATTTGGGCAATATCCTACCATGCGTACTTCTGTTGCTCTCTTTTCAAATTTCCCTTCTTTTGGTACTTGCACTGCCCATGCTCTACAACCAAATGCTTTCAACTTTTTCAAGTTTGTTTCACCATACAATATATCTGACGGTGTTTTGAAATTTAGTACTGATGATGGACTTCTATTTAACTGATAGGCTGCGCAGCGAATGGCTTCACCCCATAAGTACTTTGGCAATTTTGTCTCATTTAATATTGTTCTTGCTTTGTTACACAATGTTCTATTCATTCTCTCAGAGACGCCGTTTTGCTGAGGTGAATAGGGCTGTGTGTATTGTATATTTATTCCTTTACTCTGACAAAAATTTTCTAAATATTTATTTTTGAACTCCTTGCCATTATCACACCTAATTCTCTTGACTTTCACATCATGTTCAAGCTCAAATTTATTTATATATTCTTTTAAATATGAAGCTGCCTCGCATTTATTTCTTAATAGGTAAACTGTTGTGAAATGAGAAAAATCATCCACAATTACTTGGAAGTATTTTTCGCCTTCTAGGCCTATGTCTTTTACAGGACCAGCTATGTCAGTGTGTAGCATTTCTCCTATTCTATATGAACGGGGTCGTTGTACTGGTTTAAAAGGTAGGCGGCTCCCTTTACCTTCTACACAAGGTCCACATGTTTTGTCACTCACAGGTAATTTCATATATTTCAAACATTTTCTATTCAGATGGCCTAGCCTTCTGTGCCAATCTTCTGTAGTTGCTGCCATACATTGTTCATTAAGACTGAATTCTAGTAAATATAACTTTCCTTTTAAATATCCTGTAATTGAAGTACTTGGGTCATTTTTGTAAATATATACTTTGTCTTTGCAAAATTTTACTGTGTATCTTTTTTCTGCTATTTTCTTCACTGATAATAAATTAAATTTTATTTCTGATACTAGTAATGCTTGTAACGTTATCTCTTCTCTTCCTGATTTCATCCTTATTATCCCTTTTCTTCTGGCTATTATATTTTCTCCATTTGCTATATTTATTTTTGTAGGGGTTTGTAATTCTATCACATTTTCCATGTACTTCATATATCTTTCTTGTATTAAATGTTCGGTACAACCTGAGTCCAAAATCCATTCTATATCCGAAGATGAACAATTATTACAAAATTCTTTTTCATTTCCCTGTGATGTTTTTGCGATAAAAGATACATTTTCTGCCGCTATATTGGCTGTATTTCCACTTCTATAATATCCAAAATTTCCCCTTCGTCCTCGACTTCGAACTCGTCCTCGAGCACGTCCAGACCATGTATACTGTGAACTGTCTCTCTTCTTGTTTTTGCAGTCTCTTGCAAAATGTCCTTTTTGGTTGCAGTTATAGCACACAAAAGCAATATTTTTGTTTTCATTGTCCGTGTTAATTTCTCTTGTCATACTTAATTTTAATTCTTCGTCTAAGAGTCTTGCTTTAACTGTATTTATATCCATTACTTCAGTTATTGTTTCAATAGCTGTGATAACTCTGTCATATTTTTCTTGAAGTCCTATTAGTAAATGACATATTTTGTCGGTTTCTGATAACTTTTCTTATGCATATTCCAACTCACGAATAATGTTGTCAAATTTTTCAAAATATCTTTCCAAACTTTCTTCTCCTTGTCTCAGACTTAATAGTTTTCTTCTGTAATGTATTTTTGAAATGACACTTGTTCTTTGATATGTTTTCCTAAGTTTTTCGATCATGGAGAACGCCGATCCGCCATCTTTTATAACATTTAAGTATTTATCTGGCAAACATTGGACGATGAGACTTTTCGCCTTCGCATCGTCCTTAATAAACTTCTTTTGCTCTTCTTCGTTGAATTTACTTGTGTCTTCTGTTCGTATGGTATGTTTTATGCCTTTTTCGTCGAGTATGCATTCCAGACGAAACAACCAATTGTTGAAATTTTCTCCGTTGAATTGCGGTAGCGTTGTGGTAGTCATGATGAAATGCCCATAACCTCTTATTCTTTGGTTTTGATATATGGACTCTGGTTGCTTTTCTTAATAAAACCACTCTTACTTTCATAGCATTTTTCTTTTAATTATCTTTTACAGTTTCTATGCACACAATTTCAGTAATTGAAACACACACATCTCCTAGTTCAGTAACATAGATGCGGAACCGGAACCAACAACAAAACAATGCCACAGACTACATTGCTCACTAAAGCTTCTTACACAAGCTCCAATTTCAACAAAAATTGAAAATAAAAAATATCAAAAATAAGTTTAAATTAAACGGTTTTATGGAAAAAAAATTAATGATAATGTAGATAATCTACCTAATAAAAGCAAAAAATTGGCTGTTGATAGTAATTTCACGCGCCCTATGGATTTATTTTATTTTATTGAGTTGATGTAAATTTCGCTTTAATATCTTACACGTTCCCAAGAAAAAGGGGCTTGACTGCAGACGGACAAACAGACAACGAAGTAATTTTATATGGGTTTCCTATTTATTTTCTCTTTGAGGTGCGGATCCTTTTAGGGATGACCTACTTACTTACAAAAATCAGTTCAAAATTCGCCAAAACCTCTATTACCTACTTCTGATTATTACAACTTTGTTCTCATCTCAAGACGACAGATGCAGCCGCAAGTTGCGTCTAAGCTTAAGTAACATATAAACTATGTCGGTAATTCGCAACTGCTCGGAGTTTTAATCAAATTATCGCAGCTCGGAAACTTTGGCGGTGCAAGCGACAACTACTGTGTTAGAGAAACTAACACTAATGAAGTGTGTTACATCTAGTTTCATCAATGTTACACTACTGGCGGGATTAAATAAGTTGCTCCTCGCGGAGTGAAATTACTTTGTAACTTCCAAGTCAATGAAAACAGTATGTAAAAAAAGTCACTATGATTAATGATGTTATTTCTCTGACGCTCCTACGGTGAAGCAAAACATCGTGAAGCCACATGCATACATCTGCCAAGAAATTCAAAGGTGTATGTGAAGTCGATCAATCCGCACTGGGCCAGCGCGGTTGACTAAGGCCTAAACACCCTAACTTAGGGTAGGCTCGAGCCCCTCGCTGGGGACATGTATGAGCTGTTGTGATGACTAAAGACGTTCAGAAACCTATCAAATGCGAAATGCTACTCGACTCGCGCTCCTAGGGTTCCGTACAAACTGTATTAGGTTCTAACTATTTACAATTGTCAGATGTTTTCCTTAATATGTGTTGTAATATATTACTTCTTGCCAAATTTTATGATTCTAGGCCAACGCGACAGGGAACCGAGTACCTTATAGGTTTTGATTCCCTTGTGAAATCGCATAATATACGACAAATACGGGGATATCTTTTGATCACGTTAACTTAGAAGTTAGATCTTTTCACAACTGAAAAATACCGTAGACCCAAGTATTTGGTTATAAACTTCAGTTTGATACTCTACACTTTCCTAACGGTCTTGATCTCAGACTAAGGACACCAATGGACTCGCAATATATTAACTATGAATAAAGGAGATGTTTCAGGTTTGTATGGAGTCCCGGCCATGAGTATGTACAGTGGTTTTTATGCTAGGGAAATAAAAATAAAACATTACTATGCAATTAATTTTTGTTATTTTTTTGTTGTTTTCGTGTACATTATACTTTTTGATGATCAATGACAGTTTTATAACATCAATATAATGGCAACACAGTAACGTAAAAAAATAATTGGAAAAAAAAACTAACACATGGACACTACAGAGTTTACAAACAATTCCGTATTCTTCTAATTGAACTGAATTGAACGTAAATAGATACAATTATTTATATAATTAATCATTATCAATACCTATATCAACGGATTTCTTTATGAGCTTCCTGAAATATGACTAAACAGTTCTTGTGACTATTACGAATACGAAACAACCTTACGATATGTGAACGAAAAAGCAACTTAAGCTTCTATTAAGTTTGAGTGCAAAACTGCAAAAGATCAAGTAATCACCCAACACTCAGAAAAGTGAACTTAGACCTATTTATACTGCATAACCAAAAGCCAATAACCAAACTTCCAAGTGAAGTAAGTGAACGCTAAAGAAGTATTATATTATATGGTACACAATAGGCAGATTGTGTTGATTATATTGAATGTTTTGTTAAAAGTGGCTTGCATGCCCTGTGTCATTGGGAAGGTTAAAAGTTGAAGTCGAGTGATTGCCTTTCAAGTGTAGTAAAAAGTGTTTATGATGAAATAGGACTAGTTATTCAAAACCACCTTAGCCAATATTATGTCTACAGAAAAGCTGCTTGTGCTTCTATTAAAAGTTATAGCGCAAAACTGTAAAAGATCAAGTAATGATCCAGCACTCAGAAAAGTGTACTTAAATCTATTTTTAGTGCATAACTTGAACCCAATAACCAAAGTTCTAATTGAAGTATGTGAATGCTAAAGAAGCCTTATATTATAATAATATGGTACACAACAGGCAGATTGTGTTGATTATATTCAGTTTTGTTAAAAGTTGTTTGCATGTCCTGTGTTATTGGGAAGGTTTAAAGTTGAAGTCGAGTGATTGCCTTTTAAGTGTAGTAAAGTGTGTAAAGTGTTAGGGTTCAATCTGATAAATAAAACACTGTTTTAAAAATGTTTATTCTATTTCATTTATTAATATTCCATCTAGAAATGATGCCGGCTATGTTAGCTTGATGCCGAGCCCACCCAAAGTACCAAAATACTGTCACTCATCAAATCATTGCATATTATAATTGGAACATTTTGGATGAACATATATTTAGTAATTCTTTCAGTAAAAATACTTTGGAGGCAATTTTAAAGATAAGTATCTACCCCCTTAGATACTTAATTTTAAAATTGCCTCCAAAGTATTTTTACTGAAAGAATTACTAAATATATGTTCATCCAAAATGTTCCAATTATACTCTGACTGATGTTCGGCATAGACTAGCAGTTTTAGTAATAAATATTTTATTTGTGGTCAACTCTCTTTCTTAAATAATCTGGAACATTCAATCTTTCACAACAGTGTTTACAATTCTGGTTGTAAACACCCAGGAATAAAACACTGGCTACTGGAATCAGGCATGTGTGAACTCATCCAAATCAATATAATCTGTGGGTATATTGTCCTCCTGTGCCACATTGTGAAGAAGTATATTTTGTTGAGCTTGGGTCCAACACTCACTACTTGCAAGTGCATTATCTTCTATCTGTGAAATAAATGACATTCCTTAATAACTGACATCTAAAAACTTAACGAACTTAATGTTAGGCAAAGTGAATTTCAAAAGTATAGTATAAGTACAGTGTTTCTTTAGTTATTTGACAATGTTAGTGTTTTGGTTAGACTAAATTATACAGTGTTACCTCTCTAGGAAAAATCCTTGTGGCAATTTAATCTATCTCAAGTCCAGGTCACAATAAATGTGTACGCCTTCGAATCAATGAAGACCTCCACCAAACACAATTATTCCTATTTTGATCTTATTGTAGTGGACTCTAGTTACCCTGTTCGTCTTGACAGTCTATCAATGAGCATTCCGCTGAGCAGACACCCAGCATGCATAGCAAACTCTGCTATCTAAAGAAATACAAAAAACAAATTCAGATCAAAACAATATTCCATGAATTTTTAAATCACTCATGCATGCATGATTTTTTTAAAATTACCCCATACCTCTCCGGGAAAAATTCTTGATGCTATTACATTCCACTCAGAGCCATCTGGCAGAGCATGTGATCGCCATTGACTAGTGCTACTCCACAACATACACATACATTAATATTATGAGTTGGTGTAACTGACTGAATATTGACTTGATGTTGGTTCAATTTTCATGTGTTGCTGCACAATTCATCTAACTCGGACCCAACGTGATATATGCATTATCTGGAATCTATTAATAGAAAAAAAACCTTATAAAATGAATATAATTTGCACAAATACATGATTAATATTTTGAGATACAGATTTGTTTGTAGGTACAGTAAGCTCCCATTCAAGCATACATTTACCCTACAAAAACCGCCACTATTACGAGCGACATAAGAACGGTCCAAAGGTCAAACAGCTTTATAAGGAGCTTACTGTACATGTGTGACATCTTGCAAAGAATTGCAGGCAATGCTATCATAAGTCAACTGACCACTATAGGATATATTCTTGAAGTGATTTCATTTCTCTCTGGGCCTTCTTAAAAGAGAATCGAGTTCTTCTCTGATATGATGACTGACCTGCACCAAACACAAACATATCTGTCATGATATACTGGTGCAGACTGCACTTCAGGCAATTGTGTGTGAGATGTTGTTGATACAGTCTGCAATTCTTGTAATGCCGAATTAAAACAGTTTTCAGACAAAACACCAGCAAGATCGATCTAAAAATAAAAGAATGAAGCAATGTCATATTAAAAAAACAAGAACCATTTTTTCAGATACACTTTAATATTATACATATTGTGAAAAATCAAGGGTGATTAGTAAATACTAATTACCTCATGACCCATTTTTTGCTCTATGATGGAAACTAATTCTGCTCCAATATCAGTCAGAAGATAAATATGTTGGTTACCATTTTCATTGAAAAGGGAGTCACAATTCACACAGCGAGTTATTGTGAGCCTGAAAATAAACACATGTAGTAGTTATCGTTAAACTCCCCACCAATATTAAACGTTAATATCTATTATGTACATGAACTAAAAAGAGTAATAAATATTTATTTGAAATCGCAATTAAATCGTTAAGATAAAACTTAAATACGTTTTGAAACTATTGTGGTCAAGTATTTGTTAACTTTTTTACACATTTACACAAGAATACCTACTCACCGTTTTAAAAGCTAAAGGAAATGATGATAATCGTCAAAATCCAAGTCGCTAGAGCTATATCGTAGTTCGTTGAAATAATCCTTAAGCCGTGGTAAACAAGTTAGCAGCATACAAAAGTCCAAAATAATAAATATAGCCAGTCATCAAGTCAAGAAATATATCACTGACAGACTTGGCGCGTTCGCACTTGACCGACTATCGGTGACCGATTTATTGACGGTGGAAAATGAGACATGGATTTTTACGTTGCAACGCACGCAAACTACAAAAAGTCGGTCATAAAAATATCGGTGTATCGCAGCCACCCCGATTATCGATGAAAAATGGAACGTTAGTAAATGTATACGTTACCACACAAAAAATCGGTTACCGATTATCGGTCGTGTGTACTCGCGCTTATTCACAGAACACAGCCACAGATTACAGAAACAGTATGGCATCCTTTATTGCCAGGTTTGGTTTTATTTCGATGCTATAAAATATTTTTGTACACGGTTTAACGGCTGAAAATATCAGGCAATGTAATTTGTAGTAGTTTTATTCATTTTTTTACATTTTTTAATGTACTGTACATGTTCATGGCCGAAATTGAAACATCTCCTTTGCGTCCAGTCCGCCATTACAAAGCACCGTGTTGTTGTGCTAAAATATCAGTCAGTGAGCGTTATTTGTGAATGCATTTAACAGTTCTGTTTTTTATTGATTCTTTTAACAAATTGTATAAAGAAAAACATAATAAGTGTGGAGTATTGGATGAGGCGTCCCTAGTTTTTTCCGCCATCTTAGAGCACCAACATAAACTTATTTCTGTTGAATTTATTTATTGTAGTACACCATATAGGTACAATGAATTGGTTGTATGACTAAATGTCTTTGCATTACTTTTATGATAAAAGTTAGGTACTTAAGACATTATAATGTTCTGTGCCTTTTTTCCTCTCTCTGAATAAAATCTGATGTCATCTTGTTTTCTGTGTGATCGCTGTCATCCAATTAATATTTAAATAAGTTTTATAATCGTGTAAAATCAAGTGTTCGCTGATAATAATTGAAGTTTATTTTTTCCCGAAATATAGAAGGATATATTTGCGTGGAGTCTAGTGTTTTATTTAAGGCCCTCGCTCGGTCACTCACCACGCCGATACAATCCACCTGCCTCCGTTCAATCTCTGTATAAAAAGGTAATTCGCTGAAAGTTTCAAACGAAACCCAATAAGCCTACTCCAAAGACCGTTGACGCGCCACTCGTTTGTTGCAGCTAGAGGTGCGCTGAATAACAAGCATTCCGTATTCGAGGGGTTCATCTCAGAAAAAATTGACGGGTTGCACTCCGGGAGTGCCGGCAGAAGTGAAAACTTAAGTATTAACGTTGTGCGTTTTGGATATTTTGGAATGGTTATGGAATAATTTTGCACGAATTGCTTTAATTATCAGAATAAAAGAACTATCTTTTATGTGGTAGAATACAATATTTATTTATTGCGCTATCGTACACAAACATGACAATTTATATTACATTAAAAAGTTTATCCCTCAGAAAAATCAACTTCCTGTTGTAACGTTGTGCGTACATAATTATATAACTAGTAATAATGAATCAAAATATTTACAATTAAATTAAAAATATGATCAAAACAGACATTAATATACTACTTAAAAACGTAATTTTATAACAAATAAATAATATTTAATTTATACTAACTTACCTAATTAATATTTACAACAAAATCAAATAAAAGCACAATTTAGATTTTTCCTAACAAAGTAAATAAATTGATTAAAACTGTCTCAAGTGACGTGTGACTTCCAGTACTTTTGCCAGCCGCTATTGTTCTCGGCCGGCTTACGTGGACCCCTCACCGCATCTCGACAGTTCCTGCGGCCATTTCAATTTTAATTGGTCTTACGCATTTTCGATCAGTGTCACGTGATCCTGACGCGAGTTTATCATTTTTTACCCATTACAAAAAAAGTGTACAACGCCGCTAAAGAAGTTCTCACTTCAAAAATCTATCACATTCGCTTCTAACTTGGAACTCGTTATGGCTTCAACGGCACTTTGCGTCGGCTTTTATAAAACAGGGGTGCATTCAGAGCCTTCGCACTAGGTACAATTTTTCGCTCTAACACCGTTAACCTTAAAGCGTGACGTTGGTGAAACGACCTTTAAGAGGACTGTGAAGTGCCAATTCACGGCTCGAGTATGCACTTTCAAAAATGCAGTTTGTTACACACCGCTTAGAGTTGAAAGTCCGAGGCAACTGCCTACATTTCTTATTGAAATATTGTTTCGGGCGATAACTGCCTTTACGAAATTAGACACTTTTGGTCTCATTAGATTCAGTATACTTTAATCTATGTTTGTACGTTTTGCTTTTTTTGTAATTCAGTATAATTTAGTAAAAAAGTATAAAAATGCTCGAGGTAGTTTTTAAGTCTAAAATATGGATATTTAGATGCTAATAATTTATATTCTGAGCTATATTACTTCATAATCAAAACGTACAAACCTAGATCTTCATTATATCTACAATATTTCCAAAAATTATCAAAATTGGACTATGTAAAGAGAGAGAAAAGCGTTGTCGCTTTTTGTATGAAAATTTAGAGCTTCACAATCCTCTTAACTGTCAAAGCAAGTTACATTACAACAACCATCGAATTCGATGGCTGAAAAAGCACCGACGCTTATTATTGAAAAACTCTTAGATGATGATTTTTTGGGGCCATAATCGATTACCTACGTCAACAGCCAGATAGGGAGAAAAATTGTGAATTTATGTAAAAGGGAGATAAAAAAGATATAATTGTTGTAATGCGTTTAGCACCTGAGAGCGAGTTGAATAACAACCATAATATCTCTAATAACTACACTCCATGGTACTGAATGCGTTTTAGTGATGCAAGCACGACATTTATTTATTATTTAATATAGAGAAGCGGAGAGCTTTATTATAATCCGTTGTTGCGTAGGGGTATTAGTTCAATAAGTATATCTTTTTTTATTAAATATGAACGTATAACTTTGCAGCTGGTTATTTACAAAAAAATATCGGAAACGTATTTTTGTTACGTAATTAACAACTCGCGACCAATAGTCATCGATTTGAAATGTCGCATGCATGACGTCATACGTCCGCGAGAATATAAAAATAGGTATTTGAAAAATGTATCGCTGTGCCCCCGAACAAACGAAAAAAAAGGTTTAAATCTCCTTTATAATTAAACATAGGAAGTTGCTAATGGTGGCACAAGAAAAATAAAGCCTTTGCTTGTCCCTTTAATTGTGAAAAAATAGCGTCATTGTGACATTTATTGATTTGACAATTGATTGACACGAACGAACGCAGATCGGTCCGAAACGGTCTTGGTAAATTGCTCCAAAACAGCAAAGGGAAGAAGAAGAAGAGGTGAAGATATCATTTCAACACTTTTCTTTTTTCACAAAGGTTTTTCTGTTTCAAAACGAAAATCACGCTCACACAATTTTTCATACGATATTTTACATAAAAATATATCTACTGATATTTTCAAATGGAACGCCAGAAGTTAGAGATACGATACGACGCAAGTGTCAAAAACTAATCAATCTCGATTTTCAATTCAATCTGTGCGTAAGCAGAACGCGCCAATAATTTCATACCTACTTACGCTCGACACTATTTTTGGGACAGCCTGTACATAGAAGTGCTGCTGATATAAGTAGTTCCTTTATTAGTTCCGTAATAACGCAGACAGACGAGAAATAACGCAGGAGGAAAGTTGCGGAAACAAATACCGCGTTACACGAAGTAATATAACACGGGCGCCATGTTTTATTGACGGCTCGGAAACCCTACAACTGCTCAATGCTGGGGCTGCTTGATTAAGGGCGGGGGTCAATGAACCCAATGTCGATGTCAGCTGATTTGATGTCTCACTTATTTTTTTCTGCGAGAACACTGATTGTCACCTCAATACCAACTGTCAAACGATACTAGTATAGGTATTAAGGAACTGAAGGTACTTAAGTTTCTTGATAGGTAAGTACCTATTTAATATGTCGATTTTAGCATAGTATGCAAAACATTCTATAAATTCTACTGGGCCACCACTGAGACAAATTTTGTTTTCTAAGTATTAATTTATTAATTCATATAGCATTTTTAAAGAAAATGCAAACATGAAAAATTGTGGACCACCTACTATGGTAGAAATGGTGGTTGCAGGGCCAAGGAGGAGTCCAGGGAGCAATTTATACGTCTCCTGGACGATGATCCGTGGGGGCGTCCGTACCAGATGGTGAGGGGGAAGTTTAAATCTTCCGCTCCCCCTACCTCCGCTATGGACAGAGGGCTGCTGGATCGGGTGCTGGGGACTCTGTTTCCCGATCCCGGTCCGTTCCAGCCTCCCAGAATGGTCCCCCCGGATACTCCTCCGGTGGAAGTGGTTGCCGCTATCCCTCCCGTGTCGAACGTGGAATTCGATACGGTGAGGGAACGGTCCCGGCGCCTTCTTTTTGCGGACGGTGTCCCAAGCAGGGTTCTGGCCCTCGCCCTGGGACACCTTGAGGAGCGGTTCCGGGCAGTGCTAAATTTAAGCATCTCCTCGGGCCGCTTCCCCAGTCGTTGGAAAGCGGGCAGGCTCTGCCTGTTAAGGAAAGAGAGCCGCCCCGCGGATTCCCCGACTGGGTATCGGCCGGTGGTGCTGCTCGACGAGGCCGGGAAGTTCCCTGGAGAAAATCCTGGCTTCCCGCATCGTCGAGCATCTAGAGGACCGGGGGCCGGACTTGGCTGATAACCAGTTCGGCTTCCGCACCGGCCGGTCCACGGTGGACGCGGTGGCCCTCCTCAAGGGGTGGACTGAGGAGGCCACAGCTCGTGGGGAGACTGTTGTTGCGGTGTCTCTTGACATCCGCAACGCTCTCAACAGCCTGCCTCACGAGTGCATAAAGGAGGCACTCCGCTTCCACCGGGTGCCTCCGTACCTCCGCGCCCTCGTGGAGGATTACCTGCAGGGTAGATCCATCCTCTACGAGGGGCCGGATGGGCGCATCCACACGTGGACAATGGCGGCGGGTGTACCCCAGGGTTCCATACTAGGTCCTCTTTTATGGAACCTTGGGTACAACTGGGTCTTGCGAGGCGACCTTCTGCCACGAACGAAGGTCGTCTGCTTCGCCGACGACACGCTCGTCGCGGCGAGAGCGAAAACGGGGGAGGAGGCGGCCCACCTTGCGTCGGTTGGCACCTCACTGGTCGTCCGACGCATCCGCCTCCTGGGCCTAGATGTGGCCCTCGAAAAAACAAGGGCCATGCTATTCCACGCCCCCCGTCGCAGGATCTCACCGGGGCTCCGCGTCCGCGTGGAGGGGGTCCGTATACCGGTCGAGGCGCACTTTAAGTACCTCGGCCTGGTTCTGGACCCCCGATGGAGTTTCGAGGAGCATTTTAAGCTCCTCGCTCCACGGCTGTGCGCCGCCGCAGCCGCACTCGGACGGGTCCTCCCTAATATAGGAGGACCAGGATCGGCGTGCCGTCGACTGTATCACGGGGAAGAAACGCCGCGGTGTCACCACTGCGACGCTCCCGACGACACTGCCGAGCACACCCTATTGGAGTGCCCGGCATGGCGACCCCAGCGCAGCGAGCTTTTCACTGCGCTGGGAGTCGGAGCCCTCTCGCTGTCGAGCATGGTCGTGGCCATGCTCCGCGGCGATGCGGAATAGGGGGGCTGTCGCCTCCTTCTGTGAGGAGATAATCTCGCAGAAGGAGGCCGCGGAGAGGGAGCGGGAGGCAGATCCTCAAGCCGCTCCCATCCGCCGCAGACGGATAGGCAGGCGAAGGCGGGCATTTGCACCAGCGATGTCCGTCTAATGACCCTGCCGTGGAGGCCTGCGTGCACGGTTGGCCCCGTGCACGCCGCCGTAAAGCCCTCCGTCTGGGGATTGCTCTGGTGTTCTCGGGCAATCCCCCCTTGGCGATAGCCCGATCAGTAGGTGGGGCTTGCCCGGGCGCGTAGGTAGTGGAGTCGCAATGTGGACCTTACCTAACGCGCCCTTAAGGGCAGGGAGAACACCGGGGGGTTTTAGTGGGTAGGCCTGGCACTCTGCCGGGTGAGCCCCACACACGCTCGCTGTTTAGCCAACGGCGGGTACGGTGCGGTTACGCATTTCCCCCTGAGAAAAAAAAAATAAAAAATTGGTAGAAATGGTGGTACTGCCTCCGTGGTTTAATGTTTTAGGCCACCGGGTGTTAATCGGGAGGTCCGGGGTTCGATTTCCCATAAGGACCTAAGATTTTCTACTCGGTTTGGTTGGTGGTAGGGCTTCTGAGTTCTCTTAACTAATAGCTATCATCGTCATACCTAACTTTGTCGACATATCACCAATGTTATTCAAATTCAATATACTTTATTCAAGTTGGATTACATAATCACTTTTGAACGTCAAAGAAGCTGGTTTATAAGGCTATGGCAGGAGACCTTGTTGACTGGAAAGAACTAGCAAGGGCTATTTTTTTCTCCCTGTATTGTTACAGAGTCGCCAATTGAATGCTGACCTCAAAGCAAAAGTTTGGGCTCAACCTCCATTATAAGATTAGATGTGTCAGTTCTCTTCTTACTGTGGTGTTACCAAATACAATATTTGTTTACATAAATAGTTATACACAACAACACGATTCTTTATCTTCACGTTAAGAACCGGCATTGGCATCATTCAAATAATCTTTGACTTTATAATATTCTTTACTCCCTAGAGTATTTTTTACATGCGCTTTAAACTTATGAAAAGGCACGTTAGTAACCCAAACCAACATACATACATACAATGCAAGTTAAATAAAAGCTTGTTAAAAAGATATATTTTAATTACGCTTTTACAAAGTCACTGTGATTAATATTAAAAGACTTATGTTGCTAATATAAGAGCTACCGAGAAATGCACAATACAAAAGTTATATCTAACAGCAAGTACGCACTATTCCCCAAGCAAGCAAGTATTCCACCCCAAAACCTTCCAATTCACGCGTCACAAGGATGTATATTGGACATCTACATGTTGCCAGCTGCCATTCACGAGCATTTGATACGTGAATCTGACACTGAGCGCCATTTCGCGAGAAATAGACCGAAAGATATTTCCTACCACTGAATTCTTACATTTTACTGGTCGACAAATCGTCTACAGATTCGAGTAAGATTTGAAATTGTGTTGTGTGCGATATCCAACGGATTGCTTTTATCACAGATTACAATTTCTAGTGGCTATTCAAAGGCAGAGATAATTTGGTATCGGTTTTGATTTCATGTTTACTGTGTCTGTAAGTTCTATAGAAAAGATGAAATCGACAACGTTGTAAATACATACTGGGTTGCTTACAAGATTTGTTAGCATCCAGAAAATATGTTTTCTTGGAATTCTCTACCTGCGCACGTGTTTCCTCCATCCTACAACATGGGTTCCTTCAAAAGAGGCGTGAAAAAGCATCTTTTGGGCCGGCAAGGTAGGAGAGTGGATGTCGTCCCTACTCTATCTGTCAACTCATTTGGGCCTCTTTCACCGCTTAACATCAGGCGGGAGGAGGTCATTTGCCGGGTCATACATAAAAAAAATTTTTTGAATAAGACGTTATAATACACCATTGTAGGTAGAGTCTATGTATATGTTGGTGCGCTGTTTACGTTACAAAAAAAACTGGTAAAAAATTATTAATTGTGGACTGTATAGGTTTTATACCCACAAAAGAAGCGCAACTAACGGCTCTCCCGGGTAGCAAAATTTGCAAGAAATTTTTGTGACACTATATTTGTTGCTTTAGGTTTTATTTGATAATGAAAAGTGATGTTTTTTATTAAGTTCATTAAGTAACCTTTTAAATAAAATCATAATAAATGTGACTGCATCTGCATATCAAAGTTTAATGACATTTGAAAGTGATTTTCTTAGAGGTACGATTTTTTTGACGCCGAGTGTATAAGAATTGAACAATGTTTGATCTTAACGTACCTACTACTGGAATTGCCTTAGGAGCGCATTTATCTGTTGAAGCCGTTTGTTTGCCGCGGTACCGTTAGATGATACCATCAATGGTACTACGGAAAATGTTATTTGCCATGGTACCACGGTTAATAATATATTTTACATCTCTCATGTTCGGTAAGTAGGTCCTTATTACCCCAAATGGGGCTTGTAGGTTACTTATTAGCGCTCTAGGGTAATAATGTAGCTAGAAAAGCCCTAGGGCTGTAAGTAATTTATTGCCAGTATGATGGTTAGATGTACGCGAACTTTTTGAAATAGTGAAGTGTTTTTTTTAATTACTTACCGCACTAGGGCTTTCCAAGCTACATTATTACCCTAGATCGCTAATTGGCCACCTACAAGCCCCATTTGGGGGTAATAAGGACCTACTTACCTCACAATCAAGATGTAAAGCAGAGTAGTTAGCTCGGGTGTAAGCACCAATTTCACCCTAGAAATATAGGCTGCAATTGATGCCTTACAGCCCTTAGCTACTAATCTACTATTGTTAACCGTGTTACTGTGATTGGTGGTTAACCTGGTACCTACCAACCGTAAATGATAGATTCTTTATTTACGTAATGTACTCGTCGTTTAAAATGTCCCTTTTCCAGCGTTTATATTCTCATTTACATTATTTAATGTCAAATCACACGAATTATTTTGTGTACAGATCGAAATTTGTGCAAGTGTTCCTTTTTTGGTGTCCGAGTAAGTTGTGTCATGCTTATGAAAACTATGTCCATATCAAATTTCATCTAAATCGGTTCAGCGGTTATTGATTCCCCATACAAATTTCACCCCCATTTTTTCGCCCTTATGGGGTGATTACTGCGATTAAAGCTATCCTATGTCCGTCTTCTGGTTCTAAGCTACCTCCTCACAAATTTTCAGCCAAATCGGTTCAGCCGTTCTTGAGTAAAATAGTGTAACTAATACAACTTTCTTTTATATACACGGTGTTTCAAAATAACCAATAAATAATCAATTCTTTATCGAAAATTCATTATTAAAATGTGTTTACACGTAATGTCATTCAACCCAAAATTTTCATTTAAGTAAATCATAGTATCATCATCATGTCTATGATTTACATGAAAAGTTTGGGTTGAATGACATTACGTGTAAACACATTTTAATAGTGAGTTTTCGATAAAGAATTGATTATTTATTGGTTATTTTGAAACACCGTGTATAGGTAGATAATACGTATTTTAGGTGTACGTATGTAAACAATAGGCTAGATGACAAAAATAATTTTTTTGCTTTAATAGAAGCTCATTCATATAATAAACAGAAGGAAAAAATCGGTTTTCGAATAACTATAAAAACAACCAAGATATACGGTATTAAAGATTTTTCTCCATCTCTTTCCAGCAAAACGGCAATTTACAAGGAGTTTATAGGGCCGTACTCAACGATGACGTCACGGTTGATGTCGGATCTCTCTGTCTAATCGCCTGCAAATTAACAACTTAAAATGCTTGTATCTAATGTATTTCTAAGCCGATTTTAATTCTAATTTCACAGGACTGCATCTGTTTCCACGGTATTTTAATATTTAATGACGAGAAGAAAAAATTTGAATTCAGTCATCATCCCAATTGTATACATACAACATACATCCTTACTGATAATATAAATGCGAAAGTACCTCTCCCGTTTGTATGTTAAGGGCCCACCATCCGCGCGAGCCCGAGCTAGTTTAGGTAAATTTCTCTAGTCTCTGTTTGTGTTCGTCGCTCTCGCACACAAGCGAACTCGGTCGCGCAATCGGCACCAATCGGTACGGCCGCCTAGCAAAATATCGTAGATGTTAATTTTGAATTTAATAGGTGTTTATTATTTACTGTGTTATACTATAGTAAATACAGGGATGTGTTTGATCAACTTTTATTTTTACAAGCTATTATTTAGCTTGCACTGTATGTATAATGTAGATTTGACCACTTCTCGGTTTTCGATTGGGCTGAAATTTTGCACATAATAATATGTATTATATATCGTGACAATGCACTATTATGATAACATGGAGCTGATCTGATGAAGGAACTGGACGGTGGCCATAGGAACTCCGTAATAAAACGACGCAACCCCATCGAGTTTAGGCTCGTTTGATTCGGATTGACGAGTACTTTGATCCTATGTGCTAACAAGGATCTGATGCTGGAGCTGGAAGGTGGCCATAGGAACTCTGCAATAAAACGACAAAACCCCATCGAGTTTAGACTCGTTTGATTCGGATTGACGAGTACTTTGATCCTATATGCTAACAAGGATCTGATGCTGGAGCTGGAAGGTGGCCATAGGAACTCTGCAATAAAACGACAAAACCCCATCGAGCTTAGACTCGTTTGATTCGTATTGACGAGAACTTTTTTCCTATATGGTAGCCAGGGTCTGATGCTGGAGCTGAAAGGTGGCCACAGGCACTCTTCAATAAAACGACACAACCCCATCGAGTTTAGGCTCGTTTGATTCGTATTGACGAGTACTTTGGTCCTATATGGTAACCAGGGTCTGATGCTGGAGTTGGAAGGTGGCCATAGGAACTCCGCAATAAAACGACGCAACCCTATCGAGTTTGGGCTCGTTTGATTCATATTGACGAGTACTTTGGTCCTATATGTTAACCAGGGTCTGATGCTGGAGCTGGGAGGTGGCCATAGGACCTCCGCCATAAAACGACATAACCCTATCGAGTTTGGGCTCGTTTGATTCGTAATGACGAGTACTTTGGTCCTATATGGTAACCAGGGTCTGATGCTGGAGCTGGAAGGTGGCCATAGGACCTCCGCAATAAAACGACATAACCCTATCGAGTTTGGGCTCGTTTGATTCGTATTGACGAGTACTTTGATCTTATATGGTAACCATGGTGTGATGCTGGAACTGGAAGGTGGCCATAGGAACTCCGCAATAAAACGACACAAGCCCATCGAGTTTTGGGCTCGTTTGTTTCGTTATGACGAGTACTTTGGTCGAGTTTCGTAATGGCGGCCATGCGGTTACAAAATGATAAAATATAAAATAATAGTAAAAAGATTTAAAAAAAACGTCGCTCCACACTAGGATTTTATTTTAATGAATGAATGAATGAATGAATGATTTATTGCGAATATAAATTTGGGTACATCAATCAGCAGTTACAAGTGCTATACATTGAGAAGTTCTGCCAAATCCTACCTTTTCAGGTGTATTCACATAATGATACAACTAATAAATGATTATACAACTAAAACTGAATATTTACAATAATTAAGTGAATATTATAACTATCTAGTATATATGGTTATTATTAGTTATAATTCTAACAGACTATTTATTTTCCAAAAACTCTTTGAGGCTATAAAAACATTTATCTAGTAGCCAGTTTTTTATTAGTTTTTTGCGGATACTTAAACTAAGGTTCTTATTTTTTAAGGCATCTGGCAACTTATTAAATATCTCTATACACATTATAAAACAATTTCGGGATGCAATTGATAATTTTACCGCTGGTCTATACAGTTGAAATTTATACTGAGAACGTATTTTTCTATCTGTAACATCTTCTTTCGTTAGAAATAGATAGTCATGTTTCATAACAAATAAACATATTTCAAAAATATACAAACACGGCACTGGAAGGATACTATATACCTTAAAATATGGTTCACATGAATCAGTACTTTTAATCCCAGATATTGCTCTAATGCATCGCTTCTGCACTATAAATAAATTTCGTATATCTACAGAATTTCCCCAAAGAACAATGCCGTAACGTAAAATTGAGTCAATGTAACCATTATATGCAGTTATAGCAGCTTGCACTGACACCACCCTTCTAACTTGGCGCAAAGCATACACAAATTTATTTACTCTAGAACATAAGATGTTAATATGTTCTTTCCAACTACAATTACAGTCTAAGTTTAATCCTAAAAAAATTATATCTGAAACTTCTTCAATTGCTATATTTTCGACAGAAACGGTCAAGTGCTGTGCATTACCCCGTATTGTTCTAAATTGCATATATTTAGTTTTAATTGCATTAAAGCCCTAATAAGACGAAAATAAATTTTAATTTATTACATGATACATCTAATATACATATAAAATTCTCGTGTCACAGTGTTTGTTACCAAACTCCTCCGAAACGGCTTGACCGATCTTTATGATTTTTTTTGTGTATACTCAGCAGGTCTGAGAATAAGTCGTAAACTATTTTTTATTATGGCGAAACGTAAGTTCGCCGTTATTATGGCGAAACGTAGTTCGCCGGCACAGCTAGTTTTTAATAAAATATAAAAGCTTGTCGCAAGATTTACCTATTTTATAAAAAACAAATATTTTTTTCTTAGAATTACCAATATTTATTTATTTAAGGCTTACCAAGTAAATACATACGGGCAAGGTACTTAAACAGATTTTTTTTATGGAGGGCCTGGCAAATCACCTCCTGTCGCCTGATGTTAAGCGGTGAAAGAGTCCCAAATAAGTTGACAGATAGAGGAGGGAAGACATCCACTATCCAACCTGCCCGCCCCTTGCCGGCCTAAAAGATGTTTTTCACACCTCTTTTGAAGGAACCCATGTTGTAGGATGGAGGAAACACGTGCGCAGTTAGAGAATTCCAAGTGTGGGATGTACGACAGAAGACTTACCGGAGGGGGACTCTGTACCCAGGTCGTATGCTTGGGAACCTCCGTCTTACCTATTTCTGCCGCAAAGCAGCAGTGCTTGCATTGCTGTGTTCCGGTTTGAAGGGTAAGATATGGCACTGAAATTACTGGATACCGTGACTTTACATCTTAAGTCACAAGTTGGCAACGTACACTGTGGCCTTTGTGGGGGTTGCAGTTTTACTGCGAATGTCACAGGAGCCACATGTATTATAGGTGACTGTTACCACTTACCATCAGGTGGGCAGTTTGCTTTTTTGCCAACTTAGTAGCAATAAAAAAAAAGAAGAAGGAATCTTGGAATTTCTTGGTACGGTGTGAAAAGGAGGATACAGTGTAAGGATGACTCCGTAGACCCTTACTCGTGTTTCTGTTAAGGAATGGAGAGGGAGGGATAAGGTTAAAGAGCTCCTCAGAGCATTCCCCGTGGAACATTCGGTAAAAAGCGCTAAGAGAGGCGATGTCACGACGAAGTTATAGAGGCTCGAGGGTGTTAGTTGCCTCTACATCGCCAATTATTTGAATAGCGCGACGCTGCAATCTGTCCAGAGCATCTCAGACCTAATCTCAGACTTATTCTCAGACCTACTGAGTATACACAAAAAAAATCATAAAGATCGGTCAAGCCGTTTCGGAGGAGTTTGGTAACAAACACTGTGACACGAGAATTTTATATGTATATTAGATGTATCATGTAATAAATTAAAATTTATTTTCGTCTTATTAGGGCTTTAAAATAAAATCCTAGTGTGGGGCGCCGTTTTTTTTAAATCTTTTTACTATTATTTTATATTTTATCATTTTGTAACCGCATGGCCGCCATTACGAAACTCGATCAAAGTACTCGTCATAACGAAACAAACGAGCCCAAAACTCGATGGGCTTGTGTCGTTTTATTGCGGAGTTCCTATGGCCACCTTCCAGTTCCAGCATCACACCATGGTTACCATATAAGATCAAAGTACTCGTCAATACGAATCAAACGAGCCCAAACTCAATGGGGTTGTGTCGTTTTATAGCGAAGTTCCTCTGGCCACCTTCCAACTTCAGCATCAGACCCTGGTTACCATATAGGACCAAAGTACTCGTCAGTACGAATCAAACGAGCCCAAACTCGATGGGGTTGTGTCCTTTTATTGCGGAGTTCCTATGGCTACCTTCCAGCTCCAGCATCAGACCCTGGTTACCACATAGGTCCAAAGTACTCGTCAATACGAATCAAGCAAGCCCAAACTCGATGGGGTTGCGTCGTTTTGTTTCGGAGTTCCTTTGGCCACCTTCCAACTGCAGCATCAGACCCTGGTTATCATATAGGACCAAAGTACTCGTCAGTACGAATCAAACGAGCCCAAACTCGATAGGGTTGTGTCGTTTTATAGCGGAGTTCCTCTGGCCACCTTCCAGCTCCAGCATCAGACCCTAGTTACCATATAGGACCAAAGTCCTCGTCATTACGAATCAAACGAGCCCAAACTCGATAGGGTTATGTCGTTTTATTGCGGAGGTCCTATGGCCACCTTCCAGCTCCAGCATCAGACCCTGGTTACCATATAGGACCAAAGTACTCGTCATTAGGAATCAAACGAGCCCAAACTCGATGGGGTTGTGTCCTTTTATTGCGGAGTTCCTATGGCTACCTTCCAGCTCCAGCATCAGACCCTGGTTACCACATAGGTCCAAAGTACTCGTCAATACGAATCAAGCAAGCCCAAACTCGATGGGGTTGCGTCGTTTTATTTCGGAGTTCCTTTGGCCACCTTCCAACTTCAGCATCAGACCCTGGTTATCATACAGGACCAAAGTACTCGTCAGTACGAATCAAACGAGCCCAAACTCGATAGGGTTGTGTCGTTTTATAGCGGAGTTCCTCTGGCCACCTTCCAGCTCCAGCATCAGACCCTAGTTACCATATAGGACCAAAGTACTCGTCATTACGAATCAAACGAGCCCAAACTCGATGGGGTTGTGTCCTTTTATTGCGGAGTTCCTATGGCTACCTTCCAGCTCCAGCATCAGACCCTGGTTACCACATAGGTCCAAAGTACTCGTCAATACGAATCAAGCAAGCCCAAACTCGATGGGGTTGCGTCGTTTTATTTCGGAGTTCCTTTGGCCACCTTCCAACTTCAGCATCAGACCCTGGTTACCATATAGGACCAAAGTACTCGTCAGTACGAATCAAACGAGCCCAAACTCGATGGGGTTGTGTCCTTTTATTGCAGAGTTCCTATGGCTACCTTCCAGCTCCAGCATCAGACCCTGGTTACCACATAGGTCCAAAGTACTCGTCAATACGAATCAAGCAAGCCCAAACTCGATGGGGTTGCGTCGTTTTATTTCGGAGTATCTTTGGCCACCTTCCAACTTCAGCATCAGACCCTGGTCAGGCCCCCGTCACTCGCGCAATGCAGCGTTGTAAATACCTACCGCTAAGTAGCGCGCCGGCGCGCCGACCGGCAGAGGGCCGCCGCCACCCGCCGCGCCGCACGCGACACTTTTATTATTATAAAATCTTGTAACTTGTTTTTTTTTCATAAATTTGTTTTTTATTTTGTTTATTTTATTGCTTTTTTGTTTATTATATTAATTTGGTTTTTAATTTCGTTTTGTTTTTATCAATTATTTTTTTTATTTAGAATTTTCTTTTCATAACTACAATCGGTATTTTTATACCTAAATCAAATATTTTTCGGAAAATTTTATTTTTCAAAAATTTTTATTTTTTTTTAGTAAAACTGAATAACCGTGAGTTCAAACATAAAAAAACATCGGTCATGTATTTTTCATAGCAATTCGTATTTTTCTTTAATCATTTGTAATTTGACAAATAAATAAAATCAATGAAAAAAAAATTTTGCCTCGGGCGGGATTGGTAATTTTTTAATAATTTGTATTTTTTTATAATTTTTTAATGTATTAATGACGATAAAATAATATTCTATTCTCTTATTTTTTGACATGTACTATTTTAAATTTATAAATCTTTGTACACTGCCAATTTAGAAGTAGATTATGAGGAATAATGTGTATAATTAAACACCAATAATGTATTTAACCATATTCTTGCAAATAAAGTACTATTATTATTTTATAAAATTAAAGCACATTTGAGTCAGGGGCTTTCCTCGCACTTTATTTCATTAAATTACTACGTATATCAATAAAATAATAACATTCAAGTTTTACTTTGGCCATTTTGTTTATGTTCTTTGTACAACCCTTACGTTTTCGCTCGATGACGCAATCACGCGGTGTACGCGGGAATCTCGACCCTCGGCGTGCGTTCATAGATACCTTTTCTTCTTGCAGCGACTTTTGTCTGTCGGTTTTGGCTATTATTATTACAACGATTCGAGCGTTTCTATGGGAGTGATGTATCTGTTACGTAGTAACTATTACCTAATGTGTGCCCTGGTTACCATATAGGACCAAAGTACTCGTCAATACGAATCAAACGAGCCCAAATTCGATGGGGTTGTGTCCTTTTATTGCGGAGTTCCTATGGCTACCTTCCAGCTCCAGCATCAGACCCTGGTTACTACATAGGTCCAAAGTACTCGTCAATCAAACGAGCATCAAACGAGAATCAAACGAGCCCAAACTCGATGGGGTTGCGTTGTTTGATTGCGGAGTTCCTATGGCCACCTTCCAGTTCCAGGATCAGACCCTGGTTACCATAAAGGACCAAAGTACTCGGTAATACGAATCAAACGAGCCCAAACTCGACGGGGTTCTGTCGTTTTATTACGGAGTTCCTTTGGCTACCTTCCAGATCCAGCATCAGACCCTGGTTACCACATAGGTCCAAAGTACTCGTCAATATGAATCAAACGAGCCCAAACTCGATGGGGTTCTGTCCTTTTATTGCGGAGTTCCTATGGCTACCTTCCAGCTCCAGCATCAGACCCTGGTTACCACATAGGTCGAAAGTACTCGTCAATACGAATCAAACGAGCCCAAACTCGATGGGGTTGCATTGTTTGATTGCGGAGTTCCTATGGCAAATTTCCAGATCCAACATCAGACTCTGGTTACCATATAGGATCAAGGACTCGTCAATACGAATCAAACGAGCTCAAACTCGATGGGGCTATGTCGTTTTATTGCGGAGTTCCTATGATCTGATGTTGGAGCTGAAGGGTCAGCTCCAACATCAGATCAGCTCCATGTCGTCATCATAATATATTTATACATATGCATGCAAAATTTCAGCTTAATCGGAAACCGGGAAGTGAGTCAAATTTAACTCGCAAGATTAGACCCGAACATGCAAAAGATAAATAAAAGCTTGTAAAAAGGTTGAAGGTTTTTCGTACGGCAGCCACAAATAACAAAATTGTTAGTTATCAACTTCTCCGATTACTCCGTAGGACTTCGCGTCGTATACATACACAAATAATTACGCGACCGGGAGCTAGCTCAAAGCGACGTGCTCTCACTTCGAGTCTTGATTGCACACTGAATTTCGACGCGCCCGAGCCAAGTATTTGTAAGAACATCGATAAATGTATGTTAAAAAATTCAAATAAAAATCAATGTACGATAATTTAAAAAAATACCACGGTGTCAGTGTTTTGCTGACCTTTGTTCTATATATTTGTTAAACTAAAATATAATAGGGTTAATTAATGAAGCTAAAAATCACGAACGGTATGTGGGTGTAACCTAAATTTTAAGTAAAATTGATGCTATTTTTTAACGAAATGGTATGTAAATTTGAAAAATGGTGACGGTGATTGTGTAGTCACATAATTTAAGAATTTAAATTTATTTTTTCCCGGTCAGTTAACTGGAACGTTAACGTAAAATATCAAAAACGCCAACGGCCTTTTTGCTATTTTTCGCGCCATGGGCCCTTAAGGTTTTACGCCCAATCGCTGTGCCTATTATGATGATATTTAGTATGGAGATAGCTTATACCTTAAGGGAGGACATAGACATACTTTTTATGTCGAAGTTACTCATGAAGTACTCGCGAACTGAATTTCACACGAACGAAGTTGCGAACGAAAGCTAGTTATTAACGTTTTCGCTAATCGAGAACACTACGCCACCATAGGTAGGCTGAAAAAGTCTAAAGCTTTATCTACTTATACCTTACTTGTACTAATAACATCAAGCGAAGAGATTTGTATTTTTGTTTGTTATGAAAAAAAAAAAACAAATAATTACTCGACCGATTTTAAAAAATCTTTCACCAACAAAAAGCTACATTGTCAGTGAGTAACATAGGCTGTATTTTTTAATAAGAGACTTTTACGACATCAACTCGAGCGAAGCCGCGGGTAATAGCTAGCCTACAATAAAGAGTATAACAATGTTTTTTACGGTTTATTTGTGGCAACGAAGCCCCGTCCTCTTTTTAATGGCGTCTCCCGTGATATTATGAACTTCGAGCTGAAACTAAAACCTTCCTTAAATCTACATAGGTAGAGCGAAGAGTCCCTATAAATTACTTTTCTAAGAAAAACAAAATGGATGGAAAATTCCGTAGCCATAATTGAGTGCGAGAGACTTTAACCACAAAGTATTTACTTTGGACCTCAACTTTCTAATTCTAAATATAGCTTCTGACGATCGATACTATAACCAAAGTCGAACCAAAACTAGAGTATTGTGTTCAATTCTCAGAAGAATAACTAAAGCGTGGAAAGTTATTCTTCTGAGGTTCGATCCTTCGACCAAAAGAACTTCCCACTGTTACGTCATCGAATTTGAAAGAAAACGTTTGTTTTGATTGGTGACGTAGAGCGTTCCGTTTTTAAACTACATGGGTAGCGACCCTAAACTACATGGGTAGAACACGCGGCAGATCAACTATGCGCTGGACTGACCAAGTTAAATCCACATTAGGAAATCGCGTATCTGATTGCGCCAGACAGTCTGCCAATAGACAGAGTTGGAGGGAGATTGTGCGGAGAGCTGTGTCCGTTTCTACCACTAATGTGGACGCCTCAACGTGACCACCACCGCTCTGTCAAAAGCGAAACGACAAAAAAAGAAGGGTAGCAACCTAAGGTAGCGACAAATTTGATGATCAGAGGGCCAATCGCACTATATACAACGTTTTAACGAAATCAGAAACGCTCACTTCACTTCTTTACATATGGCAATCGCTCGTAATCACAACAATCTCAAGTTTTGGATAAACCGCTAAATTTGATACTATAAAGGTCCTGAGAACATTTTGGAGCCTCTAATTAGTGTTTATGATTAGCCCTATAATGGTCTTGTAAACTTCTACAGAACCCCGAAAAGGCCCTAGTTTTAACACTGATTTAATCTTTAAACATTACATAGAGGCTCTCATGGTGACAAATTAACTCTGTAGTTGAAATGGTAAAGTGTCAAGAAACGCTTTTTAGTACTACAATAGTGCTCTCTGCAACGCTTATCTCACAAAGCTAAACTATAAAAGTAACCAACACATAATTATAGTGCTATTTTGCACCATAAATAATTCCAGTGATCATTTTTATCACTCCGTTTAATGTTCCTCAAGAAAACAAATATAGACTTTAATTATGATGCTTTGTGTTTACCTTTAGTAAAAATGGCATACTACAAAATATTCAAGACCCATCTCTGACTCTGTCGTGTCAGTGCACTTGCGAAAATAATTGTATCGATAAAATCATAATGCTGATTTTAATTTTGACAATGCGCCCTCACAATTTTCGTGTTTTAATTAAATTTAAATAAATAAAATAAGGACTTGTCCCGACTATGGCTGCTATAGTACAAATTCGCTTCAGTCGTGCTGTTAATGTGCAATCACGGCAGAAAACAGCAGTCATTTTTACTTTAAATTATTTAGCAACTGAACCAGGAGTCGCTATGGTACTATAGAAGAGTTTTTATGACTTTCAAAGAACTAGCCCATAGCGATGTTAAGGGAGCTTTTAAGAAGCTAAAACATTACGTAATGGTTGTGCAAGATTCTTGTATATTGCAGAATGATACTGTAATAGTGTTCTCGATATTGTTACAATACTAGTACTGTAATAGTAGTTTATGAAATAGGCACATAATAGGGGGTCTTAAAACACTAGTGTGTGTTTAAAATTCGAGGCTTGCCGAGAATTTTAATAGTACCACACGAGTGTTTTAAGACCTAATTATGTGCAATTTCATACACTACTTTATCTACACTCATGCAATCAGTGGTTACCTAAATTAAATAAAAGACACAAAATTAAAACAAAATCAAACTCATTTATTCTACTTAATAATTATTTGCATTTTGAACAGTGCAATTGTGAAACTAATACAGAAATCTAAAACTACATACATTTATACTATTTATTATTTTAACCAATAACAGCAAAATAATGAATGAAAAATTACAGCGCATGCGCGGTAGAATGTTGGTGTTGGCGCCATTTCTCTGAATTTTTCATTCATTATTTTGCTGTTATTGGTTAAAATAATAAATAATATAAATGTATGTAGTTTTAGATTTCTGTATTAGTTTCACAATTGCACTGTTCAAAATGCAAATAATCATTAGAATAAATGAGTTTGATTTTGTTTTAATTTTGTGTCTTTTATTTAATTTAGGTAACCACTGATTGCATGAGTGTAGATAAAGTAGTGTATGAAATTGTACATAATTAGGTCTTAAAACACTCGTGTGGTACTATTAAAATTCTCGGCAAGTCTCGAATTTTAAACACACACTAGTGTTTTAAGACCCCCTATTATGTGACTATTTCATAAACTACTATTTCTAATCTATTAAAATTCAACACTTTGAAGATTCTTTTGTATGGTCCTGAAAGCGTTCTAAGAGCTCAGTTATAGAACTTAAATGTTCTTTAATCTTATAGAATAAAAACGCTATGTTAAAAACCTTTATAGTACACGCAGTCACAATGATTACTATTATAGGCCTATAATATCACTGTTCGGTGATAAAACGCCTTGATTATAGAAGCTTCTGCTACTTGGGATGTTTATGGGTGACGTTACGCAGGCGGATATGTCGAATAATGAGTAACTAAACTTGGGCCCAACTTACATCTCACAAAACACCGTAACCAAATATCGCCGTCCTCAACCGCCTTCGTGGTCTGGTGGTTAAGACCACCCGGCTTTAATCACGAGGTCCGGAGTTCGATTCCTTTTGGGGGCAACAGTTTTCTGCTTGGTTTGGTTGACGGTAGAGCTTCTGAGTCCGCCTGGCTCTACTATCATATTACCTAAGTTTGTCTCACTAAGAACAATGCTAATAACATTGCTCATTTTCGGCCTTATCGTCACTTACCATCAGGTGCCCAATTCTGCTAATCTTACCGTCGTTATTGTGTCTTGATAGCGTTTTATTTAAACCGCTTTTGTCTCTTTTATACGCTTTACGTAGAATTTATTTTTCCTACTACAATTTCAATAAGTCAATATTGTCAAATTTGTTAGTTAGTTATCGGTTAACTAACAATAACAAACAGTGAGAGAATTAGCCCACTAGTGGCAGTAGTCCGCTTAACCGAACTAATGCAACTTTTTAGTGGCAGTAGTTCAGTCTATAATAGCGTAGGTGGCGTTGTGGACTCGGTACTAGCCTTCCCAGTAGGGAAAATTTTTGTTTTTCGTTTTTCAAATTTCATATGTACCATTTTTCTGACGCTCCTACGGTTAAGGAAAACATCGTGAGGCAAGCTGCATACATCTGCGAAGAAATTCAAAGGTGTATGTGAAGTGGATCAATCCGCACTGGGCCGGCATGGTTGGCTAAGGCCTACATACTTATTTCTAACATAGGGTAGGCTCGAGCCCCTCGGTGGAGACGTATATGAGATGTGATGATGATAATTATGAACCAACAATAACTGTCACAAAAACCAATGCCATTAAAGTGTAATTGACACGCCATTAATGCATTAACGCTAGCAGAATACGGCCCAAGGTGTAATGAAACGCAAAAGCTTCACTGTTGTACGTACAAAACACACGCAGACGTTTCAGAATCAAGTCCCAATCTGGTAGAACGTAACCTATCTCCAAAAGTTTCAGTTTCAGGTATTAAGTCCTCCAGCACACGTCAAGCCGAGCCAGCGACAGTTGATATCTCCAATCACTTGATATCGATGCGAATTTCCAACTTCTCAAAACTCTCAAGATATGATCGATCGTGATGGAGGGCCCATTTGAAAGTTCTCGTATCGTGCTCGAAAGACGTCTCGGAACAACTTTAAAAGTATTAATGTACTCAGGGCAATGCCTGATTGGTGCCCCGATATGCTGTATTGCGAAGGCACAAGGTTGATATTGCTAAGTTTTCAGCTTAATATCTACGCGCCAAAATCCTGACCACACAATGCTTTGAGTTCAGAGGAAATTAATTAAAGTGTAATTTAATTTATGTTTTGTCAGTGTCGGCATTTTTTAACACATTTATTCAGTGTTATTATTAACCGATGATCAAAGTAAAGATCGAATTTCGTGTTGAAAATAATGTACCTACTGTGACAGAATCAACGTGTTATTAAAATTATTTTGCGTCGCACTCTTGTAATAAGACAACTAGAACCTTCGTGTAATAGGGTAGGCAATCAAAACACAACAACACATACATTCACATACACACACAAAATATCGAAAAAAAACTGTCACATAAATTATACTGGAGATACGTGGAACACGAAACAAAACAATTGGTTTGCAGAAAACCAACACTCCTGCGCATGCTCTACATAAAACGACAGATAATATTCGGAAACGTGTATCGAAAACATTTTTTATTCAATGTTTGCAATAAACGTGTCTCCAGTATCTGTATCTGGAGATAAGTTTATTACCACACTTCTCAATGTTTCGACATTTTCTGCAAAATAACAGGCACAGGCAAAGTAACATTAGCGTTCGTTTCATTGGCGTTAAGTTCTTAAGTATGGGAATGATTACTGATGCTTTTTTTTATTTCGATAAGTTGGCAAACAAGCAAGCCTTACCTGATGGTAAGTGGTAACAGTCACCTATAATACATGTGGCTCCTGTGAGATTCGCAGCAAAACTGCAACCCCCACAAGAACCACAGTGTACGTTGCCATCTTGTGACATAAGATGTCGAAGTCACAGTACCCAGTAATTTCACTGCCATATCTTACCCTTCAAAACGGAACACAGCAATGCAAGCACTACTGCTTTGCGGCAGAAATAGGTAAGACGGAGGTACCCAACCAGGCGATCCTGGTATCATTCCCATATATTCTGTTCTAATCGATTTTCGTTATCGTTTTCAAATTGTTACTAGACACCCTGGCGACACATCTCTCAATATAGAACCTTATGTTGGAGGGTGCCCTTCTCTTTAACCCCTAAGAATCGTTTTTTTTAACACAGAAACACAAAAACCGATTTAGATTACTCGTTTGATGCGTTCAGCGCTGAAAACCTGTTAAAAACACTTTCCGGGTGCTTTAACAGGCCTCACAGTGACATACCCGTAAAACGATCTATTGTCGTAGTAAATTATATGTCAAACGAAGTACATGTGGATGACACGTCACTCATTCTCCGCGGATGGAAAGATAATAACGGAGCTGTAGCAGTTTAATGGAAAAATAGAGTAGCCGAAAACTCGATATTTACCCGTACCGCACGTGTTATTAAATACAGGAAATCTACACAATGATTCTGTAAATCAACCTATTTTTGCGTATTCGATTTCATGATTCCCAATCGCTGGCTAGGTTATGCAGACTTAACACTTGATGTGTAGATGTCATCTTTGTGTAGTGTTTAATTCCGAAACTAAGTTAGGAATGTATGTAAAAAGTTTGAACCGGTTTTCTGGCCCGCACATCCGCAAAGAAAACGCACACATAATCATATTACATTCTATCTTTAACATTAAATAAGCTTTGCTGCAACGCTCTGACAAGAACATAAAAAGTCCTTGTCCCTAACCTCAGAAGAATAACTAAATCATAATGCTTTAGTTATTGTTCTGAGTCCCTAACATCCCATCTGTCAAATTAAAATAAAAAAGCAAATGATAGTAGAGTCGAGAGCGAACCTATTTCGTCGTCACAAGATCAAGGCTTTTAAACACCAATAAGGCCATACGAGAGGAAAAGCTTGCTTGGAGACGAAGGTTCGTCTCGAACTAGACTTATACATTTTGTCTCATTGTACTACCCTCAGGGGTATGGCCAGTGGTATGGTGGGTCCGCAGTGTAAACTATTTGGACATAAGTAGATATCTTCAGTCTAAATCCGTCCACCGCAAGGAACACTTTATAATCTGATACAGGTCTCTAAGTGGCGGTTTGCGAGCGTTTACATAATGAACTAGCGCCGTGGACGCCATTTTGTACAATCACGCACGAAATCTCGTTTTTCAATTCGATTAGTCAATTACGCATCTTCCCAAATTCTCGACGAATTTGCTTTCGTTTTCGTTCAACACCACCACCACTAGACCACGGTGACGGTTAAAATATCAAAATTCGAAAGTAGTATTCCAATCGACGCCCTATCGTCTTCGTCACCCACTATGTTCCAATCTATGCGACCGAGCAATTCAGCGCACATGCTAGCCTCGACAGACTCATAAGAGCCCCAACTTTTCCGTCCATTATTGATTCGTAGAGCTTCGCAGATCGGCCACTCACAATATTATATTACTTGCTTCTGAACGAGGGACAATTTCAATGTATTATCGGAATTATATTATATCGCACTGGATTTTGCGTCGGGTCTCGTAGACCGAGATCGTTCAAGGATGTGTTTTTATACGTCTATTGCGATCACTTTAACATTATTATGACTCATGCAGTCATATTATTCCTAATAAGCAAATAGTATTCATCCTGAGAATAGGTAATAAGATTTTGAATATCAACATCGCGGTTCATCTGAGCCGTTCATTTCTGCAAGCTGTCATCAACGTAGCAAAAGCACGTAGGCATCTATGGAAAGTAGGTACACGAAATAGATGTTTCGTAGTCCCCTGTTTTCTCCTCTGATCTAATCAACCGACAAAAAAACGGAGGAGGTTCTCAATTCGACGCATATATTTTTTTTTATGTATGATCACGTATATCTTTTTATGGTATTGTCCGATGTTGATTAGTCTTTTTTTTAATGAGTATATCTCAAAGTTGGTCCCATATTGTCACCAAAGTCGGGATCTGATGATGGCATTTCATGAAAATCGATGGAAACCCTTATATTTTATAGATACCTACATCCAACGTTTTTCATGTTTTTTCCGAAGATATTCACATATTTGCGTCTGGTAGTCATGAATGAGCTGATGATGGAAAGATCCTTAACTTTTAGGAGTTAGATGTTAGTTTTTTAAATACAACAGGCACGTATTATCATGCGAAATAACTAAAAATATTTCATTCACTAAAAGTATAAAATTAGATGAAATTTTACAAAAAATAAAAATCGACTTTAAAAACACTAAAAAGTTAAAAAGTCTAATATAAGAATACATCCGTCCATCCATCCATTATATCAAGACAACATCACATTTCTATATGAAGTCGGTGCCAAACGATGATCGCCTAGAAAGTCTTAAAATTTGGCATCGACTTCAATATAGCATTCTGTTGCTGTCTGTACCTTTTCTTATTATAAACTCTTTATTGCACATAAAACAATAAAAAAAAACAAATGCACAAGAAAAACAAGTACAACGGTGAACTTATCTCTAAAAGAGATTTCTTCCAGTCAGTCTTATATTATTTTTAAATTTTTGGAGTCGGTTTTTATTTTTTGTAAAAAAGTTATACTAGACCGATTTAATTACTTTTATCATAAAAAATTAAAGGAGGGCTTTGGCTGTGTTTTTATATTTTGTTTTTTAAATTCTCGTTTTCTCTTGAAGATATAATTCAAGAATACGGTGGAGTATCTGTCCACATTCTTTAAATTTTTGAAGGCTAAAGCTATTTAAATAATGAGCATAAAAAGAAAACATAGGTAAGACCATTTTAATAGTGGCCATAGATTTTCTTAGAAAAAAATCCTCTCTTGTCATTATCCAGGCAGGAAATAGGGGACTACGATGGTATAGAAAAACGGCCCTGATATCCTGTTAAGATAAGAAAGGAACTAAATTATAAACGGACATAGAAATAAAGCCACGCCATTGACGATAAGTAAATCTGAAGTTTAATTTCCGCCATAAAAATTTAAAAAGTACCAAGGACAAATGTTCGCGACATTTCTCAGACAAAGCGATCTTTAGCGCGATTAATTTTTGCCCGCGGACATCCATAGCCGAGGGTAATAGGGGATAGACCTTCGTGTTCCTTATTTAATCTCGCAGCGATATTAATCAAGATTTTTTAAAGGAAATTTGGTTGTAATGGGTTCAGAATAATATCCAATGCAATCAACTCAACATCATTCAATTTAAAACTCCGACCTTATTAATAAAAATTTTACTCCTTGGATTATCCTCGGATTAGTTGCTCCGTGTTTTGTCTTGTTTTCGCACATGTCGGCTGTCATATGCCAAAATAAGACAGAACACGGAGTAACTAATCCATACGAAGAATAACTAAAGCAACCTAATCCTACAATGATCCAAAAAGTAAAATTTTTATTAATAAGGCCGTAGGTTGACCGAACTAGACAAACTGTGTTAAGGTCGAGTAGTATTCGACGTTCAGATGGTGATTTTAGGGTTCTGTAGCCAAATGGCAAAAAACGGAACCCTTATAGATTCGTTATGTCTGTCTGTCTGTCTGCCTGTCCGTCCGTATGTCACAATCACTTTTCTCCGAAACTATAAGAAACACGCTATTGAAACTTGGTAAGTAGATGTATTCTGTTAACCGCATTAAGATTTTCACACAAAAATAGAAAAAAGCAATAAGTTTTGGGGGTTCCCCATACATAGAACTGAAACTCAAAATTTTTATTTTCATCAAATCCATACGTGTTGGGTATCTATGGATAGGTCTTCAAAAATCATATTGCGGTTTCTAATATCATTTTTTCCTAAACTGAATAGTTTGCGCGAGAGACACGTCCAAAGTGGTAAAATGTGTATCCACCCCTGTAATTTTTAAAATAAGAGAATGATAAAACTAAAAAAATATATGAGGTATGTACATTACCATGCAAACTTCCACGGAAAATTGGTTTGGAACGAGATCTAGTAAGTAGTTATTTTAATACGTCATAAATCCTACGGAACCCTTCATGGGCGAGTCCAACTCGCGCTTGGCCGGTTTTTCGTGCGCTTATATTACCACATTGGCGCCAAATTGGACCCGTAAGGGTGAGGCCGAACTGGCCAAACGGACGTAATTTTTTTAGGACGCAAACTGAGTTGTCTGCCGACTCATGCGCGTAAACTAGACAGATTCTCGGTCGGGTTGAGGGAGGAGTGAGGGAGGGGAGCGATGGAGAGCGGGGAAGCAATTGGTTACAGGATTCTTATTATTATCCAGTCAGTCTTTCCTCTGGACTGACTCTGCTAGTCTCATGTTTGTGTCTGATTTAGTAATAAAAGGTTTTAAGAGGTGTAATAATTCTCACGCCACGCCAACTTCCTTAAGACAATTTTAGAAGGAAAAGTTGAAGGAAAAAGAAAAAGGGGACGGCCGAGACGAACTTTTTTCGATCGAGTGAAGGAAAAAGTGGGAGTCGTGACGTATCAAGAGGTCAAAAGCCAGGCGGACGATAGAGAGAGGTGGCGATTGCTCTACCGACAAGAGCAATATAGCTCTTAAATATAAGAAGAAGAATAATTCTCAAAAAACATGTAATGGCATATGGTAGTACTTTTCAAATATATCTAGATTTGCACATGAACGTTCATAATATAAAGCATAGAACTGTTCACATATCAATATTTCATTATTTAGTGGATTTACCCAGGTTCGTTTGTGATTCGATAGTGGTAGTCGCAGTGTGGACCCTATCACGCGCGTCCATAAGGGCAGGGAGAACACCGGGGGGTTTAGTGGGTAGGCCCGGCACTCTGCCGGGAGAGCCGCTCGTCGTCTAGCCAACGGCGAGAACGGTGCGGTCACGCATTCCCCTCGAAAAAAAAAAAGGTTCGTTTGTGACATCATCTTCTGAATGCTTCGTAAATACACAATATTTTAATGGATCAATCGCACTCGATGACACAAACAGCCTATACCACCGCTCAAAATCAACTGAATAAAATACGTCCAGTCCTACGGCAGCTCAATAGAATTTCAGTTGAACATAAATTGCGCGACCGAAAATATGCGACTCACAACACAACTCACAAAAATACGCTTGTTTGGCCTCGCCCTAATGCGCATATTTCGAGTGCATCAAACTAAACTAATAAATAATTTTCTCAAGATACGCAACTCCAACCAAATTTGCGCTAGTGTTACTAATCGAGCGTACGAAAAATCACAATCCCAATGCGATCGATCGGAATTGGTTCGAGAGTAAGCCCACGGCTGGCCTAACTTACTTTCCTGACCTGAAGAAAGATTTTGAATCTATCACGGAGAAGTGGGGTTCTCTGTGGTTATGAGGGTTTTTTCCGTTAGTCTACCTGCCCACTGATCTAACCGCGAGTACCTCTAGGTCGTTGCCTCTACAGCAGCTGCCTCCCCTAGACAAGATGTCTTTTGATAATCGCTAAAGCAAGAAAAGAAAGAAAGAAAACTTTATCGACCATAGTATATAAAGGTAAAGGATGACCAAACGGTCCCATTTCAGCTTAATGCTTCTGTTACATACCTATTAATAATTAGAGCAATCACTAAATGGACAATGTATGAGTTTGATAATAAATTACGCTCGAAAGCTAAGCAAAAGCTTATGACGTCATATCCCATACATTTTCCTTTTAGCGATAACAATAGGGATTATCGAAATGAGTCTTCCGAAACGGGAGGGGATAGTTTTCGCAACTACTCTGTAAGGTCTAACCCCTTGCCAAATGAATATTTGCCAAGAAGTTATGTTATTTTTTTTTTTCAAAAAAAACAGAATACTGATCCCAGAAACGTATAATAGAAACTCAGATGTTCACAAGAAACTTTGGAAATATTACAAGCTATACGAAATATTATTATGTAATATAATTGAAAATAATCGTTGTGTTGAGCAGCTAAGGGAGCCGTCGGACTTAATTAAAACTGCGTCTCAATTTAATCATAATTAATTGTAGGAAGTCGTGATTGAATGACCAATAGAACCTTGCTGAAGTGTTTGAACATTTTAATGATCTCTTAATTAAGCAAACGGGAAATAAAATTTATAAAAAGACACGTTCCTACGACTTTAAGAGTAGGGATATCATTAAGGCTTCTCAAAGACAGGTACAGACAGGTAGTAGTTATACAGAGTGGCACATTTAGAATGGTCAGTATGGGCAAGTCTGTAACTATAAGACATACTCGTATAAAGATCTTAATCGATTTTAGTGACAAAAAAACTGCATACATTAATTAAAAAAAAGCTTCCACTCAGTTCGGGAATTATTAAATATAATTTTTTACACTAACGACTAGTCTTCACTTATTGTAAGCTAAGAATATATGGTATGTTTATCTAAGGTCATTGCCATAATTGTATAATGTTATCATATATTTATTATTTCTCTATCATTAAATAAAAAAGTATATTAAATCTTTATACAACGTGTTACATAATGACCCATAAAAATAATAAATTATAAAGCCAAAAATATTGTCAACCCTAGTAAAATAGGGTTTGCACATCAATGGAAAATTTTATGAATTGTTTTTTTTTGCGGTAAGTCTTACAAAGATACTAAGGTTTTCAAATATTGTGAATGGACTCTTTATAAGAGACCATTTAACCAACTTTCCGCTTGACGGTTAAGTTTATAACACCGTGTATATGTGTACGAGTGCTAATATTCACAGTGACGTTAGATATAATATATTAGTAAGTATTCAACTTTTCTTTACCTGATTATATGTTTACACCACAGACTCATGTCTTTTTTTACACTATTTGACCTACTTGCATTGCATCTATTTATATTGACTTTGAGTCCTTATTAATATATATTTTATTATTCTCCTCTGAAATCAAAACATATTAAATAACTACGATTATATCCAGTTATTATTCAGCTTAGACACATACGGTTTAGATTTTGTTAGTTCAGGCAGTTCAGGCATCGATCTCTTTAATCCAAAGCACCTTTAATTACACTGTAAGCCTGAACTAAATATTATAATGAAAGGCTCAATCATTGTAGACCTCAAGTCATATGGGAACGATCGCAAACAAAGTACGCAGAAAAGAGGTCAACAACATGTAGGTAAGTAATCATAAATTACATAATTATATTTCGAGGAAATTCATCAGAAAGAACACACGTTCCCATTTTCCAAAACACACAAATTTAGCGAACCAGACGCCATTAACATAACAACAAAGGCTATATAATATTAGGTCACGTTGCATAAGTAGGAAGTGTTGCCAAAATCCAAGACTAAGCTAAATCATTTACGTGACACTTGATAATATTCTTTAAAAGCATAGATATACGGTTAAAGTTTATCTGTTACAACAGCGAATAGCTTGAAATGACTTCAGTAACCCTGTACAATGAAAAATAAACTGTCACACAGTGGGATAGAGCAGGTATTCGCTAACAAGCTGCGTTCGAGCATGACAGGATATTAACTGTCAGCTGGCTGGCGCCATATCCGGTGCCGTGACTACTTCCGCTTCGTATACAGTCGAGCAATGATTTATGGGCATTCGAGTGCTGTCCTATATTCTGATTGGGTTTTGAGGGAATAAGATATCTTTTGATCTGACAGATAATGAGGCTTAAACTTTTGAAGCATGCCTATATTTCGTTTTAATGCTTCCGTATTGTTTATTAGTCGATTATTATCAGTAATCGTCAACAACAGTATGGGTTGGGGGTAAATTTCAAACTGCCAGAGACAAAATTGACATCGTGGTTAATTTTGTGGGTACCCGCACTAAGGCGCAGAAGTGGATCCGACACGCTGTAGAAATGGCCGAAATTTCCTTACAGTGAGGAGGTGCACCATACTTTCGACGACAATCATTACTAATGACTAGCTTTCCGCCTGCGGCTTGCTTCGCCTGCGCTATTTTCGTTTCTCCCGTGGAAGCTCCATTTTCCCGTAGTAAAAATAATTCAAAGTAGCTTTGAAAGCTTTTGAAAGCTTTTGTGTGATATTCAAACAAAAATCGGCCAAGTGCGAATTGGACTCGCGCACCGAGGGTTCCGTACAGACTTATCAAGTATATAAGTTCCCAACATTGTACATATTTGCGGTTTTGAGATTTTTTCTTCAACCGCTCATGAGACCGGTGTGGGTTTACGCTATGTAATAATTGAAAAATACCCTCACGAAAGGAAATTTATAAATTAATACATTGATTTTTACACAATGAAAAATATACTTTGGTTGTGAAATATATAATTTTTTTGTGAAAAAAAAATTTTTTGAAAATACTTTAAAAAAAAATAACGTGACATCACACCGGTCTCATGAGAGGTTAACAAGTGCTATAAGACATTGCTTCTCGTCAAATTTTATGTCAACCGGAAGTGCCCTATTGTTTTTTTTCCCTTTGTAAAATCGGAAAATTAGCGATCGGAAAATTAGGGATAAACGAGAATATACCACAAAAAGGATCATACTTTTGTTTGATTGCGCAAACTTACAAAAATCATGCTTTTGTTCAGTTTGATATATCTACGTGTTCTCGAGAAAAAGGGTCTTGTCAGACTGGACAGACGGATAACGTAGTGATCCTATAAGGTCTCTTTCCTTTTAAGGTAAGAAACCCTAAAAACAAAGTTACCACTCCTATGGAACACTTAAAAATACTCGTCCATAAATTAATATTGAATGACATAACAATCATATCACAAGTGTTTATTCATTTGTAAAGGCAGCATTATTAAAATCTACGTTTCTGGTGGCTGTTTTGTTAATCACTCTAAGGTTTAAGTGTTAACTGTAACTGTGTTAAATGACTCTAACTTGAAACCAAAGTATTGTATTTCAGTCGTCGTAAACAAAAATACAGCACATCGAAGAGTTATAATTAAAATCACTGTTTGTAATTCTTGTATTTTCTGTAACTTAATTCAAAATCACCATTCAGTCAGTACATCGAGTACCACAATAATGTGACTGCAAAGTGAAAACCATCTTTACGCAAATTTTACATGAAAATAGATCAAATTATTATTCATCTCTTCTCTATATATATATAATAAAATCGTAGGGGTACAAAAATCTGTAATTGCGAAATATTAAGAAAAAAAATACACAGGTCGCCTTAAAATCATTAGCAGAACACGATAGAATAGTTTTTAGAAAAATTGTTTGTTTGTTGGTTTGTTTGTTTGTTTGTTTGTCTGTTTGTCCGGAAAGATCTCTGAAACTACTGGACAGAATTTGATATGGCTTACACCACAATGCTTAGAATTTTCCGGAAGAACATTTAGGCATAATTTCGTTTGTTTAAATTCACTTTTTATTTTTAGTGAAAAAATACCATATAACATTTTCGAATTGGCTTTAGGTAGAAAAACAACATGGCACACGTGAAATTATTTTGACAAGTCTGTCACATAGTACAGAGAGAAGGTATTTTCTTCCACGAAGGAAAGGCGATGGAACTATGCCATACAGCCTGATCTTAAGTAATTGGATTTCGAAAATTAAGGCAGGAATGAAGTGTTTCACATAGTACAAATAAAATTTAATATTTTCTGTTAACTGGGCTGTGCCCAACTGGATTTCGCCAACTAAATTGTCTTTTTCTTATGTCGTACCGTGGTGGTAAGGCAAAAAGATCAAGCCATACAACCAATGTATAAAGCATTTTTTTATGATAATACTTATCGAATGACCATAAAATTTTTAGATTGGTTTAATTCTTGACTAATTTTCAAAAAATCGGTACAATTTTTGAAATATTTGAAATGTTGAAAAATGAAGATACTCTTTTCAAGGTATTTTGAAAGGTGTTATATGTTTTTACATTAGGACTAAGGAATCAAACTCTTTCATCCATTTAAAACTATTAAAAGTAATAGATTAATATTGATAATTAAAAAAATATCTGACTGCAATGTTCTGGGTTACGCGTAGAGGGACGGGACGGGACTCTTGATCCTAATGTCTAAAATGACGGATCACATTTTTTTGGATCCACCCAAGGTACATGGATATCGAACGAAGAACCTAAAGAGTAGAACACATTGAACCTAGCCACGTTGACTTAATTTGACATGACTGCCGATAAAGTTCGTTTTCAAACCCAGCGATATGCATATCAAATAAAAGGCCTTGATGAGTAGAGCACTATGAACATAGGAAAATAGCCCTAAATTCAACATGGCCGCCGCTCAAATAAAACGGATAAAAGTTCGTTTCCAAACCCAGCAATATGGGTATCAAATGAAAGGCATTGATGAGTAGAGCACTATGAACCTAGCAACATTGACATAAATTCAGCATGGCCGCCGCTCAAAAAAGGTGGATAAAAGTTAGTTTCCAAACCTAGCAATATGGGTATCAAATGAAAGGCCTTGAAGAGTAGAGAACTATGAACCTAGCAACATTGACATAAATTTAACATGGCCGCCGCTCAAAAAAGGTGGATAAAAGTTAGTTTCCAAGCCTAGCAATATGGGTATCAAATGAAAGGCCTTGAAGAGTAGAGCATTAGGTACCTAGGAAAATCGACCTAATTAATAATATACTTTTCAATACTCATACTCTGAAAGTAGGTCTGAAGTTGCCTGAGGAGCGGGTTGAAAGTAATACTTTTGAGCCCTAGGGAGAATCACTTTCAACTGACAGCTGCTGTCAAATTTTAAAAAAGAAACTAGTTCTTTTTTCACATTTTTATTGAACCATATTCCGACTTTCTATACAGCCACTCAATTATAGCGCGGTGTAAAATTGAAATAACATAATGTTAAGTATTTAAAGAATATAATTTTTAAATGACTTTATTATAAATTATTTTCAACTATTCCTTTAAAATAACATAGATTTGGGCAAAATATTTACCGTTTTTTAAATTATGAAAATGAAAAATATTGGCTGAATAGCTGGCCGCCACAGAAAAAAACAAAATAAGTGAGAAAGCGGCAATTAATGCGATCTTCATTTGTTTTTTCCATTTGTAGAGTTTTGTTAATACTTCCGTATAGCAGAGATTTGTATCACCTGTTAAATATATTTTCATACCACCTGCTCGACAATGCTCAATTATAACCCCCTTAACTTCCACGTAAAGCAAGGCATTATTTCCCCAGGGATATAATGTTGTATGAAACTCCCAAGGGAGTAAAGTGTTTTAAATTTGGAATATAAAATTCGTATGAAAATTTAGCATAGATGCTAGCTTAGGAAGGCAAAGGTTCTACGCCCATACAGTAGTGGCGTGCGTGCATCCACTAGAGACAAATAGACATTCTACCCTGAGCCTGTGTAAATAATGTTTTTATAAAATCTAACTACATAATTTCTTTACCAAAATTATAAAATATTTACTAACATAATAGTGAAAACTAAAAAAAAACAATAACACCTCCTTATTTTTTATTGATAAAATACTTTTTATGCTAAAAGCGCCATCTTTTGATGGCAACCATAAATTATCGATACAAACGAATAAAAAGCAGAGTAAAGCAAGAACACTAACGAACTAAAATCTTTCATTTGGAAAAAATACGCGGAGTACTTAAAAATAAACAATGTTTGTTCCATAATGTGCACCAACTGTATTCCGTTTTATATTGTTTTCATTGCTAAAATTGTGCCGCCAACGCCATTATCTACCTATTTCAAAATTGGAATGTCTTGTTGCTTACGTTAATTAAGTGCTTAGTGAAATGTGTTTTGTGGCATCAATACAGTCTTTTTAGAAGTCTATTCAGTCTATTATTGATAAAGTTAAAAAACGTATGTAAGTAAATGTCCAAGGTGTTTCAGCTTTTTTATTTTTTATTTGGGGTCAATAGGCTGTCGACTATTTCAGATTTATTTCGACAGTTGCAAATAGTAATTATTTGGTGTTATAAAAGTAAATATATCACGAAGTTGACAAATAAAAGAAAATTTGATAACATTTTATTTTTAACAAATTAACATTCGTCCTGCGTGCTATTAAAGGTCAAATCGATTGGTAGACTAAGTTCATACTTAGTCTTATTATATTATAATTAATATGTTTTAAGTTTTTATAATGTTTCAAGCATTAAGTAGGTAGGTACTTAAGATAAAATTATTGCGTGACGAGAATAACAAATCTTTTTTTATTGTATTTAATGGTTTTCATGATAATGTGATAATTTTAACCATAGTTATAGTGATATGTAATGATAATGTGACAGTGTTTATGATGAAAATTACCATATAAGTAATTGGTTATAGAGCCCTGAGTTTTTATTGTCTCGCAGATGGTATAAAAAGTAGAGTATTCACCTCTGGAATAAAGCAGTGTCTTCGTCTTAGGCGACTTGAACCCCTCGCTTCACTTAGGACTCCACATTGTGTCATCATATAAATATCTAGGACTGGTAGTGGATAAACACTTTAGCTGGACTTTGCATGTAGACTTGATATGTACTAAATTAAGATTAATATTAAGTAAATTTCAAAACCTATTTTATTTTGTAAATAGACGCATTATGTTCATATTATATCACGCTCTTGCTGATGCGGTTGTGTTGTATGGGCTAGGTGCATATGGTTTCACTTTTCCTACCCATATTAATAAAATAAAAGCTTTGCAAATAAGGATACTCAAACTATTAGTTGATAAAAGGGTAAAGACCTCCCTCAAAGGAGAGTATGAAAAACTATTCAAAATTTGTAACGTTTTACCAGTCGAGTCAAAGGCAAAAATGAGTATTATCATAGAACAGCATGATAAAGATGAGCATAAGCATGTGGGGAAGCATGCGCGCACAACTCGCCTCTCCAAAGTAGCCAGATTAGTCGTGCCCAGAGTCAACAACTATTATGGCAAGCGTGAAAGGCGTTGGCTAACACCAGTGATTATAAATAAGTTGCCCCAGAACTTGCTAAAAAATGTAATAAGCAAAAATCATTTAAAAATGTATTAAGGAAGCATTATCTGTCTCTGTGTCCCTAGTATTAATTTATGCAGCTTGTCTTATATCTCCCCATACATTTTAATTTATAATACAATGTTTAATTTTGTTTAAACTATCAAAAGTGCCAACCTAAAACTGTTCTAAAATGTATTTTTCACAAATTTGACAGTTAAATTTGACTGATATGACAAGTATTAAGGTCGACACTTTCTTTTCTAGGTTAAATAAATATTGTAATTTTTGAGGGGGGGCTGTGAGACGCGTTGTATATAGTAATAGCTCAAAAAATATTATTATTAAAATAAAAAGAAATGTACTATGGACGAGAACTACTGCCGACAAACTGTTTTACAGTTTGGCAGATTAAAAGTGTACTGTTGTATAGATAATTATGAAAAGAAATAAATTAAAAAAAAAAAAAAAAAAAAACATAACTCCCTCGCTTCGCTCAGGAGTTAAGTTTTAACTCCCTCGCTACGCTCAGCAGTTAACTCTGAGTCCCTCGTTACGCTCGGGGTTCAATATGGCGCCCGTGACGTTAGACACTGCTTTAATCCCTTGGTACATAATCTTCTATTGTATAACATTGTGTTAATAATTAACACAATGAGTTCATCTGATTCAGGTATGGAGTAAACGCCTGATTTTTTAGGAGAAAGCGGGCTAAAGCAGAAGTTGTTGATTTATGTAAAATAAAATTTACACGGTTTTTCTTTAGCTAATTCATTGTTTTATTTTTACTTTCCTTGTATTCGTAATGAAAAGCACAGTGTAAAAGTAAGTCGGGTAAAAGACTTATGTAGTCTCTCGAACTATATTCACACCGTCTCGGGACTAAATAAGTTACTTTCACACCTGGGGTAACAATGTACTATTTTAAGAAGAATCTATATGCAATTACCTCCAAGGATAGCAGCAAGGCAGACTTCAACTAGACGTGGTCTTCAATCTGAAAAGAAATATTTACGAATTATAATTCATTCGGACCACCTTTGACCATGACCGCTTCATTTTTTTTCAACTGCGGTAAAAGGGAAATGGAGCTATACGCCGCGATTGCTTTGTCTCTTTTACACGTTGGTCTAACATTGTTTTAAGGTAAAGTTTCCCAGGAAATCTACTAGTACACGGCGACTGTATTATTGCAAAGTAAAACACTAAAAAGTCATAAATAATATAACAATACATACAACATCTCAGTTTTATATTGAAGTCGGTGCAATATTTTAGGTAGCTCTACATTAATTGTTCTTATATTTTTTAAGACTTTCAAGGTGATCATAGCTTGGCACCGACTTCAATATAAAACTGTGATTTTGTATGTATTCTTTTATTATTTATGACTTTTTAGTATTTTTGTAGTCGGTTTTATTTTTGAAGTGAGAACTTCTTTAGCGGCGTTGTACACTTTTTTGTAATGGGTAAAAAATGATAAACTCGCGTCAGGATCACGTGACACTGATCGAAAATGCGTAAGACCAATTAAAATAGAAATGGCCGCAGGAACTGTCGAGGTACGGTGAGGCGTGAGGGGTCCAGTAAGCCGGCCGAGAACAATAGCGGCTGGCAAAAGTACTGGAAGTCACACGTCACTTGAGACAGTTTTAATCAATTTATTTGCTTTGTTAGGAAAAATCTAAATTGTGCTTTTATTTGATTTTGTTGTAAATATTAATTAGGTAAGTTAGTATAAATTTGTATTTATTTGTTATAAAATTACGTTTTTAAGTAGTATATTAATGTCTGTTTTGATCATATTTTTAATTTAATTGTAAATATTTTGATTCATTATTACTAGTTATATAATTATGTACGCACAACGTTACAACAGGAAGTTGATTTTTCTGAGGGATAAACTTTTTAATGTAATATAAATTGTCATTTTTGTGTACGATAGCGCAATAAATAAATATTGTATTCTACCACATAAAAGATAGTACTTTTATTCTGATAATTAAAGCAATTCGTGCAAAATTATTCCATAACCATTCCAAAATATCCAAAACGCACAACGTTAATATTCTGCCGGCACTCCCGGAGTGCAACCCGTCAATTTTTTTTAATTTTTTCCAGTCCAGTGCGGATTGGTCGACTTCACATACACCTTTGAGCGAACGAGGAAAACATTTGCTTTTACATTATATTATCTGTGTTCTGTGCTTTTACTACGTTATATTCGATTTTTGGAAAACTGGATAACTAAATAAAAAATGTATTTTTCCATTTTTCTAGACAGTAAAAACGACATCAATTGGGAAAACTTTTATATCATTTATTATTATATTTTCTGATTGACAGCTGTTTTAAAATATTGAAGTGTGAGTTGTGAGTTTTTTTTCTATCGAGTGAAATATTATTAATCATGTTTCTGTCGTTCAGAATGTTTAGATAATATTTTCAACAATATCATAAATTATATTTTAGAACTGTATGTTTTATATTTGTGGCGGTACATTAAATCGAAATTTTTCGTAAACGGGAAAGTAGCGTTTTAAGCAGTCATGGTAAGGCTACAAGAATTTTTACTTTTTACGTCATCACTCGGCTCCTATTCCATATATATATATATATATACACGGTTATTTTTTTTATCACCCTGGAAAATTTTAGGGACGCTTCAGGACACATCCAATATTATATAAAAAATATATATATATATATATATATATATATATATGCGGGGTCCACGTGTTCTTCTTTCATTCGCCTCTTTCACACGTCATCTCAGTACACATATCCTTCTTCCATTAAAAGAGGCGTGAAGAAGCACCTTGTGCCGGTCAAGGAGAGGCTGGCTATTGCAGCGTGTATTCTCCCTCCTGCTCTAGCTATCTTCGTATTCGGCTTTCACTTCCACTTAGCATCATCATCATCATCATCATCTTTACGGGTTATTCACCAACTCGACACGAGAGACTGGACACAGGTGAGTCCAGTAGGTGATACTAAAAATTAGTAAAACTTATTATTTCGTCATCTGGACACACCTGTATATTATATTATATTACGTATTACGTATGTCCATGTATATACTACGCGTGTCCAGATAGTGAAACTTAAATTAGATCATTCATGTGAATTCCATTAATAAATGCATAAAATCGTATCATTTCACTAGAAATACTGCAATAAGAAAAATCCATTATTTTGAAGCCCTCATACGTAATTTGATGTCCTATAAAATGAATGTCCAAATTATTAACTGAAATCAACCTGTGACACTAACTGAGGGATAACAGACCTTACGTACGACCTTACATAGAAATAACATTTTTAGTAACAGTTGCGACTATAATAAGAATACGTTTAGAAGGTCTAATACGAGTGGGTACGTGTTTCGAGAGCATAAACAAATGAGCCAGCTTAGTAAGCAGCTTTTAAGTAGGTCCTATAAATACCCTTGTACTTATTTACACACTAAGATAAGCGTGTTAACCGCTGGTATATTTAGCCCGTGAAACCTCCTAACAAAATTTTATCATAATATAGTTACCGCTTATTCAGTTGACTCTGTAAACTGTGTTTGATATAATTGCCACTTACATATTTATTAAAAATAGTTAGCACTTGCATATTTTCACTCTATGATCCTACTAATATTATAAATGTGAAAGTGTGGATGTTTGGATGTTTGTTACTCAATCACGCAAAAACGGCTGAACGGATTTGGATGAAATTTGGCATGCATGTAGCCTTTGACATGGAAAAGAACATAGGCTACCTTTTATCCCGATTCCTTAAGTAGTTCCCGAGGGAAAATTGAAATTTATTTACGAGCTAAGCCGCGGGCAGCGAAGCTTTAGACCCAATTCTGAAGTCCACGCAGACGAAGTCGCGGGCAGAAGCTAGTACTTCATAAAGGTGTTTTATACACGTCATCATTTCAGCCATGAGTCGCTCACCCTTGGCTCACGCTCACCAGGAATGGATTCCCTGCCCCTTAATTCTCCAAACCGATCGGTCCTACGCATCTTGCATCCAGTGGCCTCCTGCGATCTTCATCAGATCGTCAGGATCTACCAACGCTACGTCTTTACGCGGCCGCTACTCGAGGACAGTCCTACGAGAAATGTATCGTGCCCACTGCCACTTTAGGTTCGCAAATTTTTCCCATGAAATATTGCACTATATTCTGTGTAAAAAGATATTTAAGATAAAATATTAGCCAATCCGTACTTGGCCGGCGCGGCTTGATACTCTAACTTAGGGTAGGCTCAAGCCCCTCGGTGGGGACGATATATTAATTTCTTTAAATAAATCACGCAGAGAATCCCTTGTTCGTAAATTATAAATAGCCCGCACGGCTCTTTTTTGAAGTACAAAAATACTTTGTATACTAGCGGCTGATCCCCACAGTAGTAGGCCATATAACATGACACTGTGAAAATAACTAAAGTAAATCAGCGTTGCCGTTTTAACATCAGTAAGTTGTCTCATTTTTTTACTGCACATGCCGCAAAAAATGATGGTATATGATATGATGATGGTGTATGAAATGAGGGTATAGTTGCTTATCGCTTACTTTTTGGTATTAAAGTATGCAGTACTTCTATTTTTTCCCGTAAAACTCCTAACACAATAACATCGTAGCCTGAAAAGGTATCCAGGTCCCGGTGGAACACAATTTGCATGCTAACAAGCAAAATGTTGTTCCTTGTTATCTAGACTGAGTCTAATGAAATTAATCGCATTAGTGTTGGAAACATTACAATTACCGGGGTAATTTGTTAAACCAACAACATCTACGCTTGTGTTGATATTGATTTAGCTTATGTTCCACTTTTAAAGAGTAAACAAAATAATTAATGACTTGCCTTCAAGCGATTCTGAACCTAAATCTCATTAATTCTCATTATAGAATAAACTAAAAAGGCAATTAGCTTTTAAGTCTTTTTTGGCAAAATCCTTTGCTGTTAACCTTGTTGAACCTTGTATGAGGAAAGCTCGTATTCACTACTTAAAGCAACATTCGCTTTAGTCACGACCTTTTATGCGAAGCCTTATTATTCAAACACATTACAGTTTAAATTAAATACTTTCTTAAAACATTAGACGACCTTATTATCAAGTTGATAATCAGGCAACCTCACAGTAGAGAGAAATTTGATTAGGCGCCTCCCAAATTATACCATTAAGATAAGACCTATGATACCATCGACATATTCGTAACCTACGGTACATGTATATACTACGTATGCTACGTATCAACAAACACGATGTCGAGCTTAAGAGAGATTACTTAAAGAGGAGGAGATTGCATTTAAGCATGAACCATACGACTATGACAACGGAACAACTGGGACAAAATATTGGTAGTAGTTCCGTGTCGGGACAACTCAACGAGACTAGTGGGATAGACCCGTTCTGACAGCATGAGCTTTTTGAGTCAGCAACAAGTGACTCCAGTGCATATCTCTATGTAGTCTGTAATCCAGTGGTACGGTAACCACGTAGTAGTCGGTGCTACCCCAGTAAGTTTTTGACCTTCTATAAAAGCAGAAGTTTTAATTGTCAACCGAAAAATGATTGATGAGAGCGGTATAATTTTCTTTTCGCAAATCCACGAAAAGAACCTGTGAACTGTGTTAGTTAGCGGATCTAATAATTTATTAGCTCGTCTCTATATCGAAAAATTTAATTACCATAAACAATAGGACTAGAACGCGTCATTGGACGGAAACTTGTGAGAGGAAGTCCGGCAGTTGCGCTGCCGCTGGGGAGGAAATGACGTGACTGGGTCTGCGCGGTGGAGGCTTCTACAGGTATCAGTTACGAATCGATTGTCGTTTGTTTCAAAAGGGTCTTGATCCATAATCGATAAATATTCAGACAGCCCCCGCTGTACAATGGGCTAGATGACTAAAACAATTTTTTTGCTTTTTTAGAAGCTCATTCATATAATAAACAGAAAGAAAAAATCGGTTTTCGAATAACTATAAAAACAACCAAGATATAAGGTATTAAAGATTTTTCTCCATCTCTTTCTAGCAAAACGGCAATTTGCAAAGAGTTTATATGGCCGTACTCAACAATGACGTCACGGTTGATGTCGGATCTCTCTGTCTAATCGCCTTCAAATTAACAACTTAAAATGCTTGTATCAAATGTATATCTCAGCCGATTTTATTTCTAATTTCACAGGACTTCATCATTTTCCACGGTATTTTAATATTTAATGACGAGACGTAAAAATTAAAATCAGTGTTGCCAAATTCAGAGGATTTCCCTAAATCCTAGGGGTTTTTGCAGGTCTTTGAGGTTTTTTGGAGGTTTTGATATCACGAAATTTATCTAGGGGATTTTCTGAAGGTTTTCTACTATTCTAACCAAATGGCAAATTCCTTTTTATATCAGACAAGACCGACAATTTATTCACCAAATAGAATGAATGGGACACTAAAACTTACGAGTATTAGCTGGCAACACATTATGTTACCATTGAACTGTCTTGTTTATCATAATTCCGGCTAAAAGACTGTTTTCCACAGCCTCACACAGACATTTATAACGAAAAATCCGAATCGACAGACACACGGCTATGTATGTGAAATAAATTAAAATAGGTAATTTGAAGAAAACTTCTAAGTTTTTTATTGTCAATATTAGAAAGCTTATGTATATGACATGGCCAAAATAGTCAGAGGTTTTTTATCAACCAAACTGGAGAAACTAGGGGTTTTTTAAATGTATTTGGGGGGGAAGGTGGAAAAAATCTGGCAACACTGATTAAAATTCAGTCATCATCCCAATTCTGGCGGGAACGCGTGTTCTAACGACACGAGAACAGCAAGCAGAAATGAACGGACACAAATCGATTTATCGATTGACGGAAATCTTCATCTGGCCATCGTGAAGGAGGATTTGAATGGCAAACCTCGGTAATTGACCGTCGACAATGCGAGCAGATAAAGTTGACCTCAACTTTAGAGAGTAACTACTAACTAATCTGTGTCTAGCTAGAGAGTTAGTCGTGGGCATTTAGACTTCTTGGAGCAAGTTTCACCGGTTACTGATAAAGTTTCAAATAGTTATCTAGCATAAACGCTATTTAACTAAGATATAGATTGCTATTGTTTTAATTATAATATTTTTAGGGAACTTTATCTGTCGGGTATCTGTATCCGAAAACGGTGAAATTATAGGGTTTAGTTTATTTGGCAGATGAGATTCTAATAGGCCATCAGGGACTTCATCGGCAATTGATGAAACTGGTCTTCTTCTCAAAGTAGAATCGCCCAAGAATGCAACAAATTCTTAATGCCAAAGATAAGCACAGTCAGTTAGAAAAGTTATGGGATAAGTTTAGGAAAACCAGTAAATTCTTGCATTTTGTTTTAAAAAAATCTCTTGATGTTTTCAGTCTCAGAAGGGAGATTCTGTACTGACTCGTCAGCGCGGTTACCTTTATCTTTCCTTAAAACCGAATAACTTTGCTTCTGGCGCAAAGGAGCGGCCCTTGCATCGTTGTGTTCCGGCTTGAAGAGTAAGACAGGCAGTGATGGGTGACTGACTAGACATGTCTTATGTTAAACCTTGGCAACATGTTCTGTGGTCCTTGTAGGCTTCTAGGAGATCGTTCGGTGAATTCACCTTCCCTATTCGGACGTCCATCGAGGGAGGAGAGGTTTCCGATCCGGGAGAGTCTTAGCCAGGTATGGGGAAATCAGCGAAATTGCCGCTGGTTAACCCGAGTCCTGGCATACCCGTGGGCAGCCTAGTTAACTTAGTCTCTTGGCATCGTATCAGATTCTCCCGCCTCAAAAGACTTTTAGGACTTGCAAATTTTCGAATCTTACAGAAATCGCATGTACTACATGACTACAGCTGCTTACCATCAGCTGGACAGTCTGTTAGTTTGCCAACGTAGTTGTTTAAAAGTTTAGCATTTAAGTTTTTTTTTACTTATACAGAGAAGCTTGGCCTACATCTCATCTGATGAGTGATGATGGTCTGATAATTGTTGGAACTCGGAATACTGTTATTAACATGTTATTATGGCGACAAGCTTAGATAAAACGGTGATAGCCAGGCGGGATCAGAAGTCATACTATCACTCAAGCCATCCAGAACTTCTGCCCTGATTGGGAATAGAGCACCGGAACTCCAGAGAAGCAGATCTCTACCACAGGACCACGAAAGCGATTATTCTGCATATGCTCAAAGAGTAACGTGAGATTGGGTACCATTGTACGATTATAGCCTACTTTTAAAGACCCCAAAAGACTAGTCGTTCCAAAGCGAACACACTGTACCTATCGCTAATACCCCAAACGTTAGCTTAATATAATTCTGCGTATGCTCCAAGAGTAACGTGAGATAGAGATTGTGGGTACCATTGTATGATTATATCCTACTTTAAAAAACCCCAAGAGAATAGTCATTCCAAAGCGAACACACTATACCTATCGCTGATAACGCGAACGGTAGCTTAATTATTCAGCGTATGCTTCAAGAGTATCGTAAGATTGTGGGTACCGTTGTATGATTACATCCCACTTTAAAAGATTCCAAAAGATTAGGATCGTTCTAAACTGAATGCACTATATCTCTGATATACTGCGAACGGTAGCTAAATCCCTGATACCAACTCCAAAACCATTTTACCGCACACCGAGGCAATTAATTTAGAATCGTATCCGCTCAGTCATTCCGTCGCCATTATGCTGCAAAACTCAATATGTTCTGTTACACGTTTCATTGCGCGAGGTGTAAACGGGGAACGTGGCGGTTTGCGAGGTGAAAAATTACGAGAAGCTTAAATCAGTCATCTTTGTAATGAATGACTTTGCGGTTCATGCTATTTTTCCGCTCATCTAATGGAAAGGTAAGCGGCGGTTAAAATGCATGTTATAAGACGGGTAGGTACTCACTCAGAGGTGTAGTAGGTAAGTACCCTCTTATATGTAATGGTTGAATTCATGGTAATCTCTTACCATAGCTGTTACCAGTAATAAATTGGAAGACACAATACTGGGCAATTTTGTACTATTATAGGAACTTCGTATGTCAAATGATGTCTCTAATTCGACATACTCGTACTTTATACAGTCCGGGAGTTACACTAATACCGATGCGTAAATTAATATGTTGTTTATTCATTACTATCTTTGCCCATGACTTCGTTCGTGTGGAATGAATAATTTGGGTAGCTTACTTTTTATCCAATCTGCTATATTCTTCCCCACAGCTCAAACTACCTCCATACCAAATTTCATCTAAATCGGTTCAGCGGTTATCAATTCCCAATTCAAATTTCCACCCCTCTTTTCTCCCCCTTAAAGGATGATTTTTGCAATAAAAACTATTCTATGTCCTTTCCCGGGACTCAAACTATCCCCATACCAAATTTCATCTAAATAGGTTCAGCATTTATTGATTCCCCATACAAACTTCCACCTCCCCTTCCCCCCTTTTAAAGGATGATTTCTGCTATAAAAACTATCCTATGTCCTTTCCCGGGACTCAAACTATCTCTATACCAAATTTCATTCAAATCGGTTCAGCGGTTTAAGCGTGAAGAGGTAACAGACAAACAAACACACTTTCGCATTATGGATTATGCCTTTCAATGCCTAAGTGTGACGGCATCGTGCAACAAACAAGTCGCAACGCTACAGCCTTGTAATAGGACATTGGTAAAGGAGTTTACGTTTATTACCTCCTATTGTCAAGTTATGACAAATTTAAGCAAAAAGCGATAGTGATATGGAAAATAAGGTAGATTGTAAAATAGGTAGATTGATGTATAGCGCATTAACGATTAAGTCATGTAACGATTTAGTTCCAAAAGATATATTTAGACGAAACGCTATTTATACGCCTGTTTTGGTTTAGGTACACAAAGCACAAAGGCCCATAAATATATGCTTAAAACTTCATAAACTTTCAGTTAGAACTGAAACAGAAAATGACGTTGAATTAGTTGTTGTTTAATGATTAATTGAGTCGTTGAAAACAAAGAAATGTTTAATGTGAACGTATCCATCAAAAACCAATATGAACCTACTGTAAAAGAATTTCAATATCGAAACATTTTCCAACAAAACTGACTCGAATCAACCCATGCAGCGATCGAAACAAAAGGTGGAACGATCAACTCCGTCTGAAAAACAAAGGCTTCTAATGAATAAACTTACTATTTTTCTTCGCGGACGGAATCTCTGGAACAATTGAATGAAACAAAACCGGCCCGAGGAGAGCTCGCCACAACAAAAGGCCCGCCCGCCAATCAGGGCGCCCGATTTGAATTTTCAGCCAATCAACGCATTGCTGCGGTCGGCTGCAGTAGATTCGTGAATGGCTCGCAATTAGAGCCGTGCCGTCGTAGCTCAGTGCTTAATTTTATTAGGTCTCTGTTAGTACCAATAAAGCAACATTGTTGGTACAGTCTGGCAAAAAAGTGGTTTACCACCCCAAGGTTGAAACTCAGTTTCATGTTATAAAACAAGTCAACTGACTTTCCTTTGCAATAAAACACTGACAGCGGCCAAGGTAGCCTTAAAGATAATATTGTTTATCGCGTAGACTTTCTTGGCTAACCGTATATGCAAATGGTTTTAAATGTCCTACTTTGTACTAGGAATTTATAAAATACGTACTATTACATTGATATCCTTAGGCGATGATTTGACTTTTATTTGTGCGAGCTGGAATGCTGTTGCACACCGTACCATGCCCAATGCCCAGGGCTGTTCCCAGTAGTCTTACCGAGTAGTCTTACCAAAAGTAATACTGTGAATTTCCTTCCCAATAGACTTACTAGTAAGACTACTGGAAACTTTTTTCCCAGTAGATTTAGCAGTACAACAAAACAATACACTAATAGGTAGTCGAGAGGTGTGAGGAATCTCCCCACAGTGTAAAGGCTATATCCACTAAACCAACTACAGCGTCCACCATGACCAAATTCGGTGTAATCTAGAGTCTGTGAATACCATCCGAAAGCGGTTGGCTAGGAGGAAGCGCGCCTTCTTGGGTACGCACCAACCAGCCAGGGAGGAATCTCGCCCGGCCGACCGACAATCGGCCGGGAGATATGACGTTTTCCTTTCTGGTCGCCCGTCTGGGGGGTCTCAGCGTGGTAACCTCATGACCGCTTCCTTGGCGCTATAGTCCTAGCCTAGCTTGTTGTGTCAGTACCATAACACACCGCTGGGCCTGCCCCTAGGGGGTGCGTTCGAGGAGTGGCTAATCTAGTCCGATCCCGAGCGTGCCTCCACCGGGGGCGGATTACTCAAGGGCGGGTTAGCCGGAGAATGGGGTTTCTACCCGAGTCCTACGGCATATTCAAGGGACAGCCTTGAGCTTCCAGTCCCTGGTAGGATCGTTATGAGATTCCCACGACCTAAAAAAATAGGGTCTGGGAACACCTCATTTTTTCGGACCACTTCGAGACTTGAACCACCCTGAACATAGAGATAATAATGCCCAGACCCGGCGGCCTATTATGGCGCGCAACCGGAGCCACTTTAACGCGCAGAAAAAGCAGTCATCCAAATTTTTTGCCTGTTCTTCTCGAGAAGGCTCTCCCAATTTCCGAACAGGTGTAGAGCCAACTGTTTTATTTTGTTGTTAGTATTTGCAACCATCTGAATTATGGCTGGGGCGTGGGATCATACAAGGATTAAGTAATTTAATTGCTAATAATCCCGGATCTCCCGATCAACATCCGGTGGTCTCAATCACTAGACCATGGAGGTCAGAACCTTTTTTTTTTTTTTGTTTTTTTTTGGGAGGGGGGAAAATGCATTTACGCATTCCTCGTGGTCGAGCCAAACCACGAGGATATGTGGGACTCCCCAGACCGTACCCGGCCCGGGCCTACCCACTAAAAACCCCCCCAGCAGCTCCTCCGTCCGTCACAAGACAGAGGGAAGGGGACAACAGCCAGGCCTTATTCCCGCTGACCCCCTGCCCGTGACATGTCCGTTGCCGGACTCTCCACCTGGCTCTGCTGCTTTGTGGAGCTCTACACCCCGCAACTGGTTTTTTACTGTGGTTGTCTTCCACTTGGCCCGACGCTCAGTGCGCCGGGCCCCCAGCCCGCTCAGTGCGGGTAACGGGTTGCCCGACGGCAGATCCCACTGGATCCACCGCCGCGCGGGTGAGCCGAAGCTCGGGGAAATCCCCAACGGGCGCGAAGCGCCATAGCGAGAAACTCGCCTCGTCCCTACTACCACCAGAGGTAGCCGCCGGGATCGGCTTCCAGCGAGAGCCACACCTCTTCTTATCATAAGAAGAGGGGATTTCGCCCTTCCCCGCATGCAGCGGGTGGCCACACGAAGTGGCCCGCCGGGTTGAACCCGGCCATCCCACGCCCCATATGGGGGTCCTCTCGTCAGACTATTAGCCCGCGGCAGAGAATCTGCCGGGTTGCCCAGGGTGCACCACAAGGAGGTTGTCTGACATCGCATCCCTGGAGGTCAGAACCTAACCTAACCTAACCTAACCTCACCTACACGAAAGATCTAATACGACAAAGCTTAAAATTGACCAAACATGCGACATTCAACACGAATCGCAACCTATTTACGTCAAATAACAGAAAATGCGGCCTCTATCTCTCTTGGTATCTCAGACCACAAACATCCATTCAAACAACGTGATTTGTAAAGAATAGATTAGACATTAAATTCGCACACGCATCAATTAATCCGCCCGTGTCTACTTAGTTTTATGGGGCTATAAACGTAATAGCCTGTCACATAAACCCGGAATCCAGCACAAATGTGCGGCTGGCTCTGATTATTTTTTCAAGAGCAACCTACATGAAAAGCCCGAAAATGGCACGTTTCCAAATAGTTCTTGAAAGAGTAAGGAAAGTACAGTTTCCAAGGTTTGATACGAATGGCATTGGAGTGAAAATTCGTTTCAGTGTAAAGGTCGCTTCACATTTACACGGCATGTCAATGCGCCTCCAAATCAGCACTTAGCTATTAATAGATGTATGTACTTACCATGTAACAGCTCGCTGTTGGTTCCGTGCCTCAAAAGGCAGGCATCAAGCAAGCTCAGCTGCATCGAATGTTAGACTATTATAATAGTTTTTTTAACTTGATCCATATAATGAACACTCGAATATGTAGGTACATATAAAAAAGCATACTATTGCTTTTTTATATGCAAAATTCTACAGACAATATTAAATCAATGAAAGTAAATAGATATGTGCCTTATGAAATATTGCACACACCTCTTAAAGAATCCTTACTAATATTATAAATGCGAAAGTAAGTCTGTGTGTCTGTATATTACGCAATCACGCCTAAACAACAGAACCGATTTTGATATAGACATAGTTTGAGTCCCAGGAAAGGACATATGATAGCTTTTATCGTAGAAATCACCCATTAAGGGGGAGAAAAGGGGGGTGGAAACCGCTGAACCGATTTAGATGAAATTTGGTATGATGATAGTTTAAGTTGTGGGGAAGGATAAAGAATAGTTTTTATCTATGAAATCATTCCTGAAGGGTATTAAAAAGGGAGAAGGGGAGAAATTTGCAAAGGGAATCGATAAAAAAGGACTTCCATGCGGACAAGGTCGCGGGCAAAAGCAAGTATAAAATAGAAATTATAATAGACCATAATTATTACCGTTAATAATAATATAATTTCCTATTTTAAAAAACCTGAAAAAATTTATAAACTCGTTCTATGGTCTCCTTAAGCTGTGAAGAAAAATAGGAAAAAAACTTCGAAGTCAACGCGATCAAAAGATTTTTTTATTTTATTTTATTTAAAGTTCCAAATATTCTAAAATGTATCGCAGAGTTACATATTCATTAACTGCTAAAGCCACTTATGGCTTATTTACAGCTAGAGTTCGGTCTATTTTAATTAAACTATTTCACACTTTAACAAATTCATGGTGCACTGAGTATTAAACAATTTGTTTTATCTGTCAAGTAACCTACAGAGGTTATCAGGGCTATAATATATGTTCATGATTATCAGATAGCATAAAGTAGTTATTAACATCTTTGATCGTTTATGTCGCATATATTCGCATATTTTACGATTTCACGACAAAGGAATCAAAACATATAGGGTAAGTACCCTATAGGTTGACCTAGAATCATGAAATTTCGCAAAAAGCAATGTCTTATAAGCACATGTCAAAGAAAATATCTGAAAACCGTAAATATGTACAATGTACAGCCGGCTTCAAAAATAGATAAAGATAAGTATTTTTAGCAGATTTAGTACCATGTCACACTAACTACTCCTTTTATTTAGTATGGTTATACCTTTGTATTGCATTGTTAGTAGTTGGTGTGATATGGTACTTAAATGTTTATTTACTTTTGAAGCCAACTGTACATAGTTAGAAACTAGAAGGAACGAGAAGTTAGGAGCTAATAAATAGAAATGAGTTGTGTTAATTGAATTAAGAGTTTTTAAAGGAGTGCAAAATATACTATTTCCATAGGAAAAAGGCGGTCATTAAAGAAAGAAGGTATTTGCACTCAGAAATGACATTGAAAATAAACAAGCACAGACAAAATATACATTTCGAAATAATCTAATCCACAGACTCCATTAAATAATCTAAAGAAAACCGTCTCATCGCCGCAAATAAATTTCCAAATTAATCCATTCTCTGCAATTTCATATTTATGAAAGATAAAGAACCTCTGGGGTGATTTGCTCATGGCATTAAACATGAATGGAGTTTGAATAAATTATGGAAACGTTGCAACAAAGATTCTAGTAAATAAAACGCTAAAAGTAACGAAAACAAATCGTTTTACTATGAATTTTATACGTATTGACTTTGGTTAGAAGTAAAGTTGCGTAAAAGATATAAAGATGCGAGGAATATTTGTGCTGACGTATGTTAGAGGCGTATGAAAGAAGAAAATGTTTTGCGCCGATCACACATAAGGGTAGAGTGATGATGATAATGTTCAGTGGAAGCTTAGACTAGCTGTAATTAACTCAAGATTCCATGAAGCATCACCATCTCAGCTATAATACATTAAATCGTCATCATCACAGCTCATATTAAGCGTCCCAAATGGTCTCATCTGAAAACCAGCGCTTTCGTTGCAATATGTAACAGAAGCTTTTAGTTAAGATGGGACCGTCTGGCCATTTCTTATTATAGTCTTTTGTACAATATTTCTCTTTTTCATTGGCCAAATAAAAAGTTTCTTTCTTTCTTTCTGTATACCTTCCCACCGAGGGGCTCGAGCCTACCCTAAGTTAGAGGCTTTTGTCGTCAACGTCAACCACGTTGGCCCAGTGCGGATTGGTCGACTTCACATACACCTTTGAATTTTTTCGCAGATGTTTGCAGGTTGCCTCGCGATGTTTTCCTTCACCGTAAGAGCGTGGGAATAAATGTACATACATATAAAACAAAAAACACATTGGTACATGCCAGGATCGAGCCGCGGACCTCCCGATTAGAAGGCCCAATTCTACTAATAAGTTCCAGCCGAATCGGAACTGAGACGTTGTGGTCGACCAATCGGAGCACTTATATTGCCATTCAACTGTGCGATGACGTGATAATGTGGCGTTTTGATTGGTCGATTGCAACGATTCAGTCTCGATTCGGCTGAAACTTATCAGTTAGAATTGGGCCTTACCGAGTCCACAGCGCCACCGACCGACGCGACGGCGACGCTCAAAACGTATCGCTTCTGAGCATAATCTCCTTAATCATTATGCACGTAATGATAGTACAAAATAACAATAATAATAAACGGCTAATAAAATAACGCCAAACCTCAGACGCCCCAAAATATTTTTATTTTAAAAGAACTATATAAATTACCTATGAGAATAAATTTTCCTTAATAAAAAAAACAATGATACCAACCGCATGCGGTTTCTTTATTTCCTCACCACACATAATGTAAACATGTAAAATTACTTTTGTTAGACAAAAGAAACGCCCCCGACAATTCTCAGTTAATGTAGTAAGGGTTTCTTTTTACACACGTCAGTACATTTTACTGAGGATTAATTATGGTGTGTTTTTTGGATCCCTCTGTAAGGAAGACTTGTTCAAAAAGTACATTATTTACTGCGTAGTGAATGTGTAAACAATAGCTGCTTTATGGGCCCTGGAAACCAAATCCTCTTTGGCTCTTTACAAATAACCTTTTTTAGGAGGTGGAATGCAAGTGCGTATCCTGTAGCTTGTTACGGGACTGTCCTGTAATGTCGCCTGTCCTGTATCAACATATAGAAACGTCGATTCGTCTTGGTCAAAGTTAATGGTAATGGTAAAGACAATGCATCAAAGCAATTAAATGGAATGAAAGATGACTAATAAATACTACAAAGCACTATTATATCTTCTGTGCTAATACCTAACTAACATCCGCGTGTTATTTGTCTGAGCAGAGGCGAACTTAAAACACACATGTATGTACTAATATTTATAATCGCGTCCAGTGATTAATAGCATTAATAACGAATTAATTGCTTTCTTTTATACACACGAATTATTTGATATTCATGTGATAGGCAAACGACAAATAAATATGTCAATGGTGGCTGTTTTCCAAAGAATTTTAATTTTCAGTACAAATAACTTTGTGTTAAGATATTTTTGCAGTCGACCTAGGGTGGTTCGAAGGCAAAGATGAGAACATATCAATATGAACTGTTTGTAATTGTTTATCAATATTTTTATTTATAATTAATTGACGAAACAATCGCTCTAATGTAGAGGTAAACATTACGTGCTTGTTTACTAGTTCTTCCAAATTTATCGGATGTTTTCTTACGTAATTTAAACAGCTCCGACAAAACACCTTCGATTACAATAGCCGATTGTATCCCGGCAAAGTTATAGGTTCTCTTTATTGTGCGTCTGAAAAGATTGCGCGACATTAATAAAGTGGCAGGGTTGCCATCTTCTCAAATATAAATTACCGGAAGGAGACTCTGTACCAGGGTCGACTGGACCTACCTTCGTTTACCTGTTTCTGCCGCAAAGCAGCAGTGCTTGAATTGCTGTGTTCCGGTCTAAAGGATAAAATATGGCAGTGGAATTACTGCGTAACGTGACTTTACATCTTATGTCACAAGTTGGCAACGTACAATGTGGTTTTTGTGAGAATTACTACAGATTTGCTTCGAATCTTTCAAGAACCACATGTAGATTACTATGTAGCCTCAGATAGAGTTGGAATGAACCAACAGATGACTATAGTATAGTTGACATTATGCAAAACAGTACTAATAATCAGTCGAGGAATCCGTGTTTACTTGCGTGTGACGTCACCAGAGTTACGTCCAATCATAGGCGTTTCCGGCACAGATGAAATATAAAAAATTCTTGGAAATTTATTTCGCCAAAGAATATACGTAAATTAGCGTGAAATGAAATAAATTATGCTTTTTCATCCTATTATGTAATGGGATTACCATAATTTGTAGTATATTTTCAATGTTGACGACACGGTTAGCGCAGAGGTCGAGTGATCGCCTACTACGCAACGGGTCGCGGGTTCGATTCCCGCTCGGGACAGATATTTTGTATGGCAATTTTGTTCCGGTCTGGGCGTATGTGCATGTGATATTCTATGTTTGTAACTGCACCCACGACACAGGAGAAAATCCTAGTGTGGGGCGACGTTTTTAAAGAAAAAAAAAATGTTGTCAAATAGCCTATTGGGCACATTTTAATGAGCTGTCAGTACGTCTATACGCCAGTATATTCTAAGTCTATACACCATACATACTTACTAAGTTGTGACGTAGCGAGTCAGATAAATTTGCTTTATCTGACAAAGCAAAAATATGTGCCTGATATTTTTTTGATAAATTATATCGGACAGTTTAATAAACCTTTGATTTTTCCATTTGTTGCCCGTGGTCCTACTGCGTAGTCCTACTGGTAGTACCACGGGTATTTTATTTCATCCGTGGTTCATACACACCCCTATTCGGCGGACCATTCCGGTCAAGCAAATGACAACCCTATGCACGAAGCGACGCAGGTCATTATTGTATTAAACGAAATACAGATTCAAAGAATCTCCGAACAACTTAGATATAATTGATCGTTTCCTGATTTACTCAAAGAAAAGCTCATTATGAGGTGAGGAAATCATTGTTCTATGTATTCTTTGTTGTATATAAACAAATTGATTTTTTAAGTAAATAATTTAGGAATTGTGTCATAAAAATATGCACTGAATGCATATCACACAACCGTCTCTATCTAACCGTCGTATTGCCGTGCCTCTTGTTTTCACTTGTAATGGAAGAATTCCAAATTGTTCCCCCGCCAACTAAACCATTCGAACAAGTTCATGCTGATGTTTTAACCATAGAACGCGATAAATACTTTACTATTATAGATTATTTTTCTAAATAAGCACAAGCATATCGGCTTCCTGATTGTACGGCCCCAAATATAATAAAAGAGAGAAGAAAGAAAGAAAAGATATTTATTGGACAACAACCACAATAAACAATTCATGAAATACAACCATCTTCTATATAAGGACACAATATTTTAACACAAGGAATGAATTACCTATCCAGTGGTTGCGTCCAAAATGTAAATCGTTCAGCGTTATGCCAAACATTCGAAAGCATTTGTCTCTATTCGCACTCATCATGGATTCCCATGACGATTAACTACAGATAGAGTACCTAACAGAATTTACAAATTACAGGTATTATTATAAATATATATTCAACATTCTGGATCGTCCCTACGCATAGTATAAGTTAACCATAAGTTATTTCATTGTATTTTTAACTATTGAAATAAAGAAAGTAATAATTATTTTTAAAAACGCCTATCGACAGCACAAAATCGTAATTAGTTCATAAACACAAACAAACACATTTATATAGTAACTATCGCATTTCATACTGTAGGTTAATACCATAAATATTCTGTCCGCTCTGAATACGTTTGTAATACCTTGAATATTATTCTGTGTTAGAGCTCGTATTATTTGGCGTGCCGGTAACGATGTAATTCGAATTTATTGCGCAGATGGGATTTCGTTCGACGGGGCGGTAGTGTTATGTGCAACCACAATTTAAGCTTTTCAGTGAGTCACCCAGGATGTTCAAAGTTATGCGCGTGCGTGACTGACTGTACTCTGACTATTTGAAATGGTGACGATTTGAAAGTCTGACCAACTGAACAAACGGATAAACGGATCCAGGAAACAAAATAAAGTTTTTATTACCTTGAATTTTTACAAAGTAACCGCGCTTTGTGGCGCTTAAAGTTAAGTCGGAATAATAGAGTTTCTGGTCATTGGTGGTGGAGTCACCTATTTTTTTTGTAGGCACGTACCACCAAAAGAATACATACTTACATAACTTTAAGGTAGATAAGTTGTACTTTTCCAACCCCTGAATCACCTCAACTATGCGCAAGGTGGACATAGAAGTTGGTTTAGTCGGTATGCCCTGCACTCTGTGGAATGAGTCCCGCACACGCCTGTAGACTAACTATCAGCAAAAAGGTAAGATATACCAGAGGGACACTCCGTACCAGCCTCCTCTGTAGCATGCATGACCACCGAAACACGATATATCGATATAAACTGTTAAAAAAGTCGATTTTTAGTTCTCTTGATGTTTTGAGAGTGTTTTGGATATTGGTATTGTTATTTTGGGCATTATTTTTATAATATTGGCGATAAAATTTCAATGTGGCCATTATATCCAATACATTTTGAACGTTCATATCGAGTTATCGTTTTATCATATCATGTTTCGGTGTTCATGCTACGGGGGCAGGGTCGCCTGGCTCAAAAGTGTCGCGTCCTGTGAAGACAGCGGACATTCGTGTCGTCGGTTTAGATGATTCGGTGTCCGCTGAAGAACTATGTCAAGTCTTGGCGCAGGCCGATGGCTGCCCGGCCCACCACATAAAGGTGGGCCGAGTGCATACGGGGCTGCGGGGTGTCGGGGCGGCCTTCGCCTCGGTGCCTGTGGAGGCGGCGAGGCGTCTGGCTGATGCTGGTCGGCTCGAATTTGGATGGAGTTCTGCGTCCATCCAACTTCTGGAGCAAAAGCCCATGCGGTGCTTCCGCTGTATGGGCTTGGGGCACCCCATCCAGTGGTGCCCCTCTGCCAAGGACCGCAGTGAATTGTGTTTCCGCTGCCGCTCCGACGGACATAAGGCGGTGGACTGCGCGGCGGCGCTAAATTGCGCCGTCTGTGCAGACGCCAAGAGACCGGCCAGCCACAGGGGGTATGAATTGCAACCCCCCGTCGGTCAGGGGCCGTTTGGCACCGGTAAAGGTGACCGTGGCGCCGAGAAGCCCGGCAACACCGACATCTCCGGCACCACAGTTAGCACCGGCCGCAGCCGCGGTCCAGGAGGAGCCCATGGAGACCACCAATGCCTAGTGGTCCCATTAAGCTCCTCCAAGCGAACATTAACCACTGCGCCGCGGCACAAGACCTCTTGTGTCAGACCGCGGCGGAATGGGGAGTGAGTTTGGCGATTGTGGCGGAGCCGTATTACGTCCCGCCACAGTCGTCAAATTGGTTGGTGACGGCAGATGGTTCCGCCGCCATAATGCGGGTGGCGCGTGGCACAGCCCCCTCTCTCGTTTTTAGAGAGAGGGGCACTGGCTACGTTGCCGCCATGTGGGGGAGAATGCTGATCGTCTCAGCGTACTTCTCCCCCAATCGCAGCCGGGCGGACTTCCAAGTCTTCTTGGCTGCGTTAGAGGGGGTCGTCCGTAGGACGGCCCCGGTACCGATGCTAGTTGCGGGGGACTTTAATGCATGGTCCACCGCGTGGGGGTCCTCCCGCACCAATGCGAGGGGTGGAGATCTGGAGTCCTGGGTTCTGTCCCTGGGACTCCAGATTCTGAATAGGGGCTCCACCCCTACCTGCGTTCGGGTGCAGGGCACGTCCGTGGTAGACGTGTCCTTTGCCACCCCCGCTCTCGCCAATCGAATCTTCGCAGACGATATGAAGGCCGTCTGCCAAGCCGCCATGCCAAGGGCGCAGGCCTGCCCCGAAAAGGGACAGGTGTTGTTTACGCTCGAGGATGAGCGAGTGGCAACACTGCATTATAGTCTGTGCAGTAAGAGCCTGTGGCGGCCGGCCGCATGTAACATGTCAGTCGAGTCGAACGGAATGACATTGAAATAGGTTAGACCACCGGGCGGTGAGTTTTCGTTTCGAGAAATATATAACAAATAGTGTCTTGCGCGGCGCACCAAGTGATTGTTGGTGCGAGGTTCCGCCAAGTTTTAGTGTCGGTGAAAGTGTAAATGCACCAAATCTTTTATCGGTGAAGTGAGTGATGGTGGCCTAATAGGCCTATGTAGTGCTCCGGTCTCCATCGTTGGATTGACACCAACCCTTCAGGAGCCGCGACTTCCTTCGAGCTAGCTCAGGAAGTCCACCAGCTACATACGGAGACCGAACGGATCCAAGGTAAGTAATACCAATTTTCTAGGAGCTGGTAGTCGGTTATAAAATTCGAGCTTCGAGGAGCATTTTAAGCTCCTCGCTCCACGGCTGTGCGCCGCCGGAGCCGCACTCGGGCGGGTCCTCCCCAACGTAGGAGGACCAGGATCGGCTTGCCGTCGGCTGTATCACGGGGTAATACGGTCGATGGCACTCTATGGAGCCCCGATATGGGCGGAGTGCCTCTCCCCCCGTACGGTGGCCCTTCTGAGACGTCCACAGAGGTTCATAGCAACCCGGGCCGTGCGAGCCTATCGCACGGTCAGCCACGGCGCGGCCTGCGTTCTTGCGGGAAACGCCGTGGGATGTCGATGCACGCGTCCACTCGGAGGTGTATCGGCATCGGGTTGCTGTACGAGAACGGGGTGGACGATCTGCTCCACAGGAGGTGGAGCGAGTTCGTACCCTGGCGCAGAGGGAGGCTCTGCGCCAGTGGGGTGAGGCACTCGTCTCCCCAGCTGCCGGCCACCGGACGATCGAGGCGATTCGTCCGGTTTTGGAGGAGTGGGTTGGGCGCCGGCAGGGCAGCCTAACATTCCGCATGGTGCAGGTACTTACCGGGCATGGCTGCTTCGGTCACTACCTGCACCGGGTCGCCCGTCGGGACGAAACGCCGCAGTGTCACCACTGCGACGCTCCCGACGACACTGCCGAGCACACACTATTGGTGTGCCCGGCTTGGCGACGCCAGCACAGTGAACTCAACGCTGCGCTGGGAGGCGGAAACCTCTCGCTGCCGAGCATGGTCGTGGCCATGCTCCGTGGCGAGGCGGAATGGGAGGCTGTCGCCTCCTTCTGCGAGGACGTAATCTCGCAGAAGGAGGCCGCGGAGAGGGGGCGGGAGGCAGATCCTCAAGCCGCTCCCATCCGCCGCAGACGGATAGGCAGGCGAAGACGGGCATTCGCACAAGCGATGCCCGTCTAATAACCCTGCCGTGGAGGCCTGCGTGCACGGTTGGCCCCGTGCACGCCGCCGTAAGGCCCTCCGTCTGGGGATTGCCCTGGTGTTCTCGGGCAATCCCCCCTTGGCGATAGCCCGACCAATTGGTCGGGCTTGCCCGGGCGCGTGGGTAGTGGAGTCGCACTGTGGACCTTACCTAGCGCGCCCATAAGGGCAGGGAGAACACCGGGGGGTTTTAGTGGGTAGGCCTGGTATTCTGCCAGGAGAGCCCCATACACGCCCGCCGTCTAGCCCACGGCGGGTACGGTGCGGTTACGCATTTCCCCCCGAGAAAAAAAAAAAAAAAGGGTTGCCTGGCTGGGTACCTATTCGTGCCTCCAAGAAGCAGTGCTTGCATTGCTGTGTTCCGGTTTGAGGGGTAAGACAGACAGTGAAATTACTAGTACTGCGAATAAAGTGTGTGAATATATTATTTCACGAGTTGGTGACGTACATTAACATCCATTACTGCTATCATGAACGCTACCGTAACACATAAGATCACTAAACCAGTAATGGATATAAAGTGTCGTTCAAAAATGACAGTTCTAGTTACCAACCGTAGTTAGCGAATAGGCCTGCTGGACACAATAATCACTACGAAGGATGGATGTCATGAAATTATTTTATAGTTGTACTAGTGAGATAAATCAGTGCCATTTGTACCATCAATGGTACTATCAAATGGTGCAAGTGGTCTAGCGGGATACTTTAGTACCATTTGTACAATCAATGGTACTGTCTAATGGTACAGGTGGTCCGGCGGGGTCCTTACAGGAGTTTTAGATTTGCAAGTCTTGCTGTAGGTACACGTGTACTATAGGCAACTGTAGCCACTTACCACCAGGTGGGCAACCAGCTTGTTTACCAATTTAGTCGACAAAAAAACGAGTAGTCGTCCCTCCAGGGATATACCATGATCGCTTATAGTGAGGATAAAACAATATTGAAACAGTGTGCGGAGTGCGAGTTTTATCGAGCTTTACTCGATCACACGCATCGAACGCGTAAACGCGAATTTGTATGGAATAAGGGCAGTGCTGTCTAGTAGTCACTAGATGAAGCTGCCTCATTCAGACTCATTCCATAGCAGCTACTAGATGGCGCTGCGCTAATTCCATACAAATTCGCGTTAACGCGTTCGATGCGTACGATCAGGTAGAGTTCGATAAAACTCGCACTAGGCAATCAAAGACACCGCTCCTGCTGCGTATAGCGCATCCATCCCGCTCTCGGTGCGATTTTAATATAAGCTGTGTTCCAGATAAGCAGCACCACTATGCCCGAGTGCTGACATCTGATGTTAGCCTCGCTTTGCGTTTCATATAAGAAATGTTGACATTTTTAGCCGCGTTAATTGTTACAAATAAAACGGAAGAAACTGATTTTTCGTTCTGAATTTTGACACCTCACCTACTTACCCGGTTTTCCATTTAAGCATCGCCATTTTTTTCACGTTAACATCAAATGCTAACCATGTTTTGCGTTTCATTTAAGAAATGTTAACATTTTTAACCGCTTAATTTTTCACAAAAAAGGAACCTAACCTAAAAATCAATATATTGTTTAAATGGAACGCACTATGTTAACATACGATACTAGCCCCTCTGGCTAAAAGAGCAAATGAAACGCGATGATGCAAAAAATTTTGAAAATACTGCAAATCCGTACTTAAATGGAACGCGCCTCTAGTCCAGTAACTTAACATTTCTAATTATATAAATCGAAATCGTTTAAAACTATATCTTTCAATTAATTTGTTAAAACCGCTGAAAAACCTTTTTGATTCATGCAAAAAAAGACTCCAAAAGTCAAATTTGAAAGCTGTCAAAAAGCGGTATCAGAGGACCCATCTATTAGCGTGGGTATTGATGTTAACTTTTCGTGGCAAAAATGTTTTAATGGAACATACGAAATCAGCACGAAAAGATAAAACCAAAGGCTAGACAATCGTTGATGATAAAAATGTTGAAAATGTTGCAAAAACGTTCTTATCTGGAACGCGCGCCTATGGTTTTGTTTGAGTGATCATGGTTAGGAGGCTTTTCGCGACAGAAGTTTTAGCCCAGTATGTTAATGGCGGCTCCAGGTGCACCCCGAGATTAACATTCACTCGCCTACATTGTGGCTCGTTGTAACAGAAAATAATAATGTTCTCAAACTGGTTCCCATCCATCAAGGTTTGACGGCTGATAAGCCATCAGTCAACCGCTCTCTGATCGGGATATATTGGTTTGCGCTAAGTAGCGGCTTGTTCGCCCCGTACTTAATAGTTATCTAAACAGATGTCTCTTTAAAAAAAACTTTATTGAATACTTTAATTTTGAAACTAGATTTTTTATATTTCGTTTGTCATAATCTTTTTTATATAACAAAATCTCGTGTCACGATGTTTGACCGGGATAAACTTAATAAGTACTAAACCGATTTTGCTGAAATTTGGCTTGCTGTATGTAATTTGGGCCAACTTAAAAGGTAGAATAGTTTTTTACCTCTCCAGCACGAAAAGGGTGCTTTTGGTGCGTCAAAACTCGCAGCAAAATCGCTTTTTGCTGCGAGCGAGAGGCAAAGTGATTTGAATTTCGAACACCACCTTTTGGAATTTACTCGGCGCTGAAAAAATAAACTAGGCGAGGTTCGTTCAGAAACTCAATTTGGCCAAGCGATTCAACTCATTAATATTTGTTATTAATAATTATTTATTGAAATTTAAGTTAAAAATTATACTATTACCTTTTTAAAGACGTAATATTTAAAATAAATACCTGTGAACATTATATCGCTTAAAAATCATGTTTGGTTTTTATAAAAATGTCAAGCAGTGCAATTTACGAACGCAACTTCTAAAAAAAATTAGAAAACGAAATGGTGGAATTGGCGGCAAATCCATTTCATTCAATATAAGATCGTTTGCACTAATTTAGTGGATTATACGAATAATGAGTGCGAATGAAATAATTTAGTGGATTAAACGAATAATGAGTTTGAACTAATTTAGTGGATTATACGAATTATTGAATGTCCTCCAGTTTTACTAGGCCCTTCTGCAAGCCCTCCGCAATGCACAAACGTAGAGACGGAAATATTACATAATACGCAAGTAAATAATGCGACAATCACAGTTCCGAATAAAACTTATTTTTAACTTGCATAAGTAATTGCAGTAATTTTACTTTTAATTTTTAATAATGATTGTTATTTTTTGTGAGGGTTTTTAGTTATAAATAAAAAAAATGTAAATATTGTCTTAGTGGTTTTCTTACCTATACTTTTCTCGCTGGTAGAGGTGAAAAGTTGTATGTTCAACACGAGAGCAAATTTTTTTTATGTCGCGTGCCCTTAAATCACTCACTGTGCTCAGTAGTCTATATTTGAATTCTAGACTACTTCGCTAGTTCGTGATTTAAAGTCAGCACTCGCAACAAAAAATAACTTTGCTCACTTGTTGTACAAATAACTATTATCTTGATTATCTACTTCAAAATGTATTATCGCTAATTAAATGGTTTGTAATTATTTGTAAGTTCCATAGATTTCAAACAAATGGCGGTGTGAGTTAAATCGATACACTTGGTTATCTATAGGTTGGGTAACCTTCAAGTGGATGGCGTTGTGTTCGGGGTGCGATGTCAGACAACCTCCTCGTGGCTCGTGGTGCACCCTGGGCAACCCGGCAGATTCTTTGCCGCGGGCTAATAGTCTGACGAGAGGACCCCCATGGAGAGGAGGCGTGAGATGGCCGGGCTTAGCCCGGCGGGTCACTTCGTGTGGCCACCCGCTTCACGCGGGGAAGGGCGACGTCCCCTCTTCTTATGTTAAGAAGAGGAGTGACTCTCGCTGGAAGCGGATTACGGCAGCTACCTCTTGTAGTAGGGAGGTTGAGGCGAGTTTCTCCTCACGGGTCTTCGCGCCCGTTGGGTATTTCCCCGAGCTACGGCTCACCCGCGCGGCGGTGGATCCAGTGGGATCTGCCGTCGCGCAACCCGTTTCCCGCACTGAGCGGCCCGGGGATTCGGCGCACTGAGCGTCGGGCCGCGTGGAAAACAACCACAATAAAAAAACCAGTTTCGGGGTGTAGAGCGGCGCAAAACCGCTCCACAAAGTAGCAGAGCCAAAGGGAGAGTCCGGCAACGGACATGTCACAGGCAGGGGGTCAGCGGGAATAAGGCCTGGCTCTTGTCCCCTTCCCCCTGTCTTGTGACGGACGGAGGAGCTGCTGGGGGGGTTTGTAGTGGGAAGGCCCGGACCGTGTACCAAAAAAAAAAGATGGCGTTGTGTTTCGATTTCTTAATGTTACAGTCTATTCCACTCCAACATCACATCACCACAGCTTATAGTCCCTACCGAGGGGCTCGAGCCTACCCTAAGTTAGGGTGTTTACCCTAAGTTAGGCCTTAGTCAATCACGTTGGCCCAGTGCGGATTGGTCGACTTCACATATTACCTTTGAATTTCTTCGCAGATGTATGCAGGTTGCCTCACGATGTTTTCCTTCACCGTAGGAGCGTCGGACAAATGTACATATTATGAAAAACGACAAACACATCGGTACCTGGCAGGATCGAATCCCGAACCTCCCGATTAGAAAGCCAGTGTTAATTTTTACGACATCATGACATATAATCAAGTTTTTTAAATGTTTCGTGTATTATACATTTTCTAATTGAGGTGTGTATTTTGTACTATAAATTTAAAATCCAACTACATATGTGTTTCGTTTTGTATGAAAAAGTTTTCTTAAATTTTCTAGTAGTTTCAAGATTAATTTTTCAAGATGTGATTTTATCAAAAAATAGTAGTGCTTTAAAAGAAATTCGAAAAGGATAAATGCTGTCCTAATAGGTAACGATTCACAAGTACGGAACGCAATAAAGTACGTACCAAATAAAGTAAAGTACAATAAAAACGAAATTCTCCAAGCGTAAATCGGAACTCAATTTACGGTCGGTGCGAGTGACGTACGAACACTAATTGGGTTAATATGTCTCTCAGCGGACGTCCATTGGTTGAATCTGTCCGCACTTCACTATGATTGGTGTACTCGACTCGCGCGCTCAGTCCGAATCAAGTATCGGTGTACAGATTATTCCGGACAATAAATGCTTGGGTTTCAGAGCGATTTATTATATTGTGCTGTTCATAGTAACAGAATACGGTTATTTATGGCTGAATTATGGTATAAAAAGAACGGCAAAAATATATGAATATCATGCGACGCCAGCAAGTGGAAAAACTTGACATATAATTTCATACAATATCGCTTCAACAGTGCGGGCGCGAACCAAGTGCCGTGCCGTTTTTGCAATGAAAAAACAACGCATTTTTTTATAACAGTAAAAGAATGATAAAGTCTATGTATTATCAAATCCTATTTCAACAATTTAAGGTGAACGTTTTAATAAATCTAAATCACGTACTGATTGATTTACCTTTAATTATTAATTCATTATCAACCCAAGTTTTATACGTTTATCCTTTACTTACTTTATAAGGAGAAGAATTTAACCTGATGGTCTTTCATTCGGCCAGTCAAACAGTCAATCTATCAGCTATGACATGTAATTTTATATACCTAATTATATAAATTATACTAGGGTATGAGATACAACGAAGTGATGTACTACGATATAGCCCCATGCATCTGGACAATACCGAAGCTAAGGCACCTTAGTGAAGGGCTCTTACCTACCTGTCTCTCTTTTGTTTTGGCGGCGGAGGGCTGCCGTACACAAGTTATATAATTTACTAGCTGACCTGACAACGCGTTGCTGTAGCTCGGTTATTTCAGTAAGTGCTTTGTTTAAAATTAAAGAAATTTCGGAATAATTTTATACTAATATACTAGTGGAATAGTCTGTAGCATAAAGATATTAAAACAATGCCATCTAATGGACGTTTACCCAATCTATATAACCAAGCTCTGTGTCCATATATTAACCCACACCGCCATCTGTTTAAAGCTTATGGAACTAACTAATAATTGCCATCTATTCAATTCGCAATAATAAATACTGAGGCCAATAATCGAGATCGAGATAAAATCCTATCGTTTAAGTTGGACCAAATTAAATTAGTAAGCCAAATTTCATCAAAATCGGTTAAGTAGTTGCGGGGCTTATCCCGGACAAGCATCTTGATGTAAAATGTATAATAATATATTGTTATTAATTTATGCATTAGTTGTGAAATGCTTTCCCACTTGTTAGAAAATCGTGCAGTAAATAATGTTTTAATAATAAATCAAGAACACTGTATCAGGAAAAATTTTCGGACACATTGTGAGGCTGAGGTGAAGCTTTCAAGTATTCGTCAACATCAAAATAATATTATAGGTTGGATTTAGATATCTCTTTTAATTTGTTATATTCAGTAGGTATTACTATTGTACCGCACATTTTATTTAGACATAGATCTAGACATTAGATATTGATCATTTCTATCATTTATATAATCATTTTATTATAATTACTGCATATTGTGTCTGAACATCTTATATCACAAATTAACTATCGACGTATACCGTGATTCGTATAGAGCAGTGGTTCTTAACCGGTGGTCACTGGAAGATGTCGAAGAATTCCGCGAAGACATCGGAAAAATAATATTATAGATATTATAACAAGCAACCCTTTATTCATGTACTCTTAAGAGGGTAAATGCTCTAAGCATATACTCTCTCCTTATTTATTTATTTATTTTTATTATTTCTTTATGTACAATGTGTACAATGGCGGACCTAATGTCAGAGGCATTCTCTACCAGTCAACCTTCAGGTGGTGCAGAGAGCAATGTGGTAGATGTACCCATAAACCAAATTAATAAAGAAAGTTACAGACTTTTTATAATACTAATACATAAATATAATTAAATAAATAAACTAATACATATTATAAGACACCAAACTAACAAGTTGCAAGGCTAATAAGGCTAACAAATAAGTGACGTTATAAAATGTATTCATTTATTTATTCAACAGTTACATTTATTTATTTATTCAAAATACAATTCTGATGCACATGTTTCCGTAATTTATTTTTGAAACTTAACCTGCTAGTCGATTTTTTGATATCCAACGGCAAAGCGTTCCAGAGAAGAATGGATTGAACAAAAAAGGAGGAATTCATTATTTCAGAACAGTGCGATGGACATTTAAGGAGATAATTGCATGATGACCGAAGAGGCCTATTATGAGAGGCACATAAGTACTGGAAATGGGGGGTTAAATAAATGGGTGTGCTGGGGCCATTAAGAAAAGCGAAAAGTGTATTTAATGTCCTTACGTGTCTACGCCGCCGAATAGGCAGCCAGTTCAAAAGCAGCCGATTCTCGGATATGTGGTCAAGTTTTTTCAAGTTGAAGACGAATCGAATGCAGATAGTTAGAAGCCGGTCTAGTTTGTTGAGAAGATCTGCATTCAGATCGAGATAGCACACATCACCATAGACGACAACGGGAAAGATCAAGGTCTGAACAAGCATTTTCTTAACATCAGGAGGCAGAAAGTTCTTTAACCGGTATAGAGATCGTAACGCTTCAGTAACCCGTTGACAGATGCTAGTAGCCTGGGGCTGCCAGTTAAGCGTCGAGTCTATATAGAGGCCAAGATCCTTTACATTGCTGCAAAAGGGGACAATATTATTGTCAAATATAATCGGATGACCTAGAATGGATGGTCTAGAATTGGTGGTCCATGGTTAGACAGATATTTGTAAAATGGTCCCTTGTCACAAAAGGTTAAGAACCACTGTTATACCTCAAAAGAACTACAGAAAGTTGACTGCTCCCACTTACAATCAGATAGGCAGCGTACTTATTTGTTTTCAAAAAAAATCATGGAAGCGAAGCACTAGGCGTAAAGCTAATACGGTCGGTAAATAACAAATCCCCAGTCTACTTAAAGTAGTAAATAAACAATGAGGCAGTGGAATAGACTGGTGTATTCTATTTCGATTATGTAAACGCGTCGTCCGTGCGCCCTCACAATTGAGAGATGTCCGGGAGGCTGTGAGCAGAAATAATTTATTGCTCTGTCCGTCGACAGTGATATACAGACGCTACAGGACTGGTGCAGCTGTTCGTAAAATATAACTAAAATAATACGCGTATAAACAAACGTTTACGAGATTTTTTAACAAACAAATTAAATCCTACTTCAAAAACACTAAAAAGAAAAAAACAATATAAGAGAGTATTCTTATTACGACGTATCATTTTTTTATTGAAGGTTAAGGTAAGTAGTTATAATATTTCGTTTTTTTAGTGTTTCTGAAGTCGATTTTTATTTTTTGTAAAGTATTTTTATTTTGATCTCTTTGTGGATTTAAACCAATTCACCGAAGCAAAAAAAGAAAGTAAAAGAAAGTAACTAAGAGCCAATACATGTTTATTATATTAAAAAGCTAACATTGAACTCCTAAAAGTGAAGGATCCTTCCATCATTAGCTCAACGTGTGGTAGGAATCCTTCAGATGATGACTACCAGACGCAAATACCTGAATAGCTTCAGAAAAAACAAGAAGGATAGGTAATTGATGTACTCATGAAATTAAGGCTTTGCCTTGGTTTTCCTGGGATTCCATTATCAAATCCTGACTTAGTAACAATGTGATTACCTCAGGATCGAGTACTCTTTCAAATACAAAAAGAATTTTGAAAATCGGTTTATAATTAACAAGCATATTAATAAAACATAAAAACCTTACAGGTGAATTGAGAACCTCGTCCTTTTGTGAAGTCGATTAAAAAGAGGTGGTCCTACTAATCTTTCCTACTTAAGAGGCTGAGTAACTTGAGACTGAGTTTGTACTGGATTACGGGCGCGGTCCGTTGTTGAAATTGAGCGAAAAAATCATTTTTTTTTGCAGAAACTAGTAACTTATTTCAAAATATGAAACATCAATATTATCAAATTAAGTGCAACGAGTTAATTCCATGAAAATAATTAAACAACCTTTGTAAAATAATTCGGATTTTCTTCTGAAAGCTGTTTTTAATGGATGTTTTTCGCATTTTTTGAACGAGAAATTTTGATTAAAATTTGTTTTGGGGTCATGGATATTCTCAGAAATATTTCAAGAGTAACATATATTTTTTTACTACGGTAAAAAAATATATGTTATATTATTATATTAAACAGGTTTTGCTAAAAAAAAGTATTAAGTGGGGCTTGTTGAGCTCAGCTCAGACTTGTGCTTGATTACTTAAGATTCAAAGTCATGCGCGAAAGTACATTTCTCTGACGTCCCTACGGTGAAGGAAAACATCGTGAGGCAACCTGCATACATCTGCGATGAAATTCAAAGGTGTATGTGCAGTCGACCAATCCGCACTGGGCCAGCGTGGTTGACTAAGACCTAAACACCCTAACTTAGGGTAGGCTCGAGCCCCTCGTTGGGGACGTATATGAGCTGTTATGATGAAAGTCATGCGCGTTATAGCATGTCTACTACTAGTTAACTGATGTGCTCCCACCCACACTAGGAGCTGGAATACAACAGCTAAAACGCCGCTGCTTAGCGGTTAGATATTATAGGGAAGATAGAGATACTCTAGTATGAGTATGTGTAGAAGAGATTAGGTAAGCACAGTTTTACCACCGTGGACCTACTTGGATACTAGAGCTGGCTACAACTACAATATATCGCAGTGAGGGCAGCCTTTGCCACTTTCGGGACTTTCCTTACAGGACAGATATTAATCAAAAATGTAATCATTTCAAATAGATCAATCGTAAAAACTGTAAATTACGTAATTGATTCAAATTCAATATCCTTTATTCAATTAGGATTTTACAATCGCTTTTGAACTTCAGAGAAGCTACGCCATTGGTTCACAAGTCTGGTCTAAGATATTTTTCTAATATGGTTCCTGATTGAATTGTATCTCTAAATATAAAACAACTAGCTTTCCGCTCCCGGCTTCGCCCGCGTTTTTATTGTTTTCCCGTGGGAATTTTATATTTTCCCGTAGGAAAAATAATTTTGTAGCCTATGTAGAAGACTGTTATTTATATTTAGGAGCTCGGATAATAAATTTCATAGAAGTTGGGGCAGATTTTAAATATTTTCCATAGAAACTTTCAACCCCTATTTTGCACCCTAAGGGGGTGAATTCCAATAAACCATGAAACACGTGTTCAATGGAATGTTTTTAAGAGCACGAATCTCAAGTTTTATGAAAATCGTTGCTAATATAAGTAATTTTCCATGCAATCTTGCAACCCCTATTTCATCCCTTTAGGGTAATATTTTTATTAAATCCCTTCTTAGTGTGCGTCCGCATTTTTAATTAAAACAACTGTCCAAATTTCAAGTTTCTACCATTAGCGGTTACAGCTGTGCGTGCGTCTATAGATGGGAACAGCTCCTTTTTAACCGACTTCTAATAAAAAAGGAGGAGGTTTCTCAATTCAACCGTATACACGGTTATTTTTTTATCACCCTGGAAAATTTAAGGGACGCTTCACGGCATGGTATTAGAATAATTTAAATATAAATAAAAAAAATAACCCCCCTCCTTAATTTTATATTAATTTTTAAAAAAATACAAAAAATGCTGCACTAGTTGAGAGCAGCATTTTTAGAGATTTTTTTATTTTTTTTTATATTTTTTTTTAATTTTTAATTTCATTTTTTTTATTTTTTATATAATATTGGATGTGTCCTGAGGCGTCCCTAAAATTTTCCAGGGTGATAAAAAAATAACCGTGTATATGCTCTTTTTTATGTTTCTTCGCGGATAACTTCGTCGTTCATGAACCGATTTTGATGATTCTTTTTGTATTCGATAGAGGATACTCCAAGGGTGGTCCCATGGTCAAAGTTAGGATCCCATAAAATGATTGGATCCCTGATGATTGGATCCCATAAAAATGGAGGGAAACCCTTAAAGTTTTAGGTGTGTCGAACGTGTTTTGTGTGTATGTTACGCGATTACTCCGCCAATTGTGGACCAATTTTCAAAATTCCTTTTGTATTCGATAGAATATACTCCTGGGGTTGTACCAAGATCACTAAAGTCAGGATCTGATGATGGAATCTCATGAAAATCGAGGGAAACCCTAATTTAATCCCAGCTCACCGAAGGTGAGCTTGTATTAAATTAGGGCTGGTATTTGATAAATTGATTAATTTTATATTAAAAATGTTAAAATTCATGCTCTTCCTTTTATTTCTGACACTATGTTATTTAGCAAAAAATAATCCCTATAATGAAGCCTTTCGATCGGTATGATAAAGTTACAGGGTAATTTTTTTCTCGTGTAGCGGGTACGATTCCCGGTTCAACCATTTAATTATTAAAAAATCTATAAATGCAGTTTAAATTGTTTTGAAATCAAAATAATGTCTTCTTTCAGTAAAATGTTCCATCTACAATATTCAAGGTACTTTCCCTCCATGTGGCATAGCCGTGGGACGCCCTGTATACATATATGGAGATTGACTCTTTTCATGATTTATACATAATTTAAAAATATCTAAAACGCACACACACGCACACACACACACGCACATAGTAAATATCTGAACAGTTGTCCGAGAACGTACCGATTATTGAAATGGGGAGCATGGGCGGGCGGGGTCAATGAACCGCGACCCGAGCCGCCCGCCCGAAGGACGCTGAATGACGACTTAAGCTCAATGGAGCTACCCTTGCTCAGGGCGAGTCTCGATGTCTGTTGATCGCGGATTATCTTCGGTCATTTTCAAAACCCCACCTTTTTAACTGACTGTCAAAAGAAGGTTTTAATATCAAATGCTTTTTCTGTTCATTTAGATTGTCTTTTGTTTTGTTCTTCTCACTGTCTCTACATAATTCCATTGAAAATGTAACGTAATGTTATGAAATAACCAAGTTCAAGCTCGATTTTAGAGACATCTGTTTTATTTATAAATATTTGTGGATTCATTCAATGCTTATAAAGGTTCGTTCGTTCATGTCAAGGTCAGCCACAGAGTTACTACGTTCTATTTTAAAGGAGAAGAATAAAAACATTTATTTAACAGCACTCCACCGTCCTTGCGGAGGTGTTATTTTTTTTTATTGCTACTAAGTTGGCAAACAAGCAAACTGCCCACCTGATGGTAAGTGGTAACAGTCACCTATAATACATGTGGCTCTTGTGACATTCGCAGAAAAACTGCAACCCCCACAAGGGCCACAGTGTACGTTGCCAACTTGTGACTTAAGATGTAAAGTCACGGTACCCAGTAATTTCAGTACCATATCTTACCCTTCAAACCGGAACACAGCAATGCAAGCACTGCTGCTTTGCGGCAGAAATAGGTAAGATGGAGGTACCCAAGCACACGACCCTGGTACAGAGTCTCCCTCCGGTTATGTTATGTGTAGACATCGGATCGCAGCGAAGAATCCGGGAAGCAACTCGTCGCACAACAAGTGCGACGGGACCCTGAGGTAGAGAGGGGATTTGCAACTATATAGAAAGAGCCAGTCCTTTCCGACTGCTGATCATCGGACGATGGATCTATTCGTTTGAGGAGTGGATTGGGCGACAATCATGCCCTCTACACAATCGTGCGTGTCTTTACTTGCCCATCATGGGCCATTGTGAAGAGGCGCCTTAAGGTAGGCTCGAGCCCCTCGGTGGGGACGTAGGTATATGAGCTGCGATGATAGGTATTAACAGGACAATGGATGTAATATCCATGTCTTTTATTTGCACGAATACACCCATGTCCATTGAAATAAAACTACACTTTTCGGATTTACTCGCGTATATTCAGTTACAAAACATTTTCATTATTTAGCCCGACGCCGACGTTTCGAACGCTTTACAGCATTCGTGGTCACGGGAAGAAGACGAAAGGGTCATCCCGTGACCACGAATGGTGTAAAGCGTTCGAAACGTCCGTCGTGACGGACGCGACATTTTAATAATTTAGCCCGACGCGTCGGGCTAAATTATTAAAATGTATTGAAACTAAATATATGTGAGTAAATCCGAAAAAGTAGTTTTATTTAAAAGGATATGGGTGCTCTGGTCACATCACAACCTACACAAGATCGCTCGTTGAGAGGAATCGCCGCAGTGTCACCACTGTGGTGCACCCTTTGATACGGCCAGGCATAGTACATAAGGGTGTTCGGTCTGCCGATCCCCGTCGTGAAGGCGCGGTGTTGGATGGCGGTGACCTCTCTTACCAGACAAAATGGCTGACTGGTGAGAGGGAATGGGGGGCTATCGCCTCCTTCAGCAAGAATGTAATCTCATAGAAGGAGGTATCGGAAAGTGAGCGGGAGAACGCTCCAGCCACTCCATTCTGACGTATGCGTTTGAGCAGACCGTCTTCCAGGACTAGGAGGGCTTCCAATATAGTATAATGTGCTTATAATTGCCTACCTCACTGATACGAGATACGAACGTCAAAGTGTAATTCTAATGCGTAAGTTGGAAAAAACGAAATAGCCAGAACCGACCTGACCTCCCAAATCAAATGCGCGAAGAGTACGTTAATACAATGTTTCAGTATAAATTTTATGAAAATTCATATCAAAATTATGAAATTGGAATTTTCCTTAAAATTCCAAAAATATTACAACTCTTAATACAAAAAAATATATACCTCGGGCCACTCGGCTGTGGATAGAACCTGCGCCAGGACGCCAGGACTAGTAGGCCACCGAGGCTGAGGTCTCACCCAAGAAGCGCTAAATTTCAATTGTATTATTTTTAACACATCGCAAAAATGTTTTGTCGAATCGAACTGAACGCACGCGGCCAGCAATCCCAAAATATAAATTTTATGCAAATCTCAGTCGAAAGCCCACGTGAGTGAGGTGACGCCCCTGAGGGTCGGCGGCCCCTAATCTTTTGTTATACAACAAAATCCCAGCTTGCGAAACGCAAAGAACTTCTCAATGCCGGAGTGTATGAATGATTCTATGCGTAGGCTTATTCTGACTTTATCAGTCTGAAGATCTCGGAGATTTGCGTACTCCGAATGGTAGTCGTTGCTTTAAAACTACCAAATATTTTTTTAATTCTAAATATAGGGTTTATTTTGAGAAAATATACCAAGAACAGCCCTGGATAAAATTTTGGGTGTAAAAATCAATGCTCAGCTGTCAAAATTATTTTGAAAATCTATTATAACTATTTAGGGGAGCAAACTAAAAACATATACGGTTATTTTTACTACCCCGGAAATTTTGAGGGACGCTTCAGGACACATTCATTGTTATATAAAAAAATATAAAAAAATGAAATAAAACATTATAAAAAAAGTAAAAAAAATCTCTAAAAATGCTGTTCTCATAATCTCTAAAAGTGCAGCATTTTTTTGGATATTTCAGAAAATTTATATAAAATTAAGGAGGTGAGATATTTTTTAATTCATATTTAAATCAGAGAGATCATTAGTACATAGAACCAGGAGGCGGACATAGGATAGCTTTAATCGCAGTATTAACCCCTTAAGGGGTAGAAAAGGGGGGTGGAAGTTTGTGTGGGGAATCAATAACCGCTGAGCCGAATTGGATGAAATTTGGTATGGAGATAGTTTGAGTTGTTGGAAGGATAAAGAATCGTTTTTATCCCCGAAATCATTCCTTAAGGGTGTAAAAAGGGTGGGGGGGGGGATTGGTAAGTGATTTCATAAAAAAGGATTTCCACGCGGACGAAGTCGCGGGCAAAAGCTAGTACAATAATAACTGACGTAAAATTTTTACCAATAGAGTGTGTAGAAAATTGCAAAAATAAATATTTTATCTTATAAGTACCTGAGTTTCCCAAAAATCTATTCAAGCGTGTAAGTAAAGTAACGTTTTAGTTCGGTCACAGCGCGTAAGCGACATTAGAAGCTATGCAATTATCAATTGTATTAACTTGCTTTCTTGGGAAACCTCGCCTTAACAGTGAGTAACTTTACTGACGAGGCAGATCAATAAAGATGAAATCCCGTCCGGGCTAAATAAGTCCTCGGCCGAATTGACTGAGGCGTCAACACGGTAAAGGCAAGTTCAAATGCCGACCGAGATGAAATTTTACTTGTTTTGATTCCTTTATTTTCAGGGTACTGTACCTCAAAAGGGAAAATGGAAACCGTATGGGATCACTTCGTTTTCCGTCTGTCTGTCCGTCCTTTTGTCAAGACCCTTTTTCTCGGGAACACGCAATGGTCTATGGTCCGGGTCAAAAAAATCAAACTTGTAAGTCAACTCGGCACTGGCCTTCTAATCGGGAGGTCCGCGGCTCTATCCCGCCATGTACCAATATGTTTACCGTTTTTCGAATTTTATATGTACATTTATCCGACGCTCTTACGGCGAAGGAATACATCGTGAGGCAACCTGCACACATCTGCGAAGAAATACAAAGGTGTATGTGAAGTCGACCAATCCGCACTGGGCCAGCGTGGTTGACTACGGCCTAAACATCCTAACATAGGGTAGACTCGAGCTCCTCGCTGGGGACGTATATGAGCTATGATGATTGTAGTGTCCTAGTTTGTTTACTTTAAGGCGCATAGTGATCCTAATGACCTTGCTCGATCGTCCCGCACTGATTACATAGGAGTGAGTGAGAGTGAGGGGAATATTTAGGCAAACCTCTACGCGTAAGATGAATTATTTCAATTAAAAATTAATAAAGGCGAATTAGAAAAATGTAAAAAGACCATCCGCTAGAATATTGTTCACTTTATTTATTGAAATCGAAAGTATATAATTGAACCTAATATTTACGACGCTATTACGTTTAAAGTTTTAAAATCGAGGCATGTTTGGGTCACATTTTAACCAAGTTTTAATTAATTTATCAAAAAATTAAAAAGACCAGCCTCTAAAGTACGCGTTGAATAATAACATATCTTTTTTAAAGATTTTTTTATTCAATATTTATGAAGAGAACCGGTTTTTTCTGCAGTGATTTTTTTTAAGTTTGACCCTACTATGCGCCTTAAACAGGGAGCAGGATCGTGTATTCAATAAAACACAACAATACGATTAAACTAAGCAGCGTACACGCGGCCATACTCGGCAGCGCACAGTGTTGCCATATTTACGGATTTGTCCGCATGTATACGGAATTTTAATGTTCAAACCGGACAATAAATGCACACGGATTTTTATACGGAATTTTATACAGAATTTTAAATGAAACATAACGTTCTATTCTATTTAATCTGCATGACTAGCGATTTGTGTTAAATTTTCATCGATTTTTACGAAACTGAGATGGTACACTGATATTATGTGGTCTGGCTGGTCTATGATTTCTGGATCGCCTAATGAGAGGCAGAGAGGGTTAATAGTTATTTAGTGTTAGTGCAAGCAATACGAAATAATTAGTTTTGTTTGTTTTTAATTGAATCATTCTCTCCCTCAATTTGCTTCCGACTTCAAAATTGTTCATATAAGTGCAATAAACAATGAAAATAATACAAATCAAAGATTACTTTTATTTTTCTTATACGGATTTCATACGGATTTTATTAGAAACTTCTCATGCTGATATCATACGGAATGGATGTATGAAAACCACTTTATCAGCCTCTCTAGAATACCTCTTACAACTGAGGCCTCTAGATCTAGTCATACAAGAGGAGGCGAAAGCAGCAGCCCTAAGACTAAGATCACAGGGACTATGGAAACGCAACATAGGAAAAACACACACAATTATCCTAGATTGGAGTACGAAAGAAACACCTCTTCTCGATGCACTAATCGATAGAATACCATGCCACCATGTCTTTGGCAGAAGATATGATATCCAACTTACAGCAGAATCGAAAGATTGCTCTGACATTAAGGAACTTAGGATATATACAGACGGCTCCAAAACCACTTGTGGAACTGGGGCCGGCGTCTTCTCAAACGACCTTAATATCAAATTATCAATAACCCTAGATAGGCGGAACACCATCTTCCAAACAGAATGCATTGGCATCACCAGAGCGGCACAGGCAGACACATTGCAGCTAGAGGTGTTAATAATCTTAACATAAAGATTATCTCAGACAGCGCATCTGTCCTGCAGGCCCTCCAAAGCAATACTATCAACTCTGTCCTTATACTGGAATGCCATAACATGCTCCAAACCATAGCAGATACAAACCGGGTAACTCTGCAATGGATAAAAGGACACAGCGACTCACTTGGCAACGATGCAGCAGATGAATTGGCTAAGAGAGGTTCAAACACAAAAGTGTATGGACCAGAACCCTTAATGCCTATTCCACAGGCCCAGATTAAAACCTGGCTGCGTGAGAAAACCGAGGAACAACATCTAACAGAATGGAGAGCCAATGAAGAATGCAAACAAACAAAAAACGCAATCCCGGTACCATCCAAAAAGCTTTCCCGTTCCCTCATCAGACTAAAGAGAGACAAAATCCGAAAAGTTATAGCTACTATAACCGGACACTGTCTCCTAAACAAACACCTATTCACAATAGGGGTGACAGACAGCCCCCTATGCAGAGGATGCATGGAGGCGGAAGAAACGCCACAGCACGTCCTTATGGAATGCACAAGCGTGGCCGACCAACGGGCGAAACTTCTCCACTCCCCGGCATCCATGCCGGAAGCATGTAGTAGCCCACAGAGGCTGCTGGCATTCTGGGAGGACCTGGGATGGATGGAGTAGGATGTAGGCTGACGCAAGGTCAGGACGCACAATGGCCCAATCAAGAGGCTAAGTGCGAAAGAGCCCCGTCAAACTAACTAACTAACTATCATACGGAAAATTGGCAATAAAAATTACGGATCTTTGGCTTTTTGATCTGGCAACACTGGCAGCGCACTGCCTCGCTCGCCTTGTGTCAACGCGCGCACACTGGACGCGCTTTATTAAAACGTCGCAATGATGACGATGAAGTCAACACAATGATCGCTAATTAAGTTAGGAACTTATATAATTAGATAAGTTAATATAATTAGATAAGCACCGAGGGTTCTGTAGAACAGAACCCTCGGTGCGCAAGTCCAACTAGCATTTGGTCGATCTCTTGAAATAGGAACGTATAAACAAAGAATTTGCGTATACAGGGTCATTTTTAATGAACCAACAACCTCCCAGGGGCTGATTCTAGTGCTCAGATGCAACAACTTTTTGTATGGGACCAACATCGAAATCGCAAAAAAAAAACCACTTTCCCATACTAAAGTCTCAATCAGCTAACCTAGTTTGTATGGAGAAGTGTTTTTTTTTGAGATATCGATGTTGGTCCCATACAAAAAGTTGTTGCATCTGAGCACTAGAATCAGTCCCTGGGAGGTTGTTGGTTCATTAAAAATGATCCTGTATATAAGTTTATTTTTTAGTTACTACAAACATTTTGTGTACTTGTTCAGTCAAGCAAACTGAACAACTTTCACTATGGGATCAACTTTGAAATCGCAAAAATTAATTCAGCTGTTCCATACAAATGTTCAACATTCACTGAACCTAAATGTATGGAACAGCTGATTTTTTTTTGCGATTTCAAAGTTGGTGTCATAGTGAAAGTTGTTCAGTTTGCATGTCTGAACAAGCACACAAAATTTTTGTAGTAACTAAAAAATAACCTTGTATATGTATAAAGCAACATCTTATACAATTAAGTATCCGTGAAATCTGAAGTTATTTCTCTCATACACAGCGTAAAACTAAAACATTCACACATTCAATACCGCTGTATACGGGAATGTCACCCTTTCCAGAACAAACTAAGGCTGATTAATGTTTGCAGCGTGATGTTCGAATATTGCGCGGGGATTGCGGCTCAACCGCTGGAGATTTGTTATGAGAAGGCTCTGGTCAATTACCGTGATAAATTATTTGACTTGTATCGGTCGTTGACGCTCCTCGTCTTCCCGGTTAGCAGTTCTTTTATAATTTAATGTATTTTTTGTAATATTTTTTTAATGAATTGATAATTAATGATTATGTAATTAATTTATTAATATGACTATGTGATTAATGTATTATTATTATTTAAGTTTTAAATTGTTACTTAACAATGTTGTGTCACCGTCACCTACAAAGGTGTATGCATCAGACCAAAATCTGTAATTGCGTCTATTTCTTGTATTAATGCATGCACTGCTGGTGTCCTAATAAATAAATAAGTCGACAAAACGGCAAACAAGCAGGCTGCCATCATGCCCACGTAATGGTAACTTGTACATATTTGTTGAATACTATCGGCCGGTTGCACCAAATTTACGTTTTACGATTTCGTAAAAGTAACAATATAAATACGTAAGAATTGCACCATAATATAGTTTCAATTGTAGTTTTATTTTATCCTTTACGTTTAAAAAGGTTAAATGTACGGCGCGAATCATATATTTAATAGTGAAACTACCCATTTTTAGGTATTAAGTTGTTACTTTTTACGAAATCGTATAAGGTGCAACCGGTGCTATGTCTGTATTTGAAAAATGTGTGTACAATAAATAATATTATAGTAAGTGTTTTTAGTAGTTATAGATTACAAAAGGGAAAAGGGAAGGGGAACGGGAATGCAAAATTCACCAAATGCTCTTAGAATTCAGTCTCAAACCGGCTTCTTACTATAAGATGCTACTATAAGATAACAATAAGCCAGTAATTAGCACAACTCAGTGGTATCCGCTATTAACTCACTGAATGCTATGCGGGCTCCATCCAGGAACTATGTAAATACTTGGCTCGGTATGTTCGGTGATCATGCCAAGAACAGATTGCGGGGCTCGTATACTTACAGAATCTTAAGTGAAGTTTAGAATTTAATAACATCATATGGACAAGTACTTAAGGCGCATAAAAGGATCAATCATAAAAAAATCACTGCAGAAAAAACCGGTTCTCTTCATAAATATTGAATAAAAAAATCTTTAAAAAAGATATGTTATTATTGAACGCATTCTTTAGAGGATGATCTTTTTAAATTTTTGATAAATTAATTCAAACTTGGTTAAAATTTGACCCAAACATGCCTCGATTTTGAAACTTTAAACCTAATCGCGTCGTAAATATTAGGTTAAATCATATACTTTCGATTTCAATAAATAAAGTGAACAATATTCTAGCGGGTGGTCTTTTTAGATTTTTCTTATTCGCCTTTATTAATTTTTCATTGAAATAATTCATCTTACGCGTAAAGGTTTGCTTAAATATCAACACCTCACTCTCACTCACTCACTCCTATGCGTATTGCGTCTACTCACTAGCTATTATTTTTTTATTTTAGTTATTCAATAGGTTATTCTTTAGAGCGATGTCATTGTGTATGATAATAATGCGCCTAAAGCTGCGTTAACTGCTTAGCATCAGTAGGGCTAGCACCAACATTTGCGTCAAAGTATTACTAAAGAATCGTCAATGACGTCATCGTGAAATATTTGTATGAGAATTTTAGTTCCAAGTACGACCTGTAGGGGCGCTGTATACAATTCCAATACAAATATTTCAGGATGACGTCATTGACGTTAGGAATACTTTGACGCAAATGTTCGTGCTAGCCCTACAGGTGGCTTGAGGGTCTGTGTTACGAGTGACTGTGGACGCTAGTGTCCACAGACTCCGGTAACTATTTATAACATTAGATGACTTGAGGTTTTGTGTTGCGATTGACTTGGGTCACAAGCGTCAATAGACTCCGGTAGATACTTAACATCAGATGACTTGAGGTTTCGTGTTGCGATTGACTTTGGTCACAAACGTCCATAGACTCCGGTAGATACTCAACATCAGATGACTGGAGGTTTTGTGTTGCGATTGACTTTGATCACAAACGTCCATAGACTCCGGTAGATGCTTAGTTTCGATACATCATCGTCAGGTAATATTTTATTATTGCCTGACGATGATGTATCGAAACCGGTCGCAATAATTTAAATATAATAAAGATTCAAGTGGAACTTGTGAAATTAGTGTTTTAATAACAAGATACCATGGAGTTCCATCAAGAAATTACAACACAAAGCTTTAACCAATTTAACATCAGGTGACTTGAGGTTTTGTATTGCAAGTGACTGTGGCAAGCGCCATAGATCGCTTGAGGTTTTAGATATGTAATAAAATATACTTGTACCCTTAAATTCAAATCGAGCAACGGCGCTAATGAAAACCTTTCCACCCGGTCTGCGTCGGACAGCCTATACCGGACTATACATAGACGGCTAACCCCGTAATTTCGGCTTATTCAAGCCAGCCTAACCAAAACACTGCACATTACCCTCACGCGAGCTTCCCATTAAAATTGCCGGCGGTGAATTATACGCGGAATTTGCAATTACAGACGCCTCCTCTGTGTTTCAGAAAGTTTCGCACGCCATGTCGGATGGCTAAATTTAAGGCGGAGTCGCGAACGAAAAACGAGATTTGCCAGTCTGTGTCAAACAGAGAACAAGGACTTTACCCAAACTCGAAATATGCGTTCGCAGACGAATAGGAATGACAATGTGTGGCGATGACATTACGAGACGATAGCTTGCTTCTCAGAACAATAAAGGTGCAAACAAACTGGGCTTATGTGATGCCACGTATGTGATGTTACGTCCATCAGAAGACATCGGTCTTAATAGAAAATGTATGAAAATCATTATTTAGAACTACACTTAGGTTACGTGGCGTCGTTAATGCGGCCAATCACATAACGTGGCGTGGCATCACATAAGTCCAGTTTGTTTGCACCTTAATTCTCCTGGGGTTCGCTGCTTCATTGATCTGTGATGTGCCCCTCTGCACGTACAGTCGACGACACGTCAATCACAACATTTGCACTATAAAAACTACCATTATTGCAATCAACATACGACTGGAAAGAACTTACACTTATACGAGTTCATATTTTCGTGCAATTCCGTTTTTGTTGTTCTGATTACAAATTGAATATTGAATTCTGACCTCGAGAATTACAGCGTCTCCCTCTACGTCAGCAATGGATTCAGCAATGGAGTTCAGAATGAAAAGTGACAAATATAAAAATTCAAAATTGCGGCCTGGATAGGTGCATTTTTACAGATAGCATGGATAGCATCTTGTTACAACCCTATACCGTGTTACGAAGTAGTCCGGGTCACATAACGCTAACACTTTATACATTAATCACCTTAAAAAACAACAAAACTGATTATTCTTCATCGTTTAAGCCAAACCAACGCAGTCAAGAGGGCGTAACCAACTTGCCAGCGAATCTGATACGATTTCTCCGCAATCCTCGCCACGAGAGAATAATAATCATTCCTTGTACTGAACCTTACATTGTCTCGAATGAGAGCGCATAAGTAATGGTGTATGTACGCTGTTCGCGGGAACCCAGCGAGGCATGTCTGCTAACGAAACGGCCGATTAGGAGCCCACGCTTTCAACTTTAACAGACATAATTAAAGGATGTGTGAAGGGCTGCGAACTCTTTGAGGTAAGTCTCGACACTGGATTTTGAAAGGGAAGTCGGTCTCTAAAGCTAGCGAGATAAAGACCGGACCTGCCTCGTTAGGGTTGTCTCTGATGATGATAATGAACCTAATTTGAGTTGTTTGTAACCCAGTTTTCCGAATATCGATTCAATCAAACGTAGTAGAACTAACGTTTTCGTTCGATCACAGCGCGTAAGCGACATTAGAAGCTTTACAATTATCAACTATAAAACCTTGCAATAAAGCAGTCGCCGTGCACGAGTATATTTCCTAGGAAACCTCGGCCTTATACGTTAGAGAAACCAAGCACTTAAGCTTTTATGTCAAAAGGACTTCGCATTAAATCGTTCCACATCTTATTAATCAAAGGCCAACTGAGTTAATGGATAATATCTCTGTCGATGGCTCTGTGGACTCGGTACTTGCCTTCCCATCGAGACAGCCATGTACCAATGTGTTTTTCGTTTGTCGAATTTCATATGTACATTTGTCTGCAGACGCTCCTACGGTGAAGGAAAACATCGCGAGGCAACCTGCATACATCTGCGAAGAAATTTAATGGTGTATGTGAAGTCGCCTAATTCGCACTGGACCAGCGTGGTTCACTAAGGCTTAATCACCCTAATATAGGGTAGGCTCGAGCCCCTCGGTGGGGACGTAAATGAGCTGTGATGGTGATGATGATTATCACTGAAAAAATATAGGCTCCGCTAATTAAAAAAATTATAGGCGTACCTTCCTTGCATGATATAGTAACCGGTTATCTGTGAGAGAGGTGAGTGATGATCCGGGAAGTACGTACTCATAATTATCGACACCGTACCGTGATAGTGTTTAAAATTGCTGGTGTATATTTAAGAAATATCGACGAATCTGGGTACCTACTCTATACTACTTGGAAAAAATAGGTTTTATTGCAAAGAAAGATAATGATGATATAAGTATACAAATAATCTACTAAAAGTTGAAAAAATAGGTATGTCCTATAGGCACTAGCGCAATAATAAAATTACGGGGTGCGTGAAATTTCTATCAACAGTCAACCGAATATTTACATATTTATTTACTTAGGTTACGCTAAACTCCACAATATCTATACATCATCATTACCTTTTTTTTTCAATATAACCCAGCTCCTCCTTTTTGTGAAGTCGGTTAAAAATCGTTTATGTGAAAAAATATATTTTCATTTTTTATGATGAACTGTATTCTTGTAGTCACGCCCTTTCAATTGATACCCGTATTGATGGGGTTGAGAAAAAAATGTAATTCGCCATTTTGTGGTAGCGGCCATCTTGGATTTATAATGATACTGAAAGTACATAATTGTATTGTCATCAGAATTAAATGCGTGTGTGAGATCAATCTGTCAACCGGAAGGGGGTAAAATTTTATTACTTTCGACCCAAAAACAACAACAACAACTTTTACAAATATTAGACCGCATAAGGTGAAATTTTCTTTACGATACTTAAATAAAAAGCAATTGTCATGCCGTAGGCAGAGCACGGGCTGTCAAGACTGGATTTGAGTCACGCATTATCTTACAATTTCATTGACATAGACTCGTATTAATTATCCTATATTAATTATTGAATCTCAAGAATAAGATCGACCTTAAGATATTGTTTTAAGAGATGTTCCATACATTAAACATCAATCTGCATCTCAAGATAAATCTCAACCTTGAGACGCATTTATTAATTCGAGTCATAATCTTTATGTCCTAAAGAGAAGCACGGCGGCGCGTATTTAGTGTGATTGACGTGATAAAAATATCTTGACGCTCGTCAAGAGACACATTGTCATGTGAGTTTTATCCCAAATTTCGTGACGTGCCTGTGCTCCAACTGCTGTGGTTGTAGCAAGGGCTCTGGACTTTGGAATATGTAGCAGCAGTCGGAGCACAAGCACGCCAAGAAATTTGTTATAAAACTGGAAGTCTTTTGTCTTAGACATTTCTTTACCGTATTTGTGACTCTCACTCAAAGCCTATTGAAATTGAATGGAGAAACAGGCAGAATCTCGAAGTTATAATTTGAGTTGGGAATAGCATAGTAGGATAACTTATTATCATAAATATTTCTAAATTACCTACGCATTTCGTAGTTGGTAATTATACTTGGTCACACGGCCCGGCTTAGTGGAGGGAGAGATGCCTCGACCAAGATACAAGAGAGCTATTGTTCTAGCCTCCGCAGTTGTATCCACTATTAATGGGAAACCACTGTGAATTTTCTGTGGTGTAAATTATAAGAACACGGGTTAAAGGATAGTAACGAGTTATGATAATGTGGCGTTCCAGGAAACGTTACATTATCAAATCGAAAAACCATAACGTATCAATTATAGGCCGCTAAACCGACCGAACCGTCAAGAGATATATGTATAAAAAACGAGGATTTATTAAAAAACGTAAGCTGCTTACGTTGCAATATCACTAATGTAGCCGATCGCCGTTAAAAGACAATATATATATTATGTTTCGTAATATTCAATTACCTATATCTGTGCGCTGTGAAAAATTGAATTTGGGGATTACAAGCTTATATCTATACTAACTCATTTATACCGAAAACCTAGCTAAGAACGCAGTCCATTCACCGAAAAAGGGAATAACAGTCTCAATAATGCAAAACAAAATATGCTGAAGCTGAAGATAATTAATGAATGTTTTCAAATGCATGTTATTCGAAAAAAAATATAATTAAAAATAAAACGTTAAAAAACAATTACTCTTTTGTGGATGTCTAGATATTATGTTTGAAATTCGGCTCATTATTTTGATTTGACTCGGTATAACATACAATAAATGAATGCAGCTAAGTATATATACGTTATAGTTATGGTTGTTTTCTGGAATAAATAAAAATTACATTTCCTTTTTTACGAGGAATTGACATACTTACTAAGTTAATTGTCATAATTTTTAACAATGCATTAAACATTTTTTAAAGTTTATATTATTAAAAGCTTATAATATTTAAATATTGGTGCACACCTAATTTGTAGTCTTAAAACACACCCGCTAGAGTTGGCTGCTAAAGAGATCTCTTTTAGAGATAACCACCTTAAGGTTGAAATTCAGTTATGCGTCATAAAATAAACAGTTGCTTTTCCATTGCAATAACATACTGACAGTTATTGAGATGACTAATATTTTTACAATAAATTTTCACAAAGTGTTACTAATTTGCCCTTTCACAAGTTTAAAGCGCATGTAAAAAGACTCTTATGAGTAAAGGATATTATAAAGTCAACGACTATTTGAATGATGCCAATTCCTGGTGTTAATTTGAGGCTATTACTCATTATAATGTAAAGAATTGTGTTGTTGTGTATAACTATTTATATAAACAAATATTGTTTTAACAATATAGTAAGACAAAAAGTCACACATGTTGTAATAGAAGTTGACTCAAACGTTTGCCTTGAGGTCAGCTTCCAATTGACGATTCTGTAACAATACAGAGAGAAAAAAATAGCCTTTGCTGGTTTTTTTGCTGGTTCTTTCCAGTACAAGGTCTCCCGCCGTAGACTTGTGAACCATGGGCGTAGCTCCTTTGACGTGCAAAAGTGATTATGTAATAATCCAATTTGAATGAACTATATTGAATTTGAATTTACCTAAACGATGTTTTGTTTATACAGTGGTAATCTACTTTGGTTGGTCGAATATACATATTTTTCAGTTCATACGTTTCGTGCACGCTAGCACAATAAAGGATTTTATATATGTTACCGGAAATGTATGAAATATAGGAATTGTATACAATTCCTAGGAAATGTATACTATTTCGAAGCTATTTAGGAAATGTATAAAATATTGTTTTAAAAATTATTTAATACATACATATCCTGGGAAATGTATACATTTCCTAGCAGCTTCGAGCAAGGGGTGCAGGTGGGCGCAGATTCCCTGCTGGGGGGGTCGGGGGGCGGAAGCCCCCCGCAAGGAAAAATAAAGAGGAGTTATAGGATTAAACTGTAGGTTAGGTTAGGTTAGATATTGTGGCAAGCTGGCGGTTGAAATGGCTCGGCCGGATGACCACCGGCCGAGAGATACTTTTCACCCCTAGCTTGGCCGTCTGGGGGGGGTCGAATTTCTCAAGATACTTGTCGACCCCCTCCGTAGAGGTAAGCCCTGGCACCAGGCAACCCTCCAGGGGGCACAATCGGGGAATGGCCAACGCCGATCCCGATTGTGTCTCCACGGAGGTATAAGTATCTAGAGAGTTTTTAGCCGGTAGTGGGTCTTCTACCCGAGTCCTGCATATCCAAGGGGTGGCCTAGTCAGCTCAATTCCCTTGTCGAATACCGTAAAGACTGTATTTTCTCTCTTGTAAAAAAAAGGTTAGATATTGTGACCACACAGAGCGGAGCATCAAACTGCTTGAAAAAGAAATTCATTGGCTTCAACTGTAGGTTAGGTTAGGTTATTTACAAGGTGATTTTAGGAATTACATACATTTCCTAGGAATTGTATATAATTCCTGATTACATACATTTCCGTTAACATATATAAAAAGCCTAATAAGAATTATTGTCATTTTTTAAAAGAAATTTTGAGGGATTGCGATTCTATGTTGAATTATTATTATTCAACACGCTATCGCTCTTATCTTGCGCTCAACTGCCGTCATCATAGTGCTTTGCTCAGCAGTCTCTCTCTATGCAAGTCGACAGACATCGTGCGGCATTTTAATATCACTCAGTCTTTGTCCAAGGCGTAATGGCGGCATATTGCGCACATCACTCACAAAATGGCTGACTCAAGCTCACTTGAGTATTCTTGTGACATTATTTTTGGGGTATTTTTGAGTTCGTAAATTGGAAGGCGTGTTCAAAATAGGACTGTGATGAATAAATTGCATAGCCCCATTGAGGTGGACACTATCGCCCATATTATGGCGTAAATAATTAAAGAAAAGAAAAACAAACAAAATACTAAATTGTATTTAAATGCAAACAAATAACGTACCTCGGGAGCTTTCTTTTATTCCCACTTCTTTTATTAGACGATTAATCGTTAATGACTGATTACAAAATTCCATCAAATATGATTTTGTATGGGGAATCGTTCATCATCGGCTATGTTCGCCGATTGACTCGACGAACATGCCGAGACCGCTCGGACGACGCAAAATACCAAACGTATTTGATTATCGGTTTCAATCGAACAAAACTCTCAAAGGAGACGGTAAAAAAATGTATGGAGGCCGGGCTCAAATTAATTTCTTTTTTGAACAGCATTGAAACCTATAACAGGTTGAAGATAATAATTAATGTAATTTTTTAATCGTTTGTTAATCGTTTATCGAAAAACTAAAAATATATTTCGTTTAGTTAGCAACACTACGCTTGGCCACTGATCTGTATTATAATCTACTAGCTTTGCGCTTGCGACTTCGCCCGCGTTTTTTTTTTGTTTTCCCGTGGGATTTTTTTTCCCGTAGGAAAATTACTCTATGTCCTTCGCCTGGTCTCGAAATATTAGGGATATTTCGAGATATATAGATAGGATATTACCAACTTTCATCGAAATCGGTTCAGTAGTTTTGAAGCCTATTCAATACAAACAAACAATCAAATCTTTTTTTTTTCCTCTTTATAATATTAGTATAGATTAGTATAGATGTACACGCAATCGGTCACTGGATTCTTATCTCTAATTAGGCGATTACTAAAATATTACTAATTAAGTACACTAAAATAGAACAAAATATTTTACTTTTACGTTTTAATTGGTCGGAGTTCGAAAGGAATTTAGTTATAATATCTCGATCGATTCGTTCACGATGCGAGTTCCATAGCCTCAGAACAATAACTTCTGAGTCTATAACAAAGTCCAAACGTCAATAATGACAATGAATATCAATTGTTAAAATACAAATCTCGAAATTGAATAGGTACAGCCGGCTTCAAAAGTAGATAAGCATTTTTAGCAGAATTAGTACCATGTCAAACCAACTATTCCTTTTATTTAGTATGGTTACAGCTATATTTCATTGTTAATAGAGTTGGTGTGACATGGAACTAAAATGGTTATCTACTGTTGAAGCCGGCTGTACCTTATTGCGTTTTGTTATTATATTTTGTTCTTTGTACGATGCCGTTTGCCGATGACTAATTAAATCGCACTTCTGATCACCGTCCCCGTCCCCCTAACCATGATCGCTGAAACGGTATTCAAACATCAGTAAGAGCGAGATGGCGCTATACGCTGCAATAGCTGTGTCCCTGTCTTAATTTTGTTTCACCACGTTCTAATCGGTCATGGTAGGGCCACGGATCACATTTCAGACTGCGTATCGCAACGGCGTATGTATCACATGTCCACATATGATATCACGATACGCATATGATATCACGATACGCGTTAGCGATACGGATACGATGATGGGATCGGTGCAAATGATACATTCTTAAATTTTAAAGGGTTTAATTTGTGTTATATCGAATTGATACATTTTAATTTATCTCCCCACCAACCCGCTATGAGTGAACGTGATATGGAAAATAGTGCAAATACGCTTTCCTAGCTTGAACTCTATATCTATACTTACTAATATTATAAAGAGGAAAGATTTGATTGTTTGTTTGTTTGTATTGAATAGGCTTCGAATCTACTGAACCGATTTTGATGAAAGTTGTTATAGGGATAGTTCGAGACCAGGGAAAGGACATAGGGTAATTTTCCTACGGGAAAAATCTGTCAGGAAAAGTTTTCCTACGGGAGAAGTTAGTTATAATGCAAACAAAGTTGCATACGGTCAGCTAGTCCCCAATAAAAATAGTAGTCTGTAAAAAAAAATTGTGAGGAATTAGAAAATTAATTTTACAACTTCGAATTTTCAACAACGCCATTTCATTTATATAATCGATTCTTAACGTGCTCCTAAAAGGTTTTTGTTACACACGCGGCCTTATTAATAAAAATTTTACTCCATGGTTCATCTTCGGATTAGTTGCTCCGCGTTTTGTGTTGTTTACGCACATGTCGGCTGTCATATGTCAAAATAAGACAAAACACGGGATAACTCAACCGAGGATGATCAAAGGAGTAATTTTTTATTAAAAGGACCGTTGATTTCTTCCTAGAAAATAGGACGCCACATCATAATAATACCGCAGGGTATAGCCCCATAATATCGCCTCATAGCTTAATAATGAACATAAAATATATATATTTGAGTCGCCCCCAAATAAATTGACGCAAACAAACGCGCGTTTTCGCGAAAATAAAAAACCTTGTTTCGGTTAAAATAATCCTGTCTGCCTGCGATTTTGCGAACGTAAAATAAGGGACAGCGTCTCCCGGCTTACACTCTGGGGATGTGTCGATACACAGAAAAAATCAGACGTAAACACATAAATATGTATGCGTAACACTCTTCGAAAACACTCCATCGGGAGCCGATATACTTTTGGCTTATACACATATACGTTACAGGATAATGGCGTTTGTGGATCTTGAACTTTTACTCACGTTTGCAGACTTAATGTGAAAATTCCTGAAACATGGTCCTTTGATACATAAAATGACTCCGAAGTTTTCGAGCGTCTTGTTTTTTTTTTGTTGAAAATACATGAAAAGCGTCATTAAAGTACATGAGTTCATCATATCTATTATATGAAAATAATACATGATCATCATCATCAGCCCACACACGTTTCTTGTACCCTTTTGTTCAAAATATTAATATACTTGTGAGACATATTTTATTTGATGCTAGTAATCTTTGGTTTATATAATAGTTACAACAAAATAAAATAAACATGAGGTAGGGAATTAAAATACGCATCAATGGATATATGACACAAAAGCATTGAAAGTGGGAGTGCCAAAAAATAAACAAAACATTAAATGAACAACGTGCTCTCCTGAAAAAAATCCTAATTTTGATTTGCGGCCCTTTCGTTTATAAACAGCGATATTAAACAAGGGCATTAAGAGGACGATTGTTCCAGTCGCTTCATAGCAACTGTAGCACTCCCGTAACAAAGCTCTTAGGAATGTCAGCAGTTTTCGTAGCACTGTTGCAGGAAATTCCATGGCAAAATATACAATGGGCTGTTGCTGATTTTTTTTCTAAGCAACGTCTAATGTTTCGGTAATAAAAACACAAAACAAGGCATTAAGCGAGCGATTGCTCCAACCGCTTCGTAGCATCCTCGTAGCATCTGTAGCACTCTCGTAACAAAACTCGTAGATAGAACTAGTTTTCGTAGCACGTAGAAAATTCGATAATAGGTATAAAATGAGCAATTACTATGTTTTGTTTTTTATTATTTTTTTACTAAACTACGTTAAATGTTTTGAAAATACTGAAAGAATCTTGACTTTAACGAATACTTGATTATAAAACCACACGATTGGGTCTTTTTAAAGAATAAGTTTACAATAAACAGGACATATAAGGACTTATAACAGCGTAATACAATGAAAGTAAAATGAAACTTTCACAAAAAATGTTACCCAAGGCATCCATTACGTAACAAACTTCCATCTCTCTTTAAACGTCGCGTCCCTCGCAGAATTATGACATTATTATTCTAGTGTATCGCATACACTAAAGGCTCCACTTTCTCGTACAAACAACAACCTTGGCATTTCATTTATATTGAAAAAGATTGGTCTAGTCACGAAAAGGCTTCATTACTCACGAGTCACGAGGAATGTTGCCTTGGGCTGTACAGCGTTTTATTTTCAATATTTCATCGTGAAAGTAATTCAATCTCACCGATTAAACTTGCTGAAAAATAATAACATTGTTGATTAAAAACAGATAGTTCATGTTTTAACTTTTAAGTCCGCTACAAAACTTTAGTAAATCTCATACACATACACTGTTTCAAAGTGGTTCTTTTATTCGTATTGTAAATGTTAATTTTAATTTGTTAAGTGAATGAATTTTCTCTAAGTTCTTCAACTCCTTAATTTTAAATATTTAAATTTAAATGAGAAATAATTAAAATAACAGTTGTCACACTAAAATCCGTAAAAACTGTCCTTTTTATTATTATTTCTCATCCAGTCAATAAAAAATATTATGACTAGTCTACTTATATAAATAAAAAAAATCTTGAAAATATGATAAAAATATCCATTGCGTCAAAGTCTCAGTATTATCAAAAAACCGAAACGAATTTGAAACAGGCTGAAATTCAGATAGCAAGCACTTACTTGTGTAGCTTTCCTATTTCCCAGGAACTTGTATACCTAAACTATTTCTGATACCGACTTCATTTATTCTATTCAAAGACATAAACACAAATTCAAAGACACAAATATATTAGTCGGCCTAGTTATTAGAATCTAGTGATTGATTTCAACATAATCGTTTAAAATAATAATATTTTGTGCGTGTAATTTAACAAATATTAAGAGTTTGAAACCTGAGCTATTTAGATAAATTCTCCTAACACTAGGAACTAAATTCTTGATTCTTGAATACTATTCTACAAACATCATCGTCTTCTAATTGAGTTGATTTACAACATAATCCATTCTTTGCGCCCAGGCTGGTGTAAATTACAAACTTTTGTAATTAGCGTCCCGTCGCGTCTCTTTGAAACGGGAAAAATATAAGCTGATCTCATTTTGGGCTTTCACGAGGCAATCCGTAGACATTCGGCTATCCATTAAACTTAGATTACGTTTTTGTGCATCAATCTTAGTTAACAAGCAAATTGCTAGAAAGCGATTTATTTGGGGCGGTTACTTGTTTTTCGTAGGTTAAAAAACGAGTATATTAAATAGATATGTTAGACTTAGGAAGTTTTAAGCTTTAAGGATCAACTTGAACATGGGATGTGTGTGACTCGACAATCAAAAAAACACAATAATGGAAGGAAAAAATAAAAGAAAATGAAAGAGAGAGAAAAGCAAAGTCAAAACGAGCGAAAGAAGTACCGGAAGAAGAAATAATAATAATAATTTTATAATAATCATTTATTTATTTCTCTAGGCTATACAAGCGGTAAAACTATATCTTACAGGCACATTTCAGTCGTGTAGGTGAGAAATAACGTTTTAATTCTGAGCTTTATAATAAAAGAAAATATATTTAATTCGTAGATAAGACGCTTACACTTAAAACGTCCAAGTTAATTAATTGAAATTTGAATCTACCACTACATCTGATTATATTTTTCATGTGTGAAATACACATGAAAAATATAACGTGTTCGTTTTAATCAAGATTCTTTCAGTATTTTTGAAACATAAATTAATAAAAATATCGATGATCTCCTAGAAAGTCCTAAAAGTTGTCACCGACTTCAATATAGAAGTGTGATGTTGTCTGTACCTATTCTTATATTATTTTTAACTTTTTTGTGTTTTTTAAATTAGTTCTTATTTTTTGTAAAATATTTTATATTTTTAACTTTTTAGTGAATGAAATCTTTTTGGTGAAAGAAACCCTAATTAAATATTTAATCAGCGTTTCCCTCGATTTTCACGGGATTACATAATTAGATCCTGAATTTGGTGACCATGGGATCACCCTTGGAGTATACTCTATCGAATACAAAAAGAATTTTGAAAATCGGTCTACAATTGGCGGCGTAATCGCGTAACATACACACAATAAAAACATACGCATAGAATTGAGAACCTCCTCCTTTTTTGAAGTCGGTTAAAAACAACAGCAACAGCTCATTTTATGTTTTAAAGTCAAATTTCCAACGACAGTGCTACGAAAACTACTACGAGTATGTCAGTTCTACGAGTTTTGTTACGAGAGTGCTACAGATACTAGAAAGTGATTTTTTTATTGCTAACGGTGGCAGACGAGCCAGTGGCCCACCTGATGTAAAGTGGTAACCACCGCTCATACACATCTGCAATGCCAAGGGCACAGTTCAGTCACTGCCTACCTGGAGAAGAAATGCTCTTCTTAAGCCTCGTTTACAGAAGGACATATCGTAGCGCACAGGAAACACCGCAGCTGGCAGTTCGTTCTAGAACCTACACGTACGTGGAAGGAATGAACGCTGAAACCGAACTGTACTAGACGAGATTGGTTCCAGGTAATATGGATGAACGCTACTGCGATAGCGGGTGGTGTGGTGGAAGCGATTGGAGCAATCGCGCACTTAATGCCTTGTTTATTGTACTCGTATATTTAAGTATTACCGAAACATTAGACGTTTCTTAGAAAAAAAAACAGCAACAGCCCATTCTATATAAAACTGTTAACATTTCCAAGAGCTTTGTTACGAGTGCTACATATACTAGCTACTTAGCGATTGGAACAATCGTCCTCGTAATGCACTTGCTTGATATGTGGACGGTCTGAAAATTTGAATACAAAAAAGAACAATTACAGAAATCAATATTACGCTTGAGTTAGTACAAAAGTACCGTTTATTTTATATAAATTGTTGAAAGAAAGGCAACAAAGAAGGGATACTTGTAACATTCTCTTTTATACGAGGCCTCGTATAGGCCTGCGACTTAAACAAATACAAACGAAAATGGGTTAACTAACTGTAGAAAAAAGCAACTAAGTACAACATACAAGGTAATGTAACTCGGTTATGTACGAGTAACAAGGGAATAAAACGTATAAATAAAAAGATACACGTGTATTTATTTTGTTATTTAGTTGTTTATTAATAATATTTAATGCTATTTATGAAATTTTGCCGTATTGGCGTATTATTTTCATCTAGTTTACATTATAATCAACTCATGTAGCTTTTAATAAGCAAGGCGTGCAACACTTCGGCTGAGTGTCGTAGACGTAGTTCCCCAGGCTGTAGCTGAATATCAGCGATTTGCTCATGTCTTTTGAGCAAAATTGACGCTGAGCTATGGCCTTTTTGTGATGCTACAGCACACATACATAATACATGGTATTGAAACAGGTGTGCGATACTGATTTATTGTCAAATTTTTGATTTTTTTTGACATCCACTACCTTGCAAAAAAACAAAAAAATATGACATACATCAGTATTGTGTGTTGTGTGTGTCTAAAGGCCAAATAAAGTTTCTATCTATCTATCTATACAATTTTGGTGGATTGACACTCACGCTCAGTGGATTGGCACTTCTTTCGTACTTCCTGTTCCCGAACGTGACCAGGCAGGATTGGGGAGATTCCGGAGTGAAGTTTAACCGGGTATAGGGGACACTAACAAAACCAGAGCCCTACGGAATGCCCAAGCGGGCGGCCTAGTCAACTTAGCTCCTTGGTATTGCCTGTCTGTTCGCGATAAACTCAAAACTACTGGACGTATCTTCATTGGGTTTTCACCAATAGATAGGAAGGCTGAGGGGTCATCCATTAATCACGTGAGGTCTTAATGGGGGAGGGGGGGCTTCGGAAATCATCACTTTGGATCACAATGGGGCAGGAGGGAGAGAGGAAGCAGTTACATAGCAGGTGTATTTTGTGCAACCATACTCGAGTATGCCTTACTGTGAGGTAAGGCATACTCGAGTATGGTTGCACAAAATACACCTGATATGTAACTGGAGGGAGACTCTGTACCAGGGTCGTCTGCTTAGGTACCTCCGTCTTACTTATTTCTGCCGCAAAGCAGCAGTGCTTCCATTGCTGTGTTCCGGTTTGAAGGGCAAGATAAGGCAGTGAAATTACTGGGTACTGTGACTTTACATCTTGTGTCACAAGTTGGCAACGTACACTGTGGTTCTTGTGGGGGCTGCAGTTTTGCTGCGAATCTCACAGGCACCACATGTACTATGGGTGACTGTTACCACTTACTTTTTACAATTATTTTTTTCCGAGTTTTTTATAGGGTTTTTTTCTCAAGTTTTTGTCCCTTCGCGAAGGCGTAATTGCGGTAAGCCAAATTAGTAGGCTCTTACCTAAGAAATTCACAGGACTAAAAGAAGCAACCGCACGTATTCTGAATCCTTCACCGCACTGACAGCCTACCTCACTTTAATTCGCCGAAGAAAAAAATGAGTTCACCGCGAGGGCACATCCCAAACCGCGGCCCGGCATTTTCTGGCGAGCATCGTAGTGAGCGTAAATTGACATTTTGATACACTAAATCATGAAGATGAATGGACCTCGATATTACGGACGTTAAACACTTGTCTCGGAAGACGTACAGTGCACGGGCCATTAGATACCTTTGTAAATGTCTGGCTAAAATAGGTCAACGTTAACACTGTGCCGGCCACAGAACACAGAAAGAGGTTAGAAGGGCTATGTGGGCGGGGCACGTGTAGCCACAACTATGACTAAATGCACATACTTGTGGCCCCGCAACGCGAACGCGTTGTTTAATCACTGACGGACAACTAGAGTGAGTGTATCGTGAAGCGCGGCGCTATAAATATAAAAAAATGCCTTCTTGTGCTATAATTACTTGTAAAACAAGAAGTCAGGTGTCAAGTGTAGCTAAAGACGGAATTTCTTTTCATCGGTAAGTAGTAAATTGATCATAATGACCATATTCCATAGATCATAATGTCAAAATCCACCAAAACTGATCATAACGATAAGTTACATAATATTTTTCTAAAAAATATACATTACCGGCAATGTACGCACGCGATTTTTGCCATATTACTTAGAGCGCGTAATGTAGTACACTGCTTTCGGTAGTGACGCATTTCGCTTAATGAGCATTAACGCAGTAGTCGCAGTACAAGGGATAGTGCCGTGCTAATCAAAAAACGCACGCATTCCATTTTATCGATAAATGTATATTTTTAAATATTTGTATAAAGTAAAAATAACATATTATTTGTCACTTAAAATGCCATAATAATAATTATTACTTATCGATAATACAGAATGTTTGGCGAAGCTAACACCTACCCTTTCTAATATTCTATTCATATAAGTACGGCGATGTAATCAAAGATTAAAATTGTAAAATTAATTTCAATTTTCACGATACAATTATGTAGTTCGATTAGTAAAAAAATTATGGGCAAATTCTAAACTAATTTTACAACTTAGAATTTTTAATATTACCATAATATTTATATGACTATTTTAGCATAGGTAGGTGGCCAGCTTGTTATATAATGAATACTAGACACGCCGTTAGGACGCCGCGCCGCCGTGGTAAATTGGTCAGTAACGGAGCTTTACATCAAGCAGTCCAGGTTCAAATCCTGGCGGCAACAAATGTTTGTGTTAGTCTTGTTCTTATTCCTACGTTAGTTTGTGTGATAAGCACGAACATTTGTTCACGAGTCTGTTGGTGTTTTTTGTATTGATTTATTTATTTTAAATATATTTTACTATAAATTATACCCTTTTAATAACTGTTTTTGGGCATATTATTTTAGTTTTCCTAAAGATCCGGATATACGTAAAAAGTGGATTGACGCAACAGGTAGAGAAGAATGGATTCCTACTAAGTCAAGCACCATTTGCTCAAAACATTTTAGTGAAAATGATTTTGATATAAAAAAATCTGGGAACAAATATTTAAAAAGCAGTGTAATACCACATGAAAAAGTCGTGTATTTGTATTCTGCAGTATGTATTATAATTTTTTAATGATATCAAATAATGATTGCAATATCAGTAAGCCAACTCTTTTATGTTTAAGATAAATGATGCGAGAAGTTCTACTTCGTCGTTAATCAAAGAGAAATTAAACAATGGTAAATAGAGGTGAGCGTTTAAACGAAAAGCACTTAAAAAAGTTTGCTTTTGAACAAAAGTACAAAAGCAGACTTTCTCTAATCAAAACATTACGCTTTTACTTACGCTTTGCTTTTTACCGACATACATCCCGCCATCTATACTCCCGCAATAAAATTACCTACTTTGAAAGCATGCTCTGTATACATGCATCGGAAATAGAACGTTCGCCGCTAGATGGCATTATACTGCATGCTGGAGTTATAAAGCGACCAAAACGCATCCCAAAATTGGATGGCTTACCACGCTTTTCGTTTAAAAAAGTAGTAAGCTTTTCACTGTCGAGAGATAAGTACGCGTTTGTTGTGTTGTGGCTGGCTGCTTTTACGTACACTTTCGTTTTATTTTTTTAAATACGTGTATAAATAAGCATTGTATTTACGTTTGTTGTTATGCGTGTGTGTATAAAGTGCGATTAAATAAAGTTTATAAATATATAATTTGATAGTTTTAGTGTCGAGAGGTGGTAATAATGTAATGTGGGACTTTTTTGAAAGGAACTTGGTCAATTAAGTTGCGTGATGCAATATTTATAGAAACATTGTTTATTAAATAATAAAATAAGAATATTAATATTTCCATCAATAAAAATATTTAATTTGATTGAGAGCAGTTTTTTCGTTTTAATAGTATAAAGCTATCCCTATTTGTGTTTTTGTCATTAGCAATAGAACGGTGCATACGTTGTACTTAAACGTTTTTGCAAACATAATTATACGCAATAAACAATAAGCGTTTAAACGAAAAGCTTTTTTACAAGCGCGCTTATTGAAATAAGTACAACGTTTAAACGTTTTAAAATTTTAAGCCGTTTTTTCCACCTCTAATGGTAAATCACAAAAACGTAGTCTTACAGAAGCGAGAAATAACATAAACGATAATGATTTATCAAAACGGATGAGACAGGTAAAGCTATGTTTATGAATATTAAAATATGTAGCGTAAAGTTTTAAGAAAATACATTACATATAAGGTACTTGATTTATTCTAGGACATTTTGGATTCAATAACATCAACCTCTTTGAAAATAAAAGACAGTCCCAAAAAAATCTTACAGGTAAAAATAACGACAACATAAAAATTTATTTAAAATGTAATAGTCAATTAATAAATCCGTAATTATTTTCAGTTCAATGTACCGTCAAGTAATAGCTCAAATGCATCAACACCAAGGAAAAAAAAATTAAAAAAAATACTTGTTTCTAAAGAGACTGTTATAAAACGACAAAGAAAAATAATTAAAAAAATACAAGCACAAAATCGACGTTTGAAAAAAAAAGTATACAAAATGGAAGATATTATTAACGATTTACAGAAAAAGTTTTCATTAAGACATGAAGATTTGAGTACTTTAAAAAACACAAATTTACAGGTAAATATTTACTTCTTCATCCAACCAAAATATCCTAACAACTAAACTACCGCACGTCCGTTTGTCAGATTATCCATTCTAGTTTATGCTTTCGGACCGGTGCATTATAGTTTTTGGATCAGTTTGCTTTATTTATTATATTTATTTTCAGGTTGAAGAGTTATTGGGCCGCTACTTATCCAAAGATAAGGCTGGGGTAGTGTCAAAACAACAATATTCAAAGGCTCTTCGCACATTTGCACTTACCTTATATTATTACTCGCCAAAAGCTTATAATTATGTACGAGATACATTTAATACGTGTTTGCCTCACGTACGTACACTGCGGCAATGGTATTCGAATGTTGATGGAGAAGCAGGCTTCACGAGTGAATCTTTTGCAGCCCTTAAACTAAAATCTGAAGCAACAAAGTATCCTATCATAGCTGGATTAGTGATAGATGAAATGGCCATTAGACGTCGAATAGAATGGGATGGGAAGAGACTACATGGCCACGTAGATATCGGCAGCGGAATAGAAGGCGATTACATTATTGAAGCTAAGGAAGCATTCGTTTTTTTAGTAACTGGCATAAACAGTCATTTCAAGGTTCCTGTAGGATATTTTCTCATTGATGGAATAACAGGAGTTCAACGAGCTGAGCTGGTTCAACAATGTCTAGAAAAAATTCATCTAACAGGGGTGAAAATCGTATCCCTTACATTTGATGGTTGTGCGTCCAACTTAGCTATGCTAAAAAATCTAGGCTGCAACATAGAAAATAGAAAGATGACATTTGAAGATCCTGTCACAAAATATCCAATTATGGCAATATTAGACCCATCTCATATGATTAAATTAATACGTAACGCATTTCAGGTACTTCAAAATGTTCCTTCAGCTTTGTTGATATTGGCGTTTCTCAGTAGTTACTAAATAATGATTAATACTAATTATAAATTGCCCTTTATAATCAAATATATTGTTTTACAGGTTTACAAGGTATTGATTGATGAAGATGATAATAAAATAGAATGGTCTTACCTAGAAGAATTAAATAAAGTCCAAGAAAAGGAAAAATTTCATTTGGCAAATAAATTGAGACATCGGCATATTCACTACTATAACCAAAAAATGAAGGTCAAGCTAGCGAGTCAATTATTCAGTTTAAGCGTAGCCGATGCTATAGATTTTTGTCGAGAGGACCTTAATATACTTATTTTTCGTGAAAGTTCAGCAACCACTAGGTTTTTAAGAACCATCAATAATCTTTTCGACATCTTCAACTCCAGAAGCATGTCACAGTATGGGTATAAAAGACCTATAAATGTTAGTAACGCATGCGAGGTTTTAGGGTATTTAGACAGATCAATTACGTATATTTCCAATTTGAGATGTGACAAAGGGCCACTTTTGACTGAATGCCAAAGAAAAGTAGGATTTTTAGGGTTTATTGGCTGTGCAGAAGCCACTAGACACTTTTACAAAAACTTGATTGAAACAGGTGAATTAATGTTTTTTCCATTTTATAAAATAAGCCAAGATCACCTTGAATTACTCTTTGGCAACATAAGGTCGCATGGTGGCGCTAACAATAATCCGACAGCCAGACAATTTAAGGCGGCATATAAAAAATTGTTAATACATATAGAGCTCAAAGATTTTGGAAGCGGAAATTGCACTGCACTAGAGCAATTGTCTATTTTAAATTGCTCAGCTATAGATCGAATCAATTTGACAAGGCAATCTATAGAAAAAGCCTGTGAAGAAATAAGCGACAATGAAGTAGACGAAGAACGCAATATGCCTGAAAGTTATAACTTCACTGACTTCAGTGCGCAAATAACTGGTTATATAGCAGGAAATGTGGTGCACAGTCTTACAAAAAAGATTAAATGTGAAGTCTGTTTTGGAGCACTTTTATCTGATACACGTGATACTTTACACAAGTTCATTACTAAAAAAGATAAAGGTGGCCTGTTATATCCGTCGAAAGACGTTTTACAAATATGTAAATGTGCAGAAACTGTGATACGACAGTATACAGAAAAAATACGAAATATAAAAAAAAATATCTTAGTTTCAAAAATTGTAAGAAATTTTGTTGGCACTAATGTATTTGACAACATATCATTTCATCAACTCGATGAATTCCCGACTTCAAACCATGTCACGGATTTGATTAAAGCAGTAATTGAAAAATATTTAGATATTCGTATACATTACATACTAAAAACTGCTTTACAAAAAGAAACAAAAAGACAGCTTTTAAATAAATATGTACTATTTCAAGGCCAATAAATAAATATCTATTCAAGTTTTTCTTTTATTTTACGTCTAACCTACAACATTTTTGAGCTAAAAAGCTCGAATATTATTAATTATAAACGTATAATGAAAGTAATAATTATTTTTTGGTTTTCTAAATATTTCAAATGGTTAAATTGCTGGCATATTTAATATATATATCGATAACTATTCATATTTAATATCGATAACTATTCATCGATGTCAATCACTAAAATAATGTTATTTGTACACGCGGCTCTTGACGTCAGTGAATTTCTGTGTGAATGAGGAGCCCAGTGAGCGTTGTGATTGGTTCAGCCCGATTTCGCGCGACTTTGCATGGGCGGTGCAAGGAAAAGAAGTGGGAGCAAAACTGGCGACAGCGGTTTCCGTACAAACGATGCATGATTGCCTTTCTAACCTCTTTCTGTGTTCTGTGGTGCCGGCTGTCTGTAACTTCGCCCGTTCTTTTTCTAGCATAATGTAATTCTTAACATTTTAGGGAGTAGTTAAACATAAATCTAATCTTTAAATAATAGAATTCTATATTTAGAAATCATCATCATTTCAGCTAAGAGATGCCCACGGTTGGACTTTGGCCAAATTCAAAAATCTTTATTTAACATAGGCCTTTACAGGCACTTATTGCCGTCAAAATAAAACATTTTAATTTAAAGAAAACATAATAACCTTGTATGTGCATACATCCTGAATATACTCAAGATGTCTGCAAATACAAGTAGGAATGAAAAAAAAGTTGACTCTACACCTGTTCGTAAATTGGGAAAGATCAAGTATCTCTAAACCGATCGTTTCCACACTTCTCCCCTTCAGCGGCTTCTCGCTCATTATTCAATTATGAATATAGTTAATATTTTATTCTATATGAAAAACTGAGCGAAAAAACATGCATAAAATATTATAGCTTATTTTTCATTGATGTATTTATAAAAATTACCAATTTAAATATATATATCAACCTTGCCCTTAAATTTTATCTCGTATTCAGATAGAATTTTTGAAAACACCTTTAAAACTTATACGAGTACCAGTTCATTAGAATGATGCACGATACTGGTACTAAACAGCTAGTAATAAAAAGTTAGGTTAATCTTAGTACCTAAGTACCTATTTATGCCGCAAACAGCAGCGCTTGCGTTGCTGTGTTCCGGTTCGAAAGGTAAGATATGGCAGTGAAATTACTGGGTACCGTGACTTTACATCCTATGTTACAAGTTGGCAACGTACACCGTGGTTCATGTGGGGATTGCAGGTTTGCTACGAATCTCACAGGCACCACATGTACTATGGGTGACTGTTACCACTTACCATCAGGTGGGCAGTATGCTTGTTCGCCAACTTGTTGTATAAAAAAATAGGTTGCCCGCCTGATTTTTAGTGGCTATAATAGCCTATAGTACTCGTGGTTCAAGGGGCCTAGATAAAACATCAATTCAGAAACGATAACAAAGTTGGCAAAGAATAAAATGAAGGAGAGTGAGTCCACATTACGAAACGTTCTCTTACTTTGACTACAGGACCTATATGATTTGCAAGTCTGCAATCTCATGCGGAAGTTCCGCATGAGATTGCAGACTTGCAAATCATCATCGTATACACTGCGTTCCGCAGCGGAACCCAGTGTATACGTTCCCAACATGAGACATAAAATGTCAGGTCATAGTACCGTAATTTCATTACCGTTCAAACCGGAACACAGTAATACAAGCACCGCTGCTTGGCAGCAGAAGTACGTGTCTACGCAGACGACTCTGGTGCTGAGAAGTCCATATTAAAATAGTCATTTATTTGGTTTGAACCGTAATCGTACAGTACGAGTAATGTACCCTACTAGTACATCTTATACTACTATTAATACAAATAATGGTACCGCATTGATACAAAGAAGTATGGATATTGACTGTATCTTCCGACTAAGAGCTCTTACAGATCTGCGGCGACAGCTGTCGCGCGACGTCGCGCGCAGTCGCCGACCGCAGTCGGCGACTGCCGGCGAAAGCTCGCGACCGGCACCGATATCAGTATAGTAGTGCGATTTCTAATGATTGTAGATGGGATCTAAGTTTTCAAAAATGGATTTTGAGGAAGAAGTACTTCTTTTGCTTTTACTCAAAAGACGACAACGAAAAAGGAAACGTCGAACTATATGGGTACACGAGATATTAACATAAAGGGAACAAGACAGTCAATCTTTTACTTTATATCCCCTTTTAAGACGAGATGAGAAGAAATTCTTCAATTACTTTAGAATGTCCATAGCGTCGTTTGACGAATTATTAAATATTTTGTTGCTGTATTCTTTACATTTATAATTCCATAAAGACTCATATCTTTTTATTGAAGCAATTAATAAATCGGTGTCCAAGTCCTTCATTTTTGTGAAAAGAAATACGTCCTGTCACTCGCGCGGTATACGCCTCACACTATGCGGAATAGGGTCTTGCGATCGGGAGTCGTGAGCAGGTGCCGGCGGTCGCGCGTTGTCGCGCGACAGCGGTCGGCGAATGCGCGCGACGTCGCGTGACAGCTCGCGACGGCTGTCGTCGCAGATCTGTAAGAGCTCTAATTAATCACGGGAAGAAACATATATAAGTAGATTCAAATTGCAGAGCAATATAGATTACAGTGTAGGTACTTATTTACTACGTGGCTACTGCCGTTCTAAGAGTAAGTGTTTCTTATTTAGCTACGTAGCCCAGAAACAATGTATATAGTAGTAAAAATACATTATTGATTTTCCTAATCTAATTACTACTTGGATATTAACTCAAAAATCAAAAATGCTGTAAGTGTTTGACAAAAGTTTCCCGTGTTTTTTGCTAGATGGCATATCATGTGTCATCTACCAGAACAGCGCACGTTACCTCGCTTACTCGTACCTCATCAACCGTTACTAATTTCTCACTCATTAGCGTACACGAAGGCAGTGTAGTGTACGGTGTAAGAATAGAACTAATAGGTGCGGTTAGCTACGATTAAGAACTCGTTCGCACGAGCGCTTTTCTAACCTCCGTTAAAAAAGCGTTGAAATAGAACAAATGTATTCCCAAGCATATGTTAATACGGCAGCGCGTTTAAAACTCGACGCTTCTTTATCGAGCAGTGTTGTATTATCAACGCTGGGCCTTGAGCATATAGTATCTTATCGTATAGTGAATTTTATGAAAGCGCTATCGCCGGTGAGTAAGGTATGTAAGAATTTGCGCTTGGTAACGTTAGTTTTAGTACAGTGCCGAGTAACGTTACCTATTCGTACATCGTACACGTACCAAACAGGACTGAGTCTCCCTCCGGTATATTGTAGCTTATAAGAACTTATCGCTAACATCTAAATCGTTCACTCGTTTTATCGTAACACATAACAGGCCGGCCCCGACCCTCCATAGATCGTCTCCGAGAAATAATAACGGTAACATTTTCGTTCGAATGCTAAAAAATGATATTTCACCTCGCCAAGCGTACGGCCGGAGGGCGCCGTACTGTAGGTATTATGTGTGAATGAACATTAATGAAAGCCCGCTAAAATATGAAGAGAAAATGTGTTGGCTGCTCTGCTACGAACTTATATCTGGGAAGACGCGGAGATCTCACATTTAAAGAGAACTCGTGGTTAGGCACGTATAGGATATCGGATAACGGCTGCTTGGAGATAAATGAGTTATAGATTGTAATGTACATACAATTATAGCGATAAGGCACAATGTGTGTCTAACATGGTAATATAAAAGTGCGCCGAAACTAACTAAATATACTTCCTTCCAACCAAAAACTGAAGTATCATCTTTGCCCTAACCGGGTCCAAACTCGACATTTATGTATACATTGTACAACTAACATTTTCTATATTTTAAAAATAGTTATCCTGCCTACTTACATCTTATTTTCATCGACTTGAGAAGGTGTTCGATCGTGTCCCACGGAAATTGGTCTGGCAATCTTTAAGAGCGCTATGCATTCCAGAATGCTACGTGCAACTTATACAAGATATTTATGTACCATAATGCACTCACAAAAGTAAGATCGTCTGCCGGTTTAAGCAGAGAGTTTGGAGTCGGTGTTGGAGTCCATCAAGGGTCTGCATAGTCCGCTGTTATTCAATCTTGTAATGAACCTTATCACTGCTGATTTTCAAACTCTCAAATAGGGGCTGAAATGTTTTTATGGAACTTCTTTATTTTTGAAGCATGAACCTTTGCATTTAGACCAATAAATAGAAACTAAGCACGTGTTTAAGATTTTTTTTTTAAATTCCAGCCTTTTTAAGTTTGTTTTTTGTTTAAAGCAAAACCATAACTAACTAACGTGCTTTTTACGTTTATAAAACAAATCACCTATATAAATCGAATTGTTTTACTAACAGGAATAATACATACATACAGGATGCAATGCGACCGCTTCCGAAAAAAAGAGAACACAATTCTACTTTTAATAATGAACAACCTTCTCCAAAGAACATATTATGTCCGAAGACGCAAATAATAATAATAATATTTTTTTTCTCCACAATCTTAATAACTATGCAGTAGTACTTATAGATAGAATGCACATAATATAAGATTATGAGAGACTGGTGCCTGAACTAAGCTGAAACCTGTATTTCAGTGCACCAGTACTCTCCTCTCACGATGTCGCGCCAACATTATAAATTAAAACTTAGCACAAATTTTGAAATTTAGAATAATGCAAGATAGCTGAATTGTGAAATTACATAAGTACATAAGTGTGTGTGTGTGTGTTCGTGTGCATGAAGCCTATGTGTGAGAATGCAGTGCCAATGTGTTGATGCGTATATACATTATTGTGGCGAATGTAAAATATCCTCCGTGGCATCATAGCTCAATCCTTGTAAATAAAACATAACTATGGTTTTACATCTAAAACGAGTTAACGGAAGAATGTGCAACTCTTTGTGAAGTTTATTATAGGTAAGTAATAACCAATAAAATAAAAGAACCGTTGATCAAATTTTGTTTTACACATTGGAGTAGGTGCTACAATATAATTTCGACGAATGCTAGAAAGTGAAGGTTTCGTTACACTAAACCTTCACTTTCCAGCATGACGCAAAAAAAAATGGACTTTCCATAACCTTTCCATATTTTGTCGTTTTTAAACATATGTTCCTTGGGAAAAGTTGTTCAGTATCACAAGGAGAATTCATCATCATCATCACAGCTCACATACGTCCCCACCGAGGGGTTCGAGCCTACCCTATGTTAGGGTGATTAGGCCTTAGTCAACCACGCTGGCCCAGTGCGGATTGGTCGACTTCACATACACCATTGAATTTCTTCGCAGATGTATGCAGGTTGCCTCACGATGTTTTCCTTCACCGTAAGAGCGTCAGACAAATGTACATATGAAATTCGAAACGAAAAACACATTGGTACATGGCGGGTCTCGAACCCCGACCTCCCGATTGGAAGGCAAGTGCCGAGTCCACAGCGCCACCGACGCTCTTTTTAGCTCAAGGAGAATTATGTTCTCTTTTTTCCAGGAAGCGGTTGCATTACATCCTATATAGGATTTCCGTGGGAAAATCTAATACTAATATTATAAAGCTGAAGAATTTGTTTGATTGTTTGTTTGATTGATTGAACGCGCTAATTCAAATTCAAATTCAAAAATATTTATTCAACTTAGGCCTTTACAGGCACTTATTGACGTCAAAACAAAGCAAAACATTCTAATTTAAAGGAAACATATTTAACCTTGTATGTGCATACATCCTGAATATACCTACGCAAGATATCTGCAAATACAAGTAGCAATAAAAAAAAAAGTTGAATCTAATCTCTGAAACCACTGGTTCTGACCGGTCCATTTATAGAGGAAAAGGCTTTAGGCTATGTAACATCACGCTACGACCAGCAGGAGAGGAGAATCAATGAAAAATGATGCTAGAACGGAAAAAATATTGAAGATATAAATAAGAACGCGTTGAAGTTTGTCATGAGGCGAAACGTAGTTCGCGGGCACAGCTAGTCAAAAATAAAGCAGACAAAGCTCGAGAGAAATACTAGTTAATGACAATTTTATGGAAAGCTAGCTGTACCCGTGAGTTCGTTCGCGTGAATGTCGGAAAATAACATGTCGTACATTTTTTTCCCGTTTTTGCAACATTTTTCATCGATGCTCAGCTCCTATAAATCGTAGCGTAATTCTATATAGCCTATAGCCTTCCTCGATAAATGGACTATCCAACACAAAAGGAATGTTTTAATTTGTATCAGCAGTTCCTGAGATTAGCGCGTTCAACCAAACAAACAAACAAATTCTTTCTTCAGCTTTATTATATTACTAGTATACAAGGTTATTTTTTAGTTATCACAAAAATTTTGTGTGCTTGTTCAGACAAGCAAACTGAACAACTTTCACTATTAGACTACAGGCCCGTGGCAAAAATTTATGGGTCATCTGAACCACCAGGAGACCTATTTAAAGAGATAGAAGGGTATTAAATAATAAGATTCAGCACTATGCCGTCACTTGTAAGCTGTCGACTGAGTGCAGGTGAGAATTCAAAAGTACAAGTAGAAGGAGTACATTTTGGTCATATACTTTTGTACGGCATTCTTACCATCGATAGATCCATGAAAAATAATAAGAAAACACGTAGTGCCGTACAGAAATAGTGCGCCACAAAGTCGGGATTTTCAGGGTAAATTTGGTCATTTGATTTTGTACGGCATCGGTTCCATACAGTTGCTATACCTCTTCTAATCCATTATTCCGCAACGCCGTACAAAAATCATGCGAAAAGGGGGAAAATCGAGGGTTGCAACTCCCTCCCCTTCCGTGGTTTGGGGGGTGATTTGACACAACATAAAATTAAATTATTTTGAAAGTATTTTTTGCATAGATAACATTTTTTCACATGCCGTACATTTTTGTTGGTCCAACGATTTGTAGGGGGGAAAAAACTTTCGAAAAATCCATGTAACGAAATGTACTTAAGGGTTCAGTACGATATTTTTTGTACGGCATTTAGATAGTTCATTGATATAAAAAAAAAATACATATAAATATTCATTAAAATACTTCTGCTTTTCAATGTAAATGTTTACTGCGTACACATCCTCTCCCGTGCCAGTGTCCGACACTTGACCTCCCCATTTGTGACTGAAGCCAAGACGTGGCCAGCGGCGCGCATTCCAGAATGAGGAATAAGGCGAAGGGGCTGATGACGTTATAGGTAAAAAAATATCCTTACATTATCAATTTTTACGACTTTGATTATGAAAACACAATTTCATGATTCAGAAAATGATAGAGAAGAGAATTTGGATGTCGATGAGGACGTTGATTCTGATAACGACTCAGTGGCTGATTCAAATAATGAATATCAATTTCAAAGAGAAACCTTTTTCTTTCAATTTTGTAAGGATCATTAAAAATACATCAAATTTTTCGATAAAGGTGTAGTACTTTTTTTTACA